>JAVIAB010000106.1:76490086-77912802 GCA_032433765.1 Megaustenia siamemsis | reverse complement strand
GAACTCACCGACGAGTGGTACACGCTTGGTCTGGACTAATCCATCCCCACTTCATGGGTCAATGCTTCTCTGTCTTTTCTTCTCTCACTCTGTCCTCTATCAAACAGGCAGGTGGGGCTCCAGAGCTCCGAAGACCAAAACACCTATGAGAGAGAAAAACTCTACCTAAGCTCTGGTAGATTGTGCTCACAAACCAGGGAGGGCCAACCACCTAAGTGCAGAATCCACCTAAGGAAAAGACAATCTTCTGTCTTGCAGGAATATTGGGGACAATCAAAGGCTAAGGAAAGCAAACCTGAATAAAATGCTGCACAAATCTGATGCACTGGGCCATTGCCGTTGAACATAGTGCAACGTTCTAACATGTACTTAGTCAGAGTGGATCTAACGGACTTTAGTTATGGTGCTCTGTCTGTGGAGTCCCCCCCAGTCAGAGTGGATCTAACGGACTTTAGTTATGGTGCTCTGTCTGTGGAGTGCCCCCAGTCAGAGTGGATCTAACGGACTTTAGTTATGGTACTCTGTCTGTGGAGTGCCCCCAGTCAGAGTGGATCTATCGGACTTAGTTATGGTGCTCTGTCTGTGGAGTGCCCCAGTCAGAGTGGATCTATCGGACTTTAGTTATGGTGCTCTGTCTGTGGAGTGCCCCCAGTCAGAGTGGATCTATCGGACTTTAGTTATGGTGCTCTGTCTGTGGTGTGCCCCAGTCAGAGTGGATCTAACGGACTTTAATTATGGTGCTCTGTCTTGGAGTGCCCCCAGTCAGAGTGGATCTATCGGACTTTAATTGTGGTGCTCTGTCTGTGGAGTGCCCCAGTCAGAGTGGATCTAACGGACTTTAATTATGGTGCTCTGTCTGTGGAGTGCCCCCAGTCAGAGTGGATCTAACGGACTTTAATTATGGTGCTCTGTCTGTGGAGTGCCCCCAGTAGAGTGGATCTATCGGACTTTAATTATGGTGCTCTGTCTGTGGAGTGCCCCAGTCAGAGTGGATCTAACGGACTTTAATTATGGTGCTCTGTCTGTGGAGTGCCCCCAGTCAGAGTGGATCTAACGGACTTTATTATGGTGCTCTGTCTGTGGAGTGCCCCCAGTCAGAGTGGATCTAACGGACTTTAGTTATGGTGCTCTGTCTGTGGAGTCCCCCCAGTCAGAGTGGATCTAACGGACTTTAATATGGTGCTCTGTGGAGTCCCCCAGGCAGGTGAGTGCCGGGCCCCATGCCTCGAAGGGGTCCACCCCAAGCTACTGATGGTCATCCTGACCCATTTTGGAGAGCCAGGAAATGGGACCTGAGGAGACTACTACTGGTCGAAATGGCTTTAAAACACATCTGAAAATAATACACTGGAATGTTTTATCTGGACCGAAACTCTATGGTCCCTTCTTCTAATCATTGTTATCTTTGTTGAAACTGTATGTTATGAGAATAATGTACATGATAGAGAATAATTTATTTAAATTATTTGTTATTATAAATGTTCCTGAAGCACAATGGGCTATAATTAAATAAATTCTAAATAAACTGATAACTTGAATAAATTATACTGTTTATTTTATGATTGCTCCAATTAATGGCGGTTGTTGTCAGGATCATGTCTGCTGCTAAGGTTTTCTGGCCAATGTCAGGTACTGTGTAGTTGTCGGATAATTATTGAACAATTTAAGAGCAAACATAGACGTTTTAAGCAGGACCACTATCAGTAAAGTCCTAGTTTAGTGTCGTCAATGATTTCTGTTAGAAGTAACCTTTGCAATTTATTCGGTATAATAGTATAATTTATAATATCTGATATCTCCTCTCACTACTTCACTTCATTTTGACTGATTTGACTCTTACTCTTTTACTTTACTAGTAACTAGTTAAGTATAACTAAGTTTAGACGTCCGCTGGGTTATTAGGACAGGAATTAACCGTGTAATCAAACACTGAACTTTGTTGAACAAAATTATAATTAAATGTACAAAAACTAGAAGCAGTTGATTCAAATAAATACGTGCGGGTAGTTTACCAATTTATTTACGAGTCTGGAATTCCAAATTAATATCTGATCGGAGTAACTTCCTCTTGCATTTATTCGGTCGCTTCGAATTTGTCATTACAGGACCCCTGGGTTGGGTTAGGGTTTGGAATAGCCTACAACTAACCCTAGCCCTTGTTTACAAAATATAATTGAATACACAACACTACCAACAGTTGATTATTCGAACATGCCCAGTTTAAAGTATTTAAGTCCGGTCAGTGGGTGGAGATCACTCAAGACTTATTTAACAAAAATAATTATGATGCTAAACTATTACTTTACACTACTCTTGCCCTATTATACTAATTGGCTAACTTACCAATAACTCAGAAAGATTAAAATTCAGCAAGTCAAATTAGTCATGAATGTTAAGTTTCAGTAAGTAAAATAATTCGTGAAGGGTAAAGCAAATTGGGTAGCTCAATCCTGTAGGTTAAAGTAACATTTAGTGCATTATCTGCATGATTGCAATGAACTTCAACCTATCTGCATGATTGCTATGAACTTAACCTGCAAGTACAAAGCCTTAGAATTGGAGATAAGATGGCCAACTGCTTTCTCAGGCAAATTGTTCTCATTAATTTTAGCATAAATTCTCTGCCATTTAACATTTTGGTTTAAGGTAAAGTGTACATGCCTAACTAAAATCTTTTATGTTTAAATTGATAAGCTGTTGATTGTAAATGGCATAAATTATAAATAAAAGCCCTCTCATTGACTTTGGGATATCAAACAGCCAAAAAGTCTTCTAATTATAGTGGAAAGCTCTGCCATAAGGACATTACAGAGATACTTAATGAAAAAGAAAGAGGCACAAATGTGTCAATATCATGTGGGGCAGCGGGTAAATGTGGAAAAACTTAAAAACATAAATGTAAAAGTGTTTTGGACTGCTAAAGTAATAGGGAACTAAAATATAATGTTCTGGGCTATAGGTCTTCATTAGGTACAGAACAACAAATAACAAAAACATGGAATGCTCCTCGTTCAGCTCGAAGTGGAGAAATGACCCGGAAGGGCAGAAGTTGCCATGACCTAAGATTCTACTGGTCACCTGACATACCATAGAGCATGTTGGACAACAGTGGCCAACAGGGATAAGAAATGGCAAAGAGATGCAATAAAGAAGTAACTAATGGGAAAAAATGGATTAATTGAAATGAATTCAAGACTAATTTAGAGATATGAGAAATGACAATGCAATCAGCGATCTCATCTACAACTAGGATGAGAAGATGGATATGTGTTGAGAAGAGACAGCAAGAGAGTTTCAAACAGGCTCATGGGAAACATCCGGATACAGATAAAGAGGAAGACCTAGAGATAGACTGATAAAAGAAGCATGATAGCAGGCATAGACTCATTTGATAAGATTGAACATCCCAGAATAGAGATGGATGGCAAATTGCATTATGAGCCATATGCAATGTTTAGCAGCACTGGAAAGATGGAGTGAAAATCTTAAAACATGCCACAGATGGACAGAAGTGACTCACACCAGTCAGGAGTAACATAAAAATCTGAGACATAAAGAGAACAACAGACATGCAAACAAAGAAAAGATGCAAAAAAAAGACACAACAAAAGCACCAACATCAGTCTCATCATCCAACAAGAATTATGTATATACAGATAAAACTACTATTCAAGGATGTGACTATTCAGCCATAAAAAATGATGTGTTTGTTCCTGACACATTGATATATCTCCCAAGATAGAAAGTCTGTTATTATTCTTCAAACTTACTCTGATCTTTTGTACCTCGATTATAGACCTGGCCTGTTGTGAACTGATGAGTGCATGCTGATTGCCATCCTTGTCATCTCATTATAAGTTGTATAGCATTGGTAAAACTGAACAGAATAACTCCCCTATCAGCTTGTCACGGGACAATTATTACAATACATATAACAAACATCTAATACAGACTATATTCTTATATTCTTTTCCATGTTGTGCTACCAATGCCAAACATGGCCACTTAAGGCTAAGCATAAAAGAAAGCGTGTCACCACAGGGATGAGATCTCTGAAAAAAGTGCTTGGAGTGACCAGAAAAGACAGAATCATAAATCAGATTATAGGAGAAAGAGTAGGCATAAAATCAATCCTAAGTGACATACAGAAACAACAAATGAATTGGTTTTCCTATCTAGAAAGAATGCTGTGTGATTCCTTACCATACCATGAAGCAGATATTAAAAGAGGAGAAGGGAGAAGAGCAAGAGGCAGACCCAGAGTAGGATGGACAGACAGCATCAAAGAAATACCACAACATCGACTAACAATGATTGAGACACCAAAAGGGCAAGAACCAGATCTCCCTCGACACCCTCTAATGGGTACAAGAGGAAGTGAAAAAGATGAAAGGAAGAACAATGACTTTTATTATAACTTGACCATTTCTAGCAAAGCATTCAAGGATTAGAATGTGTGTGACACAGGTACAACCACCAAGGTGGACTAAAGATAGCCACCTGGAAGACAGAAGTCTTGATAAATAAGAGAAGCCTTGCGCGGGTCACAATAAAGGTCCACATATTAGTAGCCATAAATACACTGACAACTGGGAAGTGCAACACTACACAAGATTAGAGATACATAAGAGTTGAGTATTTTTAGCTATTTTGTAGTTTGAGCCACTGGAGAACGATTTTTGAATTCTGAATGGGGTCATTTTATATGACAGTTGTTAGATCACTGTCCCAACGAGCTCAGTCGCTTCTGTCTTGTTGATGTTGTTAAACCAGTAAGTTCAGACACAGTCAACTGTATAGATGGCCAAGGACAAAAAATGAAATCAGAAAATGCCCCAACTAGCGTGACATTTTCAGCTTTGCGAGCTGGGGTGATTGTGAGTGCAGTGACATCAGCCGTTTATAGCTCCTATTGTAGATTATGTCACGCTAGTAGGGATGTGTTCAGATTTATTTTCTGCTCGCAGGCCTTCTGTATAGTTGGCTGTGGTTAAGATATACAGGTGAATCATCTTTCCAACCAGTCTTCCAAATATAAGAAAGTGAATGTAGAAATAGAAGATTAGTGAGTTGACAAGCAGCCTGGATAGCCATACTGGTTAAGTGGCTTGTGCATTCACTACTGACCACAAGAGTCTGGGTTGATTCTTGTAAAAATTTGTACCAGAGATTGTCTTCTAGGAAGAGCCTGACATAATGTGGAGTACGCCACCATTAAATGTGTTGTGAGCCATTGAACAATATGGCCACATTATGGTCCCCATATGCCTCATGGTACAGAGAAACCCTTAGCATTTGACTTATTGATCCAGTTTTCAAGGACTGGCTATAAATCAAGTTTTGATATGAATACATGTCAATCAAGATTTGTCATGAATAGAGAGATCTCATTAATCAAGATTTGCCATGAATAGGGAGATTTCATTAATCAGGATTTGCCATGAATAGCGAGATCTCATTAATCAAGATTTGTCATGAATAGCGAGGTCTCATTAATCAAGATTTGCCATGTATAGAGAGATCTCATTAATCATGATTTGTTACAAGTTAAAATAAATTACAAATACACAAATTACACTGTCCACAAACACAACAACTAAAATCACTGCTTTTAAAAGAACTCTATCAATTAAGCAACTATTAATCGTTACTTTATTATTTCTAGGCTTGCGGGATACAGCAACCTTCACATTAAAACAGTCCAGGAACTTTCTTCGTGCCTCATTCAACTTTTCTTCAGATGTCAAAGACAAAGTGGTAGAACCATTTGATACTCGAATGCTGGAAGTTTTGGCCTGTCCACTATCAAAGAAGCGTTTACGGTACGGTGCTTTTATATACGATAGGTTATCAGACATTTATAAGGTCAAATATGTCTGTTGCACATTTAGTTTTTATTAGTTGCTTACAGGATGCAGAAATTAATTTATGCTAAGGGTTAAAAAACATAGGGAAGAACCAGCTAGTTTGATAAAAATCATTGCACTCACAGTTTTCACTTGTAGAGTAGCCTTTGTCTGTGTGAGAACCATCTCATCATCATCATTTACCCTGCCGATTGGCGTAGGTGATCATGTCCCTCCACAATCTTCTATCTACAGTGCATCGTATCAGTTCTGTTGTTGACTGTTTTCCATGCCATGACACCAAGCTATCCAGTATTTTCTCTCTTTGTCTTCCGCGATCTCTCCTTCCTTTTATTTTGCCAGTTGTAACCAAGTATTCCAACTTTCCTCTTCTCATGATGTGCCCGAAAATGTTGATTGCTTCTTTCTGATGTTTTTTAAGAGCTCCCTTTTTGTGTTGGCCTCTTTGAGAACTTCCTCATTGGTCTTTTATCTGCCCAGGGAACTTTCAACATTCTTCTGAGAAATCCCATCTTCATTTGTTTGTCTACTGTCCATGATTCGCTTCCATAGGTCAGAATTGGTTCTATATAGCACCGATGAACTCTCTTTCTCATTTCTATTGACATAGATTTGTTGCATAAGATATTTTTCATTTTCTGAATGCTATTTTGGCCTGAGCTATTCTGCTTTTTATTTCTGTGGTGCATCTCCCATCTGATGTAATTATTGTGCCCAAGAATAATCATGACAAATCGAGAACCATCTAGCTTGATAAAAATCATTGCACTCACAGTTTTCACTTGTAGAGTAGCCTTTGTCTGTGTGAGAACCAGGTTCATCTGGGTAAAGTCAAACTCATCTTCAGCAGCAGAAATGGGGATGCTGTTGATGATGTTTATTAGCTGGGGCAGCTGACATGGTTTTCTCTGTCAGGGATTCATGAATGCCTTTCAGACTTTCTTTCTGGCATTCTCTTACACAAGCTTTATCTGAAACTATTAAAATTCTTTTTGAAATATGTGTCTCTTCATTAAGAAATACAATATAATACAATATAAAAACCTAGCAACCCTAGTTTTCAGCTGCTTTTAAAAATTAATCGTTAGAATCATAAAAGTGTACCACCTAGCCTTTTGTGGCTGAGAAAGAGCCCTACATTTATATATTTTTTAAAATATTTATAAATATTATATGGTGAACTTAAGGATGGAAGGAGAGCAAAGAGCAGACCATAGCTGAGATATAAGGATGTTTGCAGGGCTTCCTTGAGGCAATTCTGTATCAGTGAAAGAAACTGGGAAAATATGGCTGCAGTATGTAGCGCATGGAGAACTAACATAAAAAATGACACAGCAACTTTCGAGGCAGTGCTGATATCAAATTCAGAGGACAAAAGGTGCAGGAGGAAGGAGATGAGGCCAGGCACCACGAATACATCTTGTTCACTCTGCGGAGGGATCTGTCTATCCAATATTGGCAGATTCCGCCACGAGAGAAGCTGTTCAGCATCCAGCATAGGACACTAATATTTTTTACTAAATAACTGACTTGTCATGATTGCTTGCTACCAACCGTCTGTCATGATGCCAAAGGCCATATATATATATACTTTGAAAAAGATGAGATAATATTTTAGTTATTATAAAGTGCATTAATATTGGTTCATTCATTCATTGGTAGTAGTCTCCACATCAAAGGTTGGCTACCATGGAGCACAATTTTACTCTGTCTCTTGCCTTGATAGAGCACATTGTCATAGGTTCACCTGTCCACCTCTGATGTTATCAGTCCACTTTAGTCTTGGTCTGCCTCTGCCTCCTTTACCTTGTACCTTCCATTCCAAGATAACTTTTATAAGGGCATTATGTCTCTTCACATATCCAAACAATTTCAGTTGTCTTTTATCGAATTGTGTTAGCTCTTTCCGTATGTTTCGCTGCATGTGCGCCATGCCAATTTCGCTCAATTTGATTAATGTGGATGCCATCAAACCATATTATTTTTACATATCTTGTATCATCTGGATATTGGTGAAATCTAATACCTTGTTCAATTATCTAAACTTTCATATGTAATATGTTATATGGTAGATAAACATAAATATGTAGATTGATTCTTAAAACCATGAACAATTTTGTCTCTGAAATCTCTTCTGTTGCGTCGATGAAAAGCTTCCATACGGAAATAGTTAAGTAGTTCTGTTTTTTTTTTTTTCAGCTGATTCAGAACTTCCTTTTTGTCTTCTTTTCCTTCCACCCAATTCTCTCAATTTTCCTATAGATCCACATCTCAAAGGTGCCAATTTTCTGCTCTGTTTTCTTGTTTAATGTCCATGTTTCTGCACCATACTTATTGAGTAGATTAATATGGATGAAAGTTTTGATATGTCTTCATCACCAGGTATGATGACAAAAACAATGAACTTATATGTGATGAGCTGGGAGTGGCCTATCCTATTCTCAATGGGATACCCCATCTAAACCCCCAGGATGGACGAATGATCAAGAGCAAACCAGAAAGTGGCTCCAGCAGTGTAGGAAATTCCTGACCCAGATTCTGAGTTAGTTTAAACACTTACCTTAGATCCATAACAATTTATAACTTAAACACTTTAGATCCATAACAATTTATAACTCTGAAATTGTAGCATCAGTGAGTTGATTACAGCTTATAGTTTCACTATGACAAACTTACGCTGATTCAGAGTTATGATAGATTAAAGTAGACTTTGGTAGCATTAGTTTGTTTTGTTCATGATTGTAAGAGTTTTGTTTTGTTCATTATTGTAAGAGTTTTGTAATGTTCATGATTGTAAGAGTTTTGTAATGTTCATGATTGTAAAAGTTTTGTTTTGTTCATGATTGTAAGAGTTTTGTTTTGTTCATGATTGTAAGAGTTTTGTAATGTTCATGATTGTAGATATGAGTGGTGTAAATTGTTTTACCACAACTGAACTGGGAGTGACGTGTTTCACATTTGTGACCTTCCATAGCTCTGTGACCTAACTAACCCTGTTACTGCAGAAGTTTATCCTTCCTAGAATGAACTTATTATTAAAGAATGTTATATATTCCAAGTGTTGATTTGTAAAGGATCTTCTTGCTCATTCTTTATTTTGATTGAGTCTTTTTTCTACTGATTCCTTTGTTCTGTTTTAACTTGTTTTATTTATAATTGGCAATGCACACTAACTTATGGATGTGAAAGCTAGAAATCCATCCAGATTTGATAAGAAATTAAATGTCCTTGAAATCAAATGTCTCGGAAGAATCTCAAGCGTTGGAAAAAATACATTTCATAAAATAACTGATAAGAGGCAAATCTAAACAAGAATATTTGTGAAGCTTTATAAGAAGAAGGCTCTGGAAGTACATTGTTCATATGCTGAGAATGAGTGAAGAAAGACTTTACTATCAGACATTCATGTGGAAACCATCTGATAAATGAAAACAAGACAGACCAAAAGAATTGCTACACAGAATAATTACATTAACAACAACAACTAGGGAAGGCTCAATCATGGGACTAAGAAACAACCAAGAACTAGCAGCAAATTGTCAATTGTGGATAACTATGACTTCTGCTCTATGTGCCGTCTTCCGACCGAGAGGAAAATGAATGAATTTAAAGGACACTACTTCCTGCTTGTTGTTTGCATAACTGCAGCTAATAAAATATTTTTTTTTTTTCAGTTTAAATTTGTTGTTTCAAAAGTGCATGTTTTTATTTGTTTCAATTGTGTTTGTTGTCTTTGCTGTGATGGTCTCTGTAGAGATGTTCTTTAAACAGTATTTATTACCTATACGAGCCGCGATAGCTCAGTGGTTAGTGAACTGGACTACAAAGGACAAGGGGTAGGGTTTGATCCCAACCAACGGCTTCCAGGTTCACCCAGCCTTAAATGGGTACCGGATTTTTTTCTGGGAAAGTAAAGCAGCACGGGCATAGTACCGACCACATTACCCCAAAAATCATGTGCTGAAGGTCTGTAAAATATAGGGTCACTAACACCATATTTCCCTATACGCCACTTGGCATGACGGGGGCACTTTACTTTTTTTACTATTACCTATACTTGTATCTTGATAGTCTTGTATTTTTGTTAATAATCTGTCTATTATTATCTGCTGATACTCTTTTTCTTTTCGTGTTGATAATTTGTTCCTTTATATTCTTTTGATAATCTCTCTTAATTTTTTTTAAAATTAATAATCTATGCTCCTAATTGTTTGCTCATAATCTGTGTGCTATTTTCTGTTCATAATCTGACTCTTATTTTTCATACATTCTCTGTATCCCTGTACATAACAATAATCTGTCTCCCATTACATGTACATAATCTGTATCCCATTACATGTACATAATCTGTCTCCCATTACATGTACATAATATGTATCCCATTACATGTACATAATCTGTATCCCATTACATGTACATAATATGTATCCCATTACATGTACATAATCTATCTCCCATTACATGTACATAATCTGTCCCATATTCCTTGTTCGAGGTGCCAGAGAGCAACAGAACTGCAAGCTGTCAGTGACTCATAGCTGATAGCTTGTGTCAGGATCAGTGAACGAGAATCATTCAGACCCAACTCCACCTCCTCATGGTGCCTCTAGAAGCAGACTAATCAGCCCGGTCTATTCAAGCGAGTAGAGACAGAAAGGGGAAGGCAACCCGGTACTCACAAGTGCTGAAGTGAAATGTGTTAAGTCAAAAGGTGCAAATAAACCACAACACAATGCATCTACTCCCATTTGTGTTGTTTGTTTGTGTTTGCAAGCTTTATTTCTCTAGCGAATTTCTGAGGAACTGAATTCTGCGTGAATATCACTTGTTCTTATTTTTCCACACCAGTAGCCGTTTGCTCAGTTGTCTCTCACCATGCAGGCAGATATTCTCGAACTTCAGAGATACTTTCATTTTTATCCTCGAGAGCTTTAGCGTTTTGGGTCAATTTTCTTTTTCCTATTAATTTTTGCGTGGGCAGCACGCAATTTTGGCCTACTCTTTTCAATTTCCAATTACCAAGAGTTCATTAATATGTACAGTATGTACAAGGGACCTCCTGTTTTCACCAACAACAGAGGTAGACATCAGATTTCATACCCTGGGACCAGGTGACGGTAAACCCCGCCCCCCCCCACCCCAACCCCCCCCCCCAAAAAAAAAAACCATGGATTCGATTTTATTACTTTATTTAAATTTCTACTCAGTGGGAATCAAACCCAGGACCTTCTTGTGCAGAGGCCGACGTCTTGCCTTTAGACCATGCAGCCCATCTATGCCGATTTAACATCTTCTCATTTAACATGTCTGCCCTATGAGCCGTCCTTTTAGCTCGATAGACAGATGGACAAACAGATAGATAGACAAGGAGACGGACGGACAGATGGATGGACGGACGGACATATAGACAGACAGATAGATAGACAAGGAGACGGACGGACAGATGGATGGACGACGGACATATAGACAGACAGATAGATAGACAAGGAGAGAGGATTGGAATGGATTGGGTGGGTGAACGGATGGACCCCCAAACCGAGAATAGGCTACTTACTCTTCTGTTCCAGGGATTAGTTCTCGCACCAATAGAATACACCCTGGCAATTCTTAGTATCAGTACGATGCAAATTGACAGGCTGGAGAAAATACAGAATGAAGCCATGCGCATTATCTTGGGGTGTACGAGGGACACTCACTGTGTAGTAATGAGGTAGGCGAATCAATTCAGAGGATGAGGTATGTTTACAGCACTCGGAAAAATTGACAAATAATCAACAGCTGAAAAAATATGGATCAAAGCAGGATCGAACCCGTACTCAGTGGCACAGCGCCTTATCACGAAAAGCCAAATGCTAGGGAACACTGCCACTCAGCTAACTAAAAAATTAGCTTCGTAGGCAATGTCTTTCGTGCAGGTGTTCTCATGACTATAGCACAAGGCCGCGATCACAGCTCGGAAATACATAGTGTATCTGTGTTTTTCCCAGTTAAGACAAGTATCTCCCGGATAGGGTAGGGCTGAATACTTGCGTTGCAGACAAACATTTAGGACGAAACAGCACGAATAGTAGTTTCCAGTGGTTTAGGCTGGAGACAAATAATAATAAATGAATATTATTATAGAGGGAAACTTCCGAGGCGATAATCAGCGAATCAATTCAGAGGAAGAGATATGTTTACAGCACTCCGAAAAATTGACAACTAATCAACAACAGAAAAAAATATGGACCAAAGCAGGATCGAACCCGTACTCAGTGGCACAGCGCCTTGCCGCGAAAAGCTCCTAGTAATGAGGTATCTTGACTTTCCAACCATGGATGACAGGATCAAGATCTGGAGGGCACGAGCATACCTGAAGATTGGTGCAGATAAAGAGCATTCAGTACACGACGAGCTCAACACAGGGAAAGGTGCCAGGCTATTGAGTTATTGAGTTATTGAGTTATTGAGTTATTGAGCTATTTGCGGGTCATCATCATTGCACTCCGAACATGTCCACAGGTGCTCAGATCCCCTCCTCAGTTATTGAGTTATTTGCGGGTCATCATCATTGCACTCCGAACATGTCCACAGGTGCTCAGATCCCCTCCTCAGTTATTGAGTTATTTGCGGGTCATCATCATTGCACTCCGAACATGTCCACAGGTGCTCAGATCCCCTCCTCAGTTATTGAGTTATTTGCGGTCATCATCATTGCACTCCGAACATGTCCACAGGTGCTCAGATCCCCTCCTCAGTTATTGAGTTATTTGCGGGTCATCATCATTGCACTCCGAACATGTCCACAGGTGCTCAGATCCCCTCCTCAGCTATTGAGTTATTTGCGGGTCATCATCATTGCACTCTGAACATGTCCACAGGTGCTCAGATCCCCTCCTCAGTTATTGAGCTATTTGCGGGTCATCATCATTGCACTCCGAACATGTCCACAGGTGCTCAGATCCCTCCTCAGCAAGTCCCGCAGTGTCCAGCGACTGACGACTCCAGTTCTGTGTTGGTTGATAAGTCTTCTTACACTCCCACTAAGTTTCTCATTTCTGGCTGTGCCATCTTAACTCCCATCTCTATCATCCTAAAGAGTGACGTGGATTTGTTCTTTGGCGAAGTCCTGTTCTCTTCCCACATCTCAGAGAGCATTGATGATGTCCGCCCGATTCATTGGTTGACCGCCCCCAACGACAGCGCAGCTAGCCAACCTGTCCGCTCTTTCATTTCCCCGTACTCCCGCATATCCAGGGACATAGACAAAGGTGACCTGACGTATTTTTGACTTCTGCAATGACTCTAACCATTGCATTCGTACAGAGCCCGCCTCCACTTTTTTTATCATGCTCATCGAATCACGCAGTATACAGGCGCGCGTGTAAAAAAAAAAGTAAAGTGCCCCCGTCACGCCAAGTGGCGTATAGGGAATATGGTGTTAGTGACCATAAATTTTACAGACCTTCGGCACATGATTTTTGGGGTAATGTGATCAGTATTGCGCCCGTGCCGCTTTACTTTCCCAGCAAAAAATCAGGTACCCATTTAAGCCTGGGTGAACCGGAAGCCGTCGGCTGGGATCGAACCCTACTTCTTAGGCGTGGGTGTAGTCTTGTGAATCTAACCAGTTGAATGCCTAGTCACTGCCATCACCTCCATCGTCATGCTACTCGTGGTCATGACGTATGCACCACTGTCTTCTTTGACTATTCTGCCTGCCGAGCGTGCTGTAAATGCCCATGCACTCCTTTGGTGTCGTATTACAACTCCGTCTGTATAGATGACTGCATCTTTCTCATCGGTGTTATCGCAGATGAGACCGTTGACCTCCCCATTGACCACGACTGAGTTCTGTTCCCTACTTTTCCTGTCGAGTGTGACAATACTCGAGAATGTCCCATTGAATGACGTAGGCACCGGCCTCGCCAGCGTTGGTATTGGTAAGCCCACAGACCTGTTTAATGACACCTTCTGCTCGGCCCACCCATGATTTGTAGACGAGGAGGAAGAAAAGATAGAAAGAGAGAGTGAAGGAGAAAATAGAGAGCAGGTCAGAAAGAACGATCCGGAAGTGAGGGGGCGAATAGGCGAGACAAAATGTGTAAAGATAGGTCAAGGAAAAACACATAAAGAAGACGACACAATGAGAGGATGGGTCAGGAGAAACACGTGCGGAGTATCAAGGCCATCTTTAAGAAGTGAACGAACAAAGAGATGCGTAGGTGGAAAAGGAGAGAATTAAATAAACAGAGGCCAGGTCCAAAAGTAGAACAAGGTCAAGGGAACTAGACAGACAGACAGACGCGGGGGTGTAATAAAGAGGTCGAAATTAACATGCAAAAACATGAAGGCCATGTCCATAAGTGAGTGGGTGGTCAGACGTACGTGGGCAGGAAGATGCTGATTGGATGGAGAAGCCGAATTTAAGGGTAGACACACAACATAGGTGAGTGAGGATGAATTGTTGGTCAGGAAATGCTAGAGAGTCAGGAATTGTTAGTCAGGAAATTGAGAATTATTAGTCAGATTGAGAGAAGTTATTCATAGGGCACACACGCTTCTTAGGAGCCAGTCGGGCCATAGAGAGGCTAACACCAACTAATAGAGTTAGCAGTGATATAGCGTAGTTGTGAGTAGAATGGTCAAGACCTATCATGATCAACAGGCAGACGACAGAATAGACCAATAGATAGTAATTAGCGTATTGGAGGCGCTCGATGGGAGCGTCTCAATGTAATTTAGTGCCTAGAGTGTGATGCAAGTGTGGTCCTGACATTACATATGTATCGAGAGTCTGAAGTGGCATGAATAAAAGCCAGCTAATTTACCAACAAAAGGTGTTGTTCTGTGTTATACAGTTTCATTATCTAGCCTAAGTGTCACGAACCAGACCACCAGTAAAGTTGTCGCGGAACACAACGCAACGGTCATCTTAATGAACCAGAAGTACTACCAGACCGAGCAAGGGTCAAGCTAATAAGAATCAAATAGTCCGGGGATGTGTATGTGACCTGATTACAAACATGAGCCTAACGCCGGGGGGCAGGAACACAGCCATCGCATTCCAGAGAGGTCACACTAACATGATCTCAAGCTAACAGCTGATGAGTAGACGCCACAGACAACAGCTGATCGAATAAACAACAACCAACGGACGATCCAATCAAACATATCGCTCATAAAAACCTCTCCCCGCTACATTGGAGCGTGACCAGGCGCTAGAAGCTAGATAAAGCCAAGAAATTGTAAAAGCACAAGACAGTAATAGACAACAAACAACAGTAGAAAGTGCAGATAACAAAAACAAGTATTGTAAACCAGTCAGAACGGAAGGAGCAGTGAAATCAAATCGACTCACACGACCAGTGAAATCAATTCAACAGACAGGAGAAATCAACAAAACTATCAAAAGAAGCAAGCCCGCGCAAACGATTCAAACGAAGCTTAGTCGTTGTTAACCAAAGTGGGGATGTCTACACAAGATCACGCAGACGAGAATCAATTTTGACGCAATGAACACTAGCAGTCCAGAATTGTAAGAACGAACGCCACGAGTACCAGACCAGGCAACGCAAAGACCATCAACAGGAGAGAAACAAGCCGGTCGACGAGAATCAACAAAGCAACTCAACCAGGGAAACCTAAAATAAAGGTGAGACATTCAATGTGAATAAGAACTGTGAAACAAATGTGTCATTTTTATTCAGATTCAAGGAAGTAGAACATTTAAAGACATTTTAGAAACAGTTAATATCAAGTGAATAATTAAGAATTCCAGGAGAACATTTCATTTTTCAAGGAACTGTGTGGAACAATTAAGTTGTTAATTAAGTTGTGAAGTAATTAAATTAGGATTATTTAGACAGTGGAATATCACAAGATAAATGTTTTTTGTCTCCACAGGATAGTTAGGAAAAAGTAATTTTATATGAAATTTAATTAAGTAGATGAATTGTTGGTATTAAAATTGTATGTGAACGGAAACAAGGCAAACATTCACATTGTAAATATTAGACGTGTCCTTGATAAAAAATTTTTTTAGCAAAGGCAATTGAGGCCTAATAGAGTAGGATTGGGGGTGGTTGTAAAGGAAGGGAGGTAGAGTGAGCTAGGGACTCTGATCAAGGACACGTGTAATATAAAATATAAAATAAATAAGTGTATTGGACGAAAGTATTAGAGTGACACTTTGAAAGTGTACACAGTCAATGTGGAAATAATTTTGAGATAAGAAATATAATAGAAGACTCCAAGGGAGACAAGAAAATTAATAGAGTGAAATAGTAAAATCAATATAGTGACTAAGTAGAACTGATATTAAAATACAAAAATGGAAGTAAGTAAAGAAGACTATGTATCACAAACGATCAATAAGTGGCTCAAGCAGTACAAAGGTTAGAAGGAATACAGACACAAGAAGTAGTAAAACGAATACCAACATTTACTGGAAAAGAAGAGCAAATTGAAACATGGATACATGACATTGAAAAATGGCAGAGCAGTAATAAAATAAGTCAGAGTTGAAAGAATTAGCGTTATTAACTAGTCAAGGCAGCGTGGCTAGCAACATAAGAAGAAGAATAAATGAGATGAAAGATGAAACTTGGGAAGAGTTTAAGTTGTATCTAACACAAAGATATGCAAGATATAAAGATCCACAGCAGTCACAGCAAGTTATAAGGAATCTTAAGTCGACACACCAGCTGAAACAATCAGTGCAAGAATGTGGCGATAAAGTATTGGAGTTAGTAGAACAAGTGAAAATGCAACTAGCAAGGAGAAATTTAGCAACACTGGCACAAGTGAGGAATGTGGCAATAGAAGAAGAAAATACTAGACAAAAAATTTGAAGGAGAAAGACAGGAGAAAAGAGAAGAGTGCAGACGAGACAGGAATATCCAATGGAGATTGATCATACAAGACAGAGATACAGGAGAGTCGATAGCACTCACAAAGTAAATTGGGTACAAGAAAATAGAAGATGCTATAACTGTAATAGAGTAGGACACATAGCTAGACAATGTCAGTTACAGCACAAGAAAACGTGTAGTTGCAAAAATAGTCAGATTAAAGGAAGGCAGTACAGATGGACAAGTTAGAAAATATTTTGAAAAATTTGGAGAAATAATGTATTATACATTTATTAAGAGAGCAGACAACAGAAATAGAGCAATAATATTGTATAAAAATAGCACTATAGTAAATAATATTTTAAATCATGACATAGAATGACAAATTATATAGTAAAGGTTGAGGTATTTAAACCATATTGGATAACTAAAAGGAGAGAAAGAAAATATACACCCTATGACAAACCAAACGGTAGTTGTATGGAATTCAAATAAATAAGAATATTAGGAGGCAAGAGAGAGACAACCAGACGGGGTTAGAGGTTAAGAGTAGAAAAAGTTACGTGGATACTGGGGTAGGCAGTGACAATGACAGATATCAGGAAGTGGTGAAAGAAGAAAAGTACACACAAACGGAAATAACGGAGTGCACAGATAGTGCTACACAGATGGTTGAAAAGGGAACAAGAAATAGGGGAACAGTGACGGACAAACAAACAAACATAAAAGATAGAGGAATACAGGTAGACATTAGTAATGAAAGAGTATTAACAGTGAATAATAAAGAAAAAGAAGTAATTCAAAAACAAACGCCAAATAGTAAGAGGAAAATATTAAGTGCAAGGCATAGATTAGAAGCAATAGCCACAATGAAGAAAATAGTAAGTAGTGAAGATGAAGACAGTAATAGAATAGACAAAGATTTATTGCCAAGTGCAAGGCATAGATTAGATAGAACACATAGGTTAGAAGCAATAGCCACAATGGGCAAGAAGAGAGAACAGAAAACAGAAGACACAGAAAAATACAGAAACAAAGGATGGTTCTTGGGTATTAACCCCAGCTGACATAACAAGATTAGTAGAGAAAAATGTGTCACAGGAGGCGAAAGATGAATTTGCTAGAATGCAAAGAAAGCAAGAGGAAAGAATATTGAGTGATGCATCATATGCGAAAGAGAGGGTGAGTTACAGAGATACATAGATCACCAACAGAAGATAAAGGCTGAGAAAAAGGATAGATACGAGGTACAACCTGGTGTTTATGACTTTAGAAAAGAAAGGAAAAAGGGATCAAAGGAATGATAGGTATAGTCAACATGGTAATTATAGGAGTAGAGAAGAAAATAGAAGTTTTCAAAGATATCATAGATACATAGATCACCAACAGAAGATAAATGCTGAGGAAATGGATAGATACGAGGTACAACCTGGTGTTATGACTTTAGAAAAGAAAGAAAAAGGGATCAAAGGAATGATAGGTATAGTCAACATGGTAATTATAGGAGTAGAGAAGAAAATAGAAGTTTTCAAAGGTATCATAGATACAACTAGTAGAAAGAGGAGAAAACCCGAAATGGGTCAAACAAAGTATTGCGAGGAGGAAACCCGAAATGGGTACATGAAATAATAAGAGAGAAGAGAGAACCCGAAATGGGTAAAACCAAATAATAAGAGAGAACCCGAAATGGGTCAAACAAAGTATTGCGAGGAGGAAACCCGAAATGGGTACATGAAATAATAAGAGAGAAGAGAGAACCCGAAATGGGTAAAACCAAATAATAAGAGAGAACCCGAAATGGGTCAAACAAAGTATTGCGAGGAGGAAACCGAAATGGGTACATGAAATAATAAGAGAGAACCCGAAATGGGTAAGACTCAAATGAATAGAAGAAATAGAGATGAGAAGAAGAGAAAACTGAAAACCCGGATGGGTTAAAATAAGAGGTAACTGAGTAATCCAAAATGGACAGTTGACCTAAGAAGATAGTAAGAGAAAAGTGAAGAGTATAGGCGGTAGAGGAAGAAATGAACACCCAGACGGGTGGATGAAAAAAAAAAAAAGGTAGCTGAGAATAAATCCGAAATGGATAGGCTACTAGAGACTCAAGAAAAAGAGGAGAAATGGCCAAAAAAAAATGTTGTATATAATTAAATGTAAATAGTACAGAATTGTTGTATTGAAGTAAATGTAAATAGTAGACAATTATATTAAAGTAAATGAGAATAGAAGAGAAGAGACGTCAGTGTCTTAGGGGAGAAGACACAGAAAATGTAGAGGCGGGATTATCAATCCATGAACGCACTACATAGGCGTTATGTGCAACTAGCAATAACGTGAATTGCAGAATGTCAATAATGAGACATTGCTGAGGGCAATGATAGGAGAAATAAGGAGATATAAGTCATTGCTGAGAGCAATGTTAAGAGAAATAGAAGAGACGCCAGGAGTTAAGAAAGTGTAGGGCCAGAGCGAGCCAGTCCAAGTAGGACAAACTACACTAGAAAAGTATTGTACAAGCAGATACAGAAACATTGCAAAAGGTCAATGTATGTAAATAATGTACTATAGATAGGGGGTTCTGTAGAGGCCTTATCAAATCCTCTGGAGAGTGCTGACGACAATAATTGACGTGACTGGCATAACATGTAAAATAGGAGTTGATGGAGTAGGGTTAGTCATTAGAAGTTGCAATGACTAAAGAATAGTGGAGGCTATGTAGACGAGGAGGAAGAAAAGGATAGAAAGAGAGAGTGAAGGAGAAAATAGAGAGCAGGTCAGAAAGAACGATCCGGAAGTGAGGGGGCGAATAGGCGAGACAAAATGTGTAAAGATAGGTCAAGGAAAAACACATAAAGAAGACGACACAATAGAGAGGATGGGTCAGGAGAAACACGTGCGGAGTATCAAGGCCATCTTTAAGAAGTGAACGAACAAAGAGATGCGTAGGTGGAAAAGGAGAGAATTAAATAAACAGAGCCAGGTCCAAAAGTAGAACAAGGTCAAGGGAACTAGACAGACAGACAGACGCGGGGGTGTAATAAAGAGTCGAAATTAACATGCAAAACATGAAGGCCATGTCCATAAGTGAGTGGGTGGTCAGACGTACGTGGGCAGGAAGATGCTGATTGGATGGAGAAGCCGAATTTAAGGGTAGACACACAACATAGGTGAGTGAGGATGAATTGTTGGTCAGGAAATGCTAGAGAGTCAGGAATTGTTAGTCAGGAAATTGAGAATTATTAGTCAGATTGAGAGAAGTTATTCATAGGGCACACACGCTTCTTAGGAGCCAGTCGGGCCATAGAGAGGCTAACACCAACTAATAGAGTTAGCAGTGATATAGCGTAGTTGTGAGTAGAATGGTCAAGACCTATCATGATCAACAGGCAGACGACAGAATAGACCAATAGATAGTAATTAGCGTATTGGAGGCGCTCGATGGGAGCGTCTCAATGTAATTTAGTGCCTAGAGTGTGATGCAAGTGTGGTCCTGACATTACATATGTATCGAGAGTCTGAAGTGGCATGAATAAAAGCCAGCTAATTTACCAACAAAAGGTGTTGTTCTGTGTTATACAGTTTCATTATCTAGCCTAAGTGTCACGAACCAGACCACCAGTAAGTTGTCGCGGAACACAACGCAACGGTCATCTTAATGAACCAGAAGTACTACCAGACCGAGCAAGGGTCAAGCTAATAAGAATCAAATAGTCCGGGGATGTGTATGTGACCTGATTACAAACATGAGCCTAACGCCGGGGGCAGGAACACAGCCATCGCATTCCAGAGAGGTCACACTAACATGATCTCAAGCTAACAGCTGATGAGTAGACGCCACAGACAACAGCTGATCGAATAAACAACAACCAACGGACGATCTGATCAAAGATTCGCTCTTAAAATCACAAAGCAAAGATCCTCAAAGACTCGCTCAGAAGACAATCAAACAATCAAACATATCGCTCATAAAAACCTCTCCCCGCTACAGATTTGCCTCTTTTTAGCATGGCAACTTTCCCTGTGTTGAGCTCGTGGTGCAATGTATGCTCGTTATCTGCACTAATTTTTAGGTATGCTTGTGCCCTCCAGATCTTGATTCTGTCAACCATGGTTGGAAAGTCAAGAAGATACCTCATTGCTACACAGGGATTGTCCCTCGTACACCCCAAGATAATGCGCATAGCTTCATTCTGTATTTTCTCCAGTTTGTCAATTTGCGTCTCACTGACTGTAAGAATTGTCAGGGCATACTCGATTGGTGCGAGGACTAGTCCCTGGAACAGAAGAGTAAGTAGCCTCTGCTCGATGTTGACAGCTGCCATGACCTTCAAGGCCGCTAATCCTTGGTGGAAGACACCAGTGCCAGGTCTATGACACTATCAATCACCTGTTCGAGTGGCCATTCTGGTTGCCCTTCCATCATTCAAGTACACTAAATCGACTGACACTAATGCGTTCTCTATGTCTTCTCCCTGCTTGTTGGTTATGACGTTACCCCGCTGGTTGCCTCTAGCATTAAAGTCTCCACAGAAAATGACGTTCTCCTCCTCGAACGCGAAGAGATTCTGCTATTGTTGTGTGTTCACCTTCCCATTACAGGTACACATTTACATCCACGAAATGAACTGGGGTCTGCACCCTAACCGCATGTACCTGCAATTCTGCATTGTCCCACGCAGACATATCAACCTCAGCTGCTACCATGTTGTTTTCGCACAAGGATGGTCTGTCAAATGTGTCTTCTATTGTAGAAACAATAAAATCCAGGGACACTTACTGTCCTATCACCAAAAAGAGTTTCTTGCAAAATCATTATATCGGCGCCGCACAGTAGCTTATCAAGAATGGGCCGTCGTTGATCTATGGACCCACATCTAGAACTACCATCTAGAACTATCATATAGAACGACTATCTAGAAGTGCCATCTAGAACTACCTTCTCGAACTACTACAACATGAGAACTTTCATACAAAGACCATTCATGATTCTAATTTTGGCACATTTTGATTACTTTCCCAGAATTCCTTGACGTTAGCCTCTTTCCTTTCAACCCAGACCTCTAATTCAACACGAGTTTGAAATTAATCTCAAGAATCCATAACTCAATGGATCCATATTCTAAATCCAACCTCTATTTTAGGCTCGTCCAACTAATGCACACTCACAGATTCTGTTGTTCTGTCTCCCCCTCCCCCCCCCCATAAAGGTCTTTCGCAATTTGTAAACAGACTTGACTATTTTAGTCATAGACTATATCGAACATTCCAGACCGTCATGCTTGTATAGGCGTCACGGCAGTGGTCACGTTGGCCGCCCTGGGTGGTCACCGACTCATGTCTCTCACATTAAACATGAGCTGTATTGTTTCATTTCTTTAACGTTAACAATGAGAGATAGTGAGCCTGTCCACTCGCGCGGACGTAAAGAGCCCCGCCACGCCACGTGGCGTATAGGGAGTATGGTGTTAGTGGCCATCATTTTTACAGACCTTCGGAACATGATTTTTGGGGAATTGTGGTCGGTATTACGACCGTGCCGCTTTACTTTCCAAGAAAAAAATCGGGTACCCATTTAAGCTGGGTGAACCTGGCAGCCTCTTGTCCTTTGTAGTCCAGTTCACTAACCATTGAGCTATCGTGGCTCCCTCAACTCGCGGGCCCCGGGCACTATTATGAGTATCTAATGTTCTGTTTTTTTTATTACATCATCATCAATTACCATGCCTGCTGTCGTAGGTGATCATGCCTCTCCACAACTTTCGATCTCGACAGTTATTTATCACTTCTGTTGTTGACCTTCATCCAAGCCATTCTCTTAAGCTGTCTGGTATCTTTTCTCGTTGCCTCCCTCTACCTCTTCGTCCCTCAATTTTCCCAGTTGTTACAATATATTCCAGCTGTTCCCATCACATTACATGGCCAAAAAGTGATGGCTGTTTCTTCCTAATATTGGAAATTAGCTCTCTTTTTGCTTTGACCTCTCTCATAACGTTTTCATTACTCTTCTTAGCTGTCCGTGGTATTCTCAACATTCCTCTGTAAAACCATATTTCTACAGACTCCAGTGATTTTCTTCTCCGATGTCCATTGACCATGATTCACATCCATATGTTAAGACTGATTCTACATAACATTTAAGAACTATTTTTGGGGGTTTCTATTGTCAAAAATGTATTGCATAGGATCTTCTTCATTTTAAGAAAACTTGCTTTTGCCTGAGCATTCTGCATCTCACCTCTGTTGTACATCTATCATCTCACCGCAGTTGTACATCTACCATCTCACCTCTGTCGTACATCTACCATCTCACCTCTGTTGTACATCTACCATCTCACCTCTGTCGTACATCTACCATCTCACCTCTGTTGTACATCTATCATCTCACCTCTGTTGTACATCTACCATCTCACCTCTGTTGTACATCTATCATCTCACCTCTGTTGTACATCTATCATCTCACCGCACTTGTACATCTACCATCTCACCTCTGTCGTACATCTACCATCTAACCTCTGTCGTACATCTACCATCTCACCTCTGTTGTACATCTACCATCTCACCTCTGTCGTACATCTACCATCTCACCTCTGTTGTACATCTACCATCTCACCTCTGTCGTACATCTACCATCTCACCTCTGTTGTACATCTACCATCTCACCTCTGTCGTACATCTACCATCTGAGTTTAACATTGTTCCCAGATATTTAAATTTATTTACCTGCAATATTACTCAGTTTACGTACAATACAACAGTACAATACGATATAACAGTACAGTACAATATAACAGTGCAATAACAGCTAAGATAACACAGTACAATACGATATAACAGTACAGTACGGTACGATATATATGAATACTAGACTTTCCTGTGCTACCTTCTAGCGTCGAGGGAAGTGCCCGTGTCTTGGTGTGTATTATGCTCATCATGATATCGTCTAATTCTTTAGTCCATCGTCTTCTAGGACTGCCTTTATCCACGATGCCTCTGAGTTAAGTCTGGGGGAAGCTGGCTGGTGGGGAGTGTATGACGTGCCTGAACTATTGATCTGTTGTTTCTTTTGGCTGGGTTTGTGATGACGTGTTCCTTGTCGGCACTCGTAGCACATTGCTACTCTCATTGGTATCAGTACTGTAATAAGTGTAGTAAGGGCGGTGGGTCTCCATGTCTGCTGGGTCGGGATAACATTTGTAGTACATTGTTAATATCATTGGTATCAGTACTGTAGTCAGTGTTGTAAGGACGGTGGGTCTCCATGTTTGCTGGGTCGGGATAACATTTGTAGTACATTGTTAATATCATTGGTATCAGTACTGTAGTCAGTGTTGTAAGGACGGTGGGTCTCCATGTTTGCTGGGTCGGGATAACATTTGTAGTACATTGTTAATCTCTTCGGCAACAGTAGAACATGACAATGTGGTGCGTACTTTGACTTCTTACCGCCATGTGTTTAGGTGTTATATTTCACTCATCCTCATGGCAAGTCAGGTGCTCATTTTCAGCTGAGTCAACTAGAACTATACTGGACTCGAACCCAATGTTTCCAGCTTGAGAATCACGTTAGACTCTCCACCATTTCCTTCTGTCTCGCAACGACTGATGTGTTTTGCTTGCCTAAACGAGTTTGTTCTCTCCCCACGCCATTACCTCGCCCGTCTACTCCGTCCAGTAACTTTGTTACACCAGCCCGTCGCATCTAATGCCACCCACCCAGGATTTCTTCTCTTTAACTTTACCAACATTTTCATTTTGTCCACGCGCCTGCCAACCCTCATTCGTTTAGTAAGTCCAGATGGTAACAAGTTCATGTTCGCATACCGTGCACACACACACACGCACGCGCACACACACACGCACGTCAACTCGTGCTTTCTCGATTTACTCAATTTTTGTGGGAGGGAGGGGAATGAATTTAAAATATTTAATTGTAAGGAGATTAATATTTCCACTGAGTGTTAGGGTTGAGAGAAGAATGTTGAGAGTAGCATGGGCGGAGTAACACATTCAGTGTGGCATTGTTTGAACACAACTGTACGTTTTGTAGACTTCCTAATTGTTTCTAGAATGTATTGTTTCGCTACCCACAGTTTTAGTTTTTTTTTTATTTCTGGCCTACTCTTTTGATTTTAATTGTAAAATGATTTTCAACGTGCGCGAGTGCACACGGGATCTCCAGTTTATTGCCCTTATCTAAGAGGGCTAGAGATCGGATCTCACTACTAAAGAGATCAGGGGAAGTACGTCACACAGAAACTACGGATTAACGTTCCCTAACAGTTGGAGCTGCAGCGTCCTGATCCTGGTTATATTCACATCACTTCATGTCAACTTCAAATTCACTTCATTTCAAACAAACTGGCAAACATCTGGAGATCCAAAGTTTTCAGCAAGCGAACAAAACTTAAACTGTTCAACTCCTGTGTGATACCAGTCCCACATATGGATGTAAACGGTGGAAATCCATCCAGACTTTAGATAAGAAATTAAATGTCTTTGAAAGCAAATGTCTTCGTAGAATCTCAAAGATAAGCTGAGAATAATACATTTCAAAAGAACAGATAAGAGACGAATCTAAGCAAGAATAGTCGAGCTTTATAAGAAGAAGGCGTTGGAGATGCATCGGCATGTCCTGAGAATAAACGAAAACAAGATTTACCTGTCAGACATTTTTGTAGAAACCATCTGGTAAAAGAAAACGGCAGACCAAGAGAATCGCCATACAGAACAATTACTTGAAAGGGCTCGACGGTGGGACGAAGAAACAGCCAAGAACTAGCAGTTAAACATCAATCATGAAGAACTACGACTTCCGCCCTATGTGAAATCTTTGGCCTGAGAGGAAAATAAATGAATGAATGAATGAATGAATGAATAGTCCAAGGCAAACGAGAGAGGGAGAAAGATATTCTGATTTTGCGAAGAAATAGCAGTTCATGCCAGTGATTAGTTCAAACAGCAGAAATAGCAGTTCATGCCAGTGATTAGTTCAAACAGCAGAAATAGCAGTTCATGCCAGTGATTAGTTCAAACAGCAGAAATAGCAGTTCATGCCAGTGATTAGTTCAAACAGCAGAAATAGCAGTTCATGCCAGTGATTAGTTCAAACAGCAGAAATAGCAGTTCATGCCAGTGATTAGTTCAAACAGCAGAAATATCAGTTCATGCCAGTGATTAGTTCAAACAGCAGAAATAGCAGTTCATGCCAGTGATTAGTTCAAACAGCAGAAATAGCAGTTCATGCCAGTGATTAGTTCAAACAGCAGAAATAGCAGTTCATGCCAGTGATTAGTTCAAACAGCAGAAATAGCAGTTCATGCCAGTGATTAGTTCAAACAGCAGAAATAGCAGTTCATGCCAGTGATTAGTTCAAACAGCAGAAATATCAGTTCATGCCAGTGATTAGTTCAAACAGCAGAAATATCAGTTCATGCCAGTGATTAGTTCAAACAGCAGAAATAGCAGTTCATGCCAGGGATTAGTTCAAACAGCAGAAATAGCAGTTCATGCCAGTGATTAGTTCAAACAGCAGAAATAGCAGTCCATGCCAGTGATTAGTTCAAACAGCAGAAATATCAGTTCATGCCAGTGATTAGTTCAAACAGCAGAAATAGCAGTTCATGCCAGTGATTAGTTCAAACAGCAGAAATAGCAGTTCATGCCAGTGATTAGTTCAAACAGCAGAAATAGCAGTCCATGCCAGTGATTAGTTCAAACAGCAGAATAACAGTTCATGCCAGTGATTAGTTCAAACAGCAGAAATAGCAGTTCATGCCAGTGATTAGTTCAAAACAGCAGAAATATCAGTTCATGCCAGTGATTAGTTCAAACAGCAGAAATAGCAGTTCATGCCAGTGATTAGTTCAAACAGCAGAAATAGCAGTCCATGCCAGTGATTAGTTCAAACAGCAGAAATAACAGTTCATGCCAGTGATTAGTTCAAACAGCAGAAATAGCAGTCCATGCCAGTGATTAGTTCAAACAGCAGAAATAACAGTTCATGCCAGTGATTAGTTCAAACAGCAGAAATAGCAGTTCATGCCAGTGATTAGTTCAAACAGCAGAAATATCAGTTCATGCCAGTGATTAGTTCAAACAGCAGAAATAGCAGTTCATGCCAGTGATTAGTTCAAACAGCAGAAATAGCAGTCCATGCCAGTGATTAGTTCAAACAGCAGAAATAGCAGTCCATGCCAGTGATTAGTTCAAACAGCAGAAATATCAGTCCATGCCAGTGATTAGTTCAAACAGCAGAAATAGCAGTCCATGCCAGTGATTAGTTCAAACAGCAGAAATAGCAGTTCATGCCAGTGATTAGTTCAAACAGCAGAAATAGCAGTTCATGCCAGTGATTAGTTCAAACAGCAGAAATAGCAGTTCATGCCAGTGATTAGTTCAAACAGCAGAAATAGCAGTTCATGCAGTGATTAGTTCAAACAGCAGAAATATCAGTTCATGCCAGTGATTAGTTCAAACAGCAGAAATAGCAGTTCATGCCAGTGATTAGTTCAAACAGCAGAAATAGCAGTTCATGCCAGTGATTAGTTCAAACAGCAGAAATAGCAGTCCATGCCAGTGATTAGTTCAAACAGCAGAAATATCAGTTCATGCCAGTGATTAGTTCAAACAGCAGAAATAGCAGTTCATGCCAGTGATTAGTTCAAACAGCAGAAATAGCAGTTCATGCCAGTGATTAGTTCAAACAGCAGAAATAGCAGTCCATGCCAGTGATTAGTTCAAACAGCAGAAATAACAGTTCATGCCAGTGATTAGTTCAAACAGCAGAAATAGCAGTTCATGCCAGTGATTAGTTCAAACAGCAGAAATATCAGTTCATGCCAGTGATTAGTTCAAACAGCAGAAATAGCAGTTCATGCCAGTGATTAGTTCAAACAGCAGAAATAGCAGTCCATGCCAGTGATTAGTTCAAACAGCAGAAATAACAGTTCATGCCAGTGATTAGTTCAAACAGCAGAAATAGCAGTTCATGCCAGTGATTAGTTCAAACAGCAGAAATAGACTAAGATGCAACAAAGCTTGTTAAATCATTGGGCAGCTATCACCACTATTGTCCAACAAGGAAATAACTCTAGAGGTAAATCGGGCACTCTACAATACAATCTTCATCCCAACGTTGTGCTACCAATGCCATTCCTGGACCCTAGATGCAAGAACAATAAGAAAAATAACCTCTAAGATGAAATGTGTTAAACGAATGACAAGAAAGAGCCCGAGAGACAAGATCAGAAATGGAGAACGGAGAAAAAAAAGCTAGAAATAATTCCTGCCGTAGAATACACACAAAATCAACAGATAAAATGGTTTGTCACGTGATAAGAAACACAAATATCAACACAGCACAAAGAGCCTTCAATAAACGTTGCGATAACATCAGACCCAAGAAACGACTACGAGTAAGATGGATTGTTGAAATATTAGCAATACTTGGAGGAGAAGTCAATAGGAGAGGGAACAGATCCCAAAACATATCTCACCTCGACGCTCAAAGGCAAATGAGGAAGGAAAGAAAAGGAAGAATCCAGACACACCCGGGCTGTAGACAAAAGTCAAACCACTTCGCTACTGTGGCTTCCAAACAGTTTTCTGCAGAACTGTGTGAATGACGTGAGTGGCTAACACAAGCCACCGGTGTTGACTGAGTTCCTGAAATAATCACAGACATAAAACATGTTCTGTTTGTGGCTTTTGTCCCTCTTCAGACTGGCAGGGCACAACTGCGGTGTGGTGCTAGATTGGCTGGCAATATTGATCACAGTCTCCCTCAGAACTCTCTATAGACATCGAGTTGCCCGCATTCGACAGATATTGAACCCTCGCCGACACACATGTGTGGCGACCCTAAGCGATAAAACGTGGGGAAGGGGGGGCCGCACGTGTGCTTTATGGTGGTCGACCCACATGGGTGGCGACCCTAAGCGATAAACGTGGGGAAGGGGGGGGCCGCATGTGTGCTTTATGGTTGTCGACCCACATGGGTGGCGACCCTAAGCGATAAACGTGGGGAAAGGGGGCCGCACGAGTGCTTTATGGTGGTCGACCTACATGGGTGGCGACCCTAAAGGATAAACGTGGGAAGGGGGCCGCACGAGTGCTCTGTGGTGGTC
Source organism: Megaustenia siamemsis (assembly GCA_032433765.1). NCBI lineage: Eukaryota > Metazoa > Mollusca > Gastropoda > Stylommatophora > Ariophantidae > Megaustenia > Megaustenia siamemsis. The sequence continues at coordinate 77,883,975 of JAVIAB010000106.1, read as the reverse complement.
GACCCACATGAGCGGCGACCCTAAGCGATAAACGTGGGGAAGGGGGGCCGCATGTGTGCTTTATGGTGGTCGACCCACATGGGTGGCGACCCTAAGCGATAAACGTGGGGAAAGGGGGCCGCACGAGTGCTTTATGGTGGTCGACCCACATGGGTGGCGACCCTAAAGGATAAACGTGGGGAAGGGGGCCGCACGAGTGCTCTGTGGTGGTCGACCCACATGAGCGACGACCCTAAACAATATACGTGGGGAGGGGGGCCGCACGAGTTCTCTGTGGTGGTCGACCCACATGGGTGGCGACCCTAAATGATAAACGTGGGGAAAGGGGCCGTACGATTGTTCTGTGGTGGTCGACCCACATGGGTGCCGACCCCTAACCGATAAACCTGGGAAAAGGTGCGGCACGAGTGCTTTATGGTGGTCGAAACACACGGGCGGTGACCCTGTACAATAAACGTGGGGATTGGGGCTGCACGAGTGCTTCATGGTGGTCGACCCACATGGGTGTCGACCCTAAACAATAAACCTGGGGAAGGGGCCGCACGAGTGCTTTATGGTGGTCGACCTACATGGGTGGCAAACCCTAAACAATAAACGTGGGGAAGGGGGCCGCATGAGTGCTTTATGGTTGTCGACCCACATGGGTGGCGACCCTAAATGATAAACGTGGGGAAAGGGGCCGTACGATTGTTCTGTGGTGGTCGACCCACATGGGTGGCGACCCTAAACGATAAACGCGGGGAAGGGAACCGCACGAGTGCTTCATGGTGGTCGATCCACATGGGTGGCGACCCTAAACGATAAACGTGGGGAGGGCGTACACACTGGTGCTTCAGGGTGGTCGACCCACATGGGTGGCGACCCTAAACGATAAACGTGTGAGGGGAGCCGCATGAGTGCTTCATGGTGGTCGAACCACATGGGTGGCGACCCTAAACGATAAACGTGGGAATGGGGCCACACGAGTGCTCTTTAGTGGTCAGCAACTAGCGAGCTGTAAGAGATTTCTAATTTTATTAGAACAATAACTGACAGAGGTAACAATAACTGACAGAGGTAACAATAACTGACAGAGGTAACAATAACTGACCAGTAACAGACAAAGGTAACAATAACTGAACAATAAATGACAAAGGTAACAAAACTGAACAATAACTGACAGAGGTAACAATAACTGAACAGTAACTGACAAAGGTAACAATAACTGCACAATAACTGACAAAGGTAACAATAACTGACAGAGGTAACAATAACTGATCAATAACTGACAAAGGTAACAAAACTGAACAATAACTGACAAAGGTAACAATAACTGAACAATAAGTGTCACAGGTTACAATAACTGAACAATAACTGACAAAGGTAACAATAACTGAACAATAAGTGTCACAGGTTACACTAACTGAACAATAACTGACAAAGGTGACACTAACTGAACAATAAGTGTCAAAGGTAACACTAACTGAACAATAACTGACAAAGGTAACAATAACTGAACAATAAGCGGCAAAGGTAACAATAACTGTCAGAGGTAACAACAACTGAACAATAAGTGTCAAAGGTAACACTAACTGAACAATAACTGACAAAGGTAACAATAACTGAACAATAAGCGGCAAAGGTAACAATAACTGACAGAGGTAACAACAACTGAACAATAAGTGTCAAAGGTAACACTAACTGAACAATAACTGACAAAGGTAACACTAACTAATCAATAACTGGCAAAGGTAACAATAACTGAACATTAACTGGCAAAGGTAACAATAACTGAACATTAACTGACAAAGGTAACAATAACTGAACAATAACTGACTGAGGTAACACTAACTGAACAATAACTGACAGAGGTAACAATAACTGACACAGGTAACAATTATTGACAAAGCTAATAATAACTGACGAAGGTAAAAATAACTGATAAAGGTAACAATAATTGACAAAGCTAATAATAACTGACGAAAGTAACAATAACTGACGAAGGTAACAATAACAATAACTGACAAAGCTAACAATAACTGACGAAGGTAACAATAACTGAGAAAGTTAACAATAGCTGACGAAGGTAACATTAACCAACGAATGTTGTTGTTGTTGTTGTTGCGTACGCCAGCTTTCAACTCTGACGAAGTCCCTGGAGACTAGGAACTGAGTTTTGCGTGTTAATCCATTTTTCCCTGGCAGCCGCGTGCACCGGGGTCCCTCGCCGCACAGGCAGATAACTCCGACTTCGGAGGTACTCATGTTTTTTTTTTCCGTCGATGAGTAACTGACTTTTCAAGCCGGGCCTCGCTGCTGATACCAGGGGTGGTTGTCGCAGAGAGAAATCATAAATAAAAATCTCAACCAGAGTAGCTGAGATTTGAACCTACCTCTCTCTGTCCCGAGGCCGGTGTCTTGCCTTGAGACTAACCAGTCCCCCATGGACTTGGAATATGAGGAAACTGCAACAAGGAACACTTTTCATGCATAGCCTCCAATGGTTCCTGCCGCCTATCCACCATATACCAGAAGTTCACGTCCTCCCGAAAGTGATGATCGTCATATTTCTTTAAGAATGTATAGCGCTTGATGATGTTAGGCCATCGTTGTTGACTCCAATTTCGAACATATAAACACACAGTTAAGCGTCAGATTATCCCCGTCGCACATCAAACAACAGACCGTAAGATTAGCGTGCGGCCGGTCTAGGGATTTACGACGGGTCATTACGATGACTTGGCACACATAACAATGTAAGCACAGCAATAACGCGCCCTTTAGATTCTTGATTACTCTAGTGAATGTAGCCTACGACGAACAGAACACAGTGCAAATTCCCTAAAGAGATAAAACTGCGGCTGACGAAGCAGTTCACATTTAATGAGAACATATAAATCACTTGCGTCAAGCAAATCCATCAACGGCCATGAATAGCACCAATGTGATGTAAAGCGCAAAACAAGCCTAGACGATGGAAGGTCGCATTCACAACACTTGATTTGTCGAAAATGGAATATTGCCAGTGTACGACATTGTTTTATCGGCACAGATGTAATAAGTAGATCATCATCTTGATTTTAACGCATAGGAGTGCAAATTAGAACCTAAATTAATCAGACATCGAATGCACTTACTGCAGCGATCAAGAGAACGTGGACTAGATCCGCCATCTTAGAAACGGAAGTCCCACTAACGAATGTAAGAATAACTAATGAAAGTAAAAATAAAGCAATTAAATATAAAACTGTATTGAGCAGCAAAACTAACACACACAAAAAAAGACAAGCTTGAACGTTTCGGCAAAAGCCTTCATAAGTGTAACAAACAAACTATCCACATTAAACACAAAGTTCCGAGCTTAACAATTACACAGCTCTCAAGAATGGCGAAAAAAAAACGTATAAAAATGTAAAAATATATGACAAAGGTATTGATTATATGTAAAAGAAACATAACATGATATTGAGCATCTACTAACAGAAAGACGAGGCAAACTACAACGTTTCGGCAAAATCCTTCCTCGTGTATTGTTGAGGAAATGGAAGATAAGTAACGACAACTGATGATGGTAGAGATAACTTGGTCTCACAATGTGAGAAAGATTGATTCTTATAGTGGTACCTCCTTTCCAACACGAGGCGTAATCAGTTCGTATAGTTGTACCTCCTCTCCAACACGAGGCATAATCAGTTCGTATAGTTGTACCTCCTCTCCAACACGAGGCATAATCAGTTCGGATAGTGGTACCTCCTCTCCAACACGAGGCATAATCAGTTCGGATAGTGGTACCTCCTCTCCAACACGAGGCATAATCATTTCGTATAGTTGTACCTCCTCTCCAACACGAGGCATAATCAGTTCGGATAGTGGTACCTCCTCTCCAACACGAGGCATAATCATTTCGTATAGTTGTACCTCCTCTCCAACACGAGGCATAATCAGTTCGTATAGTTGTACCTCCTCTCCAACACGAGGCATAATCAGTTCGTATAGTTGTACCTCCTCTCCAACACGAGGCATAATCAGTTCGTATAGTGGTACCTCCTCTCCAACACGAGGTATAATCAGTTCGTATAGTGGTAGCTCCTCTCCAACACGAGGCATAATCAGTTCGGATAGTGATCGATGAGTTTTGGGACGGTGTAGGTCTTTATTGTTTCCTAGTCCCATTGTTGATCCTTCCTTAGTAATTGTCCTGCGATATTGTGATTCTCTTGGTCTACTTGATTTTCTGTTATCAGCTGTCTCCACATGAATACCTGATGGGGAAGTCTGCCATCATTCATTCTCAGCACATGACCGATGTATTTACTTCTTCTTATCAATCTTGACACGTATTCTTGTTTTGATTCCTCCCAAAAAGTGTATTATTATTAATAATGGCGTTGAGTATGATCATTCAAGTAAGTTAGTTATGTTTTTTATTTGTTTGTTTATGTGTTTGTATGTTTATTTGCTTGTTTGTGTGATTTTTTGTTTGTTTGTGTGTTTGTTTGTTTATTTTTTTGTTTGTGTGTGTTTTTGCTTCTTTGTATGTGTGTTTGCTTACTTGTTTGTTCGTTTGTTTGTTTGATTGTGGGGACCTCGGTAGCCGAGTTGGGAAAACCACCCGACTGGACTACCGACGTTCGGACAACCCGTGTTCGATTCCCGCTGGGAGCAGTGTGAATTGTACTCGTGGTTGGAAAAAAAAATACTCCCACGGTCGACCCAGCCGTTGGCATAAATGGGCACCTTGGGAAGGTGAGGAAGGGGATGCCTCGCATCTGCGTTTTGATGCTTGAGGCAACACTATACAGAAATTTCCGAAAATTTCTGGATAGGTGGCCGAGCACATATGGGTGTAAACTCGCGTGCTAAGACGCTGGTTCAAGTCTCGTACGTTACCTTTACCTTGTTTGTTTGTATGACAGGAATAGCGGCGGTCAAGTATTTCTACATTATGTTGTTATGTCGCTTGTGTCGAGCGGAATCAGTCACGAGAAGCGATCGAGGGAAAAGTGAGCGGCGAGTGGGAACAAATAAAATAAAAGAGTAGTAGAACATGTCAGTGTATTTAGTGTGTGATCGACGATGTTCATGGCCCGCTACAGCCCACAGGTCCAACTTCCAGGAAAATCTATACCGCGTGCTGGCGCGTGCGCTGGGATATCGTGCTATAGAAATCGATTGCTACGAGCTAAGGCTTAGCCGATCTTTGAGAGAATTTCTTCGGTTTGAAAATGAAAATGGAAAAATAAACATTTGTTTAGTCCCATGTGAGGACATAAGTACTTGGTCTTTTCGATGATTTTGATTGGACAAGAGAGTCAGTGGGGGATGATGGGAAAGATGAGCAAAGATCAAATAGGATATCATCACATATTCAACATTACTAATGTGCAAAGTTGAGAGTTATGGGACGCACTTTATTGTTGTGTGAAGTCAAATGTAAAATATATATATTTGTCTCTCTGTCCTGCCTGTATGTCTGTCCTGCCTGTCTGTCCTGCCTGTCTGTCCTGTCTCTCTGTCCTGTCTGTCTGTCCTGTATGTCTGAATTTTCTTGCGTGAAGACAAATGGAAATCGTTATTTGAGAATTATTAGTAAGATGCTGCTAATAAAGATTCTACAGTGTGATGTTATAATACACAATTTATTCCCGAGCTGTGATCGCAGCCCTATGCTATAGTCATGAGAATATCTGTACGAAAGACATCGCTAATGATGGCTAATTTTTTAGTTAGCCAAGTTGGTAGTGTTCCCTAGCATCTGGCTTTTCGTGGCAAGGCGCTGTGCCAAGGAGTACGGGTTCCATCCTGCTTCGGACCTTATATTGTTCTTTGGTTTTTTTTTTCTGTTGTTGATTATTTATCATTTTTTCTGAGTGCTGTATACATACTTCTTCTCCTGATGTCATTCTGGGATATTATAATATTGCAATGGGTTTGTGGTGGTGGTTTAGCAATTGTTGTAGTGGTAGTAATGGTAGTGATATTGTGGTAGAGGTAATTGTAATAGTTTCTTGTGGCAGTATATATATTGTGTAACTGGTTTTGGTAATTACAACTATTGTAGAAGTAGCGATTGTAGTATAATGGGTAGTAATTGTTTTAATAATAATACTATCAGTAGTGGCAGTAATGGTAATATAGTAGTGTTATAGTAGTAGTAGTATAACAGTGGTAGCAGTATGAATATAGTAATATTGGTAGAGTAATAGTAGTAGAAGTGTTGTAGTAGTGCAGTAGTAGTAGTATTGTAATATATTCGTGTTATAGTATTAGTAGTGTAACAGTAATAACATTGTGTAAGTGTAATAGTAGCAGTAGTGTAATATATTAGTAGTGCAATAATAGTAGTAGTAGTAGTAGTGTAATATATTAGTAGTGCAATAATAGTAGTAGTAGTGCAATAATAGTAGTAGTAGTAGTGTAATATATTAGTAGTGCAATAGTAGTAGTAGTAGTGTAATAATAGTAGAAGTAGTAGTAGTGTAATAAAAGTAGTAGTAGTAGTGTAATAATAGTAGTAGTAGTGCAATAGTAGTAGTAGTAGTAGTAGTGCAATAATAGTAGTAGTAGTGCAATAATAGTAGTAGTAGTGTAATAATAGTAGTAGTAGTGCAATAATAGTAGTAGTAGTGTAATAATAATAATAGTAGTATCGCAATAATAGTAGTAGTTGTAGTGTAATAATAGTAGAAGTAGTGCAATAATAGTAGTAGTAGTGCAATAATAGTAGTAGTAGTGCAATAATAGTAGTAGTAGTGTAATAATAATAGTAGTAGTGCAATAATAGTAGTAGTAGTGCAATAATAATAGTAGTAGTAGTGCAATAATAGTAGTAGTAGTAAAATAATAGTAGTAATAGTGTAATAATAGTAGTAGTAGTGCAATAATAGTAGTATTAGTGCAATAATAGTAGTAGTAGTGCAATAATAGTAGTAGTAGTGCAATAATAATAGTTGTAGTAATGTAATAATAATAGTAGTAGTAGTGCAATAATAGTAGTAGTAGTAGTAGTGTGATAATAGTAGTAGTAGTAGTGGAGTAATAAAAGTAGTAGTAGTAGTGTAATAATAGTAGTAGTAGTGCAATAATAATAGTAGTAGTAGTGTAATAATAATAGTTGTAGTGTAATAATAGTAGTAGTAGTGCAAAAAATTGTTGTAGTAGTAGTGTAATAATAGTAGTAGTGCAATAATAATAGTAGTAGTGCAATAATAATAGTAGTAGTGCAATAATAGTAGTAGTAGTAGTGTAATAATAGTATTAGTAGTAGTGTAATAATAGTAGTAGTAGTGCAATAATAGTAGTAGTAGTGTAATAATAATAGTAGTAGTAGTGTAATAGTAGTAGTAGTAGTAGTGTAATAATAATAATAGTAGTAGTGTAATAATAGTAGTAGTAGTGTAATAATAATAGTAGTAGTAGTATAATAATAGTAGTAGTAGTGTAGTAATAGTAGTAGTAGTAGTGTAATAATAATAGTAGTAGTAGTGTAATAATAGTAGTAGTAGTGTAATAATAGTAGTAGTAGTGTAATAATAGTAGTAGTAGTGTAATAATAGTAGTAGTAGTGCAATAATAATAGTAGTAGTAGTGCAATAATAGTAGTAGTAGTAGTAGTAGTGTAATAATAGTAGTAGTGCAATAATAAAAGTAGTAGTGCAATAATAATAGTAGTAGTAGTGTAATAATAGTAGTAGTAGTGCAATAATAGTAGTAGTAGTACAATAATAGTAGTAGTAGTGCAATAATAGTAGTAGTAGTGTAATAATAGTAGTAGTAGTACAATAATAGTAGTAGTAGTGTAATAATAGTAGTAGTAGTGCAATAATAGTAGTAGTAGTACAATAATAGTAGTAGTAGTACAATAATAGTAGTAGTAGTGCAATAATAGTAGTAGTAGTGTAATAATAGTAGTAGTAGTACAATAATAGTAGTAGTAGTAGTAGTGTAATATATTAGTAGTGCAATAATAGTAGTAAAAGAAATAGTGTAATATTAGTAGTACCAATAGTACAATAGAGGTAGTAGTAACAATGTGTTAGTGTAATAGTAGTAGTTTTGTGTAATAGTAGTGTTATAGTATTAACAGTACAATAGTAGTAGTATCAATAGTGTAATAGTAGTAGTAGTAGTAGTACCAACGATGTATAAGTGTAATAGTATTAGAGGTGTAGTAGTAGTAATAGTGTAGTAGTGATATTGTAATAGAACTCTTAGTGTAATAATTGTAGTAGTAACAATGTGTAAGTGTAATAGTATCAGTAGTCTAATAGTAGTGGCCATCATCAAGTACCGGGCCTACTGGCGTAGGTGATCATGTCTCTCCACAACTTTCGATCTCGACAGTTCTTTATCATTTCTGTTGTTGACCTTCTGCTAAGCCATTCTCTTAAGCTGTCTGGTATTTTCTCTCTTTGCTTCCCTCTATCTCTTCGTCCCTCAATTTTTCAAGTTGTTAGAGTATATTCCAGTTGTTCTCTTCTCATTAGATGGCCAAAAAATGATGATTGTTTCTTCCTAATATTGGAAATTAGCTCTCTTTTTCGCTTTGACCTCTTTCAGAACGTTTTCATTACTCTTCTTAGCTGTCCATGGTATTCTCAACATTCTTCTGTAAAACCACATTTCTACAAACTCTATTGATTTTCTTGTCTGTTGTCCCATTGTCCATGATTCACATCCATATGTTTAGACTGGCTCTACATTACATTTAAGAACTCTTTTTCTTCTTTCTATTGTCATACATGGATTGCATAGTATCTTCTTCATTTTCTGGAAAGCTGCTTTTGCCTGAGCCATTCTGCATCTCACTTCTTTTGTACATCTTCCGTCTGGGGTTAACAAAGTTCCCAAATATTTAAATTCATTTACCTGTTTTAATATTGTTCCACTTGTCTTTATTCTGCACTGAGGTGATGTATTTTTCTTTGTTGTTACCATTACTTCTGTCTTTTTGCTATTAAGACTGAGTCCTTTATTTTTGCTTTCTTTCACTATAATGTCCAACATTTCTTGTAACTCATTTTCACTCTTAGCGATTAATACTGTATCATTAGCATACCTTAGATTATTTATATTATGACCTCCAATTGTTATTCCAGGCATGCCCCTTATGGATCTTAAAATAATCTCACTATAAATATTAAACAAATCTGGTGACAGCACACAACCTTGTCTAACACCCTGTTTTATTTCTTGAAACATTCCCAATTGGTTTCCAATTCTTATGGCCGCTATTTGTTGCCAGTACATGTTCTTTATTATTCTTAGATCTTTGCTATCTACGTTTATGCTTTCTAACATTTTGATTATTTCTTGGTGCTTTACTTTGTCAAATGCCTTGGTATAATCTATGAAACACAGGTATAGATCTGTTTTCACCTCTATGGCTCTTTCTACTAAAGATCTTATGATATATATGGCATTGCTCGTTTCTTTACCTCCAACAAAACCACACTGTTTATCACTAATTTCTGGACTGATTTTTTTTCTCACTCTTCGCATGATGATTCTTAGTAATATCTTAGTCATGTGACTCATAAGGCTTATTGTGCGATGATCGTCGCATTCAGTCGCACCCGATTTCTTTGGTAGGTCTATGAATATTGATTTGAGCAGGTCGCCTGGTATATATCCGCTGTTGTAGATATCATTCAATATTTTTGTTATTATTTCTATTCCAAAAGCACCCATGGCTTCAATCTCTTCTTTAGTTATATTATCTGGTCCAGGAGCTTTGTCTGCTTTCATATTGCGCAAGGCGTCTTCCACTTCTCTGAGTATTTCTGGTCCTTCTCCATTATCCTTAATATTTACTTTTGTTCGTTCATCATTATACAGATCTTTAATGTATTCTGTCCATCGTTCCCTTATGCTTTCTTGTTCAATCAACAGTTTTCTTTCCTTTGATCTTCCAGTTGTTGATTGCGTTTTTCTTCCGGTTAATTCTTCAAATTGTTTGTATATAGCTTTAGCATCTCCTTTTTGTTGCATTTCAATCTCTTTGCATCTCTCTTTTAGCCATGCTTCTTTTGCTTCATTGCATTTTACTACAATTTCTTTATTTTATCTCTTATACTCATCTTTATTTTCTTTATTTCTTCTTCTTGTATCCATTTACTGCAAAATGTCATCTGTCATCCATTTCTTTCTTGAATTTGTCCTCACTGGTGGTATGAACTCTTTTTATGTTTGTTGCATTGATTCTTTTAGCATTTCCCACTGTTCATCAATGCTTTGTATCTTCTCTATTGCATTGTACAGGTTCTGAATTGTGATTTTATATTTGTCTTGCAGCTTCTTGTCGGATTTGAGTAAATCTAAATTTAACTTGATGTTAATTGAGGCTCGTTTTGTTGTTTTTAATTTTACTCTAAGCTTTCCCACAACTGTTACATGATCACTATTGCAATCTGCCCCTGGTCTAGTTTTCACACACACCAGACTGTTTCTAAATCTATTGCTTATCAGTATGTAATCAATTTGATTACGTGCGTTGTCCCCTGGGCTTTTCCATGTCCACAGACATCTTGGATGTTGCTTAAACCAGGTGTTTCCTATCATCATGTTGTGTGTCCTTGCCCACTCAATAAGTTTCTCACCTCTTTCATTCCTCTCGCCTAAGCCATAATGACCAACTACTTCCTCAACTTTTTCCTTTCCTACTTTGGCGTTAAAATCCCCTAGAACTATGGTGTTTTCATGTGGTTTGCATTCATATGGTTTTCCTCATTTAACTCGTCGTAAAATTTATCTCCAATATTTATCGAGATAATAACCGAATAGCAAAGCAAGCCCTCATATGGGAAACAACAGGTAAAAGAAAAAGAGGAAGACCCAGGGAGACACTGAGAAGAACATTGATGAGAGAGGCAAGAGCAGCAGGAGTCGGCTCCCTCAATGAGATAGGACTGCTTGCACAGAACAGAGACAGATGGCGAGATTTGATAAAATATCTTTAAAAGAAAACTGCTAGAACAAAAAATCCATATAGGAGAAGGTGTATCTTGGTCTACGCCCTATGGGCCGGTTACGGCTCGAAAGGTCAATAGATAGATAGAAAATTTATCAATTGCTTCCTCTAGACTGTCTGCTGTTGGTGCATAAACTTGTATAAGATTTATGTCTATTGGCGTTCCATTCAATTGCACTAAAAGGACTCTGTCAAATATTGGGTAAAAGCCTTTTACTGTTCTTGCTCTTTCTGCATCCAAGATGATACCTAATCCTCTTTGGTGTTTATGTCAGGTCAGGTAATTTTACCTGCTAATGTATGCAGTAAACAGTATAACCTGTGGCTGTCCTGCTGCCTGGCAGGTAAGCTCGGGAGAGTAAAACTCTAAGGGAGGGTACCCGGAAGTAAAATTACCCCACTGCCTTGTGGGTGAGACTTTTTAGTCAAAGGCTATCGGAGCCAACCGTAAACAAACCGATGGAAGGCAACAGAAAACCACCGTCTAAAATTCTTTGTACAATCATGAATCGCCACAACAATAAAAATCACGACAACGTTAAGGGGATTCCAATGGAAAACCCTCGTTCGGTAGGGGACATCATGTGCTACAGGTGAAACCCGATCGTCATCAAGCTACTGTAAGCAAAATAATAGTAGTAGTTTAGTAGTAATAACTGAACTATTAATTCTGTTATAGTAGTAGTAGTAGTAGTAGTAGCGGTAATAGTCTAATAGTAGCAGTAGTAGCAGTAATAGTCTAATAGTAGTAGTAGTAGTAGTAGTAGTAGTAGCGGTAATAGTCTAATAGTAGTAGTAGTAGCAGTAATAGTCTAATATAGTAGTAGTAGTCTAATAGTAGTAGTTTAGTAGTAATAACTGAACTATTGATTCTGTTATAGTAGTAGTAGTAGTAGTAGTAGTAGTAGTAGCAGTAATAGTCTAATAGTAGTAGTAGTCTAATAGTAGTAGTAGTAGTAGTAGCAGTAAGAGTCTAATAGTAGTAGTAGTAGTAGTAGTAGTAATAGTCTAATAGTAGTAGTAGTTGTAGTAGTAGTAATAGTCTAATAATAGTAGTAGTTGTAGTAGCAGTAATAGTCTAATAGTAGTAGCAGTTGTTGTTGTGAACAGTAAAAAGTAAAGTAAAGAGCCCCCGTCACGCCAAGTGGCGTATAGGGAATATGGTATTAGTGACCATAGGTTTTACAAACCTTCGGCACATGATTTTTGGGGTAATGTAGTCGGTATTACGGCTGTGCCGCTTTACTTTCCCAGAAAAAATCCGGTACTCATTAAAGGCTGGGTGAACCGGAAGCCATCGGTTGGGATCGAACCCTACCTCTTGTCCTTTATAGTCCAGTTCACAAACCACTGAGCTATCACGGCTCCCAGATGTGAACAGCAGTAGTAGTTTAATAGTAGTAGTATTGTTTTAGTAGAGGCAGTATTGTAATAGTATTAGTATTAGTAGTAGTATTGTAATAGTATTAGTAGTAGTATTGTATTAGTAGTGGTAGTAGTATTGTTTTAGTAGTGGTAGTATTGTAATAGTAGTAGTAGTAGTAGTAGTAGTATTGTTTTAGTAGTGGTAGTATTGTAATAGTAATAGTAGTAGTAGTATTGTTTTAGTAGTGGTAGTATTGTAATAGTAGTAGTAGTAGTAGCATTGTTTTAGTAGTGGTAGTATTGTAATAGTAGTAGTAGTAGTATTGTTTTAGTAGAGGTAGTATTGTAATAGTAGTAGTAGTATTGTTTTAGTAGTGGTAGTATTGTAATAGTAGTAGTAGTAGTAGTATTGTTTTAGTAGTGGTAGTACGGTAATAGTAGTAGTAGTATTGTTTTAGTAGTGGTAGTATTGTAATAGTAATAGTAGTATTGTTTTAGTAGTGATAGTATTGTAATAGTAGTAGTAGTATTGTTTTAGTAGTGATAGTATTGTAATAGTAGTAGTAGTATTGTTTTAGTAGTGGTAGTATTGTAATAGTAGTAGTAGTAGTATTGTTTTAGTAGTGGTAGTAGTATTGTTTTAGTAGTAGTAGTATTGTAATAGTAGTAGTAGTATTGTTTTAGTAGTGGTAGTATTGTAATAGTAGTAGTAGTAGTAGTAGTATTGTTTTAGTAGTGGTAGTATTGTAATAGTAGTAGTAGTAGTAGTAGTATTGTTTTAGTAGTGGTAGTATTGTAATAGTAGTAGTAGTAGTAGTATTGTTTTAGTAGTGGTAGTATTGTAATAGTAGTAGTAGTATTGTTTTAGTAGTGGTAGTATTGTAATAGTAGTAGTAGTAGTAGTATTGTTTTTAGTAGTAGTAGTATTGTAATAGTAGTAGTAGTATTGTTTTAGTAGTGGCAGTATTGTAATAGTAGTAGTAGTAGTATTGTGTAGTAGTGGTAGTATTGTAATAGTAGCAGTAGTATTGTTTTAGTAGTGGTAGTATTGTAATAGTAGTAATAATAGTAGTAGTATTGTTTTAGTAGTGGTAGTATTGTAATAGTACTAGTAGTGGTATTGTTTAGTAGTGATAGTATTGTAATAGTAGCAGTAGTATTGTGTTAGTAGTAGTAGTATTGTAATAGTAGCAGTAGTATTGTTTTTAGTAGTGGTAGTATTGTAATAGTAGTAATATTAGTAGTAGTATTGTTTTAGTAGTGGTAGTATTCTAATAGTAGTAATAATAGTAGTAGTATTGTTTTAGTAGACGTTTTAGTATTGTAGTATTGTAATAGTAGTAGTAGTATTGTTTTAGTAGTGGTAGTATTGTAATAGGAATAGTAGTAGTAGTAGTATTGTTTTAGTAGTGGTAGTACTGTAATAGTAGTAGTAGTATTGTTTTAGTAGTGGTAGTATTGTAATAGTAATAGTAGTATTGTTTTAGTAGTGATAGTATTGTAATAGTAGTAGTAGTATTGTTTTAGTAGTGATAGTATTGTAATAGTAGTAGTAGTATTGTTTTAGTAGTGGTAGTATTGTAATAGTAGTAGTAGTAGTATTGTTTTAGTAGTGGTAGTAGTGGTAGTAGTATTGTTTTAGTAGTAGTAGTATTGTAATAGTAGTAGTAGTAGTATTGTTTTAGTAGTTGTAGTATTGTAGTAGTAGTAGTAGTATTGTTTTAGTAGTGGTAGTATTGTAATAATAGTAGTAGTAGTAGTATTGTTTTAGTAGTGGTAGTATTGTAATAGTAGTAGTAGTAGTAGTAGTAGTATTGTTTTAGTAGTGGTAGTATTGTAATAGTAGTAGTAGTATTGTTTTAGTAGTGGTAGTATTGTAATAGTAGTAGTAGTATTGTTTTAGTAGTGGTAGTATTGTAATAGTAGTAGTAGTATTGTTTTAGTAGTGATAGTATTGTAATAGTAGTAGTAGTATTGTTTTAGTAGTGGTAGTATTGTAATAGTAGTAGTAGTAGTAGTATTGTTTTAGTAGTAGTAGTATTGTAATAGTAGTAGTAGTATTGTTTTAGTGGTGGTAGTATTGTAATAGTAGTAGTAGTAGTATTGTTGTAGTAGTGGTAGTATTGTAATAGTAGTAGTAGTAGTATTGTTTTAGTAGTGGTAGTATTGTAATAGTAGTAGTAGTAGTATTGTTTTAGTAGTGGTAGTATTGTAATAGTAGCAGTAGTATTGTTTTGATGATGATGATGATGATGATGCGGTCGCCGATGATTTGAGGTATTCTAGCGGATACGAACCGTAGACTTCCTCCTCGTCATCCGCCCTTAAAAGGACGTTAAGTGGACGTAGTTACGTTGTGTTGAAGTTTGCAGTGTAACACTGTGATATTTGCGCCTTTCGGCCCAACACATCCGACTTCAGCCGACATTTTTGAGTACGGGTTTGTCTTCCCTCTTCGATCCTGCTCGCTTGGCCAGACTAGACAGGTTAGTCTGTTTCTGGAGGCACCGCGGAGAGGTGTAGTAGGGTCTGGATGGTTCTGGTTCACCGATCCTGGCGCAAGCCATCAGTTATGAGTCACTGACGACTTCCAGCTCTGGTGCTGGGTGGGGCGCGCCTTCGCCTCCGTATTGTTTTAGTAGTGGTAGTATTGTAATAGTAGTAATAATAGTAGTAGTATTGTTTTAGTAGTGGTAGTATTGTAATAGTACTAGTAGTGGTATTGTTTAGTAGTGATAGTATTGTAATAGTAGCAGTAGTATTGTTTTAGTAGTGGTAGTATTGTAATAGTAGCAGTAGTATTGTTTTAGTAGTGGTAGTATTGTAATAGTAGTAATAATAGTAGTAGTATTGTTTTAGTAGTGGTAGTATTGTAATAGTAGTAATAATAGTAGTACCACTATTGTTTTAGTAGTGGTAGTATTGTAATAGTAGCAGTAGTAGTAGTAGTATAGTTTTAGTAGTGGTAGTATTGTAATAGTAGCAGTAGTAGTAGTAGTATAGTTTTAGTAGTGGTAGTATTGTAATAGTATTAGTAGTAGTAGTAGTATAGTTTTAGTAGTGGTAGTATTGTAATAGTTGTAGTACTTTAATAGTAATAATATTTGTAGTATGGATATTATGGCTGCGATCTCCGACTAGTACAGTCACTGCCAAGAAGGAAAGGAATAACAAACTACCTTCTTTTATTTCCTAGACTAATCATGACAAATCACAACTTTATATCTACAGCTAACGACGTTAATGGGGACTCCACAGCCACCTCGTCCGGTAGGGAGCGTCATGTGCTACAGGTGACACCCGATCGTCATCAAGCTACTGTATGCAAGATCAAAAATAAAGAGACATTAGCAATAGGAACTTGGAACATTAGATCAGCATTCCAGGTTTGGCAAACTAGAAAACATCAGCCAAGAAATGAATAGAATGAAATTGAACATCTTGGGACTATGTGAATTGAGATGGAAAGGAGCAGGATTATTACAACGCGACAGCGGAAATGTAATTTACTCTGGGGGAACCACACACGAAAGAGGTGTAGGCATCATGTTAGATAGAGAAAGAAGCAAAACAATGAAAGGATTTTGGTCAGTATCGATAGAATTCTGCTAGTAAAATTGAGGTAGACCAATGGATATCAACATAATTCAAGTTTATGCACCAACAAGTAATAGCGAAGAAGAAGACTTTGACACTTTTTACAATGAGCTAGAGATGACCACAGAACAGTGTAAATCCCAAGAAATAACTATTATATTAGGGGATTTCAATGCAAAGGTAGGAACAGCTAAAGTGCAAAATGTGGCTTGGGGGGGGGGGGGGGGGGCTTGGCCTTAGAGAGTCGAATGACAGAGGGGATAGATTGATAGGTTGGGCAAAGACACATGAAATGATTATAGGTAACACCTGGTTCAAACACCACCCTATGCAACTATGGGCATGGCAAAGCCCAGACAAAAAAGTACACAATCAAATTGATTTTATACTGGTACAGAGAAGGTTCAGGAATGGGCTAACATCTGTTAAAACAAGGCCAGGAGCAGATTGCAATAGTGACCATGTACCAGTAGTTGGAAAGATAAGAATAAAACTGCGGAAGGCACAGAAATCCCCAAGAAATATAAAATTAGAACTAGATATACTTAGAGTTGCTAAACAGATGAGTGATAAGTATGGCACGATAATACAAAATAGATATAATGCTATTGAGAAAATACAGGACATCGAGAAGCAGTGGGAAATGCTCAAACAATCGATTCAACAAACATCAAAAGAAGTTATACCAGTGACCAAAAGAATCAGCAAAAAGAAATGAATGACAGAAGAAATATTACAACTAATGGATGAAAGAAGAAAACATAAGAAAGAAGAACGGACATACAAAATATTGCACAAAGAGATCCAGAACAAATGCAGAGAAGCCCAGCGTCATATTTATGAGACTTTATTTACCATTATTTTACTTTTCTTTCCTCCATCCTTCTTATTTCTCTCATGTTCTTTTACTTTCTTTCATTTTTCTTTTCCTTTTTTATATTGATTTTTGTTTTATCCTCTATTTCTCTTCCTCCCCCTTCACACTTCTTTCCCCGTTCTGCATTCTTTCTCTCCAATGTGACATCTTATCAACAGATACCCTTCACTCTTCATCTCCTTATTCTATCCTAGCTCCCTCTATGTGACTCACTCAACCTCTTCTCTCCTTCTTCTCTTTACCTTCTTTCTTTTTTATATTTCAATATTCCCTCGATTACCTCCTTCCCTGCCCTCAATAAAAAGTATCCCTTAAAAGTTTCCATTTCTAAATCCACTTTGCTCATCTTATTTCGGCTTCTCTCATTCTAAACCTCTGCTGGTTGTAGCTCTCATTAATTCATGCTACGACGCCTACGCGTTCTGTCCCACAGTCTCAATAGGTTTCTATTTCATGGATAAAATAGCATCTTTGACACGTCATTCATTGCTATTAATGAACTCAAAAATACAGTCCCCCCTACCCCAGTCACTGGCCATCTAGCTACGTCAATTCATCTTATAATTGCTTCCTCTGGACTCTAAGTTTTGCCTGTTCATCAATTTGTTTTCCCTAGTGGCGCACTATCTTAACTTCGTTGAAATGATAATTGAACACGTTATAACATCCGCCCATCCAGCAGTGGTTCTAACACTGGACGAACCAACCCAATTTTTGCTGTGACAAGGCAAACTACAACACCAGGGCGCTCTAGATATCTTTGAGAATCATTGTGTGCTTTCAAATTGCTCGTGGTAAAAGTAATTTGCTTTGAAAAATTGCAACAAATCATTTGATGGTAGTCCAGAAATTGTAGGCAGCACAGCAATGACGTGATGTTGATGGAGCTGACACGTTTGTATGCGGACATATTTACTACACAATTTTTTAAAAAATTCAACTGATCTGTACACATTCATATATGTCTGTCTATCTGTCTGTTTCTTTCACCTACCTACCTACCTACCTACCTACCTACCTACCTACCTACCTACCTACCTACCTACCTACCTACCTACCTACCTATCCGCTCATCAAGCCCACCAATCCATCAATCCAATCGCCTATCTATCTATCTATCTATCTATCTATCTATCTATCTATCTATCTATCTATCTATCTATCTATCTATCTATCTATCTATCTATCTATCTATCTATCTATCTATCTATCTATCTATCTATCTATCTATCTATCTATCTATCTATCTATCTATCTATCTATCTATCTATCTATCTATCTATCCGTCTATTCGTTCGTCTGTCTGTCTGTCTGTCTCAGTCTTTCTATGGTTAGCCTGTCTGTCTGTCTATCTGTGGTTGGTTTGTCTGTCTGCCTGCTTGTCTGTCTGTCCGTCTGTCTGTCTCTGTCTAAGTGTATGTACTTAACCATAGAACGTATGAAAGTAAACGTGTTTTACACTTTCGTCAAATCGTTTGCCAATTACACTGCAATGACACACTTGAAATGTATCATGAGTTGTTTCAGGGCGGAAGAAGATAACAAAATGGATGATTTCTATGAAAACGAGGATCAATGAAACACACGTCGCTGTTGGATACAGTTTAAGGGACGGACGTTAAATTGCGACCCATGAAAATATTTTTTAAAAAGAGTTTTCTGTGTTATTTTGAGCCAATGCTGATGTATGAATGCAAATCATGGACACAGTCGAGTAGCAGACTAGAATATTATTTGAGACCACAGAAGAATGTTGAGAATACCTCTGTACGGAGTGCCATCAAGACTTTGTGAATGGGGTTAAGACAGAGGTATAACCAACATCATGAGCAGACAATCGCCTCAGTGTGTAGAAACAGCTGGGATAGATTGTGACAACATGAGAAACCGACGGTATCAGAGAGAAAAGGTGCAAGACAGTTTCAGAGACGGGTTTGGTAGAAGTCAGTAACAGAATCAATAAAAGTTACCTCCCCTGTCTTGCTAGATGTATGGAGAATATGGAGTTAGTGGCCAGATTTGATGGTATCCGCGATGCCTCAGTGGTTAGTGAATTGCAATACAAAAGGGAACAGGCAAATAATTGCAATGCTGCGGTAAAGCTGGTGGCAAGGAGCCAGTAGTAGGGTGTGGTATACACTCTAATATATGGTCACAGCTTCACAAAGAAGGAACACAACGCAATACTGACGTTTCAGCCTGCGGCTTCTTCAGAATACGGGGACAATAACAACAAACGGTGAGGCACAAATATCTATAGCTACATGTCGGGTGATAATAAAAGTGGGTGAGGGAACGAAGAGCAGAGGTAATGAGTCTAACTAAAGCACAAAGAGATGGATGACGTTAAACAAACATAAAGTAGCAGCAAATGAGTAGGGGTCAGGCAAATAATTGAAATACCGAGGTAAAACTGGTAGAAAGGAGTCAGTAGTGTGGAGTAGTGAAGGTGCCGTTAAATCAGCGTGGAATCTCCGGCTAGCCTGAGATTATTCCTTATGAAAAAAAGTCTAGCCTGAGATTTTCCGGTCAGGTCGTTTTTTTCTATATGAGAGTCTAACCTTTTCCAGTCGTGGTGACCTCTCGGGGTGACCTCTCGTCGTGAAGCGGTACCCTCTCGTTGACCTTTCGTCGACCTCTCGGGGCTGATCTCTCGTCTTGTGATCTCTCGTAGATGGGGGAAATTTTGGGGGGAATAGGGTGGGACGGGAGTGGGGACTCAAGAAAGTGGGGTGGGCGGGGGTGAAATGTATCGTGACATAACTTTCTACTTTCAAAACAGTTTTATAGTTATTCAAGAAAACTGTTAATATATACCTAACATTTCTTTGCATCTAATGATAACAGCTTACTCAGTGCTTGACCAACTAGTAGAGACAGTCTCGCTAATGAGTTCAACACGTGGAATCATCAGCATCGTGAAATTTATTAATGTCCGAATTGACCACTTGTCCGTAACACGGATACCGGCGCGTTAATGACTTTAGCAGGTACCCTGTCAAAGACCCCGTTTCTCTGTGAAATGTTTCGCTTGAGTAACTTAAATCAGCCTAGTCGTCTACATGAGCTGCGCTAATGAGTTTATCAGCTGTCTAGTGTTGTGGCGTTTTAGAGAGACGGTAAATTAATGGACTATGATATTCTTTTAATGGAGTTATGTCAGGGGTGTACCCTACGTGTTTGTTAGCACTTTCTTTGTAGAGTTATAGCAGGGGGCGTAATTTTCATACTTTGCAGTACTTTTCTTAGCAGAGTTGTGACAGTGGCGTGAACTTTAAGTATAGTCTTTCAATGTAGTGTTTTCAGTGTGTTTGGTTTTTTTCTAGTGTTGTAGAAATATTTTTCATTAATCATTTAGATACAGTCCTAACTATCATCATGTGTAAAATTTTTAGTAAATTCTAATTATTTATTAGGGTTTTCTCAGCTGTATTAACGTCTTTGATTGATATGTGGACACGTTGGTATTGCATCATAGGTTGACAGAGGCGTAACTTTCATGAGTAGTAGAGTTAGGGTGTATTAGATTTCATGGAAGTGATCGACTTTACATCTGATCCATCTAGTGACCACGGTCGTCTTCCATCCTTATAGTCATGGTTTGTAATACTTTCTTTTAGTGGGGCTTATGACAGGGGCGTGACTTTTTCATGTGTAGTAGAGATATGACAAAGGCTTATAGTTATTTTTATTCATTATAACTTTATTGTAGACCTAGAATTTCTTTGAAACTAATTGTAACATACAACTTACTCAGTGCTTGGCCAACTAATGTCCAAGGTCGTGCTAGTGAGTTTAACAGCTGACCGGTAATGGAATTTCAGGGGCGTAATCTACTTTAGGGGTTCTGCGATTAACTTTTTGGAGTTTGTGACTAAGTATTTTGCTGAAATGAACAGATGAATGGAATTTATGTAAAAATACACACGAATCGAATGTCGTTGTATCAGACACGTATGTCATGTCGTTGTAGCAGTCACAACTGTAATGTCGTTGTATGAGACGCAAGTATCATGTCATGATGTTGTTGACTGTTTCCATGCTATGTCATTGTAGCAGTCATAAGTGTCATGTCGTTGTAGCAGTCACAGGTGTCATGTCGTTGTATCAGACTAGTATGTCATGGCTTTGTATGAGACACAGGTGTCATGTTGTTGTTAACTGTTTTCCATGTCATGCCGTTGTAGCAGTCCGGTTGTCTGGTGTGTTGTGATGGCTGTATGTAGGTTGTCGAGTGTGTCATGATGGATGTATGCAGGGTGTGTAGTATGTCATGATGGGAGTATACAGGTTATCTAGTGTGTTATGATGGGTGTATGCAGGGTGTGTAGTGTGTCATGATGGGTATATGCAGGTTGTCTAGTGTGTCTTGATGTCTCTACGTAGGTTGTCTATTGTGTCGTGATGGCTTTATGCTGGTTGTCTAGTGTTGCATAATGGCTGTATGTAGGTTGTCTAGTGTGTTGTGATGGCTGTATGTAAGTTATCTAGTGTGTCGTGACGGCTGTATGTAGGTTGTCGAATGTATCTTGATATTGACCGGATAAGTTACTAATTCAGAAGAAGCAGAGGGGAAGGTCATAAGTCTACGGGAAGCTCAGAAGACTCAGAGGGGAAGGTCATAAGTGGACGAGGGAAGCTCAGAAGAAGCAGGAGTGGAAGGTCATAAGTCACTGAGGGAAGCTCAGAAGAAGCAGAGGGGAAGGCCATAAGTCTACGAGGGAAGCTCAGAAGAAGCAGAGGGGAAGGTCATAAGTCTATGAGGGAAGCTCAAAGAGTTGATGCCATAGCCGAGTGTTTTAGTTTCTTATTTTTAGCTAAAGAACCACGACCCGTATACGTGTGCTGACAAATGTCACAAATGTGTCAAATAAGGAGATGAGCACCACGAGTGTACTCCAACAAATCGCCTCGTCATTTAAACTTCTTTGGACACAGTGGACACAGACGTTCACCAGAAGATACCTCACTATGAGAAACCATCTGGAGAAAATCCAACAATCTTTTGTGAATAATATTTATCATTCCTAGTTTAAATTCATTAAACAACAATCACAAACAATACTTATCATACCTACTATAAACACATTATCATCAATAAAATTGAATAAACTTTTATCGATAAGCCTTAACATGCGATCTTTAAGAGAAAACAAAAATATTCCAACTTACAGCGTAAAATATAGTCTCAATTCTCTAGAATGAAAATATGTTTCCTTGAATCAATCAAACTTATAACATGAAAGCCCTCATGGGCCTAGTTTAAATATAATCTAGTAACAGAGCTATAAATTAACCAATCATAGACTGAGTATGACAGACATCTGAATTAACCAATCAGAAAAGCGCATTCGCATGAGAGACGGAGCAAAGAAATGACTTACATCTGGATTATAACCAATCAGAAAAGATCATTAGTATGAAAGGCAGAGTGATTAACCAATCAGAGAAGAGAGTAACTTTGGAAATGGTGCCAGTTCCATCTTAAGGTAATTGAATTGGTCGGGTTCTCTTCGAGGATCGGGGGTGTTTCTAGTCAAAAAGTCATAGAATGTGTTTGGATAAACTTATTATTTATTAGAGTTTGTGTTCCTGGGTGTTGATATTATTCATACATAAGATAAGACGTTTCAGAAACATTCCAAGTATTATGAAGCGATGGCTAAACTAGTATATACATTATCGGAGAGAAATGATCTGTTATTTACTGGAATAATTCAGAGAGTCGATGGTCATGATATTTACGCCACGTTTGTAACCATCGTAATCGAGATATTTCAGACCGAATTCTCAATTTCGGTCGCCTTGTCGTTTTATATACCCTCGCCTATCGATTAGTTAAAAATCATGTCAAAGACACGTTCGATTCTGATTCCAACATTTGTGCTTTAGAGAATGATTTTGGTATTTGAACCGGTGTTATCATCGGAGGAGAATTTGGAGAGTGGGTACTAAAAGAAGGTGGTTTGGAAAATTTTCTAGCCCTCTCTAGCGAAGAAGATACAAACACTGTGGACTCTACTTCGCAACAGACTTCGTTCTTTAAGAGCTTTACCTAGAATTTTTATATGTGAGAGTTTTTATATTTTCCCTAATAAAAGTTTAGTAACCACACAGCATTTGCTACTGCATTACATTATTGTTTACCAGGTCACGACACCCCTCACACTGATGATGAGCGTTGTCATGTAGTAGGCCTGCGATTTTAATAAGAATGTTTTGCGCCAGCTTAGAATTCTGAAATTTTCACAAAAAGAGATGGTGTCACTTAGTCCCCCTATAATGGGGATTTTGAGTTACTAAAAATAGATTTTACCTATGATGCAATAACAGAATACTCATTATCCTGGTAACCAGTTGAGACTGCATGTACTCATTCACCAATATTCTCACATCAATATGGAAAACTGAATTTCTCAGTCATAGAGAAAGAAAAGTACGATGCCACTGTAGGTGTGTCAATAACAATGAAGAAACATTAAAGAAATCGTATTTAAGTTGTGAAATTTTGGTATTTGAGAGATACATCTGAAGAAAAGTATGTTAAACTATAAGAACAAGGAAACAATAACATATTACAAACACGTACACTTAGAGCCAGTGTTAAGTTAACACGTATGTATCTATATAAAAAAACAGAAGGCTATAAATTTAGTAGAGGTAAACTTATACCCTATGGCTCATCTACTTTTTCAAATAACCTCAAGCTCAGAAGACAAAGACAGTGATGAAGGTAGTGATTGGTCAATTAGTGAGCAAACCACGACAATATGTATATCCTAGTGGTGATTTTAATAATGGTTTAACTTTAGACTCAATATTCAAAAAGACAAATATTCAAATATTGAATGGTTGTTAAACACTAGTGAAACCTCTGCTTAAGCTTTGCGAGCCTTATCCATTAAAAAAACCACATGGAAGACCACGCAAACTTGTAATTTAAGCACTATACACATGAATACGTTGTTATATGTGTATTTTTTCAGTTGTGTTGCATTTATATATCTGTACTATTTAATTCATCAATGTTTAATTATAAATATTTGTATGTGTGACATGTGTTGTCTACGTTGCTGTTGTATTAAAATAAATTATGTTTTATTGTGAAAAATTTAAATTATGTAGAAAATTAACATATATTTTGTTTTATTTGACTTGCTTAATTTGTTTAATTTTAAATTATTTTAGACTATTTCTATTTGGTGTAATATAATGATCAATGAACATTCAGTCCCAACTGGCCAGCAGTACAATGAGTATTCTGTTATTGCATCATAGGTCAAAAAACGAGCAAATACTTCTAAATAAAAACACTTTATAATAAAATGTCTCTTCACAACTCTCTATCTCGGCTGATTTCATTTCTCTTTGTTTCCCTCTGTCTTTTCGTCCTCACGTTTTCGAGTTGGTACAACTTATTACAGCTGCTCTCAATCAAAGTCCAAAAAAGGAGGGTTGTTGCCTCCAACTATTGGATATTGGATCTCTCTTTTGCTTCTCACCTATTGGCATATTGTCCATGAGTCTCTTGGGTAAGTTAAACATACTTCTACGTAACTTTACTCTATTCCACCTCCAGAGGTTAACACTTCAAAGGATTTACCAGTTTTAATATTGTTCCACTTGTCTTTTTATTTGATGTTTACAGTTACTTCATTATGGTATTAAGGATGAGTCCTTTATTTTTCAGTTTCCTTTACTACAACGTCTATCATTACCAGAAACTAGTTTCAAATCTTTTCATTATATGTGGAAATTTACTCTTTATCACCATCAATAAAGATAATGCTGAAATTATGAGAATTAGTGTCGTTGGCAATAAAAGAAATACCTCTACTATATGTAATATAACACATAACCCAGTAATAAAGATAAAGAAGGAGGAACAGAGAATTATATCAAAACCGAAAGGTAAACTTGGCTCCAAAGCAATTACTTACCTTGGTAGTTCTATCTATTAGGGCATCACCTTGCTGGTTGAAAGCGAGGAAATCAGGAGTAGGGTATTGTTCGTTTCAAGTTGCATTAATTTGGTCAAAATCAATATCCTGTTCAAAGATCTGTATATTTCTATTATCAGTCGAGGAGTGGTTGTTAATTATTTTAGTTGGAATCTCCAGTTTTCCTGCTCTCTGATTTTGAGAACAGGTGGTATAGGTGTCGGAGGTTTCACTAGTGTTTAACAACCTTTCATGAATATGTGTTGTTTTGAATATTGAGTCTAAAGTTAAACCATTATTAAAATCACCACTAGGATATACATATTGTCGTGGTTTGCTCACTAATTGACCAATCACTACCTTCATCACTGTCTTCGTCTTCTGAGCTTGAGGTTATTCGAGAAAGTAGATGAGCCATAGGGTATAAGTTTACCTCTACTAAATTTATAATCTTCTGTTTTTTATATAGATACATACGTGTTAACTTAACACTGGCTCTAAGTGTACGTGTTTGTAATATGTTATTGTTTCCTTGTTCTTATAGTTTAACATACTTTTCTTCAGATGTATCTCTCAAATACCAAAATTTTACAACTTAAATACGATTTCTTTAATGTTTCTTCATTGCTATTGACACACCTATAGTGGCATCGTACTTTTCTTTCTCTATGACTGAGAAATTCAGTTTTCCATATTGATGTGAGAATATTGGGTGAATGAGTACATGCAGTCTCAACTGGTTACCAGGATAATGAGTATTCTGTTATCGCATCATAGGTAAAATCTATTTTTAGTAACTCAACAGGTATTGCATCAGAGATCAGTTCTATTTTTAGTAACTCAACATCCCCATTATAGGGGGACTAAGTGACACCATCTCTTTTTGTGAAAATTTCAGATTTCTAAGCTGGCGCAAAACATTCTTATTAAAATCGCAGGCCTACTACAGGACAACGCTCATCATCAGTGTGAGGGGTGTCGTGACCTGGTAAACAATAATGTAATGCAGTAACAAATGCTGTGTGGTTACTAAACTTTTATTAGGGAAAATATAAAAACTCTCACATATAAAAAATTCTAGGTAAAGCTCTTAAAGAACGAAGTCTGTTGCGAAGTAGAGTCCACAGTGTTGTATCTTCTTCGCTAGAGAGGGCTAGAAAATTTTCCAAACCACCTTCTTTTAGTACCCACTCTCCAAATTCTCTTCCGATGATAACACCGGTCCAAATACCAAAAATCATTCTCTAAAGCACAAATGTCGGATACAGAATCGAACGTGTCTTTGACATGATTTTTAACTAATCGATAGACGAGGGTATATAAAACGACAAGGCGACCGAAATTGAGAATTCGGTCTGAAAGTATCTCGATAACGATGGTTACAAACGTGGCGTAAATATCATGATCACCGACTCTCTGAATTATTCCAGTAAATAACAGATCATTTCTCTCCGATAATGTATATACTAGTTTAGCCATCGCTTCATAATACTTGGAATGTTTCTGAAACGTTTTATCTTATGTATGAATAATATCAACACCCAGGGACACAAACTCATTCATAAGCTTATCAAAACACATTCTATGACTTTTATACCAGAAACGCCTACTAACCTCGAAGAGAAGCCGACCAATTCAATTACCTTAAGATGGAACTGGCACCATTTCCAAAGTTACTCTCTTCTCTGATTGGTTAATCACTCTGCCTTTCATACTAATGATCTTTTCTGATTGGTTATAATCCAGATGTAAGTCATTTCTTTGCTCCGCTTCTCATACTAATGTGCTTTTCTTATTGGTTAATTCAGATGTCTGTCATACTCAGTCTATGAATGGTTAATTTATAGCTCTGTTACCAGATTATATTTAAACTAGGATTACAGGATTGTGCTGTTCTGAAACAGCTATGCCATGCTACCCTAGATTTGCCTTTAATGGGATTACTGTGACCACAAACCATTCTCCATGTGTGTGCCACATATTTACACCCCAGAAAGAAACACTGAATATAACAACATCATGTGCCGTCTGTGATATTAATGACCACAGACCAGGAGCCTCCAGTATGATTGATACAACTGTTCCACCAAGCATTTCATCAGCAGAGCCATATCTATGGAATGTTAATCTGACATTGTTCTTGAATGATGTCCAAGTTAATGAGACAGCAGAATCGTGTGGCGGCAGCTACAAGAAGGGAGCGGAGAACATCAAGTTCTGCTGCTATAAAGGAGACTTGCCTTGCTATCCCAGAATTGCCTTAAATGGTATCACTGTAGTTGAAAACTTCTCCTCTTGTGTAAACTACACATTCACATCTAAGAGTGAATCAGTGAAGGTCACAAAATCATATTCTCTCTGTGGTTTTACTAACTACAGGTCATGTGGCTTCTGTTGGATTGGAAATGATAACTTACCACCACTGTGTGTCTATATGTTTGGAATTGGAGTCATCAATGATGGCCTAACATCATCAAGTGCAATGACGATCATCATTTTCGGGAGGACGTGAACTCCCATGGTATATGGTGGATAGGCGGCAAGGACCCATTGAAGGCTGTGTCTGAAAAGTGTTCCTTCTTGCAGTTTCCTCATATTCCAAGTCCGGCTTGTTGCAGGAGCTACTGAGTTAAGTGCTCTGTGCACACCGTGAGCTGTGTGTCTCATCCGTTTTGATCCTGCTTCGATATCCCGCTTGTTTACGATGAATGATGATATCGTATGACAGGGAACAGTTGGATGTGTTCACTTTCTGCGCGTCTTCGCCTTATGTCTTTTGGCGTGTGCTGAGACTGCTACGATGGGGACTACAGTTACCTTTCTTTGTTTGGGAGATGAGTTAGTAATTCGGATGATTCCACTGGCACGGGCGGTTGAGCAATTATGGATTTTAATTCGTTTGCTGTGATACCGTGGCCTTCCATAACCAATAACCAATAATTTAAACTAGGCCCATGAGGGATTTCATGTTATAAGTTTGGTTGATTCAAGGAAACATATTTTCATAGTAGTGTTCAGTCTAGAGTATTGAGACTATATTTTACGCTGTAAGTTGGAATATTTGTGTTTTCTCTTAAAGATCGTATGTTAAGGCTTATCGATATTCTGATTTAAGTTACTCAAGCGAAAAATTTCACAGAGAAACGGGGTCTTTGACAGGGTACCTGCTAAAGTCATTAACGTGCCGATATCCGTGTTACGGACAAGCGGACAATTTGGATATTAATAAATTTCATGATGCTGATGATTTCACGTGTTAAACTCATTAGCTAGACCGTCTCTACTAGTTGGTCAAGCACCGAGTAAGTTGTTACAAAGAAATGTTAGGTATATATTTAAATTTTTCTTGAATATCTATGAAACTGTTTTGAAAGTACAAAGTTATGTCACAATACATTTCACCACCGCCCACCCCACTTTCTTGAGTCCCCACCCCTGTCCCACCCCATAATTTCCCCCATCTACGAGAGATCACAAGACGAGAGATCAGCCCCGAGAGGTCGACGAGAGGTCAACAAGAGGTCACCGCGCCAAGACGAGAGGTCACCCCGAGAGGTCACCACGACCGGAAAAGGCTAGACTCTGATATAGAAAAAAACGACCCGACCGGAAAATCTCAGGCTAGACTTTTTTCATAAGGAATAATCTCAGGCCAGCCTTAGATTCCACGCTCATTTAACGGCACCTTCACTACTGTGGGGTGTACACTCCAAGGTATACAAGAGGTCGGGTTTTGTTCCTCATTGACGGCATCCGGGTGCATCCAGATTTAAAATGGGTACTAGATTTTTTTATGGGTAAAGTAAAGCGGCACTGGCGTAATACTGACCACATTACCCCCAAAAATCATGTGCCGAAGGTCTATAAAAATTATGGTAACTAACACCATATTCCCTATATGTCACTTGG
Source organism: Megaustenia siamemsis (assembly GCA_032433765.1). Classification (NCBI taxonomy): domain Eukaryota; kingdom Metazoa; phylum Mollusca; class Gastropoda; order Stylommatophora; family Ariophantidae; genus Megaustenia; species Megaustenia siamemsis. The sequence goes on along the minus strand of JAVIAB010000106.1, from coordinate 77,855,339 downwards.
CGTGACGGGACTCTTGACTTATTTTGTTACAGCACATTTGTATAGGATGTGGTTGGTAACACGCCAGGCCTTCTTTACTTCCTATCAAATATCTAGTACCCATTTTTAGAGGTTAGGTGAACCTCGGAGCCTTGTCGGTCTGAAAAAAAAATCGCCGCTTCTGGGGACCGAACCTGGATCCTTCTAGAATCGATAAACTGTTGTAGAAGTTGTGGAGAGACATGCTCGTCTATACCAGCAATCGCTGTGCTAGATAATGATGATGATGATGACGATAACAAATAACTAAAGTTATGGAAACTAAACCGTGCGGATACATGATCCACCGTCCTTGTTAGTTTCCCTTGTGGAGTGGTACCTCCGACCACGTCTCGACTTCCCTCCCTTGCGTTAATCTCTTTACCTACAATCCCGTGTGTTCTGCCTGTAGGTTTGTCATTTCTATTGTGCACTTCTTTCCGTACACATTCTTCCCCTGTCAATATTTATTCTCTCCTCATCTCCAGCTGTCATTTCTCCATTAACTATCTCCTTGCCTCGACCGCCAACGTCCCGTCACTACGTCATCATAAACCAGCCGTCTATTGACACTGTTATTAACCAAACTGGCCAGTGACAGTAACGTCATAATGACGTTCCTAGACGTGCACCTGGCTAATAGATTTGAAGGAAGTATTGACATATGTAATGAGGGGAGTATTGACAGATGTAATGAAGGACGTATTGACAGATGCAATGAAGGAAGTATTGACTGATGTAATAAGGGGAGTATTGACGGATGTAATGAGGAAAGTATTGACAGATGTAATGAGGGGAGTATTGACAGATGTAATGAGGGGAAGTATTGACAGATGTAATGAGGGAAGTATTGACAGATGTAATGAGGGGAGTATTGACAAATGTATTAAGGGGAGTATTGAAAGATGTAGTGAGGGGAGTATTGACAGATGTATTAAGGGGAGTATTGAAAGATGTAGTGAGGGGAGTATTGACTGATGTAATGAAGGACGTATTGACAGATGCAATGAGGGAAGTATTGACTGATGTAATAAGGGGAGTATTGACGGATGTAATGAGGAAAGTATTGACAGATGTAATGAGGGGAGTATTGACGGATGTAATGGGGGAAGTATTGACAGATGTAATGAGGGAAGTATTGACAGATGTAATGAGGGGAGTATTGACAGATGTAATGAGGGGAGTATTGACAGATGTAATGAGGGGAGTATTGACAAATGTATTAAGGGGAGTATTGAAAGATGTAGTGAGGGGAGTATTGACAGATGTATTAAGAGAAGTATTGACAGATATAATGAGGGAAGTATTGACAGATGTAATCAGGGAAGTATTGACAGATGTAATAAGGGAAGTATTGACAGATGTAATGAGGGAGTATTGACAGATGTAATGAGGGAGTATTGACAAATGTATTAAGGAGAGTATTGAAAGATGTAGTGAGGGGAGTATTGACGGATGTAATGAGGGAAGTATTGACAGATGTAATGAGAGAAGTATTGACACATGTAATGAGGGGAGTATTGACAGATGTAATTATGGAACTATTGACAGATTGAAGGAAGTATTGAAGATGGACACTGCGTCCTTACTTGAAAATTGTACCTTTTAGTAAAGGTAGTCATATATAAACTGGCTGGTTTATTGTTAAACGGAGTGAGAACTCCTTTAATTTGTGTTTATAAAAGTCTGTGCTTACATAGTCAGAAACAATTTTTGCTTACATAATCAGTCACAGTTTCTGCTTACATAGTCAGACACAATTTCTGCTTACATAGTCAAACACACACACAATATATCACTTCAGTGCACAATAAAGACAAGTGGAACAATATTAAAACAGATAAATAAATCTAGATATCTAGGAACAATATCAGCCTCAGATGGTAGATCTAAGACAGAGGTGAGATGCTGAATGGCTCAGGCAAAAGCAGCTTTCCAAAAAATGAGGAAGATACTATGCAATCCATTTTTGACAATAGAAACAAGAAAAAGAGTTCTTAAATGTTATGTACAGCAAGTCTTATCATATGGATGTAAATCATGGACAATAGGAAAGCAGACAAGAAAATCACTGGAGTCTGTAGAAATTTGGTTTTACAGAATAATGTTGAGAATACCATGGACAGCTATGAAGAGTAATGAAAAACGTTCTGAAAGAGGTCAAAGCAAAAAGAGAGCTAATTTCCAATATTAAGAAGAAACAATCATCATTTTTTGGCCATGTAATGAGAAGAGAACAACTGGAATATATTGTAACAACTGGGAAAATTGAGAGAGGAAGAGATAGAGGGAAACAAAGAGAAAAAATACCAGACAGCTTAAGAGAACAGCTTGGCAAAAGGTCAACAAAAGAAATAATAAATAACTGTCTAGATCGAAAGTTGTGAAGAGACATGATCACCTACTCCAGCAGGCTCGGTACTTGATGAGTCAACACAATTTCTGCTTACATATTCAAACGCAATTCCGTTGAAACAAATTATTTTGTTGTCTCTTCTCAAACATACATACCTCTCATAATCTTATGCAGCTCGTTCTAGTCTCGGCTAAAATTGTTCAACGTTGATCTTTATTTTACCGGAGTTTGTTCATTTCTATTTCCATGGCGATGTTGATAAAATAATAGAAGGAAACAGGTAAATAAGTGCAATGCTGCCCTCTATTGTAAACTGGTCACTATTCTTTGTAGGCGTGTATGTTACATCCACCACCGGTTTTCTATAAAATAATTTTGTTTTTTAATCGGTTCTGGTTTGATGTAGTATCTTGCTGTAGTATCTTGTTGTAGTATCTTGCTGTAGTATCTTGTTGTAGTATCTTGTTGTAGTATCCTGCTGTAGTATCTTGCTGTAGTATCTTGTTGTAGTATCTTGCTGTAGTATCTTGTTGTAGTATCTTGCTGTAGTATCTTGCTGTAGTGTCTTGTTGTAGTATCTTGCTGTAGTATCTTGCTGTAGTATCTTGTTGTAGTATCTTGCTGTAGTATCTTGTTGTAGTATCTTGTTGTAGTATCTTGTTGTAGTATCTTGCTGTAGTATCTTGTTGTAGTATCTTACTGTAGCATCTTGATGTAGTATCTTGTTGTAGTATCTTGTTGTAGTATCTTGCTGTAGCATCTTGATGTAGTATCTTGTTGTAGTATCTTGTTGTAGTATCTTGCTGTAGTATCTTGTTGTAGTATTTTGCTGTAGTATCTTGCTATAGTATCTTGTTGTTGTATCTTGCTGTATTATCTTGTTGTAGTATCTTGTTGTAGTATCTTGCTGTAGTATCTTGTTGTAGTATCTTGCTGTAGTATCTTGCTGTAGTATCTTGCTGTAGTATCTTGCTTGCTAAATGTTTGTTGTGAGAAAGTGTAGAGACCGGACAAGATCGATCCAGAATTTACGTCAAACGACAAGATCGATCCAGAATTTACGTCAAATGACAAGATCGATCCAGAATTTACGTCAAATTACAAGATCGATCCTTAATTGACACCAAATGACAAGATCGATCCAGAATTTACGTCAAATGACAAGATCTATCCACAATTGACGTCTGGTATTCGCTCACCATTTACTGCAAGCGGGAAGTTGTTTCATGACCTGAACCATCATCATTGCCCTGACAGCTCTTACCAACTCCATTTTCTGTCTGGGTAAGTCTGCAGTCATTGCAAAGCCCAGGGTGTCATATATCTTTGTTTCCAATTAATCTAATAGCTATTCTCTCATGCAAGCCTCGTTTCCCTTCTCATATTGTCTGTCCTTTAATGCGTCGAGGGTGCATGTATAACGAGGAGGTGTTGAACAAAACATGGAGGAGTAATTCAACAAAGAAGAGTAATTAGACAAGGATGAGTAATTGGACAAGGAGGAGTAATTGAACATGGAGGAGTAATTGGAAAAGGAGGAGTAATTGGATAAGGAGGAGTAATTGGAAAAGGAGGAGTAATTGAACATGGAGGAGTAATGGACATGGAGGAGTAATGGACATGGAGGAGTAATTGGAAAAGGAGAAGTAATTAGCCAAGGAGGAGTAATTGGACAAGGAGGAGTAATTGAACATGGAGGAGTAATGAACATGGAGAGTAATTGGAAAAGGAGGAGTAATTGGACAAGTAGGAGTAATTGGACAAGGAGGAGTAATTGAACATGCAGGAGTAATGGACATGGAGGAGTAGTTGGACAAGGAGGAGTAATTGGACAAGGTGGAGTAATTGAACATGGAGGAGTAATGGACATGGAGGAGTAATTGGAAAAGGAGGAGTAATTTGACAAGGAGGAGTAATTGAACATGGAGGAGTAATGGACATGGAGGAGTAATTGGAAAAGGAGGGGTAATTGGACAAGGAGGAGTAATTGGACAAGAATGAGTAATTGGATAAGGAGGAGTAATTGGACAAGGATGAGTAATTGGATAAGGATGAGTAATTGGACAAGGATGAGTAATTGGATAAGGATGAGTAATTGGACAAGGATGCGTAATTGGATAAGGAGGAGTAATTGGACAAGGATGAGTAATTGGATAAGGAGGAGTAATTGGACAAAGTTGAGTAATTGGACAAGGATGAGTAATTGGTCAAGGATGAGTAATTAGACAAATGCATAGGACATGGAACCCTTTACTTGACTAAAAGTCCTACTTCTCATGAAAGTCTCTTGATTTGCATCCCGTGAAGATGGGCCTGGCCCACATCTCTGATGCTGGAAATATGCCTCACTAGGGATTTGTGGTAGCGTAGGGTTATGTCCTTTTATTTAACCCTTCATTACATGACATCATGTCCACTTGTTTAACCCTTCATTACCAGGCGTCATGTCCACTTGTTTAACCCTTCATTGCCTGATGTCATGTCCACTTATTTAACCCTGCATTACCTGACGTTATGTCCACTTGTTAAACCCTTCATTACCGTGACGTCATGTCCACTTGTTTAACCCTTCATTGCCTGATGTCATGTCCACTTATTTAACCCTGCATTACCTGACGTTATGTCCACTTGTTAAACCCTTCATTACCGTGACGTCATGTCCACTTGTTTAACCCTTCATTGCCTGATGTCATGTCCACTTGTTTAACCCTTCATTACCGTGACGTCATGTCCACTTGTTTAACCCTTCATTGCCTGATGTCATGTCCACTTGTTTAACCCTTCATTACCGTGACGTCATGTCCACTTGTTTAACCCTTCATTACCAGGCGTTATGTCCACTTGTTTAACCCTTCATTGCCTGATGTCATGTCCACTTATTTAACCCTGCATTACCTGACGTTATGTCTGTCCACTTGTTTAACCCTTCATTACCGTGACGTCATGTCCACTCGCTTAACCCTACACTAATCATTATATCAGATCCTCTCTGCCCATTAATCTCTTTTCCTTACATAATCCCGCGTATGAGGTTAACAGAAACCTAGTTATTATTTGACAATTCCGAAAACCAACAAAATAAGATTGACAGTTATAACCTTGACAATAACAAACGTATCAGTGGCGATAACTTCTGTTATTACATTATCCCCACCCAACGATCGTCCTATGTTTTTCAAATCGTGGCTGCTGCTACAGTCAACACCGCCGTGGTTTCCTATATTCCAGCAACGATTATTCCTGCTATCGATTTCTACCAAGATGCTCGCCATTTCCTCATTTGTAGAGCGCCCTCTTGTGGAGTAGATGGAGTGTGAATCATGGCCGATGCCTGTTGATGTTAACGTTGAAAAGAACTGTTCTGATTTCATCTCGGAGACTAAACGGTTAATTTTATCATTTTAACACACACGAGGTAAGACAAATTCATGACCAACAAATTTATCATATTTCATGTCAGTTATTGAATGCGTTCAAATGGTGTTTGTAAAACTTCTTCTTTCTAATGTATATTTCTTCTGTGCGTTGTTTAAGCAGCTTAGTTGTGATGTCTCTCGTGGGTAGAAGTAGGCAGAAATTGTATGAGTTGTAGTGTAGGCTATGATTGTCTTGTCTTGTTGATTGTCGGAGAGAGATTGTTTTAACTGCATGATTGTCGCATCGCTTGATTGAATGTATTATAGCAAACAACAAGTGTTCGTGTGTGATGTGTGTAAGTACTGTGTGTTTGTGTGTGTGTGTTAGAGGTGAAGCTTGGATGTGGAGGGAGAAGAGGGGCAGAGTGACCCTCGCATCTATCTAGTCGATGCAGGACCTCCAACAAATGTGACGTTTACATATTCTTGACTATCCACTCTCATGTGGGCTAGAAGTCATGGTGCTGCCGCCACGACCTAGGCCAGGCTGTCGACTTCATCGCGATGGCAGTACAGTTAGTTACACATCCGGTTATCAAGAACTCATAAGAAATAGAAATAAAATTATTTGATTCAATTACATTCTATTTGGTTTTATTATAAATACATTTCATCTAAATCGAGTAATATTATTGGGTTTAGTTCATTTTAATATGTTTAATAACATGTGATTGAGTTTTGTTCATTTTAATAAGTTTAATAACATGTGATTGGGTTTTGTTCATTTTAATAAGTTTAATAACATGTGATTGGGTTTTGTTCATTTTAATAAGTTTAATAACATGTGATTGGGTTTTGTTCATTTTAATTGGTTTAGGAGTATGGTGGTTGGTTTGTTTATTCTAAATACTTGATCGTTTTTACTTGTTTTATTTCGTGTTATTTCATTGTATTTCCTGTTATTTCATGTTAGTTCATCTTATTTCGTGTTATTTCTTCGTTGCTTATTTGCTGCCGCCCTATTTGTCAGGTTTTTGACAAACAACATTCTGCAACCTGTGAACATGCCAGTTAAGAATGTTACTGTAGCCTTGCTGTAAGTTTCTCATCCCACGGCTAGATTGTTACAGCCCCTCATATATTGTTTATGTTAAGGGAGAATGTAACAATCCTAGACATTGATTAGTTGGAGATATGCGCCATTAATTATGCAAATCAGATTAGGCATGTAACCTCATGCATTAGACGAGTTTAGGAAATTGAGTTGAGAGAAGATTCAGAAGTTTACAAAATAGACGTGCTTAGTCCGGCTACAGACAAAACTGCCTGAAGGCAGACGTGAGTTTTTATAGTTATGGACTTCCACATAGTTAGTTATTTTTTTATCAAATAGAGATTTTGAAGGAAGATCCAGAGATAGGTCAGTCAGGAAGACATAGTTTAGTTGAGAAGTGGTTCATGTTAGATTCAGAAGTTTTGTGCTCCAGAGAACAACAGTAAGTAGATTACGTGTAGCATTAAATAAGTCATGACATAGATATAGAATAGCAAGTTTTAAAAAAACGAGTTGTAATATTTGATAGAATGAAAAAAGAATTAGAAATGCCACAGACAATATGTACTAAGAGAGGCTTCAAATAAACAACGAAACAACGGTGATAACCTCTTGAGCGGATCCAGATCAAGAATATTAATTTTAGAGTTCTAATGTACTTCACTATATATCACATGTAGAACCGATGATCAAATAAACTCATATTAGCAAAAATGTATAGTGTGTGATTATTGATTACATGGATCCATGTCAAGATATTGTTAGCACGTCGTGTTGTGATGTATGTATAATAATTATGAACATATCTCAACTCGGTTTCATCAAATATATAGTAGCAGTTGCCAGTCTAAAGATATGACTCAGAAGAAAACTAATAATGATATTAGCACAATATGGAGCTTGGTTGGCAGGGTATTAATATATTGCAGGTAAAGGCAGCATGCACAGCGCAGTCGCTGTCATTTAGAGAATAGGTCGGAGTTTTCATTTGAGCCCAATAGAGAACGGCACTGACCTTGTCGAGAAGTGAACTAACGACCAACTGGATTGGTCAACCACAAACAACTATAGATTTACTTAAGCCCGCGGGCAGAAAATAAAACCTGAAAACCTACCAACCAGTGTGACGTGTTCTAATGTAGGAGATATAGACAATTGACGTCACTCTAGCCACAACCACCCCTGCTCGCTAAGCTGTATACGTCACGCTGGTTGGTGGTTTCCCATGAATACCTTCTCAGCCCACAGGAAATCTATAGTCGGCTGTGGGTAAACCGACATGAACAACAAATATTGGGAAATCTAGTAAATAAAATAAAAATGTATTTCAAAAACAATTTTTCTTGTGGGAGGAAGGCGTGAGGGAGAAAGGAGTGAGAGAGGGAGGGTGTTGTACACAATTTCTTTATCCTAGACCATAGCATATTCTCTTCCTCGCTGTCTTGGAGCAAGGTACCCATTTATTCATAATCTGGGTCGACTACAGCGTGTTTGGGAATGAGTGGGATGTCCGAGTTGATTGATAAACTACCAATTGATAGAATCTGGGAGTGAGTGGATGTCCGAGTTGATTGATAAACTACCATTTGACAGAATCTGGGAGTGAGTGGATGTCCGAGTTGATTGATAAACTACCATTTGATAGAATTTGAGGTAGAGTGGATGTCCGAGTGATTGATAAACTACCAGTTGACAGAATCTGAGGTAGAGATTATGTCCGAGTTGATTGATAAACTACCAGTTGACAGAATTTGAGAGTGAGTGGGATGTCCGAGTTGATTGATAAACTACCAGTTGACAGAATCTGAGAGTGAGTGGGATGTCCGAGTTGATTGATAAACTACCAGTTGACAGAATCTGGGAGTGAGTGGGATGTCCGAGTTGATTGATAAACTACCAGTTGACAGAATCTGAGAGTGAGTGGGATGTCCGAGTTGATTGATAAACTACCAGTTGACAGAATCTGAGAGTGAGTGGGATGTCCGAGTTGATTGATAAACTACCATTTGATAAAATCTGAGGTAGAGTGGATGTCCGAGTTGATTGATAAACTACCATTTGATAGAATTTGAGGTAGAGTGGATGTCCGAGTTGATTGATAAACTACCAGTTGACAGAATCTGAGGTAGAGTGGATGTCCGAGTTGATTGATAAACTACCAGTTGACAGAATCTGAGAGTGAGTGGGATGTCTGAGTTGATTGATAAACTACCAGTTGACAGAATCTGGGAGTGAGTGGGATGTCCGAGTTGATTGATAAATTACCAGTTGACAGAATCTGGGAGTGAATGGGATGTCTGAGTTGATTCATAAACTACCAATTGACAGAATCTGGGAGTGAGTGGGATGTCCGAGTTGATTTATAAATTACCAGTTGACAGAATCTGGGAGTGAATGGGATGTCTGAGTTGATTGATAAACTACCAGTTGACAGAATCTGTGGTGAGTGGGATGTCTGAGTTGATTCATAAACTACCAGTTGACAGAATCTGGGAGTGAGTGGGATGTCCGAGTTGATTGATAAACTACCAGTTGGCAGAATCTGAGAGTGAGTGGGATGTCCGAGTTGATTGATAAACTACCATTTGATAAAATCTGAGGTAGAGTGGATGTCCGAGTTGATTGATAAACTACCAGTTGACAGAATCTGGGAGTGAGTGGGATGTCCGAGTTGATTGATAAATTACCAGTTGACAGAATCTGGGAGTGAATGGGATGTCTGAGTTGATTGATAAACTACCAGTTGACAGAATCTGGGGTGAGTGGAATGTCTGAGTTGATTCATAAACTACCAGTTGACAGAATCTGGGAGTGAGTGGGATGTCCGAGTTGATTTATAAATTACCAGTTGACAGAATCTGGGAGTGAATGGGATGTCTGAGTTGATTGATAAACTACCAGTTGACAGAATCTGGGGTGAGTGGGATGTCTGAGTTGATTCATAAACTACCAGTTGACAGAATCTGGGAGTGAGTGGGATGTCCGAGTTGATTGATAAACTACCAGTTGGCAGAATCTGAGAGTGAGTGGGATGTCCGAGTTGATTGATAAACTACCATTTGATAAAATCTGAGGTAGAGTGGATGTCCGAGTTGATTGATAAACTACCATTTGATAGAATTTGAGGTAGAGTGGATGTCCGAGTTGATTGATAAACTACCAGTTGACAGAATCTGAGGTAGAGTGGATGTCCGAGTTGATTGATAAACTACCAGTTGACAGAATCTGAGAGTGAGTGGGATGTCTGAGTTGATTGATAAACTACCAGTTGACAGAATCTGGGAGTGAGTGGGATGTCCGAATTGATTTATAAATTACCAGTTGACAGAATCTGGGAGTGAATGGGATGTCTGAGTTGATTGATAAACTACCAGTTGACAGAATCTGGGGTGAGTGGGATGTCTGAGTTGATTCATAAACTACCAGTTGACAGAATTTGGGAGTGAGTGGGATGTCTGAGTTGATTGATAAACTACCAGTTGACAGAATCTGGGGTGAGTGGGATGTCTGAGTTGATTCATAAACTACCAGTTGACAGAATTTGGGAGTGAGTGGGATGTCCAAGGTGATTTACTTGCTGTTTCCCAACTTGACGGCTCGTGCGAACTTTATTTTGTCAACAGATTTCGTTTCCTTCTTTCTATGGTGGATGAGGGAAAATGAAGTAAAATTTATAAAAATAGCAACTTCTATGAGCATACGACCTATTTTCCTAGCCCCTCATTCCTCCACACCCTTCTTTCACTATCCCAAATCTCGTGTGCTAAAGGTCAAGGTAAAGTACGAGACTTGAACCGCCGTCTTAGCACGCGAGTTTTCACCCACATGTGCTCGGCCGCCTACCAGAAGTGTTCGGAGTCTTCTGGATAGTGTCGCTTCAAGCATCGAAACTCACGTTGCAAGCCGATATTCCTCATCTAAGTACTATACCCTGGTACCTATTTCTACCAGCGGCTGGGTCGACAGCGCGGGTATTTTTTTTTTTTCAAGCACGAGTACAACTCACACTGCTTCCGCGGGAATCGAACACGGGTTGTCCGAACATCGGTAGCGCAGTCGGGTGGTTTTCCGACCGAGGCCCCCATAATAAGTGTGATGGTGGTGACTGTGTTAATGATGCCCATGATAGCAATAACAGTAAGTTATGTTAGTTTTCTCTGTCCACCTGTTCTTTCATTGTCTTGTCTTGCTTCACTCACTCATAAATTTAACTAATGTGGGAAGCTATTCTTTATATTTATCATATTTGTGATATTTATCGTATTTGTCATATTTATCATATTTGTCATAATGTTAACTAATGTGGGAAGCTATTCTTTATATTTATCATATTTGTGATATTTATCGTATTTGTCATATTTGTCATAATGTTAACTAATGTGGGAAGCTATTCTTCATATTTATCATATTTGTCATATTTATAATATTTATCATATTTGTCATAATGTTAACTAATGTGGGAAGCTATTCTTTATATTTATCATGTTTATCATATTTGTCATATTTATCGTATTTGTCATAATTATCATATTTGTCATATATTTATCATATTTGTCATATTTATTATATTTGTCATATATTTATCAAGGATGTATTTTATCGCCCTTGTTATTTGGAATTGTTATGGACTTCATAATGAAGAAATGCTGCACTGGTAATAAAGGCATCGAATGGATACAAGGAGACCATTTGGAGGACCTGGACTTTGCTGATGACATAGTTCTTATCAGCAATCAGATAAAAACGATGCAGGAAAACACAAATGAACTATCATCAATAGCCAGCAAAATTGGGCTTGAGGTCAATCATGAAAAGACTAAAGTCATGAAAAGTTTAATTCCAACAAGTGACAAAATATACATGGAAAACAAACCAGTAGAAGAGATCGATCACTTCATCTATCTTGGAAGTCACATTGATCGAGAAGGGGATACGAGCAAAGAAATTAGAATCAGACTGGCTAAAGCAGCAATGTCTTTCAGAAGCCTTGAAAAGTTGTGGAAATCAAAACTCATTAGCACAAACACAAAACTTAGGCTATTCAAATCAAATGTACTATCAACCCTTACGTATGCGTGTGAAAGCTGGAAAACAACAAGAGATATAGAAACAAAGTTGAACGCATTCGAAAATAAATGTCTAAGGAAAATACTTGGTATAGAATGGAACGAATTCAAAACAAACGAGGAAATTAGAGAAATCGCCAATCAACCACTAATATCTTCAGTAATAAAGAAAAGACGATGGTCATACGTTGGACATGTGATGAGAAGAGATAATAATCGAATAGCAAAGCAAGCCCTCATATGGGAAACAACAGGTAAAAGAAAAAGAGGAAGACCCAGGGAGACACTGAGAAGAACATTGATGAGAGAGGCAAGAGCAGCAGGAATCGGCTCCCTCAATGAGATAGAACTGCTTGCACAGAACAGAGACAGATGGCGAGATTTGATAAAATATCTTTAAAAGAAAACTGCTAGAACAAAAATTCATATAGGAGAAGGTGTATCTTGGTCTACGCCCTATGGGCCGGTTACGGCTCGAAAGGTCAATAGATAGATAGATATTTATCATATTTGTCATATATTTATCATATTATCATATTGGTCATATTTATCATATTGGTCATATTTATCATATTTGTCATATTTATCATATATATCATATTTGTCATATTTATAATATTTATCATATTCGTCATTTTAGTTTTCGTTCGTTAATATTGTTGCAGAATCGGTGTATTGATATCTCTACCAAGACTTATAGCTACTAGATCTGATGTAGATGAGCAATGTTAAGACTCACTTGTTCATGCATTGTTTCGGTCCATGTCTATTCTACTCATTTATTATCTTATCAAAGTGGAGATGGCCCATACGCTTGACCCAGCAACCACCACAGAAGCACAATGACGTAGTAGGTCAGGTTTCCTGACAACCGTTGGACCCTAGTAGGAGACGCCAGCGGTGTGTAGATAGTGAACTGACCTCCAAGACCAGGTGGTCGTGTTCGAACCTCCGAGGATTGCCAAGCCTAACGGGGCAACAAAGACTTTTCCTCAAAAAAGACAGGACATGCGTAGTGCTATCCACTGTACCAAAAAATCTGTAGGCGGATACAAAGTAACGAAAATTAAACGATATCCCCAGAATGTCACGTCCATGGAGTATCGAGATTTACTTTCTGACATTTGGCTACACCAGAATTTGAACTAACGACCACTTGTTTGGTACTTCTGGGAGCCATCACTCGACCATTCCTACCTGATGGTAGCATCTCAAAAAGAAGTAGCATTTTACCGCAGTTTTTTTTTTTCTCAGACGGTTGGTCTTCTTGCCCGTCCATTCTTGAAAGGGCGTTTGTGTGAGAGTTATCGGCCTCTATGCTCACGTGATAATAAACGTTGTGCTGTCTGAGTTTTTGACCTAACAGACATCCAGCTTTTCAACACAACATTTATAGCTACCTGGTTTGCTTTCCTTTTTCATTCACGGGACCTGCTCTCTCTCGCTCTCTTTCTCTTTCTCTCTCTCTCTCTCTCTCTCTCTCTCTCTCTCTCTCTGGTCAGTCCAGTTAGTTGTTTTCAGTCACCGCGGGACAAATCAAATTCTCTGAGCTTAATACCAGCAGTGAGATATGATCGCTGGCCTCTCGCCGATCACGGCCTGCCTGAGGTGATGACGCAGCGCAACTGGACACTGATTGTCGTCGATGTTAGTGTCACGTGATGGGAGCTTAGATCACGCCTCAGAGCATGTGTGATAGATCAGTGAGGCGTGAGTGGCTCAGTGTGTTCAACCATTGTCTGCTGGTCGGCTTGAGTCTACTGTCTAGGTTGGGTCTACTGTCTAGGTTGGGTCTACTGTCTAGGTTGGGTCTACTGTCCAGGTTGGGTCTACTGTCTAGGATGTGTCTACTGTCTAGGTTGTGTCTACTGTCCAGGTTGGGTCTACTGTCTAGCTTGTGTCTACTGTCTCGCTTGGGTCTACTATCTACGTTGGGTCTACTATATAGGTTCGGGCCTACTGTCTAGGCTGGATCTACTGTCTACGTGTACTGTCTCGTTTGGGTCAACTGTCTCACTTCGGTTTACTTTCTATGTTGGGTATATTGTCTAGGTTGGGGCTACTGTCTAGGTTTGGTACACTATCTAGGTTGTGTCTACTGTCTAGTTTGGGTCTACTATCTCGGTTGTGTCTACTGTCTAGGTTGGATCTACTATCTCGGTTGTGTCTACTGTCTAGGTTGGATCTACTATCTCGGTTGTGTCTACTGTCTAGTTTGGGTCTACTATCTCGGTTGTGTCTACTGTCTAGTTTGGGTCTACTATCTCGGTTGTGTCTACTGTCTAGTTTGGGTCTACTATCTCGGTTGTGTCTACTGTCTAGGTTGGATCTACTATCTCGGTTGTGTCTACTGTCTAGTTTGGGTCTACTATCTCGGTTGTGTCTACTGTCTAGTTTGGGTCTACTATCTCGGTTGTGTCTACTGTCTAGGTTGGGTCTACTATCTCGGTTGTGTCTACTGTCTAGTTTGGGTCTACTATCTCGGTTGTGTCTACTGTCTAGTTTGGGTCTACTATCTCGGTTGTGTCTACTGTCTAGTTTGGGTCTACTATCTCGGTTGTGTCTACTGTCTAGTTTGGGTCTACTATCTCGGTTGTGTCTACTGTCTAGTTTGGGTCTACTATCTCGGTTGTGTCTACTGTCTAGTTTGGGTCTACTATCTCGGTTGTGTCTACTGTCTAGGTTGGATCTACTAGATCGCTTGTGTCGACTGTCTCGCTTCGGTTTACTGTCTAGGTTGCGTATATTGTCTAGGTTGGGGCTACTGTCTAGGTTGTGTCTACTATCTAGGTTGTGTCTACTGTCCAGGTTGGGTCTACTATCTAGGTTGTGTCTATTGTCTAGGTTGTGTCTACTATCTAGGTTGTGTCTACTGTCTAGGTCGTGTCTATAATCTAGGTTGTCTCTACTGTCTAGGTTGTGTCAATTATCTAGGTTGTGCCTACTGTCTAGGTTGTGTCTACTATCTAGGTTGTGTCTATTGTCTAGGTTGTGTCTACTATCTAGGTTGTGTCTACTGTCTAGGTTGTCTCTACTGTCTAGGTTGTGTCAATTATCTAGGTTGTGCTTACTGTCTAGGTTGTGTCTACTATCTAGGTTGTGTCTACTGTCTAGGTTGTGTCTACTTTCTAGGTTGAGTCTAAGGTCTAGGTTGTGTCTACTGTCTAGGTTGTGTCTACTGTCTAGGTTGTGTCTACTGTCTAGGTTGTGTCTACTATCTCGGTTGTGTCTACTGTCTAGGTTGGATCTACTATCTCGGTTGTGTCTACTGTCTAGGTTGGATCTACTATCTCGGTTGTGTCTACTGTCTAGTTTGGGTCTACTATCTCGGTTGTGTCTACTGTCTAGTTTGGGTCTACTATCTCGGTTGTGTCTACTGTCTAGGTTGGATCTACTAGATCGCTTGTGTCGACTGTCTCGCTTCGGTTTACTGTCTAGGTTGCGTATATTGTCTAGGTTGGGGCTACTGTCTAGGTTGTGTCTACTGTCCAGGTTGGGTCTACTATCTAGGTTGTGTCTATTGTCTAGGTTGTGTCTACTATCTAGGTTGTGTCTACTGTCTAGGTCGTGTCTATAATCTAGGTTGTCTCTACTGTCTAGGTTGTGTCAATTATCTAGGTTGTGCCTACTGTCTAGGTTGTGTCTACTATCTAGGTTGTGTCTATTGTCTAGGTTGTGTCTACTATCTAGGTTGTGTCTACTGTCTAGGTTGTCTCTACTGTCTAGGTTGTGTCAATTATCTAGGTTGTGCTTACTGTCTAGGTTGTGTCTACTATCTAGGTTGTGTCTACTATCTAGGTTGTGTCTACTTTCTAGGTTGAGTCTAAGGTCTAGGTTGTGTCTACTGTCTAGGTTGTGTCTACTGTCTAGGTTGTGTCTACTATCTAGGTTGTGTCTACTGACTAGGTTGTGTCTACTATCTAGGTTGTGTCTACTGTCTAGGTTGTGTCTACTATCAAGGTTGTGTCTACTGACCAGGTTGTGTCTACTGTCTAGGTTGTCTACTGTCTAGGTTGTTTCTACTATCTTGCTTGGGTCTACTGCCTTGGATGTGTCTACTGTCTAGGTTATGTCTACTATCTAGTTTATGTCTACTGTCTAGTTTGTATCTACTGTCTAGGTTGTGTCTACTATCTCGCTTGTTCCTACTGTCTAGGCTGTGTCTACTGTCTAGATTGTGTCTACTGTCTAGGTTGTGTCTACTGTCTAGTTTGTATCTACTGTCTAGGTTGTGTCTACTATCTCGCTTGGGTCTACTGCCTTGGTTGTGTCTACTGTCTAGGTTGTGTCTATTATCTCGATTGGGTCAACTATCTAGGTTGTGTCTTCTGTCTAGGTTGTGTCTACTATATCGCTTGTGTCTACTGTCTAGGCTGTGTCTACTGTCTAGGTTGTGTCTACTGTCTAGGTTGTGTCTACTGTCTAGGTTGTGTCTACTATCCCGCTTGTGTCTTCTATCTAGGTTGTGTCTACTGTCTAGGTTGTGTCTACTATCTCGATTGGGTCAACTATGTAGGTTGTGTCTTCTGTCTAGGTTGTGTCTACTATCTCGCTTGTGTCTACTGTCTAGGTTGTGTCTACTGTCTAGGTTGTGTCTACTGTCTAGGTTGTGTCTACTACCTCGCTTGTGTCTTCTATCTAGATTGTGTCTACTGTCTAGGTTGTGTCTACTATCTCGATTGGGTCAACTATCTCGGTTGTGTCTTCTGTCTAGGTTGTGTCTACTATCTCGCTTGTGTCTACTATGTATGTTGTGTCTACTGTCTAGGTTGGGTCTACTATCTCGCTTGTTTCTACTGTCTAGGTTGTGTCTACTGTCTAGGTTATATCTACTATCTCGCTTGTGTCTACTATCTGGATTGGGTCTACTATCTAGGTTGTGTCTACTGTCTAGGTTGGGTCTACTATCTCGGTTGGGTCTACTATCTCGCTTGGGTCTACTATCTCGGTTGAGTCTACTATCTCGCTTGGGTCTACTGTCTAGGTTGTGTCTACTGTCTAGGTTGTGTCTACTGTCTAGGTTGTGTCTACTGTCTAGGTTGTGTCTACTGTCTAGGTTGTGTCTACTGTCTAGGTTGTGTCTACTGTCTAGGTTGTGTCTACTGTCTAGGTTGTGTCTACTGTCTAGGTTGTGTCTACTATCTCGGTTGAGTCTACTATCTCGCTTGGGTCTACTGTCTAGGTTGTGTCTACTGTCTAGGTTGTGTCTACTATCTCGCTTGTGTCTACTATCTGGATTGGGTCTACTATCTAGGTTGTGTCTACTGTCTAGGTTGGGTCTACTATCTCGGTTGGGTCTACTATCTCGCTTGGGTCTACTATCTCGGTTGAGTCTACTATCTCGCTTGGGTCTACTGTCTAGGTTGTGTCTACTGTCTAGGTTGTGTCTACTGTCTAGGTTGTGTCTACTATCTCGGTTGAATCTACTATCTCGCTTGGGTCTACTATCTCGGTTTGGTCTACTATCTCGCTTGGATCAACTGTCTAGGTTGGGTCTACTATCTCGGTTTGGGTCTACTGTCTAGTTTGGGTCTACTGTCTAGTTTCGATCTACTATCTCGCTTGGATCTACTGTCTAGGTTGGGTCTACTATCTCGGTTGGGTCTACTGTCTAGTTTGGGTCAACTGTCCTAGTCATCCAGAGGTCCAAATATTTGCTGCTAGGCTTCAAAGTAACTAGTGCTGGGGGATTATAAACGACAAATGAATCAAAACGATGAAGCCAACAACAAACACAATGCAGTGGATCGTCGGGTATTGAACATTCTGCAACGCAATCAGCAATATAACCACACGAAGTAAACATTATTAAAGTCAACATAATAAAGATATGAGAGTTTACAAAATTCATACCGAGACAAGTCTGACTTTGAAAATAAAGAGTGGCACGAATCGGGAGACCAAATAAAAGATGCGGTCAAGCAGCAAAGTAGAAAAACTCATCTTCACGATGAGTCATTGTCATCTCTTCAGGAGATGTATCCAAAGAGATGAGATCTGCCTCGAGGACAGCAATGGCAGACCACCTAAACAAAAGTAAATATTGCCTCTCTTGCATAGCTAGATGTGTGAAGAATACGGAGGTTATCTCCCCTGTTTTGATAGATGGTTGGTTAATATGGAAGTTACCTCCCCTGCCTTGCATAGATGGTTAGTTAATATGGAGATTACCTCCCCTGTCTTGCTAGATGGTTGGTTAATATGGAGGTTACCTCCCCTGCCTTGCATAGATGGTTGGTTAATATGGAGGTTATCTCCCCTGCCTTGCTAGATGGTTGATTAAAATTGAGGTTACCTCCCCTGCCTTGCATAGATGGTTGGTTAATATAGATGTTACCTCCCCTGCCTTTGACTGAAAATACAGAGAAAAAAACGTGGTCGTTATAAGAAAGTACAGTCAAAAACGTGGTCGTTATAAGAGACTACAGTCAAAAACGTTGTCGTTATAAGAGAGTACAGTCAAAAACGTTTTCGATATAGGAGAGTACAGTCATAAACGTTGTCGTTATAAAAGAGTACAGTCAAAAACGTTGTTGTTATAAGAGAGTACAGTCAAAAACGTGATCTTCAATTGGGGAGTACAGTCAAAAACTGAATAAGATGGCGCTTTTCCTCGTTGTTTTTCTCCAACCAGTGACTCCGACGACTGACTGGAGAGTGTTAGGCTGGAATTGAACCGCAGCCTTAGCGTAGCCAGATGGATGCAAGCAACGACACCATCAGCTTGTCTCATCACACATTACATTGGTCCGTTAACGTATCGTGTAGTTAATCCTGCACGATACGCGCGTGTAATCGATTGTAAAACACGAGTCTCTCTTAGACGTATATACATCTTCAGGATCGATACGGTTGGAATCATCTCCGCTGTACGTAATCGTGTCCATATTGATCGAGTTATCTGCGCGAGCTGACTGGCGACCTACCTACCACACACAGATCTTGTCTTAGCAGCCATTTGAACTCTTTAACTCCGGTATTTGTTGCTTCGGACTCAATTATCTGTCTGGAAATGATGTACCGCCTCATGACATCACAACCTGATCGTTGTATAAGTGTCGCTCTTGATTAAAGGTCGTTAACGTTTGCATCAGATTAAATAGAGAACGTTGTGCGCCACGGAGTTGATATTTGGACAACGTTTTTGAGCTTTGCCAGAAAACAGAAGAGAAAATGGTAGCCTTTGAACTGTGGATTTATACAAGAATGAGAACAATTTGATGGAAGAAAAGAAAACAAACGAAGTCTTAGAACAACTAAAAATGAAAAGAGAACTACTAAACACAATTCAAACATGACAAATGCGATTTTTGGGGCGTGTTAAAAAAACACAGCAGCCTACTAAAAGTAATCTTGGAAGGGAAAATACAGAGTAAAAGAGGTAGAGGCAAACCAAGACTAATATGGATGAGTAACATCAACAGATGGACAAGTCAGCCTATGACATCCCGCACCATCAAAGCAAGAGACAGAGCTGAATGGCGCTCCATGATTGCCAACCTTCGATGCGAAGACGGCCCTCAATGATGATGATTGTGAACTGTCAGGGAGCTTTCATTCAGATCCCAGGGGTTTATGTAGATATGTTTTTTTGCAATCGAGAAAGTTCGTTATTTTATCTTTTGCTTACCCATCACTGAACTACTTCCCTCACCTTGTCAATATTTGGTGTTATTTCTTTATTATTTTAAAAAACAGTTCTTTTAGCAATTCAAATAATCAGTTATTTTGTTTGTTCAGGGCACATTTCTGCCAACAAGAGTTGCAGAACAACCACCCCCTTTTCTCCCAAATGTTATATCGATCCTGTCAAAGAGAACTGGGTCAAGTGCAATCACTGAACGGAGAAGTGGATCGTTGGAGGCTGAGAAAGTGTGAGATCATAGAAGTTTGTTGGCTGGAGAATTTGGGTGAGGTCATGGGAATATGTTGATGACTATAAGGGGAGAATGTGGTTGAGGTCATGGAAATATGTTGATGACTATAAGGGGAGAATGTGGGTGAGGTCATGGGAATATGTTGATGATATTAATGGGAGAATGTGGGTGAGGTCATCGGAATATGTTGTTGGCTATAAGGGGAGAATGTGGGTGAGGTCATGGGAATATGTTGATGACTATAAGGGGAGAATGTGGTTGAGGTCATGGAAATATGTTGATGACTATAAGGGGAGAATGTGGGTGAGGTCATAGGAATATGTTGATGATATTAATGGGAGAATGTGGGTGAGGTCATCGGAATATGTTGTTGGCTATAAGGGGAGAATGTGGGTGAGGTCATGGGAATATGTTGATGACTATAAGGGGAGAATGTGGGTGAGGTCATGGAAATATGTTGATGACTATAAGGGGAGAATGTGGGTGAGGTCATAGGAATATGTTGATGATATTAATGGGAGAATGTGGGTGAGGTCATCGGAATATGTTGTTGGCTATAAGGGGAGAATGTGGGTGAGGTCATGGGAATATGTTGTTGACTATAAGGGGAGAATGTGGGTGAGGTCATGGGAATATGTTGTTGGCTATAAGGGGAGAATGTGGTTGAAGTCATGGAAATATGTTGATGACTATAAGGGGAGAATGTGGGTGAGGTCATAGGAATATGTTGATGATATTAATGGGAGAATGTGGGTGAGGTCATCGCAATATGTTGTTGGCTATAAGGGGAGAATGTGGGTGAGGTCATGGAATATGTTGTTGGCTATAAGGGGAGAATGTGGGTGAGGTCATGGGAATATGTTGTTGGCTATAAGGGGAGAATGTGGGTGAGGTCATAGGAATATGTTGATGATATTAATGGGAGAATGTGGGTGAGGTCATCGGAATATGTTGTTGGCTATAAGGGGAGAATGTGGGTGAGGTCATAGGAATATCCTGATGGCTATAAGGGGAGAATGTGGGTGAGGTCATAGGAATATGTTGATGACTAAATAGGGAGAAAGTGTGTGAGGTAATTGGAATATGTTGATGACTATTAGTGGAGAATCTTGATGAGGTAATGGGAATATGTGGATAAATATTAGGGGAAATTGTGGTAAGGTCATGGAAATATGTTAATGACTATGAGGGGAGAATGTGGGTGAAGTCTTGGGAATATATGTTGATTGCTATAAGGTGAGAATGTGGATGAGGTCATGGGAATATGTTTACTAGAAGGGAAGAATGTGGTTGAGGTCAGAGAATATGTTAATTGCTATAATGGTATAATGTGGGTGAGGTCAGAGAGTATGTTTACAGAACAAACATGTGCTAGCCAATAATCAAAGCTGTTACCTTCTTGGATGGTGTAGCGAGAACAGGACTACTTGAAATGTTGCAGCAACGGAAAAATTAGAAGACAAGAGAGGCATGGGAAGACAGCGACCAGAAGTTCATACCAGCTTCACAACATGACATATAAAGATATGGTCAGTCTAAATAATATACTGGTAGCACAAACCAGTGATAGTAAAATATTCAGCGGCGTGATCGCCTAGACTTATGAACACTGCAACTCATGTTGGTCACGATTTATTATCGATCGATTGATTGATTTATTTATTGTTTGTTTGATTTATTGATTTATTGATTGATTGATTGATTGAATTATTGATTGATTCATTGAATTATTGATTGATTCATTGATTGATTAATTTATTTATTGTTTGTTTGTTTTATTGATTGATTGATTGATTGATTGATTGATTTTGTGGCAGCTGGGAAGAGCGCAAATTAGAGAATGACTTACAGGTGTGCAACCAGCGAGCTGCATAAACCGTTTGTATGAATACGTCATCTGTTTTAGTGGACTGTGCACAGTTTTGTCTGCTCCGAATATTGATTGCTAGAATTGATAATAAACTATGTTGTGTTGATTTCCTTGTAATGTACAGCTCCACTGATGATTGCCAGCAACATTGACTGGACAATACTCTCTCATGTGTAGTGTTATCAACATGTGTCTTGTTGATGCGTCCTGGCAGTTTGCTCTATTGATCTTACTCTCTCATCCGTAGTGTTATCAACATGTGTCTTGTTGATGCGTCCTGGCAGTTTGCTCTGTTGATCATACTCTCTCATCCGTAGTGTTATCAACATGTATCTTATTGATGCGTCCTGGCAGTTTTCTCTGTTGATCATACTCTCTCATCCGTAGTGTTATCAACATGTATCTTATTGATGCGTCCTGGCAGTTTGCTCTATTGATCTTACTCTCTCATCCGTAGTGTTATCAACATGTGTCTTGTTGATGCGTCCTGGCAGTTTGCTCTGTTGATCTTACTCTCTCATGTGTAGTTTTATCAACATGTGTTTTTGTTGATGCTTCCTGGCAGTTTGCTCTGTTGATCATACTCTCTCATCCGTAGTGTTATCAACATGTATCTTATTGATGCGTCCTGGCAGTTTGCTCTATTGATCTTACTCTCTCATGTGTAATTTTATCAACATGTGTTTTGTTGATGCGTCCTGGCAGTTTTCTCTGTTGATCATACTCTCTCATCCGTAGTGTTATCAACATGTGTTTTGTTGATGCGTCCTGGCAGTTTGCTCTGTTGATCTTACTCTCTCATCCGTTGTGTTATCAACATACTACTGTAAGACCCTAACATTGTTGGTGAGAACGAGGTCTCTCTTATTCTCTTTCTTCACATTTGCAACGATTCTCAGAAATGTTCCACATACACACGCACACATACACACACATGCACACACATACATACACACAAGTGAAATGGTTAACAATTTTAATAAAGTTATTCAAAAACAGCTCCTGATATAACGGTGTCGTAACTGTATCCTTCAGTCTGATATAACGGTGGTGTAACTGTATCCTTCAGTCTGATATAACGGTGGTGTAACTGTATCCTTCAGTCTGATATAACGGTGGTGTAACTGTATCCTTCAGTCTGATATAACGGTGGTGTAACTGTATCCTTCAGTCTGATATACCGGTGGTGTAACTGTATCCTTCAGTCTGATATACCGTTGGTGTAACTGTATCCTTCAGTCTGATATAACGGTGGTGTAACTGTATCCTTCAGTCTGATATACCGGTGGTGTAACTGTATCCTTCAGTCTGATATATACCGGTGGTGTAACTGTATCCTTCAGTCTGATATACCGGTGGTGTAACTGTATCCTTCAGTCTGATATACAGGTGGTGTAACTGTATCCTTCAGTCTGATATACCGGTGGTGTAACTGTATCCTTCAGTCTGATATACCGGTGGTGTAACTGTATCCTTCAGTCTGATATAACGGTGGTGTAACTCAGTGGCGTATTCTCTATGCTACCGTAGCTATCGCCGATAGCCTGAACACATTAACGAGATACAAAAGGAAATGATAATTTATTTATTTTTTTTTTATAATTATATTACAAATTTTAGAATATTCTATTACACATTTCGTAGGCCAATATGATTTATTTGCTTTGGTTTGCATAATGCAAGGTTTTCCTCTGGCCCACTATTACGTTTGTGGGAGCCGCGATAGCTCAGTGGTTAGTGAACTGGACTACAAAGGACAAGAGGTAGGGTTCGATCACCACAGACGGCTGCCGGTTCAACCAGCCTTTAATTGGTACCTGTTTTTTTTTTCCGGGAAAGTAAAGCGGCACGGGCGTAATACCGACCACATTACCCCAAAAATCAGGGCGTAATACCGACCACATTACCCCAAAAATCACGTACCGAAGGTCTGTAAAATTTATGGTCATTAACACCATATTCCCTATACGCCACTTGGCGTGACGGGGGTACTTTACTTTTCACTATAACGTTTGTGAATGAAACCGACTCTAATATCGTACATTGATACCTCTAGTAACTAGCGGTACATTTTTCATCTCTCGCCACTAGTAAATAAACGACCTTGATATTCAAAAAAGCGAGCACAAATTGAGGGTGTGGGTAGGGTGTGGGTAGGGTGTGGGTAGGGTGCAAGGAGAATAATAAATGTGTAGAAAGCTCCAAGAATAAATGATGTATAAGTGAGTCGACAGAGAGAACTCTGTAGTGGAAAAGGGGGGGGGGGGGCGTACGTAGGTGCAGAAATGTAGGAAGGGGTTCGAGTTTAGTCCTGATAAACGTTCCATAGGTTCACCCGGCCATAAATGGGTAAAGATGTTTCTATAATAATTTACGACGGCCTGCCATGATGTCGATTATAAAACCATAAACATACCGTTAGCCATCACAAAAATATGGGCAATAACAGCCCATGTCCTAGCGCTTTAAGACATGGAAGCAGCCCTAGCTAACTAACTTATAAGTGAATATGTGTGAAGATGTATAGGTATGTGGGTTTCTGTACGTGTGAGTGGCCATATTTATTTTGCTACAATTGCGGCGTGTTGCGTGTCGGCACTCGACTGTCATAGTTACACTTTCTTTGTATCAGTGATAACCAAAGCTGCCAACATACACAACAAGGGCTCGCTGTTTTGAATTTTCGTTTTAGTTTGTGTTCATGTTTATATTTAACTCCCTTTGTACCAATACTGACCAGCTATTCCCACACTACAAACCAGCCACCGCTAAGTCTTTTTCTGTTTACGGCTGCCACGCCTGCAGCGAGTTAAGCCCCTCTGTTTACGGCTGCCACGCCTGCAGCGAGTTAAGCCCCTCTGTTGACGGCTGCCACGTCTGCACCGAGTTAAGCCACTCTGTTTACGGCTGCCACGCCTGCAGCGAGTTAAGCCCCTCTGTTGACAGCTGCCACGCCTGCAGCGAGTTAAGCCCCTCTGTTGACGGCTGCCACGCCTGCAGCGAGTTAATCCCCTCTGTTGACGGTTGCCACGCCTGCAGCGAGTTAAGCCACTCTGTTGACGGTTGCCACGCATGCAGCGAGTTAATCCCCTCTGTTGACGGCTGCCACGTCTGCAGCGAGTTAAGCCCCTCTGTTGACGGCTGCCACGCCTGCAGCGAGTTAAGCCCCTCTGTTGACGACTGCCATGCCTGCAGCGAGTTAAGCCACTCTGTTGACAGCTGCCACGCCCTCACCGAGTTAAGCCCCTCTGTTGACGGTTGCCACGCCCGCTCAGAGTTAAACCCCTCTGTTGACGGTTACTACACCCACTCCGAGTTAAGCCCCTCTGTTGACGGTTGCGACGATCACTCCGAGTTAAGCCCCTCTGTTGACGGTTGCGACGCCCTCTCAGAGTTAAGCCCTTCTGTTGACGGTTGCAACGCCCACTCCGAGTTAAGCCCCTCTATTGACGGTTGCCACGCCCACTCCGAGTTTAGCCCTTCTGTCGACGATTGCCACAACCACTCTGAGTTAAGCCCCTCGGTTGACGTTTGCTACGCCCACTCCGAGGTAAGCTCCTCAGTTGACATTTACCACGCTATATTCTGTGAAGCTACAGACGTAATCAGACGACAAATGACGTATGTGTGGTTAGATCTGTCAGCTTTAATAGAACCACATTAGATAATGCATTCTGGGTAAAAAGACATTGTACTTCCGGGTGAGCACGTGCGAACGTGCCGACATGGCAACAGATTGAGCTTCAGTGAAGAATGGACGAGCGATGTCCTCAGGCAGTGTTGAAGACTTAAGTATTCAAGTCATGTTTGCCAGTTTGTGACCACGGTCAGACTGGAAACAAAAATGAACAATCAGTGAGGGATTAGTTTATAAAAGAGAGGGGTCATTTCAGTTTATCAAGAGACAGACCAAATAGGTTTAATTTTTTTTTTTTTTAATGGTCATATTACTTTATCAAGAGTCAGAAAAAATATGGATTAAATATGAATATCAAAAAGACTGAAACTATGATCATAAACAAAGATAATACTCAAAACCTACAAAGTGTATATCAACGTGGAAGGAATACACCTGGAGACAGTTCAGGGCTGCAACTACCTTGGGCATACATCATACCAGTGATGAAAAATGTACAACTGAAATAAACAAAACAATAGGAACGAAAAAAAAATTGTAATGCCATGAAAAATATACTAACATCAAAACAAATAACAGCAGGGCTAAAACTAAGAATAGCAAAATGTTATATCTTCTCAACATTCCTGTATGGTACAGAAACATGGACATTAGACAAGAAAACGGAAGAGAAAATTGAAACTTTAAAATGTGGATATATAGAAGAATAGGAAGAATCGGATGGAAAGAAAAAAAAACAAACGATGAAGTCTTAAAACAACTAAAAAGGAAAAGAGAACTACTAAACACAATTCAAATAAAACAAATGAGGGTTTTTTGGTGCATGTTAAATAAGGTGACCATATTTTTGAAACCCTAATCCGGGACGGATCAATTTAACTTCAATTTTCCTTCAATAAAATGACATTTCTTCCGTCTTTTCAAGTGAATAATACATATATTGTAAAACTAATTAAAACACCTAATAATATAGGCTTACAAAACGTTATCAGGAGATTAACAAAAACATTAGTGATACCCACTTAGATGAAAGGTGAAGCAGAGTTGATGTACATTTCTGATGCGTGGATTTATTTAAAAAAGATCTTTCTTTGTTTGGAGCATCTTAAAAAATTCAACACATGTTTGCTCATTGTTCACTTTGGTGATCAACATGTCCTGTGTCCACACTTAGATGTGTTTTATCATTTGTCCACAAGCTGTTCATCAGTGAAAACAATCTTTCCGTTGCAACATTTGTTCCCTGTAGACGCAAACAGAACTCTGCCAGCATCCGAATATGTGAAATTAGCACATACCTGTTTTTAATGTGGAAGCCATTTCAATCCAACGCTGCCCTGGTAATGTTTTATTAATATTCCACTCATTAATTTTCTGAGAAGTAACAAACTGCTTCATGTAAACATATTCGTCATACATTGCATCTTCTGGAAAGTCGACGGAAGGTACTGTTTGACTCACTAATGATGAAGATATATGAATATCTTCCCAAGTTGGTGTTCTGTTCAACATTACCTAGCTGTAGCCCTCAAGGTTTTGAAAATTATTTGCATCCCATTTCTTCAAATATATATGGCTGTTTCTTAGAATGACGAAACACTGGCTTTAAACTTGTCCACATCATCCTGTGGAATTCCTTCCATTTCCAGCTTGTCAAGAATTTGTTTAATTCTTGATGGCAAGAAATCTTCTTCCAGGTTGGACTTCAAGATAGTTCTCAACCCATTGATGTTGTCAATTACTTCAAAAACAGTGACCACCTGTCCCCCTACTTTCTGCACTGCTTCGTGGAAAGAGGATGCCTGACTGTGAACAAAAATAAGCCATGCTTCAGACAGGGGGTTTTCAAAGAATTTCTGTATAAAAACTGGGCATCTGTCTTGAGACTGAAAATAGGATTTTAGAGGCAGGAACATGTGAAGAACCCTTTCAACAGGAGACCTCAGTGCAAGCCACATAGTCTTTGCATAACCTAAAATCGTCTGTGTCCACAAACTGGCAAAACTCCTTGAGACTTTCAACTCTGTGTATGATTTGAAGTGCAGATAAATTGTAGCAATAATCATCTCAACATCAATTGGTAATACACCTGCAGCTGCTCGAACAGTGTTGTGGAAAATATGGCATGCACAACCAACACCTACCAAACCATGTCCAAGGTTTTCTTTCAGCTTTATGAAAACATTGTTCTTTCCTTTACTTTCAGTCCCCCAAAATTAGAATGTGTGTTGCCTGCACATAATGCAACTACTTTCCTTTCTAAGCCTTTTTCCGTTAGACAGTCATTAATAAAACTATTAACAATATCAGATGTTTCTCCTGGCAATGACTTCAATTCTAATATTGTAACTTTCAGCCCCTTATTGTGATCAAAGTATCTGACAAGCAAAGAAAGAATCTTGATTTTCTTGTGCTTGGAGGCATCTGTCAGTATGGAAATAAATATTGAGTTTTCTAGGTCACGCATTTAAAATAATGGCTTCTGTTTTCGTACGTGTACAAGCAAATTTTGGTTCTAAAGTACCCTGTAGTGATTTTGATGTGCAGTCAATAGTTCTAAATGTGTGATTGTGTATCACTGTATGATAGGCAAATGTACCTTCTGTAGCCGCTATTCGTTCTTCTTTGTCACCAATTTGTTCAGCTCGAAAAAATGTTGTTAACGACCAGTTTGATGCAGCTGTAGCGACGGCTCTCTCGCACTATTTATGTGGCTCTTTATATCACCACGTCCACTATGGTTAATCGAAAACCCAGAGGCACATATACTGCATCCTACAGTGAAGTCTGGTGTAGACTTTTTTAGAAAGGGGTATTCCTTTTGTAAATCTTGATTGAAACTGCATTTACGTTTTGATGCCATTTGTTGTAACAATTACAAACTTTACAAACTAACTATAGTTTAAATAATAATCTTCTATGACTATACCAAATGCATAGCATAAGTTTTTAAACATTAAAATGTCAAGTAACTTAATAACAGTACAATGTAAATAAAATCGAACGAATGCAAATCTATCACTAAACAACACAATAATAAGAATTAGTTCGTAGGTAAACGAAAGTAACACAGCGAATATACAAGAATATGAAATGTTATTCCCGCAAAGATGCTACTTGTTGAGTTTCAATTTCAGTATACAAGATTTACAACTTGGAGCGCATTTTACTGCTACTGTTTCGCCAAATGAACAGCCAGTTCAACTTTTTCAACATTTTCTACACAACAACGGAATAATGTCTATTTTAAAGTCGAAGAGACGTTTACCATATTGGCAAAATTGGTCAACATTTGTGTCCCTAATGTATTTTAGCAAATCCGGGACAAAAGCTAAAATCTGGACAATTTCGGGACAGTAACAAATCCGGGACAAAGGTTGAAAAAACAGTAAAACATCGGGACTGCCCCGGAAAAATCGGGACGTCTGGTCACCTTAATGGACTCAACAGCCTATTTAAAGTAATCTTGGAGGGGAAAATTCAGGGTGAAAGAGGGAGAGGCAGACAAAGACTAACATGGACGAGTAACATCAAAAGATGGACAGGGCAGTCTATGACAACCTGTACCATCAAAGCAAGAGACAGCGCGGAATGGCGCTCCACAGTAGCCAACCTTCGACGCGGAGACGGCACTCAATGAAATGAAAAGAGACGGACCATATAGGTTTATTTTTTATGTCTATATTAGTTTATAATGAGACGGACCATATAGGTTTATTTTTTATGTCTATATTAGTTTATAATGAGACGGACCATATAGGTTTATTTTTTATGTCTATATTAGTTTATAATGAGACGGACCATATAGGTTTATTTTTTATGTCTATATTAGTTTATAATGAGACGGACCATATAGGTTTATTTTTTATGTCTATATTAGTTTATAATGAGACGGACCATATATGTGTGTAAAAAGACATATCAAGATTACCTCAACGTGAGAAACCGTATTAGCTTTATTTTTTAAAAGGGACAGGTCATATAAATGAGTTCATGGTCATACTGAATTCTGGAGAAGTGATAATATTAGGCTATGCCCTGATATGAGAGGTGACTGAGAGTGCCCTTCTATGCCCTGATGTGAGAGGTGACTGATAGTGACCTCCTATGATCTGATATGAGAGGTGACTGATAGTGCCCTCCTATGTCCTGATGTGAGAGGTGACTGATAGTGCCCTACTATGTCCTTATGTGAGAGGTGACTGATAGTGACCTCCTATGACCTGATATGAGAGGTGACTGATAGTGCCCTCCAATGTCCTGATGTGAGAGGTGACTGATAGTGCCCTACTATGTCCTTATGTGAGAGGTGACTGATAGTGACCTCCTATGACCTGATATGAGAGGTGACTGATAGTGCCCTCCAATGTCCTGATGTGAGAGGTGACTGATAGTACCGTGTTATGCCCTGATGTGAGAGGTGACTGATATTGCCCTCCTATGTCCTGATGTGAGAGGTGACTGATAGTGCCGTGTTATGCCCTGATGTGAGAGGTGACTGATAGTGCCCTCCTATGTCCTGATGTGAGAGGTGACTGATATTGCCCTCCTATGTCCTGATGTGAGAGGTGACTGATAGTGCCGTGTTATGCCCTGATGTGAGAGGTGACTGATATTGCCCTCCTATGTCCTGATGTGAGAGGTGACTGATATTGCCCTCCTATGTCCTGATGTGAGAGGTGACTGATAGTGCCCTCCTATGACCTGATGTGAGAGGTGACTGATAGTGCTCTCCTATGACCTGATATGAGAGGTGACTGTTAGTGCCCTCCTATGTCCTGATGTGACAGGTGACTGATAGTGCCGTGCTATGCCCTGATATGAGAGGTGACTGATATTGCCCTCCTATGTCCTGATGTGACAGGTGACTGATACTGCCGTGCTATGCCCTGATGTGAGAGGTGACTGATAGTGCCCTCCTATGCCCTGATATGAGAGGTGACTGATGCTGCCGTGCTATGCCCTGATATGAGAGGTGACTGATACTGCCGTGCTATGCCCTGAGATGAGAGGTGACTGATAGTGCCGTGCTATGCCCTGATGTGAGAGGTGACTGATACTGCCGTGCTATGCCCTGATATGAGAGGTGACTGATACTGCCGTGCCATGCCCTGATATGAGAGATGACTGATACTGCCGTGCTATGCCCTGATGTGAGAGGTGACTGATACTGTCATGCTATGCCTTGATATGAGAGGTGACTGCTAGTGCCCTTCTATGCCCTGATGTGAGAGGTGACTGATGCTGCCGTGCTATGCCCTGATGTGAGAGATGACTGATAGTGCCCTTCTATGCCCTGATGTGAGAGGTGACTGATAGTGCCCTTCTATGCCCTGATATGAGAGGTGACTGATAGTGCCCTTCTATGCCCTGATGTGAGAGGTGACTGATACTGCCATGCTATGCCTTGATATGAGAGGTGACTGATAGTGCCCTTCTATGCCCTGATGCGAGAAATGACTGATAGTGCCGTGCTATGCCCTGATGTGAGAGATGACTGATAGTGCCGTGCTATGCCCTGATGCGAGAGATGACTGATACTGCCGTGCTATGCCCTGATGTGAGAGATGACTGATACTGTCTTGCTATGCCCTGATGTGAGAGATGACTGATACTGCCGTTCTATGCCCTGATGTGAGAGATGACTGATACTGCCGTGCTATGCCCTGATGTGAGAGATGACTGATACTGCCGTGCTATGCCCTGATGTGAGAGATGACTGATACTGCCGTGCTATGCCCTGATGTGAGAGATGACTGATACTGCCGTGCTATGCCCTGATGTGAGAGATGACTGATAGTGCCCTGATGTGTTGCAGTAAGGATGTAGATGTGCTGCTCATTAGTCCAACCAGAAGATGATGTAGAGTAGTTTGTTTACGGAGCTGTTGTTTACAATCTCCGTTATTGTGTATTTTCAGTACTTTCAGCAGCTTATAAATAAGCAATTAGAGATACACATTTCAGCAGCTCATAAATAAGCAAATAGAGATACACATTTCAGCAGCTCACAAATCAGCAAATAGAGATACACATTTCAGCAGATTTCAAATCAGCAAAGAGAAGATACACACATTTCAGCAGATTTCAATTCAGCAAAGAGAAGATACACACATTTCAGTAGCTTTCAAATCAGCAAATAGAAATACACACATTTCAGCAGCTTTCAAATTAGTAAATAGAAATATACACATTTCAGCCGCTCTCAAATCAGCAAATAGAAATATACACATTTCAGCCGCTCTCAAATCAGCAAACAGAAATAAACACAGTTCAGCCGCTCTCAAATCAGCAAAGAGAAATAAACACATTTCAGCCGCTCTCAAATCAGCAAATAGAAATACACATATTTCAGCAGCTTTCAAATCAGTAAATAGAAATACACACATTTCAGCCGCTCTCAAATCAGCAAATAGAAATGCACACATTTCAGCCGCTCTCAAATCAGCAAATAGAAATACACACATTTCAGCCGCTCTCAAATCAGCAAATAGAAATGCACACATTTCAGCCGCTCTCAAATCAGCAAATAGAAATATACACATCCCATCTCCTTATCCTGTAACAGGAATGTACTTTCATGGCATCTTCATCTCATGTCTGGATAATTCATGACTCCGGATGACTCATGCCTCTGGATGATTCATCTCTGGATAACTCATGACTCTGGATGGCTAATGACTCTGGATGATTCATATCTGGACAACTCATGACTCTGGATGACTCATAACTCTGGATGATTCATTAATCTGGATGACTCATGACTTGATGATTCATCTCTGGATAACTCATGAATCTGGATAACTCATGAATCTGGATGATTCATGAAACTAGATGACTCATTACTCTGGATGATTCATGAAACTGGATGTCTCATGACTCTGGATGAATCATCTCTGGATAACTCATGAATCTGAATGATTCATGAAACTGGATGACTCATGCCTCTGGATGATTCATGAATCTGGATGACTCATGACTCTGGATGATTTAGCATGTGACCAAGTGTCCCCGGATATTGATTGTCTTTCTAAATCAAGGAGCCGCGATAGCTCAGTGGTTAGTGAACTGGACTACTACGGACAAGGGGTAGGGTTCGATCCCAACCGACGGCTCCGGGTTCACCCAGCCTTAAATGGGTACCGGATTTTTTCTGGGAAAGTAAAAGCAGCACAGGCGTAATACCGACCACATTACCCCAAAAATCATGTGCTGAAGGTCTGTAAAATATAGGGTCACTAACACCATATTTCCCTATACGCCACTTGGCGTGACGGGGGGTACTTTACTTTACTTTTTTACTTTCTAAATCACATCTTCTGCGTGTCATATGACCAAAGGCCTGACATTTGAATGTCAAATAAAAGTAAAATCAACTGGCTACCTTATGACTTTGTTTTACAATCGATACCACTTTAACTGTCTGATCTATATAATACCCACCGGATTAGAAATTCCTTGATTATTTATATCGTTTGTACTTCTCTTTCCAATCCTTAATGCAAGCAGATTCCTATCTTTCAAGGGGACTGGTTGGTCTCGAGGCAAGACGCCGGTCTCAAGATGGAGAGGTTGTGAGTTCAAATCTCGGTTGCACCAGTTGGGATTTTTGTTTATGATTTCTCTCTGCGGCAACCACCCCTGGTCTCAGCAGCGAGGCCCGGCTTGAAACACCAATTACACATCAACGAATAAAATATGAATACCTCTGAAGACGGAGTTATCTGCCTGTGCGGCGAGAGACCAGTGTGTACACGGCGACCAGGGGAAAACGGATTAACACGCACAATTCAGTTCCCGGTCTCTAGAGACTTCGCCAGAGTTCGCCAGCTGGCGAACGTAAAAATTCCAATTCTTCATCGACTTGATTTTCTTTTGTTTATAAAATAGCATTCCTCCCATTGATTTGATTTGATGTGGAACAAATTGGGGCCAGCTGTCAGAGCTCTGCTTATCAATTCTTATTTTCTGTTGCGTTTATTGCTAACTTTGGTTATGAAGTGTTCTTTGGATTTCCAGCATTTCTTATTAATCTGTGTTTCTATTGATGTTTTCTATGAAATATATTCTATTGAATATAATGTAGCAACTGGAAAAATTGAGGGGCGAAGAGATAGGGGGAAGCAACGAGAAATAAATACCAGACAGCTTAAGAGAATGGCTTGGCAGAAGGTCACCAACAGAAATGATAAATAGCTTTTGAGATCGAAAGTTGTGGAGAGACATGGTCACCAACGGCTGTGGGCTCGGTACTTAATGATGATGATGATTGATGTTTTTCAGTTTATATTTCACATGATCTGTTCATTACTGGCCATCTTTTACACTGAAAGTAAGTTCATAAAGCTGTGGCGGTGTTAACGGGGAATTGAAGCATTTTACACAGTTAGACCTGGTATATCCGATTTCGTCACGCCGTTTTGGGACCGGGTTTCCTCTCCGTCTTTGATTGACAATCACTGACCCGTATAAGTGGCATGTTTCCGAAGCAACCAAACGGAAATGGGGGCAGGTTTTGGTTAGTTCTGGTTTCCTACCCTGACGCCGGTAGACCCCAACTATGAGCCGCTGACTGCGATCAAGTCGTTCACTACAGAACCAGTTCCCTTATTTAATTGCTTATACTCTACACCTTCTCACTTCCGTCGTACATTTCCTCTTACACGGTTGTCCTCTAATTATGGATAGCTATTTCTCTTAACTATATAGATAGTCTCTTCTGCCCTTCCTCCCCTTTCTCTGATTTCGTTTGATCTTTCGTGTCTCAATTAATTAAACAATTTGCATTTTCATTCAGTTTTCTTTTTCTAGGGTAGTACAAAATCGCCATTATTTGTTTTACTGGGCATCGCGCGCTCACGCTCTTTGGTAGGAGATCAAGTTCAGTGCTCGTCAACCTGGCCACTAGTGCCCTTTAGTGGGCGGTTACAGCCAAGCGGTGGGCGGCAGATGTGCATGATCGTGTTTGTGTTAAAATCAAGCCAAAAAAAAGAAACTCTACATTTGGGAGAATGAAATAGAATGAATGAGACAGGAAACTGTTGCAATGTTTTTGCGAGGAAAGTATATGAATGATAACTATCAGCTCGAAAATAAATCATCAAGTGGTATCTCCGCATCCCACACTGGCTATATTGGTGCGTCATATCACCCTGTCTTTTACCTTGATGGTATAGTGACTGATTAGTGATAAATCTTTCTTCACTCAAAATAGATGGTTTTATATAGATCTTTCTAC
This sequence comes from Megaustenia siamemsis, assembly GCA_032433765.1. NCBI lineage: Eukaryota > Metazoa > Mollusca > Gastropoda > Stylommatophora > Ariophantidae > Megaustenia > Megaustenia siamemsis. The sequence goes on along the minus strand of JAVIAB010000106.1, from coordinate 77,820,868 downwards.
ACTCAAAATAAGTGGTTTTATATAGATCTTTCTTCACTCAAAATAAGTGGTTTTATATAGATCTTTCTTCACTCTAAATGGTTTTTAATTAGCATTACTTCACTCTAAATAGTTTTTAATAAGCCTTACTTTACTCTAAATGGTTTTTAATAAGCCTTACTTTACTCTAAATGGTTTTTTATAGATCTTTCTGCCGTTTTAAAACTGTTACACTCTCAAAGTACCACAATCGGGTACTATGTACTGGCAATAAAGTACTGTTACCCTCTCAAAGTACCACAATCGGGCACTATGTACTGGCAATAAAGTACTGTTACCCTCTCAAAGTACAACAAATAGGCACTATGTACTGGCAATAAAGCAATGTTACGCTCTCAAAGTACCAATAGTTGGGAGCTATACTAGCCATGAAGATTGCTGGTCTTATGAACCAGTTCGTGTCCCATTCTAAGTTCAGATCATGACGCATGTAGCCTACTGACGTGTTGCTCTATAAATAGCTACATCTGACACTGGACGTAACGGAGATCAGCATTTTACTTTCGAATGTTCAAACAATGTAAACATTTCTGGCAAGAGGAAAAAAAAAACACCATTGAGGCTGTCGTTGGTGCCTTGCCATCGGTTCTAATCATAATCCTTTCTCTCATGTTTATCAATGCTTTTTGCATGTTAACTAGCTTGTTAATTATGTTGTCTTCCCTCGTGTTTAATGACAGTGCGTGTTGCCAGATTGCATTATTGATCACTATGTTGCCTTATCAAGTTAATAAAATCTAAAAAAAAATATGTTTAATCTGTGGGTCTATTTCAAAAAGTCCAATTACGATTTATTTGCAAGGGGTTCAACATTTTTAGCAGTTTGTTTCCTTGGAAATTTCTGCACAAAATTCTATAATGGCTTTCAGTTTTTTGTTTTTTTTTTCAATCATTTTTAGCAAATCTTTTTATTATTCTTTTTTTTTTTATGTAAACACAAATTTGTTTGTAACTCAAGAAGATACGTCAACAATGTGTTGACATAAGTACGATGGTTTGTATGTCCTGTTTAGATGGGTACTTTGATCGTTTGTATGTCCTGTTTAGATGGGTACTTTGATCGTTTGTATGTCCTGTTTAGATGGGTACTTTGATCGTTTGTATGTCCTGTTTAGATGGGTACTTTGATCGTTTGTATGTTCTGTTTAGGTGGGTACTTTGATCGTTTGTATGTCCTGTTTAGATGGGTACTTTGATCGTGTGTATGTCATGTTTAGGTGGGTACTTTGATCGTTTGTATGTCATGTTTAGGTGGGTACTTTGATCGTTTGTATGTCATGTTTAGATGGGTACTTTGATCGTTTGTATGTCATGTTTAGATGGGTACTTTGATCGTTTGTATGTCCTGTTTAATTGGGTGCTTTGATCGTTTGTACACGTGCATGCCCTGTTTAGGTGAGTACTTTGAATGTTGGTACAAGAGTATGTCGCGCTGAGGTGGGTACTTTGATCGTCTGTACAAGTGTATGTCACGCTTAGGTGGGTACTTTGGTTGTTTGTACAAGTGTATGTCACGCTTAGGTGGGTACTTCGGATCGTTTGTACAAGTGTATGTCACGCTTAGGTATGTACTTTGACCGTTTATACAAGTGTATGTCACGCTGAGGTGGTTACTTTGATTGTTAGTACAAGTGTATGTCACGCTGAGGTGGTTACTTTGACCGTTTGTACAAGAGTATGTCACGTTGCGGTGATTACTTTGACTGTTTCTACAAGTGTATGTCACGCTGAGGTGGTTACTTTGACCGTTTCTACAAGTGTATGTCACACTGAGGTGGTTACTTTGACCGTTTCTACAAGTGTATGTGTCACGTTAAGGCGGGTACAAAGACATCAACCTAAAATATTCCAGATACGCCTAGCAAGGCACATTTGGGAACCTCTACTTTTTGCTTCACTCACTCGCTAATTAACGTAGACGGTTGTAGGTCCAGTTTTTACATTTTAGCCGCTAATTTACGTAGACGGTTGTAGTTCCAGTTTTAACATTTTAGTCGCTAATTGACGTAGACGGTTATAGGTCCAATTTTAACATTTCAGTCGCTAATTGACGTAGGCGGTTGTAGGTCCAGCTTTAACATTTTAGTCGCTAATTGACGTAGACGGTTGTAGGTCCAGTTTTAACATTTTAGTCGCTAATTGACGTAGACGGTTGTAGGTCCAGCTTTAACATTTTAGTCGCTAATTGACGTAGACGGTTGTAAGTCCAGCTTTAACATTTTAGTCGCTAATTGACGTAGACGGTTGTAGGTCCAGTTTTAACATTTTAGTCGCTAATTGACGTAGACGGTTGTAGGTCCAGTTTTAACATTTTAGTCGCTAATTGACGTAGACGGTTGTAAGTCCAGCTTTAACATTTTAGTCGCTAATTGACGTAGACGGTTGTAGGTCCAGTTTTAACATTTTAGTCGCTAATTGACGTAGACGGTTGTAAGTCCAGCTTTAACATTTTAGTCGCTAATTGACGTAGACGATTGTAGGTCCAGTTTTAACATTTTAGTCGCTATTTGCTGTAGAAAGCTGTAGGTCCAGTTTTAACATTTTAATCGCTATTTGCTGTAGAAAGCTTTAGGTCCAGTTTTAACATTTTAGTCGCTATTTGCTGTAGAAAGCTGTGGGTCCAGTTTTAACATTTTAGTCTCTATTTGCTGTCGAAAGCTGTAGGTCCAGTTTTAACATTTTAGTCTCTATTTGCTGTCGAAAGCTGTAGGTCGAGTTTTAACATTTTAGTCGCATTTTGCTGTAGATGGCTGTAGGTCCAATTTTAACATTTTAGCCGCTGTTTGCGGTAGACGGCTGTAGGCTTTCTTTCTATATTTCTTTTCTCTTGTATTCACTTGTTGATTGCGACATGTCCTATATACCCTATACGTTCTATATGTCCTGTTTTTCTCTCGATTCTTTACTCTCCTATAGCTTCCAGTAACACACGTTAAGGACACCGCACGTATGTGATAGAACTGTATCTGTATGGGTCTCTATAAATCTGTTTTAATTTCAATTAGGAAAACAAGTTCAGATCGCAGCCGGCAGTTTCGCGAATCGGCCGGTTAGAAGAAAAATAGTTACGATCGACCGGAACAGAGAAACACTCCAAACAACACTAGACCAGGATGACATAAGCCGTTGCGGAAGTTCTCAGCTGTCCAACTTCATTAGCTCAAAAGCTCTGCCCGTGTTAACGTTGGCAGGACAGCATTGCAGGGGAAAGTGCTTTTGTTGTGTTTTTCTTTAATGGGACATGGGCTTTTTGTGGAATGGAAAATGTTCTAATATATGAAGTTAAATCTGTTACATTTATATGGGAGCTAAGCCTGTACCATTTATATGGGAGCTAAGCCTGTACCATTTATGTGGGAGCTAAGCCTGTACCATTTATATGGGAGCTAAGCCTGTACCATTTATATGGGAGCTAAGCCTGTACCATTTATATGGGAGCTAAGCCTGTACCATTTATGTGTGAAGTTAAATCAGTGTTAAGTTAAGACACAATAACTTGAAGTAGCTACCAGCTTTGAGCTGAACCGTGAAGTAGAACCTCAATCATTTATCCTGACAGAGATCGGATAAATACAGCGGCAGTGCTTGCTCGACTTTCGGCATTCTCATATTGCAAGTAGTTTTAATGTGAACCTGGTTGACAACAACTGGACCGTTTTTTGTTGCCGATAATAGTTGTAGATAATAGTTGTAGATAATAGTTGTAGATAATAGTTGTAGATAATAGTTGCTGTAGATAATAGTTGCTGTAGATAATAGTTGTAGATAATAGTTGTAGATAATAGTTGTAGATAATAGTTGTAGATAATAGTTGTAGATAATAGTTGTAGATAATAGTTGTAGATAATAGTTGTTGTAGATAATAGTTGTTGTAGATAATAGTTGTAGATAATAGTTGTAGATAATAGTTGTAGATAATAGTTGTTGTAGATAATAGTTGTAGATAATAGTTGTAGATAATAGTTGTAGATAATAGTTGTAGATAATAGTTGTAGATAATAGTTGTTGTAGATATTAGTTGTAGATAATAGTTGTAGATAATATTTGTAGATACTAGCTGTAGATACTAGTTGTAGACAATAGTTGTAGACACTAGTTGTAGATATTAGATGTTGATAATAGTTGTAGATACTCGCTGTAGATACTAGTTGCAGACACTAGTTGTAGACACTAGTTGTAGATATTAGATGTTGATAATAGCTGCAGTTACTAGTTGTAAATACTAGTTGCAGACACTAGTTGTAGACACTAGTTGTAGATATTAGATGTTGATAATAGTTGCAGTTACTAGTTGTAAATACTAGTTGCAGACACTAGTTGTAGACACCAGTTGTAGATATTAGATGTTGATAATAGCTGCAGTTACTAGTTGTAGATACTAGTTGCAGATACTAGTTGCATATACTAGTTATAGACACTAGTGTAGAAACAAGTTGTAGATTCTAGTTGTAGATACTATTTGTAGACACTAGTTGTAGACACTAGTTGTAGACACTAGTTGCAGATACTAGTTGCATATACTAGTTATAGACACTAGGTGTAGAAACAACTTGTAGATTCTAGTTGTAATCACTGTTTGCAGATTCTAGTTGTAGATAGTAGTTGTAGATAGTAGTTGTTAATACTATTTGTTAAAATATTAGTAATAGATACTAGTTCCAGATACAAGTTGTGGATAGTAGTTGTAGACACTAGCTGCATATACTATTTGCAGATACTTGTTGCAGATACTAGTTGTAGATACTAGTTGCAGATCCTTGTTGTAGACACCTGTTGTAGATACAAGTTGTAGATTATATTTGCAGATTCATTAAAACTGGTCAATAATAAATTCCTCCACCACTCACGAACGATTCACTATCTTTATACTGACTAGCTTTACCGCAGCACTGTATTTAGTTGCCATTCTCTCTCTCTCTCTCTCTCTCTCTCCTCCACCCCCCCCCCACCCCCATCATCTTTATACTGACCAGCGTGAACGTTATTTAGGTGGTCCATTTCGACATCCCTTCTCCCGACTCACAATTATCTGGACTCTTGTCTAAGAGACGTCGAGCTGGTAGCAGCAACTCCTACCTGAAGTGTCCAACAACTGGTCTAAGAGACGTCGAGCTGGTAGCAGCAACTCCTACCTGAAGTGTCCAACAACTGGTCTAAGAGACGTCGAGCTGGTAGCAGCAACTCCTACCTGAAGTGTCCAACAACTGGTCCAAGAGACGTCGAGCTGGTAGCAGCAACTCCTACCTGAAGTGTCCAACAACTGGTCTAAGAGACGTCGAGCTGGTAGCAGCAACTCCTGCCTGAAGTGTCCAACAACTGGTCCAAGAGACGTCGAGCTGGTAGCAGCAACTCCTACCTGAAGTGTCCAACAACTGGTCTAAGAGACGTCGAGCTGGTAGCAGCAACTCCTACCTGAAGTGTCCAACAACTGGTCTAAGAGACGTCGAGCTGGTAGCAGCAACTCCTACCTGAAGTGTCCAACAACTGGTCTAAGAGACGTCGAGCTGGTAGCAGCAACTCCTACCTGAAGTGTCCAACAACTGGTCTAAGAGACGTCGAGCTGGTAGCAGCAACTCCTGCCTGAAGTGTCCAACAACTGGTCTAAGAGACGTCGAGCTGGTAGCAGCAACTCCTACCTGAAGTATCCAACAACTGGTCCAAGAGACGTCGAGCTGGTAGCAGCAACTCCTACCTGAAGTGTCCAACAACTGGTCCAAGAGACGTCGAGCTGGTAGCAGCAACTCCTACCTGAAGTGTCCAACAACTGGTCCAAGACTAAGATAGCAATACAGATATTCATCCAATAATTCCGGTAGCTACTTCCGTCGAAGGGGCACTTCTTGAAACTCTCACATGCCATGAGATGTGACCTTATTAGTTGTATGTCTCTTCTCGTCAGTTACAACATGCATTGAACAAACAACATATTTAGACAGCGTTAATATCAATCCACTCTTGCTGTCATTTGCCATGTTCTTCTTCTACTTTTCTTCGTTATTTTCCTTTCAGCGCCGAGGGGAGATATAATTTTGCGGTATTTTGCTCTTCTCTCTGTACAGCCTCTGCTACAGTTATATCTTCTAGCGTTTCGAATATTCCATCAATCCATCTTTTTTCGTGGTCATGCCTTGGGTTTGGTGTACTTTCAACGTTTATTGATGGTTCGTTGTGTTGGAGTTTTGATCTTCCTGCCTTACACGCGGCCAAACCATTTTACCTGTTTTTTTTCTTTATGTACTCTAATGCGGGAATTATTCCTACTTTTTTTCTCAGTTCTTCATTTCTGATCTTACCGCTCAGACTTGTTTCATGCCATTCGTCTGACACATTTCATCTCGTTAGTGATTATTTTCTTATCGTTCTTCTGTTACTCAACATCGTGTGGTTGATCCAGTCATTGATCTTCTATTGAGCATATTATTCAGCCTTTATAAGTAGGAGTGGTTCGACTTTTAGCCCTGAAGAAAGTGCTACAATTCCGTTGAATAGCTGGAAAAGAAAGGATGATCTGTTGAATGTCAGTATAATAAGTATCATTATCAGTATAATGATGAATTGTTGAATGAGAGTATAATGATGAATTTATGGAATGACGATAAAATGACAAACTATTGTAAGAAAGTGAAATGATGAATTGTTGCTTGACAATATAATGATGAATTGTTGCTTGACAATATAATGATGAATTGTTGCTTGACAATATAATGATGAATTGTTGGAAGAATAATAAATTGATGAGAAGGAATAGCAACGCGTTTTACAACAAAAACTAGGAGCGTGACATGAAATATTTGCAAAAATAGATATTTGTTTTGCGGACATTATTGCTGAACAAAGCCACGATGTATGCCGGTCACGATGATCATGATGGCAACTTTATATTTAAAAAACGAGCTAAATAAATTGTTTACTGTAGCATCCTTACATGAACAGCTGTAGAGCTGACCTTATTATGTGCGTCATAACTCGGTTCCAGACGATTTCGATGAGATTTTTTATTGATTTCCTTCGAGTAGACAGCGTTGCAGATCGATATGGCCTGTTTGTCGAGCACACATGTGTATGGTGACTTGTCTTCTCGCCAAAGAATGGCATCCTACTTGTGCGTTAAGTCCCCTGTCTTTTCCTCAATTATGTGTTTGTGTGCTTACATACACTGCATTGTAAGATAGGACATTGTGTGAAAACGAATGAGAACACATGCAGCATACATGTAGCACACATGCAGAACACGATGTAGAACATATGTATCACACACGTAGAACAAAATGTAGAACACATGTAGCACACATGCAGAACACGATGTAGAACATATGTATCACACACGAGAACAAAATGTAGAACACATGTAATACTCATGCAGAACACGATGTGGAAAACGATGTAGAACTCATGTAGCACGCTGTAGAATATATGTATCACACATGTAGAACACTATGTAGAACAGATGTAGCACACGTGTAAAACACGATGTAAAACACATGTACCACACATGTAAAACACTATGTAGAACACATGTTGAACACTATGTAGAACACATGTAAAACACATGTACCACACATGTAAAACACTATGTAGAACACATGTAGAACACATGTAATATACACGTAAAACACTATGTAGAACACATGTAGCACACATGTAGCACAGATGTAAAACACGATGTAGAACACATGTACCACACATGTAGCACAGATGTAAAACACGATGTAGAACACATGTAGCACAGATGTAAAACACGATGTAGAACACATGTAGCACACATGTAGCACAGATGTAAAACACGATGTAGAACACATGTAGCACAGATGTAAAACACGATGTAGAACACATGTAGTACACATGTAGAACACGATGTAGAACACGGTGTAGAACACATGTAGCACAGATGTAAAACACGATGTAGAACACATGTAGCACAGATGTAAAACACGATGTAGTACACATGTAGCACAGATGTAAAACACGATGTAGTACACATGTAGCACAGATGTAGAACACATGTAGCACACATGTAGCACAGATGTAAAACACGATGTAGAACACATGTAGTACACATGTAGCACAGATGTAAAACACGATGTAGCACACATGTAGCACAGATGTAAAACACGATGTAGTACACATGTAGCACAGATGTAGAACACATGTAGCACACATGTAGCACAGATGCAAAACACGATGTAGAACACGTGTAGTACACATGTTCACCCAGAGAAACAGTGATGTGTCCAGGGCTACTATTAGAACTGTTTGTTTTAAACAAAAATCACAGGTTCGGAAATAAATTAATGCAACGTGTTCACCGCATTTGCAGATCTAGAACTGGCATGCGCACACCACTTCCACAACTAAAATTAGCATGTGGACCACACTTTCAGATCTGGAACTAACTTGTGCACCATACCTTCAGATCTGGAACTAAAAGTGCACCAGAATTTCAGATCTGGAACTAACTTATGTACACCAGTTTCAGATCTGGAACTAACATGTGTACCACACTTTCAGAGCTGGAACTAACTTATGTACACCAGTTTCAGATCTGGAACTAACTTATGTACACCAGTTTCAGATCTGGAACTAACTTATGTACACCAGTTTCATATCTGGAACTAACTTGTGCACCATACCTTCAGATCTGGAACTAAAAAGTGCACTAGAATTTCAGATCTGGAACTAACTCATGTACACCAGTTTCAGATCTGGAACTAACATGTGTACCACACTTTCAGAGCTGGAACTAATATGCCAAATTTGTGTTGGATCCAGCAACTGTAGAAAATAGAACCATGATTTGAGTACAAATTTAAAAAAACCACTGTATTCTTGTGTCTCTTCTCTCTCCAACAGATGACGTGTTCCGCGTGCAAGACAGTTTTGTAATTCCTTCACGATTCTAACCCAACTCACTCCATCTTGTGCTCGCCATCGATTTTCTCCCCGTTTTTCAATGGATTCAAGGAAAGGTCAGAGCGCTTATGGAGGAGGGCACGAGTACCCAGGCCGCAGGTCGAGGGACGAGAGGAGGTCTCTATCGGAAAGCTTAGCAGACGGAACGTCCAAGTTCTTCAGTTCCATGGTCGCAAAGAAGAACGGAATCTTCAACGACCTCTCTAGCAAAATAGAAACCACATTTGCTACCAAAACAGACTCAGTCAGCAACAGTATCGATGAGTCGACTACTTCCAATCTCCCGGCCACCCCCAACACCCCTCCCCCTAGGCCTCCTCCCCCAAAGAGGTTGCCCTCAGTTGGAAGCTCGCGAGAGAAGGAGAACGTGATGAAAAGAATGGCTTCAATGCCCGCCTATACACGGACCAATAGCAAGCCAGAGTTCGTGCCGGATGTGCCGCCATTAAGCCGTGGCCATATGGCAAATCATAAAGGAACCAGTTCCGAGGAGCGGTTTTCTGTAAATGGAATGAACGTGAGTTTCGACGAGCCAATTTACAACCAGCGAGAATCGAACCCGTCTCAGCCTATCACTGACATCCCAGTAACTGATGACATGTCACGTGATACACACAGTTCCACTGTTAGACGAGCCTCCGGGTCCAACTCTTCAACCCCGCAACCGAAGCCAGTGCCGAGGTCTCAAAAGCCAACACGAGTGATCGACAACCCTGCTGCCTCAACACAGCCCAGTGATCGCAACAGCAATTCAGGAGCTGAGCTGACAAAGCACCACGACGATCTCAATGCTAAACACTCTGGGCAGAACAGCTCGCCACAGACAGTTTTGAGTGACCGGCGCAACTACGACGCCGATACAAGTAACCAGAGACGGGAAGTTGTACAGCCGCAGATTGACAGCAACAAACTTGCCGAAGAAAAAAGTCAGCGGACGGACAGACACAAACCTAACGCAGGCAGTGACAAGAGATCAAACGCTAATAATGCAGGGTCAGAAGGTCACGGAGAACAATCCAATAAACAAAGAGCACCGAAATTTACCACCACCAAGCGGAGGTCCAGTACAGTGGACGAAATGCTCTTTGATGACTACGTGCAACCTGATGTTGATGTCGTTATTTCTACCGATGCGCCTCCGGAAGATCTCATTTGTTTTGAACCGGATCCGGAAGCTGAGCATGCCGCAAATAGTTCCGACTCGTCTTCTGAAGGTAACGACCGCAAGATCGCTGGTGCCAGCGTCGATTCATCAGATGCAGAGTACGGGGGCGCTCAGATACAGCGCTCCGCCTCTGTTGGCTCAGAGAAGTCATGGAGTTCCAATTACAGTGTGGATTCCCAACCGGATGACGTCACGCTTGAGTGTATGGAGTTTATGAAATCCTTCGTCGACAAGGTTTTCCATAACGGGTAGGTTTTGATCACTGTCTAGTCTTTGTCACTGTCTAATCTTTGTCACTGTCTAGTCTTTGTCACTGTCTAGTCTTTGTCACTGTCTAGTCTTTGTCCTTCCTTGGTTGTTTTTTTTTTTTTAAGAAATGGTATCTTTCAAATGTTGCTGTTGTCATTGCTGTTGTGGTTGCTGCTGTGGTTGCTGCTGTGGTTGCTGTTGTGGTTGCTGTTGTCGTTGTTGTTATCGTTTGCTGTTGTGGTTGCTGTTGTGATTACAGAGTCTGTCATGGCTTCTGTGACATGATCAATGCTAACTTTGTTGAGGATCGAACTTGTCGACAATTTCTCAACATTTTCTATGTTTTCATTGATTGTGTCTGTTTTCATTAATTGATTGTGTCTGTTTTCATTAATTGATTGTGTCTGTTTTCATTAATTGATTGTGTCTGTTTTCATTAATTGATTGTGGCTGTTTTCATTGATTGTGTCTGTTTTCATTAATTGATTGTGGCTATGTTTTCATTGATTGTGTCTGTTTTCATTAATTGATTGTGGCTATGTTTTCATTGATTGTGTCTGTTTTCATTGATTGTGTCTGTTTTCATTAATTGATTGTGGCTATGTTTTCATTGATTGTGTCTGTTTTCATTAATTGATTGTGGCTATGTTTTCATTGATTGTGTCTGTTTTCATTAATTGATTGTGGCTATCTTTTCATTGATTGTGTCTGTTTTCATTAATTGATTGTGGCTATGTTTTCATTGATTGTGTCTGTTTTCATTAATTGATTGTGTCTGTTTTCATTAATTGATTGTGTCTGTTTTCATTAATTGATTGTGTCTGTTTTCATTAATTGATTGTGGCTGTTTTCATTGATTGTGTCTGTTTTCATTAATTGATTGTGGCTATGTTTTCATTGATTGTGTCTGTTTTCATTAATTGATTGTGGCTATGTTTTCATTGATTGTGTCTGTTTTCATTGATTGTGTCTGTTTTCATTAATTGATTGTGGCTATGTTTTCATTGATTGTGTCTGTTTTCATTAATTGATTGTGGCTATGTTTTCATTGATTGTGTCTGTTTTCATTAATTGATTGTGGCTATGTTTTCATTGATTGTGTCTGTTTTCATTAATTGATTGTGGCTATGTTTTCATTGATTGTGTCTGTTTTCATTAATTGATTGTGGCTATGTTTTCATTGATTGTGTCTGTTTTCATTAATTGATTGTGGCTATGTTTTCATTGATTGTGTCTGTTTTCATTAATTGATTGTGGCTATGTTTTCATTGATCGTGTCTGTTTTCATTAATTGATTGTGGCTATGTTTTCATTGATTGTGTCTGTTTTCATTAATTGATTGTGGCTATGTTTTCATTGATTGTGTCTGTTTTCATTAATTGATTGTGGCTATGTTTTCATTGTCCGTGTCTGTTTTCATTAATTGATTGTGTCTGTTTTCATTAATTGATTGTGGCTATGTTTTCATTGATTGTGTCTGTTTTCATTAATTGATTGTGGCTATGTTTTCATTGATTGTGTCTGTTTTCATTGATTGTGTCTGTTTTCATTAATTGATTGTGGCTATGTTTTCATTGATTGTGTCTGTTTTCATTAATTGATTGTGGCTATGTTTTCATTGATTGTGTCTGTTTTCATTAATTGATTGTGCTATGTTTTCATTGATTGTGTCTGTTTTCATTAATTGATTGTGACTATGTTTTCATTGATTGTGTCTGTTTTCATTAATTGATTGTGGCTATGTTTTCATTGATCGTGTCTGTTTTCACTAATTGATTGTGGCTATGTTTTCATTGATTGTGTCTGTTTTCATTAATTGATTGTGGCTATGTTTTCATTGATCGTGTCTGTTTTCATTAATTGATTGTGGCTATGTTTTCATTGATTGTGTCTGTTTTCATTAATTGATTGTGGCTATGTTTTCATTGATTGTGTCTGTTTTCATTAATTGATTGTGGCTATGTTTTCTTTGATTGTGTCTGTTTTCATTAATTGATTGTGGCTATGTTTTCATTGTCCGTGTCTGTTTTCATTAATTGATTGTGTCTGTTTTCATTAATTGATTGTGGCTATGTTTTCATTGATTGTGTCTGTTTTCATTAATTTATTGTATTGTGTTTATTTTCATTAATTGATTGTGGCTATGTTTTCATTAATTGTGTCTGCTTTCGTGGAATATGAACAAAGCACTGAAGTCGCTTCTATGTTCTTGTATAGCGCTCAACAATTTTATAAACAGACATTGACTCCTGACATTAAAACCTGACATTGACTTCTGACAGGAACATCTGATATTGACACTTGACATGGACACCTGATATTGACTCCTAACATTAACACCTGACATTGACTCCTAACAATAACACCTGACATTAACGCCTGATATTAACACTTGACATTGATTCCTGACATTGGCACCTGACATTGACTCATGACATTGACTCCTCACATTGACTCCTTACATTGACACCTGACATTAACACCTGACATTGACTCCTGGCATTAACACCTGAAATTGACACTTGACATTGACACTTGACATTGACATTTGACATCGGCACCTGACATGTATTGATGACGTCATGGCTCGGGCCTGGACAGAGGGGTTCAACAGTCAGGACTTTGTAAATGTCAAGAAACAGTAAGTACATCGCCTTGAGACGTAAATGCGTAGAGATGGAGATGCGTTGTTGCCGATATGCAGGTACGTGCCTTGATTAATGAAAGGTAAATCTGTCTGACTAATGCTGGCAGTGCCCGCTTCTGAAGATATCGGAAATCAATGGTTTAGTCAGATGATACAACACAACACGTAACATACCATGTCATCAACAATTACTTCAAGAAGACTAGAGGAAGGCGCTGACCATGAACAGTCTGGATGGGATGTTAGAAACACTAGGAAACAGAGACCATCATAGAAGTAAGATATGGATGGATGGGATATTAGAAACACTAGGAAGCACAGAAGTAACAGATGCATGGATGGGATGTTAGAAACACTAGGAAACAGAGGCCAACACAGAAGTAAGATATGGATGGGTGGGATATTAGAAACACTAGGAAACAGAGGCCAACACAGAAGTAAGATATGCATGGATGGGATATTAGAAACACTAGGAAACAGAGGCCAACACAGAAGTAAGTGATGCATGGATGGGATATTAGAAACACTAGGAAACATAGGCCAAAATAGAAGTAAGATATGGATGGATGGAATATTAGAAACACTAGGAAACAGAGGCCAATACACAGAAGTAAGAGATGGATGGATGGATTATTAGAACCACTAGGAAACAGAGGCCAACACAGAAGTAAGTGATGGATAGATGGGATATTAGAAACACTAGGAAACAGAGGCCAACACAGAAGTAAGTGATGGATAGATGGGATATTAGAAACACTAGGAAACAGAGGCCAACACAGAAGTAAGTGATGGATAGATGGGATATTAGTAACACTAGGAAAGAGAGGGGAAATTGAAAAAAAAAATTGAAAAAAATGGTATTGTAAAAGCTTTACGTGATTAGTAGACGACACAGATTTGAACGACGTTTCGGCCCAATAAGCCTTCCGCAGGAACAAACAAACAACACACACACACAGATATGTAAGTAAATAAAACTAATCCTACATAGCTAACTAGTAACGAAACATCCAAAACAAAATAATCGAAATTGGTTAAAGAAAATAAAAATTACTTCCCTGTGTTGTGGACCATGGTCAGAACAGGAAATGGGCGAGTCACACGGGTCTAGCTGTAATTATACCCTCTAGTCAGGTGAAGGGTTCTAAAAATACATGATCGGGGGGGGGGGGGGGACGCTGTCTGGGTTACCTCGACTGCAAAGGCACTGACAATGTCTACAAGTATCTAAGGGCCGTAAATACATATATAAACACACACAGATGCGTGTATACATATATACACGTACAAACAGACATGCGCCTACTTATACATATCAACATACACCTACATATACATACATATACATATATATGCATACATATATATACATACATATATATATACATATATATATATATATATATGGAGACAGGGCTCTCAGATATATATATCCATACATATGTACACACACACACATGTATATGCACACCCATACAGGGACAATCATATATGTGTAGAAATGTGCGCATAACGCACATATCACCAGAAGAGTACACACCGGGTCAGTGTGAAAAAACAGAGGAGAAAGAATAGAACAGTAGAATAACAGGTACTCAAAAGACTGAAAGTGGGTTACAATAAAAACATATGAGGGGTAAGTAGCACAGAAAAAAGAGGTGTAGGAGAACACCGAAGTGTCTCAATGGGGACTAGTGGAGGTGAGCAATGAATGGCATGGCATAGTAGATAGACTAAAGAGCCCAAACATGGGCAGTAGAGAAGGCTATGCAAAAGGGAAGGAGTAACTGAAAGGGAACTGTGTACGATTGTGATAAATTCATGCCTCATGGGGTCAGCGAGCCATACTGGACTATGAGGCGATTCTCCAAAGCGAATCAGCTGCGGTCGCCAGAGTGACAAAGGACAATACCAGTGATACGGATGTTGTCTTTGCCCTTGTGATCTGGGGAGTTGAAATGGGAAGACACTGGAGTGCCAGTATTCTTTTGAACATCTCGTAGATGTTCACAAAATCTTTCCGCTAATCGTCTTCCAGAATCGCCAATGTACGTCATGTGGCATCGTTGGCATATGATGGCATAAATGATGTTACGGGACCACATGTGAAGCCATGCTTGATCTCGAACCGTCCATTAGGGAATAAGACCGAGTCAGTAGGGAGCACATAGGCACAGGTGATACAGTTCCCACACATCCAAACACTAGAAACAGAGGCCAACACAGAAGTAAGAGATGGATGGATGGGATATTAGAATCAGTAAGAAACATAGGCCAACACACATAAGTAACAGATGAGTGGATGGGATATTAGAAACACTAGGAAACAGAGGCCAACACAGAAGTAAGAGATGGGTGGATGGGATATTAGAAATACTAGGAAACAGAGGCCAACACAGAAGTAAGAGATGGGTGGATGGGATATTAGAAATACTAGGAAACAGAGGCCAACACAGAAGTAAGAGATGGGTGGATGGGATATTAGAAACACTAGGAAACAGAGGCCAACACAGAAGTAAGAGATGGGTGGATGGGATATTAGAAACACTAGGAAACAGAGGCCAACACAGAAGTAAGAGATGGGTGGATGGGATATTAGAAATACTAGGAAACAGAGGCCAACACAGAAGTAAGAGATGGGTGGATGGGATATTAGAAACACTAGGAAACAGAGGCCAACACAGAAGTAACAGATGGATGGGATATTAGAAACACTAGGAAACATAACAGTAGCAGAGGTCAATACAAAAGAAGTAAATGATGGGTTGGTCGAATTTTGGAAACACTACATATAATAACAGTAGCAGAATGCAAAAGATATCCAACTATAGCTCCTCTCGACGCTGTAAGGCAAATGAGGAATAAAATAAGTATTTAATTTATATTTATAATTATTGTGTTTTATGTACACGCCTTTATGTGAATATGATTATATTTCACATTTTCAGCGGTATGTTTGTTGCTTGCAGAGTCATCCCTTATGTTGCTAGTATAGATTTAACCTCACACAGAGACGTTTGTGTTTGCCTGTTGTTGTATGAACCCAATGTTGCAGCTGTTGGTTTCCATCTCTGGTTATTGCAGTCAGCAGGAGCGCTGCATTATGAATGAGAAGCAAGCCCACTGGCTATTTGAATTGGGTAACTCTAAACCTCCAGACTGAACTAGTACGATGCTAACGTGGCATCTCTATCTCACGGACTTCATTCTTAATTGATGTTTCTTTTAATTACTCTTGGGGCACTGATGGCACGTGTGAACTACGCTCAGTTAGGGTTCCTGCTGGCACCGAGTTCTAGAGAGTGATTTGCTTGCTGTGATGGGGGAAGGAGGGTGGTGCAACGCACAGAGGTTGGACAAGTATTCCTTGAGGAATACTAAAGATGTTTTGTGGGTTAAAAATGAGAGAAATATATGGGGAATGTCCGTGTGACGATGTGAGAAGTTAGTCATATGTGGCCATGTGAGAACTAGTCATATGTGGCGATGTGAGAATTAGTCATATGTGGCGATGTGAGAACTAGTCATATGTGGCCATGTGAGAACTAGTCATATGTGGCCATGTGAGAACTAGTCATATGTGGCCATGTGAGAACTAGTCATATGTGGCCATGTGAGAACTAGTCATATGTGGCCATGTGAGAACTAGTCAAATGTGGCCATGTGAGAACTAGTCATATGTGGCCATGTGAGAACTAGTCATATGTGGCCATGTGAGAACTAGTTATTTGTGGCGATGTGAGAACTAGTTATATTTGGCCATGTGATAACTAGTCATATGTGGCCATGTGAGAACTAGTCATATGTGGCGATGTGAGAACTAGTCATATGTGGCGATGTGAGAACTAGTCATATGTGGCGATGTGAGAACTAGTCATATGTGGCGATGTGAGAACTAGTCATATGTGGCGATGTGAGAACTAGTTATATGTGGCGATGTGAGAACTAGTCATATATGGCGATGTGAGAGTTGAGAACTACTGCTCAATGCATACAAAGTCACTATTTTAATGTTCTTGGCTAGGGGTATGAAGAAACGGGGTGTTTTGTTTTTAGAAATAACATGACTAAGATGTTGATGCCTCAAAGTTGAGAAAATATGAGGTTTTGTTTAGAATGGTTCAATCAATTGTAGTCATGACTGACCATCAAATTGTAATTCTGATTGTCAATTCCGGCAATTGTACACATGACTAACCATCAAATTGTAATTCTGATTGGCAATTCAGTCAATGGTGGTCATGACTGACCATCAAATTGTAATTCTGATTGTCAATTCAGTCAATGGTGGTCATGACTAACCATCAAATTGTAATTCTGATTGTCAATTCAGTCAATAGTAGTCATGACTAACCATAAAATTGTAATTCTGATTGTCAATTCAATCAATAGTAGTCATGACTAACCATCAAATTGTAATTCTGATTGTCAATTCAATCAATCGTAGTCATGACTAACCATAAAATTGTAATTCTGATTGTCAATTCAATCAATCGTAGTCATGACTAACCATCAAATTGTAATTCTGATTGTCAATTCAATCAATCGTAGTCATGATTAACCATCAAATTGTAATTCTGATTGTCAATTCAATCAATCGTAGTCATGACTGACCATCAAATTGTAATTCTGATTGTCAATTCAGTTAATCGTAGTCATGACTAACCATCAAATTGTAATTCTGATTGTCAATTCAATCAATCGTAGTCATGACTAACCGTCAAATTGTAATTCTGATTGTCAATTCAGTCAATCGTGGTCATGACTAACCATAAAATTGTAATTCTGATTGTTAATACATTCATTTGTATGCATGACTGACTATCAAATTGTAATTCTGATTGTCAATTCAGTTAATCGTAGTCATAACTAACCATCAAATTGTAATTCTGATTGTCAATTCAATCAATCGTAGTCATAACTAACCATAAAATTGTAATTCTGATTGTCAATTCAATCAATCGTAGTCATGACTAACCATCAAATTGTAATTCTGATTGTCAATTCAATCAATCGTAGTCATGACTAACCATCAAATTGTAATTCTTTCTGATTGTCAATTCAGTTAATCGTAGTCATAACTAACCATCAAATTGTAATTAGATTGTCAATTCAATCAATCGTAGTCATGACTAACCATAAAATTGTTATTCTGATTGTTAATGCATTCATTTGTATGCATGAGTGACTATCAAATTGTAATTCTGATTGTCAATTCCGTCAATTGTAGACATCACTGACCATCAAATTGTAATTTTGGTTATCAATTCAATCAATCCTAGACATTACTGACCATCAAAGTACATTTTTGCTACTTTCTGTCGAGTGTTTCATTTCTTCATCTTTGTTGTTTACTTCGAAATGTTGTCAATTGTACTTTCGTTGACATTAATGCTAGACCTCATGTCAGACGTGTCTTTGGACCGAGTTTACCTTCCCCATTCGAACCCTACTTGTCTAGCCAAACTGAGTAAGCTCTTTATAGAAACATGAGAAGCTTGGTTATATCTGTCACAGAACTTGGTCATATCTGTCACAGAAGTTAGTTATATTTGTCACATAACTTGGTCATATCTGTCACAGAAGTTGGTTATATCTGTCACATAACTTGGTCATATCTGTCACATAACTTGGTTATATCTGTCACAGAACTTGGGTATAACTGTTACATAACTTGGTCATATCTGTCACATAACTTGGCCATATCTGTCACATAACTTGGTCATATCTGTCACAGAAGTTGGTTATATCTGTCACATAACTTGGTCATATCTGTCACAGAAGTTGGTTATATCTGTCACATAGCTTGGCTATATTTGTCACATAACTTGGTTATATCTGTCACATAACTTGGTTATATCTGTCACATAACTTGGTTATATCTGTCACATAACTTAGTTATATCTGTCACAGAACTTGGTTATATCTGTCACATAACTTGGTCATATCTGTCACAGAAGTTGGTTATATCTGTCACATAACTTGGTCATATCTGTCACAGAAGTTGGTTATATCTGTCACATAGCTTGGCTATATTTGTCACATAACTTGGTTATATCTGTCACATAACTTGGTTATATCTGTCACATAACTTGGTTATATCTGTCACATAACTTAGTTATATCTGTCACAGAACTTGGTTATATCTGTTACATAACTTGGTCATATCTGTCACAGAAGTTGGTTATATCTGTCACATATCTTGGTCATATCTGTCACATAACTTGGTCATATCTGTCACATAACTTGGCCATATCTGTCACATAACTTGGACATATCTGTCACATAACTTGGTCATATCTGTCACATAACTTGGGCATATCTGTCACATAACTGGGTCATATCTGTCACATAACTGGGTCATATCTGTCACATAACTTGGTCATACCTGACTGCCTCACAACTTTTTATATCTGGCTGTCTCAGAACTGGGTCATATCTGTCACATAACTTGGTCATATCTGTCACATAACTTGGACATATCTGTCACATAACTTGGTCATATCTGTCACATAACTTGGGCATATCTTTCACATAACTGGGTCATATCTGTCACATAACTGGGTCATATCTGTCACATAACTTGGTCATACCTGACTGCCTCACAACTTTGTTATATCTGGCTGTCTCAGAACTGGGTCATATCTGACTGTCTCAGAACTGGGTCATATCTGACTGTCTCAGACCTGGTCATACCTGACTGTCTCAGACCTGGTCATACCTGACTGTCTCACAACTTTGTCATATCTAACTATATCAGAACTGGGTCATATCTATCTGTCACAGAACTGGGTCATTTATGGCTGTCTCATAACTTGGTCATACCTGACTGTCTCAGACCTGGTCATACCTGACTGTCTCAGAACTTGGTCATATCTGACTGTCTCAGAACTTGGTCATATCTGACTGTCTCAGAACTTAGTCATTCCTAACTGTCTCAGAACTTGGTCATATCTGACTGTCTCAAAACTTGGTCATATCTGACTGTCCCAGAACTTAGTCATTCCTAACTGTCTCAGAACTTGGTCATACCTAACTGTCTCAGAACTTACTCATATCTGACTGTCTCAGAACTTCGTTATATCTGATTGTCTCAGAACTTGGTCATATCAGACAGTCTCAGACGTTGGTCATATCAGACTGTCTCAGAACTTCGTTATATCTGATTGTCTCTGAACTTAGTCATATATGGCTGTCTCAGAACTTCGTTATATCTGCTTGTCTCAGAACTTAGTCATATCTGACTGTCTCAGAACTTCGTTATATCTGATTGTCTCAGAACTTGGTCATATCAGACTGGCTCAGAACTTAGTTATATCTGATTGTCTCAGAACTTAGTTATATCTGATTGTCTCAGAACTTAGTTATATCTGATTGTCTCAGAACTTAGTTATATCTGATTGTCTCAGAACTTAGTTATATCTGATTGTCTCAGAACTTAGTTATATCTGATTGTCTCAGAACTTAGTTATATCTGATTGTCTCAGAACTTAGTTATATCTGATTGTCTCAGAACTTAGTCATATCTGATTGTTTCAGAACTTAGTTATATCTGATTGTCTCAGAACTTAGTTATATCTGATTGTCTCAGAACTTAGTCATATCTGATTGTCTCAGAACTTAGTTATATCTGATTGTCTCAGAACTTAGTCATACCTGATTGTCTCAGAACTTAGTTATATCTGATTGTCTCAGAACTTAGTTATCTCAGAACTTAGTCATATCTGATTGTCTCAGAACTTAGTCATATCTGATTGTCTCAGAACTTCGTTATATCTGATTGTCTCAGAACTTCGTTATATCTGATTGTCTCAGAACTTCGTTATATCTGATTGTCTCAGAACTTAGTTATATCTGATTGTCTCAGAACTTCGTTATATCTGATTGTCTCAGAACTTCGTTATATCTGATTGTCTCAGAACTTAGTCATATCTGGCTGTCTCAGACGTTGGTCATATCAGACTGTCTCAGAACTTAGTCATATCTGGCTGTCTCAGACGTTGGTCATATCAGACTGTCTCAGTACTTAGTCATATCTGACTATCTCAGAAGTTGGTCATGTCTGACTGTCTCAGAACCCGGTCATATCAGACTGTCTCGGAACCTGGTAATATCTGACTGTCTCAGACAAAGTCACTATTTTAATGTTCTTGGCTAGGGGTATGAAGAAACGGGGTGTTTTGTTTTTAGAAATAACATGACTAAGATGTTGATGCCTCAAAGTTGAGAAAATATGAGGTTTTGTTTAGAATGGTTCAATCAATTGTAGTCATGACTGACCATCAAATTGTAATTCTGATTGGCAATTCAGTCAATGGTGGTCATGACTGACCATCAAATTGTAATTCTGATTGGCAATTCAGTCAATGGTGGTCATGACTGACCATCAAATTGTAATTCTGATTGGCAATTCAGTCAATGGTGGTCATGACTAACCATCAAATTGTAATTCTGATTGTCAATTCAGTCAATAGTAGTCATGACTAACCATAAAATTGTAATTCTGATTGTCAATTCAATCAATAGTAGCCATGACTAACCTAAAATTGTAATTCTGATTGTCAATTCAATCAATAGTAGTCATGACTAACCATCAAATTGTAATTCTGATTGTCAATTCAATCAATCGTAGTCATGACTAACCATAAAATTGTAATTCTGATTGTCAATTCAATCAATCGTAGTCATGACTAACCATCAAATTGTAATTCTGATTGTCAATTCAATCAATCGTAGTCATGATTAACCATCAAATTGTAATTCTGATTGTCAATTCAATCAATCGTAGTCATGACTGACCATCAAATTGTAATTCTGATTGTCAATTCAGTTAATCGTAGTCATGACTAACCATCAAATTGTAATTCTGATTGTCAATTCAATCAATCGTAGTCATGACTAACCGTCAAATTGTAATTCTGATTGTCAATTCAGTCAATCGTGGTCATGACTAACCATAAAATTGTAATTCTGATTGTTAATACATTCATTTGTATGCATGACTGACTATCAAATTGTAATTCTGATTGTCAATTCAGTTAATCGTAGTCATAACTAACCATCAAATTGTAATTCTGATTGTCAATTCAATCAATCGTAGTCATAACTAACCATAAAATTGTAATTCTGATTGTCAATTCAATCAATCGTAGTCATGACTAACCATCAAATTGTAATTCTGATTGTCAATTCAATCAATCGTAGTCATGACTAACCATCAAATTGTAATTCTTTCTGATTGTCAATTCAGTTAATTGTAGTCATAACTAACCATCAAATTGTAATTCTGATTGTCAATTCAATCAATCGTAGTCATGACTAACCATAAAATTGTTATTCTGATTGTTAATGCATTCATTTGTATGCATGAGTGACTATCAAATTGTAATTCTGATTGTCAATTCCGTCAATTGTAGACATCACTGACCATCAAATTGTAATTTTGGTTATCAATTCAATCAATCCTAGACATTACTGACCATCAAAGTACATTTTTGCTACTTTCTGTCGAGTGTTTCATTTCTTCATCTTTGTTGTTTACTTCGAAATGTTGTCAATTGTACTTTCGTTGACATTAATGCTAGACCTCATGTCAGACGTGTCTTTGGACCGAGTTTACCTTCCCCATTCGAACCCTACTTGTCTAGCCAAACTGAGTAAGCTCTTTATAGAAACATGAGAAGCTTGGTTATATCTGTCACAGAACTTGGTCATATCTGTCACAGAAGTTAGTTATATTTGTCACATAACTTGGTCATATCTGTCACAGAAGTTGGTTATATCTGTCACATAACTTGGTCATATCTGTCACATAACTTGGTTATATCTGTCACAGAACTTGGGTATAACTGTTACATAACTTGGTCATATCTGTCACATAACTTGGCCATATCTGTCACATAACTTGGTCATATCTGTCACAGAAGTTGGTTATATCTGTCACATAACTTGGTCATATCTGTCACAGAAGTTGGTTATATCTGTCACATAGCTTGGCTATATTTGTCACATAACTTGGTTATATCTGTCACATAACTTGGTTATATCTGTCACATAACTTGGTTATATCTGTCACATAACTTAGTTATATCTGTCACAGAACTTGGTTATATCTGTCACATAACTTGGTCATATCTGTCACAGAAGTTGGTTATATCTGTCACATAACTTGGTCATATCTGTCACAGAAGTTGGTTATATCTGTCACATAGCTTGGCTATATTTGTCACATAACTTGGTTATATCTGTCACATAACTTGGTTATATCTGTCACATAACTTGGTTATATCTGTCACATAACTTAGTTATATCTGTCACAGAACTTGGTTATATCTGTTACATAACTTGGTCATATCTGTCACATAACTTGGTCATATCTGTCACATATCTTGGTCATATCTGTCACATAACTTGGTCATATCTGTCACATAACTTGGCCATATCTGTCACATAACTTGGACATATCTGTCACATAACTTGGTCATATCTGTCACATAACTTGGGCATATCTGTCACATAACTGGGTCATATCTGTCACATAACTGGGTCATATCTGTCACATAACTTGGTCATACCTGACTGCCTCACAACTTTGTTATATCTGGCTGTCTCAGAACTGGGTCATATCTGTCACATAACTTGGTCATATCTGTCACATAACTTGGACATATCTGTCACATAACTTGGTCATATCTGTCACATAACTTGGGCATATCTTTCACATAACTGGGTCATATATGTCACATAACTGGGTCATATCTGTCACATAACTTGGTCATACCTGACTGCCTCACAACTTTGTTATATCTGGCTGTCTCAGAACTGGGTCATATCTGACTGTCTCAGAACTGGGTCATATCTGACTGTCTCAGACCTGGTCATACCTGACTGTCTCAGACCTGGTCATACCTGACTGTCTCACAACTTTGTCATATCTAACTATATCAGAACTGGGTCATATCTATCTGTCACAGAACTGGGTCATTTATGGCTGTCTCATAACTTGGTCATACCTGACTGTCTCAGACCTGGTCATACCTGACTGTCTCAGAACTTGGTCATATCTGACTGTCTCAGAACTTGGTCATATCTGACTGTCTCAGAACTTAGTCATTCCTAACTGTCTCAGAACTTGGTCATATCTGACTGTCTCAAAACTTGGTCATATCTGACTGTCCCAGAACTTAGTCATTCCTAACTGTCTCAGAACTTGGTCATACCTAACTGTCTCAGAACTTACTCATATCTGACTGTCTCAGAACTTCGTTATATCTGATTGTCTCAGAACTTGGTCATATCAGACAGTCTCAGACGTTGGTCATATCAGACTGTCTCAGAACTTCGTTATATCTGATTGTCTCTGAACTTAGTCATATATGGCTGTCTCAGAACTTCGTTATATCTGCTTGTCTCAGAACTTAGTCATATCTGACTGTCTCAGAACTTCGTTATATCTGATTGTCTCAGAACTTGGTCATATCAGACTGGCTCAGAACTTAGTTATATCTGATTGTCTCAGAACTTAGTTATATCTGATTGTCTCAGAACTTAGTTATATCTGATTGTCTCAGAACTTAGTTATATCTGATTGCCTCAGAACTTAGTTATATCTGATTGTCTCAGAACTTAGTTATATCTGATTGTCTCAGAACTTAGTTATATCTGATTGTCTCAGAACTTAGTTATATCTGATTGTCTCAGAACTTAGTCATATCTGATTGTTTCAGAACTTAGTTATATTGTCTCAGAACTTAGTTATATCTGATTGTCTCAGAACTTAGTCATATCTGATTGTCTCAGAACTTAGTTATATCTGATTGTCTCAGAACTTAGTCATACCTGATTGTCTCAGAACTTAGTTATATCTGATTGTCTCAGAACTTAGTTATCTCAGAACTTAGTCATATCTGATTGTCTCAGAACTTAGTCATATCTGATTGTCTCAGAACTTCGTTATATCTGATTGTCTCAGAACTTCGTTATATCTGATTGTCTCAGAACTTCGTTATATCTGATTGTCTCAGAACTTAGTTATATCTGATTGTCTCAGAACTTCGTTATATCTGATTGTCTCAGAACTTCGTTATATCTGATTGTCTCAGAACTTAGTCATATCTGGCTGTCTCAGACGTTGGTCATATCAGACTGTCTCAGAACTTAGTCATATCTGGCTGTCTCAGACGTTGGTCATATCAGACTGTCTCAGTACTTAGTCATATCTGACTATCTCAGAAGTTGGTCATGTCTGACTGTCTCAGAACCCGGTCATATCAGACTGTCTCGGAACCTGGTAA
This sequence comes from Megaustenia siamemsis, assembly GCA_032433765.1. Lineage (NCBI taxonomy): Eukaryota > Metazoa > Mollusca > Gastropoda > Stylommatophora > Ariophantidae > Megaustenia > Megaustenia siamemsis. The sequence continues at coordinate 77,795,565 of JAVIAB010000106.1, read as the reverse complement.
TATCTGACTGTCTCAGACAAGTGCACACAATGACTTGACCTAGTGCTGACATCATCGTGTCAGCTTTCAATGCCCTTTAAGACAATCATTTTCATTCATTCATTCATTCATTCTTTTTCCTCTCAGACCGGAGACGGCACATAGAAAGCGAAAGTCACAGATTTTCATGATTGGAGATTTTCTGCTAGTACTTGATTGTTTCCCATAATTGAGCCTTCCCTAGTAATTGTTCTGCGTAATGTTTTGCTTGGTCTACCTTGTTTTTTTTTTTAATCAGATGGTTTCCCCCAGAATGCCTGACGGGGAAGTCTTTTTTTTCATTCATTCTCACCACATGACTGATGTATCTCCAGCGCCTTTTTCTTATAAAGCTCGACATGTTTTCTTGTTGTGATTCGTTTCCTATCTGTTCATTTGAAATGTATTCTTTCCAGCTTATGTTTGAGATCCTGCGGAGACATTTGTTTTCAACGGCATTTACTTTCCTACCCAAAATATGGATGGATTTTCAACGTTCACATCCATATGTTAGCACTAGTATCACATCTATATGTTGGTACTGGTATCACATCTATATGTTGGTACTGGTATCACATGTATATTTTAGCACTGGTATCACATCTATATGTTGGTACTGGTATCACATCTATATGTTAGCACTGGTATCACATCTATATGTTGGTACTGGTATCACATCTATATGTTGGTACTGGTATCACATCCATATGTTGGTACTGGTATCACATCTTTATGTTTGTGCTGGTATCACATCCATATATTGGTACTGGTATCACATCCATATGTTGGTACTGGTATCATATCTATTTGTTGGTACTGGTATTACACCTATATGTTGGTACTGGTATCACATCCATATGTTGGTACTGGTATCACATCTATATGTTGGTACTGGTTTCACATCTATGTGTTGGTACTGGTATCACATCCATATGTTGGTACTGGTATCACATCCATATGTTGGTACTGGTATCACATCCATATGTTGGTACTGGTATCACATCCATATGTTGGTACTGGTATCACATCCATATGTTGGTACTGGTATCACATCCATATGTTGGTACTGGTATCACATCCATATGTTGGTACTGGTATCACATCTATATGTTGGTACTGGTATCACATCCACATGTTGGTACTGGTATCACATCTATATGTTGGTACTGGTATCATATCCATATGTTGGTACTGGTATCACATCCATATATTGGTACTGGTATCACATCTATATGTTGGTACTGGTATCACATCCATATGTTGATATTTGTATCACTTCTATATGTTGGTACTGGTATCACATCCATATGTTGGTACTGGTATCACATCCATATGTTCGTACTGGTATCACATCCATATATTGGTACTGGTATCACACAGGAGTTGAGCAATCCCAGTTTTGTTCTTTTACTGAGTATACAACTGTTACCAAAATGTCTGCTATTAAATGTCCTTGAAAACCACATTCTGTTCAGACCAACTGATACAAGACCCTCCTCATCCGTGTTCTCCATCGATTCTTTGTGCCAGAGCCCACAGTAAGTCCTAGTTACTGCTCTCTCATGTGATCATTGATTGTCGTGTCCTTAACTCGACGTGGTCACCCGAAGCTTTCAGGATGACTCGTTCGCTTGTTGTCGATTAATATGCTAGCTGTAGCTAAACTAACAAATCTGCTAGCTGTAGCTAAACTAACAAATGTGCTAGCTGTAGCTAAACTAACAAATGTGCTAACTGTCGTTAAACTAATAAATATGCTAGCTGTAGCTAAACTAATAAATATGCTAGCTGTAGCTAAACTAATAAATATGCTAGCTGTAGCTAAACTAATAAATATGCTAGCTGTAGCTAAACTAACAAATGTGCTAGCTGTCGTTAAACTGACAAATATGCTAGCTGTAGCTAAACTAACAAATGTGCTAGCTGTCGTTAAACTAACAAATGTGCTAGCTGTAGCTAAACTAACAAATGTGCTAGCTGTCGTTAAACTAACAAATATGCTAGCTGTAGCTAAACTAACAAATGTGCTAGCTGTCGTTAAACTAACAAATATGCTAGCTGTAGCTAAACTAACAAATGTGCTAGCTGTCGTTAAACTAACAAATATGCTAGCTGTAGCTAAACTAACAAATGTGCTAGCTGTCGTTAAACTAACAAATATGCTAGCTGTAGCTAAACTAACAAATGTGCTAGCTGTCGTTAAACTAACAAATATGCTAGCTGTCGTTAAACTAACAAATATGCTAGCTGTAGCTAAACTAACAAATGTGCTAGCTGTCGTTAAACTAACAAATGTGCTAGCTGTCGTTAAACTAACAAATATGCTAGCTGTAGCTAAACTAACAAATGTGCTAGCTGTCGTTAAACTAACAAATATGCTAGCTGTAGCTAAACTAACAAATGTGCTAGCTGTCGTTAAACTAACAAATATGCTAGCTGTAGCTAAACTAACAAATGTGCTAGCTGTAGCTAAATTATCAAATGTGCTAGCTGTAGCTAAACTAACAAATGTGCTAGCTGAAGCTAAATTATCAAATGTGCTAGCTGAAGCTAAACTAATAAATGTGCTAGCTGAAGCTAAACTAATAAATGTGCTAACTGAAGCTAAACTATCAAATGTGCTAGCTGAAGCTAAATTATCAAATGAGCCAGCAAAAACAGAGCTACCATCTTCAGAAGTTCATCTATTACTATCCATTGAGAGATTTAGCCCAGGATGGATTACGAACAAGATGTTTGAGGCATTCACCGATTCATCAGTGTTTGTCATGTAGGGTTTGTTTCTGTGGGCCAAATTTGCCTTCTTGGTGCTGCAGTCCTGTAGGTTATGTTTTGCAGCCTATTTGAGTGTTTCACAATCGCATGATTTAATGTTACTAAGTCTTCGTAGTTTGTTCTGGTCTGAGTATCTTGGTCTGCTCATGTCTACTGAATCTGTTGAAGCTGTCATATTCTAGCCCATATTTTCATATAACTCTCTCCATTTTCTGTTCCTTGCTTGTTTCAGGATTGTTTTTTTTTTTTTACTTCTTTGAGGCTTTGAGATTGGTTGGCTTGGTGAAGGCTTCCACCTATCATTGTGAATTCATCTGCTTTCTCATTTCCAAGGATACCACGTTGTGCTGGTATTGTGCTGGTATTATTCTGGTATTGTGCTGGTATTATGCTGGTATTGTGCTGGTATTGTGCTGGATTAGTTCTGTATTTTATTATATCGAACATATCTATCTATCTATCTATTGTCCTTTCGAGCCGAAGACGGCACATAGGGCAGAACCACAATCTCAAAAACAGAAACCTTGCGTGCCAAAATGGCACATATTGCAGAGATCACTGCTCTAAAATCTATGGCGCTGTTTCCATAACAATACTTTTTACAATGACAGCTTGTCAAGCCATCGATCAACCTCCTTAGTCGCCTCTTACGACATGCCTGGAAGGTCACAGTGTCACTATTCTTTACCTCCCTCATAATGAGGCCCCGGTAACACACGGGAATATCGAACATATGTTGTTCTTTAAATGAGTCTGTCCTGTTTTGGGATTGGGCTCGCTTGTATGACTGACCTTACATCGGCGAGGGTGACAATTATTGGACTTGGAGCTCTTGTGTGTTGAGAGTTTGTATGGCGGTGTGGAGTCTGCAGTTCTTGTGTGTTGAGAGTTTGTATGGCGGTGTGGAGTCTGCAGTTCTTGTGTGTTGAGAGTTTGTATGGCGGTGTGGAGTCGGCAGTTCTTGTGTGTTGAGAGTTTGTATGGCGGCGTGGAGTCGGCAGTTTTTGTGTGTTGAGAGTTTGTATGGCGGTGTGGAGTTGGAAGCTCTTGTGTGTTGAGAGTTTGTATGACGGTGTGGAATCGGGAGCTCTTGTGTGTTGAGAGTTTGTATGCTGTGTGGAATCGGGAGCTCTTGTGTGTTGAGAGTTTGTATGACTGTGTGGAATCGGGAGCTCTTGTGTGTTGAGAGTTTGTATGACTGTGTGGAGTTGGGAGCTCTTGTGTGTTGAAAGTTTGTATGGATGTGTGGAGTTGGGAGCTCTTGTGTGTTGAAAGTTTGTATGACTGTGTGAAATCGGGAGCTCTTGTGTGTTTAGAGTTTGTATGACTGTGTCCGAGTTAGATTAGACATACAGGTGGGTCTGTTGGTCATATAGGTGGGTTTGTGGGACGTACAGGGGGAGCAAGAAGTGAGGTGTAACGTACACTCCTACAAAGTAAGGTGACAGCTTTATAAAAAAAAGAACACAACAAAATACTGATGTTTCGGCCTACATGAGAAAACTAGAACACAAAAGAGCAACGAAATAAAGATAAACTCTACAACATATAGGATGAGCGATCAGATAAATCAAGAAGAAAAAAAGGAGGATAAGAGATGAAATGATCAAACAAAAGGAAGATGTACGACTACATATCGGAGGATAAAAATTGATAGTAGGTCTGTGGTACATACAGGTGAGTCTGTGGGACATACAGGTGGGTCTGTGGGACATACAGGTGGGTCTGTGGGACATATAGGTGAGTCTCTAGGACATACAGGTGTATCTGTGGAACATACATTAGGTCTGTGGTACATACAGGTGAGTCTGTGGGACATACAGGTGGGTCTGTGAGACATACAGGTGGGTCTCTAGGACGTACAGGTGGGTCTGTATAACATACAGTAGGTCTGTATAACATACAGTAGATATGTGGTACATACATTACATGATATATGTGGATGTGTAAGGCGATAAGCAGATTCGATAACATGTTTAGATGACATTGTTGAGAAACGTGAAACTTTCGCTTACTTGGTTCACTTATAAACATTGCATTCATTGAGAGAAGTTTCCTTTATTGTTACCCAGCACCAACCCGTTGAGTTTATAGTTTTCTTTATTGTTACCTAGCACCAACCCGTTGAGTTTATAGTTTTCTTTATTGTTACCTAGCACCAACAACTTGTGTTTATAGTTTACTTTATTGTTACCTAGCACCAACCCGTTGAGTTTATAGTTTCCATCATTGTTACAAAACACCAACCCGTTGAGTTTATAGTTTCCTTTATTGTTACCTAGCACAACAACTTGTGTTTATAGTTTCCTTTATTGTTACCTAGCACCAACCCGTTGAGTTTATAGTTTCCTTTACTGTTACCTAGCACCAACCCGTTGAGTTTATAGTTTCCTTTATTGTTACCTAGCACCAACCCGTTGAGTTTATAGTTTCCTTTATTGTTACCTAGCACCAACCTGTTGAGTTTATAGTTTCCTTTATTGTTACCTAGCACCAACCCGTTGAGTTTATAGTTTCCTTTATTGTTACCTAGCACCAACCCGTTGAGTTTATAGTTTCCTTTATTGTTACCTAGCACCAACCTGTTGAGTTTATAGTTTCCTTTATTGTTACCTAGCACCAACCTGTTGAGTTTATAGTTTCCTTTATTGTTACCTAGCACCAACCCGTTGAGTTTATAGTTTCCTTTATTGTTACCTAGCACCAACCCGTTGAGTTTATAGTTTCCTTTATTGTTACCTAGCACCAACCCGTTGAGTTTATAGTTTCCTTTATTGTTACCTAGCACCAACCTGTTGAGTTTATAGTTTCCTTTATTGTTACCTAGCACCAACCCGCTGAGTTTATAGTTTCCTTTATTGTTACCTAGCATCAACCTGTTGAGTTTATAGTTTCCTTTATTGTTACCTAGCATCAACCCTTTGAGTTTATAGTTTCCTTTATTGTTACCTAGCATCAACCTGTTGAGTTTATAGTTTCCTTTATTGTTACCTAGCATCAACCTGTTGAGTTTATAGTTTCCTTTATTGTTACCTAGCACCAACCCGTTGAGTTTATAGTTTCCTTTATTGTTACCTAGCACCAACCTGTTGAGTTTATAGTTTCCTTTATTGTTACCTAGCACCAACCTGTTGAGGTTATAGTTTCCTTTATTGTTACCTAGCACCAACAACTTGTGTTTATAGTTTACTTTATTGTTACCTAGCACCAACCCGTTGAGTTTATAGTTTCCATCATTGTTACAAAACACCAACCCGTTGAGTTTATAGTTTCCTTTATTGTTACCTAGCACCAACAACTTGTGTTTATAGTTTCCTTTATTGTTACCTAGCACCAACCCGTTGAGTTTATAGTTTCCTTTATTGTTACCTAGCACCAACCCGTTGAGTTTATAGTTTCCTTTATTGTTACCTAGCACCAACCCGTTGAGTTTATAGTTTCCTTTATTGTTACCTAGCACCAACCTGTTGAGTTTATAGTTTCCTTTATTGTTACCTAGCACCAACCCGTTGAGTTTATAGTTTCCTTTATTGTTACCTAGCACCAACCCGTTGAGTTTATAGTTTCCTTTATTGTTACCTAGCACCAACCTGTTGAGTTTATAGTTTCCTTTATTGTTACCTAGCACCAACATGTTGAGTTTATAGTTTCCTTTATTGTTACCTAGCACCAACCCGTTGAGTTTATAGTTTCCTTTATTGTTACCTAGCACCAACCCGTTGAGTTTATAGTTTCCTTTATTGTTACCTAGCACCAACCCGTTGAGTTTATAGTTTCCTTTATTGTTACCTAGCACCAACCTGTTGAGTTTATAGTTTCCTTTATTGTTACCTAGCACCAACCCGCTGAGTTTATAGTTTCCTTTATTGTTACCTAGCACCAACCCGTTGAGTTTATAGTTTCCTTTATTGTTACCTAGCACCAACCCGTAGAGTTTATAGTTTCCTTTATTGTTACCTAGCACCAACCCGTTGAGTTTATAGTTTCCTTTATTGTTACCTAGCACCAACCCGTTGAGTTTATAGTTTCCTTTATTGTTACCCAGCACCAACCCGTTGAGTTTATAGTTTCCTTTATTGTTACCTAGCACCAACCCGTTGAGTTTATAGTTTCCTTTATTGTTACCTAGCACCAACCCGTTGAGTTTATAGTTTCCTTTATTGTTACCTAGCACCAACCCGTTGAGTTTATAGTTTCCTTTATTGTTACCTAGCACCAACCCGTTGAGTTTATAGTTTCCTTTATTGTTACCTAGCACCAACCCGTTGAGTTTATAGTTTCCTTTATTGTTACCTAGCGCCAACCCGTTGAGTTTATAGTTTCCTTTATTGTTACCTAGCACCAACCCGTTGAGTTTATAGTTTCCTTTATTGTTACCCATCAGCAACCCGTTGAGTTTATAGTTTCCTTTATTGTTACCCATCAGCAACCCGTTGAGTTTATAGTTTCCTTTATTGTTACCCATCAGCAACCCGTTGAGTTTATAGTTTCCTTTATTGTTACCTAGCACCAACCACTTGTGTTTATAGTTTCCTTTATTGTTACCTAGCACCAACCCGTTGAGTTTATAGTTTCCTTTATTGTTACCTAGCACCAACCTGTTGAGTTTATAGTTTCCTTTATTGTTACCTAGCACCAACCCGTTAAGTTTATAGTTTCCTTTATTGTTACCTAGCACCAACCTGTTGAGTTTATAGTTTTCTTTATTGTTACCTAGCACCAACCCGTTGAGTTTATAGTTTCCTTTATTGTTACCTAGCACCAACCCGTTGAGTTTATAGTTTCCTTTATTGTTACCTAGCACCAACCCTTTGAGTTTATAGTTTCCTTTATTGTTACCTAGCACCAACCCGTTGAGTTTATAGTTTCCTTTATTGTTACCTAGCACCAACCCGCTGAGTTTATAGTTTCCTTTATTGTTACCTAGCACCAACCCGTTGAGTTTATAGTTTCCTTTATTGTTACCTAGCACCAACCCGCTGAGTTTATAGTTTCCTTTATTGTTACCTAGCACCAACCCGTTAAGTTTATAGTTTCCTTTATTGTTACCTAGCACCAACCCGTTGAGTTTATAGTTTCCTTTATTGTTACCTAGCACCAACCTGTTGAGTTTATAGTTTCCTTTATTGTTACCTAGCACCAACCCGTTGAGTTTATAGTTTCCTTTATTGTTACCTAGCACCAACCTGTTGAGTTTATAGTTTTCATCATTGTTACAAAACACCAACCCGTTGAGTTTATAGTTTCCTTTATTGTTACCTAGCATCAACCTGTTGAGTTTATAGTTTCCGTTTCCTTTATTGTTACCCAGCACCAACCCGTTGAGTTTATAATTTCCTTCATTGTTACCCATCAGCAACCCGTTTAGTTTATAATTTCACAATTGATCAAAGCTGATCATTCACAATTCAAGTTGATAATGTATCAACAAAACGTGTTCACAATTCAAGTTGATAATGTATCAACAAAACGTGTTCATCATTTATCAAGCATTACTGTAAAACCTTTGATATTTTACCGAAGACTTTCAGAAGTTCTTTGTTCGCCTCACTAGAAAGGTTGGCACGATGTCCCTTATATGCAACAGCACGTCCTATTTCGGCGGTCCATTTATTTGACACGATGAACACATGAGCGATAACACCGATGAGAAAGATGCAGTCATCTATACAGACGGATCTGTAAGACGACACCAAAGAAGTGCATGGGCATTTACAGCACGCTCGGCAGGCAGAATAGTCAAGGAAGACAGTGGTGCATACGTCATGACCACGAGTAGCATGACAATGGAGGCGATGGCAGTGACCAAGGCATTCAAATGGTTAGAGTCACAAGACTACATCCACGCATGTATACTGAGTGATTCGATGAGCATGATAAAAAAAAGTGGAGGCGGGCTATGTACGCTTGCAATGGATAGAGTCGTTGCTGAAGTCCAAAATACGTAAGGTCACCTTTGTCTATGTCCCTGGACATGCGGGAGTACGGGGAAATGAAAGGGCGGACAGGTTGGCTAGCTGCGCTGTCGCTGAGGACGAGCAACTAATGGATCGGGCGGACATCATCAATGGCCTCCGAGATGTGGGAAGAGCACAGGACTTCGACAAACACAGATCACCGTCACTTCTTCGGATGATGGAAATGGAGTTAAGATGGGCACAGCCAGAAATGAGAAACTTGGTGGCCGTGTAAGAAGACTTATCAACCAACAGAACTGGAGTCGTCAGTCGCTGGACACTGAGGGAATTGCTGAGGAGGGGATTTGAGCACCTATGGACATGTTCGGAGTGCAATGATGATGACCCGCAAATAGCTCAAATAACACATGAGCCCATTAGCGACCATCGTTAGCTGAACACTTTAAGCGCAATCATAGAAACGAACGCCCACGACAACTTCTCTTCGACCATCACAAGGAAACCCTGCGAGGAATCTACCATTTCATCTCCCTCTTCATCTACATCTCATCTCCCTCTTCATCTACCTCTCATTTCCCTCTTCATCTACCTATTAATCTACCACTTCATATCATTCTTCATCTACCTTTTCATCTCCTTCTTCATCTATCTCTTCATCTCCCTCTTCATCTATCTCTACATCTCCCTCTTCATCTCCTTCTTCATCGCCCTCTTCATCTATCTCTTCATCTCCCTCATCATCTCCTTCTTCATCTCCCTCATCATCTCCTTCTTCATCGCCCTCTTCATCCATCTCATCATCTATCTCTTCATCTCCCTCTTCATCTATCTCTTCATCTCCCTCTTCATCTCATTCTTCATTTCCTGTGTATTAGTGAATTGCAATGCATTACATTGTCACCTTCCGGTCGCACGCATGTTTTGTCCACATTCCATTGGTTCACCTCAATCTGCCCTGAAGGCAGCAAAAGTTATTTGTATCCAGAGTTGTCTTCCCACGCGTTGATATAGAAATAGTCATCCACTGCAACAAAGAAAAGCCAAATATTGGAACAGTTATCCCCTATACTTCAACACAAAACAAATATTGGAACAGTTATCCCCTATACTTCAACACAAACCAACTATTGGGACAGTTATCCTCTATACTTAAACAAAAACCAAATATTGGGACAGTTATCCCTTATACTTCAACACAAACCAAATATTGGGACAGTTATCCTCTATACTTCAACACAAACCAAATATTGGAACAATTATCCCCTATACTTCAACACAAACCAAATATTGGGACAGTTATCCTCTATACTTCAACAAAAACAAATATTGGGACAGTTATCCTCTATACTTCAACAAAAACCAAATATTGGGACAGTTATCCTCTATACTTCAACACAAACCAAATATTAGGACAGTTATCACCTATACTTCAACACAAACCAAATATTGGGACAGTTATCCTCTATACTTCAACACAAACCAAATATTAGGACAGTTATCACCTATACTTCAACACCAACCAAATATTGGGACAGTTATCCCCTATACTTCAACAAAAACCAAATATTGGGACAGTTATCCCCTATACTTCAACACAAACCAAATATTGGGACAGTTATCCCCTATACTTCAACACAAACCAAATATTGGGACAGTTATCTCCTATACTTCAACACAAACCAAATATTGGGACAGTTATCCCCTATACTTCAACACAAACCAAATATTGGGACAGTTATCCCCTAAACTTCAACACAAACCAAATATTGGGACAGTTATCCCCTATACTTCAACAAAAACCAAATATTGGGACAGTTATCCCCTATACTTCAACAAAAACCAAATATTGGGACAGTTATCCCCTATACTTCAACACAAACCAAATATTGGGACAGTTATCCCCTATACTTCAACACAAACCAGATATTGGGACAGTTATCCCCTATACTTCAACACAAACCAAATATTGGGACAGTTATCCCTATACTTCAACACAAACCAAATATTGGGACAGTTATTCTCTATACTTCAACACAAAACAGATATTGGGACAGTTATCCCCTATACTTCAACACAAAACAAATATTGGGACAGTTATCCCCTATACTTCAACACAAACTAAATATTGGGACAGCCATCCCCTATACTTCAACATAAATCAAGCATTGGGATAGCTATCATCTATACGTCAACACACATCAAATGATTTGGACAGCTATCCCTTATACTTCAACATAAACCAAATATTGGGACAGCTATCCCCTATACTTTAACATAAAGCAAATATTGGGACAGCTATCTCCTATACTTCAACGCAAAGCAAATATTGGGACAGCTATCCCCTATACTTCAACATAAACAAAATATTGGGACAGTTATCCCATATACTTCAACACAAAACAGATATTGGGACAGTTATCCCCTATACTTCAACACAAAACAAATATTGGGACAGTTATCCCCTATACTTCAACACAAACTAAATATTGGGACAGCCATCCCCTATACTTCAACATAAATCAAGCATTGGGATAGCTATCTCCTATACTTCAACGCAAAGCAAATATTGGGACAGCTATCCCCTATACTTCAACATAAACAAAATATTGGGACAGTTATCCCCTATACTTCAACACAAACCAAATATTGGGACAGCTATCTCCTATACTTCAACACAAACCAAATTTTGGGACAGCTAACCCCTATACTTCAACACAAACCAAATATTGGGACAGTTATCCCTTATACTTCAACATAAACCAAATATTGGGACAGTTATCCCTATACTTCAACACAAACAAATATTGGGACAGCTATCTCCTATACTTCAACACAACCAATTATTGGGACAGCTAACCCTATAATTCAACACAAACCAAATATTGGGACAGTTATCCCCTATACTTCAACACAAACTAAATATTGGGACAGCCATCCCCTATACTTCAACATAAATCAAGCATTGGGATAGCTATCATCTATACGTCAACACACATCAAATGATTTGGACAGCTATCCTTTATACTTCAACATAAACCAAATATTGGGACAGCTATCCCCTATACTTTAACATAAAGCAAATATTAGGACAGCTATCTCCTATACTTCAACGCAAAGCAAATATTGGGACAGCTATCCCCTATACTTCAACATAAACAAAATATTGGGACAGTTATCCCCTATACTTCAACACAAAACAGATATTGGGACAGTTATCCCTATACTTCAACACAAAACAAATATTGGGACAGTTATCCCCTATACTTCAACACAAACAAAATATTGGGACAGCCATTCCCTATACTTCAACATAAATCAAGCATTGGGATAGCTATCTCCTATACTTCAACGCAAAGCAAATATTGGGACAGCTATCCCCTATACTTGAACATAAACAAAATATTGGGACAGTTATCCCCTATACTTCAACACAAACCAAATATTGGGACAGCTATCTCCTATACTTCAACACAAACCAAATATTGGGACAGTTATCCCCTATACTTCAACACAAACAAATATTGGGACAGCCATTCCCTATACTTCAACACAAAGCAATACCTATTACCACCAAGAAACACCTTATACAGAGTATATTCATTCCCACATTGTGCTACCAATGCCAAACATGGTCACTTACGTCTAAGCATAAAAGAAAGCCTGTCACCACAGAGATGAGATGTCTGAGAAAAGCGCTTAGAGTGACCAGAAAAGACAAAATCAGAAATGATATTATAAGAAAAAAGAGTAGGCATTGAGCCAATCCTAAGCTACATACAGAAACAACAAATAAACTGGTTTGTCCATCTAGAAAGAATGCCGTATGATCCCTTACCATACAAAGCATATATTAAAAGAGGAGAAAGGAGAAGAGCAAGAGGCAGACCCAGATGGACAGACAACATCAAAAAGATGTTACAACATTAATTCATTGACATTGTGTGAAGTCGCCAAAAGGCGAGAACCAGAACTTTGTATTTCCCTCGATCCCCCAAACGGGTACAAGAGGAAGTGATGACAGAAAGAAGACACTGATAGATGTTTCAGTCCCGGGCTTTCCTTCCCGTTGCTGGAATGTCCGCTACGCCTGCAATGCCCTCCTGTATCGATTGATTTACAGAATTAAGTCGCCAGCCTTGTCTTGATGTGCTGCCTGGGCGTGGTCTTGCTGTGAGCATTGATCGCTAAACGATGATCTTGAAATAATGGGAGTTCACGTCTAGAGCAGCTAATGGTTTGACAGGGGGCGGGGCTTCAACATGACGGTCTACGGTACTACCGATCTCTATTGGTTGCATGGGGCCATGTGATTTAGGAAACTAAGATGATTGGTTGACTATGTCCACAGTCTGCCTAGTGTGTGTCCTACACTACCTTTAATGCTTATATTCAAAACTGCGTGTTTGTTCTATCTGTTTTCTCATGTCTTGGAAAGACTGGGCGAACGATGTCATGTCACCGCCTTATGACAAGCTCTGAGAATTTTGTTCCTTGATTTTTCTGGTCAAGAAGTCTAGAACAAATCTAGAACAAATCACAAAGTTGTGAACGCTAAAAGAAAGACAAAAATAGGCAAACCTAGATTGTTGGGGGGACACTGGAAACAGAGAAAAGTAGTGTTCAGTGAGAAGATTGTAGAAGGATCGTCACTGACAGGCACGACGTTCCAGGATTTTGTTGTTTCCCTACATTTGCTGTTTTGACTTTGACATATAATGAAAAAAGAAAAAAGAATATGAGACACATGTATAAGTGTTTTAATGAAAGAGAAAAGTATGAACCCAAACAAATGTACAGCTCATGTAGGAGCCGACCTTCCTATGGGGAATGATCCCAGGTCTAGTAGCAGCACGGCGCTGAGATCAGCCAAAGTGAGAGCAGGGGACACAATCAAGCCAGTTCCCACATTGATTACCTACTCAACATAAATCGTCTGCTGTCCGTGTGTGGGGGTGTGTGTTGGCAACTGTTGATCTGCGTGTCCTGCTATCGATTTCTTGTGTCTGTTTATAGCTCTTACAACTCTTAAATCGCGATCGCCATAGCTCAGAATAAATGACCAGCAGCAGCTCCCAAAATAAAGTGGAGACATAAACTCCCATCAGTCATCGACATGTGTTTTGTATAGAAGGCCGATAGGGACAGCGTGGATAGATTCGAAAAGTGAATCAAATGACATAGAAGTGAAATAACAATATGCACGTATGTATGATACAGCTTGACGGATATAAGACAGATCTTAATAACACACGTTTTCACTTCAAGAATCTTGATCAGGGGATAAAGAAGAGAATACAAGGAATAACATAACTAAATAGGGATTACAATCACCAGGAGATACAGACGGGGATACAAGGAATAGCATAACTAAATAGGGATTACAATCACCAGGAATGTCCGTGTTCGATTCCTAGGCGTGGCGAAATTATTTTTTTTCTCACAGACAAGACCCCTGATTCACCCAGCGTGAGAACATTGTGTCTTTCGTCATGGGAAGATGTGGTCACAGGCCCCATGGTCCCCATACACGTCATGGGAAGATGTGGTCACTGGCACCATGGTCTCCATACACGTCATGGGAAGATGTAGTCACTGGCACCATGGTTTCCATACACGTCATGGGAAGATGTAGTTACAGGCACCATGGTCTCCATACACGTCATAGGAAGATGTGATCACTGGCACCATGGGCCCGATACACGTCATGGGAAGATGTGGTCACTGGCACCATGGTTTCCATACACGTCATGGGAAGATGTAGTTACAGGCACCATGGTCTCCATACACGTCATGGGAAGATGTGATCACTGGCACCATGGGCCCGATACACGTCATGGGAAGATGTAGTCACTGGCACTATGGTCTCCATACACGTCATGGGAAGATGTAGTCACTGGCACCATGGGCCCGATACACGTCATGGGAAGATGTAGTCACTGGCACTATGGTCTCCATACACGTCATGGGAAGATGTAGTCACTGGCACCATGGGCCCGATACACGTCATGGGAAGATGTGTTCACTGGCACCATGGTCTCCATACACGGTATGGGAAGATGTGTTCACTGACACCATGGTCTCCATACACGTCATGGGAAGATGTGTTCACTGGCACCATGGTCTCCATACACGTCATGGGAAGATGTGTTCACTGGCACCATGGTCTCCATACACGTCATGGGAAGATGTCGTCACTAGCACCGTGGGCCTGATACACGTCATGGGAGGATGTGGTCACTGGCACCATGGTCCCCATACACGTCATGGGAAGATGTCGTCACTAGCACCGTGGGCCTGATACACGTCATGGGAGGATGTGGTCACTGGCACCATGGTCCCCATACACGTCATGGGAAGGTGTGATCACTGGCACCATGGGCCCCATACACGTCATGGAAGGTGTGGTCACTGGCACCATGGTCCCCATACACGTCATGGGAAGGTGTGGTCACTGGCACCATGGGCCCCATACTCGTCATGGGAAGATGTGGTCACTGGCACCATAGTTCCCATACACCTCATGGGAGGGAACCCTTCAGACAAGAGGAGTATGGACGAGAGATTAATATTTGTCGTCAACAGCAAGGTTTACCAAACAACACAGCTGATCATTTAGACAGAAGCTCTCAGGAAACATGGCGTCCTGACCTATCTATTCTTTCTATTATTCTGAGTACATAAAACATGACAAATACATCATGACCTATGTATTCTTTCTTTTGACCTGAGTACATAAAACATGACAAATACATCATGACCTATCTATTCTTTCTATTGACCTGAGTACATAAAACATGACAAATACATCATGACCTATCTATTCTTTCTATTGACCTGAGTACATAAAACATGACAAATACATCATGACCTATCTATTCTTTCTATTATTCTGAGTACATAAAACATGACAAATACATCATGATCTGCCTATTCTTTCTATGAACATAAGCAGAAGATGGTGTGGAAAGCCGCGATATGCGTTCAAACTCTGAGCCAATTGTACCTCACGGACAGTTGTTAACCCAGCACCGACGTGGGTTTTCTGTTTACAAAAATAATATAGAACATAAAGTATATATCCATCTGACTCGTTGACTCCGTAGAGTTGTGAACCAGATCGAGGGCTGCTGTAGACGCGTAATGAGTTGCCGAGAACTGTATCAGAACAGGATTGGCCTGCATCAGCTGTGGTCATTATGAATTATACTTGATCAAGAAAATGTGAACGGTGCCAGTCACATGTCATGTTGCGCGAGGTCAATGTCGTAAACGTGCCCAAATATGTTTTTGGAATTTCGGTAATTTATGGGAATGCGGTCAGCATTACGCCAGGTCGTCCCAAACTCGTCGAAGTCACCTCCGGAACCCCTTATCATGGGTTGAGTGAACCCCAGAAGACACAAACAAGAGAAAGAAATGTAGCGACGGTTAGAGAATGAAATGTCTGGACAGCCACAAAAAGGAATGTCTCGACAGTCACAAAAAGAAATGTCTCGACAGTCACAAAAAGAAATGTCTCGACAGTCACAAAAAGAAATGTCTCGACAGTCACAAAAAGAAATGTCTCGACAGTCACAAAAAGAAATGTCTCGACAGTCACAAAAAGAATTGTCTCGACAGCCAGAGAAACAAATGTTTGCACAGGCAGAGAAGGAAATGTCGCCACAGCCAGAGAAAAATGTGGCCACAGCTGAGAACCGAACCAAAACCATCTGGTTAGCAGGTTAGTGCTCCAGCCATTCTCCATGAAAGCTTCTTTATAAATAAGCGAAAAAAAAAACAACGGACAGAGCAGACAACAATTGTTATGATAGACGTCATTACATGCGACAAGTGTCAGGAACAGGCACCGATGCTCTCTCCATGCCATGACTACAACACGTTCACAGCGGCTGGTAAAACAAGCAGTTCACAGTAAAACAAGACGAAAATCATTTGAGTAGGAGCAAGATAGTTCTGGTGGCTAGACAAAGGACTGTCGATGTAGTCGCCTAATTAGTCCACGTGGCACATGATGATGGTGGCAATTTGAATAACCATAAGGACAAATATCAAAATATATAAATATTAAATATGCGCGGCAGAGGGTATAGCTGCATAAAATATGAAATGGTACGGAGCAGCTAGACTAACAGAAAGACAAAAGAAATTACAACGTTTCAACAAAAGCCTTCATCAGATATCTGTACATCATGAAGGCTTTCCAAAACGTTATTGTTTGTTTTGTCTTTCTGTTAGGAAGTCTAGCTGCTCAATACCATTATATGTTTACTTTATATGTTTATTTTATGTTATTTTATGTTGTTTTATGTTATTTTATATGTTTTAATGACAAGCATCATCATGTTAGATACTCTATTATAGCAACATGTGTAGGCAGTGATTTATCTTGTTGATGTTTCTGTGCAGTACTGTGTTTCCTCTTTTATGTAGACAGTAATTTGTCGTATTTTGTGTGTCTGTGCAGTAATGTCTTACCTCTTTTGCGTAGACAGTAATTTGTCGTGTTAGTATGTCTGTATAGTAATGTCACACATATTGTGTGTAGACAGTAATTTGTCGTGTTAGTATGTCTGTATAGTAATGTCACACATATTGTGTGTAGACAGTAATTTGTCGTGTTAGTATGTCTGTATAGTAATGTGTCACATATTTTATGTAGACAGTAATTTGTCGTTGGTGTGAATGTGAACAGATATGATGACCCTTATCCAGAAAGATCCAGTTAGAAATGCGACATTCCGGGGGCAGGAAATGAATGAGGGGAGATAATGCTTCGTGACTCCAAATGTGTGTGGGGCATATCAAGCTGAAGGTTGGTTGTAAAGATGGAGTCAGGCCCTGGGGTAGTGGTAGGGGTAGGAGAAGGGGTAGTGGTAGGGGTAGGAGAAGGTGTAGTGGTAGGGGTAGGCGAAGGGTAGTAGTAGGGGTAGGAGATAGGGTAGTGGTAGGGGTAGGAAAAAGGGGTAGTGGTAGGGGTAGGAGAAGGGGTAGTGGTAGGAAAAGGGGTAGTGGTAGGGGTAGGAGAAGGGGTAGTGGTAGGGGTAGGAGAAGGGGTAGTGGTAGGGGTAGGAAAAGGGGTAGTGGTAGGGGTAGGAAAAGGGGTAGTGGTAGGGGTAGGAGAAGTGGTAGGGGTAGGAGAAGGGGTAGTGGTAGGGGTAGGAGAAGGGGTAGTGGTAGGGGTAGGAGAAGGGGTAGTGGTAGGGGTAGGAAAAGGGGTAGTGGTAGGGGTAGGAGAAGGGGTAGTGGTAGGGGTAGGAGAAGGGTACTGGTAGGGGTAGGAAAAGGGGTACTGGTAGGGGTAGAAGAAGAGGTACTGGTAGGGGTAGTGATAGGGGTAGGAGAAGGGATAGTGGTAGTGGTAGAGGTAGCAATATGGGTAGGAGAAGGGGTAGTGGTAGGTGTAGGAGACGGGGTAGTGGTAGAGGTAGGAGTAGGGGTGGTGGTCGAGGTTGGAGTAGGGCTAGAGGTAAGGGTAGGAGAAGGGTTAGCGGTAGGGGTAAATGTAGGAGTAGGGTAGTGGTAGGGGTATGAGAAGCGGTAGCGGTAGGGGTAGGAGAAGGGATAGTGGTAGGGATATGAGAAGAGGTAGCGGTAGGGGTAGGAGAAGGGGTAGCGGTAGGGGTTGGAGAAGGGGTAGTGGTAGGGGTAGGAGTAGGGGTAACGGTAGTGGTAAGGGTAGGAGTAGGAGTAGTGGTAGGGGTAGGAGTAGTGGTCGTGGTAGGGGTAGGATTATTGTTAGTGGTAGGGGTAGGAGTAGTGGTCGTGGTAGGGGTAGGAGTAGGGGTCGTGGTTGGGGTAGGAGAAGGGGTAGCGGTATGGGTAGGAGCGGGGGTAGTGGTAGGTGTAGGATTATTGGTAGTGGTAGGGGTAGGAGTAGGGGTAGTGGTAAGGGTAAGAGAAGGGGTAGCGGTAGTAGTAGGAGAAGGGTAGCGGTAGGAGTCGGGTTAGTGGAATGAGTAGAGTAATACATGTACTAAGTGTAGGAGTAGAGGGTGGGGTACTAGTAAGCGTATCGGTAGATGTAGGGGTAGGAGTAAAAGTTGTTGTTGGCTTAGGCGCGGCAGCAGAAGTAGAATTGTAACTTTTCTCTCTCGTGCATGCACTCCTTCCTACATCACATGTAGGCAACCACCTATGTAATTATGTGTTTGTGCATGTGTTGATGGGTGGAGAGAAAGTATTTTCTTTGTTTTCTTATGTACGCCAACTTTACTTTCCTCTGTGTGCAGTCTAATATTTCTCCAATTCTGTGTTTCTTTCCCTCTGCAGACAGTCTGTTTTCTATTTTATTTACGTCGTACTTTATTGGTTGCCTTCGTGTGTAGCTTCTCTGTCGTTATCTTTGAATATTTGTTCATTTACTGACGTCATGTGTTGTGTTTGTTTCAGAGAAGATATCGCCCAGACAGAAAAAGCCAAATTGGAGAGCTTTGCCAGGTAAGCATTTTGTCAAAACTCTGTGACCGCCCATTTTTATGTGCCATGCCGATTGATGCTCACTGCATCCCTCAATTGTATATTTATGTTCGCACCAATTCATACCTTATACTCTATTTCGTTTACTTCCATTTATTCTATACATTGTGTCTGTTTAACTGTAAATATGAACTTTTCGTCTATTAATCCTGTAATCTCTTTGATAAATACAATGTCTATTATCTGTTTGTGTGTTTAATCAGTCAAGTGTTTTCTGTTTGAATTGACCTTTATTGTTGTTGACTTATTTATTTCATTGTTGTTGGGATCATCATTACTGACTGCACACCAGACAAGCCCATAGGAGCACCGATATCTCCCTCATAAAACTTGAGAAAAAATCATGGCCCGCGAGGACGAACTCCGTAGCACGTCCTGGGATCAGCGGTGTGGGTACCTTCCTGCTGATAATTGTGTCCAGGTAGCCGCCATATTTATGGCCAACCTTTTTCGATTTAACTTTCAATGGATCTTTAACGTGCGCAAGTGCACACGTGGCTTCCTGTTTACTATCATTATACTAGAGTGCTAAAGATCGGATCTCACTACCCAAGAGATCAGGGGAGGCTAACGTCATCAAGAAAACGCGGATTCATTTGTTCCTACTTTTGAAAAGTCACCACCGCTTCTGGTGGGCTTTGAACCTACGTCCTTCCTGTCCCTAGGCTGATGCTCTACCTTGTTACAACCCAAGCGCCCCCTCCCTTCCCCCTTTTCAAACAACTATTTTTTTTTTTTTTTTTTTTAAAGTGAAGAGTCCCGTCACGCCAAGTGATGCATACTGAATTTGGTATAATTCTGATAGGCCTCGGCTTATGATTTGTGGAGTAATGTTGTCATTATTACGCCCGGGCCGCTTTACTTTGCCAGGAGAAAAAAATCCGGTACCCATTTAAGGCTGGGTGAACCCGGAAGCCGTGGATCAGTATGGAACCCGACCTCTTGTCCTTTGTAGTCCAGTTGACATTGCCACTGAACTATCGCGGCTCCCCGATTTATGAAACAATGTAGCACATTGCACGGCAAGTGTGACGTGTACAACTCTCGTCTACAAGAGGTCTCTGGAGACAATCACCGTTAGGGTCTAGCAGTTCAGATCTCAAACATGGGCCATCACCAAGCTCACGACTTGGATGTCTCACTTTGTGTGGGTCAGTGTGTGTGTGTGTGTGCACGTGTGTGTGTACGTATGTATTTATGTATGGGTGTATGTATGTGTGTATGTATGTGTGTGTATTTATGTGTGTGTATTTATGTGTGTATGTATGTGTGTTTGTATGTGTGTATGTGTGTATGTATGTGTGTGTATGTGTGTATGTAGGTGTGTATGTATGTATGTATGTATGTGTATGTATGTGTATGTGCGTGTGTTTGCATGTGTGTGTGCTTCTATTTGATCAACACAATCTGTTGGTGATCGGCATTTCCCAGCGGCGTCTCGGGCAGAATTTGAGGGGCAACAACAAAATCTCCCTCAGTCATTATTTGCTCTGGAACTATATTTCACAGATTGCCCAAGTGTTGTTTCATCAACTCTCATTGTCATCCACCAGGTTGACCTTGACCCGTTTATCTTTCCATCAAACTCCACGCTTGTTGGTTCTTGTGATGGTTTCTGAGTTATACTTAGGTAACGTTTCGAACTCCAGCTCCTTCATAGCTGTCACTGTGTGAAGCTTGTCTTCGTTACCTTTTGTTGAGCAGTTCTGTATTGCTGATTTTATTTGATCGAATCTTCTTGGAATTCTCTTCGGAAATGTTCTCTGGAATGATGTCAGAGATGTGGCGTGGAATGATGTCAGAGATGTGGTGTGGAATGATGTTAGAGATGTGATGTGGAATGATGTCAGAGATGTGGTGTGGAATGATGTCAGAGATGTGGTGTGGAATGATGTCAGAGATGTGGTGTGGAATGATGTTAGAGATGTGATATGGAATGATGTCAGAGATGTGGTGTGGAATTATGTCAGAGATGTGGTGTGGAATGATGTCAGAGATGTGATATGGAATGATGTCAGAGATGTGGTGTGGAATGATGTCAGAGATGTGGTGTGGAATGGTGTCAGAGATGTGGTGTGGAATGATGTCAGAGATGTGGTGTGGAATTATATCAGAGATGTGGTGTGGAATGATGTTAGAGATGTGATATGGAATGATGTCAGAGATGTGGTGTGGAATTATGTCAGAGATGTGGTGTGGAATGATGTTAGAGATGTGGTGTGGAATGATGTTAGAGATGTGGTGTGGAATTATGTCAGAGATGTGGTATGGAATGATGTCAGAGATGTGGTGTGGAATGATGTCACAGAGATGTGGTGTGGAATGATGTCAGAGATGTGGTGTGGAATGATGTCAGAGATGTGGTGTGGAATTATATCAGAGATGTGGTGTGGAATGATGTTAGAGATGTGATATGGAATGATGTCAGAGATGTGGTGTGGAATTATATCAGAGATGTGGTGTGGAATGATGTTAGAGATGTGATATGGAATGATGTCAGAGATGTGGTGTGGAATTATATCAGAGATGTGGTATGGAATGATGTTAGAGATGTGGTATTGAATGATGTCAGAGGTGTGGTGTGGAATGATGTCAGAGATGTGATATGGAATGATGTCAGAGATGTGGTGTGGAATTATATCAGAGATGTGGTGTGGAATGATGTTAGAGATGTGATATGGAATGATGTCAGAGATGTGGTGTGGAATTATATCAGAGATGTGGTATGGAATGATGTTAGAGATGTGGTATTGAATGATGTCAGAGGTGTGGTGTGGAATGATGTCAGAGATGTGATATGGAATGATGTCAGAGATGTGGTGTGGAATTATATCAGAGATGTGGTGTGGAATGATGTTAGAGATGTGGTGTGGAATGATGTTAGAGATGTGGTGTGGAATGATGTCAGAGATGTGGTATGGAATGATGTTAGAGATGTGGTGTGGAATGATGTCACAGAGATGTGGTGTGGAATGATGTCAGAGATGTGGTGTGGAATGATGTCAGAGATGTGGTGTGGAATTATATCAGAGATGTGGTGTGGAATGATGTCAGAGATGTGATATGGAATGATGTCAGAGATGTGGTGTGGAATTATATCAGAGATGTGGTGTGGAATGATGTTAGAGATGTGATATGGAATGATGTCAGAGATGTGGTGTGGAATTATATCAGAGATGTGGTATGGAATGATGTTAGAGATGTGGTGTGGAATTATATCAGAGATGTGGTATGGAATGATGTTAGAGATGTGGTATTGAATGATGTCAGAGGTGTGGTGTGGAATGATGTCAGAGATGTGATATGGAATGATGTCAGAGATGTGGTGTGGAATTATATCAGAGATGTGGTGTGGAATGATGTTAGAGATGTGATATGGAATGATGTCAGAGATGTGGTGTGGAATTATATCAGAGATGTGGTATGGAATGATGTTAGAGATGTGGTATTGAATGATGTCAGAGGTGTGGTATGGAATGATGTCAGAGATGTGGTATGGAATGATGTCACAGATGTGGTATGGAATGATGTCACAGATGTGGTGTGGAATTATATCAGAGATGTGGTGTGGAATGATGTTAGAGATGTGATATGGAATGATGTCAGAGATGTGGTGTGGAATTATATCAGAGATGTGGTATGGAATGATGTTAGAGATGTGGTATTGAATGATGTCAGAGGTGTGGTATGGAATGATGTCAGAGATGTGGTATGGAATGATGTCACAGATGTGGTATGGAATGATGTCAGAGATGTGGTGTGGAATTATATCAGAGATGTGGTGTGGAATGATGTTAGAGATGTGGTGTGGAATGATGTCAGAGATGTGGTGTGGAATGATGTTAGAGATGTGGTATGAAACGATGTCAGAGGCGTGGTATGGAATGATGTCAGAGATGTGATATGGAATGATGTCAGAGATGTGGTATGGAATGATGTCACAGATGTGGTTTTGAATGATGTCAGAGGTGTGGTATGGAATGATGTCAGAGATGTGGTATGGAATGATGTCACAGATGTGGTATTGAATGATGTCAGAGGTGTGGTATGGAATGATGTCGGAAAAAAAATTATACATTGTAGTCCCGCCTGTGAACAAACCAGACATTGTAGTCCCGCCTGTGATCAAACCAGACATTGTAGTCCCGCCTGTGAATAAACCAGACATTTTAGTCCCGCCTGTGAACAAACCAGACATTTTAGTCCCGTCTGTGATCAAACCAGACATTGTAGTCCCGTCTGTGATCAAACCAGACATTGTAGTCCCGTCTGTGATCAAACCAGACATTGCAGTCCCGTTTGTGATCAAACCAGACACTGTAGTCCCGTCTGTGATCAAACCAGACATTGTAGTCCCGTCTGTGATCAAACCAGACACTGTAGTCCCGTCTGTGATCAAACCAGACATTGTAGTCCCGTCTGTGATCAAACCAGACACTGTAGTCCCGTCTGTGAACAAACCAGACATTATAGTCCCGTCTGTGAACAAACCAGACACTGTAGTCCCTTCTGTGATCAAACCAGACACTGTAGTCCCTTCTGTGAACAAACCAGACATTGTAGTCCCGTCTGTGATCAAGCCAGACACTGTAGTCCCGTCTGTGATCAATCAGACACTGTAGTTCCGTCTGTGAACAAACCAGACACTGTAGTCCTGTCTGTGATCAAACCAGACACTATAGTCCCGTCTGTGATCAAACCAGACATTGTAGTCCCGTCTGTGATCAATCAGACACTGTAGTTCCGTCTGTGATCAATCAGACACTGTAGTCCTGTCTGTGATCAAACCAGACACTGTAGTCCCGTCTGTGATCAAACCAGACACTGTAGTCCCGTCTGTGATCAAACCAGACACTGTAGTCCCGTCTGTGATCAAACCAGACATTGTAGTCCCGTCTGTGATCAAACCAGACACTGTAGTCCCGTCTGTGAACAAACCAGACATTATAGTCCCGTCTGTGAACAAACCAGACACTGTAGTCTCTTCTGTGATCAAACCAGACACTGTAGTCCCTTCTGTGAACAAACCAGACATTGTAGTCCCGTCTGTGATCAAGCCAGACACTGTAGTCCCGTCTGTGATCAAACCAGACATTGTAGTCCCGTCTGTGATCAATCAGACACTGTAGTCCCGTCTGTGATCAATCAGACACTGTAGTCCTGTCTGTGATCAAACCAGACACTGTAGTCCCGTCTGTGATCAATCAGACACTGTAGTCCTGTATGTGATCAAACCAGACACTGTAGTCCCTTCTGTGATCAAACCAGACATTGTAGTCCCGTCTGTAAACAAACCAGACATTGTAATCCCGTCTGTAAACAAACCAGACATTGTAGTCCCGTCTGTAAACAAACCAGACATTGTAGTCCCGTCTGTAAACAAACCAGACATTGTAGTCCCGTCTGTAAACAAACCAGACATTGTAATCCCGTCTGTGAACAAACTAGACATTGTAATCCCGTCTGTGAACAAACTAGACATTGTAGTCTCGTCTGTGAACAAACTAGACATTGTAGACTCGTCTGGGAACAAACTAGACATTGTAGTCTCGTCTGCTCAAGACCAGTCTTCACAGCACAATCATGAAGCGAGATTGCAGGACTTTTGACGATCAAAATAAAATGTTGAACATTGAAAACAGCGACAAGAACAAGGACAATAAAATCACTTGACAAAAATTAAATAAAAATCATGAAAACACCGAGACTGAATACTGAATTATTCATGTAATGGACATTGACATTGTTCTTCTGTTGTATAGAATGTTCTGCTTACATCTTGAGCACTGCCCTTCAGCAAACACGATGCTAGTACCAGTATTTTTTTGCCTAGCTGTACATTTTTTTTTAACTAACGTGGTCGCCACTACGTCATATCGTCTTTATTGTTTCTCCCACCCACCCCAAAAAAAAAAAAAAAAATATATATATATATATATATGCATGGCTGAGTGAACCTAGAAGCTGGTAGACCGGGAGATCAAACCAGACCTCTAGACCTCATTGTACCAGCTCTCTATCCACTGCTTGTCTGTGGCTAATAATGACGTCAGTACTAAGACAATAACAAGGAGTGTACTTTTGTGGATGTCCATAATAAATCTGAGACAGAATAAAAACGAGTATGTACAACCAGTGCGTTATGGGTGTCTTCAAATATGTATGTCTTGCCAGGAGTAAGCATCTTAGAGTTTGCCCGAGTCATAGCCATCTGTAGATTTACAAAGGTCTATGGGCTGGCAGGAAATTCCCGGAAAACCTTCAACTAGCGTGACTTTTTCAGCTTTGCGATCAAAGGTGGTTGTGTGACGTCAGCCGTCTATAGCTCCTATAGCCGATAGTATCAAGCTGCCCGCGGGCCTTTGTGAATCTATACATGGTTATGGCCTGAGCGCAGTGACGTCATCGCAATAAATCAGTGCTAATCATCATCAAGTACCAAGCCTGCTGGCGTAGGTGATCATGTCTCTCCACAACTTTCTATCACGACAGTTATTTATCAGTGCTAAAGCAGAGACTAATTAACCAATCGGGTCACAGAAAATAATGCTACCCAGTTACCAGTTGGACAATGATAGAACGATCTTTGCCATAAGTTAACCCTTTATATACCTCAGTACGTTCCCCGCACCGCCACATTGACAGGCCGGCCGGATGGCGATAAGACATTCTTCCACATTAATTTGCGTGGCTGAAGAGTGTATGTAAATGATTCCAAGCAAATTAGTTCGGACAGAGGATGTTGTTTGAGCGAGATGTATCATCAGCACAGGCGATCCGTTGATACGGTCTGTGATATTAGCATGACAGGAATACGACCAGACGTGTAGCTTCTCACCTCTCGGATAGATCAGCTCAGATCTAATAATAGAAGCTTGTTGCCTTCTTTCTTTGTTGATTTCCTTCTCGTGTCGCTTGTCTAAAACATCTTCTTCTTCTTACTTTCAGCTCCCTGTGGAGCATAGGTCTTCATCAAACACTTTCAGCTCCCTTTGTAGCATAGGTCTTCAACAAACACTTTCAGCTCCCTTTGTAGCATAGGTCTTCAACAAACACTTTCAGCTCCCTTTGTAGCATAGGTCTTCAACAAACACTTTCAGCTCCCTTTGTAGCATAGGTCTTCAACAAACACTTTCAGTTTTCTGTGGAGCAAAGGTCTTCAACAAACATTTTAACTCCCTGTGGAGCATAGGTTTTCAACAAACACTTTCAGTTCCCTGTGGAACATAGGTCTTCATCAAACACTTTCAGCTCCCTTTGGAGCATAGGTCTTCAACAAACACTTTCAGTTTTCTGTGGAGCAAAGGTCTTCAACAAACATTTCAACTCCCTGTGGAGCATAGGTTTTCAACAAACACTTTCAGCTCCCTGTGGAACATAGGTCTTCAACAAACACTTTCAGCTCCCTCTGGAGCATATGCCCTTAACAAACACTTTCAGCTCCCTTTGGAGCATAGGACTTCAGCAAACACTGTCAGCTTTCTGTGGAGCAAAGATCTTCAAAAAACACTTTCACCTCCCTGTGGAGCAAAGATCTTCAAAAAACACTTTCACCTCCCTGTAGAGCAAAGATCTTCAACAAACACTTTCCAAGCTCTCCTTTTTCTTGCCATTCCTTTAAGATCATTTCATTGTCTTCCCCATCATCTTCATCTCTGTTTCTACCTGTTTGTGCGTCTCATAGAGTGTGTTAGTATATCTCGTAGTGTGTTTGTGCGTCTCGTAGAGTGTGTTTGTGCTCATCATAGAGTGTGTTGGTGCGTCTCGTAGAGTGCGTTTCATAGAGTCATAGAGTGTGTTGGTGCGTCTCGTAGAGTGCGTTTCATAGAGTCATAGAGTGAGTTGGTGCGTCTCGTAGAGTTGTTGGTGCGTTTCATAAAGTGTGTTGGTGCGTCTCAAAGAGTGCCTTTCATATAGTCATAGAGTGTGTTGGTGCGTCTCGTATAGTGCCTTTCATAGAGTCATAGAGTGTGTTGGTGCGTCTCGTAGAGTGCCTTTCATAGAGTCATAGAGTGTGTTGGTGCGTCTCGTAGAGTTGTTGGTGCGTTTCATAAAGTGTGTTTGTGCGTCTCGTAGAGTTGTTGGTGCGTTTCATAAAGTGTGTTGGTGCGTCTCATAGAGTGTGTTGGTGCGTCTCGTAGAGTTGTTGGTGCGTTTCATAAAGTGTGTTGGTGCGTCTCGTAGAGTTGTTGGTGCGTCTCATAGAGTGTGTTGGTGCGTCTCGTAGAGTTGTTGGTGCGTTTCATAAAGTGTGTTGGTGCGTCTCGTAGAGTTGTTGGTGCGTTTCATAAAGTGTGTTGGTGCGTCTCATAGAGTGTGTTGGTGCGTCTCGTAGAGTTGTTGGTGCGTTTCATAAAGTGTGTTGGTGCGTTTCATAAAGTGTGTTGGTGCGTCTCAAAGAGTGTGTTGGTGCGTCTCGTAAAGTTGTTTGTGCGTTTCATAAAGTGTGTTGGTGCGTCTCAAAGAGTGTGTTGGTGCGTCTCATAGAGTATGTTGGTGCGTCGCATATAGTGCGATGGTGCGTCTCATAGAGTGTGTTGTAGCGACACTCGTAGAGTGTGTTGGTACATATAGTAGAATATGTTTGACAATCTTTTAAAGTTTGTTTTTGAGGAGATACGATTGTGTTGGTAGGTCTTGTAGAGTGTTTAGAAAGATATTTATTCAGTGTTTATATAGGGTATAGAAGGGGAATGGAAGATACCATCAAACAATGAGCAATGAGTGAGTGCGTGTGTGAGTGGATTGGTGAGTGGGTTAGTGAGTGAGTGAGTAAATGTGTGCTTTCGTAGTAAGTACGTGTGTTAGTGTGTGTATGTGTTTATTGATGAGTGTGCGTGCTAGTGTGTTTGTGAGTGAGTGGTTAAGTGAGAGAGTTAATGTGTGACTGAGTTAATAAGTGAGTGGTTAATGAGTGAGTGAGTTAATGTGTGAGTGAGTTAATGTGTGAGTGAGTTAATGTGTGAGTGAGTTAATGGCTGAGTTAATTAGTGAGTGAGTGAGTTAATGTGTGAGTGAGTTAATGTGTGGCTGAGTTAATAAGTGAGTGAGTTAATGAGTGAGTGAGTGAGTGAGTTAATTTGTGAGTGAGTTAATGACAGAATTAATTAGTGAATGAGTGAGTGAGTGAGTGAGTGAGTGAGTGAGTGAGTGAGTGAGTGAGTGAGCTAACAAATAACAATTACCACGTGAGTAACTCAAACAAACGAACAATAAAGAAGATCTGTCCATGATTGTCCCCAATCTAAACCCACAGTTTCCATTTCTCTGTTTGCTTTCCCTGGACTCCCGACCCTCCACTCGAACTATCTTTCTCTTCGATTCCATCTCGACAATTCCCACCTCGACTTCGACTTTTTGATATCTCATCCGTCCAAAATTGCTTCCCTCTAACAGGCTCCTGTTTGTGTCACATTTGATAGCGGCAAAGCGCTGTCGTATGATCAAATTTCAATCGAATGTGCATACTACTGACTGTAACAATCTGTTTCCTCTATTGTCTTGTACGGGTCTGTATGGCGTGTTTATCAATTGCTTCTTTGTGTGCGCTATTTATGTTCGGTGATCTCCCTAGTTCTGTCCTTTATCGGCAGAATTTGGCCCGGCCATTCTGTAAACAAAGTGCTTATCTCCCCTTTAAAGGGCAGCTTGTATAGAGGCCAGCAGACAAGGTATTTATTGATTACGTCATCACACGGGTTTGTGTTATCGATCTTTACTGCAAGTGGACATTGGGACCAATAATTGTAGCTGTTGGAATAATGGGGAGTAGTGATTGTAGCTGTTGGAATAATGGGGAGTAGTGATTGTAGTTGTTGGAATAATGGGGAGTAGTGATTGTAGCTGTTGGAATAATGGGGAGTAGTGATTGTAGTTGTTGGAATGATGGGGAGTAGTGATTGTAGTTGTTGGAATAATAGGGAGTAGTGAGTGTAGCTGTTGGAATAATGGGGAGTAGTGATTGTAGTTGTTGGAACAATGGGGAGTAGTGATTCTAGTTGTTGAAATGATGGGGAGTAGTGATTGTAGTTGTTGGAATAATGGGGAGTAGTAATTGTAGTAGTTATAATAATGGGGAGAAATGATTTTAGTTGTTGGAATAATGGGGAATAGAGGTTGTAGTTGTTGGTTAAATTGAGAGTAGTGATTCATGAAACAATAGAAGACCTACAAGAACACTTAAACAAACTCAACATCTTAGGAACAAAATACAACATGAAAATCAACATCAACAAAACAGAAGTCATGAATGTCGCCAAAAATAAACAGAACATCAACATAACTATAGAAGGCAGACAACTAAAACAAGTAGAGGAATTCAAATACCTAGGAAGTCTAATGACAAACGATAATTCCCAAACAGCAGAGATAGAATCAAGATGCAACAAAGCTTGTCAAATCATCGGACAGTTATCACCACTATTGTCCAACAAGGAAATAACTCTAGAGGCAAAACGAGCACTATACAATACAATCTTCATCCCAACGTTGTGCTACCAATGCCAGACCTGGACTCTAGATGCAAGAACAATAAGAAAATAACCTCTACAGAGATGAAATGTGTTAGACGAATGACAGGAAACAGTCTGAGAGATAAGATCAGAAATGTAGAACTGAGAAAAAAGCTAGGAATAGCCCCAGCCATAGAATATATAAGGAAACAACAGATAAAATGGTTCGGCCACGTGACAAGGCAGAAAGAACAAAACACAACACAACGAGCCTTCAACAAACGTTGTGAGAACAACAGACCCAAGAGTCGACCACGAAAAAGATGGATCGATGGAATATTAGAAGCACTAGGAAACATAACAGCAGCAGAGGCGAACAGAAGAGCAAAAGACCGCAAATTATATTTCCCCTCGACGCTGAAAGGCAGATGAGGAAGGAAAGAAGAAGAAGAAGAAGAATTGTAGTCGTTGGAACGATGGGGAATAGTGATTGTAGTTGTTGGAATAATGGGGAGTAGTGATTGTAGCTGTTGGAATAATGGGGAGTAGTGATTGTAGCTGTTGGAATAATGGGGAGTAGTGATTGTAGTTGTTGGAATAATGGGGAGTAGTGATTGTAGTTGTTGGAATAATGGGGAGTAGTGATTGTAGCTGTTGGAATAATGGGGAATAGTAATTGTAGATGTTGGAATAATGTGGAGTAGTGATTGTAGCTGTTGGAATAATAGGGAGTAGTGAATGTAGTTGTTGCAGTAATTATGAGTAGTGAGTGTAGTTGTTGCAATAATGGGGAGTAGTGAGTGTAGTTGTTTCAATAATGGGAAGTAGTGAGTGTAGTTCTTGCATTAATGGGGAGTAATGAGTTTAATTGTTGCAATAATTGGGAGTAATGGGTGTAGTTGTTGCAATAATGGGGATTAGTGATTTTAGTTGTTGGAATAATGGGGAGGAGTGACTGTAATTATTGATATAAAGGAGAGTAGTGATTGTAGTTGTTGGAACGATGGGGAATAGTGGTTGTATTTGCTGAAATAAAGGCGAGTAGTGATAGTAGTTGTTCGAATAATGGGGAGTAGTGATTGTAGTTGTTGGAATAATGGGGAGTAGTGAGTGTAGTAGTTGGAATAATGGGGAGTAGTGAGTGTAGTAGTTGGAATAATGAGGAGTAGTGAGTGTAGTTGTTGGAATAATGGGGAATAGTGATTGTATTTGTTGGAATAACGGGGAGTAGTGAGGGTAGATTTTGAATAATGGGGAGTAGTGGTTATAGTTGTTGGAATAATGGGGAGTAGTGAGTGTAGTTGTTCGAATAATGGGGAGTAGTGGTTGTAGTTGTTGGAATATTGGGGAGTAGTGATTGTAGTTGTTTGAATAATAGGGAGTAGTGATTGTAATTGTTGGAGTCATGAGAAGTAGTGAGTGTAGTTGTTGGAATAATGGGGAGTAGTGATTGTAGTTGTTAGAATAATGGGGAGTAGTGATTGTAGTTATTGGAATACTAGGGAGTGGTGATTGTAGTTGTTTGAATAATGGGGAGAAGTGAGTGTAGTTGTTGGAATAATGATGAGTAGTGTAGTTGTTGGAATAATGGGGAACAGAGGTTGTAGTTGTTGGTTAAATTGAGAGTAGTGTTTGTAGTTGTTGGAAAAATGGGGAGTAGTGAATGTAGTTTTGAAATAATGGGAAGTAGTGGTTGTAGTTGTTGGAATAATGAGTAGTAGTGAGTGTAGTTGTTGGAATAATGGGGAATAGACGTTGTAGTTGTTGGTTAAATTGAGAGTAGTGATTGTAGTTGTTGGAACGATGGGGAATAGTGATTGTAGTTGTTGGAATAATGGGGAGATTATTGATAGTAGTTGTTCGAATAAAGGGAAGTAGTGATTGTTTTTGTTGGAATAATGGGGAGTAGTGAGTGTAGTTGTTGAAATAATGTGGAGTAGTGATTGTAGTTGTTGAAATAATGTGAAGTAGTGATTGTAGCTGTTGTAATAATGGAAAGTAGTGAGTGTAGTTGTTTGAATAATAGGGAGTAGTGATTGTAGCTGTTGGAAAAATGGAGAGTAGTGAGTGTAGTTGTTGGAATAATGTGGAGTAGTGATTGTAGCTGTTGGAATAATGGGGAGTAGCGAGTGTAGTTGTTGGAATAATGGGGAGTAGTGATCGTAGTTGTTCGAATAATAGGAAGTAGTGATTGTAGTTGTTGGAATAATGTGGAATAGTGATTGCAGTTGTTGGAATAATGTGGAATAGTGATTGTAGTTGTTGGAATAATGTGGAATAGTGATTGTAGTTGTTGGCATAACGGGGAGTAGTGAGTGTAGATTTGGAATAATGGGGAGTAGTGGTTATAGTTGTTGGAATAATGGGGAGTAGTGAGTGTAGTTGTTGGAATAATGGGAAGTAGTGGTTGTTGTTGTTGGAATATTGGGGAATAGAGGTTGTAGTTGTTGGTTAAATTGAAAGTAGTGATTGTAGTTGTTGGAACGATGGGTAATAGTGATTGTAGTTGTTGGAATAACTGGGGAGTAGTGATAGTAGTTGTTCGAATAATAGGAAGTAGTGATTGTAGTTGTTGGAATAATGGGGAGTAGTGATTATAGTTGTTGGAATAACGGGGAGTAGTGATAGTAGTTGTTCGAATAAAGGAAGTAGTGATTATAGTTGTTGGAATAATGGGGAGTAGTGATTATATTTGTTGGAATAACGGGGAGTAGTGATAGTAGTTGTTCGAATAATAGGATGTAGTGATTGTAGTTGTTGGAATAATGGGGAGTAGTGATTATAGTTGTTGGAATAACGGGGAGTAGTGATAGTAGTTGTTCGAATAAAGGAAGTAGTGATTGTTGTTGTTGGAATAATGGGGAGTAGTGATTATAGTTGTTGGAATAACGGGGAGTAGTGGTAGTAGTTGTTCGAATAATAGGAAGTAGTGAATGTAGTTGTTGGAATAATGGGAAGTAGTGAGTGTAGTTGTTGTAATAATATGGAGTAGTGGTTGTAGTTGTTGGAATAATGGGGAATAATGATTGTAGTTGTTGGAATATTGGGGAGTAGTAATTGTAGCTGTTAGAATAATGGGGAGTAATGAGTGTTTTTTTGGAATAATGGGGAGTAGTGAGTGTAGTTTTTGGAATAATGGGGAGTAGTTATTGTAGTTATTGGTATAATGGAGAGGAGTGATTGTAGTTGTTGATATAATAGTGAGTAGTGATTGTAGCTGTTGGAATAAAGGGAGTATGGTATTGTAATTGTTGGAACAATGGTGAGTCATCACCATCAAGTACCGGGCCTATGGGGAGTAGTGATTGTAATTGTTGGAATAGTGGAGATTAGTGATTGTAGTTTTTGGAATAATGGAGAGTAGTGATTATATTTGTTGAAATAATGGAAAGTATTGATTGTAGTTGCTAGAATATTTGAGCTAATGATTGTAGCTGTTAGAATATTTTAGCTAATGATTGTAGCTGTTAGAATATCTGAGCTAATGATTGTAGCTGTTAGAATATTTGAGCTAATGATTGTAGCTGTTAGAATATTTGAGCTAATGATTGTAGCTGTTAGAATATCTGAGCTAATGATTGTAGCTGTTAGAATATTTGAGCTAATGATTGTAGCTGTTAGAATATCTGAGCTAATGATTGTAGCTGTTAGAATATTTGAGCTAATGATTGTAGCTGTTAGAATATTTGAGCTAATGATTGTAGCTGTTAGAATATTTTAGCTAATGATTGTAGCTGTTAGAACATTGGAAGTAACTCTGGTTACCTCCAATTTCGCTAATTTTTTTTTAACTTTTTCTTTTTGTATTTTTTTTATGACATTACATTTTACATTATTTTAATGATATTACATTTGACACTTCATTTACATTATTTTAATGACATTACATTTGACATTACATTTTACATTATTTTAATGATATTACATTTTACATTATTTTTATGACATTACATTTTACATTATTTTAATGACATTGCATTTGATATTATTTTAATGACATTACATTTGACATTATTTTAATGTCATTACATTTGACATTATTTTTGACATTTTTTAAGTGACATTACATTTGTCATTAAATTAATGATAATAAAATCAGTGGTTGTAAATTATATGTAGGGTTGGCTAGTATTGCTCTAAAATGGAAAAAGAGGGGTGGGTGTGTGATAAAATACTAACTCTAAAACAAGATATTAAATAACGGAGTGAGTTCTAGAATACCTATTTTTTTAGGAGGGAGTAAAGGTTGTTAGTTTCTTCCACTTAAAGCCCAACGTAATCTTTCCTGACCCAACAATTGAGAAGAAATTGGAGTCTAACGTATATTTATTGCGAAAGTAAAAAAAAATATGTATTTTTTGTGTGAAAGTAATAGTCTTATATTTAACGTGAAGATAATAAATTTATTTTTACTGTGAAAGTAATAAACGTATATTTAATGTGAACATAACAAATGTATATTCATTGAGAAAGTATATTTTATATGCGAAATAAGTTGAATCACTGTTTTAAACCCAACGGATGGACAAGTTGGCATGAAAGATTCTCCAAATCGATAGACATTTTTTTAAAATATAGTTTTATTTCTTCCATAATCTACATCGAAATATTACCTCAACTTTCCTCGTTTGGAATATGTTTTGGCTTTTATTTAAATTATGTTTGTGTCCGTGCGATAAGTGATTTTCCGCCAGATATTGACTTTAGCTGTTCTAATCCTAGTTTTTTTGGCCCTCTCTCGGCCAAAACTCTGGCTTATTTGCGTGCAGCAGAAATGGCGTCTGAGAGGATAAGAACCCGGAAGACGATCAAAATATCAACCGGAAATAATTCACATTGATGAATTTAGATTGTACAGGATTGTAAGAGCTGAGAACGAAAATAGTGAATGAAAGTTGTTGTGTCCTGTAATGTAGTGTTTTTAACGGAGTGGTCGCTAAGTTTTAAGAAGCGTTTATCAAGAAATAGACAAAGGTAATACAAATAACAAGAAAACAGTCAGAGTTGGAGCTGTCATTAATTTCAGTACAGACATCGTTAGACATAATTGGATGATGATTAATTGAGACCAAGAAGTAAAGAAATTATGATGTTAAAAAATATAGAAACAAATTGTTCTTTATCAGAATCGGTTATACACACAATCAAAACATGACACGGTTATACATACAATCAAAACACCATTTATGTATACACTCAATCAAAACATGACTCGGTTATACATACAATCAAAACACCATTTATGTATTTATTGTATACACGTACTCAAAACATGACTCAGTTATACATACAATCAAAACATGACTCGGTTAAACACACGCTCAAAACATGAATCAGTTGTACACACACTTAAAACATGACTCGGTTATACCCACAATCAAAACATGACTCGGCTATACACGTACTCAAGACATGACTCAGTTATACACACACTCAAAACATGACTCAGTTATACACACACTCAAAATATGACTCAGTTATACACACACTTCACACTTAAAACATGACTCGGTTATACACGTACTCAAAACATGAATCAGTTGTACACGCGCTCAAAACATGACTCGGTTATACACACAATCAAGACACCATTTGTGTTTACACACACGCAAAACATGATTCGGTTATACACACACTTAAAACATGACTCGGTTATGCACACACTCGAAACAAAACTCGGCTATACACGTACTCAAGACATGACTCAGTTATACACGCACTCAAAACATGACTCAGTTATACACACACTTAAAACATTACTCAGTTATACACACACTCAAAACATGACTCAGTTATACACACACTTAAAACATGACTCTGTTATACACACACTTAAAACATGACTCGGTTATGCACACATTTAAAACATGACTCGGTTATACACACATTTAAAACATGACTCGGTTATACACACACTTAAAACATGACTCTGTTATACACACACTCAAAACATGACTCAGTTATACACACACTTAAAACATGACTCGGTTATACACACACTCAAAACATGACTCAGTTATACACACACTTAAAACATGACTCTGTTATACACACACTTAAAACATGACTCTGTTATACACACACTTATAACATGACTCGGTTATACACACATTTAAAACATGACTCGGTTATACACACACTTAAAACATGACTCTGTTATACACACAATCAAGACACCATTTGTGTATACACACACTCAAACTCAGTAATAAACGTATATTTAATGTGGAAGTAATAAACGTATGTTTAATGTGGAAGTAATAAACGTATATTTATTGTGGAAGTAATAAACGTATGTTTAATGTGGAAGTAATAAACGTATGTTTAATGTGGAAGTAATAAACGTATGTTTAATGTGGAAGTAATAAACGTATGTTTAATGTGGAAGTAATATACGTATATTTATGGTGGAAGTAATAAACGTATGTTTAATGTGGAAGTAATAAACGTATATTTAATGTGAACATAACTAACGTATATGACATCAAATATGACAAACTTTGTAGAGGCTTCCAAAAAAAAAACGTGTTGCCTACAAACTGAAGCTTTTAGAAACCTTCACATGTTAACTTTTCTCTACATATATCGTTAACTTTTCTCTACATATATCGTTAACTTCTCTCTACATATATCGTTAACTTTTCTCTACATATATAGTTAACTTTTCTCTACATATATAGTTAACTTTTCACTACATATATCGTTAACTTCTCTCTACATATATCGTTAACTTCTCTCTACATATATCGTTAACTTTTCTCTACATATATATTTAACTTTTCTCTACATATATAGTTAACTTTTCTCTACATATATAGTTAACTTTAAACTACATATATATTTAACTTTTCTCTACATATATCGTTAATTTTTCTCAACATATATAGTTAACTTTTCTCTACATATATAGTTAACTTTAAACTACATATATATTTAACTTTTCTCTACATATATCGTTAACTTTTCTCTACATATATCTTTGTAACTTTTCTCTACATATATAGTTAACTTTTCACTACATACATCTTTAACTTTTCTCTACATATATCGTTAACTTTTCTCTACACATATCCTTAACTTTTCTCTACATATATAGTTAACTTTTCTCTACACATATCCTTAACTTTTCTCTACACATATCCTTAACTTTTCTCTACACATACCGTTAACTTTTCTCTACTATATGTTCCACTTTTCTCTACTATATGTTCCACTTTTCTCTACACATATCCTTAACTTTTCTCTACTATATGTTCCACTTTTCTGTACTATATGTTCCACTTTTCTCTACACATATCCGTAACTTTTCTCTACACATCTCCTTAACTTTTCTCTACATATATAGTTAACTTTTCTCTACACATATCCTTAACTTTTCTCTACACATATCGTTAACTTTTCTCTACTATACGTTTAACTTTTCTCTACTTTACGTTTAACTTTTCTCTACACATACCGTTAACTTTTCTCTACTATATGTTCCACTTTTCTCTACTATATTTCCACTTTTCTCTACTATATGTTCCACTTTTCTCTGTATATCGTTAGTTGTTCCATTCACATTGCCATCATTCTCTGCTTGTGTCTTGTTGACACATACCTTCTATCCCTAACAGTGTCACTCTGAACTGTCTTTCTTTGTGAACATATCATTGACTCCTTTGCTCCAACTGTCCCACTCTCTGTCCGTGCATGTTCCTACCTGTTAATGCACATTGGCACATATTTGTGCTCATATATGACTGTCTGTCTGTCTGTCTATCTGTCTGTCTGTCTATCTGTTTGTCGGTCTGTCTATTTGTCGGTATGTTTGTGTGTTTGTCTGTCTGTCTGTCATTTTCTAAAAGTTGTTCACACTTTATAGCACACATATGTCTTTCTATCTTTATGTACACATTGTTTATATTGTATAGCATATATATGTATGTCTTATGTACTTATTGCTCACACATTTTTTAGTACAATAATATATGTCTATCTTTATGTACACGTAAATGATACATTATAGCACGTATGTGTTTATCTTTATGTACAGGTTATTTTATACATTATAGCACGTATATGTTTATCTTTATGTACAGGTTATTTTATACATTATAGCACGTATATGTTTATCTTTATGTACAGGTTATTTTATACATTATAGCACGTATATGGTTATCTTTATGTACAGGTTATTTTATTATAGCACGTATATGGTTATCTTTATGTACAGGTTATTCATACATTATAGCACGTATACGTCCACTGTGAGCTGTGTGTTTCATCCGGATCGTGTTTTGATATTCCGATTGCTTCCGATGAATGATGACATCATATGAAGAAGGACAATTAAGCTGCGATCACTTTCGGTGCCGCTTGGCCTTATGTCTTTTGGCGGGTGCTGTACCTGTTATGATGGGGACTGCAACAGCCTTTCTTTGTTTGGATCCTTCAATGAGATGAGATGTTAATTTGGATGATTCCACTGGCACGGGCGGTTGAGAAATTATGGATTTTAATTCGTTTGTAGTGATACCGAGGCCTTGGACTAACCGTTACACATACGTCTCTATCTTTCTATACATGTTCAGAATTGTCTCATATTGTTATCACTGCCGCGTATGTTGTTAATTCAGTTCACCCTATAATGTTCTTCTAATGTAGATATTATTAATCTCTTATTTACCTTGACTATACCTTTTCTATACGTGCCACTATTATTAACATAACCAACTTCATAAAAAATATGTTTTATCCATGTTTTGTGCTGTCAGTATAACGACAGTTTTTCATCATTATTTTCTTCTTCTCTTGCCCACAGCTCTTAACATTTCTTTCTATCTCGACTATTTTTAAAAAACTTATTTGTGTGTTGAATTGTTTATAAAATAACTGTTTTTCCTCATCTTGTATTTCTCTCAGAAAAGCTATTTTTATTTCAATCTTTCTCTGAGATTGACCACGGAAAGACATTAGAACTCTTTAATCTTCCTGGAGTAGATGGTTCAAACTTAAAACTGATTGAGAGATTTATGTGAGTTTGAATATTTTGATGATGAGTTATATGAAATTGTAGCAGGTCAAAAATAGAGTCAAAAGGAAATAGCTAGTTATGAAATGCTTATGAAAGAAATAAAATAGTGGTAAAGGTGGTACAGATTAGCCCAGAGAAAGGCAGCATCTGTTGAAAATGAACATTGTCCTCTACGTCACTTTGAGGTAGGATTTCTTCCGTGTTACTCTTGTAGATGTTGACTCTTATGAAAGCAAGGTCATCGATGTGACATAGACTCTGTCATGTTAGATCGATGTCACATAGACTCTGTCATGTTAGATCGATGTCACATAGACTCTGTCATGTTAGATCGATGTCACATAGACTCTGTCATGTTAGATCGATGTCACATAGACTCTGTCATGTTAGATCGATGTGATATAGACTCTGTCATGTTAGATCGATGTGATATAGACTCTGTCATGTTAGATCGATGTGATATAGACTCTGTCATGTTAGATCGATGTCACATAGACTCTGTCATGTTAGATCGATGTGACATAGACTCTGTCATGTTAGATCGAAGTGACATAGACTCTGTCATGTTAGATCGATGTCACATAGACTCTGTCATGTTAGATCGATGTCACATAGACTCTTTCATGTTAGATCGATGTCACATAGACTCTGTCATGTTAGATCGATGTGATATAGACTCTGTCATGTTAGATCGATGTGATATAGACTCTGTCATGTTAGATCGATGTCACATAGACTCTGTCATGTTAGATCGATGTCACATAGACTCTGTCATGTTAGATCGATGTCACATAGACTCTGTCATGTTAGATCGATGTCACATAGACTCTGTCATGTTAGATCGATGTGACATAGACTCTGTCAAGTTAGATCGATGTGAATTCGTGGACAATAGATGAACAAACAAATGTTTTAATGCAGAAGAATGTTGAGAGTACAATGGATATAGACGGTTCAATGAAGGGGCTTCCGGTATGAAACCGGCGGACAAAGAGAACTTTC
Organism: Megaustenia siamemsis; assembly: GCA_032433765.1. NCBI lineage: Eukaryota > Metazoa > Mollusca > Gastropoda > Stylommatophora > Ariophantidae > Megaustenia > Megaustenia siamemsis. The sequence continues at coordinate 77,755,906 of JAVIAB010000106.1, read as the reverse complement.
AAGTTACTTTAGATGTACTTTAGAGTACTTTGATTTACTTTAGAATACTTAGATTTACTTTAGAGTACTTTGATGTACTTTAGAGTACTTTGATGTACTTTAGGGTACTTTGATGTACTTTAGAGTACTTTGATTTACTTTAGAGTACTTTGATGTACTTTGATGTACTTTAGAGTACTTTGATTTACTTTAGAGTACTTTGGTGTAATTTTAGAGAACTTGTGATTTATTTTTAGGGAACTTTTGATATACTTTTCGAAGAAAGCAAATTTGTGAAAGTCTTCCTGGAAATGTTGTAACACCGGAGGAAGGGGAAGGAAATAAAAAAGTGAGTCAAGGTGACAGATAATCGGACATGCATGGAAGTAGATCAAACGTAGAGCTTCACCGCTGATGGGAATGCATGCAGGGACATGTTCGCCTTTGCCAGTGAACGTTGAGTCTGATTATGATGATGCTGAAGATATTTCAAGTGCCGAGTTGTCAGAAGAGATAACAGATGATACGAGTTTGTTTTGCACAACACTTGCAGTTCAACAGCTACAACTGAGACAGAAGTTAGGTCACGCCTGTAGAATTGAAGCGGTTAAACCATTGCTTAGGAGGCTATGAATCAATCTATCATTTATCCCGTGATCTCGTCGGTCGTCGGGCCACCATAGATGTTTATCCCGTGATCTCGTCGGTCGTTGGGCCACCATAGATGTTTATCCCGTGATCTCGTCGGTCGTTGGGTCACCATAGATGTTTATCCCGTGATCTCGTCGGTCGTTGGGCCACCATAGATGTTTATCCCATGATCTCGTCGGTCGTCGGGCCACCATAGATGTTTATCCCGTGATCTCGTCGGTCGTTGGGCCACCATAGATGTTTATCCCATGATCTCGTCGGTCGTTGGGCCACCATAGATGTTTATCCCGTGATCTCGTCGGTCGTTGGGCCACCATAGATGTTTATCCCGTGATCTCGTCGGTCGTTGGGCCACCATAGATGTTTATCCTGTGATCTCGTCGGTCGTTGGGCCACCATAGATGTTTATCCCGTGATCTCGTCGGTCGTTGGGCCACCATAGATGTTTATCCCGTGATCTCGTCGGTCGTCGGGCCACCATAGATGTTTATCCCGTGATCTCGTCGGTCGTCGGGCCACCATAGATGTTTATCCCGTGATCTCGTCGGTCGTTGGGCCACCATAGATGTTTATCCCGTGATCTCGTCGGTCGTTGGGCCACCATAGATGTTTATCCCGTGATCTCGTCGGTCGTCGGGCCACCATAGATGTTTATCCCGTGATCTCGTCGGTCGTTGGGCCACCATAGATGTTTATCCCGTGATCTCGTCGGTCGTCGGGCCACCATAGATGTTTATCCCGTGATCTCGTCGGTCGTCGGGCCACCATAGATGTTTATCCCGTGATCTCGTCGGTCGTTGGGCCACCATAGATGTTTATCCCGTGATCTCGTCGGTCGTCGGGCCACCATAGATGTTTATCCCGTGATCTCGTCGGTCGTCGGGCCACCATAGATGTTTATCCCGTGATCTCGTCGGTCGTTGGGCCACCATAGATGTTTATCCCGTGATCTCGTCGGTCGTTGGGCCACCATAGATGTTTATCCCGTGATCTCGTCGGTCGTCGGGCCACCATAGATGTTTATCCCGTGATCTCGTCGGTCGTTGGGTCACCATAGATGTTTATCCCGTGATCTCGTCGGTCGTTGGGCCACCATAGATGTTTATCCCGTGATCTCGTCGGTCGTCGGGCCACCATAGATGTTTATCCCGTGATCTCGTCGGTCGTTGGGTCACCATAGATGTTTATCCCGTGATCTCGTCGGTCGTCGGGCCACCATAGATGTTTATCCCGTGATCTCGTCGGTCGTTGGGTCACCATAGATGTTTATCCCGTGATCTCGTCGGTCGTTGGGCCACCATAGATGTTTATCCCGTGATCTCGTCGGTCGTTGGGCCACCATAGATGTTTATCCCGTGATCTCGTCGGTCGTCGGGCCACCATAGATGTTTATCCCGTGATCTCGTCGGTCGTTGGGTCACCATAGATGTTTATCCCGTGATCTCGTCGGTCGTTGGGCCACCATAGATGTTTATCCCATGATCTCGTCGGTCGTTGGGCCACCATAGATGTTTATCCCGTGATCTCGTCGGTCGTTGGGTCACCATAGATGTTTATCCCGTGATCTCGTCGGTCGTTGGGCCACCATAGATGTTTATCCCGTGATCTCGTCGGTCGTTGGGCCACCATAGATGTTTATCCCATGATCTCGTCGGTCGTTGGGTCACCATAGATGTTTATCCCGTGATCTCGTCGGTCGTTGGGCCACCATAGATGTTTATCCCGTGATCTCGTCGGTCGTTGGGCCACCATAGATGTTTATCCCGTGATCTCGTCGGTCGTTGGGCCACCATAGATGTTTATCCCGTGATCTCGTCGGTCGTTGGGCCACCATAGATGTTTATCCCGTGATCTCGTCGGTCGTTGGGCCACCATAGATGTTTATCCCGTGATCTCGTCGGTCGTTGGGCCACCATAGATGTTTATCCCGTGATCTCGTCGGTCGTTGGGCCACCATAGATGTTTATCCGTGATCTCGTCGGTCGTTGGGCCACCATAGATGTTTATCCCGTGATCTCGTCGGTCGTTGGGTCACCATAGATGTTTATCCCGTGATCTCGTCGGTCGTTGGGCCACCATAGATGTTTATCCCATGATCTCGTCGGTCGTTGGGCCACCATAGATGTTTATCCCATGATCTCGTCGGTCGTTGGGCCACCATAGATGTTTATCCCATGATCTCGTCGGTCGTTGGGCCACCATAGATGTTTATCCCATGATCTCGTCGGTCGTTGGGTCACCATAGATGTTTATCCCATGATCTCGTCGGTCGTTGGGTCACCATAGATGTTTATCCCGTGATCTCGTCGGTCGTCGGGCCACCATATATGGCATTTTCACAATTTGCTTCCAATCGTCGCGATTCAGAACAGATCTCTGTGATACAACTAATGATATTCCTATCTATTCTCACAATTAATTATATTCCTATCTATTCTCACAACTAATGATATTCCTATATATTCTCACAACTAATGATATTCCTATATATTCTCACAACTAATGATATTCCTATCTATTCTCACAATTAATGATATTCCTATCTATTCTCACAACTAATGATATTCCTATCTATTCTCACAACTAATGATATTCCTATATATTATCATAATTAATGATATTCCTTTCTATTCTCACAACTAATGATATTCCTATATATTCTCACAATTAATGGTATTCCTATCTATTCTCACAACTAATGATGCTCCTATCTATTCTCACAACTAATGATATTCCTATCTATTCTCACAACTAATGATGCTCCTATCTATTCTCTAAAGTTATTCATCCATCTTTTTTTGTCTCCCCTATCTTCTTTTGCCTGGTGATGTGTCTTGTAGAATGACTTTAGCAAGGCCTGTGGACCATGTGACGTGTTCATACCAGGTCAGTTTCCCCTCTTTTGTTATTGACAAAGGGTCTTTCTTACAAGAATCAGGGAAACTGCTAGACACACCAAAAGTAGGCGAAGAAACAACATTAGGCAGCCTCTAACAGAGACCTTTTTTCAAGGAACAGGAAATGATGTAAATCACATTTATTAATCACAGAAAAACAGCTTAGCTTGTTCCAGTCAAGTTATCCGCCCTTATTTCTGGTTCTAAGCTGGTGGTAAGAAGTCTGTGTTCCATTGGCTGCTGCAGGATTTGCTTTCTGAATTTGATAAAATTCAGCTCTTTAATGTACATCGCATCCCCACCTACTGTTTATTACATACATGGACTATATATGCAAGCTAGCCAACCCATCAGAGACAGAGGAGATCAACGAGCTTTTATTTGCAGACGATCAGGCACTAATACATGAAACAATAGAAGACCTACAAGAACACTTAAACAAACTCAACAGCTCAGGCTCAAAATACAACATGAAAATCAACATCAACAAAACAGAAATCATTAATGTCGCCAAAAATAAACAGAACATCAACATAACTATAGAAGGCAGGCAACTAAAACAAGTAGAGGAATTAAAATACCAAGGAAGTCTAATGACAAACGATAATTCTCAAACAGCAGAGATAGAATCAAGATGCAACAAAGCTTGTCAAATCATTGGACAGTTATCACCACTATTGTCCAACAAGGAAATAACTCTGGAGGCAAAACGAGCATTATACAACACAATCTTTATCCAAATTTGTGCTACCAATGCCAGACCTGGACCCTAGATGCAAGAACAATAAGAAAAATAACCTTTACAGAGATGAAATGTGTTAGACAAATGACAGGAAACAGTCTGAGAGATAAGATCAGAAAAGAAGAACTGAGAAAAAAGCTAGGAATAGCCCCCGCCATAGAATATATAAGGAAACCAGATAAAATGGTTTGGACATGTGACAAGGCAGAAAGATCAAAACGCAACACAACGAGCCTTCAACAAATGTTGTGAGAACACCAGACCCAAGGGTCGACCACGAAAAAGATGGATCGATGGAATATTAGAAGCACTAGGAAACATAACAGCAGCAGAGGCGAACAGAAGAGCAAAAGACCGCAAATTATATCTCCCCTCGACGCTGTAAAGCAGATGAGGAAGGAAAGAAGAAGAATGTAGATCGCTGTGTTAAAGTCAATCACATTGCTGGCGTGCGCCGGTTCTACGGAGTTTATATATCTGGCAGCGGTCCATTTTGATGAATCTGGCAGTGTGAACACGATCTTCCTCCGTCGTGAAGTTGAGGTGGGTATTACATCTTGAAATTGAGAGCCGTCCAATAACCGTCGTTGGATTTGTTCGGAGTCGATTACTTTCAGCTCTTTGATGTTGATCGATGGATGAACCAAGTCAACCGAAGGTTTCACCTTAAGGATTCTGCTCCGCCACTACAGTGTTCCTGAGTTTGGTTGTAGTTTTTAGAGTGAATCAAGCGTTGTGGGTGCATCCGTTGTTGACAGTGTTGTGTGTGCTACGTTATAATAATGGGCGATTGTATCCCCCCCCCCCCCACTCTAACTGTACGCTCGAAAAGTAGGGCGAGATGATAAAAGATTGTGATGCTGTTCATGAATCTACAGCCCTGATAAGACCCTCAGATCTTCATGTTAGTCAAGAGAGATGTTACCTACATTTGGGAGAGCTTCCAGGAGAACAGAGTAAAGTCTTGTGAACAAGTTTATCGTTTCACGCTGCGCGATTTGCTGCATTGGTGATGTGAGATCATATGGAGAGTTGTTAGATATTAGGTGAGGTAATCCGACCACTAACTAACTAATTAACTAACATACTAAGTAATTAATTAACTGATAAACTAACTGATTAACTAACTAAAGAACTAGCTAACTAACTAACTGACTGACTGAATAATTAACTAAATAACTAACTAAATAACTAACTGACTAACTCATCAAAAGCCTTACTAACTAACTAACTATATATCTAACTAACTAAATAATAAACAAACTAAACGATTTAACTAACTTTGTCTATGCGAGCTAGAAAGAAACAGAAAATACTAATTAGCTGCATACAAATTCCTCAGGAAAATACTTCGCATATCAGGGAATGAGTTCAAGACTAGTTCAGAAATAAGAGAAATGACAAAGAATCCAAAAACAAAAGACTAGTTCAGAAATAAGAGAAAGGACAAAGAATCCAAAAACAAAAGACTAGTTCAGAAATAAGAGAAATGACAAAGAATCCAAAAACAAAAGACTAGTTCAGAAATAAGAGAAATGACAAAGAATCCAAAAACAATCAAGAAAAGAAGGTTGTCATATTCTGGCCACGTGTTGAGAAGAGATAGCAAACGAATCTCAAGGAAAACCCTCAAATAGAAAACAAAGGATAACAGAATTAGAGGGCGACTTCAACAAAAAAAACAATAAGTAAACTGAAGCAAGAACATCAGGTATCAGCTCTCTTGTTGAGGTTGAGAGGCTCGCCTAGAAAAGGGACATGTTGCGAGGCACACTGCGGGCGGTTTGCGTAATCTGACAACAATGAGAGAATAACTGCAAAGAATTGTGAGGCATAGAGGAAAGGTAGAAGATGGTTGGAAGAAAGATAGAAGAGGACTGGAGGAAAGGTAGAACAGGATTGTAAGAAAGATAGAACAGGACTAGAGGAAAGATAGAACATGACTAGAGGAAAGGTAGAACAGGACTAGAGGGAAGGTTGAACAGGACTAGAGGAAAGATAGAATAGGACTAGAGGAAAGGAAGAATAGAACTAGAGGAAATATAGAATAGGACTAGAGGAAAGGTAGAACAGGACTAGAGGAAAGATAGAATAGGACTAGAGGAAAGGAAGAATAGAACTAGAGGAAATATAGAATAGGACTAGAGGAAATGTAGAACTGGACTAGAGGGAAGGTTGAACAGGACTAGAGGAAAGACAGAAGGTCACTGGAGGAAAGTTTGAAGAGGATTGAAAGAAAGATAGAAGAGGGCTGGAGGAAAGGTATAACAGGACTAGAAGAAAGGTGGAAGTGGACTGGAGGAAAGGTAGAACAGGAATAGAGGAAAGGTAAAACAGGACTAGAAGAAAGGTAGAACAGGACTAGAAGAAAGGTAGAACAGAACTAGAAGAAAGGTAGAACAGGACTAGAGAAAAGGTAGAATGATTGGTGGAAAGCTTGAATAATACTATAGGGAAACTAGAACAGGATTTGAAGAAAATTATAATAGGACTGGAGGAAAACTAGAACAGGACTTGACGAAAACAATAACAGGACTTGACGAAAACAAGAACAGGACTTGAGGAATACTAGAACAGTACTGAAGGAATGCTAGAACAGGACTGGAGGAAAACTAGAACAGGACTGAAGGAATGCTAGAACAGAACTGGAGGAATGCTATAACAGAACTGGAGGAATGCTAGAACAGAACTGGAGGAATGCTAGAACAGAACTGGAGGAATGCTAGAACAGGACTGGAGGATAACTAAAACAGGACTAGAGGAAAACTAGAACAGAACTGGAGGAATGCCAGAACAGGACTGGAGGAAAACTAGAACATAACTGGAGGAATGCCAGAACAGGACTTTGGGGAAAACTAGAACAGAACTGGAGGAATGCTAGAACAGAACTGGGGGAATGCTAGAACAGAACTGGTTTTAAACCATAAATAAGACATCCTTTGAAACTGTCACGTGTTTTTATTGTTTTGATCTTACCTTTTATTTTCTTCTTCTTGCTTTTTGTTTGTAAATTATCATCTTTTTCTCATTATTATTCGTCTTTTATTTTTATTTATTCTCGTATTTAACAAAATGCATTGTTTTCTCTTTTAGTCGTATCATCTTTTGTTGAATCATTTGTTTTGTTTCTACCATCATCATGTTTGTTTTTGTTTCTTGTTTTACCGTTGTAGGATCATGGATAATTCCAAAAAAAGATCTAATTATTAATAATGACTGAGTTGTGTATGTTTTCTTTTCAGTACTTCCCCGGGAGACTTTGGTTTTCCAGATACGTAAACTCTCAGGTAAGATTAGATGTGGCATTTCTAGATTATCATATTCACTCATTCGTGCGGTTCTTTGTCTGTTGTGATTTCTGCCAGCATTTTCTTTTATTTATTCCTTCATTGGATGTATTTTTCTTTGAGCGAATATTTTGTAACTTTGTTTTTATATTTTGTATTATTTATTGTGCCTTCTAGCATTCTATTGTTTGTTGAATCTCCTTTATTATTATGTGCCGTGCCGGGTAGGGTAGATCTGTCTCATAGACAGATTGTAGATGTAACTTCTCTTAGACAAATTGTAGATGTAACTTCTCTTAGACAGATTGTAAATGTAACTTCTCTTAGACAGATTGTGGATGTAACTTATTTTAGGCAGATTGTAGATGTAACTTATCCTAGACATATTGCAGATGTAACTTATCCTAGACAGATTGTAGATGCAACTTATCTTAAACAGATTGTAGATTTAACTTATCTTAGACAGATTGTAGATGTAACTTATCTTAAACAAATTGTAGATGTAACTTATCTTAGACAGATTGTAGATGTAACTTATCTTAGACAGATTGTAAAAGTAAAGTACCCCCGTCACGCCAAGTGGCGTATAGGGAAATATGGTGTTAGTGACCCTATATTTTACAGACCTTCAGCACATGATTTTTGGGGTAATGTCGTCGGTATTACGCCCGTGCTGATTTACTTTCCCAGAAAAAAATCCGGTACCCATTTAAGGCTGGGTGAACCCGGAAGCCGTCGGTTGGGATCGAACCCTACCTATTGTCCTTGATAACTTATCTTAGACATTGTAGACGTGGTCATCTCCTTAACAATTTGGAGAACTGGTCTCCCAACTCTCACTTAAATGTGTTCAAACTAAAGTTTATATTTCTCTCAAACATTTTGACGGTTATATTTCTCTCAAACAAACTCATGGTTATTTTTCGCTCAAACCAACTCATGGTTATATTTCTCTCAAACCTTATGGCGTTTATTCTCAAACCAACTCATGTTTATATTTCTCTCAAACCTTCTGATGTTTATATTTCTCTCAAACCTTCTGATGTTTATTCTCAAACCAACTAATGTTTATATTTCTCTCAAACCTTCTGATGCTTATATTTCTCTCAAACCTTCTGATGTTTATATTTCTCTCAAACCGTATGATGTTTATATTTCTCTCAAACCTTATGATGTTTATATTTCTCTCCAACCTTATGATGTTTATATTTCTCTCAAACCTTCTGATGTTTATATTTCTCTCAAATCTTCTGATGATTATTCTCAAACCAACTCATGGTTATATTTCTCTCAAACTTTTTGACGGTTATATTTCTCTCAAACCTTCTGATGTTTATATTTCTCTCAAACCTTCTGATGTTTATATTTCTCTCAAATCTTCTGATGATTATTCTCAAACCAACTCATGGTTATATTTCTCTCAAACCTTCTGATGTTTATATTTCTCTCAAACCTTCTGATGTTTATATTTCTCTCAAACCTTCTGATGTTTATATTTCTCTCAAACCTTATGATGTTTATATTTCTCTCAAACCTTATGATGTTTATATTTCTCTCAAACCGTATGATGTTTATATTTCTCTCAAACCTTCTGATGTTTATATTTCTCTCAAACCTTCTGATGTTTATTCTCAAACCAACTAATGTTTATATTTCTCTCAAACCTTCTGATGCTTATATTTCTCTCAAACCTTCTGATGTTTATATTTCTCTCAAACCGTATGATGTTTATATTTCTCTCAAACCTTATGATGTTTATATTTCTCTCCAACCTTATGATGTTTATATTTCTCTCAAACCTTCTGATGTTTATATTTCTCTCAAACCTTCTGATGTTTATTCTCAAACCAACTCATGGTTATATTTCTCTCAAACTTTTTTGACGGTTATATTTCTCTCAAACAAGTTATGTTTATATTTCTCTCAAACAAACTATTGTTTATATTTCTCTAAAACCGTCTGATGTTTATATTTCTCTCAAACTTTTTGACGGTTATATTTCTCTCAAACCAACTCATGCTTATATTTCTCACAAACCAACCCATGGTTATATTTCTCTCAAACCTTCTGATGTTTATATTTCTCTTAAACTTTATGATGTTTATATAATTCTCTCAAACTTGTTGACGGTTATATTTCTCTCAAACCAACTCATGGTTATATTCTCTCAAACCAACCCATGGTTATATTTCTCTCAAACCAACTCATGGTTATATTTCTCTCAAACCAACTCATGGTTATATTTCTCTCAAACCAACTCATGGTTATATTTCTCTCAAACCTTATGATGTTTATATTTCTCTTAAACTTTATGATGTTTATAATTCTCTCAAACTTTTTGACGGTTATACTTCTCTCAAACCAACTCATGGTTATATTTCTCTCAAACCAACTCATGGTTATATTTCTCTCAAACTTTATGATGTTTATAATTCTCTCAAACTTTTTGACGGTTATATTTCTCTCAAACCAACTCATGGTTATATTTCTCTCAAACTTTATGATGTTTATAATTCTCTCAAACTTTTTGACGGTTATATTTCTCTAAAACCAACTCATGGTTATATTTCTCTCAAACCAACCCATGGTTATATTTCTCTCAAACCAACCCATGTTTATATTTCTCTCAAACTTATTGAATGATATATTTCTCTTAGAGATATCCTCTCTTTGCTATGTGATATTCCAAGACTTATCATATTTGTGAGTGACCTGCAAATTCGAGAATGTTCCTAGATATTAAAGACATCTACATATGTTATTCATGTCTGCCTCGACCATCAACACCCATTCTACATGTGTCGTATGTGCATTTCTGTTACCTTCTTTCATCATTTCCGATCTTCTTCCTGTTTCATTTCAATTCTTCTCACAATTTGCTGTCTCCTGCATAACGTTTCCTTAGTTATGAGGGACAGCACTCAACGACCCGTCTGTGTTAGTGCTGTCTTCTAGCAACCATGGACGGATGAGATATCTTACTTCATGTATGTTGTAATATGTCATGTATGTTAATATTGAACATCTGTAATGTCTGTGTGCTCGCTCTATTTGCCCGTTAATTTTTTTTAGTTCCGATATCAGTGCTGGTGATATATGCAGCGAATATATTATTTGTTTTTTTCTTCAGTCATTGTTTTTCATTTATTCTATCCGTCATTGATCGTTTTGTTTTATATTCTTCGAATCCTTGTTTTTAATATCTTCAGATTTAACTAGATATCGATTGTTGTCAATGATGTAATAGTTGTTTTGCTTATATTCTTCGAATCCTTGTTTTTAATATCTTCAGATTTAACTAGATATCGATTGTTGTCAATGATGTAATAGTTGTTTTGTTTTATTTTCTTCGATCCTTGTTTTTAATTTCTTCCGATTTAGCTTGATATCGATTGTTGTCAATGATGTAATAGTTGGTTTGTTTTATTTTCTAAGTAATTTGTTCTTTTTTCTGTCCCCATATTTTTTTTAATTATATTTTGTTTTTACCATCGCTGGATTTAGTTCCTTCTGAGGCATTCGATATTTAGTTTTCTCCGGATCATTAGTTTTCCTTCTTGTGTTTTTTTTTTAGTTCTATTTGAACCATTATTTTTTTATAATTCTTCCTCATAAGTCGTTGATTTTTAATCTATTCGGAATCGTTAGATTGTTTGAGAGTCACTGATTTATAATTGTTTGAGAGTCACTGATTTATAATTGTTTGAGAGTCACTGGTTTATAATTGTTTGAGAGTCACTGGTTTATAATTGTTTGAGAGTCACTGATTTATAATTGTTTGAGAGTCACTGATTTATAATTGTTTGAGAGTCACTGGTTTATAATTGTTTGAGAGTCACTGATTTATAATTGTTTGAGAGTCACTGATTTATAATTGTTTGAGAGTCACTGATTTATAATTATTTGTGAGTCACTAGTTTTAGTAACGTCCCAGTCACTGTTATTAACTCCAATTATACCCAAAAACTGCCGATTATTTCCTGAAACTGTTTGAGCTCATGTGGCGTCATGTTCTGGGTTTCATTTCTTCTTGTGCCCAGTATTTATATTCTACATTGCAACAGTATATATCTAGTAGATCGCCAAATTTGTAGTTTATTTATTGGGGATTAGTTTCAATTACAATGGTGCGGTTCAAAATGTTAGGTGTTTGTGTTGCAGTTGTTGTTGTTGTAGTTTATGTATTGCAATTATTTAGATGTCGGGTATTACTATTGTGTTTATCCCAAGCATTGCATTTTTCTGAAACTTGTTCCCTACAGCGTTGGTTTAGTTTTCCAGTTGCAGATTGATTTTTTTTTAAATATCAAGTTGCGTTAGAGTAAATATTGCAACTTATGTGTTCCAAACATTTTAGTTACATTGTTGCAGCTGTCAAATTTACTAGTACTGACATGAGAACTGCCCGCACTTCACGTGACATGACAGTGTTGGGGTCATTGTTGCAGTTGTCAAACTTACTAGTACTGACATGAGAACTGCCCGCCCTTCACGTGACATGCCAGTGTTGGGGGTCATTGTTGCAGTTGTCAAACTTACTATTACTGACATGACAACTGCCCGCCCTTCACGTGACATGACAGTGTTGGGGCCACTGTTGCAGCTGTCAAACTTACTAGTACTGACATGACAATTGCCCTCACTTCACGTGACATGCCAGTGTTGGGGTCATTGTTGCAGTTGTCAAACTTACTAGTACTGACATGACAACTGCCCGCCCTTCACGTGACATGACAGTGTTGGGGGTCATTGTTGCAGTTGTCAAACTTACTAGTACTGACATGAGAACTGCCCGCACTTCACGTGACATGACAGTGTTGGGGGTCATTGTTGCAGTTGTCAAACTTACTAGTACTGACATGACACCTGCCCGCCCTTCACGTGACATGACAGTGTTGGGGGTCATTGTTGCAGTTGTCAAACTTACTAGTACTGACATGAGAACTGCCCGCACTTCACGTGACATGACAGTGTTGGGGGTCATTGTTGCAGTTGTCAAACTTACTAGTACTGACATGACACCTGCCCGCCCTTCACGTGACATGACAGTGTTGGGGGTCATTGTTGTAGCTTTCAAGCATTTTGTGTTACATTCTTCTCATCATGGTGGCAAGTCTACCAACGTCCTCGACAAATGTGAACATTTCCCATCTTATGGCGCCATATTTTGGCTACCTCTGAGCCATCCCTTACACCGCAGTAATCAAGATGTGTTTATGTGTCTTCTATCATTAATCTCAAAGGGTTTGTTGTATGTTTTCTGTAATCAATCTCAAAGGGTTTGTTGTATGTTTCTATCATTAATCCCAATGTGTTTGTTGTATGTTTTCTATCATTAATCTCAAAGAGTTTGTTGTATGTTTTCTATAATTAATCTCAAAGAGTTTGTTGTATGTTTTCTATCATTAATCTCAAAGAGTTTGTTGTATGTTTTGTATCATTAATCTCAAAGTGTTTGTTGTATGTTTACTATCATTAATCTCAAAGGATTTGTTGTATGTTTTCTATCATTAATCTCAAAGGGTTTGTTATATGTTTTCTATCATTAATCTCACACCCTTTAGTGTCTCTTCAAAGCCTATTAAATGAATTGTTTCACTATTATTCTATTCTTGCTATTGATTGCTTCAATAACTGATTAATGTGTTGCGAATACTTTACTATCATTAGTAGTTTCATTATTTTCAGTAATTATTCTTGCAACTGTTGTACTGTGATCAACTGTTATCTTGTTTTCTAAGCTGCTAATTTCAGTAATATAGACACAGAGGGAGGACCAATTAATGATACTAACATTAAGGATATCAAAAGCAAGAGATGCATTCGTTGGAAAACATGGAGTTTCCATGAAAGAAATTAAGTTAAATAAGTAAAGTAAAGTAAAGTAAAGTAAAGTAAAGTAAAGTAAAGTAAAGTAAAGTAAAGTAAAGTACCCCCGTCACGCCAAGTGGCGTATAAGGAAATATGGTGTTAGTGACCCTATATTTTACAGACCTTCAGCACATGATTTATGGGGTAATGTGGTCAGTATTACGTCCATGATGCTTTACTTTCCCAGAAAAAAATCCGGTACCCATTTTAGGCTGGGTGAACCCGGAAGCCGTCGGTTGGGATCGAACCCTACCCCTTGTCCGTGGTAGTCCAGTTCACTAACCACTGAGCTATCGCGGCTCCCAATACAGTTAAATACAAAGATAAAAATGTTTAACTCCAATGTTAAGTCAATCCTATAATATGACTATGAAACATGGAGAGAGAAAAATGATAATCATGAAGATACCTACTTTCATTAATAAATGTTTGCCCATAGTAAAGGATGAAAATGGCATTACAAAATCACTAACATAGAATTATGGGAAAGTACCAGTCAAATACTAGTGGACAAAGAGATACAACAAAGACGCATGGCGATGGATAGGACACAAACTCTGCGGAAGCCAACTGAGAGTAATACACGACAGACCTTTTTTGGAATTCTCAAGTAAAATTACAAAGAGGAAGACCAAAATATTCTTGGAAAAGACAGATAGAGGTTGTGATAAAGATGATGGGGAAGACAGAATCATCTTAAAAGAATGGCAAGAAAGAGAACGACTTGGAAAGTGTTTGTTGTAGGACCTATGATCTACAGGGAGCTGAAAGTGTTTGTTGTAGGACCTATGATCTACAGGGAGCTGAAAGTGTTTGTTGTAGGACCTATGATCTACAGGGAGCTGAAAGTGTTTGTTGTAGGACCTATGATCTACAGGGAGCTGAAAGTGTTTGTTGTAGGACCTATGATCTACAGGGAGCTGAAAGTGTTTGTTGTAGGACCTATGATCTACAGGGAGCTGAAAGTGTTTGTTGTAGGACCTATGATCTACAGGGAGCTGAAAGTGTTTGTTGTAGGACCTATGATCTACAGGGAGCTGAAAGTGTTTGTTGTAGGATCTATGATCTACAGGGAGCTGAAAGTGTTTGTTGTAGGACCTATAATCTACAGGAAGCTGAAAGTGTTTGTTGTAGGACCTATGATCTACAGGGAGCTGAAAGTGTTTGTTGTAGGACCTATGATCTACAGGGAGCTGAAAGTGTTTGTTGTAGGACCTATGATCTACAGGGAGCTGAAAGGTAGGAGAAGAAGAGGAAGAAGAAGTAGCTACTAAATTAAGTTCGTTTTGAAATAGCATTTGATAACAAAAGAGCCATGAGCTATAGCTGAATCTGCCTTATTGAAATAGCATTTGATAACAAAAGAGCCATGAGCTATAGCTGAATCTGCCTTATTGAAGTAGCATTTGAGAACAAAAGAGCTGTGATCTATAGCTGAATCTGCCTTATTGAAATAGCTAGTGAGAACAAAAGAGCTATGAGCTATAGCTGAATCTGCCTTATTGAAAGATGAAACTAACGAAGAAATGAATTAGCAATAATTATGGCTGGGTGAAGATATGGCTGAATGAACAAACACATGTTCTCACAAATCGATGGCTAGATAATTTCAGAAAGTATTGCCACATTAAAGAAGCTACTCGACCAATCAGCCAGTGCCCATCGATGTCCACTTAAAGCTGTCAACCTGACACTGTCTGTAGCGAGTTATGTGTTTTATCGATCTCTGCCGCTGCCTCACGTCATAACTTATCTCTATTTTTATATTTCCCTCTACTTTCCTCAAAGCGGAATCTGTGAGGTCGTGTTGACTCTCATAACACCTTCTTTGTAGTTACGCCTATTTCCTGGTTAGTGTTCCTGTGAAAGTGGCTTTTTATCTTTATTTCTCTCTCGCTCTCTTTCTTTCTCGCTTTCTTTCTTTCCTTCCCTCTTTCTTTCCTTCCTTCCTTTCTTCCTTCTTTCCTTCCATCTTTCCTTTCTTCCTTCTTTACTTCTTTTTTACCATAGATATCGTATCCAGCTTGTCATGTGCCACCTGGTACCCAGCAACAAATATCCTTACTTCTTCCCCGACGACGACAATTCCTCACATGATGCCCCAAGTCTGGCACATACTATTGAACATACTGCCTCAACATGTCTGCCCCAGCTTGTCTTCAGCCGAGACATCAATAAAATATCAAAATTTTCGCCCATCAAATTATGAATCTATCAAATTGTCACTAAAGTCACATGCAGATCTGATGTCAATAAATTTACCTTCTTTTTCTTCTCCTTCTTCCTCTTCTTCTTCTTCCTCTTCTTCTTCTTATTATTATTATCATTCTCATTCTCCTTCTTCTTCCTCTTCTTATTATTATTATTATCATTCTCATTCTCCTTCTTCTTCCTCTTCTTCTTCTTCCTCTTCTTATTATTATTATTATCATTCTCATTCTCCTTCTTCTTCCTCTTCTGCTTCTTCCTCTTCTTATTATTATTATTATCATTCTCATTCTCCTTCTTCTTCTCCTTCTTCTCCTCCTTCTCCTCCTTCTACTTCCTCTTCTTCTTCTTTCTTTCAGTTCCCTGTGGAGCTGGAGCATAGGTCTTCAAATAACACTTTCAGCTCTCTGTGGAGCATATGTCTTCAAATAACACTTTCAGCTCTCTGTGGAGCATATGTCTTCAAATAACACTTTCAGCTCTCTGTGGAGCATATGTCTTCAAATAACACTTTCAGCTCTCTGTGGAGCATATGTCTTCAAATAACACTTTCAGCTCTCTGTGGAGCATATGTCTTCAAATAACACTTTCAGCTCTCTGTGGAGCATATGTCTTCAAATAACACTTTCAGCTCTCTGTGGAGCATAAGTCTTCAAATAACACTTTCAGCTCTAAGTGGAGCATATGTCTTCAAATAACACTTTCAGCTCTCTGTGGAGCATAGGTCTTCAAATAACACTTTCAGCTCTAAGTGGAGCATATGTCTTCAACTAACACTTTCAGCTCTCTGTGGAGCATAGGTCTTCAGCTAACGCTTTCAGCTCTCTGTGGAGTATAGGTCTTCATCTAATGCTTTAGCTCTCTATTGAGAATATGTCTTCAAAAAACACTTTCAGCTCTAAGTGGAGCATAGGTCTTCAACTAACACTTTCAGCTCTCTGTGGAGCATAGGTCTTCAACTAACACTTTCAGCTCTAAGTGGAGCATAGGTCTTCAACTAACACTTTCAGCTCTAAGTGGAGCATAGGTCTTCAACTAACACTTTCAGCTCTCTGTGGAGCATAGGTCTTCAACTAACACTTTCAGCTCTAAGTGGAGCATAGGTCTTCAACTAACACTTTCAGCTCTCTGTGGAGCATAGGTCTTCAACTAACACTTTCCCTGCGTTTCTGTTTCTTGCCATTCTTTTAAAATCTTTCCATTGTCTTCCCCATCATGCTCATTTCTGTTTCTACCTGTCTTCTTCTAGTATAGTTTAGTCTTCCTGTTTGTCTCTTCACCTGGGGATTCCAAAATAATTGATTGCCATAAAACACTCTCGGTTGGCATCCGCAGTGCGTGTCCTATTCACTACCATCGTCTTCGTTGCATATATCTCTTTATCCACTTGTATTCGAATGGTACTTTTCCATAATTCTACATTATTGATTTTCTCCTGCCATTTCCATACTTTTATTCAACGCAAACATCCATTAATGAAGGTCTGCATCTCCGTGAATGCCATTTTTTTGTTCTCCTTGTTTCACAGCCAAATAAAATGGCTAATTTGATATTAATTAATATGTAATTAAAAGATAATAATTTATATATCAAATTGTCCCAACAGCAATGAGATTTTCATAAATGGAATTGTCCAATTTCAAGTTATTTTTTTTAGACCACTAAAGGAACATTAGAAATAATGATTTCAGGGAGCATCAGTTTCGTGTATACAAGAAGTGAATCTTTCATCAGTTTCATGTATATAAGAAGTGAATCTTTCATCAGTTTCATGTATACAAGAAGTGAATCTTTCATCAGTTTCATGTATACAAGAAGTGAATCTTTCATCAGTTTCGTGTATACAAGAAGTGAATCTTTCATCAGTTTTATGTATACAAGAAGTGAATCTTTCATTTCATCAGTTTCATGTATACAAGAAGTGAATCTTTCGTCAGTTTCATGTATACAAGAAGTGAATCTTTCATCAGTTTCATGTATACAAGAAGTGAATCTTTCATCAGTTTCATGTATACAAGAAGTGAATCTTTCATCAGTTTCATGTATACAAGAAGTAAATCTTTTATCAGTTTCATGTATACAAGAAGTAAATCTTTTATCAGTTTCATGTATACAAGATGTGAATCTTTCATCAGTTTCATGTATACAAGAAGTGAATCTTTCATCAGTTTCATGTATACAAGATGTGAATCTTTTATCAGTTTCATGTATACAAGAAGTGAATCTTTCATCAGTTTCATGTATACAAGAAGTAAATTTTTTATCAGTTTCATGTATACAAGAAGTAAATCTTTTATCAGTTTCATGTACACAAGAAGTAAATCTTTTATCAGTTTCATGTATACAAGAAGTGAATCATTCATCAGTTTGAAGTACTGGAGAAGTGCATCTATTTCCGAATCAAACCAAACCAAAAACTATTTTTACTGGGTCGAGACGAGCTTGAACACATTTGGAATATTTCAAATAAACGTTCTTCACGGAGTCTTCACGGAAGTCTTCACGGAGTCTTCACGGAAGTCTTCACGGAAGTCTTCACGGAGTCTTCACGGACGGGTGGAAACAGGCTGATGTTGATCTGTCTGACCGTCACTGTTTGCGGAAAGGTTGTCTCAGATCTCATCTTGCCTATTTTGGAATGCCAGGCTGGATGAACAAGGCAGTTTTAACTCGAAGGAACTCACCTCTCTCTTGATCTTACATCGGAAATTAACTGTGCCAGCCAGAATTGTCATGGAATAACCGAATTCAGTGTCGTATTTGAATATTAGGCCTCGCTAACGAGATCAGAATACGTGGCAGAATTGTGTGATTATGTTTCCTAGCAACATACGTCAGGTCGAGTCAGTGTACTACGTCAGCTAGTGCAGACACCGATCTATGTGGGCACAAAAGATCATTCTGATTGCTTGTTTATTATCAAGCGGGCAACGAGGGGGCACAGTCTGATTTAGCAAGGTCCCGGGAGAAAACCCATGCAGGAGTAACATGTTAGCTCTGGCGGAATTCCCACTTGAGCGTAGAAAGATATGGCGCAACCACGGACAGAAGTAACTCTTTAGTCTGGTGAGACTGTTTACCTGTAAGACTGTTTTTGTGTAAGACTGTTTACCTGTAAGACTGTTTTCCTGTTGGAGATAACTGAGAGATAGCTTGACGAGGCAAGTGAAAGGGTAGGCAAATAGAGTCTAACGAATGAATTCTGACGACGGATGCACCGAACCAACTACACGATGCAAATCACAGAAGCGCACATCGTTAATAAATAAATGAAAAATAAGACATTTACTTCATCATCATCAAGTACCACGCCTGCTGGCGTAGGTGATCATGTCTCTCCACAACTTTCGATCTCGTCAGTTTTTTATAATTTCTGTTGTTGACCTACTGCCAAACCATTCTCTTAAGCTGTCTGGTATCTTTTCTCTTTGCTTTCGTCTATCTCTTCGTCCCTCAATTTTCCCAGTTGTTACAATATATTCCAGCTGGTCTCTTCTCATTACATGGCCAAAAATATTATGACTGTTTCTTCCTAATATTGGAAATTAGCTCTCTTTTTGCTTTGACCTCTCTCAGAACATCTTCATTACTCTTCATAACTGTCCATGGTATTTTCAGTATTCTTCTGTAAAACCACATCTCTACAGACTCCAGTGATTTTCTTGTCTGTTGTCCTATTGTCCACGATTCGCATCCATATGTTAAGACTTGCTCTACATAACATTTAAGAACTCTTTTTCTTGTTTCTATTGTCAGAAATGGATTGCATAGTATCTTCCTCATTTTTTAGAAAGCTGCTTTTGCCTGAGCCATTCTGCATCACACGTCTTTTGTACATCTTCCGTCTGAGGTTAACAAAGTTCCCAAATATTTAAATTCATTTACCTGTTTTAATATTGTTCCACTTGTCTTTATTTTTCACTGAGGTGATGTCTTTTTCTTTGTTGTTACCATTACTTCTGTCTTTTTGTTATTAAGGCTGAGCCCTTTATTTTTGCTTTCTTTCACTATAATGTCTAACATCTCTTGTAACTCATTTTCACTCTTAGCGATTAAGACATTTACTTACTATCTATGATTGACGACAGTAAACGAATATTGCTTCTAGATGTGTACTGCAGACCTGTGTTTCTCACATCAGAAATCATAAACCAGCTTGTAGTTAGCACCAGTCTCTATCTGTGTTTCTCTGACATTCTCGTCATGTGCTTCTCTTCCATTCTCCTCCTGTGTTTCTCTGACATTCTCGTCATGTGCTTCTCTTCTATTCTAGTCCTGTGTTTCTCTGACATTCTCTTCGTGTGCTTATCTTCCATTCTCCTCCTGTGTTTCTCTGACATTCTCCTCTTGTGCTTCTCTCCCATTCTTCTGTGTTTCGCTCACATTCTCCTCCTGAGTTTCTCTCCCATTCTCCTGAGTTTCTCTCCCATTCTCCTGTGTGTTTCTCTCATGTTCCTCCTGAGTTTCTCTCCCATTCTCCTTCTGTGTTTCTCTCATGTTCCTCCTGTGTTTCTCTCCCATTCTCCTTCTGTGTTTCTCTCATGTTCCTCCTGTGCTTCTCTCCCATCAACCTCCTGCAATTCATGTTGAAATGATAAGCCATGAGGTCGCCTTGGTAATAACGCCTGTTTTCCTGTGCATCTCACGAAAGAATATCCGCTTGTAACTAACAAATGATAGCCATGAGGTCGCCTTGGTAATAACGCCTGTTTTCCTGTGCATCTCACGAAAGAATATCCGCTTGTAACTAACAAATGATAAGCCATGAGGTCGCCTTGGTAATAACGCCTGTTTTCCTGTGCATCTCACGAAAGAATATCCGCTTGTAACTAACAAATGATAAGCCATGAGGTCGCCTTGGTAATAACGCCTGTTTTCCTGTGCATCTCACGAAAGAATATCCGCTTGTAGCTAACAAATAATAAGCCAAGAGCCCTGTCACGCCAAATGGCGTATAAGGAAAATTGTGTTAGTGACCATCACCTTCAGTACGTGATTTTTGGAGCCGATTTACTTTCCCAGAAAAAAATCCGGTACAACAAAGTGTAAAATACCCGCGTGTCCTTGACCTCAGTGTTAGTGTCCGACCAATAAGATTACAGCAAAATGTAAATAAATGGACGTTATTAGTGTATATACGTACATTAGGTTATGTCAGAGTTCAGTATTGCAAGACGAGACTAGAACATAGCGTTGTGAGAACAGTGACATAGACCAAGCTACTGTGTGGTGTTTAGGACTGGCCAAAAGGTGTTCCTGCTTGGTAGACGACATTTGGTGGGTTTACAGTACCTAGAGTACGGCACTACTTTATTGTACGGAATCCCAGATTGTTAAATTTGACCAAACAATCATTTTATTTTCTGTCAATAGAAACACTTCATGTTGTGTTTATTTTCTGTCAATAGAAACACTTTATGTTGTGTTTGTTTTCTGTCAATAGAAACACTTTATGTTGTGTTTGTTTTCTGTCAATATAAACACTTTATGTTGTGTTTATTTTCTGTCAATAGAAACACTTTATGTTGTGTTTGTTTTCTGTCAATAGAAACACTTTATGTTGTGTTTATTTTCTGTCAATAGAAACACTTTACGTTGTGTTTGGTTTCTGTCAATGGAAAAACTTTAAGTTTTTTTTTTTTTTTCTATCAAAAGAAGCACATATTTATGTTTTGTTTGTTTGTTTTCTATCAATAAAAACACTTATTTATGTTCTATTTGTATGTTTGTTTGTATTATGTCAATAAAGGCAGCTTATGTTTTGTTTGATTTTTTTTTCCTTCCAATAGAAAAACTTCATGTTTGTTTGTATGTTTGTTTCTTTTCTGCCGATAGATACACTTCATGTTTTCTTATCTGCCGATAGGTACACTTCATGTTTTCTTATCTGCCGATAGATACACTTCGTGTTTTCTTATCTGCCGATAGATACACTTCGTGTTTTCTTATCTGCCGATAGATACACTTCGTGTTTTCTTATCTGCCGTTAGATACACTTCGTGTTTTCTTATCTGCCGATAGAAAGACTTCATGTTTTCTTATCTGCCGATAAAAAGACTTCATGTTTTCTTATCTGCCGATAGAAAGAATTCATGTTTTCTTATCTGCCGATAGATACACTTCATGTTTTCTTATCTGCCGATAGATACACTTCATGTTTTCTTATCTGCCGATATATACACTTCATGTTTTCTTATCTGCCGATAGATACACTTCATATTTTCTTATCTGCCGATAGATACACTTCATATTTTCTTATCTGCCGATAGATACACTTCATATTTTCTTATCTGCCAATAGAAAGACTTCACGTTTTCCCCCCAAATAAAAACATTGTCAGGCATTGTTTGCACTGTATCCACTCGGCTCTTGAACGACCTCTTACATCACATCTCTCCAGACAGAAAGTCTAATAGTTTTAGCTCTCAAGCAGGGCAAGCTTGGCACGAGTAAATGCCAGACCCAAAGTTCATTGTACCTCTGGTTGAAGCTCATGGGCTGATAACATTCAGAAGACACATAATCAACAACAATGGAAGATCAAATTATCATCACTGCATGAGCTCGGAGATTGCCAGAATGACGGGAGCCGACCGGAAGTCATCGACACGAGAACGCACGTGCTGTCAACCATGAAATCAGATGAGGTTTCTTGAAGATAGCGAGAGAATTAATAACACTAGGAGCTCGTGTTTGGAATAACTGAAAGCAAAAGTATAATTTGTTAAAAGACTAAACCATAACGATCATCATGTTGTAGAGCGTGATTGACTTGAGATTATCTGTGATCGAGCGAAATCACCAATGTCAAGTTGATCAACACTTCGGATCGTTGAACCAGCAATGTTCTTTATTACACGCCAGAGATGGGTTTTTTGTTGAGATGAACAAGTAGCATTTTATCGTCAAGAGATCTCCATTAACTGTCAAGATATATCCCATTAACTGTCAAGATATCTCCCATTAACTGTCAAGATATCTCTCATTAACTGTCAAGATATCTCCCATTAACTGTCAAGATATCTCACATTAACTGTTAAGATATCTGCCATTAACTGTTATGATATCTCCCATTAACTGTCAAGATATCTCCCATTAACTGTTAAGACATCTTCCATTAACTGTCAAGACATTTCCAATTAACTGTCAAGATATCTGCCATTAACTGTCAAGACATCTTCCACACTCCGATGTTATATATATATAACAAAGAGACATAGCTCAATGCGACAGTCTTCGCCTATGACGTCTTCAAAGATTTCCACAGATGAGAGGAGACATGTACTGCTGCTATAGATCTGGAGGATGCATACAACAGAATATTGAACCATGGTCTTCCTAGCCAACTTCTATTTGTCCAGGGCTGCCACAAGGCCCACCAGTTCTATTTAACGTGTACACAAGCAACCACGCTCACGGAACAACAGCTGGATGGGAGAGGAAGAACTATGACTTTTGCTGATGATATTCTGGTATATCGACAGGGAAGAACTATGACTTTTGCTGATGATATTCTGGTATATCGACAGGGAAGAACTATGACTTTTGCTGATGATATTCTGGTATATCGACAGGGAAGAACTATGACTTTTGCTGATGATATTCTGGTATATCGACAGGGAAGAACTATGACTTTTGCTGATGATATTCTGGTATATCGACAGGGAAGAACTATGACTTTTGCTGATGATATTCTGGTATATCGACAGGGAAGAACTATGACTTTTGCTGATGATATTCTGGTATATCGACAGGGAAGAACTATGACTTTTGCTGATGATATTCTGGTACATCGACAGGGAAGAACTATGACTTTTGCTGATGATATTCTGGTATATCGACAGGGAAGAACTATGACTTTTGCTGATGATATTCTGGTATATCGACAGGGAAGAACTATGACTTTTGCTGATGATATTCTGGTATATCGACAGGGAAGAACTATGACTTTTGCTGATGATATTCTGGTACATCGACAGGGAAGAGACAGACGGGGAATCGTCTCCACAATGCAACAGAACTCGATCGCATCTCTTCGTGGTGTGGGGTATCAGGTGCCTTGGTTAACCCTAATAAAGCATCATCTACATGGTTCTCACTTAACAATCACATCGTTAACACGGAAACACTGGTGGTACGAATGGGAGCTGATGAGGTGACCAGGGACAGGGTGATGACGTACCTCGGAGTTAAGTTTGATCGCAGTCTGTGTTTACGGGACCACGTCGACCATGATAACAAAATCCCGCAAAGGATTAGCCGCCTGAAGGTCCTGGCAGCTGCCAACATCGAGCAGAGGCTACTTACCCTTCTGTTCCAGGGACTAGGCCTCTCACCAATCGCGTACGCTCTGGCAATTGTTACTGTCAGTACGACACAAATTGACGGACTGGAGAAAATACAGAATGAAGCCATGCGCATTATATTGGGTTGTACGAGGGACACTCCCTGTGTAGCAATGAGGTATCTTCTTGACTTTCTAAACATGGATGACAGGATCAAGATCTGGAGGGCACGAGCATACCTGAAGATAGGTGCATATAAAGAGCATCCATTGCACCAAGGGCTAGGCACAGGGAAAGGTGACAGACTAAAAGGAGGCAAATCATGGGTGGGCCGAGTTGTCATCAAACAAGTCTGTGGTCTTACCAATCTCAACGCTGGCGAGGAGTGGATACCGGTACCACCATCATTCAGGGGCACATTCTCGTGTATTGTTACACTTAACTGTAAATATAGGGAACAGAACTCAGTCGTGGTCAATGCGGAGGTCAACGGTCTCATCTGCGATAACACCGATGAGAAAGATGCAGTCATCTATACAGACGGATCTGTAATACAACACAAAAGGAGTGCATGAGTATTTGCAGCAGCTAGCTGCGCTGTCGTTGAAAACGGTCAACCAATTGACCGGTCGGACATCATCAATACTCTCCGAGATGTTGGAATGACGCAGGACTTCGACAACCATGAGTCCACGTCACTCCTTCGGATGAAAGAGATGGGAGTTAAGATGGGCACAGCCAGAAACGAGAAACTTAGTGGGCGTCTTAGAAGACTTATCAACCAACACGAACTTGCGGTGTCATGGCGGCTAAGTGCCGGTCGTTTTTATAATTCGGCTCTTGCTGATATATTTAAATGATTGGTTTACACAAAAGTCTAGTTGTGAAATAATGTGTTGCTATTCCCCGTTTTGATGCATGTTTTACTTCTGACGACCGACACATAACTGGAGTCGTCAGTCTCTGGACACAGCGGGACTAGCTAAGGAGAGGATCTGAACACCTATGGACATGTTCGAAGCACAATGATGATGACCCGCAAATAACTCAATAACATCTCCCATTAACTATCAAGACATCTTCCACAAATATAGGACTTCCGGTTTCAAGATGGTGCGGTCATGATTGCGTCAACGTTCACTGTTACGTTTTTTGCCTGAAAAAAATTGTTATAATTCTAACTTTCCAATACAGATAAATGTATAGATGGGAAGTTCCACTATTGGGACCTTCGCCGGTGAAGTGGATTACATGCATGTGATCTGAAATCCTCTACAGTGTACACAATAGTGTGTTCTGTGTTGATTGCAATATACTCGTACGTCATCATTGAAATACCGGTCAATATGACGGATATGCGGCAAGAACCACTGAGATATAGTCTGAAAAGTGTTCCTTGTTGCAGTTTCCTCATATTCCAAGTCTGGCTTGCTGCCGGAGCTACTGAGTTTAGTGCTCTGTGCACACCGTGAGCTGTCTGTTTCATCCGGATCGTGTTTCGATATTCCGATTGCTTACGATGAATGGTGATATCGTATGAAGAAGAACAATTCAACTGCGTTCACTTTCGGTGTCCCTTGGCCTTATGTCTTTTGGCGTGTGCTGTAGCGGCTATGATGGGGACTGCAACTGCCTTTCTTTGTTTGGATCCTTCAGTGAGATGAGATATTAATTCGGATGATTCACTGACACGGGCGGTGGAGAAATTATGGATTTTAATTCATTTGCAGTGATACCGAGGTCTTCGAATAACCTTCACCATCTAACTTCTTCCATTAACCGGAGACATTTCCCATTAACTGTCAGAGAAAAATGGTTATTTTCCATATTCTCTGTCCTCTTATTCATTATTCTGTCAGACAAATTCCGCCAGCACGAACTTGTACAACCAAGAGGACATTTATAAGGGAGGAGCTGAAACCTGACAGGTCCCGTAATCCTTGATAGAACGACAAGAACTGGCAAAGAACTCGTTGAAATGTTGTCATCGCAACATGAGACAAGGCTTGGCTTCCTGCTGTAGTTTACCATGACTACTCTTCTTTCTTTTCAAATACTCGGAATACCAGGAACCGACAACTCTGACTCAGTAACAATTCTATGTGTTCGTAAATACTGTCCCCCTGGGTTTGTTTGTTGCTTCCAAGTTAGTGTTGGTTTTTACACAAGGCAGCATTGGTCAGCGCAAAGAGACAGACTAAACATATTTATTCCCACTCTATGTTACCATCGCCAACCATGGACACTCGCAGTAAGTCATGAAAGAAAGACAACACAGAAATGATATGTTTGTGACAGGTTGTAGGCGTGGCCAGAGGAGAGATTTAGGAATGAGGATGTAAGAGAAAGAGTGGTCGTAGAGCCAATTTTGAATGGATACAAGGAGAACCAATTATGAATGGATACAAAGAGAGCAGATTGTGAATGGATACAAAGAGAACAAATTGTGAATGGATACAAAGAGAACAAATTGTGAATGGATACAAAGAGAGAAAATTGTGAATGGATACAAAGAGAACAAATTGTGAATGGATACAAAGAAAGCAAATTGTGAATGGATACAAAGAGAGCAAATTGTGAATGGATACAAAGAGAGCAAAGTGTGAATGGATACAAAGGGAACAAATTGTGAATGGATACAAAGAGAACAAATTGTGAATGGATACAAAGAGAACAAATTATGAATGGATACAAAGAGAACAAATTGTGAATGGATACAAAGAGAGCAAATTGTGAATGGATACAAAGGGAACAAATTATGAATGGATACAAAGAGAACAAATTATGAATGGATACAAAGAGAACAAATTATGAATGGATACAAAGAGAACAAATTGTGAATGGATACAAAGAGAACAAATTGTGAATGGATACAAAGAGAGCAAATTGTGAATGGATACGAAGAGAACAAATTATGAATGGATACAAAGAGAACAAATTATGAATGGATACAAAGAGAACAAATTATGAATGGATACAAAGAGAACAAATTGTGAATGGATACAAAGAGAACAAATTATGAATGGATACAAAGAGAGCAAATTGTGAATGGATACAAAGGGAACAAATTGTGAATGGATACAAAGGGAACAAATTGTGAATGGATACAAAGGGAACAAATTGTGAATGGATACAAAGAGAACAAATTGTGAATGGATACAAAGGGAACAAATTGTGAATGGATACAAAGAGAGCAAATTGTGAATGGATACAAAGGGAACAAATTGTGAATGGATACAAAGGGAACAAATTGTGAATGGATACAAAGAAAACAAATTGTGAATGGATACAAAGAGAGCAAATTGTGAATGGATACAAAGAAAACACATGGAATGCTTTGTCCACCTGGAGAGAAAGTCTAATGATGTCATACCATACAAGGTGAAGGACACAGAGCTCGAGGCAGACCAAGGCTATGGTGGGGGAGAGAGGAAGAGAGTGGTAGAGAGAGGAAGAAGTGAGAAAGAGACAGAAGTGGAGGGGGGGGGAGAGTGTGGAAGAGAGGAAGAAAGTGGTAGAGAGAGGGGGGAGAGAATGAGAGAGAGAGGGGCGAGAGAGATGAAGAGAGGGAGGGATGAGATAGAGAAAGAGAGAGTGAGAGAAAGAAGGGGAGAGAGAGATGGGGAGAAGAAAAGAGAGAGAGAGAGAGAGAGAGAGAGAGAGACGGATTGTTTTACTTTGTGGTTGCTACTTGTATGTCAATGTTTACTTTCACAGTTTCATCAACGTCTACCTTTTCAGTGACAAAAAACACTCAACGCTCTTGATAAATCCTGTCTCTTCAACGACTTGTAGTTTCTGCTACTTTTTTCTCTCTTTTTATTTAACTTTGATGTTCAACTTGTGATCTTTTGTCATGCCAGCTTTTTGCGAAAGGTCAATAGTCTGTGTTTAACCTTGATCAATATGTCTGCCTTGCTTGTATGCTTCAAACTTGTTGTCTGTTCTGATGTCGAAATTAATGGCTTTCTTCTCCTTTGTGGTTTCCAGCATTTGTAAATGTCTTCTCTTTTGTTTTTCTCTGGAAGCTGCGCCAAAAATCGACTTTATAACAGAGAAAGTCTAATTTACGTGTAGTCAATAGATTGAACAAAGAGAAATAGACAGCATAAGAGAGCCTGCCCCTGTCAACAGTTTAAGCCAATCTTGAGTGGGTGATCACAATTTGTACAATGTACTCTTAGTTTGCGGATTTCTTTCATGGGAAAGTAAAGCAGCACGGGCGTAATACTGACCACATTACACCACAAATAATGTGCCGATAGTTAGTAAAGATGATGGTCACTAACACCATATTCCCTATACGTCACGTGGCGTGACGGGTCACTAACACCATATTCCCTATACGTCACTTGGCGTGACGGGTCACTAACACCATATTCCCTATACGTCACTTGGCGTGACGGGTCACTAACACCATATTCCCTATACGTCACGTGGCGTGACGGGTCACTAACACCATATTCCCTATACGTCACTTGGCAAGACGGGTCACTAACACCATATTTCTTATACGTCACTTGGCGTGACGGGTCACTAACACCATATTCCCTATACATCACTTGGCGTGACGGGTCACTAACACCATATTCCCTGTATGTCACTTGGCGTGACGGGTCACTAACACCTTATTCCCTATACGTCACTTGGCGTGACGGGTCACTAACACCACATTCCCTATACGTCACTTGGCGTGACGGGTCACTAACACTATATTCCCTGTACGTCACTTGGCGTGATGGGTCACTAACACCATATTTCCTATACGTCACTTGGCGTGACGGCTCACTAACACCATATTCCCTATACGTCACTTGGCGTGACGGGTCACTAACACCATATTCCCTATACGTCACTTGGCGTGACGGGTCACTAACACCATATTCCCTATACGTCACTTGGCGTGACGGGGCTCTTGACTTGTTTTTTTTTGCTCTTAGTTTTATCTGTTCTAGTTCTTTCTCTTCGTCACATCATCTTATGTTTGATAGCTTGTATCTTGATGTTATAACGTTGACTTGATGTTGTAACGTTGACTTGATGTTGTAACGTTGACTTGATATTGTAACGTTGATTTGATGTTGTAACGTTGATTTGATGTTATAACATTGACTTGATGTAACATTGACTTGATGTTGTAACGTTGACTTGATGTTGTAACGATGATTTGATGCTGTAACGTTGATTTGATGTTGTAACGTTGACTTGATGTTGTAACGTTGATTTGATGCTGTAACGTTGACTTGATGTTGTAACGTTGATTTGATGCTGTAACATTGACTTGATGTTGTAACGTTGACTTGATGCTGTAACGTTGACTTGATGTTGTAACGTTGATTTGATGCTGTAACGTTGACTTGATGTTGTAACGATGATTTGATGCTGTAACGTTGATTTGATGCTGTAACGTTGACTTGACTTTATAAACGTTGACTTGATGTTGTAAGCTTGACTTGATTTTATAACGTTGATGTTGTAAGGTTGACTTGATGCTGTAACGTTGACTTGATGATGTAAAGTTGACTTGATGTTGTAACGTTGACTTGATGTTGTAACGTTGACTTGATTATATAACTTTGACTTGATGTTGTAATATTGACTTGATTTTGTAACGTTGACTTGATTATATAACTTTGACTTGATGTTGTAATATTGACTTGATGTTGTAACGTTGACTTGATGTTGTAACGTTGACTTGATTATATAACTTTGACTTGATGTTGTAACATTGACTTGATGTTGTAACGTTGACTTGATGTTGTAAAGTTGACTTGATGATATAAAGTTGACTTGATGCTGTAACGTTGACTTGATTATATAACTTTGACTTGATGTTGTAACGTTGACTTGATGATATAAAGTTGACTTGATGTTGTAACGTTGACTTGATGTTGTAACGTTGACTTGATGTTGTAACGTTGACTTGATGATATAAAGTTGACTTGATGTTGTAACATTGACTTGATGATATAAAGTTGACTCGATATTCTCTCACCGTTTACTGTCGGTCTGTTTGCCCTCTGCGCGATTCTCTTTTATTCTGGGCTTCTGTTAATGGGAGTGGTTCCTCGTCTTCAACTAGGCAAACCTTTTTAATAGATTAGATGTTTCTCAACCTAGCGATTGATCTCTAGGTGGGCAAACCATTTTATAGGTGTCTCTCTACCTAAAGATTGATCTCTAGGTGGGCAAACCATTTTATAGGTGTCTCTGTACCTAAAGATTGATCTCTAGGTGGGCAAACCATATTATAGAAGTTTTTCTACCTAAAGATTGATCTCTAGGTGGGCAAACCATTTTATATGTGTTTCTCTACCTAAATATTGATCTCACTAAATAAACCATGTTACAGATATCTATCTACCTACATATTTACCTCACTAGACAAACCATTTTATATGTGTTTCTCTACCTAAATATTGATCTCACTAAACAAACCATGTTACAGATATCTATCTACCTACATATTTACCTCACTAGACAAACCATTTTATAGGCGTCTCTCTACCTAAAGATTGATCTCTAGGTGGGCAAACCATTTTATAGGTGTCTCTCTACCTAAAGATTGATCTCTAGGTGGGCAAACCATATTATAGATGTTTTTCTACCTAAAGATTGATCTCTAGGTGGGCAAACCATTTTATATGTGTTTCTCTACCTAAATATTGATCTCACTAAACAAACCATGTTACAGATATCTATCTACCTACATATTTATCTCACTAGACAAACCATTTTATAGATGTCTCTCTACCTAAAGATTTACCTCACTAGACAAACCATTTTATAGATGTCGCTTGTTGTGTTTTAAGAATGATTTTATTGTTTCTCTTTTGATCTTTAATTTGTATGTTGTTGCTTCTGGTCACACCAACCGCTGTTCACCATCATCTCATTTCTAGGACAATCAACTTCCGCCTCGTCACAAAATCAAGTTCCCAAACCTGCAGTTTTAAAACACCAAATGTAATCTAAACAAATGAAACTTAAAAAATGCTTTCAGAAGCACATTTCTCTTCAAATCCAATTCCTCTGATTAAAAAAAACGGAATCTGTGAGCTTTCATTACAATCACACACCAAGCTGCAGGTTAATTATGGACAAAACAAATATTGTCGGAAGGAAGGCCGACTCTAGTCAGTCACAATGTCCCGGAAAATTACGACAATAAACGAGTTTAAAGGTCCCAGAATCCAATTGTAAAATGGACACATTTGAAAGAGCTCGAGCCACATAACTCCTGGACGGGGCCCTATCAAGGATACATGCGTTATCAACAATAGATTAGCACTGGCATCAGCTTTTGAAAGATCTGAAATCAAGTGTAAATATTTTATTAAAACGTCACGTGTGATATTTCATTATATGATTATATCGTTGGGTGTAAATTGTATATGTCATGATATGATTATATCGTTGGGTGTAAATTGTATATGTCATGATATGACATCTTTAGATACAGAAATTGACACTCGTATTGGTAAAGCCGCTACCACCTTTGCCCGTCTTTCTAAGCGTGTCTGGCAAAACAACAAACTGACAATTAAAACAAAATCTGCAGTGTACAATGCCTGCATAATTAGTATCCTCCTGTATGGCAGCGAATCTTGGACAACCTATGTAAAGCAGGAGAGGAGGCTAAATGCATTCCATATGCGATGTCTACGCCGTATTCTTGGTATCACCTGGAAGGATAAAGTGACAAACGTGGAGGTCCTGACTCGCACAGGCCTACCGAATATCTACACGCTGCTCAAACAACGTAGGTTACGCTGGCTTGGCCATGTACACCGTATGAAAGATGGCCGCGTACCAAAAGATATACTCTACGGGCAACTGGTATATGGTAAAAGAACTAGGGGGCGCCCAAAACTTCGATTTGTAGATGTGTGTTAACGTGACATGAAGAATCTGAACATAAACCCTGCAGCATGGGAAGACAAAGCTGCAGACCGAAATCTCTGGAAACACACTCTAAAGGTTCACCTCAAACAAGAAGCAGACAGATTCATAGAGAAAGAGAATACGCGGCGAAAGAAAAGAAAGGAAAAAATAACATTTCTAGGGGCGCTGAAAAATCCATAGTCAACTATGACTGACGGAGGCTACTACTACTACATGATATGATTATATCGTTGGATGTAAATTGTATATGTCATGATATGATTATATCGTTGGGTGTAAATTGTATATGTCATGATATGATTATATCGTTGGGTGTAAATTGTATATGTCATGATATGATTATATCGTTGGGTGTAAATTGTATATGTCATGATATGATTATATCGTTGGGTGTAAATTGTATATGTCATGATATGATTATATCGTTGGGTGTAAATTGTATATGTCATGATATGATTATATCGTTGGGTGTAAATTGTATATGTCATGATATGATTATATCGTTGGGTGTAAATTGGCAGCAGGTAAGGAAAGTAAGACAAATCTGAAGGATGCCCAAATGTAGGCGTGGGGCGCCAAGAAATAGAGAACTAAACGTCATCATTAGGCCGGAACTTCAAACTTGTGCGTACATTCTGCTCTTTTATGATTCATCATCATCGCTGGGTCACGTGTCCTTCGTGGAACGTTGCATTCATTACAGCCCGTCTGAAAGAATCTATGTCTCTAGCCAGATCTAACACAGAAAGTTACATTCACCACAACCCGTCTGAAAGAATCTCTGTCTCTAGCCAGATTTCCCACATAAAATTAAATTCACCACAGCCCGTCTGGAAGAATCTCTGTCTCTAGCCAGATCTACCACAGAACGTTGCATTCATTACAGCCCGTCTGGAAGAATCTCTGTCTCTAGCCAGATCTACCACAGAACGTTGCATTCATTACAGCCCGTCTGGAAGAATCTCTGTCTCTAGCCAGATCTACCACAGAACGTTACATTCACCACAGCCCGTCTGAAAGAATCTCTGTCTCTAGCCAGATCCATCACAGAACGTTGCATTCACCACAGCCCGTCTGGAAGAATCTCTGTCTCTAGCCAGATCTCCCACAGAACGTTACATTCATTACAGCCCGTCTGAAAGAATCTCTGTCTCTAGCCAGATCTAACACAGAACGTTACATTCATCACAGCCCGTCTGAAAAAATCTCTGTCTCTAGCCAGATCTCCCATAAAACTATACATTCACCACAGCCCGTCTGAAAGAATCTCTGTCTCTAGCCAGATCTAACACAGAACGTTACATTCATCACAGCCCGTCTGAAAAAATCTCTGTCTCTAGCCAGATCTCCCATAAAACTATACATTCACCACAGCCCGTCTGAAAGAATCTCTGTCTCTAGCCAGATCTCCCATAAAACTATACATTCACCACAGCCCGTCTGAAAAAATCTCTGTCTCTAGCCAGATCTCCCATAAAACTATACATTCACCACAGCCCGTCTGAAAGAATCTCTGTCTCTAGCCAGATCTCCCATAAAACTATACATTCACCACGGCCCGTCTGAAAAAATCTCTGTCTGTAGCCAGATCTCCCATAAAACTATACATTCACCACAGCCCGTCTGAAAGAATCTCTGTCTCTAGCCAGATCTCCCATAAAACTATACATTCACCACAGCCCGTCTGAAAGAATCTCTGTCTCTAGCCAGATCTAACACAGAACGTTACATTCATCACAGCCCGTCTGAAAAAATCTCTGTCTCTAGCCAGATCTCCCATAAAACTATACATTCACCACAGCCCGTCTGAAAGAATCTCTGTCTCTAGCCAGATCTCCCATAAAACTATACATTCACCACAGCCCGTCTGAAATAATCTCTGTCTCTAGCCAGATCTCCCATAAAACTATACATTCACCACAGCCCGTCTGAAAGAATCTCTGTCTCTAGCCAGATCTCCCATAAAACTATACATTCACCACGGCCCGTCTGAAAAAATCTCTGTCTGTAGCCAGATCTCCCATAAAACTATACATTCACCACAGCCCGTCTGAAAGAATCTCTGTCTCTAGCCAGATCTCCCATAAAACTATACATTCACCACAGCCCGTCTGAAAAAATCTCTGTCTCTAGCCAGATCTCCCATAAAACTATACATTCACCACAGCCCGTCTGAAAGAATATCTGTCTCTAGCAAGATCTCCCATAAAACTATACATTCACCACAGCCCGTCTGAAAAAATCTCTGTCTCTAGCCAGATCTCCCATAAAACTATACATTCACCACAACCCGTCTGAAAGAATATCTGTCTCTAGCAAGATCTCCCATAAAACTATACATTCACCACAGCCCATCTGAAAAAATCTCTGTCTCTAGTCATATCTCCCATAAAACTATACATTCACCACAGCCCATCTGAAAGAATCTCTGTCTCTAGCCAGATCTGCCATAGTCCGATTGAACGAGTCTCTGTCTCTAGCCAGATCTACCATAGTCCGATTGAACGAATCTCTGTCTCTAGCCAGATCTGCCATAGTCCGATTGAACGAATCTCTGTCTCTAGCCAGATCTGCCATAGTCCGATTGAACGAATCTCTGTCTCTAGCCAGATCTACCATAGTCCGATTGAACGAATCTTTGTCTCTAGCCAGATCTGCCATAGTCCGATTGAACGAATCTCTGTCTCTAGCCAGATCTGCCATAGTCCGATTGAACGAATCTCTGTCTCTAGCCAGACCTGCCATAGTCCGATTGAACGAATCTCTGTCTCTAGCCAGATCTGCCATAGTCCGATTGAACGAATCTCTGTCTCTAGCCAGATCTGCCATAGTCCGATTGAAAGAATCTCTGTATCTAGCCAGATCTACCATAGTCCGATTGAACGAATCTCTGTCTGTAGCCAGATCTGCCATAGTCCGATTGAACGAATATCTGTCTCTAGCCAGATCTGCCATAGTCCGATTGAACGAATATCTGTCTCTAGCCAGATCTGCCATAGTCCGATTGAAAGAATCTCTGTCTCTAGCCAGATCTGCCATAGTCCGATTAAAAAAATCTCTGTCTGTAGCCAGATCTCCTACAGAAAGTTACATTCACCAAACTCCGATTGAAAGAATATCTGTCTCTAGCCAGATCTGCCATAGTCCGATTGAAAGAATCTCTGTCTCTAGCCAGATCTGCCATAGTCCGATTGAAAGAATCTCTGTCTCTAGCCAGATCTGCCATAGTCCGATTGAAAGAATCTCTGTCTCTAGCCAGATCTGCCATAGTCCGATTGAAAGAATCTCTGTCTCTAGCCAGATCTGCCATAGTCCGATTGAAAGAATCTCCGTCTGTAGCCAGATCTGCCATAGTCCGATTGAAAGAATCTCTGTCTGTAGCCAGATCTCCTACAGAAAGTTACATTCACCAAACTCCGATTGAACGAATCTCTGTCTCTAGCCAGATCTGGCATAGTCCGATTGAAAGAATCTCTGTCTGTAGCCAGATCTGCCATAGTCCGATTGAAAGAATCTCTGTCTGTAGCCAGATCTCCTACAGAAAGTTACATTCACCAAACTCTGATTGAAAGAATCTCTGTCTCTAGCCAGATCTGCCATAGTCCGATTGAAAGAATCTCTGTCTGTAGCCAGATCTACCAAACTCCGATTGAACGAATCTCTGTCTCTAGCCAGATCTACCAAACTCCGATTGAACGAATCTCTGTCTCTAGCCAGATCTGCCATAGTCCGATTGAAAGAATCTCTGTCTCTAGCCAGATCTCCTACAGAAAGTTACATTCACCAAACTCCGATTGAACGAATCTCTGTCTCTAGCCAGATATTGCACTTCTTCAATTCTCGTGATATAAGTCCCTTCGATGTTTTGAAACCCACTTTTATTGTCGTGTTTAATGTCTCTTTGATGTCTTCAAACCACCTTCATCTTGGTCTACCCCCGATGCGTCACTCAGGAACCATGCCTTCCATTATTGTTCTTTCCAGCCCGCTGTGTCTTTTGTCGTGGTCATAGTATTTGAATGTCCTCTGTCGAATGATGTTTATAAGCCCGTTCTTTCTAATGTTTGGGCTTTTAATTTGTCTTCTTTGCTCGTTTTCATTATCCAAGGTATCTTAAGGATTTATTATGTAGCGTTTTGTTTCCAGTGAATCGGTTTTCTTCTCCGTTATTTGCGAGATTATCTATATGATTCACGGCCACATGTTGCCATCGGGAAGATACATACAATACACACGGTATATTAAATCCTGACACGTACGATATGTTAATTTTTAAGAAAGTAAGCATGCAGGTGTAAAGTAGTTAGTAAGTTTCAAAAGGTAGGCGTAACATGCCAGATTGTAGTTACTGTCAAAAAGTAGGCAGTAGTGATGAAATGTAGTAAATAGCTTTTCCTCGGTATTATAGTGGTAAGTATCCCCGCCTGTCACGCGGGAGACCGGGGTTCGATTCCCCGCCGGGGAGGATTTTTTTTTTTTTTTTTTGGGGGGGGGGGGCCTCGGTAGCCGAGTTGGGAAAACCACCCGACTGGACTACCGACGTTCGGACAACCCGTGTTCGATTCCCGCTGGGAGCAGTGTGAGTTGTACTCGTGGTTGGAAAAAAAAAAAATACCACCACTGTCGACCCAGCCGTTGGCATAAATGGGTACCAGGGTATTACACTGGGAAGGTGAGGAATGTTGCTTCGCATCTGAGTTTCGATGCTTGAGGCTACACTATACAAAAATCTCCAAACATTTCTGGATAGGCGGCCGAGCACATATGGGTATAAACTCGCGTGCTAAGACGCCGGTTCAAGTCTCGTACTTTACCTTACCTAAATAGCTGAGGATACATGTTGGGTTGAAAGAACTGTATAGTTTGTTTTCTTAGTAGAGATTGGATGCCTGAGCTTGCCAGGATGTGTCGAGCATGTAGAGGCCATAAAGTAGTCACTTGGTATCAATAAGTTAAATGTCAACGTCGGTCTCTGGATCGATATAACAGCGCTCGACGCATTTATAGATCTGACGTCATTTTTGTTGATAAACAAAGCAACGTTTTAATCAACAGGCAGGGACAACACGCAAACATCAACAGCTATAATCACATATTGATTAACGTGTAGGGACAACACACACATTTCAGCAGATGTCGTCACATATTGATCAATAGGCAGGGACAACACAAAAATATAAACAGCTGTCATCATATATTGATCAATAGGCAGGCACAGCACACAAACATCAACAATTATTAGTCGCATATTAATCAACTGACAGGGACTACACACACACACACACACACACACACACAAACACACACACACACACACACACACAAACACACACACACAAACATCAACAGCTGTCACCACATATTGATCAATAGGCAGGGACAACACACACACAAACATCAACAACTATAATCACATATTGATCAATAGGCAGGGAAAACACACAAACATCAACATTTATAATCGCATATTAATCAACTGGCAGGGGCAACACACACACATCAACAGGTATAATCACATATTAATCACCTGGCAGGGACAACACAAACACATCAACAGTTATAATCACACATTGATCAATAGGCAGGAACAACATATCAACATCAACAGCTATAATCACATATTAATCAGTAGGCAGGGAAAACACACAATCATCATCAGCTGCAATCACATATTGATCAATTGATGCGAGTTCTTCCGGCTGTGATAGTTCAATGTAGCCATACGGACGTTGAGGATAAATTTACGTGGTGATAGGGACGACGAGAATAAATTTAAGTGGTGATAGGGACGTCGAGAATAAATTTACGTGGTGATAGGGACGACGAGAATAAATTTAAGTGGTGATAGGGACGTCGAGAATAAATTTACGTGGTGATAGGGACGACGAGAATAAATTTACGTGGTGATAGGGACGTCGAGAATAAATTTATGTGGTGATAGGGACGTCGAGAATAAATTTACGTGGTGATAGGGACGACGAGAATAAATTTACGTGGTGATAGGGACGACGAGAATAAATTTAAGTGGTGATAGGGACGTCGAGAATAAATTTACGTGGTGATAGGGACGACGAGAATAAATTCAAGTGGTGATAGGGACGTCGAGAATAAATTTATGTGGTGATAGGGACGACGAGAATAAATTTAAGTGGTGATAGGGACGTCGAGAATAAATTTAAGTGGTGATAGTGACGTCGAGAATAAATTTATGTGGTGATAGGGACGTCGAGAATAAATTTAAGTGGTGATAGGGACGACGAGAATAAATTTATGTGGTGATAGGGACGTCGAGAATAAATTTATGTGGTGATAGGGACGACGAGAATAAATTTATGTGGTGATAGGGACGACGAGAATAAATTTATGTGGTGATAGGGACGACGA
The DNA here is from genome assembly GCA_032433765.1 of Megaustenia siamemsis. Lineage (NCBI taxonomy): Eukaryota > Metazoa > Mollusca > Gastropoda > Stylommatophora > Ariophantidae > Megaustenia > Megaustenia siamemsis. The sequence continues at coordinate 77,717,697 of JAVIAB010000106.1, read as the reverse complement.
GAATAAATTTACGTGGTGATAGGGACGACGAGAATAAATTTACGTGGTGATAGGGACGACGAGAATAAATTTATGTGGTGATAGGGACGACGAGAATAAATTTACGTGGTGATAGGGACGACGAGAATAAATTTACGTGGTGATAGGGACGACGAGAATAAATTTATGTGGTGATAGGGACGACGAGAATAAGTTTATGTGGTGATAGGGACGACGAGAATAAATTTATGTGGTGATAGGGACGACGAGAATAAATTTATGTGGTGATAGGGACGACGAGAATAAATTTACGTGGTGATAGGGACGACGAGAATAAATTTACGTGGTGATAGGGACGACGAGAATAAATTTATGTGGTGATAGGGACGTCGAGAATAAATTTACGTGGTGATAGGGACGACGAGAATAAATTTAAGTGGTGATAGGGACGTCGAGAATAAGTTTATGTGGTGATAGGGACGACGAGAATAAATTTATGTGGTGATAGGGACGACGAGAATAAGTTTATGTGGTGATAGGGACGACGAGAATAAATTTATGTGGTGATAGGGACGACGAGAATAAATTTACGTGGTGATAGGGACGACGAGAATAAATTTACGTGGTGATAGGGACGACGAGAATAAATTTACGTGGTGATAGGGACGTCGAGAATAAATTTATGTGGTGATAGGGACGACGAGAATAAGTTTATGTAATCCGCCTTGTTGCCGCCACCTTGACTCAACCAATATGTAACCCCGCTTGCACAGGTCTCCTTCCTGTTCAGTGTGCCACTACTTAGCACTCTGCAGCTCACGTGATGGCTCGTAAGGACCTAAGCCCTCACCTGTGGACTCTGGCCTGCACTGGTAGAACACCTCTTCATCTCGGCCTCGCCCTTTATCCCGTTGATCGATTCTCCATTGACTTCGCGTTGTGATTTCTTTAGTTCAAAGTGACCCCAGCATTCGTTTATAACTAGGGATCACAATTCAGCTAACATTCCGCAAATCATGACCAACACCGATGAATTTTCACACATAACAATTTAATTTACACAAGAAACACTTCCGGTACATGTTCACAAATACAAATACAAAGTCGCTGGGGGCCTCACATTCATCTCTTCCCTTGCTCCCCTAACACAATGTCAAAGGGTGATCGCTGAGTTTACCCCGCACTAAGGGTTATCCTCGACTGACAGACAGTTTTATACTACCACGATTTCACTTGTCTACTAACTTCTCTGTACTTGGGCTGTAGCTCTAACAGCTCTACACATGACTCTTCAGACTGATCATCAGTCTCATAGTGTTGCGATCATACCTGATCTACCTAAAGTCTCTACACCTGGGTTGTAGCTCTAACAGCTCTAGACATGACTCTTCAGACTAATCATCAGTCTCATAGTGTTGCGATCATACCTGATCTACCTAAAGTCTCTACACCTGGGTTGTAGCTTTAACTACCTCTATTAATGTCTCTTCACAACTTATACTAAGTCTCATAATGGGGAGATCACTCATGATCTCAATAAAGTCTCTGCACATGATTGTAGCTCTAACTACTATGTAGCTATATGGGCGAAGAGAATGGGTTTATGTAGCTATATGGACGACGCGAGAATGAGTTTATGTAGCTATATGGACGACGCGAGAATGAGTTTATGTAGCTATATGGACGACGCGAGAATGAGTTTATGTAGCTATATGGGCGACGAGAATGAGTTTATGTAGCTATATGGGCGACGAGAATGAGTTTATGTAGCTATATGGACGACGAGAATGAGTTTATGTAGCTATATGGACGACGAGAATGAGTTTATGTAGCTATATGGGCGGCGAGAATGAGTTTATGTAGCTATATGGGCGACGAGAATGAGTTTATGTAGCTATATGGGCGACGAGAATGAGTTTATGTAGCTATATGGATGACGCGAGAATGAGTTTATGTAGCTATATGGGCGACGAGAATGAGTTTATGTAGCTATATGGACGACGAGAATGAGTTTATGTAGCTATAGGAACGACGAGAATGAGTTTATGTAGCTATATGGGCGACGAGAATGAGTTTATGTAGCTATATGGACGACGCGAGAATGAGTTTATGTAGCTATATGGACGACGAGAATGAGTTTATGTAGCTATATGGACGACGCGAGAATGAGTTTATGTAGCTATATGGACGACGAGAATGAGTTTATGTAGCTATATGGACGACGCGAGAATGAGTTTATGTAGCTATATGGACGACGCGAGAATGAGTTTATGCAGCTATATGGACGACGCGAGAATGAGTTTATGTAGCTATATGGACGACGAGAATGAGTTTATGTAGCTATATGGACGACGAGAATGAGTTTATGTAGCTATATGGACGACGCGAGAATGAGTTTATGTAGCTATATGGGCGACGAGAATGAGTTTATGTAGCTATATGGACGACGAGAATGAGTTTATGTAGCTATATGGACGACGAGAATGAGTTTATGTAGCTATATGGGCGACGAGAATGAGTTTATGTAGCTATATGGTCGACGCGAGAATGAGTTTATGTAGCTATATGGACGACGAGAATGAGTTTATGTAGCTATATGGACGACGCGAGAATGAGTTTATGTAGCTATATGGACGACGAGAATGAGTTTATGTAGCTATATGGACGACGCGAGAATGAGTTTATGTAGCTATATGGACGACGCGAGAATGAGTTTATGTAGCTATATGGACGACGCGAGAATGAGTTTATGTAGCTATATGGACGACGAGAATGAGTTTATGTAGCTATATGGACGACGCGAGAATGAGTTTATGTAGCTATATGGACGACGCGAGAATGAGTTTATGTAGCTATATGGACGACGCGAGAATGAGTTTATGTAGCTATATGGACGACGCGAGAATGAGTTTATGTAGCTATATGGACGACGAGAATGAGTTTATGTAGCTATATGGGCGACGAGAATGAGTTTATGTAGCTATATGGACGACGAGAATGAGTTTATGTAGCTATATGGACGACGAGAATGAGTTTATGTAGCTATATGGGCGACGAGAATGAGTTTATGTAGCTATATAGACGACGAGAATGAGTTTATGTAGCTATATGGGCGACGAGAATGAGTTTATGTAGCTATATGGACGACGAGAATGAGTTAATGTAGCTATATGGACGACGAGAATGAGTTTATGTAGCTATAAGAACGACGCGAGAATGAGTTTATGTAGCTATATGGGCGACGAGAATTAGTTTATGTAGCTATATGGGCGACGAGAATGAGTTTATGTAGCTATATGGGCGACGAGAATAAGTTTATGTAGCTATATGGACGACGCGAGAATGAGTTTATGTAGCTATATGGACGACGAGAATGAGTTTATGTAGCTATATGGACGACGCGAGAATGAGTTTATGAAGCTATATGGACGACGCAAGAATGAGTTTATGTAGCTATATGGGCGACGGGAATGAGTTTATGTAGCTATATGGGCGACGAGAATGAGTTTATGTAGCTATATGGGCGACGAGAATGAGTTTATGTAGCTATATGGGCGACGAGAATGAGTTTATGTAGCTATATGGGCGACGAGAATGAGTTTATGTAGCTATATGGGCGACGAGAATGAGTTTATGTAGCTATATGGGCGACGAGAATGAGTTTATGTAGCTATATGGACAACGAGAATGAGTTTATGTAGCTATATGGACAACGAGAAAGAGTTTATGTAGCTATATGGACGACGAGAATAAGTTTATGTAGCTATATGGACGACGAGAATAAGTTTATGTAGCTATATGGACGACGAGAATGAGTTTATATAGCTATATAGACGAGAAAGAGTTTATGTAGCTATATGGACGACGAGAATAAGTTTATGTAGCTATATGGACGACGAGAATAAGTTTATGTAGCTATATGGACGACGAGAATGAGTTTATGTAGCTATATGGGCGACGAGAATGAGTTTATGTAGCTATATGGGCGACGAGAATGAGTTTATGTAGCTATATGGGCGACGAGAATGAGTTTATGTAGCTATATGGGCGACGAGAATGAGTTTATGTAGCTATATGGACAACGAGAATGAGTTTATGTAGCTATATGGACAACGAGAAAGAGTTTATTTAGCTATATGGGCGACGAGAATGAGTTTATGTAGCTATATGGGCGACGAGAATAAGTTTATGTAGCTATATGGGCGACGAGAATGAGTTTATGTAGCTATATCGGCGACGAGAATGAGTTTATGTAGCTATATGGGCGACGAGAATGAGTTTATGTAGCTATATGGGCAACGAGAATGAGTTTATGTAGCTATATGGGCGACGAGAATAAGTTTATGTAGCTATATAGACGACGAGAAAGAGTTTATGTAGCTATATGGGCGACGAGAATGAGTTTATGTAGCTATATTGGCGACGAGAATGAGTTTATGTAGCTATATGGGCGACGAGAATGAGTTTATGTAGCTATATGGGCGACGAGAATGAGTTTATGTAGCTATATGGGCGACGAGAATAAGTTTATGTAGCTATATGGGCGACGAGAATGAGTTTATGTAGCTATATGGGCGACGAGAATGAGTTTATGTAGCTATATGGGCGACGAGAATGAGTTTATGTAGCTATATGGGCAACGAGAATGAGTTTATGTAGCTATATGGGCGACGAGAATAAGTTTATGTAGCTATATAGACGACGAGAAAGAGTTTATGTAGCTATATGGGCGACGAGAATGAGTTTATGTAGCTATATTGGCGACGAGAATGAGTTTATGTAGCTATATGGGCGACGAGAATAAGTTTATGTAGCTATATGGACGACGCGAGAATGAGTTTATGTAGCTATATGGACGACGAGAATGAGTTTATGTAGCTATATGGGCGACGAGAATGAGTTTATGTAGCTATATGGGCGACGAGAATGAGTTTATGTAGCTATATGGGCGACGAGAATGAGTTTATGTAGCTATATGGGCGACGAGAATGAGTTTATGTAGCTATATGGGCGACGAGAATAAGTTTATGTAGCTATATGGACGACGCGAGAATGAGTTTATGTAGCTATATGGACGACGAGAATAAGTTTATGTAGCTATATGGACGACGCGAGAATGAGTTTATGAAGCTATATGGACGACGCGAGAATGAGTTTATGTAGCTATATGGGCGACGAGAATGAGTTTATGTAGCTATATGGGCGACGAGATTGAGTTTATGTAGCTATATGGGCGACGAGAATGAGTTTATGTAGCTATATGGGCGACGAGAATGAGTTTATGAAGCTATATGGGCGACGAGAATGAGTTTATGAAGCTATATGGGCGACGAGAATGAGTTTATGTAGCTATATGGGCGACGAGAATGAGTTTATGTAGCTATATGGGCGACGAGAATAAGTTTATGTAGCTATATGGGCGACGAGAATGAGTTTATGTAGCTATATGGGCGACGAGAATGAGTTTATGTAGCTATTTGGGCGACGAGAATGAGTTTATATAGCTATTTGGGCGACGAGAATGAGTTTATATAGCTATTTGGGCGACGAGAATGAGTTTATATAGCTATTTGGGCGACGAGAATGAGTTTATATAGCTATTTGGGCGACGAGAATGAGTTTATATAGCTATATGGGCGACGAGAATGAGTTTATATAGCTATTTGGACGACGAGAATAATTTTATGTAGCTATATGGACGACGAGAATAAGTTTATGTAGCTATATGGACGACGAGAATGAGTTTATATAGCTATATAGACGACGAGAAAGAGTTTATGTAGCTATATGGACGACGAGAATAAGTTTATGTAGCTATATGGACGACGAGAATAAGTTTATGTATCTATATGGACGACGAGAATGAGTTTATGTAGCTATATGGGCGACGAGAATGAGTTTATGTAGCTATATGGGCGACGAGAATGAGTTTATGTAGCTATATGGGCGACGAGAATAAGTTTATGTAGCTATATGGGCGACGAGATTGAGTTTATGTAGCTATATGGACAACGAGAATGAGTTTATGTAGCTATATGGGCGACGAGAATGAGTTTATGTAGCTATATGGGCGACGAGAATGAGTTTATGTAGCTATATGGGCGACGAGAATGAGTTTATGTAGCTATATGGGCGACGAGAATGAGTTTATGTAGCTATATGGGCGACGAGAATAAGTTTATGTAGCTATATGGACGACGCGAGAATGAGTTTATGTAGCTATATGGACGACGAGAATGAGTTTATGTAGCTATATGGGCGACGAGAATGAGTTTATGTAGCTATATGGGTGACGAGAATGAGTTTATGTAGCTATATGGGCGACGAGAATGAGTTTATGTAGCTATATGGGCGACGAGAATGAGTTTATGTAGCTATATGGGCGACGAGAATAAGTTTATGTAGCTATATGGACGACGCGAGAATGAGTTTATGTAGCTATATGGACGACGAGAATAAGTTTAGGTAGCTATATGGACGACGCGAGAATGAGTTTATGAAGCTATATGGACGACGCGAGAATGAGTTTATGTAGCTATATAGGCGACGAGAATGAGTTTATGTAGCTATATGGGCGACGAGAATGAGTTTATGTAGCTATATGGGCGACGAGAATGAGTTTATGTAGCTATATGGGTGACGAGAATGAGTTTATGAAGCTATATGGGCGACGAGAATGAGTTTATGAAGCTATATGGGCGACGAGAATGAGTTTATGTAGCTATATGGGCGACGAGAATGAGATTATGAAGCTATATGGGCGACGAGAATGAGTTTATGTAGCTATATGGGCGAGGAGAATGAGTTTATATAGCTATATGGACAACGAGAATGAGTTTATGTAGCTATATGGGCGACGAGAATGAGTTTATGAAGCTATATGGGCGACGAGAATGAGTTTATGAAGCTATATGGACAACGAGAATGAGTTTATGTAGCTATATGGACAACGAGAATGAGTTTATGTAGCTATATGGGCGACGAGAATGAGCTTATGAAGCTATATGGGCGACGAGAATGAGTTTATGAAGCTATATGGACAACGAGAATGAGTTTATGTAGCTATATGGACAACGAGAATGAGTTTATGTAGCTATATGGGCGACGAGAATGAGTTTATGTAGCTATATGGACAACGAGAATGAGTTTATGTAGCTATATGGGCGACGAGAATGAGTTTATGAAGCTATATGGGCGACGAGAATGAGTTTATGAAGCTATATGGACAACGAGAATGAGTTTATGTAGCTATATGGACAACGAGAATAAGTTTATGAAGCGATATGGGAGACGAGAATGAGTTTATGTAGCTATATGGGCGGCGAGAATGAGTTTATGTAGCTATATGGGCGACGAGAATGAGTTTATGAAGCTATATGGACAACGAGAATGAGTTTATGTAGCTATATGGGCGACGAGAATGAGTTTATGAAGCTATATGGACAACGAGAATGAGTTTATGTAGCTATATGGACAACGAGAATGAGTTTATGTAGCTATATGGGCGACGAGAATGAGTTTATGAAGCTATATGGGCGACGAGAATGAGTTTATGAAGCTATATGGACAACGAGAATGAGTTTATGTAGCTATATGGACAACGAGAATGAGTTTATGTAGCTATATGGGCGACGAGAATGAGTTTATGTAGCTATATGGACAACGAGAATGAGTTTATGTAGCTATATGGGCGACGAGAATGAGTTTATGAAGCTATATGGGCGACGAGAATGAGTTTATGAAGCTATATGGACAACGAGAATGAGTTTATGTAGCTATATGGACAACGAGAATAAGTTTATGAAGCTATATGGGCGACGAGAATGAGTTTATGTAGCTATATGGGCGACGAGAATGAGTTTATGTAGCTATATGGAGCGACGAGAATGAGTTTATGAAGCTATATGGACAACGAGAATGAGTTTATGTAGCTATATGGGCGACGAGAATGAGTTTATATAGCTATTTGGGCGACGAGAATGAGTTTATATAGCTATTTGGGCGACGAGAATGAGTTTATATAGCTATTTGGGCGACGAGAATGAGTTTATATAGCTATTTGGGCGACGAGAATGAGTTTATGTAGCTATTTGGGCGACGAGAATGAGTTTATATAGCTATTTGGGCGACGAGAATGAGTTTATATGGCTATTTGGGCGACGAGAATAAGTTTATATAGCTATTTGGGCGACGAGAATTAGTTTATATAGCTATTTGGGCGACGAGAATGAGTTTATATAGCTATATGGGCGACGAGAATGAGTTTATATAGCTATTTGGACGACGAGAATAAGTTTATATAGCTATATGGACGACGAGAATAAGTTTATGTAGCTATATGGACGACGAGAATGAGTTTATATAGCTATATAGACGACGAGAAAGAGTTTATGTAGCTATATGGACGACGAGAATAAGTTTATGTAGCTATATGGACGACGAGAATAAGTTTATGTAGCTATATGGACGACGAGAATGAGTTTATGTAGCTATATGGGCGACGAGAATGAGTTTATGTAGCCATATGGGCGACGAGAATGAGTTTATGTAGCTATATGGGCGACGAGAATAAGTTTATGTAGCTATATGGGCGACGAGATTGAGTTTATGTAGCTATATGGACAACGAGAATGAGTTTATGTAGCTATATGGGCGACGAGAATGAGTTTATGTAACTATATGGGCGACGAGAATGAGTTTATGTAGCTATATGGGCGACGAGAATGAGTTTATGTAGCTATATGGGCGACGAGAATGAGTTTATGTAGCTATATGGGCGACGAGAATAAGTTTATGTAGCTATATGGGCGACGAGAATGAGTTTATGTAGCTATATGGGCGACGAGAATGAGTTTATGTAGCTATATGGGCGACGAGAATGAGTTTATGTAGCTATATGGGCGACGAGAATGAGTTTATGTAGCTATATGGGCGACGAGAATAAGTTTATGTAGCTATATAGACGACGAGAAAGAGTTTATGTAGCTATATGGGCGACGAGAATGAGTTTATGTAGCTATATGGGCGACGAGAATGAGTTTATGTAGCTATATGGGCGACGAGAATAAGTTTATGTAGCTATATGGACGACGCGAGAATGAGTTTATGTAGCTATATGGACGACGAGAATGAGTTTATGTAGCTATATGGGCGACGAGAATGAGTTTATGTAGCTATATGGGCGACGAGAATGAGTTTATGTAGCTAGATGGGCGACGAGAATGGGTTTATGTAGCTATATGGGCGACGAGAATGAGTTTATGTAGCTATATGGGCGACGAGAATAAGTTTATGTAGCTATATGGACGACGCGAGAATGAGTTTATGTAGCTATATGGACGACGAGAATAAGTTTATGTAGCTATATGGACGACGCGAGAATGAGTTTATGAAGCTATATGGACGACGCGAGAATGAGTTTATGTAGCTATATGGGCGACGAGAATGAGTTTATGTAGCTATATGGGCGACGAGAATGAGTTTATGTAGCTATATGGGCGACGAGAATGAGTTTATGTAGCTATATGGGCGACGAGAATGAGTTTATGAAGCTATATGGGCGACGAGAATGAGTTTATGTAGCTATATGGACAACGAGAATGAGTTTATGTAGCTATATGGGCGACGAGAATGAGTTTATGAAGCTATATGGGCGACGAGAATGAGTTTATGAAGCTATATGGACAACGAGAATGAGTTTATGTAGCTATATGGACAACGAGAATGAGTTTATGTAGCTATATGGGCGACGAGAATGAGTTTATGAAGCTATATGGGCGACGAGAATGAGTTTATGAAGCTATATGGACAACGAGAATGAGTTTATGTAGCTATATGGACAACGAGAATGAGTTTATGTAGCTATATGGGCGACGAGAATGAGTTTATGTAGCTATATGGACAACGAGAATGAGTTTATGTAGCTATATGGGCGACGAGAATGAGTTTATGAAGCTATATGGGCGACGAGAATGAGTTTATGAAGCTATATGGACAACGAGAATGAGTTTATGTAGCTATATGGACAACGAGAATAAGTTTATGTAGCTATATGGGCGACGAGAATGAGTTTATGTAGCTATATGGGCGACGAGAATGAGTTTATGTAGCTATATGGGCGACGAGAATGAGTTTATGAAGCTATATGGACAACGAGAATGAGTTTATGTAGCTATATGGGCGACGAGAATGAGTTTATATAGCTATTTGGGCGACGAGAATGAATTTATATAGCTATTTGGGCGACGAGAATGAGTTTATATAGCTATTTGGGCGACGAGAATGAGTTTATATAGCTATTTGGGCGACGAGAATGAGTTTATGTAGCTATTTGGGCGACGAGAATGAGTTTATATAGCTATTTGGGCGACGAGAATGAGTTTATATAGCTATTTGGGCGACGAGAATGAGTTTATATAGCTATTTGGGCGACGAGAATGAGTTTATATAGCTATATGGGCGACGAGAATGAGTTTATGTAGCTATATGGACGACGAGACTAAGTTTAAGCATCAAAGAATTAAAACAGAAAACGAAGTAAACAGTCCAGGAGTTGCAATGTTTCATCACACGACAAAACAAAAGCAAAGAAAAAAAAACCAGAAACCAAATAATGTGTCAATGTCCTGTTTATCCTTATCTTATCCACGAAAGGGGAATATTTTATTTGTCGGTTGTTGTTTGTGTCCCGTCTGCTTCATCTCACCCGCCAGGGAAACCGTTATCTCAGCCTCTCATCTTATCAATAAAATATGTCAAGGTTGATAGCATGGCCAAGGATGTTCACATCATCGACAAGATGAAGTCAACAAACATCGACGGTCTCCAGCTCTGTTCCTGTCTTCTCTTGTTACTTTCATGACAAGATCTGTAGCTACATTCAGCTTGTACTTCTCTTATTCGGGTTTGTTTGTTTTTTTTCTTTGGAGTATTCCCATACAGTTTTAGAAACTTGTCCTCTTATTCTAAATATATTATCAAAAAATGTTTTTCTCCTCAATTTTCTCTGCTCTCTGTCTATCTTACTTCTGAAATTACGATCTGTGTCCAATCTTTCTGTGTGTCTATGTTAATCTTTCCATGTATCAGTGTCTTATTTTCCGTGTATCTGTGTCTTATCTTTCTGTGTTTCTGTGTCTTATCTGTCCATGTATTTGTGTCTTATCTTTCCGTGTATCTGTGTCTTATCTTTCCGTGTATCTGTGTCTTATCTTTCTGTGTTTCTGTGTCTTATCTTTCCGTGTATCTGTGTCTTATCTTTCCGTGTATTTGTGCATTATCTTTCTGTGTATCGGTGTCTTATCTTTCTGTGTATCTGTGTCTTATCTTTCCGTGTATCTGTGTCTTATCTTTCCGTGTATTTGTGCATTATCTTTCTGTGTATCGGTGTCTTATCTTTCTGTGTATCTGTGTCTTATCTTTCTGTGTATCTGTGTCTTATCTTTCCGTGTATCTGTGTCTTATCTTTCCGTATATTTGTGCATTATCTTTCTGTGTATCGGTGTCTTATCTTTCTGTGTATCTGTGTCTTATCTTTCTGTGTATCTGTGTCTTATCTTTCTGCGTATCTGTGTCTTATCTTTCCGTGTATTTGTGCATTATCTTTTCGTGTATCTGTGTCTTATTTTCCGTGTATTTGTGAATTATCTTTCTGTGTATCTGTGTTTTATCATTCCGTGTATTTGTGCCTTATCTTTCCGTGTATCTGTGTCTTATCTTTCCGCGTGTCTTATCTTTCCGTGTAACTGTGTCTTATCTTTCTGTGTATATGTGTCTTATCTTTCTTGTTGTCTTATCTTTCCGTGTATATGTGTCTTATCTTTCTGTGTATCTGTGTCTTATCTCTCCGTGTATCTGTGTCTTATCTTTCCATGTATTTGTGTCTTATCTTTCTGTGTATCTGTGCCTTATTTTTCCGTGTATCTGTGTCTTATCTTTTTGTGTATCTGTGTCTTATCTTTATGTGTATCTGTGTCTTATCTTTATGTGTATCTGTGTCTTATCTTTCCGTGTCTCTTATTTTTTTGTGTATCTGTGCCTTATCTTTCTGTGTATCTTTGTCTTATCTTTTTGTGTATGTGTGTCTTATTTTTTTGTGTATCTGTACCTTATCTTTCTGTGTATCTGTACCTTATTTTTCCGTGTATCTGTGTCCAATTGTTCTGCTTATCCCGGTAGATGACCAAATTGCTCGTTCCATTATCAAAATATCCCAACATTCCATGTACCCATTGTTGTATTTCACTTTCTTGTTTGTAGAATTCCGTGTGGTCAGTCAGTGGCCCTCATAACTTTCAGTTCCAATTCGTTGTCGTATCAGGTCCTAGTCACAGCAGATAGCTCTTTCTCTCCCATTTATAGCATGATCTCTCCCGCATCATCTCCTATTTCATTCGTGTTCGTCTGTGGATAATTTATTTGTGATAATTCAATTTCCTTGTGCCCTATCATAATATTTTATTTTTATTATATTTTTTTTTCGAATATTGCCACAAATGTCCCAGACAATTAATTGAATCAATGTTCATCATTTAACGTATTTCCGTCACATTCCTCTTACCGTGTTGATAGAAACACCATCTCTCATTAATCCTGCAATTGTGATAGACATCTCCATCTCTCATTCCTCGTACAGTATCGACAGACATCTCCATCTTTCATTACTCGTACAGAATCAATAGACATCTCCGTCTTTCATTCCTCTTACAGTATTGATAGACATGTCCATCTTTCATTCCTCGTACAGTATTGATAGACATTTGCATCTTTCATTCTTCGTACAGTATTGATAGACATCTCCATCTTTCATTCCTCGTACAGTATTGATAGACATCTCCATCTTTCATTACTCGTACAGAATCAATAGACATCTCTGTCTTTCATTCCTCTTACAGTATTGATAGACATATCCATCTGTCATTCCTCTTACAGTATTGATAGACATCTCCATCTTTCATTCCTCGTACAGTATTGATAGACATCTGCATCTTTCATTCCTCGTACAGTGTCGATAGACATCTCCATCTTTCATTCCTCGTACAGTATCGATAGACATCTCCATCTTTCATTCCTCGTACAGTATTGATAGACATCTCCATCTTTCATTCCTCGTACAGTATTGATAGACATCTCCATCTTTCATTCCTCGTACAGTGTCGATAGACATCTCCATCTTTCATTCCTCTTACAGTATTGATAGACATCTCCATCTTTCATTCCTCGTACAGTGTCGATAGACATCTCCATCTTTCATTCTTCGTACAGTATTGATAGACATCTCCATCTTTCATTCCTCGTACAGTATTGATAGACATCTCCATCTTTCATTCCTCGTACAGTGTCGATAGACATCTCCATCGTTCATTCCTCTTACAGTATTGATAGACATCTCCATCTTTCATTCCTCGTACAGTGTCGATAGACATCTCCATCTTTCATTCCTCGTACAGTATTGATAGACATCTCCATCTTTCATTCCTCGTACAGTATTGATAGACACCTCCATCTTTCATTCCTCGTACAGTGTCGATAGACATCTCCATCTTTCATTCCTCTTACAGTATTGATAGACATCTCCATCTTTCATTCCTCGTACAGTGTCGATAGACATCTCCATCTTTCATTCCTCTTACAGTATTGATAGACATCTCCATCTTTCATTCCTCTTACAGTATCGATAGACATCTCCATCTTTCATTCCTCGTACAGTGTCGATAGACATCTCCATCTTTCATTCCTCTTACAGTATTGATAGACATCTCCATCTTTCATTCCTCGTACAGTGTCGATAGACATCTCCATCTTTCATTCCTCGTACAGTGTCGATAGACATCTCCATCTTTCATTCCTCGTACAGTGTCGATAGACATCTCCATCTTTCATTCCTCGTACAGTGTCGATAGACATCTCCATCTTTCATTCCTCGTACAGTGTCGATAGACATCTCCATCTTTCATTCCTCGTACAGTGTCGATAGACATCTCCATCTTTCATTCCTCGTACAGTGTCGATAGACATCTCCATCTTTCATTCCTCTTACAGTATTGATAGACATCTCCGTCTTTCATTCCTCTTACAGTATTGATAGACATCTCCATCTGTGATTCCTCTTACAGTATTGATAGACATCTCCATCTTTCATTCCTCGTACAGTGTCGATAGACATCTCCATCTTTCATTCCTCGTACTTCTCTCGTTCCCCCTAAGTAGCAATGGACCATCCCTCATTCATTGACGTAATTCTGCGTCTGCCATGACGCCTTAGTGTGCCTCAAACCCCCAGCATTAGACATGATATCCATGGAGACAGACACTCTCTACCGAATGTAACACCAATCATTATCTGAGTGATTGAAGCAGTCGCCACCAGCATGGATCGTCACCTGAAATCATCTCTCGGTGTGACGTAATTTCGTTCAGCACGCGCTGTTTGAAGATCGGGATATTATTTCACATCAATTTTCTCACTTGAGTTGGGCTCATTGTGCCACAGAATTTGTATGCGTGTGTGCGTATGTGTGTGTATGTGTGTGTGTGTGTGTGTGTGTGTGTGTGTGTGTGTGTGTGTGTGTGTGTGTGTGTGTGTGTGTGTGTGTGTGTGTGTGTGTGTGTGTGTGTGTGTGTGTGTGTGTGTGTGACACTTGAATCCGACTAATCGTGACACTTTTATCCGACTGTAATAAGACAATAATTGATATAAATAAGACAATAATTAATATCAATAAGACAATAATTAATATCAATAAGACAATTATTAATATCAATAAGACAATAATTGATATCAATAAGACAATTATTAATATCAATAAGACAATAATCAATATCAATAAGACAATAATTGATATCAATAAGACAATAATTAATATCAATAAGACAATAATTAATATCAATAAGACAATAATTAATATCAATAAGACAATAATTGATATCAATAAGACAATTATTAATATCAATAAGACAATAATCAATATCAATAAGACAATAATTGATATCAATAAGACAATCATTAATATCAATAAGACAATAATTAATATCAATAAGACAATTATTAATATCAATAAGACAATAATCAATATCAATAAGACAATAATTGATATCAATAAGACAATAATTAATATCAATAAGACAATAATTAATATCAATAAGACAATAATTAATATCAATAAGACAATAATTAATATCAATAAGACAATAATTAATATCAATAAGACAATAATCAATATCAATAAGACAATAATTGATATCAATAAGACAATAATTAATATCAATAAGACAATAATTAATATCAATAAGACAATAATTAATATCAATAAGACAATAATTAATATCAATAAGACAAAATATCGAACAAAACTGTCTCCACGTTACTTTGGCTACAAACTTTCAGTTGGCTGGAGTAGATTCAGACAGATAAATTGTCATGGACTCTAGGGTGTATACAACATACATGCGAGAGACATACGACAGAAATAGACATACATGCCACAGACATACCACAGAAATAGACATACATGCCAGACATACGACAGAAATAGACATACATGCCACAGACATACAACATAAATAGACATACGACAGATATATGGCAGACATATGGCAGACATGCGACAGGCTTTTTCACAGACAAAAGACAGACATGTGACAGACATACAACAGATATACGACAGACGTACCACAGAAATACTTCAGACATACGACAGATATACGACAACATACCCTAGACAAAGCGTAGACATACCACAGGTATACCTCAGACATACCACGGACATACCACAGACATATGACGCAATGAAGCAATGACACAAGAAATAATAATCAAGAGCGAGAAAAGTTAGACAATCAAACACGAGAAGATAACTGCTGTTAGTCGCGACAGTTTGTCAATCCCATAGGTGTCTCATTTCTTTCAGATAGTAAATGACATGACAATTGTTCAGATGAATCAAATAAGCGCAAACAGACATTTTATCAACAGATCCTTTTCATGAGATCTTTATCAACAGATCCTTATCAACAGATCCGTATCAACAGATCCTTATCTACAGATCCTTATCAACAAATCCTTATAAACAAATCCTTATCAACAGATCCTATCAACAAATCCTTATCAACAGATTCTTATCAACAGATCCTTATCAAGAGATCCTTATCAACAGATCCTTATAAAGGTATACTTATCAACAGATCCTTTTCAAGAGATCCTTATCAACAGATCCTTATCAAGATATACTTATCAACAGATCCTTAACAACAGATCCTTATCAACAGATCCTTATCAAGAGATCCTTATCAACAGATCCTTATCAAGAGATCCTTATCAACAAATCCTTATCAAGATATACTTATCAACAGATCCTTAACAACAGATCCTTATCAACAGATCCTTATCAAGAGATCCTTATCAACAGATCCTTATCAAGAGATCCTTATCAACAAATCCTTATCAAGAGATCCTTATCAACAGATCCTTATCAAGAACCCCTTATCAACAGATCCTTAACAACAAACTCTTATCAACAGATTCTTATCAAGATATACTTATCAACAGATCCTTATCAACAGATCCTTATCAACAGATCCTTATCAAGATATACTTATCAACAGATCCTTAACAACAGATCCTTATCAACAGATCCTTATCAAGAGATCCTTATCAACAGATCCTTATCAACAGATCCTTATCAACAAATCCTTATCAACACATCCTTATCAAGAACCCCTTATCAACAGATCCTTATCAAGAGATCCTTATCAAGAGATACTTATCAACAGATCCTTATCAAGAGCCCCTTATCAACAGATCCTTAACAACAAACTCTTATCAACAGATTCTTATCAAGAAATACTTATCAACAGATCCTTATCAAGAGATCCTTATCAACAGATCCTTATCAAGATATACTTATCAACAGATCCTTAACAACAGATCCTTAACAACAGATCCTTATCAAGAGATCCTTATCAACAGATCCTTATCAACAGATCCTTATCAACACATCCTTATCAAGAACCCCTTATCAACAGATCCTTATCAAGAGATCCTTATCAAGAGATACTTATCAACAGATCCTTATCAACAGATCCTTATCAACAGACCCTTATCAAGAGATCCTTATCAACAAATCCTTATCGACAGATCCTTATCAACAGATCCTTATCAAGAGCCCCTTATCAACGATCCATATCAACAGATCCTTATCAAGAGATCCTTATCAACAGATCTTTATTAAGAGATACTTATCAACAGATCCTTATCAACAGATCCTTATCAAGATATACTTATCAACAGATCCTTAACAACAGATCCTTATCAACAGTTCATTATCAAGAGATCCGTATCAACAGATCATTATAAACAGATCCTTATCAACAGATCCTTATCAAGAGCCCCTTATCAACAGATCCTTATCAAGAGCCCCTTATCAGCAGATCCTTATCAAGAGCCCCTTATCAAGAGCCCCTTATCAGCAGATCCTTATCAAGAGCCCCTTATCAACAGATCCTTATAAACAGATCCTTATCAAGAGCCCCTTATCAACAGATCCTTATAAACAGATCCTTATCAACAGATCCTTATCAAGAGCCCCTTATCAGCAGATCCTTATCAAGAGCCCCTTATCAAGAGATCCTTATCAACAGATCCTTATTAAGAGACACTTATCAATAGTGAACTAGAAGACTGGACTTAGACCCTCTGGTATGTTTGTTGCTGCAATTCATTTCCGGTTTCTTTGACAGGGATAGCAGAAGAGGAAGAGAGAGGGAAAGAATTGAGAGAAAGAGGAGGATGAATGAGATGATAAAGAGGACTTGACTGGAGAAGAGGAAGAGGAATATGAAGATGATAAAATAGAGGAGAACAAGTAGAAGGAGTGGTGGTAAAAGGAGGAAGATTGGGAAGAAGATGTTTAGAGGGAAAAGAAAGAAGAGAAGAAGAGAACTATAATGGCTTTCATTCCTAATGCTGCTCTCAAGTGTCTTTTTTTTATTATTCAAATTCAATTGTTGATTGGGTGTTTCTCATTTTGATGTGCAAACTCTGACATGTCACACTTGGTGCGGTAATCATCAATTTTTGGTAAGTTCATCTCGAATTTAATCATCAAGTTTTAATTTTGGAGAAATTTTTCTTGTTGTTTTTAAATTTAAGATTGTTGATTGGGGCTCTAGACTGAAGTGTTTGGTGTTTATGTCTTTCTTGTGTTTTCTAGACTAAAATGTTTGGTGTCTGATTTTCTTGTTTTTCCTAGACTGAATTATTCACTATCTGCGTTTTTCTTGTCTATGCTCCAACTTCTATCATCAACTATTGGTTAATTATTATCCCATGTGATTCTCTGTCTACCTGGCTTAACTTTCTTGATGTTTCCTTTGTAAACACATTCATCGATTTGTGCTCACTTTCAACTTACAGCCTCTAATATCCACATCTAAAACTCATCATTTCTTTGCGCTTTACCCAGTCAATATCTGAGCAATTTCAACAAAGCTCTCTCTCTCTCTCTCTCTCTCTCTCTCTCTCTCTCTCATCTGCATTACTAATATTGTTTGTTATTCTTATTTTACTGATGCAAACTTTTGATTCATCTCAACTGAGGGAGAATTAGCCCAGTCGCCTGTGGGCTTGCAGGAGACAAATAATAATAAATGAATATTAAAATTATAGAGGGAAACTTCCGAGGCGATAATTCAGGGAATCATATGAGGAAGAGGTATGTACTTGAAAACACGACCTCCGGCCGACCTATTTGAGAATAGAATAAATACTTCATTGGTGGTTTATGATAACAAGCAATCTGGATACCCCTCAAAACATGAGTAAGCCCCACATTGCCCTAGCCTGTGCTACCTTGACCTTTAACCTTTCAAGCGTCTTGGATTAATTCTCTGTCCACTTCGTCCTCACGTTTGATTGGAATTTTTTATTGCAACCAGCATCCAGTGTCGCATAACTGCAAGCTTTAACTTTAGGATCTGTAAATATTGTCTGGCTATTCACCGATTAAAGGGGAGACAAACATTGACAGAAAATACAAATAAATTGAAATTGTTTAACAAGTGCCTTGTTTAGAGAGGAGATATTCTTATCAAGCACAGGCCAACAGTTTTGTGTGGCCGACAGGCGAGTGTTTGCTGTGTTTCTATGGTAACCCAGCTTTGTTTACTTGCGTCTTGGAGAAGGGGGTGGGGGGATAGTAACAACATAAAATAAATTTTGTTGGAATAGACTTTTTGCCTTTTGTATTTTCATCGTCTGTCTCTGTGGGGGGTGTCCCGTGGGGGTCTCTCAACATTTGTCTGTCTCTGTGGGGGGTGTCCCGTGTCTCAACATTTGTCTGTCTCTGTGGGGGGTGTCCCGTGGGGGTCTCTCAACATTTGTCTTTCTCTGTGGGGGGTGTCCCGTGGGGTCTCTCAACATTTGTCTGTCTCTGTGGGGGGTGTCCCGTGGGGGTCTCTCAACATTTGTCTGTCTCTGTGTAGGGTGTCCCGTGGGAGTCTCTCAACATTTGTCTGTCTCTGTGGGGGGTGTCCCGTGGGGGTCTCTCAACATTTGTCTGTCTCTGTGGGGGGTGTCCCGTGGGGGTCTCTCAACATTTGTCTGTCTCTGTGGGGGTGTCCCGTGGGGGTCTCTCAACATTTGTCTGTCTCTGTGGGGGGTGTCCCGTGGGGGTCTCTCAACATTTGTCTGTCTCTGTGGGGGGTGTCCCGTGGGGGTCTCTCAACATTTGTCTGTCTCTGTGGGGGGTGTCCCGTGGGGGTCTCTCAACATTTGTCTGTCTCTGTGGGGGGTGTCCCGTGGGGGTCTCTCAACATTTGTCTGTCTCTGTGGGGGTGTCCCGTGGGGGTCTCTCAACATTTGTCTGTCTCTGTGGGGGGTGTCCCGTGGGGGTCTCTCAACATTTGTCTGTCTCTGTGGGGGGTGTCCCGCGGGGGTCTCTCAACATTTGTCTGTGCCTTTAGTGGCCCATATATGGTTTGAGGTGGTAGTAGTAGTAGTAGTAGTAGTAGTAGTAGTAGTAGTAGTAGTAGTAGTAGTAGTAGTAGTAGTAGTAATACGGGTAAGTCGCTAACAGTGAAAATATGTTTTGAAATGAACGTAGTTTAGCAACGTAAATCGCCATTATTCATCTAGACACTACTGCTCTTGGCTGGATTGTGTTGGGTAAAGTGGCTGTTCACACGATGAAGTTGTGTCTACAACACGTGACCAAAATGTCCACCACGAACCTCAAGATCTTTATTGATTCGCCTCTTCATATTTTTGAAAACCTTCTGGATAATGACCGGTGATATTTGTTGCATCAGGGTGACGGTTTCTTCCTTCAGGTCATTAACTGTTTGTGGGTTATTGAGATCAACTTTTCCTTTCAGGGCACCCCATAGGTAATAGTCAGGCATAGTTAAGACTTGTGAACGAGCAGGCCAGATTCCACTTAAAATAATACAATTTGTAAATAAGCTTTCTAAATAAGTAAGTGATGTTGCGGCTGTGTGTGCTGTTGCCCCATCCCGCTGCAGACTCCTTTAATTTCCCGCTCTGTAAGGTGGGCTATGAATAGTTCCAGGATTAAAGTACGGTAACGTTCCACGTTGATTGTTGAAACATATTTCGAATATTTTTGTTTTGAATGTTTCGTTTTTAGTTTTGTGTGTGTGTTTCTTGTTTGTTCCTGCTGAAGGCCTATTGGGCCGAAACGTCGTTTAGTCTGTGTCGTCCACTTATCACGTAAAGCTTCTAACATACCATTTTTTTGTATTTTTTAATTTGTCCTCATATTCAGCTTTACTGCAGCTTCGCATTTTTATGCATTCATTTGTATTTCTTTGCCTTTACCCCCTGCGTTGATTGTTGCATTGAAAAATATTGGCCCAGTTATCCGTATTATCCTCAACAGAGGAAGGACTGAGCAAATGTTTCCCAATAGAAACTGGGGTTAAACAAGGATGTATTTTATCGCCCTTGTTATTTGGAATTGTTATGGACTTCATAATGAAGAAATGCTGCACTGGTAGTAAAAGCATCGAATGGATACAAGGAGACCACTTGGAGGACCTCGACTTTGCTGATGACATAATTCTCATCAGCAGCCAGATAAAAACGATGCAGGAAAACACAAATGAACTATCATCAATAGCCAGCAAAATTGGGCTTGAGATCAATCATGAAAAGACTAAAGTCATGAAAAGTTTAATTCCAACAAGTGACAAAATATACATGGAAAACAAACCAGTGGAAGAGATCGATCACTTTATCTATCTTGGAAGTCACATTGATCGAGAAGGGGATACGAGCAAAGAAATTAGAATCAGAATGGCTAAAGCAGCAATGTCATTCAGAAGCCTTGAAAAGTTGTGGAAATCAAAACTCATCAGCACAAACACAAAACTTAGGCTATTCAAATCAAATGTACTATCAACCCTTACGTATGCGTGTGAAAGCTGGAAAACAACAAGAGATATAGAAACAAAGTTGAACGCATTCGAAAATAAATGTCTAAGGAAAATACTTGGTATAGAATGGAACGAATTCAAAACAAACGAGGAAATTAGAGAAATCGCCAATCAACCACTAATATCTTCAGTAATAAAGAAAAGACGATGGTCATACGTTGGACATGTGATGAGAAGAGATAATAATCGAATAGCAAAGCAAGCCCTCATATGGGAAACAACAGGTAAAAGAAAAAGAGGAAGCCCCAGGGAGACACTGAGAAGAACATTGATGAGAGAGGCAAGAGCAGCAGGAATCGGCTCCCTCAATGAGATAGAACTGCTTGCACAGAACAGAGACAGATGGCGAGATTTGATAAAATATCTTTAAAAGAAAACTGCTAGAACAAAAAATTCATATAGGAGAAGGTGTATCTTGGTCTACGCCCTATGGGCCGGTTACGGCTCGAAAGGTCAATAGTTAGTTAGTAGATAGTTATCCGTATACGACTTATGACGCACTACGCTCCTATTTCTGATCATGAAGCGGTACTTGATGTAATTCTTGGGGTTTTCACTGCTCCACACACGATTGTCCTGACTGTTGACGTCACCGGAGAGATGAAACCGTGCCTCATCTGTGAAGAAAGTCACGTCAAGGACGTCATCACCTTGTTCAGAGAGAATGTTCTGAAACATTCGTGTTGTGTGTTGACTTGGCATGTCCTCCTCTGCTGTACGGACATTCGTGTTGTGTGTTGACTTGGCGTATCCTCCTCTACTGTACGGACATTCGTGTTGTGTGTTGATTTTGTGTGTCCTCCTCTGCTGTAAGGACATTCGTGTTGTGTGTTGACTTGGCGTGTCCTCCTCTGCTGTAAGGACATTCGTGGTGTGTGTTGATTTGGCGTGTCCTCCTCTGCTGTACGGAAATTCGTGTTGTGTGTTGATTTGGCGTGTCCTATGCTGTAAGGACATTCGTGTTGTGTGTTGATTTGGTGTTGCCTCTGCTGTAAGGACATTCGTGTTGTGTGTTGACTTGCCGTGTCCTCTGCTGTAAGGACATTCGTGTTGTGTGTTGACCTGACACAACGATCGCGCACTAGAGTTGGAGGTACTGGGTGATCGTATCGGAATGACGTGTATCTTGTTGGCTATCCTGACCCAGACTAAGCTATAAGGCCACGGTTGCCCAGTCACTAGCATACAAACACATATTTCATTACGGTTTTAAAATCTCCTGTGTTGTTATCTCCCTTTCTTACAGAAACGCAGAAGTGTGTATCACGTGACAACGATGACTGCCAGAAATCTCATGTCATTCATCTATTTTGGTAATGCTATGCAAATGTCACCAAAAATAAGTTATCTATTTCCTTACACAGAGAGTACACAACAAGAAAGTCTCAGAAGTCATCTTTTTCCGGCTCATGCAGTACTTCGCCGTCTGTCTGTTTGAGTGTAACGAGGCCGAGGACTTCTCTCCAGCAAAGACTCTCATGAACATGTGCTTCACTTTCTACCACGAAGGTAAGTACGTCAGTCAGACAGAATAACTTCACGAAAACTAACACTTCTACAAAGAAAAACATCACGAAAACTAACACATCTGAGACAGAAAAACTTCATGAAAACTAACACTTCTACAAAGAAAAACATCACGAAAACTAACACATCTGAAAAGAAAAACTTCATAAAAACTAACACATCTGAAAAGAAAAACTTCATAAAAACTAACACATCTGAGACAGAAAAACTTCATAAAAACTAACACATCTGAAAAGAAAAACTTCATAAAAACTAACACATCTGAAAAGAAAAACTTCATAAAAACTAACACATCTGAGACAGAAAAACTTCATGAAAACTAACACATCTAAGACAGAAACTTCACGAAAACTAACACATCCAAGACAGAAACTTCACGAAAACTAGCACATCCAAGACAGAGACTTCACGAAAACTAACACATCTAAAATGAAAAACATCACGAAAACTAACACATCTGAAAAGAAAAACTTCATGAAAACTAACACATCTGAAAAGAAAAACTTCATGAAAACTAACACATCTAAAAAGAAAAACATCACGAAAACTAAGACATCTGAGACAGAAAAACTATATGAAAATTAACACATCCAAGACAGAAACTTCACGAAAACTAGCACATCCAAGACAGAAACTTCACGAAAACTAACACATCTAAGACAGAAACTTCACGAAAACTAATGCATAGAAAACACAAATGATGACGTCAGGTGATCACGTGGCCGTGTTAACAATCCTTTACCATCATCGTCGTTGGGTATCGTCTCCGCATCGAAGGTTGGCTACCATGGAGCGCCATTTGGCTCTGCCTCTTGCTTTGATGGTGCAGGTTGTCATAGGCTGACTTGTCCATCTTTTGATGTTACTCGTCCATGTTAGTCTTGGTCTGTCTCTGCCTCTTTTACCTTGTAGTTTCAGATTCCAAAATTACTTTTGGTAGGCTGTTGTGTCTTTTAATATGCCCCAAAAATCTCATTTGTCTTGTTCGAATTGTGTTTAGTAGGTCTTTTTTTATTTTTAATTGTTGGAAAACTTCATCGTTTGTTTTCTTTTCTTTCCATCCAATTCTACCTATTCTTCTATAAATCCACATTTCAAAGGATTCAATTCTTTGTTTTGTTTTCTTGTGCAATGTCCATGTTTCTGCACCATACAGGAATGTTGAGAATATATAACATTTTGCTATTCTTAGTTTTAGCCCTGGTGTTATTTGTTTTGATGTTAGTATATTTTTCATGGCATTAAAATCACATTTGTCTTTCCTATTCTTTTGTTTACAAAAAAGGAGCTCCTAAGAAACATCAGAAAGAAGCAATCAACATTTTTCGGGCACATCATGAGAAGAGGAAAGTTGGAATACTTGGTTACAACTGGCAAAATAAAAGGAATGAGAGATCGCGGACGACAAAGAGAGAAAATGCTGGATAGCTTGGTGTCATGGCATGGAAAACAGTCAATAACAGAACTGATACGATGCATTGTGGATAGAAGATTGTGGAAGGACATGATCGCCTACGCCAACCGGTATGGCACATGATGATGATTATTCTTTTGTTTATTTCAGTTGTACCTTTTCCATCACTGGAAATAGTAAAGTACCCCCCGTCACGCCAAGTGGCGTATAGGGAAATATGGTGTTAGTGACCCTATATTTTACAGACCTTCAGCACATGATTTTTGGGGTAATGTGGTCGGTATTACGCCCGTGCTGCTTTTACTTTCCCAGAAAAAATCCGGTACCCATTTAAGGCTGGGTGAACCCGGAGCCGTCGGTTGGGATCGAACCCTACCCCTTGTCCGTAGTAGTCCAGTTCACTAACCACTGAGCTATCGCGGCTCCTACTAATTTTTAGGGAATTAGTAAAACCCAGGTGTCCTCGCCAGGATTACGAACCCCGGCTGTTGCCGTGGTAAGCCAACCGCCTATCGATTGCGCTAACCGGACACCCACTGGTAATAGTATCTCCAAGATAATTGTAGTTCTGAACTGTCTCCATGTCTACTCCTTTAACTTTTAGTATCCACTTGTAGGATTTGAGTGCTATTTTTGTTTATGATCATAGTTTTAGTCTTTTTTATATTCATATCTAATCCATATTTTTTGCTTGTCATATTTATTTCATTAAGTAATTGGTGTATATCTTTATGATTTTCTGCTAGTAGTACAGTATCATAAGCATATCTTAGGTTATTGATTAAGTTTCCATTAAATGTTTAGGCCTGGCATCTATGTGGTGTTTTTAAAGATTTGCTCAGTGTATAGATTGAACAAGCTTGGTGATAGGATGCATCCCTGTCTTACTCCTCTTTTTATATCAATGGGTGTAGAGTTCTCTTTGTTATATTTTATTATTGCTGTTTGCTCCCAGTATAGATTACATATTAGTCGTATGTCCATGTCATCTAGATGTATCTCTTTTGTTCATTCTATAAGTTGTTTGCGGTGTACTCTATCAAAAGCTTTGGTGTAGTCTATGAAGCAGGCATATATTGGCTTGTTTACTTATGTGTGTTTTTCGATCAATTTCCTCGTGTAAAATATGGCTTCTTTTGTCCCACTGTTTTTCCTAAATCTAAATTATCGATTCCCTAATTCCATATTGATTTTATTCTAAATCCTTCCTTGTATAACTTTTAGCAATATTTTTGTTACCTGGCTCATTAGGCTTATTGTTCTAAAATCATTGCATTCAACTCCACTATTATTTTTATGAAATGCAATGAATGTTGAGGTTTTAGTTCATTTGGTATGTATCCTGTGTGGTATGTAATCCTTTAATAATCCTTTAACATGTTCCCAACATTCCTTTAAAATGTTCCCAACAATAATTTAACACGTTCCCAATAATCCTTTTACATGTTCCCAGCAATCCTGCAATAATCTTTTAACATGTTTCCAACAATCCTTCAACAATCATTTTACATGTTCCCAACAATCCTTTAACAATCATTTAATATGTTCCCAAAAATAATTTAACATGTTCCCAACAATCGTTTAACATGTTCCCAGCAATCATTTAACATGTTCCCAACAATCGTTCAACATGTTCTCAATAATCGTTTAACATGTTCCAAACAATCGTTTAACATGTTTCCAGCAATCATTTAACATGTTTCCAGCAATCATTTAATATGTTCCCAAATAGAAGTATTATAGTTGGTTCAGAATTTCGTGCCCACAGAGTTGACCAATTATCTCGGAAACTGATGAATTTCGGTAATTTTTTTTTCATGAAACCTTATTTTTGCACCGACCTTAAGATTGTATAACATTTAAGTACA
The DNA here is from genome assembly GCA_032433765.1 of Megaustenia siamemsis. NCBI lineage: Eukaryota > Metazoa > Mollusca > Gastropoda > Stylommatophora > Ariophantidae > Megaustenia > Megaustenia siamemsis. Next base: position 77,691,459 of record JAVIAB010000106.1, on the reverse strand, counting down.
AAGATAGTCTGAATTTTGCACAAATCATTTTTTGTTATATAATTTTAGGAAAATATCAAACCACGTGCTCTAAACATTAGATTTTACTGTAAATTATGTAAATTTTCTAACATTGCAAGTCAAAGGCGTATCCGTATGTGATAAGAGGGCATATTTTTTCATTTAATTGTATATCTTCGGCATAGAGATATGTAAACTTTGACAAAAGTATCAAACACACAAAGTCAGCAAATAGTAGACGTGTCATCAACAAAAATTTATGGAACGACTAGAACACCAAACACACATAGTCGGCAAATAGTAAGAGTGTCATCAACAAAATATATATAACGACTAGAACATCAAACACACATAGTCAGCAAATAGTAGACGTGTCATCAATAAAATATATATAACGACCAGAGCATCAAACACACATAGTCAGCAAATAGTAGACGTGTCATCAACAAAATATATATAACGACCAGAGCATCAAACACACATAGTCAGCAAATAGTAGACGTGTCATCAACAAAATATATATAACGACCAGAGCATCAAACACACATAGTCAGCAAATAGTAAGAGTGTCATCAACAAAATCGTGGATATGTCATACATACCTCATTCCGAATCAGAAGTATAGTAGGCTCGTCATGAAAGTTTACAGAAAGCTATAGTTGTGACATGGCTGCTGCTCGTCATGATTTAAACATTCACACTTTAGGGACAGTAGCGGCGGTGGACATTCCACCACCACCGCCACATCAAAATTTGTGTAAGAGGTTTGAGAAGCAGGAATTTGCATTTGATGAGAGCTAGTGTCGTAACCCGGCTTTCATCAAACTTAGACAACAACAGATGCTTCTGTCACAACATGAAGATGGCATCTACTACCACGAGCCTACAACATACAGATGGCGACTACTACCACGAATCTACAACATAAAGATGGCGACTACTACCACGAGTCTACAACATGAAGATGGCGTCTACTACCACAAGTCTACAATATAAAGATGGCGTCTACTACCACGAGTCTACAACATAAAGATGGCGTCTACTACCACAAGTCTACAACATAAAGATGGCGACTACTACCACAAGTCTACAACATGAAGATGGCGTCTACTACCACGAGTCTACAACATAAAGATGGCGACTACTACCACGAGTCTACAACATAAAGATGGCGTCTACTACCACGAGTCTACAACATAAAGATGGCGTCTACTACCACGAGTATACAACATAAAGATGGCGACTACTACCACGAGTCTACAACATAAAGATGGCGTATACTACCACGAGTCTACAACATAAAGCAACAAGTCAGTGGTAGACAGGCAAGGGGAACAACGAGTCAGTGGTAGATAGGCAAGGGGAACAACGAGTCAGTGGTAGATAGGCAAAAGAAACTGACAATTCAGTGGAAGGCAGGCAATGGTAATAACAAAAGTCAGTAGTAGGCAGACAAGGGAAATAACAATTCAGTGGTAGGCTGACAAGGGAAACAATAAGTCAGTGGTAGACAGGCAAGGGAAACAACAAGTCAGTGGTAGACAGGCAAGGGAAACAACAAGTCAGTGGTAGACAGGCAAGGGAAACAACAAGTCAGTGGTAGACAGGCAATGGAAACAACAAGTCAGTGGTAGACAGGCAAGGGAAACAACAAGTCAGTGGTAGACAGGCAAAGGAAACAACAAGTCAGTGGTAGACAGGCAAGGGAAACAACAAGTCAGTGGTAGACAGGCAAGGGAAACAACAAGTCAGTGGTAGACAGGCAAGGGAAACAACAAGTCAGTGGTAGACAGGCAAGGGAAACAACAAGTCAGTGGTAGACAGGCAAGGGAAACAACAAGTCAGTGGTAGACAGGCAAGCTGTGCGACTTCTTTTAGGGAAACAGCCTCATCGTCAGTGGTAGACAAGCAAGACAGCCTCATCGTCAGTGGTAGACAAGCAAGACAGCCTCATCGTCAGTGGTAGACAAGCAAGACAGCCTCATCGTCAGTGGTAGACAAGCAAGACAGCCTCATCGTCAGTGGTAGACAAGCAAGCTTGTTACTTCCTCTAGAGAAACAACATCTATCCACATTTAGCATCCCGTCAGAGTACCTCAATTCTGGCGCACACTGTACAACTCTGTCTGCACAGTTCCCCGCCTCATCAGCCTGACCCTCACGCCCCCTCCCCACTCCTAAGTCCTCTGTATGACTTTTTGCCATATGTTCTCTTCACAAAAAGTACGTAAGCTTTCCAACTCCATTATTTTCCTGTCATCATGACGTACAATGTATATCCTTTTGGACCATACAGCAGTAGTTCTTTGTTGATGATTTTGTGTGGTCAAGACATTCTAAATGAAGGCGGCCTAATGTAGTATTGACAATACTAATAAACGTACCGACAGATAAATAAAACGTTGAACACTGACTACAGATTACATAGATGACGTAAGTCCTGACAGACACGTTATATTATATGTGTTGCTACGTTCAACATCACAGAGCTCACAGCTAGAAGAGACGATATGAATGTCAGTGTGATATTTGAGGACAGTGAGGTGATGTAGCGACACAGCGTGTAGAGATAAGTGGGCCAGTTATCATCCAGCTCATTCTCTCCCAACTCAAAAAGTCAGCTACTATCAACAGACATTTATCCAATTTCTGGAGTCTCCCGGGAAATATAGTCCGCGTGCCCAGTGTAGTCGCCAAGCGGTGTTTGCATCAGATTTGTTATTTCACCGACAATAGAAGACTCTGACTCCATCAAGGTCTCTTGTACGGGGCTGGTAGTAAGAACCCCGCCTGAGGTTTCCCGATTTGAATCCCACAGAGGCGATGAAAACTGTTGACTTCCAATCCGTGACTTTGCCCTGCCAGTAGTAAGGAAGGGTGTTTTGAGCAAGGATTTTAACATTTTCACATGTATCGTGCAGCACAATCTTGTATCGTGCAGCACATTTTGGCATGTATCGTGCAATCTCGACCTCGTTTATCGCGGGTGGTCGGTCTTATCTCAGGTGACCTCGCCGGGTGGTCGGTCTTATCTCAAGTGCTTATCTCAAGTGGTCGGCCTCGCGGTGGGTCTTATCTCCTTATCTCAAGTGTGTGTGCTGGCTATGGAGACCAGTGGTTCTAAAACTTGTATGTCAGTCAAAACTTGCGGGGGTCGTGTTATTATCAAGTGAGCGTGCTGGCTATGTAGACCAGTGGTTCTAAAACTTGTATGTCAGCGGTTCTCAAAACTTGCGGGGGGGGGGGGTCGTGTTATCATCAATGTATGATGGCAACAGGAGGCAAAAAAAGGCAAAGGGGTGTTAGTAACCAGGTGTTAGCGATATGACACATCCACGTCGATCATCATCGGGCCACATCAGCGGGCCACCTCGGTCATCATCGGCGCTGGTCGGCGGTCGCTGGTCGTCGGCGGTCGCTGGTCGTCGCTGGTCGTCGTCGCGGGTCGGATCGGGCAACATCATCATGTGTAGTGATTAAATAGTGACGCTTTCTCTCTCTCTTATCATCATCATCAAGCCACACCCTCAACATCATCCCTTCATGTCTTATCATCACCAAGCCACACAAATTAACACATCATCAGCATGTGCCACCCTCAACAGCATCATCATGTGCCACCCTCAACAACATCATCATCATCATGTGCCACCCTCAACAACATCATCATCAAGCCACACCCTCAACTCTCTCTCTCCAAAATGGGAGCCGTCCAGTAGACTAGACGAGAGGTCAAAACCAAATAGACAATATCCGTCCTTGAACTCTCTATAAGCAACATTATTCCCGGCGTCTTTACCAATCAGACCCATGGCCAGATTTGTGCCGACAAAAAGCTCTCGCGTATTGATTTCGTTCAAAGTCCATAGTTAGAGGCTTTCCCGAGATGCATTTCCCGTCGACCGTCAGGTTCATATAAATCAGACCAAAGTGTTGAAAATTGAACGGGTTAGCTGAATAAACGCCATTAAACGCACTGGCCGTAATCAGACCTATCACTACACGGGTCGGTGTTTGAGACAAAAATAAATTGTCTTGACTGTGGGAGAACATCCCGCTAGCGATGGAAAATGTCTTGATGGTAACCCTCTTGATCGGGTACCGAGCATTCCCGCTTAAGAGAGCCTTTTCGTGAGCCAGAGAAATCGCGGGGTTTAGTTTAGCTTACCTGACCACGAGCGCGACGTAGGTGATAACACTCTTGTAACCCGCAGACCTATCGTGAGTCATGAGGCTGAACACATCCTTAGAAGGCGTGTTAGAAAATATTAGAAGTAAATATCGAGTCTAATGAAAAAGCAATAGAAAATGAACGCGAAACTTAAAAATATAAATATGAAAACGAGCGTGAAACTTATGTAAAAATAACGAACGAACCTTATAAAATTTAGGCAACCGCATCGACATGTACCTCGGCACGGGAGGGAGCGGATTATATGGAAAAGCATCTCGACTAACTGAAAGTTATTAAAATCGCGAAATAATAATAACTCGAAAGAAATAAATGAGCGGAAAACTATGTAAGAACCCCACCGGAAGTGCCCTGTTTATGTCTGGTGTCTGCTGACTTTGGAGCGCTTGGTGTACTTGAGCGATAGTGATAGGTTAGTAGATTATACAACATCATTGAAAAACATTAATTTAAAACAGAAGACGAAGATATATTTTATTCTTTTATTATCTCAATAGGTGTAAACATACAGTGGATATTATATAACATTACAAACATATTTAGTACACTGAGTAAATATATAGTACAGGGATAACCTTTATTTATAGCTATGTAGTTGGGTGTCTGCTTAGTTCTATGTCATAAATGAATCATAAGGGATGAAACTGTTAGAGATTGCTGGGTAGTCTAAACTGGTAGTGTAAAGAGTTAAATATCTAAAGGCGTAGTCGAGACGTTATCATCAGCTACATTTCTTTTTATATATAGAAATAGGACAGAGCATTTTTTGTTTGACTGTAGGAAAATATGGAATTATTTAAGACTTTGAAACCTACATTTTTCCCACCCTTAGCCTTTTGCGTAGCGAGAACCTCTAAAAACATATCTTTAGCTAATTTGTTGTGTTGCTTACTTAACCCTTTACAACTGATTTTATCGTAATCCCCACTACAATGGTACGTCTTACTACATAAACTAACAAGAGCCGTCCCTTCGGACTCTAGTTTAAAAAGCCCGGGCGTTCGTTTGGTGTATGCTTTAACACCCTTACAGTTTACACAATCTGGCTAATATGTTCATCGCAAAACTCGACAGGAAACCAGTCTTTATATACGCTATTAAACTCATTCCGCAGCCCTGCCTTAACTATAGCCTCCAACTTAGGTGCACTTAAAGCCAAATATAAACTATCAGTATCTGCTTCACATAACTGAAAGTTGGACCTATCTACAAACTTATCTAAGAACTCGAAATAAAAAATCTAACATACGAAGTTTTGCATATCGATACACGAAGAAACCGATTTGTAGGGGTAAGTCCCATCCTACCGGGTGTGGGAAAACGGTATTTGTACAAAAGTTTATACAGAACCTTCTAGGAGGCAAGGTCAGAAACCTAGGAGGCAAGGTCAGAAACCTAGGAGGCAAGGTCAGAAACCTAGGAGGCAAGGTCATGGTTAACGAGAGATGGCGTGTAGTTCAGCTGGTTAAGGAGAGGTGGCGTGTAGCTGATCTGGTGGTTAACAACAGGTGGCGTGTAGTTGAGGTTAGCATATGCGGTTAAAATGTCTTCTCGCATATCAACTAAAGAAATAAATATAGACTCATATTAAAAAAGTCGACATCAAAACCATAAAAATCTACTCACATAGTCATACTAGTTAGACACAACGAGCAGGAAGTTATACTCAAGGTCCCAAATGTTGGACCAAATCACTAAGATTTTCACCACCATAACACACCCACGACCTCTCGAGCCACGCTCTTAACAAACTACAAACTTAATAAACCACAACCCCACGAACCACAACCCCACGAACCATGGACTTACCGAACCATCAACTCACGAACCACGAACCACAACCCCACGAACCACGCACTTAACAAACTACAAACTTAATAAACCACAACCCCACGAACCACAACCCCACGAACCACGCACTTAACAAACTACAAACTTAATAAACCACAACCCCACACCACGAACCACAACCCCACGAACCACGGACTTAACGAACCATCAACTCACGAACCACGAACCACAACCCCACGAACCACGGACTTAATGAACCATCAACTCACGAACCACGAACCACAACCCCACGAACCATGGACTTAACGAACCACGAACCACGGACTTAACGAACCATCAACTAACGATCCACGAACCACAACCCCACGAACCACGGACTTAATGAACCATCAACTCACGAACCACGAACCACGAACCACAACCCACGAACCATGGACTTAACGAACCACGAACCACGGACTTAACGAACCATCAACTAACAATCCACGAACCACAACCCCACGAACCACGGACTTAACGAACCATCAACTCACGAACCACGAACCACAACCCCACGAACCACGGACTTAACGAACCATCAACTCACGAACCACGAACCACAACCCCACGAACCACGGACTTAACGAACCATCAACTCACGAACCACGAACCACAACCCCACGAACCACGGACTTAATGAACCATCAACTCACGAACCACGAACCACAACCCCACGAACCATGGACTTAACGAACCACGAACCACGGACTTAACGAACCATCAACTAACGATCCACGAACCACAACCCCACGAACCACGGACTTAACGAACCATCAACTCACGAACCACGAACCACAACCCCACGAACCACGGACTTAATGAACCATCAACTCACGAACCACGAACCACTACCCCACGAACCACGGACTTAATGAACCATCAACTCACGAACCACGAACCACAACCCCACGAACCATGGACTTAACGAACCACGAACCACGGACTTAACGAACCATCAACTAACGATCCACGAACCACAACCCCACGAACCACGGACTTAATGAACCATCAACTCACGAACCACAACCCCACGAACCATGGACTTAACGAACCACGAACCACGGACTTAACGAACCATCAACTAACGATCCACGAACCACAACCCCACGAACCACGGACTTAACGAACCATCAACTCACGAACCACGAACCACAACCCCACGAACCACGGACTTAACGAACCATCAACTCACGAACCACGAACCACAACCCCACGAACCACGGACTTAACGAACCATCAACTCACGAACCACGAACCACAACCCCACGAACCACGGACTTAATGAACCATCAACTCACGAACCACGAACCACAACCCCACGAACCATGGACTTAACGAACCACGAACCACGGACTTAACGAACCATCAACTAACGATCCACGAACCACAACCCCACGAACCACGGACTTAACGAACCATCAACTCACGAACCACGAACCACAACCCCACGAACCACGGACTTAACGAACCATCAACTCACGAACCACGAACCACAACCCCACGAACCACGGACTTAATGAACCATCAACTCACGAACCACGAACCACAACCCCACGAACCATGGACTTAACGAACCACGAACCACGGACTTAACGAACCATCAACTAACGATCCACGAACCACAACCCCACGAACCACGGACTTAATGAACCATCAACTCACGAACCACGAACCACAACCCCACGAACCATGGACTTAATGAACCATCAACTCACGAACCACGAACCACAACCCCACGAACCATGGACTTAACGAACCATTACCCTTCGTACACCCCAAGTTAATGTGCATCTCTTTATTCTGTATTTTCTCCAGCCTGTCAATTTATACATTATTAATAACAAACGCCTTAACAAGAAACACCGGGCACTCTTACCTTCTAATAACTTGAAGTTAACACTTTTGTTAAAGACATTATAGTGATCCTAGGTGAGGGGTAATTATCATTCTCAGGAGATATAGCGACTAGCGACCAGGGATAAGACAAGTGGACACAGTAGATGTCGAATAGATATGTCACTTAACAATGACCCGTCTGATAAGACATGATAATTTGATCAAGTTTCAACATTAACGTAAATATACTAACGGTGCCCAAGTTTTTAACGTTCACTAAATTCTTTAGCATCCGAACCTCCAACTTTTCCCAACATTATTGAGTTGTTGTTTTACAATTTAAAGTTATATTCATTTTTGTCAGTTCTCGTAGTTTTTGTTGTTGTTGCGGTGAGTCATCATTGGTGATGTCTTATTAAAGATATGTTCTTCGTTAGTAATAGTTTTCTATAAGAGAAGACGGTGATTATAATTTGTCACCTTTTTTTAAACTGTTTAAAAAGTTTAGTAGATGATGATAACATATGTACAAACATATAGCAAAATATAAAAACCATGGTTTTAGTCAAACAAATAATGTCTTTTTTTTTTATTTACACATATATTTATAGAGAAAGAGAGGGGGAAATCGCAAAAATTAACGATAAGTGGGAGAAATTGAAAATCGAATACTGAAATGTAAGCATTATAACAACTGGTTCCGTCAAATTAACCAAAAGCACGCAATAGTGGCACTGTCAACATGCTACTAAGATTATAATTAAAAACAAACGATAATATGCCGACAGAATAATAACCGTATTAGAAAAGGCATATCCAGAAGGGTTAGTCATATTGAGATTGTAAAACGCTTCTTCGGTTGTCTAGCTGTCCATCGAGGTGCCTCCTAGGTTTCTGACCTTGCCTCCTAGGTTTCTGACCTTGCCTCCTAGAAGGTTCTGTATAAACTTTTGTACAAATACCGTTTTCCCACACCCGGTAGGATGGGACTTACCCCTACAAATCGGTTTCTTCGTGTATCGATATGCAAAACTTTGTATGTTAGATTTTTTATTTCGAGTTCTTAGATAAGTTTGTAGATAGGTCCAACTTTCAGTTATGTGAAGCAGATACTGATAGTTTATATTTGGCTTTAAGTGCACCTAAGTTGGAGGCTATAGTTAAGGCAGGGCTGCGGAATGAGTTTAATAGCGTATATAAAGACTGGTTTCCTGTCGAGTTTTGCGATGAACATATTAGCCAGATTGTGTAAACTGTAAGGGTGTTAAAGCATACACCAAACGAACGCCCGGGCTTTTTAAACTAGAGTCCGAAGGGACGGCTCTTGTTAGTTTATGTAGTAAGACGTACCATTGTAGTGGGGATTACGATAAAATCAGTTGTAAAGGGTTAAGTAAGCAACACAACAAATTAGCTAAAGATATGTTTTTAGAGGTTCTCGCTACGCAAAAGGCTAAGGGTGGGAAAAATGTAGGTTTCAAAGTCTTAAATAATTCCATATTTTCCTACAGTCAAACAAAAAATGCTCTGTCCTATTTCTATATATAAAAAGAAATGTAGCTGATGATAACGTCTCGACTACGCCTTTAGATATTTAACTCTTTACACTACCAGTTTAGACTACCCAGCAATCTCTAACAGTTTCATCCCTTATGATTCATTTATGACATAGAACTAAGCAGACACCCAACTACATAGCTATAAATAAAGGTTATCCCTGTACTATATATTTACTCAGTGTACTAAATATGTTTGTAATGTTATATAATATCCACTGTATGTTATACACCTATTGAGATAATAAAAGAATAAAATATATCTTCGTCTTCTGTTTTAAATTTAATGTTTTTCAATGATGTTGTATAATCTACTAACCTATCACTATCGCTCAAGTACACCAAGCGCTCCAAAGTCAGCAGACACCAGACATAAACAGGGCACTTACGGTGGGGTTCTTACATAGTTTTCCGCTCATTTATTTCTTTCGAGTTATTATTATTTCGCGATTTTAATAACTTTCAGTTAGTCGAGATGCTTTTCCATATAATCCGCTCCCTCCCGTGCCGAGGTACATGTCGATGCGGTTGCCTAAATTTTATAAGGTTCGTTCGTTATTTTTACATAAGTTTCACGCTCGTTTTCATTTTTATATTTCTAAGTTTCGCGTTCATTTTCTATTGCTTTTTCATTAGACTCGATATTTACTTCTAATATTTTCTAACACGCCTTCTAAGGATGTGTTCAGCCTCATGACTCACGATAGGTCTGCGGGTTACAAGAGTGTTATCACCTACGTCGCGCTCGTGGTCAGGTAAGCTAAGCTAAACCCCGCGATTTCTCTGGCTCACGAAAAGGCTCTCTTAAGCGGGAATGCTCGGTACCCGATCAAGAGGGTTACCATCAAGACATTTTCCATCGCTAGCGGGATGTTCTCCCACAGTCAAGACAATTTATTTTGTCTCAAACACCGACCCGTGTAGTGATAGGTCTGATTACGGCCAGTGCGTTTAATGGCGTTTATTCAGCTAACCCGTTCAATTTTCAACACTTTGGTCTGATTTATATGAACCTGACGGTCGACGGGAAATGCATCTCGGGAAAGCCTCTAACTATGGACTTTGAACGAAATCAATACGCGAGAGCTTTTTGTCGGCACAAATCTGGCCATGGGTCTGATTGGTAAAGACGCCGGGAATAATGTTGCTTATAGAGAGTTCAAGGACAGATATTGTCTATTTGGTTTTGACCTCTCGTCTAGTCTACTGGACGGCTCCCATTTTGGAGAGAGAGAGTTGAGGGTGTGGCTTGATGATGATGTTGTTGAGGGTGGCACATGATGATGATGATGTTGTTGAGGGTGGCACATGATGATGCTGTTGAGGGTGGCACATGCTGATGATGTGTTAATTTGTGTGGCTTGGTGATGATAAGACATGAAGGGATGATGTTGAGGGTGTGGCGTGATGATGATGATAAGAGAGAGAGACAGCGTCACTATTTAATCACTGCACATGATGATGTTGCCCGATCCGACCCGCGACGACGACCAGCGACGACCAGCGACCGCCGACGACCAGCGACCGCCGACCAGCGCCGATGATGACCGAGGTGGCCCGCTGATGTGGCCCGATGATGATCGACGTGGATGTGTCATATCGCTAACACCTGGTTACTAACACCCCTTTGCCTTTTTTTGCCTCCTGTTGCCATTATACATTGATGATAACACGACCCCCCCCCCCCGCAAGTTTTGAGAACCGCTGACATACAAGTTTTAGAACCACTGGTCTCCATAGCCAGCACGCTCACTTGATAATAACACGACCCCCCGCAAGTTTTGACTGACATACAAGTTTTAGAACCACTGGTCTCCATAGCCAGCACACACACTTGAGATAAGGAGATAAGACCCACCGCGAGGCCGACCACTTGAGATAAGCACTTGAGATAAGACCGACCACCCGGCGAGGTCACATGAGATAAGACCGACCACCCGCGATAAACGAGGTCGAGATTGCACGATACATGCCAAAATGTGCTGCACGATACAAGATTGTGCTGCACGATACATGTGAAAATGTTAAAATAGTTGCTCAAAACACCCTTCCTTACTACTCCTGCCCGATAAGAACTGTTGACTTCAAATCCGTGACTCTGTCCTGCCCGATGAGAACTGTTGATTTCCAATCCGTGTCTCTGTCCTGCCCGATGAGAACTGTTGACTTCCAATCTGTGACTCTGTCCTGCCCGATGAGAACTGTTGACTTCCAATCCGTGACTCTGTCCTGCCCGATGAGAACTGTTGACTTCCAATCCGTGACTCTGTCCTGCCCGATGAGAACTGTTGACTTCCAATCCGTGACTCCGTTCTGCCCAATGAGAACTGTTGACTACCAATCCGTGTCTCTGTCCTGCCCGATGAGAACTGTTGACTTCCAATCCGTGACTCTGTCCTGCCCGATGAGAACTGTTGACTACCAATCCGTGACTCTGTCCTGCCCGATAAGAACTGTTGACTACCAATCCGTGTCTCTGTCCTGTTCGATGAGAACTGCTCTCTTCCAATCCGTGACTCTGCCCTGCCCGATGTGAACTGCTCTCTACCAATCCGTGACTCTGCCCTGCCCGATAAGAACTGCTCTCTTCCAGTCCGTGACTCTGCCCTGCCCGATGAGAACTGCTCTCTACCAATCCGTGACTCTGCCCTGCCCGATGAGAACTGCTCTCTACCAATCCGTGACTCTGCCCTGCCCGATGTGAACTGCTCTCTACCAATCCGTGACTCTGCCCTGCCCGATGAGAACTGCTCTCTTCCAGTCCGTGACTCTGCCCTGCCCGATGAGAACTGCTCTCTTCCAATCCGTGACTCTGCCCTGCCCGATGAGAACTGCTCTCTTCCAATCCGTGACTCTGCCCTGCCCGATGAGAACTGCTCTCTTCCAATACGTGTCTCTGTCCTGCCCGATGAATCCCCGTCACTTGTGTCGGGATTCGAAATCGGACCCTCCTTCTCCAGAAGGCCATGTCTTATCTCTGGACCATCCAGCCTCCCTCCCCTTTTTTTCAGGGTAGTGAGATCAGTGTTGGCAGTACCTGCAGCAACTGTAATACCTGCAGTGTTGGCAGTTCCTGCAGTGTTAGAAATATCTACAGTGTTGGTAGTACCTGCAGCAACTATAATACCTGCAGTGTTGGCAGTACCTGCAGTGTTGGAAATATCTACAGTGTTGGTAGTACCTACAGTGTTGGAAATATCTACAGTGTTGGTAGTACCTGCAGTGTTGGAAATATCTACAGTGTTGGTAGTACCTACAGTGTTGGAAATATCTACAGTGTTGGTAGTACCTGCAGTGTTGGAAATATCTACAGTGTTGGCAGTACCTGCAGTGTTGGAAATATCTACAGTGTTGGTAGTACCTACAGTGTTGGAAATATCTACAGAGTTGGTAGTACCTGCAGTGTTGGAAATATCTACAGAGTTGGTAGTACCTGCAGTGTTGGAAATATCTACAGAGTTGGTAGTACCTGCAGTGTTGGAATTATCTACAGAGTTGGTAGTACCTACAGTGTTGGAAATATCTACAGAGTTTGCAGTACCTGCAGTGCTGGAAGTACCTGCAATGCTAGTAGTTTTACTAGTTCTAGTGGTCTGGCGCACACAGAAGTGCGAATTATGTTTTGTACGATCAATTATTTTCTGAGTCCTTTCTTATTGCTTGTTAATATTTCCTATTGTTGTTGCCTTTTTTTTCTGTCAGATCTAGCCTCGGAGTTTCCTTCAATAAATAACCAATATTCATTTATCTGTCTTTACATCGATGGCAGTTCATCATAATGAGATGTTATTAATTAGAAGTTATCATAGATGCACAACTGTGCATGTCAATTATCTGGACTCAGCATTTATCAGTTCTTGATGTTTACGTCATCAGTCGTTGTCTTCAACAAGCTCCGCCACGACCGTTGAATCAAAGTCGTACGTCATTTATAACGAGTTATAGTCTAGCCGGTCGGATGTACATGAATAATGGTCTATAGACTGTAGGTTGACAAGTGGTCGTTTGTCATTGCTGAGTTATGCGAACCACAACCCCACGAACCATGGACTTAACGAACCACGAACCACGGACTTAACGAACCATCAACTAACGATCCACGAACCACAACCCCACGAACCACGGACTTAACGAACCATCAACTCACGAACCACGAACCACAACCCCACGAACCACGGACTTAATGAACCATCAACTCACGAACCACGAACCACTACCCCACGAACCACGGACTTAATGAACCATCAACTCACGAACCACGAACCACAACCCCACGAACCATGGACTTAACGAACCACGAACCACGGACTTAACGAACCATCAACTAACGATCCACGAACCACAACCCCACGAACCACGGACTTAATGAACCATCAACTCACGAACCACAACCCCACGAACCATGGACTTAACGAACCACGAACCACGGACTTAACGAACCATCAACTAACGATCCACGAACCACAACCCCACGAACCACGGACTTAACGAACCATCAACTCACGAACCACGAACCACAACCCCACGAACCACGGACTTAACGAACCATCAACTCACGAACCACGAACCACAACCCCACGAACCACGGACTTAACGAACCATCAACTCACGAACCACGAACCACAACCCCACGAACCACGGACTTAATGAACCATCAACTCACGAACCACGAACCACAACCCCACGAACCATGGACTTAACGAACCACGAACCACGGACTTAACGAACCATCAACTAACGATCCACGAACCACAACCCCACGAACCACGGACTTAACGAACCATCAACTCACGAACCACGAACCACAACCCCACGAACCACGGACTTAACGAACCATCAACTCACGAACCACGAACCACAACCCCACGAACCACGGACTTAATGAACCATCAACTCACGAACCACGAACCACAACCCCACGAACCATGGACTTAACGAACCACGAACCACGGACTTAACGAACCATCAACTAACGATCCACGAACCACAACCCCACGAACCACGGACTTAATGAACCATCAACTCACGAACCACGAACCACAACCCCACGAATCATGGACTTAATGAACCATCAACTCACGAACCACGAACCACAACCCCACGAACCATGGACTTAACGAACCATTACCCTTCGTACACCCCAAGTTAATGTGCATCTCTTTATTCTGTATTTTCTCCAGCCTGTCAATTTATACATTATTAATAACAAACGCCTTAACAAGAAACACCGGGCACTCTTACCTTCTAATAACTTGAAGTTAACACTTTTGTTAAAGACATTATAGTGATCCTAGGTGAGGGGTAATTATCATTCTCAGGAGATATAGCGACTAGCGACCAGGGATAAGACAAGTGGACACAGTAGATGTCGAATAGATATGTCACTTAACAATGACCCGTCTGATAAGACATGATAATTTGATCAAGTTTCAACATTAACGTAAATATACTAACGGTGCCCAAGTTTTTAACGTTCACTAAATTCTTTAGCATCCGAACCTCCAACTTTTCCCAACATTATTGAGTGTTGTTTTACAATTTAAAGTTATATTCATTTTTGTCAGTTCTCGTAGTTTTTGTTGTTGTTGCGGTGAGTCATCATTGGTGATGTCTTATTAAAGATATGTTCTTCGTTAGTAATAGTTTTCTATAAGAGAAGACGGTGATTATAATTTGTCACCTTTTTTTAAACTGTTTAAAAAGTTTAGTAGATGATGATAACATATGTACAAACATATAGCAAAATATAAAAAACCATGGTTTTAGTCAAACAAATAATGTCTTTTTTTTTATTTACACATATATTTATAGAGAAAGAGAGGGGGAAATCGCAAAAATTAACGATAAGTGGGAGAAATTGAAAATCGAATACTGAAATGTAAGCATTATAACAACTGGTTCCGTCAAATTAACCAAAAGCACGCAATAGTGGCACTGTCAACATGCTACTAAGATTATAATTAAAAAAAAAACGATAATATGCCGACAGAATAATAACCGTATTAGAAAAGGCATATCCAGAAGGGGTTAGTCATATTGAGATTGTAAAACGCTTCTTCGGTTGTCTAGCTGTCCATCGAGGTGCCTCCTAGGTTTCTGACCTTGCCTCCTAGGTTCTGACCTTGCCTCCTAGAAGGTTCTGTATAAACTTTTGTACAAATACCGTTTTCCCACACCCGGTAGGATGGGACTTACCCCTACAAATCGGTTTCTTCGTGTATCGATATGCAAAACTTTGTATGTTAGATTTTTTATTTCGAGTTCTTAGATAAGTTTGTAGATAGGTCCAACTTTCAGTTATGTGAAGCAGATACTGATAGTTTATATTTGGCTTTAAGTGCACCTAAGTTGGAGGCTATAGTTAAGGCAGGGCTGCGGAATGAGTTTAATAGCGTATATAAAGACTGGTTTCCTGTCGAGTTTTGCGATGAACATATTAGCCAGATTGTGTAAACTGTAAGGGTGTTAAAGCATACACCAAACGAACGCCCGGGCTTTTTAAACTAGAGTCCGAAGGGACGGCTCTTGTTAGTTTATGTAGTAAGACGTACCATTGTAGTGGGATTACGATAAAATCAGTTGTAAAGGGTTAAGTAAGCAACACAACAAATTAGCTAAAGATATGTTTTTAGAGGTTCTCGCTACGCAAAAGGCTAAGGGTGGAAAAATGTAGGTTTCAAAGTCTTAAATAATTCCATATTTTCCTACAGTCAAACAAAAATGCTCTGTCCTATTTCTATATATAAAAAGAAATGTAGCTGATGATAACGTCTCGACTACGCCTTTAGATATTTAACTCTTTACACTACCAGTTTAGACTACCCAGCAATCTCTAACAGTTTCATCCCTTATGATTCATTTATGACATAGAACTAAGCAGACACCCAACTACATAGCTATAAATAAAGGTTATCCCTGTACTATATATTTACTCAGTGTACTAAATATGTTTGTAATGTTATATAATATCCACTGTATGTTATACACCTATTGAGATAATAAAAGAATAAAATATATCTTCGTCTTCTGTTTTAAATTTAATGTTTTTCAATGATGTTGTATAATCTACTAACCTATCACTATCGCTCAAGTACACCAAGCGCTCCAAAGTCAGCAGACACCAGACATAAACAGGGCACTTACGGTGGGGTTCTTACATAGTTTTCCGCTCATTTATTTCTTTCGAGTTATTATTATTTCGCGATTTTAATAACTTTCAGTTAGTCGAGATGCTTTTCCATATAATCCGCTCCCTCCCGTGCCGAGGTACATGTCGATGCGGTTGCCTAAATTTTATAAGGTTCGTTCGTTATTTTTACATAAGTTTCACGCTCGTTTTCATTTTTATATTTCTAAGTTTCGCGTTCATTTTCTATTGCTTTTTCATTAGACTCGATATTTACTTCTAATATTTTCTAACACGCCTTCTAAGGATGTGTTCAGCCTCATGACTCACGATAGGTCTGCGGGTTACAAGAGTGTTATCACCTACGTCGCGCTCGTGGTCAGGTAAGCTAAGCTAAACCCCGCGATTTCTCTGGCTCACGAAAAGGCTCTCTTAAGCGGGAATGCTCGGTACCCGATCAAGAGGGTTACCATCAAGACATTTCCATCGCTAGCGGGATGTTCTCCCACAGTCAAGACAATTTATTTTTGTCTCAAACACCGACCCGTGTAGTGATAGGTCTGATTACGGCCAGTGCGTTTAATGGCGTTTATTCAGCTAACCCGTTCAATTTTCAACACTTTGGTCTGATTTATATGAACCTGACGGTCGACGGAAATGCATCTCGGGAAAGCCTCTAACTATGGACTTTGAACGAAATCAATACGCGAGAGCTTTTTGTCGGCACAAATCTGGCCATGGGTCTGATTGGTAAAGACGCCGGGAATAATGTTGCTTATAGAGAGTTCAAGGACAGATATTGTCTATTTGGTTTTGACCTCTCGTCTAGTCTACTGGACGGCTCCCATTTTGGAGAGAGAGAGTTGAGGGTGTGGCTTGATGATGATGTTGTTGAGGGTGGCACATGATGATGATGATGTTGTTGAGGGTGGCACATGATGATGCTGTTGAGGGTGGCACATGCTGATGATGTGTTAATTTGTGTGGCTTGGTGATGATAAGACATGAAGGGATGATGTTGAGGGTGTGGCGTGATGATGATGATAAGAGAGAGAGACAGCGTCACTATTTAATCACTGCACATGATGATGTTGCCCGATCCGACCCGCGACGACGACCAGCGACGACCAGCGACCGCCGACGACCAGCGACCGCCGACCAGCGCCGATGATGACCGAGGTGGCCCGCTGATGTGGCCCGATGATGATCGACGTGGATGTGTCATATCGCTAACACCTGGTTACTAACACCCCTTTGCCTTTTTTTGCCTCCTGTTGCCATCATACATTGATGATACACGACGACCCCCCCCCCCGCAAGTTTTGAGAACCGCTGACATACAAGTTTTAGAACCACTGGTCTCCATAGCCAGCACGCTCACTTGATAATAACACGACCCCCCGCAAGTTTTGACTGACATACAAGTTTTAGAACCACTGGTCTCCATAGCCAGCACACACACTTGAGATAAGGAGATAAGACCCACCGCGAGGCCGACCACTTGAGATAAGCACTTGAGATAAGACCGACCACCCGGCGAGGTCACATGAGATAAGACCGACCACCCGCGATAAACGAGGTCGAGATTGCACGATACATGCCAAAATGTGCTGCACGATACAAGATTGTGCTGCACGATACATGTGAAAATGTTAAAATAGTTGCTCAAAAACACCCTTCCTTACTACTCCTGCCCGATAAGAACTGTTGACTTCAAATCCGTGACTCTGTCCTGCCCGATGAGAACTGTTGATTTCCAATCCGTGTCTCTGTCCTGCCCGATGAGAACTGTGACTTCCAATCTGTGACTCTGTCCTGCCCGATGAGAACTGTTGACTTCCAATCCGTGACTCTGTCCTGCCCGATGAGAACTGTTGACTTCCAATCCGTGACTCTGTCCTGCCCGATGAGAACTGTTGACTTCCAATCCGTGACTCCGTTCTGCCCAATGAGAACTGTTGACTACCAATCCGTGTCTCTGTCCTGCCCGATGAGAACTGTTGACTTCCAATCCGTGACTCTGTCCTGCCCGATGAGAACTGTGACTACCAATCCGTGACTCTGTCCTGCCCGATAAGAACTGTTGACTACCAATCCGTGTCTCTGTCCTGTTCGATGAGAACTGCTCTCTTCCAATCCGTGACTCTGCCCTGCCCGATGTGAACTGCTCTCTACCAATCCGTGACTCTGCCCTGCCCGATAAGAACTGCTCTCTTCCAGTCCGTGACTCTGCCCTGCCCGATGAGAACTGCTCTCTACCAATCCGTGACTCTGCCCTGCCCGATGAGAACTGCTCTCTACCAATCCGTGACTCTGCCCTGCCCGATGTGAACTGCTCTCTACCAATCCGTGACTCTGCCCTGCCCGATGAGAACTGCTCTCTTCCAGTCCGTGACTCTGCCCTGCCCGATGAGAACTGCTCTCTTCCAATCCGTGACTCTGCCCTGCCCGATGAGAACTGCTCTCTTCCAATCCGTGACTCTGCCCTGCCCGATGAGAACTGCTCTCTCCAATACGTGTCTCTGTCCTGCCCGATGAATCCCCGTCACTTGTGTCGGGATTCGAAATCGGACCCTCCTTCTCCAGAAGGCCATGTCTTATCTCTGGACCATCCAGCCTCCCTCCCCTTTTTTTTCAGGGTAGTGAGATCAGTGTTGGCAGTACCTGCAGCAACTGTAATACCTGCAGTGTTGGCAGTTCCTGCAGTGTTAGAAATATCTACAGTGTTGGTAGTACCTGCAGCAACTATAATACCTGCAGTGTTGGCAGTACCTGCAGTGTTGGAAATATCTACAGTGTTGGTAGTACCTACAGTGTTGGAAATATCTACAGTGTTGGTAGTACCTACAGTGTTGGAAATATCTACAGTGTTGGTAGTACCTACAGTGTTGGAAATATCTACAGTGTTGGTAGTACCTGCAGTGTTGGAAATATCTACAGTGTTGGCAGTACCTGCAGTGTTGGAAATATCTACAGTGTTGGTAGTACCTACAGTGTTGGAAATATCTACAGAGTTGGTAGTACCTGCAGTGTTGGAAATATCTACAGAGTTGGTAGTACCTGCAGTGTTGGAAATATCTACAGAGTTGGTAGTACCTGCAGTGTTGGAATTATCTACAGAGTTGGTAGTACCTACAGTGTTGGAAATATCTACAGAGTTTGCAGTACCTGCAGTGCTGGAAGTACCTGCAATGCTAGTAGTTTTACTAGTTCTAGTGGTCTGGCGCACACAGAAGTGCGAATTATGTTTTGTACGATCAATTATTTCTGAGTCCTTTCTTATTGCTTGTTAATATTTCCTATTGTTGTTGCCTTTTTTTTCTGTCAGATCTAGCCTCGGAGTTTCCTTCAATAAATAACCAATATTCATTTATCTGTCTTTACATCGATGGCAGTTCATCATAATGAGATGTTATTAATTAGAAGTTATCATAGATGCACAACTGTGCATGTCAATTATCTGGACTCAGCATTTATCAGTTCTTGATGTTACGTCATCAGTCGTTGTCTTCAACAAGCTCCGCCACGACCGTTGAATCAAAGTCGTACGTCATTTATAACGAGTTATAGTCTAGCCGGTCGGATGTACATGAATAATGGTCTATAGACTGTAGGTTGACAAGTGGTCGTTTGTCATTGCTGAGTTATGCGGTTGTCGTTTGTCATTGATGAGTTATGCGGAAACTACAAACTTGCTATATGGTAATAACATTGAAGCAGATTCTTATTAGTGCATTCATTTCAATTATGTGTCGGCTGTAAACAAGAGACAACGAGTTAGTAATCAGACACAAAACAAGGATGTAGTGAAAGTGATGAAACTTGTAAGAGTCCATCAACGGTTCTGAAACCACTCAATATTGTCCACCACGTGACCATTTTTGAAGACTCGATGTGTGGTGTTTTTGTGTGTGTATGTAACTGTTCAAGACTACAACTGGGATAATTAGCAGATAAAAGACACAAAATATACTAGGAGATATTTAAATGGATGGAAAGTACCTAGAAAGAGTTCAAGAATACAGCTATCTTGGATATGTAATAACAAATCATGGAGAATGTCAGACAGAAAAAAACAAAAGAATAGGAATGGCAAAAAGCTGGAAACATGGAAAATATACTCACATCAAAGCAAAAAACTACGATTAGCTAAATGTTATATTTACTCAACATTCCTGCATGGTGCACAACAAGCAAGGACATTAAATAAGAAAACAGAGCGGGAAATTGGCGCCTTTGAAGTCTGAATCTATAGGAAAATGGGGAGAATTGGATGGAAGGAAAAGAAGACAAACAAGTAAATTCTGAATCAGCTGAAAATGAAAAAAAGAACTACGTAACAGAATTTTAACAAGACAACTGAAATTGTTAGGACATGTGATGAGACATAATAGCCTTCAAAATGGCATCTTGGAATGGAAGGTACTTGACGAGGCGGACCAAGACTAGAGTGGACGGACAGCATCAAAAGGTGAACAAGTGAACCTATGACAATGTGCACCATCAAGACAAAAGACAAGTGAAACAATGACAATGTGCACCATCAAGACAAGAGACAAGTGAAACAATGACAATGTGCACCATCAAGACAAGAGACAAGTGAAACAATGACAATGTGCACCATCAAGACAAGAGACAAGTGAACCTATGACAATGTGCACCATCAAGACAAGAGACAAGTGAACCTATGACAATGTGCACCATCAAGACAAGAGAACCTATGACAATGTGCACCATCAAGACAAGAGACAAGTGAACCTATGACAATGTGCACCATCAAGACAAGAGACAAGTGAACCTATGACAATGTGCACCATCAAGACAAGAGAACCTATGACAATGTGCACCATCAAGACAAGAGACAAGTGAACCTATGACAATGTGCACCATCAAGACAAGAGACAAGTGAACCTATGACAATGTGCACCATCAAGACAAGAGATAAGTGAAACAATGACAATGTGCACCATCAAGACAAGAGACAAGTGAACCTATGACAATGTGCACCATCAAGACAAGAGACAAGAGAACCTATGACAATGTGCACCATCAAGGCAAGAGACAAGTGAAACAATGACAATGTGCACCATCAAGACAAGAGACAAGAGAACCTATGACAATGTGCACCATCAAGACAAGAGACAAGTGAACCTATGACAATGTGCACCATCAAGACAAGAGACAAGTGAAACAATGACAATGTGCACCATCAAGACAAGAGACAAGTGAACCTATGACAATGTGCACCATCAAGACAAGAGACAAGTGAACCTATGACAATGTGCACCATCAAGACAAGAGACAAGTGAACCTATGACAATGTGCACCATCAAGACAAGAGACAAGTGAACCTATGACAATGTGCACCATCAAGACAAGAGACAAGTGAACCTATGACAATGTGCACCATCAAGACAAGAGAACCTATGACAATGTGCACCATCAAGACAAGAGACAAGTGAACCAATGACAATGTGCACCATCAAGACAAGAGACAAGTGAACCAATGACAATGTGCACCATCAAGACAAGAGAACCTATGACAATGTGCACCATCAAGACAAGAGACAAGTGAACCAATGACAATGTGCACCATCAAGACAAGAGACAAGTGAACCAATGACAATGTGCACCATCAAGACAAGAGAACCTATGACAATGTGCACCATCAAGACAAGAGACAAGTGAACCTATGACAATGTGCACCCTCAAGACAAGAGACAAGTGAACCTATGACAATGTGCACCATCAAGACAAGAGAACCTATGACAATGTGCACCATCAAGTCAAGAGACAGACTAAAATGGCGATCTATGGTAGCCAACTTTCGATGTGGACACGACACCCAATGAATGAATACAAATCTTCATTCTTGACAGCACAGCACTGAGATCAAACCCATAGGTGGTTAGTCACAAAAGATAAAGAAATGTGTGCACACTGTTCCGTTAGTTCGATGACACACCTAGATCGCTGTAGCACATGTCGTTCCCACTTGTTAGACATTCCTTTCCCCCAAATTCCCGCACTCGCAGACGATATCCTCACCGATAGACATGTCAGTTTCCAACAATCTTACAATGTCTTACACCGGAATGTCGTGTGGACGGAGATGGGAACACGTGTGTCAGTTTCCAACAATCTTACAATGTCTTACACAGGAATGTCGCGTGGACGGAGATGGGAACACGTGTGTCAGTTTCCAACAATCTTACAATGTCTTACACAGGAATGTCGTGTGGACGGAGATGGTATCACGTGTGTCAGTTTCCAACAATCTTACATTGTCTTACACAGGAATGTCGTGTGGACGGAGATGGGACACGTGTGTCAGTTTCCAACAATCTTACAATGTCTTACACAGGAATGTCGTGTGGACGGAGATGGGAACACGTGTGTCAGTTTCCAACAATCTTACAATGTCTTACACAGGAATGTCGTGTGGACGGAGATGGGTACACGTGTGTCAGTTTCCAACAATCTTACATTGTCTTACACAGGAATGTCGTGTGGACGGAGATGGGAACACGTGTGTCAGCTTCCAACAATCTTACAATGTCTTACACAGGAATGTCGTGTGGACGGAGATGGGAACACGTGTGTCAGTTTCCAACAATCTTACATTGTCTTACACAGGAATGTCGTGTGGACGGAGATGGGAACACGTGTGTCAGTTTCCAACAATCTTACAATGTCTTACACAGGAATGTCGTGTGGACGGAGATGGGAACACGTGTGTCAGTTTCCAACAATCTTACAATGTCTTACACAGGAATGTCGTGTGGACGGAGATGGGAACACGTGTGTCAGTTTCCAACAATCTTACAATGTCTTACACAGGAATGTCGTGTGGACGGAGATGGGAACACGTGTGTCAGTTTCCAACAATCTTACATTGTCTTACACAGGAATGTCGTGTGGACGGAGATGGGAACACGTGTGTCAGTTTCCAACAATCTTACAATGTCTTACACAGGAATGTCGTGTGGACGGAGATGGGAACACGTGTGTCAGTTTCCAACAATCTTACATTGTCTTACACAGGAATGTCGTGTGGACGGAGATGGGAACACGTGTGTCAGTTTCCAACAATCTTACAATGTCTTACACAGGAATGTCGTGTGGACGGAGATGGGAACACGTGTGTCAGTTTCCAACAATCTTACATGTCTTACACAGGAATGTCGTGTGGACGGAGATGGGAACACGTGTGTCAGTTTCCAACAATCTTACAATGTCTTACACAGGAATGTCGTGTGGACGGAGATGGGAACACGTGTGTCAGTTTCCAACAATCTTACAATGTCTTACACAGGAATGTCGTGTGGACGGAGATGGGAACACGTGTGTCAGTTTCCAACAATCTTACAATGTCTTACACAGGAATGTCGTGTGGACGGAGATGGGAACACGTGTGTCAGTTTCCAACAATCTTACATTGTCTTACACAGGAATGTCGTGTGGACGGAGATGGGAACACGTGTGTCAGTTTCCAACAATCTTACAATGTCTTACACAGGAATGTCGTGTGGACGGAGATGGGAACACGTGTGTCAATTTCCAACAATCTTACATTGTCTTACACAGGAATGTCGTGTGGACGGAGATGGGAACACGTGTGTCAGTTTCCAACAATCTTACAATGTCTTACACAGGAATGTCGTGTGGACGGAGATGGGAACACGTGTGTCAGTTTCCAACAATCTTACAATGTCTTACACAGGAATGTCGTGTGGACGGAGATGGGAACACGTGTGTCAGTTTCCAACAATCTTACATTGTCTTACACAGGAATGTCGTGTGGACGGAGATGGGAACACGTGTGTCAGTTTCCAACAATCTTACAATGTCTTACACAGGAATGTCGTGTGGACGGAGATGGGAACACGTGTGTCAGTTTCCAACAATCTTACATTGTCTTACACAGGAATGTCGTGTGGACGGAGATGGGAACACGTGTGTCAGTTTCCAACAATCTTACAATGTCTTACACAGGAATGTCGTGTGGACGGAGATGGGAACACGTGTGTCAGTTTCCAACAATCTTACAATGTCTTACACAGGAATGTCGTGTGGACAGAGATGGCAACACGTGTGTCAGTTTTGCAAGAACGTAAAATTCCAGGTAACCGGTTAATAATGAACTTAAAAATCAAACAAGGGAGATAAATATTGGTCATGCAGAACAACATAAAGGCCTTGGGAAGATAATTATAGAGGGCATCATCATCATGTGTCATACAGGTTGGCGTAGACAATCATGTCCTTCCGTAATTCTAAGTCCACAGTGCATCGCATCAACTCTATCGCTGACTGTATACCTTGCCACGACACCAAGCTATACAGTATTTTCTCTCTTTATCGTCTGCTATCTCTCTTGCTTTCTATTTTGCCATTTGTAACCCAGTATTCCAACGTTCCTCCTCTCATGAACTGCCAGAAAAAATGTTCATTACTTCTTTCTGATGTTTTTAGGATCTCCCTATTTGTATTATTCTCTTTTTAGAATGTCCTCGTTGGTCTCTTTTAGCAGTCCTGGTAACTCTCAATATTCTTCTCAGAAATCATATCTCTTTTTGAGTTGTTACTAGTTGTAGAGCTTAAGTTGTTAGGTTCCTGGATGTCACTAGCTGTAGAGCGTGAGTTGTTAGTTTCCTGGATGTCACTAGTTGTAGAGCTTAAGTTGTTAGTTTCCTGGATGTCACTAGCTGTAAAGCTTCAGTTGTTAGTTTCCTGGATGTCACTAGCTGTAAAGCTTCAGTTGTTAGTTTCCTGGATGTCACTAGCTGTAAAGCTTCAGTTGTTAGTTTCCTGGATGTTACTAGTTGTAGAGCTTGAGTTGTTAGTTTCCTGGATGTCACTAGTTGTAGAGCTTGAGTTGTTAGTTTCCTGGATGTCACTAGCTGTAGAGCTTGAGTTGTTAGTTTCCTGGATGTCACTAGTTGTAGAGCTTAAGTTGTTAGTTTCCTGGATGTCACTAGCTGTAAAGCTTCAGTTGTTAGTTTCCTGGATGTCACTAGCTGTAAAGCTTCAGTTGTTAGTTTCCTGGATGTCACTAGCTGTAAAGCTTGAGTTGTTAGTTTCCTGGATGTCACTAGCTGTAGAGCTTGAGTTGTTAGTTTCCTGGATGTCACTAGCTGTAGAGCTTAAGTTGTTAGTTTCCTGGATGTCACTAGTTGTAGAGCTTAAGTTGTTAGTTCCTGGATGTCACTAGCTGTAAAGCTTGAGTTTTAGTTTCCTGGATGTCCCTAGCTGTAAAGCTTGTGTTGTTAGTTTCCTGGATGTCACTAGTTGTATAGCTTATCTTGTTAGTTTCCTGGATGTCACTAGTTGTAGAGCTTAAGTTGTTAGTTCCTGGATGTCACTAGCTGTAAAGCTTGAGTTTTTAGTTTCCTGGATGTCACTAGCTGTAAAGCTTGAGTTGTTTTCATAGAGGGTTTATGTAGTGACTGATTCAACTTTATCCAGTGATAATATAATGTCGACGAGTCGAGTAATGATTGTAGTAATGGTGATGACGAACACGATAATCCAAAATAGTAATGATTGTAATATAAAACTATATGCGTTTTCTTTTTTGCATTGAAATATGTATCAAACATTCTGGCCACATTTTAAATTCTCTGGTATATATCAAATGAGTCATGGAAGTCTTCAAGGAGCTATATCACACAGGGGACTCTCTCTCAAGTCTTCATTGATCTACTCTATATGAACAAAATGCGTCAGAGACTCTCTCAAGTCTCCAAAGATCTACTATTGTAAAATGGAGTGTAAGGAAGTGGAGATAATCATGGTGTGTTAAGACAAAGTGAGAAGCACGAGACAGTTTACGAGTAAAGGTTTCGAGTGAAGATTGGAATGAGCGAGTCGGGGAGAGTGGTCAGGTGTTCACAGTGACAAATGAGTAGAGTGAGACTCAGGTAATTCTCGGGAATGTCAATGGGATTGGGAGACACGAAGAGTAAGTAGAATTAAGAAAGGGAAATGATTTCATTGACTGGGGGAATGACGTAGGGAGATTCCCATTTGTTAAATATATGTACAGAAATATATGATATACATACATGAGATATTCAAAAGGCTGTGCAGATAGAAAATAGCAAGGCAGGGCAGGCACATGTGAGCTAAGTTATTGGAGAAGTGGATCTATCCTAGTAGTAAACAGGGCGAATGCTTATATTCGCTAACTGTGTATTTAACAACCAGACTGTGGACATTTCGCGTAAGGAGAAGTGAATGTAGGTTAAAGGAACAAGTGAGACTGCATCCTTAGTTTAGGAAGATTGATGTTCTGTAATCATACTGTGGAGTGACAGTAAGCAGACTGGTGAGGAAGTGTCTGTAATGATATGTTCCATGAGATGGATTTATGACGTGGACATTACGTTGGTTAAGTTATGTACACTGTTCATGGAATATGGACAGAGATAATTGATTCAATGTGTGATGAGAGAGCCCTGAAATTAATCACGAATAGTTAGGAAGTAATTGGAACCTCCTTAGCATTACTTTGATACCCGAGCGGTGATCAACGCAGCCGGGATGTTGTATTGAGAACCTAAGTTTAGTGAACTGTGTAAATAAAGTATTTCGATTATTATATACAAGAGACTTGTGTGTGAAGTCAATTTTATGTAGACATGTGTGTGACGTATTCCGACCCAACAGATGAACCAGAACACAACGCGAAGTACTAAGACTGACAGTTTACATCTAACGACTGAGCACATTTAAGAAAGTAGGAAGGACGGTCACACTACATAAGTTGTAGTATATTGTTTATATTTCTTGTTGTTAAGCATCTATTATTTCTTTATCTTGTTACTGGTACTTTCATTCGGTAGATGGACACGCATAACTCATCATTGTTTGAACAAAATATATCAGCCTTTATTATCAACACCCACGTGTTTTGGCAAGATGTCTCTGGCACAATCAACAAAGTTCTTGAGTTCTATTATTAATCTTAATGTTACTTTGTAGAGCCTATCGGCGGTGATTATAACAAGTAACTTCCGTGATCGCAATAAAGTTCTTTGTCAATCTATATTTAGTGGCTAGCTTGAAATCCTACTGTTCTAATTATATAATCTCTTTCTTCTGTGGTCTGTACGTCCGTTGTAGAATCTCCAAGAAAGCTCTTGTGATGATGATAAACTCATTATAGTAACTCTACCCAACAAGCCCGAGGAACTTACTCATTTCTATACTCAAGTTACGACAGTTCCATCTCTCAAAACTATTATCATCCCTAAGTCCAAAAAGTGTATGTCTCTAGATCTCTAAGCGAACTGTCTAATCTAGCTAACTCCTAATCCTATCTTCTGCCTTGAGGCAGGTGTCTATTCTCCTTTACTACATTATGTCTGATGTGTACCTTCAGTTTCGTGGGCGAAAAAGTGATCCAAAATCTGTCTCTCGGGTCTTTTGTTTCCCGATAAGACAACGCCTATCCTTGAATACAGGCGTGGTCTATCTTGGGAACTTGCTAAGACTATCAACCCACTGGTTGCTTGTCTGACCACTGCCTGTCGATTATCGTGAAGCCTCGACAACATCTGTCAATCACTCCTATAACAAACCGCCATTGGCCTCAAAGACCAACCTAAGTTTTCCCCCAAGTTTACTTCGATCTACCAGGCTCGTTATCTTTCGATCTTCCTAGTCAGAGAGAACTCAAGCTCACCAGAGCTCAACAGAGTTCCTCACCGCTGAACATCACAGGATGTCTCGCATCGTGGAGCCCCGTGTGGTCGTGAATATGTCACCTTGTCGGCTGCTTATCTCAGAATGTTTCAGGGCTCGTCCAGCGATAGCGATCTCATGTCAACAGGTGGGCCGACATCCGAGTTCCCTACTTTCGAACACCTGTTCGTACGGAGTCCAAAGCTATTATCCGCTTCCTCACGTAACCTACCGGGTTAGCGGAGAAATCTGTCTGGGCTTCCGCATTCAGGTTGAACACCTGTCGTCTCTTCCGCGCAATCTGATAGCTGGTTACGCCACATCGTTCTGAGCTCGGTGGACTAATTTACATTCGCTAATTCTAAGTCAACTTTGTTATTTACAGCCAACCACAACTTATTCTTGCTCTCACGTTCTTCATATCCTTCTTCTATTCTTCCTCTGTCATTTTATCCTTCCTGGAACAGTCACACTGTAACATATATAAACAAAATGCGTCCGAGACACTCTCAAGTCTACAAAGATCTACTATATATGAACAAAATGAGTCGGAGATTCTCTCAAGTCTGCAAAGATCTGCTATATATAAACAAAATGCGTCCGAGACACTCTCAAGTCTACAAAGATCTACTATATATGAACAAAATGAGTCGGAGATTCTCTCAAGTCTGCAAAGATCTGCTATATATAAACAAAATGCGTCAGAGACACTCTCAAGTCTACAAAGATCTACTATATATAAACAAAATGAGTCGGAGATTCTCTCAAGTCTGCAAAGATCTGCTATATATAAACAAAATGCGTCCGAGACACTCTCAAGTCTACAAAGATCTACTATATATGAACAAAATGAGTCGGAGATTCTCTCAAGTCTGCAAAGATCTGCTATATATAAACAAAATGCGTCAGAGACACTCTCAAGTCTACAAAGATCTACTATATGTGAACAAAATGCGTCAGAGACACTCTCAAGTCTACAAAGATCTACTATATATAAATAAAATGCGTCAGAGACACTCTCAAGTCTACAAAGATCTATTATATATGAACAAAATGCGTCAGAGACACTCTCAAGTCTACAAAGATCTATTATATATGAACAAAATGCGTCAGAGACACTCTCAAGTCTACAATGATCTACTATATATAAACAAAATGCGTCAGAGATTCTCTCATGTCTGCAAAGATCTGCTACATATAAATAAAATGCGTCATAGACACCCTCAAGTCTACAAAGATCTACTATATATAAACAAAATGCGTCAGAGACACTCTCAAGTCTGCAAAGATCTGCTATATATAAACAAAATGCGTCAGAGACTCTCTCAAGTCTACAAAGATCTACTATATATAAACAAAATGCGTCATAGACACTCTCAAGTCTGCAAAGATCTGCTATATATAAACAAAATGCGTCAGAGATTCTCTCAAGTCTGCAAAGATCTGCTATATATAAATAAAATGCGTCAGAGACTCTCTCAAGTCTACAAATCTGCTATATATAAACAAAATGCGTCAGAGATTCTCTCAAGTCTGCAAAGATCTGCTATATATAAACAAAATGCGTCAGAGATTCTCTCAAGTCTGCAAAGATCTGCTATATATAAACAAAATGCGTCAGAGATTCTCTCAAGTCTGCAAAGATCTACTATATATAAACAAAATGCGTCAGAGATTCTCTCAAGTCTGCAAAGATCTACTATATATAAGCAAAATGCGTCAGAGATTCTCTCAAGTCTGCAAAGATCTGCTATATATAAACAAAATGCGTCATAGACACTCTCAAGTCTGCAAAGATCTGCTATATATAAACAAAATGCCTCAGAGACTCAACTCTTCAAAGATCTACTATCCAAGCATGCAGACGTCACATACAAACTTGACCCGTAATTGCGGCAAAGAAAACACGCCAAGCCGCTGACCTCTTGACCTGACCTCTGACCACCTCTTGAATTATGGAACAGAAGTCTGAGAAGCAGCCATCTTGACAGTGCCAGAACTGACCTCTTGACCTAACCTCTGACCTCTGACCACCTCTTGAATTATGGAACAGAAGTCTGAGAAGCAGCCATCTTGACAGTGCCAGAACTGACCTCTTGACCTAACCTCTGACCACCTCTTGAATTATGGAACAGAAGTCTGAGAAGCAGCCATCTTGACAGTGCCAGAACTGACCTCTTGACCTAACCTCTGACCTCTGACCACCTCTTGAATTATGGAACAGAAGTCTGAGAAGCAGCCATCTTGACAGTGCCAGAACTGACCTCTTGACCTAACCTCTGACCTCTGACCACCTCTTGAATTATGGAACAGAAGTCTGAGAAGCAGCTATCTTGACAGTGCCAGAACTGACCTCTTGACCTAACCTCTGACCTCTGACCACCTCTTGAATTATGGAACAGAAGTCTGAGAAGCAGCCATCTTGACAGTGCCAGAACTGACCTCTTGACCTAACCTCTGACCTCTGACCACCTCTTGAATTATGGAACAGAAGTCTGAGAAGCAGCCATCTTGACAGTGCCAGAACTGACCTCTTGACCTAACCTCTGACCACCTCTTGAATTATGGAAGTCTGAGAAACAGTCATCTTGACAGTGTCAGAAGTCGAGAGACAACGCAGCGTGAGCACGATAATCAGCGAGCTATAGAGACATGCAGCATGCCTACCATGTGTTCGTTCTTGGGAAGAAATATAAGTTGCCGTCAGTGGTGCAGCTATGTCGCATGTATCTGTCTGTAGCTAATATCCATTATCATCGTGTGGCTTGCAGAATAACACCAGCTTGTGGTACGCGTGCCGCCATGCCACTTTACGTACCGGGGTTCAAAAAATAAAGGAAAAGAAAAACTGACCTATGGCACAGCACGTGCGTTAGAAATGTAAGAAAAGATACAGGTCAAAGGTCATGGATTCACTTCCACATGTTTAGACATCAGGTGTGTGGTTATCTTCCTTGCGTGGACCTTGAAATAACTCCCGTTCTCTCCTTTTCTAAATATGTAACCTGGGAGGTTTTTCGTGATTTCATTGAGTCTAGTCTAATTGTGAATACCATCTGATGGCTTTCTTTTCCGGTCGACTTCTACATCTTTATTTGGCTGTATGTGTTTACATTTCTAAGGTACGATGATGAAATAACAGTAACTGTGTGAAATACAATGTGGGAACAAAATGTGGGAAGGAAGGTTGACAGTGTACAGAACTGGTCTGCTACCAGTCTTAAAAGTGTATAATATGTTTGACAACGATGGACAATAAGGGATCTCCAACTTTGTTTACTTTCAAAGTTTTCATATTTCTGTTGACCGGCTCTCCCACTTCTCTATTTTCTTCCGTTGTCGCTGTTTTGTTTCAAATCTAGTTCCCTATGGGTATCATCATGGCCCGTCGATGTAATGTTAGACGATGTGGTAGATTTGTTGTAAGTAACCGTCGATGTAAGTTTAGATAATGTGACAGATTTGTTGTAAGTAACCGTCGATGTAAGGTTAGACAATGTGACAGATTTGTTGTAAGTAACCGTCGATGTAAAGTTAGACGATGTAGCAGATTTGTTGTAAGTAACCGTCGATGTAAGGTTAGACAATGTGACAGATTTGTTGTATGTAACCGACGATGTAAGGTTAGACGATGTAGCAGATTTGTTGTATGTAACCGTCGATGTAAGGTTAGACAATGTGACAGATTTGTTGTATGTAACCGTCGATGTAAAGTTAGACGATGTGACAGATTTGTTGTATGTAACCGTCGATGTAAGGTTAGACAATGTGACAGATTTGTTGTATGTAACCGACGATGTAAGGTTAGACGATGTAGCAGATTTGTTGTATGTAACCGTCGATGTAAGGTTAGACGATGTGACAGATTTGTTGTATGTAACCGTCGATGTAAAGTTAGACAATGTGACAGATTTTTGTATGTAACCGTCGATGTAAGGTTAGACAATGTGACAAATTTGTTGTATGTAACCGACGATGTAAGGTTAGACGATGTAGCAGATTTGTTGTATGTAACCGTCGATGTAAAGTTAGACAATGTGACAGATTTGTTGTATGTAACCGTCGATGTAAGGTTAGACGATGTAGCAGATTTGTTGTATGTAACCGTCGATGTTGCGATAAATATGCGGTGTTTACTTTTTAATATTTTCATATCTATTGTCTTAATATGGAGAAGGAGATCGTTTGAGAACAACGAGACCATCCCAGACAGAACCATTCTTAAGCTCAAAGTAAACTCTACCACACACGTGACAATGGTTGAGGCCAGGTTAGAATAGCGAAAACTCGAACTTTGAGTCTCCCTTCCAAGCGCCAAAAGGTTTAAGATGAACGGACACAAGAAAATGTTTATTAAAACACAATCCAAGACCTGGCGCACGCTGGACGTCCACCTGACCAGCAAGATGAACGTATGTTGTTGTTCCCCTTCAATATAGCGCAGCGTGTATGGAACATTAATTGCCTGGTTGGTCAGCGACCGTGGACAAGAATGGGCCAAAAGTCTTCTCATCAAAATGTGCATACACAGTGGAGAGATGGGGGAGGAGGGTGTTGACGGCAACAATTAATGATAACAGAGTGCGCAACAAACACCAGTGTCATGGCAACGCGCCGCGGTTATTCGTGATTTATGGCCCTTGGTTGCGGCCGGATGTCCTGCAGGTGTATTCTCACAATTGTCGCGACAAGTCATTCATCAGACCAGATCTGCTGTGCAGAACTGAGATCTTTTTTCCAAAATTTCTCGAGCCAGAAACTGTTACATCAGTCTCCAAGCAAAATTAAGGGAGCCAACTTCGTATTGTCTGAAAATGAGAGAAGATCTCTCCCTTTTGTATAGACCTATTGAAAGTGAAGTCGTGGTTGGTAAATTCGTTTTCATTATGAAACAATAGTTCTGACTCTCACGTGATCTGTATTACCAGTGATCTTCAGCGTGTGTATACCTGGCCCCACTTGTTGTATCATTCCTTAATCTAAAACGTTAACAACTAATGTTCCAAATCACAAGCCGTTTTAGACTGATGCCACCACGAAGTGGACATCAATGTGCTGGAATAAAGCTAAGACAAGTATACCAGGCTGGTAGATGGACATCAACGTGCTAGGTTAAAGCTAAGACAAGTATACCAGGCTGGTAGATGGACATCAACGTGCCAGGTTAAAGCTAAGACAAGTATACCAGGCTGGTAGATGGACATCAACGTGCTAGGTTAAAGCTAAGACAAGTATACCAGGCTGGTAGATGGACATCAACGTGCTAGGTTAAAGCTAAGACAAGTATACCAGGCTGGTAGATGGACATCAACGTGCTAGGTTAAAGCTAAGACAAGTAAGTATACCAGACTGGTAGAGAGGACATCAACGTGCTAGGTTAAAGCTAAGACAAGTAAGTATACCAGGCTGGTAGAGAGGACATCAACGTGCTAGGTTAAAGCTAAGACAAGTAAGTATACCAGGCTGGTAGAGAAGACATCAACGTGCTAGGTTAAAGCTAAGACAAGTAAGTATACCAGACTGGTAGAGAGGACATCAACGTGCTAGGTTAAAGCTAAGACAA
Organism: Megaustenia siamemsis; assembly: GCA_032433765.1. Classification (NCBI taxonomy): domain Eukaryota; kingdom Metazoa; phylum Mollusca; class Gastropoda; order Stylommatophora; family Ariophantidae; genus Megaustenia; species Megaustenia siamemsis. The sequence continues at coordinate 77,657,668 of JAVIAB010000106.1, read as the reverse complement.
GTAAGTATACCAGGCTGGTAGATGGACATCAACGTGCTAGGTTAAAGCTAAGACAAGTATACCAGACTGGTAGAGAGGACATCAACGTGCTAGGTTAAAGCTAAGACAAGTATACCAGGCTGGTAGATGGACATCAACGTGCTAGGTTAAAGCTAAGACAAGTATACCAGACTGGTAGAGAAGACATCAACGTGCTAGGTTAAAGCTAAGACAAGTATACCAGACTGTAGAGAGGACATCAACGTGCTAGGTTAAAGCTAAGACAAGTAAGTATACCAGACTGGTAGAGAGGACATCAACGTGCTAGGTTAAAGCTAAGACAAGTAAGTATACCAGGCTGGTAGAGAAGACATCAATGTGCTGGAATAAAGCTAAGACAAGTATACCAGGCTGGTAGATGGACATCAACGTGCTAGGTTAAAGCTAAGACAAGTAAGTATACCAGGCTGGTAGAGAGGACATCAACGTGCTAGGTTAAAGCTAAGACAAGTAAGTATACCAGGCTGGTAGATGGACATCAACGTGCTAGGTTAAAGCTAAGACAAGTATACCAGGCTGGTAGATGGACATCAACGTGCTAGGTTAAAGCTAAGACAAGTATACCAGGCTGGTAGATGGACATCCACGTGCTAGGTTAAAGCTAAGACAAGTATACCAGGCTGGTAGATGGACATCAACGTGCTAGGTTAAAGCTAAGACAAGTAAGTATACCAGGCTGGTAGATGGACATCAACGTGCTAGGTTAAAGTTAAGACACGTAAGTATACCAGGCTGGTAGAGAGGACATCAATGTGCTAGGTTAAAGCTAAGACAAGTAAGTATACCAGGCTGGTAGAGAGGACATCAATGTGCTAGGTTAAAGCTAAGACAAGTAAGTATACCAGGTTGGTAGATAGGAAATCAATGTGCTAGGTTAAAGCTAAGACAAGTGAGTATACCAGGCTCGTAGAGAGGACATCAATGTGCTGGGTTAAAGCTAAGAAAAGTACGTATACCAGGCTGGTAGAGAGGACATCAATGTGCTGGGTTAAAGCTAAGACAAGTAAGTATACCAGGCTGGTAGAGAGGACATCAATGTGCTGGGTTAAAGCTAAGACAAGTAAGTATACCAGGCTGGTAGAGATGAAATCAATGTGCTGGGTTAAAGCTAAGACAAGTAAGTATAACAGGTTGGTAGAGAGAACATCAATGTGCTGGGTTAAAGCTAAGACAAGTAAGTATACCAGGTTGGTAGAGAGGACATCAATGTGCTGGTTAAAGCTAAGACAAGTAAGTATACCAGGTTGGTAGAGAGAACATCAATGTGCTGGGTTAAAGCTAAGACAAGTAAGTATACCAGGCTGGTAGAGAGGACATCAATGTGCTGGGTTAAAGCTAAGACAAGTAAGTATATCAGGCTGGTAGAGAGCAAATCAATGTGCTGGGTTAAAGCTAAGACAAGTAAGTATATCAGGCTGGTAGAGAGGACATCAATGTGCTGGTTAAAGCTAAGACAAGTAAGTATATCAGGCTGGTAGAGAGGAAATCAATGTGCTGGGTTAAAGCTAAGACAAGTAAGTATATCAGGCTAGTAGAGAGGACATCAATGTGCTGGGTTAAAGCTAAGACAAGTAAGTATACCAGGCTGGTAGAGAGGACATCAACGTGCTAGGTTAAAGCTAAGACAAGTAAGTATACCAGGCTGGTAGAGAGGACATCAACGTGCTAGGTTAAAGCTAAGACAAGTAAGTATACCAGGCTGGTAGAGAGGACATCAATGTGCTGGGTTAAAGCTAAGACAAGTAAGTATATCAGGCTGGTAGAGAGGACATCAATGTGCTGGGTTAAAGCTAAGACAAGAAAGTATATCAGGCTGGTAGAGAGGACATCAATGTGCTGGGTTAAAGCTAAGACAAGTAAGTATACCAGGCTGGTAGAGAGGGACATCAACGTGCTAGATTAAAGTTAAGACGCGTAAGTATACCAGGCTGGTAGATAGGAAATCAATGTGCTGGGTTAAAGCTAAGACAAGTGAGTATACCACACTAGTAGAGAGGACATCAATGTGCTAGGTTAAAGCTAAGACAAGTAAGTATACCAGGCTGGTAGAGAGGACATCAATGTGCTGGTTAAAGCTAAGACAAGTAAGTATACCAGACTGGTAGAGAGGACATCAACGTGCTAGATTAAAGTTAAGACACGTAAGTATACCAGCCTGGTATATAGGAAATCAATGTGCTGGGTTAAAGCTAAGACAAGTGAGTATACCACACTAGTAGAGAGGACATCAATGTGCTAGGTTAAAGCTAAGACAAGTAAGTATACCAGGCTGGTAGAGAGGACATCAATGTGCTAGGTTAAAGCTAAGACAAGTAAGTATACCAGACTGATAGAGAGGACATCAATGTGCTAGGTTAAAGCTAAGACAAGTAAGTATACCAGGCTGGTAGAGAGGACATCAATGTGCTAGGTTAAAGCTAAGACAAGTAAGTATATCAGGCTGATAGAGAGGACATCAATGTGCTGGGTTAAAGCTAAGACACGTAAGTATACCAGGCTGGTAAAGAGGACATCATTGTGCTGGGTTAAAGCTAAGACAAGTGTACCAGGCTGGTATAGAGGACATCAATGTGCTGGGTTAAAGAGAAAACATCTAAGTACCCAACCGGGTAGAAACCGTAGATTCGACCAGAAGTGTTGCGTAGAGTAAGTGTCGTTATTTTATGCCGAATATATTGTCAGCTTTAGAGTCAGTTCAGCTGGAGGACCGCGCCTGGGAGTCATGACCCAGTCGGGACCACCTCCCTTAGAGTGCCAAGAAGCTAAAGGGCCGAAACACTTGCTCGACGGGGTCTATTTCTGATGATCAGATTGGCTCCCGCTGCGAACTTCTGCATTAAAAGTTTCCTTTTACTAAATGAAGTGTACACGCTACCTCATTTAGACCAGTCAAATGGACGTCGCTGATGCCTTGAGCCTAGTGTCGAGACGCTCAATGTTGCAAGTCCAGTTGTATGTTGCTGTTATGACACTAAAACATAACACCACATAGTAAATTATAAATACATTTAGAGATGACATAGATTATCATGTAGAGCAAGATGGCGACCAAGATGGCGGTTGTTTTATTTTCGGAGTGTAGATTGTGTGATTAAAGTGATTGAATATTGTGTTTCCAACGGAATATAATTTTCGAAAAGTTGTGTAAAGTTTTCTACCAAGGAGGAGGATAAGGACTGATAAGTACTTTTTTTTTTAATGTAATCAGCTAAAGTTTTATATTTCGATCGTAAATGATCGCATGTGAGACCTTAGCGATCAAACACGTGGGGGAAACATCAGTCGGGCTAAACCCCCAACGTGTGTTTTTCTTAAGTTAAGCCCTTAACTTACGACTGACTCAGCAGGTCGGTAAGGGGTAAATGTTTTATGCTCAGTGAAATACACAGAAGATGGAGATTAAAGTAGCAACGATAAATATATGCGGGATAAAAAATAAAGAAGTCGAACTTATAGAAGAAATGACAAAAAGGAAAATTAAAATACTAGGATTAGCGGACAGCAGAGTAAAAGGACAACAGATAAAGAAAACACACATGAACTACACGAAAATATTCTCAGGAGTCGACAACACAGAAAGAGCAACACACGGAGTAGGTTTTATCATCGACCCAGAACACGCAAAGAACATTCTAGAAATAAAATACTAATCAGAAAGAATTATCACAATTAAACTGCTAGAAGACGATCGAAAAACAAATTACATTCAGATCTATGCCCCATGCAACAACAATGAAAGAGACAGCGAAGAATTCTATGACACATTGAATGAAATCATTAACAAGATTGACGAAAGCGAGGACATGTTAGTGATGGGAGATTTTAATGGAAGGCTTGGAAACGCAACAGTGAGAACAGTGACATCTTAGGACCCTTTGGCGATAAAAGGGCTGAAATAAATGAAAATGGAAGCAGACTGCTGGAACTATGCAATCAAAATGATTTATTTATCACCAACACATTCTTCAAACACAGAGAGTCGCAAGTATACACCTGGTACAAATGAATGGCACAACATGCAGAAGCCAGATAGATTTTATACTAACAAGAAAACAGAACAAGAAAAGAGTAACCGACAGTAGAGCAATCCCAAATATTACAGACGACACTGATCACAAGATGCTTATGATCACACTAAGACAGACAAAAATAAAGAGAATATACGAAAACAAACAAAAGAAGCGAAATAACAGACAATAAAAATAAAACAATTAAAAGATCAAGAAACAAGGAAAACCATAGAAGAAAAACTAACAGAGGAACTCAAGAAACTCCCTAACGAAGTATGCACAGTAGAAGAAGAGTGGAAACAATTTAAGGAAACAGTAACCAACATCTCTAAAACAGTTTGTGGAACGAAGCTAAGAACAAGAGAAGGAAAAAAGAGCACCCGTTGGTGGAACGAAACAATCAGAGAAGCAATTAAAGAAAAGAAGAAACTTTAAAAATTGGAGGGAGAACAAGAACCAAGAAAAATAAGAAAAATATGCCTTAGTTCGAAAAAGAGTTAAAATGCTGATCAAAGAAGCTAAGCAAAAGAATTGGACAGAATTCGGACAAAACATGAGCAGGGACTTCAAGACAGCCACAAGAGATTTCTACAAAGCAGTAAAAGTCACAAGAGCGAGAAAAGAAAACCATGATCCTACTGAGCTGATAAATGACAAAGACGGACAGCCAATATCAAATAACCAATGTATGCAACAGAGATGGAAAGAATATTTTGAAGACCTGTTAAACATACCAACTACCAATAAGACAACAAAAACCACGCTAGAACTCACAAATACTGAACCCAACATCATGAAAGAGGAAATCGAAGAAGTAATCAAATATGCATCAATTAAAAAAAAAAATGAACCGGGTATAGATAACATACTAATAGTAGCAGCAGCAGGAGAAACGGGAATGCAATGTCTGCACAGAATATTTAATGCAGCATGGCACCAACAAGCCCCAGAAGACTGGCAACAGGCAATCATCATACCAATATGGAAAAAGAAAGGTAGCAAAAGAGTCTGCAATCAATATAGAGGTATATCTCTTCTCAGCCATGTAGGAAAGCTATACGCCAAAATCTTGGAGAAAAGGCTGATACCAATAATAGAACTACAGTTAAGCGATTCTCAAATGGGGTTCGGAAAAAACAGAGGATGTACTGAAGCACTATTCACATTAAAATAGCTAGCGGAATAAACGACAGAACACAATCAAAACTTATACATAACCTTCATTGACCAGGAAAAAGCATTCGACAGAGTAAACAGAGAACAACTATGGGAGATACTAACAACATACGGAGTAAGCCAATATCTAACCAACCTTATCAAAAGTCTCTACGTCAACAGCAGCTGCAGGGTCAGAACAGCAGCAGGCTACACAGACCACTTCGAAGTTAGATCAGGCGTAAGACAGGGGTGCGTGCTATCCCCCCTACTGTTTATTACATACATAGACCATATATGCAAGCTAGCCAACCCATCAGAGACAGAGGAGATCAACGAGCTTTTATTTGCAGACGATCAGGCACTAATCATCATCATCATCATCATCGAGTGCCTTCTCCGCAACGAAGGTTGGCTACCATGGATCGCCATTCTACTCTGTTTCTTGCTTTGATGGTGCAGGCTGTCATAGATTGACTTGTCCATCTTTTGATGTTACTCGTCCATGTTAGCCTTGGTCTGCCTTTGCTTCTTTTACCTTGTATTTTTCCTTCCAATATTACTTTTAGTAGGCTGTTGTGTCTTTTAACATGCCCCAAAAATTTCATTTGTCTTGTCTTAATTGTATTTAGTAGTTCTCTTTTTATTTTCAGTTGTTTTAAAACTTCATCGTTTGTTATCTTTTGTTTCCATCCAATTCTACCTATTCTTCTATAAATCCACATTTCAAAGGCTTCAATTTTCTGTTCTGTTTTCTTGTCTAATTAATGTCCATGTTTCTGCACCATACAGGAATATCGAGAAGATGTAACATTTTGCCATTCTTAGTTTCAGCCCTGTTGATATTTGTTTTGTTGTTAGTATATAACAAATCTTTAAAACATCTCAGAGATGCCAGGCATAAACATTAATGGAAAGATAATCAATAACCTAAGATATGCTGATGGTACTGTTCTACTAGAAGAAAATCATAAAGACCTACAACAATTGCTTAATGTGATAAACATAACAAGCAAAAAATATGGACTAGAAATGAATATCAAAAAGACCAAAACTATGATAATAAACAAGGAACATTCTCAAGACCTACAATTAAATATCAGGGAGCCGCGATAGCTCAGTGGTTAGTGAACTGGACTACCACGGACAAGGGGTAGGGTTCGATCCCAACCGACGCTTCCGGGTTCACCCAGCCTTAAATGGGTACCAGATTTTTTTTCTGGGAAAGTAAAGCAGTACGGCGTAACAATATACGTAATACTGACCACATTACCCCAAAAATAATGTGCTGAAGGTCTGTAAAATAAAGGGTCACTAACACCATATTTCCTTATACGCCACTTGGCGTGACGGGGGTACTTTACTTTACAATTAAATATCACAGTTGAGGGAATACATCTGGAGACAGTTCAGAACTACAACTACCTGGGACATATTATAACCAATGATGGAAAATGCAAAACTGAAATAAACAAAAGAATAGGTGTGGCAAAAAGTAATATTAATGCCATGAAAAATATACTAAAAACAAAACAAATATCAGCAGGGCTGAAACTAAGAATGGCAAAATGTTACGTCTTCTCAATATTCCTGTATGGTGCAGAAACATGGACATTAGACAAGAAAACTGAACAAAAAATTGAAGCCTTTGAAATGTGGATTTATAGAAGAATAGGTAGAATTGGATGGAAACAAAAGATAACAAACGATGAAGTTTTAAAACAACTGAAAATAAAATGAGAACTACTAAACACAATTAAGACAAGACAAATGAAATTTGTGGGGCATGTTAAAAGACACAACAGCCTACTAAAAGTAATATTGGAAGGAAAATACAAGGTTAAAGAGGCAGAGGCAGACCAAGACTAACATGGACGAGTAACATCAAAAGATGGACAAGTCAATCTATGTCAGCCTGCACCATCAAGCAAGAAACAGAGTAGAATGGCGATCCATGGTAGCCAACCTTCGTTGGGAGAAGGCACACGATGATGATGATGAGTTGTTGGAGGACTTGGTATTTGTTTGATATTGTGACTGCGAATTTATCTTTAATTCCTTATCAGTGCGATATACAATAAATTGCTACTTTATATATAATTTGCTACTGTATAAACAATTTGCTACTTTGTATTAAAAGTTGCGAAAATGGTATTTCATCTGACGTCCACTGCTGCCGGCACCAGTTGTTGCTTTCGAGGCATTGGCCAGCTGGCCTCAGTTTGTGTTGCCGGAATGCACTTGGAGCTAACAATTGGTTTGATGTTGACAAACTTAGCTGGCAATTTCAAGCAGAAAATTGCAGGCTCCATAACTCTGCTGATATCCCTCACAAACTGTGTTTAATTAAAGCAGCTCTGACTTTCTCAAAAGAGAAATCTCCAACAAATCAATCAACATGGCTGGTTCCTCAATTAACTATCCCCTTCATGGAGTTTATTGCGGGAACAAAGTTGGAAGTATTTGAATTCAAAAATCATTTGTCAACTCAAACGTTATCTTTATCGACTACTTGCACGTTAATTGAGTGATGTATTTTGGAATATTTACCCATGTATTTAATTATTATTTGTACATTTTGTTGTCTTTGTGATGTTGTCTACTACCTGGGGCGAGGCACTAACTGTTCAACCTGAGACTAAGTTCTCCCGGTTATATTAGACCGCAATTGCCACCCAAAAATGAAAGCCAAAATCAATATAGATTAGCAATAATCGGGGCTTTTTAGTCGGAGCGCGTTCTAGTAAAGTCCTGAACAGTCCGATAAACATATTTTATAAGTAATTTAACACAAGGATAATCGGAAATCGACATTCTGATGTTATTGTCGCTGACAACGTGATACAGTGTATTTTGGCTATGCCAGAGATTAGGGGTCTGGTCTGTCAGGACTTTCTCTTTTTATGGGATTCGATGACATCGTTAAATGAAATTCTTCTACCTTTTAGCTCCCAGTGGAGCATAGGTCTTCAACAAACACTTTCCAAGTCGTTCTGTTTTTTGCAATTCTTTTAAGATCATTCCATGTCTTCCCATCATCTTCATCTCTGCTTCAATCTGTCTTCTCCAAGAATTCCTTGGTCTTCCTCTTTGTCTTTTTCCCCTGGGGATTCCAAAAAAGGGCCTGTTGTGTAATACTCTCAGTTGGTTTCCGTAGTGTGTGTCCTATCCATCGCCATCGTCTTCGCTGTATTTCTTTATCCACTGGTATTTGACCGGTACATTTCCATAATTCCACGTTTGTGACTTTGTCCTGCCATTTCCATCCCTTTATTCTGCGCAAGCATCCATTAATGAAAGTCTGTACCTTCGTGATTGTCAATTTTGTTATTCTCCATGTTTCACAGCCATATAATAGAACCGACTTAACATTGGAGTTGAAAATTTGTATTTTTGTATTTAGCCTAATTTCTTTGGATTTCCATATGTTTCCCAGTGCAATGAAAGCTCCTCTTGCTTTTGATATCCTTATTTTGGTATCGTTTTCTGTTCCTCCCTCTTTATCTATATTACTGCCCAGATATATATAAGAGTGTACGTCTAGTAGAGGTATTTCTCCTAGTTTTATTTGGTTATTGCCAACTGCATTAATTCTCATAATGTTGGTCTTATCTCTATTAATCTTTAGTCCTAGCTGTTGTGATCTCTCATCTAATATACTCATTTTATCTTGCATCTGTTGGTGGCTGTGTGATAGGAGAGCTATGTCATCAGCAAAGTCTAAATCATCAAGTTGTTTGGTCAGTGACCACTGGATCCCATTTCTGTTGTTTTGAGTTATTTTCATAATCCAATCTATGGCCAGTAGAAAGAGAAATGGAGACAGAAGGCATCCTTGCCTTACTCCTGTTCTTATTTCAAATGCTTCTGTAAGCTGTCCTTCATGCACCACACTACATTTTGTTCCTTCATACATTGTTTTTATCAGGTTAATAAACTTTATGGGGATTCCATAATGACTCAGCAACTTCCAAAGCATTCTTCTGTCTAAACTATCAAATGCCTTTTCGTAATCTATGAATCCAATATAAAGTGGGGATTTTAGTTCTAAACTTTGTTCAACTATTATACGTAGAGTAGTTATTTGATCAGCACATGATCTGTTCTTCCTAAAACCTGCTTGTTCATCTCTCAAGTGTTTCTCTATAGCCTCTTTTAGTCTCTCCAGAATGATTCTGCCTAATATTTTTCCTGGCACTGATAGTAGCATAATTCCCCTATAATTTGTGCACTCCTGTAAACTTCCTTTCTTTGGTAGTTTGATCATATAACCTTCTCTCCAGTCTTTAGGTATTTCTTCCCTCTCCCAAATTTTATCCAATAGATTATGTAACATCTTGGTAGAGGTGATAATATCTGCTTTGATGGCTTCCGAAGGAATTTCATCTGGTCCTGTGGCTTTACCATCTTTTAACAGTTTGATGGCTTTCATTATTTCTTCTTTGCTTGGTTTTCCGCAGTTAACGTGTAATTCTTCTTCTGCTGGTAGTATATCTGGAGGATTATTTGAGCCAGGTCTGTTCAAAAGTTCTTCAAAGTGCTCCTTCCATCTCTCCATTTGTTCCTTTATATTACTAAGCAGATTTCCTTTCTTATCTTTGATAAAGGCGTTGATCTGTTTGTATTTTCCACCTAATTTCTTTGTGCTGTTGTACAGTTCTTTCATATTCCCTTTATTTGCTGCTTCTTCTGCCTCTTTAGCTAATTCATCTATATATTTCCTCTTATCCCTTTTAATGCATCTTCTCACTTCTTTGTTCACCTCTGTGTAAGCTTCCTGTGTCTTGGCTTTATTACTTCTTGTTTTGCTTTTATTTATGTCTGCTTTCTTGTTCTTTCTTTCTTTAATTTTATCCAGGGTCTCTGCTGTCATCCATGCCTTATTCTGGCGTTCTCTTTTCCCCAGTGTTTCTTCGCATGTCTCTTTCCATATATTTTTTACCTGTTTCCAATGATCTTCTATATTTATTGTATTTTCTAGTTGTTGGAGGACTTGGTATTTGTTTGATATTGTGACTGCGAATTTATCTTTAATTCCTTGTTCTTTAAGAAACCCTACATTGAAATACGTTCTGCCCTTATTCGTTGTAGTATACCTTTTTAATTTAATTTTAAGTTTGGCTAACAGCAGATGATGATCAGAAGCTATATCTGCCCCTCTATATACTTTTACATCCTGTAAGGATGACTTAAACTTATTATTAATACATATGTGATCAATTTGATTTTCCGTTCTATAATCTGGTGACACCCATGTAGCTTTGTTAAATGAAATTACTGCACATTATTTATCATATTTGGTACTTTTCATGCAAATTTGGTACTTTTTTGACTGTCACTTTAGTACTGTTATCGTAAAAACTTTCGTAGCCCTGCTATCAGATTGTCACTAAATGCATTGAGTCGATTAGTGTGGTTCCATCCTGCTTCGGGCTTTCTATAGTTCTTTGTTTTATTTGAGTTGTGTTTATTATTTCTGCTTTTTTTCACAGTTTTGGTAAACATACCTCTTCCCCTGAAATGATTCGTTTATAGATTTATTGGTTGGCTGCGTCCCAATCGCCACCCGGGGTGACCCAGCACCCACGCACCCAATTAGTACCAGCCTGCAGGCTGGCATAACGATCTGTTCTCATTGATTCTGTATCTGAGAATAAGCCTTCCCATTGGCTGTTCCAACAAACCAACAATTCAACCTTTGAATTGTATAAATAGAATCGTTTTTCTTTCTGTTCGCTTTATTAGTTTTCCTTAATTACATGTATTGCTTTTTTTTAATGGAAACACGTTGTGTCCAATGTTATATTTAATATGACAGGTTTTAATACAAAATAGAAGAGCTGCTGAGATCCATGAATGTATGCAGCCCTTAGGGCGTCGGTAGCGTGGTGGTTAGGGCGTTGATTCAGCCATAAAGCAAACATGGGTTTAGTTCCAGCTTCTCATCAAATGATAAAAGATTGATTCGCTGGCTCTGGAAAGCGAGAAGTATAACTGATCGTGTTGGGAACTAATGTGAGAAGTATAACTGGTTGTTTTGGGAACTAATGTGAGAAGTATAACTGTTCGTGTTGGGAACTAATGTGAGAAGTATAACTGTTCGTGTTGGAAACTAATGTGAGAAGTATAACTGGTTGTGTTGGAAACTAATGTGAGAAGTATAACTGTTCGTGTTGGGAACTAATGTGAGAAGTATAACTGTTCGTGTTGGGAACTAATGTGAGAAGTATAACTGTTCGTGTTGGGAACTAATGTGAGAAGTATAACTGGTTGTGTTGGAAACTAATATGAGAAGTATAACTGTTCGTGTTGGGAACTAATGTGAGAAGTATAACTGGTTGTGTTGGAAACTAATGTGAGAAGTATAACTGGTTGTGTTGGAAACTAATGTAAGAAGTATAACTGGTCGTGGTGTGAACTAATGTGCAGAAGGTATCAGCGGCGAAAAGTATAACTAGTCGTGTTGGGAACAAATACAGCGGTATTCGTGGCCAAAATCAGTATTTGGACGGCGTCCACTATAGAGAACAATTTTGCACCTAACAGTTTTTTTTTTATTGTTTACTATTATTCTTTTAATTTTGTTTTGTATTTATCCCAACGCCGAACGACAGATGGACAAATAGGTAAAGGTAAAGTACGAGACTTGAACCGGCGTCTTAGCATTCGAGTTTCCACCCATATGTGCTCGGCCGCCTATCCAGAAATGTTCGGAGTTTTCTGGATAGTGTCGCTTCAGGCATCGAAACTCACGATGCAAGGCAACATTTCTCACCTTCCCAGGGTAATACCCTGGTACCCATTTCTGCCAACGGCTGGGTCGACCGTGGGAGTATTTTTTTTTTCCAACCACGAGAACAACTCACACTGCTCCCAGTGGGAATCGAACACGGTTTGTCCGAACGTCGGTAGTCCAGTCGGGTGATTTTCCCAACTAGGCTACCGAGGCCCCCTGGACAAATAATATAACTACAAATAAGGATAAGAAATTTACGAACACAAATAGAAGGTATATGTTGTATGCAAGTTCTTGTCTTTACACAGCCACCAATAGCTTAACTTACTCTAGTGAAGCCAAGAAAAAATGACAGCAGACACATCACCAGGCAGTACTTATTGGTTTCAATCAACTAGACTTTTGACTATCTCGAGTTAGATAACTAGCTACTGTAGAATTGTATTCACTCTGACATTCTATCCATTTGAATCTTTCAATTCAGTGCGTTGGGAAGAAGTATAAAAACGTATCGTCCTTAATTCATTTCGTAATTTATTTCACGTGTAGCTTGAATAAGAATAACGTAGTCAAGAATTTGATTTGTTCAGTTATTATTTGAAACTCCCTCACAAAGAATTCGTAATTCACAGCTCCCTGTCCAAAGACTCGACATCTTTCTTCTGTTTCATGGACATCGACTATTTTGCTAAAAAAAAAATTGTTACCAAGCTCGTTGTTAATGGCGGACAGCATGATACATGTATGACTGTCATGACAACTGTGTCCTGTTCTTGATGCAAGTCTGCCTTGATTACGGTGTCTGAAAAATGAACAAACAAATTTATGAACATATGAACAAACAGATTTATGAAAAAAGAACATATGAACAAACATAAAAAGCAGCAATCCTCTTATTTAGACGGGGAATGTTGTTGATTGTAATTGTTTTCCTAGTGATATAAGCATACCCCTTCCCCTGAAATGATGTGACACTGCACAGAGCAGACTTAGAACATGATGTGAGGACAGGAAACGGAGACAGAAAATGGCTAAAGTTAAAGGAAGCGATTGCCCAGCATAATGTCACTGAAGAACTATCACCGCAGACAAGATATTGTTGTAAAATGCTAGTCAGTATAGCATATGATGATGTAAAACAGATGAAAAATTTATTTATATTACATCTACTTTACAAAAATAACAAATTAATATTACATTCACTTTATAAAAGTAGCAAATTAATATTGCATTAACTTTGTAGGAGCAGCAAATTAATATTGCATTAACTTTGTAGGAGTAGCAAATTAATATTGCATTAACTTTGTAGGAGTAGCAAATTAATATTGCATTAACTTTGTAGGAGTAGCAAATTAATATTGCATTAACTTTGTAGGAGTAGCAAATTAATATTGCATTAACTTTGTAGGAGTAGCAAATTAATATTGCATTAACTTTGTAGGAGTAGCAAATTAATATTGCATTAACTTTGTAGGAGTAGCAATTAATATTGCATTAACTTTGTAGGGGTAGCAAATTAATATTGCATTAACTTTGTAGGAGTAGCAAATTAATATTTCATTAACTTTGTAGGAGTAGCAAATTAATATTGTATTAACTTTGTAAGAAAAAAAAAAAGTAAAGTACCCCCGCCACGCCAAGTGGCGTATAGGGAATATGGTGTTAGTGACCATAAATTTTACAGACCTTCGGCACATGATTTTTAGGGTGATGTGGTCGGTATTACGCCCGTGCCGCTTTATTTTCCCAGAAAAAAAATCCGGTACCCATTAAAGGCTGAGTGAACGGAAGCCGTCGGTTGGAATCGAACCCTACCTCTTGTCCTTTGTAGTCCAGTTCACTAACCACTGAGCTATCGCGGCTCCCAACATTAACTTTGTAGGAGTAGTAAATTAATATTGCATTGACTTTGTAGGAGTAGCAAATTAATATTGCATTAACTTTGTAGGAGTAGCAAGTTAATATTGCATTAACTTTACAAAAATAACACACTACTATTGTAGTCACCTTACAAGAATAACAAAATATGTTACAGTACATTCACCTTACAAGAATAACAAATTTATATTCTTTTACATTCACGTTACAAGAATAACAAATGATATTACATTCACCTTACAAGAATAACAAATTATTTTACATTCACCTTACAACAATAATACATTTATATTACATTCATTTTACAATAATAATACATTTATATTACATTCACCTTACAATAATAATACATTTATATTACATTCATCATCGTCATCATCATCATGTGCCATACCGGTTGGCGTAGGTGATCATGTCCCTCCACAATCTTCTATCTACAGTGTGTCGTATCAGTTCTGTTGTTGACTGTTTTCCATGTCATGGACACCAAGCTATCCAGTATTTTCTCTCTTTGTAGTCCGCGATCTCTCTTTCCTTTTATTTTGCCAGTTGTAACCAAGTATTCCAACTTTCCTCTTTTCATGATGTGCCCGAAAAATGTTGATTGCTTATTTCTGATGTTTTTTTAGAGCTCCCTTTTTGTGTTGGCCTCTTTGAGAACTTCCTCATTGGTGTTTTTAGCTGTCCAGGGAACTTTCAACATTCTTCTGAGAAATCCCATCTCTGTGGCCTCTAATCTTCTTTTCATTTGTCTGTCTACTGTTCATGATTCGCTTCCATAGGTCAGAATTGGTTCTATATAGCACCGATGAACTCTCTTTCTAATTTTTATTGACATAGATTTGTTGCATAAGATATTACATTCACCTTACAATAATAATACAATTAAATTACATTCACCTTTTTTTATTTGAACTGATTTGTTGTTGCCACAGCGCCCTCTGCCCAGGGACAAACAGAGAAAGTATTCCTCTACATGTACATGCGTGATCAGCCAATTTGGCAATCTCTACGCTTTTGGAATGCTGCCTACTTTGATGCTGTTCAGTGTGAGCGATCAAGGCGACCAATGCCCACCAAGTAAGTTGGCAACCTGGGATAATGACCCCCCCCCCCCCCCAAAAAAAAAAAAATAATAATAATAACTTTAATTTTTAGGCTGAAACTGTGACAAGACAAAATTTATTGAAGTAGCCACACTTAACTTGTGAGATATAAAATTTAAGCAAT
Source organism: Megaustenia siamemsis (assembly GCA_032433765.1). Taxonomy (NCBI): domain Eukaryota; kingdom Metazoa; phylum Mollusca; class Gastropoda; order Stylommatophora; family Ariophantidae; genus Megaustenia; species Megaustenia siamemsis. The sequence continues at coordinate 77,642,620 of JAVIAB010000106.1, read as the reverse complement.
TCGATTGCCCATATAGTTTCTCTTCCAGGGAGGTGGGTGTGGACCACATTGCTCTTCTCAGGTCTGTGTACTGGGGCAATCCTGTAGAACATGTTTTGTAGTCATATTATCCAGTGTACAGTGGCATAGGCTGGTTGTGCCTATTTTGAATTTGGTGAACATGTGATCCCTCATTCTATTGTGGCCAGTGCGTAGGCGAAGTATGATGACTTGATCCCTCCTTGATAGTTGATGGTATCCTGTGGGCAAAGTATGACTGATTCTTGTTAGTGAAATTGAATGATAAGCCATTAGATATTATATCATACACGTTTATGCGCCAAAGGCGAACATTCTAGAGGAAACAGTTGTTAAATTTTACCACGAGCTTAAGATAGCACTTTGTCAATCCAAAACACATGAAAACACTCCAGTTCTAGGGGACCTCAATGCAAAAGTACAAAAGGAAAGCGTCGAAGAAGTAGTTGGTTATTATGGCTTAGGTGAGAGAAATGAAAGAGGTAACAATCTTATTGACTGGGCAAGAACACACAACATGATGATAATAAACACCTGGTACAAGCAACATCCCAGAACTATGTGGACGTGGAAAAGCCCAAGAGCCATTGCACGTAATCAGATCGACTACATAATAATAAACACCAGCATTTCCCAAAATGGAGGATCTAGGTCACGTTCTCTAGATCGCTGTAGAAAGTGCATTCGGGGTCTGATTAATTTCGGTTCTCTATTGCACTTTTCTGCGTTAAAGTCAAAATGATGATATACCTATTACATCTGCGCCGATAAAGCGGAGTCGTACGCCGGCAACAGTCCCTTGTTGACAAATCAAGTGTTGTGAATGCGACCTTTCACCGAGTAGGGTTGATCTGCGCTTTACGTCACATTGGTGCTATTCATGACCGTTGTTGGACTTTCTTGACACAAGTTATTTACATGTTACTCATTTATGTGAACTACTTCGTCAGCCGCAGTTTTATCTCTTTGTGGAATTATCACCGTGTTTTGTTCGTCGTAGGCTGCATTCACTATAGTAATCAGGAATCTAAAGGGAACGAAATTGTTGTGTGTGCGACATTGTTATGTGCTACGTCATCATAATGGCTCATCGTACATCCCTAAACCAGCCGTACGCTAATCTTATGGTCTGTCGTTTGATGTACGACGGGGGATAATCTGACGACTAACTGTGTCTCTATATGTTCGGAATTGGAGTCAACAACGATGGCCTAACATCATCAAGCGCTATACATTTTAAAGAAAATATGACGATCATCATTTTCAAGAGGACGTGAACTTCCGGTATTTGGTGCATAGGCGGCGGGAACAATTGAAGGCTATGCATGAAAAGTGTTCCTTGTTGCAGTTTCCTCATATTCCAAGTCCGGCTTGTTGCAGGAGCTACTGAGTTAAGTGCTCTGTGCACACCGTGAGCTGTGTGTCTCATCCGTTTTGATCATGTTTCGATATTCCAATTGTTTACGATGAATGATGATATCGTATGACAGGGAACAGTTGGCTGTGTTCACTTTCTGCCCAGTTTCGCCTTATGTCTTTTGGCGTATGCTGAGACTGCAACGATGGGGACTACAGTTACCTTTCTTTGTTTAGGAGATGTGTTAGTAATTCGGATGATTCCACTGGCACGGGCGGTTGAGCAATTATGGATTTTAATTCGTTTGCAGTGATACCGGGGCCTTCAATAACCAAATGTAAATTTACTGAAGTTGCCACACTTAGTCTATGAGACATAAAACTTATTGAAGTAGCCACACTTAGTCTGAGAGATATAAAACTTATTGAAGTAACCACGCATAGCCTGTGAGATTTAAAGCTTATTGAAGTAACCACGCATAGCCTGTGGGATATAACACTTTTTAAAGTAACCACACCTAGCCTGTATGACATAAAATGTATTGAAGTAGCCACAATTAGTCTGAGAGATATAAAACGTGTTGAAGTAACCACACTTATCCTTTGAGATATCTCTCTCTCTCTCTTTCTCTCTCTCTCTCTCTCTCTTTCTCTCTCTCTGCGTTCAGGACTCAATCAGAGTAAGGATTCCAGACTCTCATATGAAGTCAGCTGTCAGGCTAAGTGTGTTGATCGCCCCCACAGACAGAACATCACAATTAGAGTCTGTCAGATCCACTCTGACTGAACACCCGTTAATACGTTGCACTGTGTTCTGCGCCAGTGGCCCAGTGCATCCGATTTCAGCCAGCATTTTATTCGGGTTTGCTTTCCCTTTGAGATATAAAACTTGTTGAAGTAACCACACTTATCCTTTAAGATATAAAACTTGTTGAAGTAACCACACTTATCCTTTGAAATATAAAACTTATTGAAGTAACCAAACTTAGCCTGTGAGGTGCAAAACTTGTTGAAGTAGCCACATTTAGCCTGCAACCTACATATATACAAGTCATAGTGGTAAAATGATTAGTGGTCTGTCTGCTGATATAATGGCCAGGACCAAGTTGAGCAAAGCATTGTTTTGTTAATGCCAGAACAGCTTTCTGGTTCGCCCAGTCTCTGAAAATGCAACCAAAAATTTTCTCTGCAAAATATGAGTGACCTGAAGTGGTGCTGACCACACCACTCGATGATCATGGAAACATTGAAACTAACACCATCTTCTCAAGGTGTCAATGGTATCATGAGGTATCTTTTATTTGCAAGTGAACACCCAACACAAAAAACAACAACAGTTTATCGAGAGGGATTTGAAGATGTTGATATAAAAAGAAATCTCTTGACGATGGACAAATATGAGATAGTAGTGTTGGAGTGCTACAGGTTGTGAAATTGTAGACATTTCTAAAGATAAAAATGTTGGAGTGCTACAGGTTGTGAAATTGTAGACATTTCTAAAGATAAAAATGTTGGAGTGCTACAGGTTGTGAAGCTACAGGTTGTGAAATTCTAGACATTTATAAAGATAAAAATGTTGGAGTGCTACAGGTTGTGAAAGTGTAGACATTTCTAAAGATAAAAATGTTGGAATGCTACAGGTTGTGAAATTCTAGACATTTCTAAAGATAAAAATGTTGGAGTGCTGCAGATTGTGAAATTGTAGACATTTCTAAAGGAGATAGAAATGTTAGAGTGCTACTGGTTGTGAAATTCTATATATTTTAAAGAAGATAAAAATGTTTAGAGTGCTACATGTTGTGAAATTCTATACATTTTAAATAGGATAAAAATGTTTTGAGTGCTACAGGTTGTGAAATTCTAGACATTTTAAAGAAGATAGAAATATTGGATTGCTACAAGTTGTGAAATTCTAGACATTTCTAAAGGAGATAGAAATGTTAGAGTGCTACAGGTTGTGAAATTCTAGACATTTTAAAGAAGATAGAAATGTTTAGAGTGCTACAAGTTGTGAAATTCTAGACATTTTAAAGAAGATAAAAATATTTAGAGTGCTTCAGGTTGTGAAATTCTAGACATTTTAAAGAAGATAAAAATGTTTTGAGTGCTACAGGTTGTGAAATTCTAGACATTTTAAAGAAGATAAAAATGTTTTGAGTGCTATAGGTTGTGAAATTCTAGACATTTTAAAGAAGATAAAAATGTTTAGAGTGCTTCAGGTTGTGAAATTCTAGACATTTTAAAGAAGATAAAAAATGTTTAGAGTGCTACAGGTTGTGAAATTCTAGACATTTTAAAGAAGATAAAAATGTTTTGAGTGCTATCTATCTATTGACCTTTCGAGCCGTAACCGGCCCATAGGGCGTAGACCAAGATACACCTTCTCCTATATGAATTTTTGTTCTAGCAGTTTTCTTTTAAAGATATTTTATCAAATCTCGCCATCTGTCTCTGTTCTGTGCAAGCAACTCTATCTCATTGAGGGAGCCGATTCCTGCTGCTCTTGCCTCTCTCATCAATGTTCTTCTCAGTGTCTCCCTGGGTCTTCCTCTTTTTACTTTACCTGTTGTTTCCCATATGAGGGCTTGCTTTGCTATTCGGTTATTATCTCTTCTCATCACATGTCCAACGTATGACCATCGTCTTTTCTTTATTACTGAAGATATTAGTGGTTGATTGATGAAGTTTGAGTGCTACAGGTTGTGAAATTCTAGACATTTTAAAGAAGATAAAAATGTTTTGAGTGCTACAGGTTGTGAAATTCTAGACATTTTAAAGAAGATAAAAATGTTTTGAGTGCTACAGGTTGTGAAATTCTAGACATTTTAAAGAAGATAAAAATGTTTTGAGTGCTACAGGTTGTGAAATTCTAGACATTTTAAAGAAGATAAAAATGTTTAGAGTGCTTCAGGTTGTGAAATTCTAGACATTTTAAAGAAGATAAAAATGTTTTGAGTGCTACAGGTTGTGAAATTCTAGACATTTCTAAAGGAGACAGAAATGTTAGAGTGCTACAGGTTGTGAAATTCTAGGCATTTCTAAAGAAGCGTAAATGAGTGTGATATTTTTGTTTAAAGAATAATATTGTCTAATGTCTACCGTTGTTGTTTTTCATTGACAGCTCAGATGAGAACGAAACAGTTTCGGATGATAAGCAGTTTCAGGAAAACATTACATTTGGGCAACTTGGGTAAGATGCCAGACTTTCAACAAATTAATTTGGTTTTAAAAGTTGGACAATTTCATCTTACATCTACGTTGTTAGATACAAAATATTGGACAATTTCATCTTGCATCTACTTTGTTAGATACAAAATATTGGACAATTTCATCTTGCATCTCTTTAAGACAATTTGTTGTTTTTTATTTATTCTTTAAGACAATTTGTTGTTTTTTATTTGTTCTTGAAGATAATTTGTAGTTGTTGATTAGTTCTTGAAGATAATTTGTTGTTTTTGATTTGTTCTTGGAGATAATTTGTTGTTTTTGATTGTTCTTGAAGATAATTTGTAGTTGTTGATTAGTTCTTGAAGATAATTTGTTGTTTTTGATTTGTTCTTGGAGATAATTTGTTGTTTTTGATTTGTTCTTGAAGATAATTTGTTGTTTTTGATTAGTTATTGAAGATAATTTGTTGTTTTTTATTTGTTCTTGAAGATAATTTGTTGTTGTTGATTTGTTCTTGAAGATAATTTGTTGTTGTTGATTTGTTCTTGGAGATAATTTGTTGTTTTGATTTGTTCTTGGAGATAATTTGTTGTTGTTGATTTGTTCTTGAAGATAATTTGTAGTTGTTGATTTGTTCTTGAAGATAATTTGTTGTTGTTGATTTGTTCTTGAAGATAATTTGTTGTTGTTGATTAGTTCTTGAAGATAATTTGTTGTTGTTGATTTGTTCTTGAAGATAATTTGTTGTTTTTGATTTGTTCTTGGAGATAATTTGTTGTTTTTGATTTGTTCTTGAAGATAATTTGTTGTTGTTGATTTGTTCTTGAAGATAATTTGTTGTTGTTGATTTGTTCTTGAAGATAATTTGTTGTTGTTGATTTGTTCTTGAAGATAATTTGTTGTTGTTGATTTGTTCTTGAAGATAATTTGTTGTTGTTGATTAGTTCTTGGAGATAATTTGTTGTTGTTGATTTGTTCTTGAAGATAATTTGTTGTTGTTGATTAGTTCTTGGAGATAATTTGTTGTTGTTGATTTGTTCTTGAAGATAATTTGTTGTTGTTGATTAGTTCTTGAAGATAATTTGTTGTTGTTGATTAGTTCTTGAAGATAATTTGTTGTTGTTGATTTGTTCTTGAAGATAACTTGTTGTTGTTGATTTGTTCTTGAAGATAATTTGTTGACAAGGAAATTTAGCTTGAAGGGGGTGAAATTTTTTAATTTTTTTTTTTTGGGGGGGGGGTGGATTGCTTCTGAGCTGATTGAAACTGGTACCATCATAGAAGGCTGCTGTCAGATTGTTGACTTTGTTTTACAAAATTGAATGTAAGACTACAAAATATAGACCAGTCCAGGTTGTAAAGAAAGGCACAATAAAGTTAAGTCCTCTGTAGAGAAAATGAAAAACTGAAGCAGTTATTGTAGAGCCAAGGAATAAAAAAGAATGCTGGTAAAAGTTTCAGTGCTTTAAAAGAGATACCTTTCTCATGCATGATAACAGTCTCAGCACATGTTGGTAGAACAGCTATATAAAAGCTTTTGTTTATGCTGAATATTTTTTAAAGCACAAAATAATGTACAGCAATTTGAAGTAATCACAGAATATTTGCAGGAAAAAGTAATTACAGAATGCTGCAGGAAAAAGTAATTACAGAAAATAGCAGGAAAAAGTAATTACAGAATATAGCAGGAAAAGGTAATTACAAAATATAGCAGGAAAAAGTAATTACAGAATGCTGCAGGAAAAGGTAATTGCAGAATATAGCAGGAAAAAGTAATTACAGAATGCTGCAGGAAAAGGTAATTGCAGAATATAGCAGGAAAAAGTAATTACAGAATGCTGCAGGAAAAGGTAATTACAGAATATTGCAGAAAAAAGTAATTACAGAATGCTGCAGGAAAAAGTAATTACAGAATATAGCAGGAAAAAGTAATTACAGAATGCTGCAGGAAAAAGTAATTACAGAATATAGCAGGAAAAGTAATTACAGAATGCTGCAGGAAAAAGTAATTATAGAATGCTGCAGGAAAAAGTAATTACAGAATGCTGCAGGAAAAAGTAATTACAGAATATAGCAGGAAAAAGTAATTACAGAATGCTGCAGGAAAAAGTAATTACAGAATATAGCAGGAAAAAGTAATTACAGAATGCTGCAGGAAAAAGTAATTACAGAATATAGCAGGAAAAAGTAATTACAGAATGCTGCAGATAAAAGTAATTACAGAATGTAGCAGGAAAAAAAGTAATTACAGAATATTGCAGGAAAAAGTAATTACAGAATGCTGCAGGAAAAAGTAATTACAGAATGCTGCAGGAAAAAGTAATTACAGAATGCTGCAGGAAAAAGTAACTACAGAATATAGCAGGAAAAAGTAATTACAGAATGCTGCAGGAAAAAGTAATTACAGAATATAGCAGGAAAAAGTAATTACAGAATGCTGCAGGAAAAAGTAATTACAGAATGCTGCAGGAAAAAGTAATTACAGAATGCTGCAGGAAAAAGTAATTACAGAATGCTGCAGGAAAAAGTAATTACAGAATATAGCAGGAAAAAGTAATTACAGAATGCTGCAGGAAAAAGTAATTACAGAATATAGCAGGAAAAAGTAATTACAGAATGCTGCAGGAAAAAGTAATTACAGAATATAGCAGGAAAAAGTAATTACAGAATGCTGCAGGAAAAAGTAATTACAGAATGCTGCAGGAAAAAGTAATTACAGAATGCTGCAGGAAAAAGTAATTACAGAATGCTGCAGGAAAAAGTAATTACAGAATATAGCAGGAAAAAGTAATTACAGAATGCTGCAGGAAAAAGTAATTACAGAATATAGCAGGAAAAAGTAATTACAGAATATAGCAGGAAAAAGTAATTACATATGCTGTAGAAAAAAGTAATTACAGAATATAGCAGGAAAAAGTAATTACAGAATATAGCAGGAAAAAGTAATTACAGAATATAGCAGGAAAAAGTAATCACAGAATATAGCAGGGAAAAGTAATTACAGAATATAGCAGGAAATAGTAATTACAGAATATAGCAGGAAAAAGTAATTACAGAATATAGCAGGAAAAAGTAATTACAGAATGCAGCAGGAAAAAGTAATCACAGAATATAGCAGGGAAAAGTAATTACAGAATATAGCAGGAAATAGTAATTACAGAATGTAGCAGGAAAAAGTAATTACAGAATGCTGCAGGAAAAAGTAATTACAGAATGCTGCAGGAAAAAGTAATTACAGAATATAGCAGGAAAAAATTAATTACAGTATATAGCAGGGAAAAGCAATTACAGAATATAGCAGGTAAAAGTATTTACAGAATGCTGCAGGAAAAAGTAATCACAGAATATAGCAGGGAAAAGTAATTACAGAATATAGCAGGAAATAGTAATTACAGAATGTAGCAGGAAAAAGTAATTACAGAATGTAGCAGGAAAAAGTAATCACAGAATATAGCAGGGAAAAGTAATTACAGAATATAGCAGGAAATAGTAATTACAGAATGTAGCAGGAAAAAGTAATTACAGAATGCTGCAGGAAAAAGTAATTACAGAATGCTGCAGGAAAAATTAATTACAGAATGCTGCATTAAAAAGTAATTACAGAATATAGCAGGAAAAAGTAATTACCGTATATAGCAGGAAAAAGTAATTACAGAATATAGCAGGAAAAAGTTTTTACAGAATGCTGCAGGAAAAAGTAATCACAGAATATAGCAGGGAAAAGTGATTACAGAATATAGCAGGAAATAGTAATTACAGAATGTAGCAGGAAAAAGTAATTACAGAATGCTGCATTAAAAAGTAATCACAGAATATAGCAGGGAAAAGTAATTACAGAATATAGCAGGAAATAGTAATTACAGAATGTAGCAGGAAAAAGTAATTACAGAATATAGCAGGGAAAAGTAATTACAGAATATAGCAGGAAATAGTAATTACAGAATGTAGCAGGAAAAAGTAATTACAGAATGCAGCAGGAAAAAGTAATTACAGAATGCTGCAGGAAAAAGTAATTACAGAATGCAGCAGGAAAAAGTAATTACAGAATATAGTAGGAAAAAGTAATTACAGAATGTAGCAGGAAAAAGTAATTACAGAATGCAGCAGGAAAAAGTAATTACAGAATGCTGCAGGGAAAAGCAATCAACTGAGTAAACAGAGAACAACTGTGGGAGATGCTAACAACATACGGAGAAAGCCAACATCTAATCAACCTAATTAAAAGTCTCTACATCAACAGCAGCTGCACAGTCAGAACAGCAGCAGGTTACACAGAACACTTTGAAGTTAGATCAGATGTAAGACAGAGGTGCGTACTATCCCCCTCCTGTTTATTACATACATGGACTATATATGCATGCTAGCCAACCCATCAGAGACAGAGGAGATCAATGAGCTTCTATTTGCATACGATCAGGCACTAATACTTGGAAAAATAGAAGACCTACAAGAACACTTAAATAGACTCAACAGCACAGGTACAAAATACAGCATGAAAATCAAATTGAAACAAAACAGAAAACATTAACATTGCAAAAGAGAATCAGAACATCAACATAACTATAGACGGCATACAACTAAAACAAGTAGAGAGATTTAAATACCTAGGAAGTTTAGTGACAAACAACAATTCACATACAGCAGAAATAGACTCAAGATGCAAAAAAGCTTGTAAAATCATTGGACAGCTATCACCACTATTGTCAAACAAGGAAATAACTCTACAAGCAAAACAGGCACTCTACAATACAATCTTCATCCCGACGTTGTGCCAGCCTGGACCCTAGATGCAAGAACAACAAGCAAAATAACCACCACCATGATGAAATGTATTAGACGAATGACAGGAAACAGCCTGAGAGATAAGATCAGAAATTTAGAACTGAGTAAAAAGCTAGGAATAATCCCCGCCATATAAAGAAACAACAGATAAAATGGTTTGGCCACGTGACAAGGCAGAGTGATCAAAACACAACACAATGAGTCTTCAATAAACATTTCGAGAACACCAGACCTAAGGGCCAGCCATGAAAAAGATAGATTGATGGAATATTAGAAATACTAAGAAACATAACAGCAGCAGAGGCAAACAGAAAAGCAAAAGACCACAAATTATATCTCCCCATGATGCTGGAAGGTAAATGAGGAAGAAAAGAAGAAGAAGAAAGATTGCAGCATTCTCCATAATTAAGTTTCATTTCTAATCAACAAATCTAAAGGATGGATGTAATGAACTCCATTAATTTTACATTTTTTGCCCTGGTCTTCAAATTAATGGAACCACTTCTTAAACCTATTAATGTTTCTCTCCCTTTAATTGTGCCATCTTCCATTTGCCAGATAAGCACAAATATTAAATATTAAATACTATGCGGGGCTGTATAGTTTGTCTTGTCTTTCTCTTAGTTTAGCTGCTCCATATCACTTTGTGTTTATTGTATATGTTCCATTGCCAGGCAGCTTTAATCAGTTGAATATATGTTTATGAGAGCAAAGTGTTTTTTTTACATTATATTATTATCAACATATGTTTTATCTTATATGTTCAAAATATGTTCTTGTCTAATTTATATTTCTTGTCATATTTCTTATATTTTTCTTTCTCTTCTGCTTGATTATAGATGGACAACACTGCAACACTAGATATATATGTTTTTTTTTTATTTACCTTGCAGGTAGACCTAACTAAATGTTTGCATACATGTGTTCTTTGCTAGTGAGCAAATGTTTTCTAGTAATTTCTCCTGTTTATATAAACCTACTATGTAAGCTTATATCATTCTTTTAATATAAAGAGCTGTTTCTTATACTACAATTTATAGACTATCAATTGTTTTATACAACAATTAAAGACTAACAATTATTTTATACTACAATTTATAGACTATCAATTGTTTTATACAACAATTAAAGACTAACAATTATTTTATACTACAATTTATAGACTATCAATTGTTTTATACAACAATTAAAGACTAACAATTATTTTATACTACAATTTATAGACTATCAATTGTTTTATACAACAATTAAAGACTAACAATTATTTTATACTACAATTTATAGACTATCAATTGTTTTATACAACAATTAAAGACTAACAATTATTTTATACTACAATTTATAGACTATCAATTGTTTTATACAACAATTAAAGACTAACAATTATTTTATACTACAATTTATAGACTATCAATTGTTTTATACAACAATTAAAGACTAACAATTATTTTATACTACAATTAATAGACTAAATTTATTACAACAAAAAATGTGTCAACTGTATTTGTAATATTCTAGCCTTCTTCCACAGCACATTTGCTTGTAACATGAGGGCATTTGGGCTGAACAAGGAACTGTGCCTGGAGTTCTTACGGAAACAGTCAACCATTGCTAATCTTAGAAAAGGTATAACATTTGAGAAAATAACAAAACAAAATGTTGTATTTGGAATGGTATAGCATTTGATGTCAGGTTGGGTAATTTTACCTGCTACTGTATGCAGTAAACAGTACAACCTGAGGCTGCCCTGCTGCCTTGCAGGTAAGCTCTGGAGAGTAAAAGGCTATGGGAGGGTACCCCGAAGTAAAACAACCCACTGCCTTGTGGGTGAGACTTTTTAGTCAAAGGCTAGCAGAGCCAACTGTAAACAAACCGACGGAAGGCAACAGAAAAACCACCGTCATAACTTCTTTGTACAATCATGAATCGAACAATCTTCATTTTTTGGCCATGTAATGAGAAGAGAACAACTGGAATATTGTAACAACTGGAAAAATTGAGGGACGAAGAGATAGAGGGAAGCAAAAAGAAAAAGTAAGCAGCTTAAGAGAATGGCTTGGCAGAAGGTCAACAACAGAAATAATAAATAACTGTCGAGATCAAAAGCTGTGGAGACACATGATCACCTACGCCAGCAGGCCCGGTACTTGATGATGATAGCATTTTTGAAAATAACAAAACAAAATGTTGTATTTGGAATGGTATAGCATTTGAGAAAATAACAAAAGAAATTGTTGTACTTGGAATGGTATAACATTTGAGAAAATAACAAAAGAAATTGTTGTACTTGGAATGGTATAACATTTGAGAAAATAACAAAAGAAATTGTTGTACTTGGAATGGTATAGCATTTGAGAAAATAACAAAAGAAATTGTTGTACTTGGAATGGTATAACATTTGAGAAAATAACAAAAGAAATTGTTGTACTTGGAATGGTATAACATTTGAGAAAATAACAAAAGAAATTGTTGTACTTGGAATGGTATAGCATTTGAGAAAATAATAAAAGAAATCGTTCAGTTAGGAAATGTACAGTATTTGAGAAAATAACATAAGATATTGTTTCATTAGAAAAGATATAGAATTTGAAATATGTTATAGTAACAGCTGTTAATTATGCTACAATTACTTTTTGTAACACAAATTACAGAGAGATAGAGAGAGAGAGGAGGAGAGAGAGAGTATTGAGAATAGCATGGAAGGATAACATGGAAGGATAAAAGGATTAATGAGGATGCTCTAAAAGAGGCCAAAGCAAAGGCAAAGCTGATTACCAACAGCAGCAGGATATAATTGTTTGGCCATTTAATGGGAAGGAAAATGCTTGGAACATGTTGGAATCATTTAACATAGGAGAGATAGAGTGATAACAAAAGTTACCAGATAAAGAAGATACCAGATAGAGAAGATACCAGATAGTTCAAGAGAATGGTTGGTGGGAAATCAATGATAGAGGTGATAAACATTAGAGGCACAGGCTTAGTACTTGATGATGATGATGATGATGATGATGATGATGATGATGATGGTGATAATGATGATGATGATGGTGGTTGTGGTGATGTTGGTGATGGTAATGATGTTAGTGGTGATGATGATGGTGGTGATGGTGATTGATGTTGGTGGTAATGATGATGTTGTTGGTGGTGTTGAGGATGATGTACACAAATGGTTTAGAGGGAATATAAATTTGACTTCTTCAGCAACATGAAAGGATGAGTGAGAGAATAAAATCTGAACTTGAACAAACTTTGGATGAGTTCACTGAGTGAATGTCAACTTGTGTAGAACTAAATTGTTTTATTATTGAACTTTTTATCACTTCTATAGAACTAAATTGTTTTATTATTGAACCTTTTCTCACTTCTATAGAACTAAATTGTTTTATTATTGAACCTTTTCTCACTTCTATAGAAATACATTGTTTTATTATTGAACCTTTTCTCACTTCTATAGAAATACATTGTTTTATTATTGAACCTTTTCTCACTTCTATAGAAATACATTGTTTTATTATTGAACCTTTTCTCACTTCTATAGAACTAAATTGTTTTATTATTGAACCTTTTCTCACTTGTATAGAAATACATTGTTTTATTATTGAACCTTTTCTCACTTGTATAGAAATACATTGTTTTATTATTGAACCTTTTCTCACTTCTATAGAAATACATTGTTTTATTATTTAACCTTTTCTCACTTCTATAGAAATACATTGTTTTATTATTGAACCTTTTCTCACTTTTATAGAACTAAATTGTTTTATTATTGAACCTTTTCTCACTTCTATAGAACTAAATTGTTTTATTATTGAACTTTTTCTCACTTCTATAGAAATACATTGTCTTATTATTGAACCTTTTCTCACTTCTATAGAAATACATTGTTTTATTATTGAACCTTTTCTCACTTCTATAGAACTAAATTGTTTTATTATTGAATCTTTTCTCACTTGTATAGAAATACATTGTCTTATTATTGAACCTTTTCTCACTTCTATAGAAATACATTGTTTTATTATTGAACCTTTTCTCACTTCTATAGAACTAAATTGTTTTATTATTGAACCTTTTCTCACTTGTATAGAAATACATTGTTTTATTATTGAATCTTTTCTCACTTCTATAGAACTAAATTGTTTTATTATTGAACCTTTTCTCACTTCTATAGAAATACATTGTTTTATTATTGAACCTTTTCTCACTTCTATAGAAATACATTGTTTTATTATTGAACCTTTTCTCACTTCTATAGAACTAAATTGTTTTATTATTGAACTTTTTCTCACTTCTATATAACTACATTATTTTATTATTGAACTTTTTCTCACTTCTATATAACTACATTATTTTATTATTGAACTTTTTCTCACTTCTATATAACTACATTATTTTATTATTGAACTTTTTCTCACTTCTATATAACTACATTATTTTATTATTGAACTTTTTCTCACTTCTATATAACTACATTATTTTATTATTGAACTTTTTCTCACTTCTATATAACTACATTATTTTATTATTGAACTTTTTCTCACTTCTATATAACTACATTATTTTATTATTGAACTTTTTCTCACTTCTATATAACTACATTATTTTATTATTGAACTTTTTCTCACTTCTATATAACTACATTATTTTATTATTGAACTTTTTCTCATTCCTATAGAGCTACATTATTTTATTATTGAGCTTTTTCTCACTTTTTTAGAGTATCATTGTTTTATTATTGAATTTTTTCTGGTTAGTGTGTCCTGATACTGGTGTTGTACCTGCCTCTTAGAATATTCAATTAAAATGTGTTATCAACCCTTACCCAAGCAAAGTGTGAAAGCTGGAAAATAACAAAAGAGATTGAGAGAAAACTAAACGCTTTTGAAGACAAATGCCTAAGAAGAATATTTTGTGCACAATGGAATGAATTCAAGACTAATATAGAGATAAGAGAGATAGCCATGCAACCAACAATCTTATCTACCATTAGGAAAAGAAGATGGACATATGTCAGACATGTGCTGAGAAGAGACAACAAGAGAATTCCAAAACAGGCTCTTCTAAAGGAAACATCAGGATGCAGAAAAAGAGAAAGACCTAGATAGACACAAAAGAGAACACTTAAGAGAAGCAAAGTTGACAGGCATAGACTCATTAGATAAGAAAGCACATCCTGACAAGATTAGAGATGGATGGCGAAAAACCCTACAAGCCCTTTTCGATATCTAATGGCACGGGAATAATCAAGATGTCTCCACACTGCCCCCTGTAGTCATTTTCTTGATATAATCTCAATGTCCCTGTAATGGGCAACAAAATTGTTTGTTTTGTGCTATTTTGCTGTTTTTTTCTTAGATTTACACTTCTATTTTCTTGTGTGAGACTTTCACGTCTTATGCAAACATGTCAGTGCATTTGAGAAGAAAAATTGAGTGAGGAAAAATGAAAATTTGATGATTGCAACTTTACAAGATAGAAGGAGAGTAGAAGACATTGTGCCTTGGTTCTGACCACATTACCCATGAAATGTGCTCATGACTTGAGACCGCTAAACTTTGTTCAGAAATATCAAGTGAGTGTCATCATTCCTGCCACAAGTTCTCACGATTCTTGAAGAACTGTTGATTAAGTACAGCTAAGAACTGTTGATTAAGTACAGCCAAGAACTGTTGATTAAGTACAGCCAAGAACTGTTGAGCAAGTACAACCAAGAACTGTTGAGCAGGTACAACCAAGAACTGTTGAACAGGTACAACTAAGAACTGTTGAGCAGGTACAACCAAGAACTGTTGAGCTGGTACAACCAAGAACTGTTGAGCAGGTACAACCAAGAACTGTTGAGCAGGTACAACCAAGAACTGTTGAGCAGGTACAACCAAGAACTGTTGAGCAGGTACAACCAAGAACTGTTGAGCAGGTACAACCAAGAACTGTTGAGTAGGTACAACCAAGAACTGTTGAGCAGGTACAACCAAGAACTGTTGAGCAGGTACAACCAAGAACTGTTGAGCAGGTACAACCAAGAACTGTTGAACAGGTACAACCAAGAACTGTTGAGCAGGTACAACCAAGAACTGTTGAGCAGGTACAACCAAGAAATGTTGAGCAGGTACAACCAAGAACTGTTGAGCAGGCACAGCCAAGAACTGTTGAGCAGGCACAGCCAAGAACTGTTGAGCAGGTACAACCAAGAACTGTTGAGCAGGTACAACCAAGAACTGTTGAGCAGGCACAGCCAAGAACTGTTGAGCAGGTACAACCAAGAACTGTTGAGCAGGTACAACCAAGAACTGTTGAGCATGCACAGCCAAGAACTGTTGAGCAGGTACAACCAAGAACTGTTGAACAGGTACAACCAAGAACTGTTGAGCAGGTACAACCAAGAACTGTTGAGCAGGTACAACCAAGAACTGTTGATTAAGTACAACCGAGAACTGTTGAACAGGCACAACCAAGAACTGTTGATTAAGTACAACCGAGAACTGTTGAACAGGCACAACCAAGAACTGTTGATTAAGTACAACCAAGAACTGTTGATTAAGTACAACCAAGAACTGTTGAGCAGGTACAACCAAGAACTGTTGATTAAGTACAACCAAGAACTGTTGAGCAGGCACAACCAAGAACTGTTGATTAAGTACAACCAAGAACTGTTGAACAGGCACAACCAAGAACTGTTGAGCAGGCACAACCAAGAACTGTTGATTAAGTACAACCGAGAACTGTTGAACAGGCACAACCAAGAACTGTTGATTAAGTACAACCAAGAACTGTTGATTAAGTACAACCGAGAACTGTTGAACAGGCACAGCCAAGAACTGTTGATTAAGTACAACCAAGAACTGTTGAGCAGGTACAACCAAGAACTGTTGAGCAGGTACAACCAAGAACTGTTGAGCAGGTACAGCCAAGAACTGTTGAGCAGGTACAACCAAGAACTGTTGACCAGGCACAACCAAGAACTGTTGAGCAGGTACAACCAAGAACTGTTGACCAGGCACAACCAAGAACTGTTGAGCAGGTACAACCAAGAACTGTTGAGCAGGTACAACTAAGAACTGTTGAGCAGGTACAACCAAGACCTGTTGAGCAGGTACAGCCAAGAACTGTTGAGCACGCACAGCCAAGAATTGTTGAACAGGTACAGCCAAGAACTGTTGATTAAGTACAACCAAGAACTGTTGATTAAGTACAACCAAGAACTGTTGAGCAGGTACAACCAAGAACTGTTGAACAGGTACAACCAAGAACTGTTGAGCAGGTACAACCAAGAACTGTTGAGCAGGTACAACCAAGAACTGTTGAGCAGGTACAACCAAGAACTGTTGAGCAGGCACAGCCAAGAACTGTTGAGCAGGTACAACCAAGAACTGTTGAACAGGTACAACCAAGAACTGTTGAGCAGGCACAGCCAAGAACTGTTGAGCAGGTACAACCAAGAACTGTTGAGCAGGTACAACCTAGAACTGTTGATTAAGTACAACCGAGAACTGTTGAACAGGCACAACCAAGAACTGTTGATTAAGTACAGCCGAGAACTGTTGAACAGGCACAACCAAGAACTGTTGATTAAGTACAACCAAGAACTGTTGATTAAGTACAACCAAGAACTGTTGATTAAGTACAACCAAGAACTGTTGATTAAGTACAACCAAGAACTGTTAAGCAGGCACAACCAAGAACTGTTGAGCAGGTACAACCAAGAACTGTTGAGCAGGTACAACTAAGAACTGTTGAGCAGGTACAACCAAGAACTGTTGAGCAGGTAGAACCAAGAACTGTTGAGCAGGTACAACCAAGAACTGTTGAGCAGGTACAGCCAGGAACTGTTGAGCAGGCACAGCCAAGAACTGTTGAACAGGTACAGCAAGAACTGTTGATTAAGTACAACCAAGAACTGTTGAGCAGGTACAACTAAGAATTGTTGAGCAGGTACAACCAAGAACTGTTGAGCAGGTACAACCAAGAACTGTTGATTAAGTACAACCAAGAACTGTTGAGCAGGTACAGCCAAGAACTGTTGAGCAGGTACAACCAAGAACTGTTGAACAGGTACAACCAAGAACTGTTGAGCAGGCACACCCAAGAACTGTTGAGCAGGTACAACCAAGAACTGTTGAGCAGGTACAACCTAGAACTGTTGATTAAGTACAACCGAGAACTGTTGAACAGGCACAACCAAGAACTGTTGATTAAGTACAACCGAGAACTGTTGAACAGGCACAACCAAGAACTGTTGATTAAGTACAACCAAGAACTGTTGATTAAGTACAACCAAGAACTGTTGATTAAGTACAACCAAGAACTGTTGAGCAGGTACAACCAAGAACTGTTGAACAGGTACAACCAAGAACTGTTGAGCAGGTACAACCAAGAACTGTTGAGCAGGTACAACCAAGAACTGTTGAGCAGGTACAACCAAGAACTGTTGAGCAGGCACAGCCAAGAACTGTTGAGCAGGTACAACCAAGAACTGTTGAACAGGTACAACCAAGAACTGTTGAGCAGGCACAGCCAAGAACTGTTGAGCAGGTACAACCAAGAACTGTTGAGCAGGTACAACCTAGAACTGTTGATTAAGTACAACCGAGAACTGTTGAACAGGCACAACCAAGAACTGTTGATTAAGTACAGCCGAGAACTGTTGAACAGGCACAACCAAGAACTGTTGATTAAGTACAACCAAGAACTGTTGATTAAGTACAACCAAGAACTGTTGATTAAGTACAACCAAGAACTGTTGATTAAGTACAACCAAGAACTGTTAAGCAGGCACAACCAAGAACTGTTGAGCAGGTACAACCAAGAACTGTTGAACAGGTACAACCAAGAACTGTTGAGCAGGCACAGCCAAGAACTGTTGAGCAGGTACAACCAAGAACTGTTGAGCAGGTACAACCTAGAACTGTTGATTAAGTACAACCGAGAACTGTTGAACAGGCACAACCAAGAACTGTTGATTAAGTACAACCAAGAACTGTTGAACAGGCACAACCAAGAACTGTTGATTAAGTACAACCAAGAACTGTTGATTAAGTACAACCAAGAACTGTTGATTAAGTACAACCAAGAACTGTTGAGCAGGTACAACCAAGAACTGTTGAGCAGGCACAACCAAGAACTGTTGAGCAGGTACAACCAAGAACTGTTGAGCAGGTACAACTAAGAACTGTTGAGCAGGTACAACCAAGAACTGTTGAACAGGTACAACCAAGAACTGTTGAGCAGGTACAGCCAAGAACTGTTGAGCAGGTACAGCCAAGAACTGTTGAACAGGTACAGCCAAGAACTGTTGATTAAGTACAACCAAGAACTGTTGAGCAGGTACAACTAAGAACTGTTGAGCAGGTACAACCAAGAACTGTTGAGCAGGTACAACCAAGAACTGTTGATTAAGTACAACCAAGAACTGTTGAGCAATTACAGCCAAGAACTGTTGAGCAGGTACAACCAAGAACTGTTGAACAGGTACAACCAAGAACTGTTGAACAGGCACAACCAAGAACTGTTGAGCAGGCACAGCCAAGAACTGTTGAGCAAGTACAGCCAAGAACTGTTGAGCAGGTACAGCCAAGAACTGTTGAGCAGGTACAACCAAGAACTGTTGAGCAGGTACAACTAAGAACTGTTGAGCAGGTACAGCCAAGAACTGTTGAGCAGGTACAACCAAGAACTGTTGAGCAGGCACAACCAAGAACTGTTGAGCAGGTACAGCCATGAACTGTTGAGCAGGTACAGCCAAAAACTGTTGAGCAGGTACAACCAAGAACTGTTGAGCAGGCACAGCCAAGAACTGTTGAGCAGATACAACTAAGAACTGTTGAGCAGGTACAGCCAAGAACTGTTGAGCAGGTAGAACCAAGAACTGTTGAGCAGGCACAACCAAGAACTGTTGAGCAGGTACAACTAAGAACTGTTGAGCAGGCACAGCCAAGAACTGTTGAGCAGGTACAACCAAGAACTGTTGAGCAGGTACAACCAAGAACTGTTGAGCAGGCACAACCAAGAACTGTTGAGCAGGCACAGCCAAGAACTGTTGAGCAGGCACAGCCAAGAACTGTTGAGCAGGTACATCCAAGAAGAAGTGTGAGTGCACACAAAGAAATAGCTGGGAGAAGTTGTAGCTGTACAGGTCATTTGCTGAGAAGAGATCCATGCACAAAAACTGCCATGCAGCTGGCTCCAGAGGGAAAATCAAAAAGAGGCAAACCAAGGAGAGCATGACATAGAACAGGGATAAATAGTATAGGTTAGACATAGTGCACACTGGGAAGGTTCGTCATAGACGATGCTAACTTTATATTTGGCCCTCAAGATCAGTCTGTGGTCAAAGTAAAATAATAAGAGAACCATATTTGTCAGATTTTTGGTTCAATAGTAAGTAGGGTTGCCAGCTTGGTATGACCAGTGTATCAACAGAGCCAGAGAAACCAGTGTTCAGTCATTTAATCATGGATTGGATAATGAACCAGGTCAGCAAAAATGTAGCCACAGTTAAATGCTTCAATATTGGAGGGGAATCCCCAATAAAATGTCTGTGCTCAGCCCTACAATGTAGTACAGAATACGGGGTGATCCAGATGTAAGGGAAGCATTCCTGAATAAATGTATACTGGAGATGCTGGGACACTGCATATCTGCTATCTTTAATACACTCAATTATATTTGTTAAATTTAATACACAAATTCATAAATTCATATATGTTATGTGTTTAATACACAAAAAGTAATTTTAATGTCATGAAAAATATACTAACATCAAATCAAATAACACAAGGGCTAAAACTAAGAATAGCAAAATGTTATATCTTCTCAACATTCCTATATGGTGCAGAAACATGGACATTAGACAAGAAAATAGAACAGAAAATTGAAGCCTTTGAAATGTGGATATATAGAAGGAAAGGCAGAATTGGATGGAAAGAAAAGAAGACAAACGATGAAGTCTTAAAACAACTAAAAATGAAAAGAGAACTACTAAACACAATTAGAACAAGACAAATGTGATTTTTGGGCCATTTTAAAAGACACAACAGCCTACTAAAGATAATCTTGGAAGGGAAAATGCTAGGTAAAAAAGGAAGAGGCAGACCAAGACTAACATGGACAAGTAGCATCAAATGATGAACAAATCAGCCTATATTCTAAAATTCCACACCTGCACCATCAAAGCAAGAGACAGAGCAGAATGGCGCTCCATGGTAGCCAACCTTTGTTACCAAGATGGCACTCAATGATGATGAATACACTAAAGTATATCTGTTGTGGTCAATACACAAATTCACATTTTCTATGTTCAATACACAAATTCACATTTCCTATGTTCAATACACAAATTCACATTTCCTATGTTCAATACACAAATTCACATTTTCTATTTTCAATACACAAATTCACATTTCCTATGTTCAATACACAAATTCACATTTCCTATGTTCAATACACAAATTCACATTTTCTGTGTTCAATACATAATTTCACATTTTCTATGCTCAATACACAAATTCACATATTTTATTTCTCAGACCAAGTCAAACTGTTGAGAGATAACATTGAGAAGGTGAAGGACACCTAAAAGGGCCACCTGTGAGCTTGGAATTATTTACTCTTTTAGTAATTGTGATTTAGATACTTGTCTTAGGTAAAGTCTGTACTAGCTGTTTTTGACAGAGTTATCCTGACATTGTTTTCAGGGTAGAGAATAATCTGATGATAACTTTATTAAGCAAGAGTTGCCTCTCTTTGTACTGTAAGAGGTGCTGTTAGTCATGGCTCCAAGTTCCAACTCTCATCAAAGCCGCAGAGAATAGTCACTGGCCCTGGGGTGAGAAACACTTAGATCTTCAACAGTCATTATATGAGCTTCATACAAAAGTTGAAATATTATTTTTGGCTTAAGCTTTTTTATGATTCTAATAATATCCATTGTAACCTGCCTTCTCTTCCTTTGCATGACTCCAGGTCAAGTAGCGTGACCTTGTAAAACTAAGCAATGGCAAGCATAATAAGCATAATAATTTGTTATTGTTGCGTCATCTTCGGTCATCTTCCCATTGGTTAATAGCCATCAGGCTTTTCTTCCCATTGGTTAATAGCCGTCATGCTTTTCTTCCCATTGGTTAATAGCCGTCATGCTTTTCTTCCCATTGGTTAATAGCCATCATTCTTTTCATCCCATTGGTTAATAGCCATCATTCTTTTCTTCCCATTAGTTAATAGCTGTCATGCTTTACTTCCCATTGGTTAATATGCCTAGATATATTCATAGACTCTCATTGTGGAAACCACACTGGCAAAGTGGTTAGTACACTCAACTACTGACCAGATAGGTATGGGTTCAAATCCAAGATGTAGATTAATTTTTTTTTCTGGCCAGCACAGCTTTTGGCTTCTGACAATGGGTTTTTATTCTGAGAAGTTAATGGTTTTAACTAACAACACAAATGTTAACACTAACAACACAAATGTCAACACTAACAACACAAATGTTAACACTAACAACACAAATGCCAACACTAACAACACAAATGTCAACACTAACAGTACAAATTTCAACACTAACACCACAAATGTTAACACTAACACCACAAATGTTAACACTAACAGCACAAATGTTAACACTAACAACACAAATGTCAACACTAACAACACAAATGTTAACACTAACAACACAAATGTCAACACTAACAACACAAATGTCAACACTAACAGTACAAATTTCAACACTAACACCACAAATGCCAACACTAACACCACAAATGCCAACACTAACACCACAAATGTCAACACTAACACCACAAATGCCAACACTAACAACATAAATGTCAACACTAACAACACAAATGTCAACACTAACACCCCAAATGTTAACACTAACACCACAAATGTTAACACTAACAACACAAATGTCAACACTAACAGCACAAATGCCAACACTAACACCACAAATGTTAACACTAACACCACAAATGTTAACACTAACACCACAAATGTTAATGCTAACACCACAAATGTCAACACTAACACCACAAATGTCAACACTAACAACACAAATGTTAACACTAACAGCACAAATGTTAACACTAACAACACAAATGTCAACACTAACAACACAAATGTTAACACTAACACCACAAATGTTAACACTAACAACACAAATGTCAACACTAACACCACAAATGCCAACACTAACACCACAAATGTCAACACTAACAACACAAATGTCAACACTAACAACACAAATGTCAACACTAACACCACAAATGTCAACACTAACAACACAAATGTCAACACTAACACCACAAATGCCAACACTAACACTACAAATGCCAACACTAACACCACAAATGTTAACGCTAACACCACAAATGTTAACACTAACACCACAAATGTTGACACTAACACCACAAATGTTAACACTAACACCACAAATGTCAACACTAACACCACAAATGTCAACACTAACACCACAAATGTTAACACTAACACCACAAATGTCAATACTAACACCACAAATGTCAACACTAACACCACAAATGTTAACACTAACACCACAAATGTTAACACTAACACCACAAATGTCAATACTAACACCACAAATGTCAACACTAACAACACAAATGTTAACACTAACACCACAAATGTTAACACTAACACCACAAATGTTAACGCTAACACCACAAATGTCAACACTAACACCACAAATGCCAACACTAAAACCACAAATGTCAACATTAACACCACAAATGTCGACACTAAGATGTGATAAGGATGATGAGCGCGCCTCACATATACTTCCATGAACATATGAGAGAGAGAGAGAAAGAGATACAAAAAGAACTAAATTAATAACAACAAAACATAACAGGTTGGTCAAGGTTGAATGCAGAGCATTAAAGAGCATGACATTATTACTGACCAAAGAGTTGTATCAAGGGATGGACAAGTCACCAAAGCTGAAAATCTTTCACTGCAACCAATCTACTAGGCTCAACCAGTGGGAAGCAGAATAAGTTTTATTAAAAATTGCATATATGACCAATATCACTGTATGTCTGTTGTGAGATGATGGTGACCTTGAACTACAAATCAATGGCATTGACATTCCTGTGGCATACATCAGAACCTGGGAAATAGTTCAACAAGATGGTTGCACCCTTGTAACAGCACACCAACCAAGAGCAACAAAGTGTTGTGAGACTTTTTATTTAGCGAAGGCAGGAAATCTGTAGAGATTCATCATCAAATGAAAGTTCAGTATATTGACAGGTATGTGAGCTGTACACAAGTGTACAATGACAAGTGTATGAACTGTACACAAGTGTACAATCACAAGTGTATTATTTGTACACGTGTACAATGACAGGTGTATGAAATGTACTCAAGTGTACAATGACAGATTAATGAACTGTACACAAGTGTACTATGACATGTTTATGAACTGTACAATGACAGGTGTATGAACTGTACACAAGTGTACAACGACAGGTTTATGAACTGTACACAAGTGTACAATGACAGGTTTATGAACTGTACACAAGTGTACAATGACAGGTTTATGAACTGTACACAAGTATATAAATGGACAGAGAAGTTCAAGAATGGCATCACTAGTGTGGAAGACTTCTCTTGCCCAGGTCGAGTATTCTTGGCAGTCACTGATAACATAACAACAATGGAGCCACGAAGAATGTGATATTTATAAGCACTGGCGTAAGTTATTTGAACTAGAGCGGGACTATCTGGAACAGTGATAATATCATTTTTTCAGTGTTTGCAATCAATACTCTGTAAAGGAAAAATATATTATGGTTTTTCAATTGAACTTAAAACATGTTAGTATCTGTATAACATCAAATTGACTTGTTCCAGTTAGATATTATTTGTACAACATTTTGAACTTGTGCATACAAAAATGTTGCACATGTGTGTTTTTATTAATTTCACTCAAAACTGTTACAAATTAATGTAGTCAAATGTGTCTTTTGGTTGTCCATATGCTTATTTCTTGTTAACTGAATAGAATATTTTATAATAGTTTTTTTAAAGATCTCAGTAAAAATAGAATATTTTATAATAGTTTTTGGAAAAGATCTCAGTAAAAATAGAATACTTTCTAATAGTTTTTGGAAAAGATCTCAGTAAAAATAGAATATTTTCTAATAGTTTTATAAAAGATCTCAGTAAAATAGAATATTTTATAATAGTTTTTGAATTAAGATCTCAGTAAAAATAGAATATTTTATAATAGTTTTTAATTAAGATCTCGGCAAAAAAGAATATTTTATAATAGTTTTTGAATTAAGATCTCAGTATCTTGAAGCTTTCACAACTTCCAGTGCTCGTAAAAAGGAACTGCTTCAAGATCCCATTTTCAATTAGAAACTATTTTGTTCCTCAAAATTTCTAACCAATAATTTTTATGAAGCATTTTGCAATGAGTATGTAATCAAAATCATATATAATTACATGAACTATCAGCAATTACTGAATGAAAACAGGGGAAGTAATAGTTTTTGTTTCAATTCTCTTATTTCAAGTTTTTATAAACATCAGAAATGACAAAATCAATGGCAATATTTTACTTTCTCTATTGCTCTTCTATTGGCCATTTCTACTGATATACCTGCAAGTATTTCTAGTATTCCCTTCGTGGGAAGGACACAGGACTTCGACAACCATGAGTCCACGTCACTCCTTCAGATAAAAGAGATGCGAGTTAAGATGGGCACAGCCAAAAAACAAGAACCTTAGTGGGCATGTAAGAAGACTAATCAACCAACACAGAACTGGAGTCATTGTCACTGGACACTGCGAGACTTGCTGAGGAGGGGATCTGAGCACCTGTGGACATGTTTGGAGTGCAATGATGATTGACTCGCAAATAACTCAACAGTATTCCTTTCATCCACCAATTTTTTTTTTTTACAGTTTTTAAACAGAATACTTGAGACACTCAGAGATATAACTGCAGAAGAGGCCATAGAAGATCAAAAAACTGCAAAAGCCATATCTCACCTCGACAAGTCAAAAGGCAAATGAGGAAGGAAGGAAGGAAAGAAATTAAAGAGTCTTACATTCTGTTTTGTCACTTGTTGATAATCGTACAGTTTTAAGTGTGTCAAAATTCTGAACAGGAGTTACAGATGACATTTTTTCACCATCACTCATAGAAAATGGCAATTTTACAAATTCTTCGTTAATTCTATTTTTTTTTTCAAGATCTTCCAATCACTGACTTAACCTCATATATTAAAATATTGTTAAAATAATAACAATAATATAAAATCGATTATAATCAGTATACATTTATAACATAATGATGTATTTGTTCTATACATTATTCATAATGATGTATTTATTCTAGATATTATCCATAATGATGTTGAGTAAACAACATTAGGAATTAATTTGTAAATAATTAAAAACAACCAAATTTATAGCAGATCTGAGTGTAGATAGCATGACATTATGTAGTTGCTCAATGTGCAATAAAGATAATCTCTTGGCTAAACTAAACTATTAGAAAACATGGATTTACATTTAATGAAAGTTGCAAGTGACACAAGAGAAGTATAACAACAACAAAACAAGAGGGAGAAGTAAGATGAAGAATAATATGTCTAAACATCCACTGCCAGTTTGGCTTGTGAAATTTGTAAATAAATATAAATAGCATGTTAATATGTTTGTTGATGTGACACAGCATGTTGTTGTTTAAATAAACATTGAAGTTATTCATCAGTGTCTTAAGAGCTCACCTCCTGAAGTGAGCATCATACTGCTATAGATATTCATTAGCTACCTTTTTAGAGTTGTGTTTGTTAACATCTATATTTTTATATGTCTGCAAGACATGGACACTTACAGGGAAACACTAAAGGGGAATAACATCTAGAGATATGAAGTGCTACAAATGCATCTCCTCCAAAAGCACATCTATAATGTGCAATCTATTCATAAGATTGTACATCAAGAAATTAGCCATCACTACGACCTATTAACATCATCAATAAACACACAATTGGATGGATTGGTCACATATCACAAGCCTAGCAAAGATAACTTTCCAGAATATCATGAACGATCAGGAAAACAGGGACAGGTCATACATGAGAGGCATCATAAAAGTCTTGACTTCTTTCAAGTGTAAGAAAAGATCACCACCAGAGATAGATGGAAGAAAGTAGTAACACTGGTTTAACAATGACCTTGTAGGTCTAGGGTTAAGTAAAAGCAAGGTTTATTCAGTATTTAGACAAGAACTTGAACTCTGCACAGGTCAGTTGGCTTCCATATTTTCTAGCCAGATTTTTCTATTTAGAGATAAGATGCAGGACATATATTGTCGTTTATTTTAAAGAGAAAATAAAGTGGTGTTTCCATTATCAGTACTTTGCTTGTGCAGCAACTTGTTTCAAGAAAATGTTGAAATTGATGCGAACAGACACTCTCCATGTCTTGCCAAATTGGAACTATCATTACTGATCCACATCGAAAACAAAATATTTCAAAATGTAAAAGACATATAAGAAAGAATGGAAGTAGAGGTATACATATACAAATATTGATTACCAGGAAAGAGCTGAAACAACATTTCTGAAGAGAAAAGATGTTGCAAAGTTAAATCTCTCACAGATGAAAGTTAAAGAAAGCCATACGTAAAGTCAAGTATTGATTTAATGCCTTCATGAATTCTGCATGTTTCACTCACCAGACAAAATGATGTATGTTACCAGCTAAGTAGGAAGGAACCAATGATAGCAACTAGACTCAGCACAAAGTTCAAGTAGTTCAACATATTTGGATGTGATGAATGTCTGATGTTCCGACACGAGAAAATGACTGCTGAACATTTGTTACTAAAGTGCCAAAAGAAAAGTATTCTTCACCAGCTGCATCCCAGGGTGACTACTCTGGCACCAGTCATGACTTTTCTCTCCTTCCTTCATAAATATTCATCATAATGGCCGTAAATCATAAAGAGTGGAATGGGTAGAGAAGATGCCATAGATTTTGTTATTTCACAAACTTAAACACTTAATCCATGTCAGGAAAGAATTGTTGCACATCGCTCACTATTCAGGGTAAGAATATACATTTTTGTAGTATGGAAATTATCACATTTGCTTGTAAATGTAATGTTTATAGAGCAAAGACAATATCCTTTAGCAATAAATCACATTAGTTGTTTGTATATAATATTTATTGTATATACTGTCTAGCCTTGCTGGTGAAACTCATATCCAGAAAGAACTTTGTGAGCCAGTTTTAAGGCCAAACCAGACTTTGGGTGTACCCAATGTAGACTGCCATTGTTATCGAAGTCTATGTGACAATTTTTTAGATCCACTTTAGTTTGTTATTGTTATCAAAGTCTACGTGACAATTTGTTAAATCCACTTTAGTTTGTCATTGTTATCAAAGTCTATGTGACAATTTTTGAGACCCACTTTAGTTTGTCATTGTTATCAGTCTACATGATAATTTTTTAGATCCACTTTAGTTTGTCATTGTTATCAAAGTCTACTTTAGTTTGTCATTGTTATCAAAATCTGTGTGACAAATTTTGAGACCCACTTTAGTTTTTCATTGTTATCAAAGTCTACATTACAATTTTTTAGACCCACTTTAGTTTGTCATTGTTATCAAAGTCTATGTGACAATTTTTGAGACCCACTTTAGTTTGTCATTGTTATCAAAGTCTACATGACAATTTTTTTAGATCCACTTTAGTTTGTCATTGTTATCAAAGTCTACTTTAGTTTGTCATTGTTACAAAGATCTATGTGACAATTTTTTAGACCCACTTTAGTTTGTCATTGTTATCAAAATCTATGTGACAATTTTTTAGATCCACTTTAGTTTGTCATTGTTATCAAGGTCTACATGACAGTTTTTTAGATCCACTTAGTTTGTCATTGTTATCAAAGTCTACATGACAATTTTTTAGATCCACTTTAGTTTGTCATTGTTATCAAAGTCTACATGACAATTTGTTAGATCCACTTTAGTTTGTCATTATATCAAAGTCTATGTAACAATTTTTGAGACCCAAAGGTACCATTACTCTACTTGGATTTACCAGTTGCATGGAGTGTGTGGTTCTGCTGTGTTCAAATCAGTAATCCTTCTTATCATTGCATTCTGGAGAGAACTGCCCATACAGGTGCTAAATTCATTATCTCTCAAGACGAGAATAATGCCATCATTATCTGCCTAACACTATAGTTATCATCTAAGGCCTCCCCTCAAAACTTTGAGTAACAATCCACACATTACTGCTTAGGTTATCTCCCCTGGCAGAACATATCTTCTGCCATCATCAGATCATATTTACAACTATAACATTTATTGCAATTTGTGTATATTCTTTCCTGTAAAATAGACATGGATATTGGTATGCACAGCTCTTTATATTGTTTTCTTATTCATAAGTTTACTATTTTACTATTCAGTTACTATGGCAACAATAACCAAATTACATATCAGCAATTGGTTTAAAATGTCAGTGTCTTATATTAATGCTTTGGCTGAAAGGGATCAACTCACAAGCTTCTAGATCCATAACAACAACATCAACGCTTTAGTTGTTCCTTAGAATATGATATTCTATTTACAAATATTGCAACATAAGCATTCTGATCATCAAGTGGAATAAGTATTTAATGCTTAATGATGCTAGCCATTCTATACAAAGCTTGCATCCAGAGGCAATCTAATCATCAGAAGGGGTCCAACTTCCACAAGTGTCTGGCCCTTTACCTTCTTGACATTCTAAGGAAGGAAGGAGTGGGGACCCGTGTAGGCCATGACCCAGACAACAACCTCATGCTGCATTATGGGCCTGAAAACTCACAAGATGTCCTGAATTTGTCATCAGACTATACCACTAGTCTATATTAAATCAAACTGTAGCCTCAGACTATACCACTAGTCTATATTAAATCAAACTGTAGCCTCAGACTATATCACTAGTCTATATTAAATCAAACTGTAGCCTCAGACTATACCACAAGTCTATATTAAATTAAACTGTAGCCTCAGACTATACCACTAGTCTATATTAAATAAAACTGTAGCCTCAGACTATACTACAAGTCTATATTAAATAAAACTGTATATTCACACTATACCACAAGTCTATATTAAATCAAACTGTAGCTTCAGACTATACCACTAGTCTATATTAAATCAAACTGTAGCCTCAGACTATACCACAAGTCTATATTAAATCAAACTGTAGCCTCAGACTATACCACAAGTCTATATTAAATCAAACTGTAGCCTATATAAAGTTTCCAGGTTAAATCAATTATCCAAAATTCAGGATCAGCATTTCAGCCACATGTACATGTGACAGTTGCCCCATTCTGCTGAACATGTACATGTGACAGGTGCCCCAGACTGCTGAACATGTACATGTGACAGGTGCCCCAGACTGCTGAGCATGTACATGTGACAGGTGCCTCAGACTGCTGAACATGTACATGTGACAGGTGCCCCAGACTGCTGAACATGTACAGGGTGAACCAAATGTAGGTGAACATTAAATGGTAGGATTTATTTTTAGATTACATATTATATTGACTAATACAATTACATTTGGATAAACAATTATTACATTACAGTTAAATTTTATTTTATACAACAAAACATGTTAAATTTAAATAAATTTAGTTATAAAATTTAATATAATATAACACAAACACCATAAAATAAATCACATCATTTACTCTCCACCTACTTTTGGTTCACCCTGTGCTGCAAGACTGTAGTCTATGTAGTTGACTGAGAAGACCCATTGGCCCATCGATATAATACTACAGGTAAAACTATATGGACCTCTGCAAGAATTACAAAAACAAAAAATACAAGAAACAACGATGCATACTTCAGGCGAACGAAAAAAACAGATAGAACCAGCTGTCCTTATCTAGTCACATCTCTATTAGTATGATCTTCTATAAATTCAACAGTCACATGACATGTTTATGTATTAATCCACCAACTCAGTTACTGAGATAAACATTTAATTTTGTTTGTTGTAACCTTGGTCTGAGTTTATTATGAGTTTGATGATTCTCCACGAATTAGATTTTTGTTGTCAGTTTTCATAATGATTCTCCAGGAATTAGATTTTTTATGTCAGTTTTCATGATTCGCCAGGAATTAGATTTTTGTTATCAGTTTTCATAATGATTCTCCAAAAGTTTTATCAGTTTTCATGATTCTCCAAAAGTTAAATTTTTTTTATCAGTTTTCATGATTCACCAGGAATTAGATTTTTGTTATCAGTTTTCATAATGATTCTCCAAAAGTTAAATTTTTTTGGTCAGTTTTCATGATTCGCCAGGAATTAGATTTTTGTTATCAGTTTCATAAGGATTCTCCAAAAGTTAAATTTTTTTTGTCAGTTTTCATGATTCACCAGGAATTAGATTTTTGTTATCAGTTTTCATAATGATTCTCCAAAAGTTAAATTTTTTTGTCAGTTTTCATGATTCGCCAGGAATTAGATTTTTGTAATCAGTTTTCATAATGATTCTCCAAAACTTTAATTTTTGGTATCAGTTTTCAAAGTAATTCTCGAAAAGTTAGTTTTGCTTTCTACGATTCTTCAAGAGTCTTCAGCAGCTTCTGTAATTGATCTTGTGCGTGTTTAAACTTGTCTCTTTCTTCAGAACAAATAAGGAAATGAACAGAAAAACAAAAGAATGCTTTCAGTAGCTCAGTGATTGTTAATGAAGTGGATGTTGGTTCACTTCCTGGTAGAGTCAAGACTTCTCTCTCCTGGGGGAAATTAAAAACCCTAACTTGTTTACTGTGGTTGCTGGATTGTGAATGTGGCTTTGATTCCTATGCCTAGTCTCTGAGTAAACCAATTGGCGGTACCATGATACCTGGAGTAAAGCAGTAACAATTTCCTCTCTAACAACATCTCTCAAAATTACATCTTTCTAATGACATAATATAAATTCGATGAACTATATGCATTATTGAGCCATGTAAGACATGAGGGATACCAGTGTTCTTTGCCCAATGCCTGGAAACATATTCCCATCACTTCAAACAATGACCAATGCCACACTATTGTATTCATACAAGTATTCTGCTCATCCTTTTGTTTTTGTTTTTCTTTTAAATTGAACCATTTTTTCCCATTTTTTTGGTGGCTATTTTGTAACACTACAATAATTAATTAAGTTTTCTAGTTTTAGTTCAATAATCAATATTTTATTTATTATAACTAGCATCTTTCACTTTTAATTGAAAAGGGGCCTGTGTTTGTGTAGTGGAGATTGTGTTCTGCCCTGACATCTTCCAGGGAAACATTATCAAGTGATCAGTGTGATAATGGGCACTGCTGCAGTATGTCTATGGTCACACCTACAGGCAAGCACCTTCCAATGACAGCAACATGTTATTAGAAGATGAATTTATCAAGCTGAACTTTTAGAATAGTTTATGTGTTTGTTTAGCCAAGTATTTAGCCACATGTTGAGAATTTTAGACAATTTAGCCACATGTTGAAAATTTTTGACAACTTAGCCACATGTTGAGAATTTTAGATAATTTAGCCACATGTTGAGAATTTTAGACAATTTAGCCACATATTGAGAATTTTAGACAATTTAGCCACATGTTGAGAATTTTAGACAATTTAGCCACATGTTGAGAATTTTAGACAATTTAGCCACATGTTGAGAATTTTTGACAATTTGGATAAATGTTGAGAACTTTAGACAATTTAGTCACATGAGAACTTGAGCTAATCTATTAATTTGCTTTTTGTTCTGATGTTATATAAGATATTGTTGCAGAATAATATGTCAGTTCACAAGCAAAACTGAGAAACTTCACTAACTAGGTGGACCAGGAGAAACATCTAATTAATTGACAACCAACTGACAAAATCAATACATCACAGGAATTGTGAGCTATTTGCCAAATTAACAAACTTAATATCCATTCATTCATTCTCCTCTTGGGCCAAAGACAACACATAGGGCGGAAGTCATAGTTCTCCATAATTGCTAAGTTGCTGCTAGTTCTTGTAGGTCTTGGTTGTTACTTTGCTCCATGGTTGAGCCTTTCCTGGTAACTGTTCTGCATAGCAATTCTCTTTTCTTTTGCCAGATGGTTTCCACATGAATGCCTTGTGGGGAAGTCTTCTTCATTCATTATCATCACATGACCGATGTATTTCCAATACCTTCTTATAAAGCTCGACACATATTCTTGTTTTGATTTGTCTCTGTCTGTTCATTTGAAATGTATTCTTTCCAGTTTATCTTTGAGATCCTATGAAGATATTTGTTTTCAAAGACATTTAATTTCCTATCTAAAGTCTTGGTGGATTTCCAACTTTCACATCCATATGTTAGAACTGGTATCACACAGAAGTTGAACAATCTAAGTTTTGTTCTTTTACTAAGAACTTTGAATATCCAGATGTTCATCAGTTTCTTGAAAGCATTTGATGCTAGTAACTTAATATTATCTTTTTTGAGTAATCCATTGAGGAGAATCCATCACACACCAAAGTGCCACTTATGTGAACTTCCACATAAAACTATTGGTCACATAATAAAGACTAATATTGCAAGAAAAGTGATAGTCATCTCTGAAAGAATAATGTCATAATTGTTGCTTTAA
Organism: Megaustenia siamemsis; assembly: GCA_032433765.1. NCBI lineage: Eukaryota > Metazoa > Mollusca > Gastropoda > Stylommatophora > Ariophantidae > Megaustenia > Megaustenia siamemsis. The sequence continues at coordinate 77,609,638 of JAVIAB010000106.1, read as the reverse complement.
TATAAAATTCAAATAAACTAAACAATAATTTAGAATAAGCCTCCATTGATTGAAATATCCAGACACTCCAAGGTCAGATGGGAGACCAAGAAAAAGAGGTTGTTACAAAATACACTGACCCAGTTAAAAAGGAGATGTTACGATAACTTCATACTTTATATTCGTTTGAGGTTTACTAATATAAGACATGGAATTTACTTGCATTATGTATACACACTCAATGTTACCATGTGCTGGTATGTAGGCAAATCACAGATAATCACTAGAACAGCAAGATGTCTACGAAGAAATAGTGTTATGAAAGGGAATGCCAAATTTCTAAGATTTAGTCTGGTGATGACATGTTTAATGGAAGATTGTCTAGTGATGACATGTTTAATGGAAGATTTAGTCTAGTGATGACATGTTTAATGGAAGATTTAGTCTAGTGATGACAAGTGTAATGGAAGATTGTCTAGTGATGACATGTTTAATGGAAGATTTAGTCTAGTGATGACATGTTTAATGGAAGATTGTCTAGTGATGACATGTTTAATGGAAGATTTAGTCTAGTGATGACGTGTTTAATGGAAGATTTAGTCTAGTGATGACATGTTTAATGGAATATTGTCTAGTGATGACATGTTTAATGGAAGATTTAGTCTAGTGATGACATGTTTAATGGAAGATTGTCTAGTGATGACAAGTGTAATGGAAGATTGTCTAGTGATGACATGTTTAATGGAAGATTTAGTCTAGTGATGACAAGTGTAATGGAAGATTGTCTAGTGATGACATGTTTAATGGAAGATTTAGTCTAGTGATGACATGTTTAATGGAAGATTGTCTAGTGATGACAAGTGTAATGGAAGATTGTCTAGTGATGACATGTTTAATGGAAGATTTAGTCTAGTGATGACAAGTGTAATTGAAGATTGTCTAGTGATGACATGTTAAATGGAAGATTTAGTCTAGTGATGACATGTTTAATGGAAGATTGTCTAGTGATGACATGTTTAATGGAAGATTTAGTCTAGTGATGACATGTTTAATGGAAGATTGGCTAGTGATGACATGTTTAATGGAAGATTGTCTAGTGATGACATGTTTAATGGAAGATTTAGTCTAGTGATGACATGTTTAATGGAAGATTGGCTAGTGATGACAAGTGTAATGGAAGATTGTCTAGTGATGACATGTTTAATGGAAGATTTAGTCTAGTGATGACATGTTTAATGTAAGATTGTCTAGTGATGACAAGTGTAATGGAAGATTGTCTAGTGATGACATGTTTAATGGAAGATTGTCTAGTGATGACATGTTTAATGGAAGATTGTCTAGTGATGACATGTTTAATGGAAGATTTAGTCTAGTGATGACATGTTTAATGGAAGATTTAGTCTAGTGATGACATGTTTAATGGAAGATTGTCTAGTGATGACATGTTTAATGGAAGATTTAGTCTAGTGATGACATGTTTAATGTAAGATTGTCTAGTGATGACAAGTGTAATGGAAGATTGTCTAGTGATGACATTTTTAATGGAAAATTTAGTCTAGTGATGACATGTTTAATGGAAGATTGTCTAGTGATGACATGTGTAATGGAAGATTTAGTCTAGTGATGACATGTGTAATGGAAGATTTAGTCTAGTGATGACATGTTTAATGGAAGATTGTCTAGTGATGACATGTTTAATGTAAGATTTAGTCTAGTGATGACATGTTTAATGGAAGATTGTCTAATAACATGTGTAATGGAAGATTTAGTCTAGTGATGACATGTTTAATGGAATATTGTCTAGTGATGACATGTGTAATGGAAGATTTAGTCTAGTGATGACATGTGTAATGGAAGATTTAGTCTAGTGATGACAAGTGTAATGGAAGATTGTCTAGTGATGACATGTTTAATGGAAGATTTAGTCTAGTGATGACATGTTTAATGGAAGATTGTCTAGTGATGACAAGTGTAATGGAAGATTGTCTAGTGATGACATGTTTAATGGAAGATTTAGTCTAGTGATGACAAGTGTAATTGAAGATTGTCTAGTGATGACATGTTAAATGGAAGATTTAGTCTAGTGATGACATGTTTAATGGAAGATTGTCTAGTGATGACATGTTTAATGGAAGATTTAGTCTAGTGATGACATGTTTAATGGAAGATTGGCTAGTGATGACATGTTTAATGGAAGATTGTCTAGTGATGACATGTTTAATGGAAGATTTAGTCTAGTGATGACATGTTTAATGGAAGATTGGCTAGTGATGACAAGTGTAATGGAAGATTGTCTAGTGATGACATGTTTAATGGAAGATTTAGTCTAGTGATGACATGTTTAATGTAAGATTGTCTAGTGATGACAAGTGTAATGGAAGATTGTCTAGTGATGACATGTTTAATGGAAGATTGTCTAGTGATGACATGTTTAATGGAAGATTGTCTAGTGATGACATGTTTAATGGAAGATTTAGTCTAGTGATGACATGTTTAATGGAAGATTTAGTCTAGTGATGACATGTTTAATGGAAGATTGTCTAGTGATGACATGTTTAATGGAAGATTTAGTCTAGTGATGACATGTTTAATGTAAGATTGTCTAGTGATGACAAGTGTAATGGAAGATTGTCTAGTGATGACATGTTTAATGGAAAATTTAGTCTAGTGATGACATGTTTAATGGAAGATTGTCTAGTGATGACATGTGTAATGTAAGATTTAGTCTAGTGATGACATGTGTAATGGAAGATTTAGTCTAGTGATGACATGTTTAATGGAAGATTGTCTAGTGATGACATGTTTAATGTAAGATTTAGTCTAGTGATGACATGTTTAATGGAAGATTGTCTAATAACATGTGTAATGGAAGATTTAGTCTAGTGATGACATGTTTAATGGAATATTGTCTAGTGATGACATGTGTAATGGAAGATTTAGTCTAGTGATGACATGTGTAATGGAAGATTTAGTCTAGTGATGACAAGTGTAATGGAAGATTGTCTAGTGATGACATGTTTAATGGAAGATTTAGTCTAGTGATGACATGTTTAATGGAAGATTGTCTAGTGATGACAAGTGTAATGGAAGATTGTCTAGTGATGACATGTTTAATGGAAGATTTAGTCTAGTGATGACAAGTGTAATTGAAGATTGTCTAGTGATGACATGTTAAATGGAAGATTTAGTCTAGTGATGACATGTTTAATGGAAGATTGTCTAGTGATGACATGTTTAATGGAAGATTTAGTCTAGTGATGACATGTTTAATGGAAGATTGGCTAGTGATGACATGTTTAATGGAAGATTGTCTAGTGATGACATGTTTAATGGAAGATTTAGTCTAGTGATGACATGTTTAATGGAAGATTGGCTAGTGATGACAAGTGTAATGGAAGATTGTCTAGTGATGACATGTTTAATGGAAGATTTAGTCTAGTGATGACATGTTTAATGTAAGATTGTCTAGTGATGACAAGTGTAATGGAAGATTGTCTAGTGATGACATGTTTAATGGAAGATTGTCTAGTGATGACATGTTTAATGGAAGATTGTCTAGTGATGACATGTTTAATGGAAGATTTAGTCTAGTGATGACATGTTTAATGGAAGATTTAGTCTAGTGATGACATGTTTAATGGAAGATTGTCTAGTGATGACATGTTTAATGGAAGATTTAGTCTAGTGATGACATGTTTAATGTAAGATTGTCTAGTGATGACAAGTGTAATGGAAGATTGTCTAGTGATGACATGTTTAATGGAAAATTTAGTCTAGTGATGACATGTTTAATGGAAGATTGTCTAGTGATGACATGTGTAATGGAAGATTTAGTCTAGTGATGACATGTGTAATGGAAGATTTAGTCTAGTGATGACATGTTTAATGGAAGATTGTCTAGTGATGACATGTTTAATGTAAGATTTAGTCTAGTGATGACATGTTTAATGGAAGATTGTCTAATAACATGTGTAATGGAAGATTTAGTCTAGTGATGACATGTTTAATGGAATATTGTCTAGTGATGACATGTGTAATGGAAGATTTAGTCTAGTGATGACATGTGTAATGGAAGATTTAGTCTAGTGATGACATGTTTAATGGAAGATTGTCTAGTGATGACATGTTTAATGGAAGATTTAGTCTAGTGATGACATGTTTAATGGAAGATTTAGTCTAGTGATGACATGTTTAATTGAAGATTGTCTAGTGATGACATGTTTAATGGAAGATTTAGTCTAGTGATGACATGTTTAATGTAAGATTGTCTAGTGATGACAAGTGTAATGGAAGATTGTCTAGTGATGACATGTTTAATGGAAAATTTAGTCTAGTGATGACATGTTTAATGGAAGATTGTCTAGTGATGACATGTGTAATGGAAGATTGTCTAGTGATGACATGTTTAATGGAAGATTTAGTCTAGTGATGACATGTTTAATGGAAGATTGTCTAGTGATGACAAGTGTAATGGAAGATTTAGTCTAGTGATGACATGTGTAATATAAGATTTAGTCTAGTGATGACATGTTTAATGGAAGATTGTCTAATGATAACATGTGTAATGGAAGATTTAGTCTAGTGATGACATGTTTAATGGAAGATTGTCTAGTGATGACATGCATAATGGAAAATTTAGTCTAGTGATGACATGTGTAATGGAAGATTTAGTTTAGTGATGACATGTTTAATGGAAGATTGTCTAGTGATGACATGTTTAATGGAAGATTTAGTCTAGTGATGACATGTGTAATGAAAGATTTAGTCTAGTGATGACATGTGTAATGGAAGATTTAGTCTAGTGATGACATGTTTAATGGAAGATTGTCTAGTGATGACATGTTTAATGGAAGATTTAGTCTTGTGATGACATGTTTAATGGAAGATTGTCTAGTGATGACATGTGTAATGGAAGATTTATTCTGGTGATGACATGTTTATGAGAGGTTTATAAGTAAGAAAAACTGTGTGTGTGTGTGGGTGTATGCATGTGTGAAAAGATGGTTCTGGAATGCTCTATATCTGTTTATTTTTGCAAAGTTTTCATAACCTGTCTTTGGACTTTCTTCATTATCTCCTGGGATATAAACTAGAAGAGAAAAGACACTTGATGGAAAACTGTTGGACGAAGGAACAACATGCAGTAGCATTTCAATCCAGAAACCATTACTTGAGCTTGTGTAACTAAAGATATAGAGAAACCATTACTTTAGCTTGTGTAACTAAAGTTATAGATAAACCATTATTTGAGTTTGTGTAACTAAAGTTATAGAGAAACCATTATTTGAGCTTGTGTAACTAAAGTTATAGAGAAACCATTACTTGAGCTTGTGTAACTAAAGTTATAGAGAAACCATTACTTTAGCTTGTGTAACTAAAGTTATAGAGAAACCATTACTTGAGCTTGTGTAACTAAAGTTATAGATAAACCATTATTTGAGCTTGTGTAACTAAAGTTATACAGAAACCAGTACTTGAGCTTGTGTAACTAAAGTTATACAGAAACCAGTACTTGAGCTTGTGTAACTAAAGTTATACAGAAACCAGTACTTGAGCTTGTGTGACTAAAGTTATACAGAAACCAGTACTTGAGCTTGTGTGACTAAAGTTATACAGAAACCAGTACTTAACATACTCTACATCATCTACCAAAGAGACTGAAAGTTATCAGTGGTCAAACCCAATCTCTTCATACCAAATTAGTCTCCATCTTTTCATCCATTGTAAACCTTCCCATCTTATTATCCATTGTACATAATGTATGTAGTTGATCCCCATTTGCTCCTTACAAACATATATGAACTTTTAACATAAGGGTAATCCTCACAGACATAAGAGCGAGCTTCACAAACATAAGAGTGATACAAGACTCATTACAAATTCACAATATGTTACAATGGCCTCCATCACAATAAGTGACCTCCTTTGAACAGCATTTCCTCCCTAGCCCTGACCATAGATTGAACAGAATACGTACAGTAATGTTATGTTTAAAAACGCCTGTTCTATGTTTTAACATATGTCATATTCAGTGTAATGTTGTTAGAAGCATTTAGAACAAACTGCTTGTACATGAGCGTGTACATTGTTTTTTTTGTGTACATGTACACATACATCTAAAGGTTAAGCTGCATGTTTAGTACACAATAAAGTAGACCATAAAGCAGTGATACTTTCATTGTTTTGTTCAGTGAGTCTGGAGTGTGTTTGTCACTGCAATAGATGGTTTCATAAGGTGGCTGGGTCATGTGAGAAGAACGGCAAACAATTGTATTCCTAAATATTGTATGCCAAACTTAGGGATGTAAAGAAAGCAAGGGACAGACCAGTGCTAAGATATAAAAGGATGTTTGCAGGGCTTCCTTGGGGGAGTTCTCTATCAGTGAAAGAAATTGGGAAAATCTGGTTGCAGATTGTAGCACAAGGAGAACAAGAATAAAAATAGCATAGCAACTTTCCAGGTAGTAAAAAGTAAAGTAAAGTACCCCCGTCACACCAAGTGGCGTATAGGGAATATGGTGTTAGTGACCATAAATTTTACAGACCCTCAGCATATGATTTTTGGGGTAATGTGGTCAGTATTACGCCTGTGCCGCTTTACTTTCCAGAAAAAAATCTGGTACCCATTAAAGGCTGGGTGAACCGGAAGCAATCAGTTGGGATCGAACCCTACCTCAAACCCTTGAGAGTAGTGATCGATAACAGGCTACTCTGGCTGGCAAAGAGAGTAGTGATCGATAACAGGCTACTCTGGCTGGCAAAGAGAGTAGTGATCGATAACAGGCTACTCTGGCTGGCAAAGAGAGTAGTGATCGATAACAGGCTACTCTCGCTGGCAAAGAGAGTAGTGATCGATAACAGGCTACTCTGGCTGGCAAAGAGAGTAGTGGTTGATAACAGGCTACTCTGGCTGGCAAAGAGAGTAGTGGTTGATAACAGGCTACTCTGGCTGGCAAAGAGAGTAGTGATCGATAACAGGCTACTCTGGCTGGCAAAGAGAGTAGTGGTTGATAACAGGCTACTCTGGCTGGCAAAGAGAGTAGTGGTTGATAACAGGCTACTCTGGCTGGCAAAGAGAGTAGTGATCGATAACAGGCTACTCTGGCTGGCAAAGAGAGTAGTGGTTGATAACAGGCTACTCTGGCTGGCAAAGAGAGTAGTGGTTGATAACAGGCTACTCTGGCTGGCAAAGAGAGTAGTGATCGATAACAGGCTACTCTGGCTGGCAAAGAGAGTAGTGGTTGATAACAGGCTACTCTGGCTGGCAAAGAGAGTAGTGATTGTAAACGATTTATTAAAAACTCAATCCCAAAAATATGCCAAGACAAAATTCGAGGCAGTACGTCTATCGCAGCTGTCTACTGTGAGATACAAAACAACACTATATTTCAGCACAAACACAGAAGAAATGTTATGAATGATAAACAAATGGTGAAAGTCAAAGAATTTTTTTTTCTCTTTATTTTAACATTTCCATCATCACCAAGAGAGATTATACTCAAATGTAGGTCAACATTCTTAATGTAATGCTTGACACGTTCTCTAAAATCTGGTAGTGAGACACACAATATAAAGTCTAGTTAAAGTATAAACATATATTGCAACATACAGTGTAAAGGAGAGCTAACTAAATCAGTTAAAAAAACAGTGAAGAACAAAACTTGTATTTAAAAACATCAACAAAGCAAAAAGTCAACCCAAAATCATCAACATATGAACATGAGATAAGTTATGAATAGCTGGGATCTGCTATAACCAACAGTGGAGACTGTCAGAAAGCTATGAAAAAAAATACTAGCAATAGCAATACAAAAGTTAAATACTATGAAGGAAAAACATGACACAACACATATAAGGCAGTAAAGTTAAACAACTGAGGACATGCATCTTCTGATAGCAATATGTGGCTGTGAATCATGGACAATCACAGTAACAAGAAAAAAGAAAATTGATTCATTTGAAATAAAATGCCCCAGATATTCAAATTCTTAGAAAAAACATTGTATAGAGGAAATTAAAATACTACGACCACATCAAAAGACACAGTGGGATGGAAAGAACAATTATGGAAGACTATGAAAATAGGTTAAATTCATGAGTAGCAGAAAATACTTTAGGAGATGAGGAAAAAAACTCTGATTTCAAACTATTCCATGACTTGGGATTCTTGAACTGACTTCATGAGTTCATCTTTCATTGTTGATTTTATTCATTTCAAGAGTAAAAAGTAAAAAACAATAAAACAAGTTCCTCAAAATTTTCCACTGGAGAAAGAAAGAAACTGACATTACCTGACCCACCAGAGCAGGAAAGTGCATGAAGATAACAACAGCCTGAGACAACAACTGATCTGATGAGAGTAATTGAGAGTGAACCAGGACAATACCAAGTTGTGACTTTGTGTGGATGTGTGGGGCATCCCTGCCTTACTCCTGTTCTTATTTCAAATGCTTCTGTAAGCTGTCCTTCATGCACCACACAACATTTCGTTCCTTCATACATTGTTTTTATCAGGTTTATAAACTTTATGGGGATTCTGTAATGACTCAGCAACTTCCAAAGCATTCTTCTGTCTAAACTATCAAATGCCTTTTCATAATCTATGAATCCAATATAAAGTGGTAATTTTAGTTCTAAACTTTGTTCAACTATTTAAATAAATGACGTCACTCGCTGGAACTTCCCAGCCACCAAAAAACACATGTGGCGGGTGCAATGGTGTCCATGTTAAGAACCACTGATCTAGACAATAACTTTACAAGTTGATTATCACAACTTTCTCAGTGCTTCACTTCAATTCTTGACATCAATGTTTCCAATCCATCCAATAATAATAATTTCCAAATTCAACATATGCCACAACAACAAATGCATGAATATGTTTGACTTTAGCCAAATTTCAAGAAATTAAATCTTTCAAGAACAAAGTGGTCAGAGTGAGAGGAATGTAGTGAACAATCTTTTCAAATTTCAGCTCAGACCAATAACATTTGTAAAACTTTCTTATAAATGAGAACATGAGGGGTCAGGAATGGAAACTACATCAACAATGAGAACATGAGGGGCCAGGAATGGAAACCCCATCAACAATGAGATGCCAGGAATGTAAACTCCATCAACAATGAGAACATGAAGGGCCAGGAATGGAAAATACATCAACAATGAGAACATGAAGGGCCAGGAATGGAAAATACATCAACAATGAGAACATGAGGTGCCAGGAATGGAAACTACATCAACAATGAGAACAAGAGGTGCCAGGAATGGAAACTAGATCAACAATGAGAACAAGAGGTGCCAGGAATGGAAATTACATCAACAATGAGAACAAGAGCTACCAGGAATGGAAACTACATCAACAATGAGAACAAGAGGTGCCAGGAATGGAAACTACATCAACAATGAGAACAAGAGGTGCCAGGAATGGAAACTACATCAACAATGAGAACATGAGGGGCCAGGAATGGAAACTACATCAACAATGAGAACATGAGATGCCAGGAATGGAAACTACATCAATAATGAGAACATGAGGGGCCAGGAATGGAAACTACATCAACAATGAGAACATGAGGTGCCAGGAATGGAAACTCCATAAACAATGAGAACATAAGGTGCCAGGAATGAAAACTCCATAAACAATGAGAACATGAGGTGCCAAGAATTGAAACTACATCAACAATGAGAACAAGAGGTGCCAAGAATGGAAACTACATAAACAATGAGAACATGAGATGCCAGGAATGGAAACTACATCAACAATGAGAACAAGAGGTGCCAAGAATGGAAACTACATAAACAAAATGAGAACAAGAGGTGCCAAGAATGGAAACTACATAAACAATGAGAACATGAGGTGCCAGGAATGGAAGCTTCATAAACAATGAGAACAAGAGGTGCCAAGAATTGAAACTACATCAACAGATTGGAAGTAAACAGAGAGGTTCTCAAACTGTTGCAACATTCTCATGAATAACATAAGGTAAAAACAATCATGATTGTCTGGATTTGTTATGAGAAGATTGAGTTGAGGGACTTGGTGAATACAAGAAATAAAGAGAGAAAGAGAAGTAGAGGAAGACAAAGTGAGGAATATATTATTGGATTATCCAGATGGCAGCATATGAGCAAAAACCAGTAGTACTATTCAACCATAGAGAGAGATCGATGGAGCAGTATGGTTGCCAAAGTCATGGTGAAGAGAATTTACTGGCTGTCTTCTACCAAACATACTACCATCAGGACATAATCTATGATTTCTATGTGGTCTAGATATGTAGCAAAATTACATTTCTCCAAGACAAAGCATTTTAATATAATATTATAGATGCATGTAACATACAAATGCTGAGTCATTAAACACACGCGTATGAGTTCTAATTCCAACAATTTATCATTAAAGAATCTATGATGTAAGCAATACAGCAACCTTTACGGGGATTGTGATGTTAATGCCCATATTTTTCAATAATTATCCGTACATTTATGATTCGTGTGGTTGACATCACACGAGGTCACCATACAAGCTGCGACAGCTCAGTGGTTAGTGAATTGGACTACAAAGGACAAGAGTTCCGGGTTCACTCAGCCTTAAATAGGAACCTGATTTTTTTCTGGAAAAGTAAAGTGGCACGGGTGAAATACTGACTACATTACTCATATGCCAAAGGTCTATAAACATTATGGTCACTAATACCATATTCCCTATATGCCACTTAGCATGACAGGGATCTTTACTTTTTTTAATAATAAATAATTTATCCTTTAATTAAAATTTCAGAAATGTCAAAACATGCAATGCTGTATCCATCTACTGCCCCTTGGGCTAAACCAACACATAGATCAGAAATACTAGACTCTCCAGGCCTGTTGATCTGTGCTATTAAGCATCAGACTTTGCACACTGTATCTCGCCAAATGTCCCTGTTCTGGGTGAGTTTCGGCGAGGAAGCTGATGCCCATTGTTGTTGCCATTGGCCTCTATGTTATTCTTAGTGTATGCATATATGGAAATGTGCTTTGCTTAGATGTGCTAACAGTACAATCACTGATTTGTTATAAACTAGTGCCTTTTTCATCCATTAAGCGGACATGTGTTGTGTTGCTCGCTAATGGCAAGTCATGATATCTGAGCCTCCTTTCAGCCCATCCACCTTCTAGATAGTAAACTGGTTTAACCTGCTTCTGTTGTGTTTCTTCTGTTCAGGTTATAAATGTACATAAGATTCACTAAAAAATCATTTCAATTTTCTTTTATTTTGGGAACAACTTATTGTTTAAAGGGAGAAAGTATATCTTATTTTTGTGAATTAAACTGTCAAATATTACATTACGTTCAGAATTCTATAATATCAATGGAATAATTGGATACCAAAATCTGCTGGCATTATATTGAACTAAAAAATGACCTGAATAAGAGTTGGAAGAATAACAGTTGTATCAAAGTGAAGAATAACAGCTGCAGCAAAGTGAAGAATGACAGTTGTATCAAAGTGAAGAATAACAGCTGTTGCAAAGTGAAGAATAACTGCTGTAGCAAAGTGAAGAATGACAGTTGTATCAAAGTGAAGAATAACAGCTGTTGCAAAGTGAAGAATAACAGCTGTTGCAAAGTGAAGAATAACAGTTGTATCAAAGTGAAGAATAACAGCTGTAGCAAAGTGAAGAATAACAGCTGTTGCAAAGTGAAGAATAACAGCTGTTGCAAAGTGAAGAATAACAGTTGTATCAAAGTGAAGAATAACAGCTGTAGCAAAGTGAAGAATAACAGCTGTTGCAAAGTGAAGAATGACAGTTGTATCAAAGTGAAGAATAACAGCTGTTGCAAAGTGAAGAATAACTGCTGTAGCAAAGTGAAGAATAACAGCTGCAGCAAAGTAAAGAATGACAGTTGTATCAAAGTGAAGAATAACAGCTGTTGCAAAGTGAAGAATAACTGCTGTAGCAAAGTGAAGAATAACAGCTGCAGCAAAGTAAAGAATGACAGTTGTATCAAAGTGAAGAATAACAGCTGTTGCAAAGTGAAGAATAACTGCTGTAGCAAAGTGAAGAATAACAGCTGCAGCAAAGTGAAGAATAACAGCTGTTGCAAAGTGAAGAATAACTGCTGTAGCAAAGTGAAGAATAACAGTTGCAGCAAAGTGAAGAATAACAGTTGTATCAAAGTGAAGAATAACAGCTGTTGCAAAGTGAAGAATAACAGCTGTTGCAAAGTGAAGAATAACAGTTGTATCAAAGTGAAGAATAACAGCTGTAGCAAAGTGAAGAATAACAGCTGTTGCAAAGTGAAGAATAACTGCTGTAGCAAAGTGAAGAATAACAGCTGTTGCAAAGTGAAGAATGACAGTTGTATCAAAGTGAAGAATAACAGCTGTTGCAAAGTGAAGAATAACTGCTGTAGCAAAGTGAAGAATAACAGCTGCAGCAAAGTAAAGAATGACAGTTGTATCAAAGTGAAGAATAACAGCTGTTGCAAAGTGAAGAATAACTGCTGTAGCAAAGTGAAGAATAACAGCTGCAGCAAAGTGAAGAATAACAGCTGTTGCAAAGTGAAGAATAACTGCTGTAGCAAAGTGAAGAATAACAGTTGCAGCAAAGTGAAGAATAACAGCTGTTGCAAAGTGAAGAATAACTGCTGTAGCAAAGTGAAGAATAACAGCTGCAGCAAAGTGAAGAATAACAGCTGTTGCAAAGTGAAGAATAACTGCTGTAGCAAAGTGAAGAATAACAGTTGCAGCAAAGTGAAGAATAACAGTTGTATCAAAGTGAAGAATAACAGCTGTTGCAAAGTGAAGAATAACAGCTGTTGCAAAGTGAAGAATAACAGCTGTAGCAAAGTGAAGAATAACAGCTGTTGCAAAGTGAAGAATAACTGCTGTAGCAAAGTGAAGAATAACAGCAGTAAAAAAGTGAAGAATAACAGCTGGAGCAAAGTGAAGAATAACAGCTGGAGCAAAGTGAAGCACTGAAATTCAAATCTTGTGGTTTAATTTTGTTAGGTCAAAACACTTCACATGTTATTTTCTGTGGGAACAATCCACCAAGGAGAAGGAATGAAGAGATCCACTACAAGACATGAAACATAAGACAACAGGAAAAGAATTAAAACAGGAATTGGTGAACAGGAAGTACAATTGTTCTATTTCCAGCATTTCACTCTTCTTTTCCAGAAACTACAAAAATGCATTTGCACAAGCTGTCTGTTGTTCCACATACTCAAGCAAAGAAGACACAAACCTATTTGTCTGTCTGTTGTGGTTACACAAGCTCCTGTGTCATCAAAGAAGACACAAAGCTATTTGTCTGTCTGTTGTGGTTCCACAAGCAAGACACAGATCAGTCTGCACACCTAGTCAACTTGCCTATATCCAGGGACAAATGTTGGCATTAATTTCTCAATGGTGGTTTTACTTCTGCTTGCTTACTATTTGAACGAAAGCGAAAAGAAGATATGGCGCTGCGTTATCTGTAACTCTCCAATTTACGATAATGTAGTAAAAGTTACTACCATTTAAATGTAACATTAGGTGCTCTAAAAATAGTATTTTCTCTGAACTTATGTCTCACAGCCGTGTGTTCACACTAGGCAAAACACAGGGACTCAGAATTTCCTGGCCCAGGTTGATTTATGACCTGAGTTTCACCTTATGGACTGGACGTGTTACAACATCTATCAGTACAGTTGCTGTAAGTCCGTCAGTAGTTCAGCGACCTCATAGTGTTATTCTCTGTGTTTCCAGAGTCACAAAGGGTTGTTTGATGTCTGCCCATGACTGAGGAGGAAATTTGTCTGGTCACAGCAAGGAAAAAAAAAAGAGGTAAAACAACCAATTTCTTGAAAATTGGCGCCTTATTTTTTTGTTGTTGTTGCAAAAATGAATCCACAAAATGAAAAAAAAAAAAAACCTATATCAATAGAATGAAATCCAACACTCAGGGGTCACAGGAAGTAGTTATTAGGAAGATACAAAGAGAAGGGTAATGATTGACTGAGGCAAAATGTCATATTTTGATGCATTTGTGTTTTAATGCTGCAATATTTACAAAGGTATTGTAATCTAAGGTTAAACATACATCTGATCATACATTTGATCAAGGATTTTCACAACTGCCTGTCATTTCTGTTGTCTATTAAATGTTATTGCTGACAATCTACCATGACACTAAGGTAAACTGACAGGCACAACCTCTTTGTCCCCCTCTGTGGAATCTATAAACAGGAGAACCAACAAAATCACAGAGAAAATAGTTATAACAGGAAAGGCAAGTAACAAAATGGAAATAATCATCAAAGACATGAACAAATGGGAATATTAGCCAAAGACATGAACAAATGGAAATAATAGTCAAAGACATAAACAAATAGAAATAATAGTCAAAGGCATAAACAAATGGGAATATTAGCCAAAGACATGAACAAATGGGAATATTAGCCAAATACATTAACAAATGGAAATAATAGTCAAAGACATGAACAAATGGGGAAAAAATATGCTGAAGACCTGAGCTTTACAAGAATTAAAAAGTCGATGATGAACACAATGACAAATGCATCTGTCTGCAGACGACTAGCAAGATATATATATTCTCAACAAAATCAGCTATATTTTCTATGCTTTACAATAAATTATATGTAGAATATAGTTGTTATTAATATATAAATATGTGTATAGAATTTGTAAAAAGTCAACATCTGTAGATCACTGACAGAAAACAAATCACACACTGCCAGCAAGATAAATACTTTCAAAACACAACATTGTCCTCACACCGTAAAGCTGTTACATACAAGATGACGTTTATATATCTTGGCTCACATCACATTTTCAACAAATATACCAGATTTGGTACACGCATTTTCTTTTTTAATATGGGACACGTAACAAAAAAACATACAAATAACGCGGCTGGTCTTGTAATTCATGTCTTGACTGTCTCTTGCTATTTATATCTTATATTACATTGGAAGTGTTTCCAGAGGTTCTTACCCTTACATTTGAAATGGGAAAATAGAAAAGGTGTTTAACATTGCCTTCATGAGCCAATTATACAGCATCTATGTCTGGTTCTGCTGTCAGCAGTCAATCCGTAGTTTATAAATCCACAGTTTGTTTGTTTGTTGTTAGGGTCATCATCACTGCACATTGGATGAGTCCTTAGGTCGAGACTCTCAATCCTGGCCCACATGAACTCTGTAACACAACCTGGGATCTACAATCTGTAGTTTATAATAATCCAGCCAATTTGTAGTTTATAACAATCCAGACAATCTGTAGTTTATAACAATCCAGACAATCTGTAGTTTATAACAATCCAGACAATCTGTAGTTTATAACAATCCAGACAATCTGTAGTTTATAACAATCCATACAATCTGTAGTTTATAACAATCCAGACAATCTGTAGTTTATAACAATCCAGACAATCTGTAGTTTATAACAATCCAGACTATCTGTAGTTTATAACAATCCAGACTATCTGTAGTTTATAACAATCCAGACAATCTTTAGTTTATAACAATCCAGACTATTTGTAGTTTATAACAATCCAGACAATCTGTAGTTTATAACAACCCAGACAATCTGTAGTTTATAACAATCCAGTCAACTCAGCAGTTTAAAAAGAAACTGGTACCTGGCTCAGTGAGTCTGGTCATGTGTTAAAAATAGTCAGCACTTTCCACTTCACCTGTCAACACCGCAACTTAATGTTCTGAATTTAAAACACTTCACATTCTACAGCGATATGTACCATGGGACAGCCCTTTACTATTTATGTGTTCAATTATGGTACAGCAACATATCAAATAATGCATAAACTCAATTAATTATTACATACCATACACATTAATTATTACCAAACACACAAATTAATTATTACATACCACACAAACATTAATTATAACCTAACATACACTCAAAATATGTTTTCAGAACCATCCATATCTTCGTGACTTGTGGTCTTCTGCCTTGTAAATGTCTACAGACTCCAAGTGTTTGTCTCTGTCATAACCCTCTGAGATGTCTGCCTCGGTCGCCCGTCGGCCAATGACTGACCTTGGGAGCTGTGGCAGCAGTTCTGCTGTTTCATCTAGCTGCAGGACATGGTATTTATTACCCTTCTCACTAAGGAGACCAAGGTTTTTGAGGACTAACACTGCATTGGATGAGTCAAACTTGATCTTTGCACCAGCTGTCTTCTCCAGCCACATCTCAACTGCTAAAGCTAGTTCTTCACCTGTTAGACCACCTGGTATTTGCGGGCATAGAATTTATTTTAAATAACAAGTGGGAAAACAGAAACATAAACATTTGGGGAAATACAAACATAAACAGTTGGGAAATACAAACATAAACAGTTGGGAAAATACAAACATAAACATTTGGGAAAACAGAAATATAAACATTTGGGGAAATACAAACATAAAAAGTTGGGGAAAATACAAACATAAACATTTGGGAAAATACAAACATAAACATTTAGGAAAATATAAACATAAACATTTGGAAAATACAAACATAAACATTTGGGAAAATACAAACATAAACATTTGGAAAAATAGAAACATAAACATTTGGAAAAATAGAAACATAAACAGTTGGGAAAATACAAACATAAACAGTTGGGAAAATATAAACATAAACAGTTGGGAAAATACAAACATAAACATTTGGGAAAACAGAAATATAAACAGTTGGGAAAATACAAACATAAACAGTTGGGGAAATACAAACATAAACAGTTGGGAAAATACAAACATAAACAGTTGGGAAAATACAAACAAACAGTTGGGAAATACAAACAAGAACTATCATGAATAATGGGGGTCAAGCATAGCAAACATAAAATATAACACTGAATATTGGTGATTGAAGAAGAGGAACTCACATTAAATGAAGATGATAAACGTAGTACAACTGCAGCTATAGGAAGCAGACACAAACCAAATTGTTTTCTTGTTTTGGGATTGCTTCAAACATTTATTCACATCAATTGTGTGTATCTGGTGTGTGATCAATTCATTTCAAAATCAAGCAGACACCAGATACACAGCCTTAAAAAAACAAAACTACATCATTTTCTTTTGGTTGCTATTGTTGACCATTACCTGGCCACTCATTTTGTTTGGTCAAAATATTGTGATGACTTTCGGAGGAGAGGTATACAAAATGACAATCTTTTTCTTTTTCTCTTGATGCATTCATTGTTTTTCTCTCAATAAAACTGAAAGCAATCAGCTCTCTCATGTATCCTTAGTCTGCCTTCAGTGTCATCCTGGGAAGGACCCAACCTAACAATGCTCAGATTGGCAAAGACTTTTCTAGCTTAATTTTTCTGATGATAAAGTAGCACTACTATACCTCCAGCTAATATGCTTGTATGTTCCCAGGTTTTTAAATCTATTTGCTGCCCATGTTGCTCACACCTGGTTCTTTATTTAGACTAGTGTTGGGTTTGAGACTGTGCAATATCAAACTCTTCCCCCAGCTCCTGGTAATGTCTTCTCTTCTACAAGCAGTTCACATGAATAAGCTCATAAAACCTCAACACTCTCCTCCTTCTATCAGGTCTTGTAAAAGGTTTCTCACTCTCATCCTCAACTTCTCATCATTGAATCATTTCTCAATGTTTGGTTTTCTACAGTAAGTTTTCATCTGTTGCTTGTTCAAAATTAAAATGAGCAGAAATCCTGAATCAGGTTGGACAGAATCACTTGGATCAAAGTGTGTGTGACTGAGCCAAAGCAAGTACTCATTGAAAGTTATCAGATTTTAGTGAACACACTTGTCTGTTGGCAAAGTGCCACAGATATGCATTCAATTCTAGGTTCAGGCTGTGCATCATCTTCTGTCTTTTCTTTTGTTTGGTTTGTATTTTGAGATCTCAAATGCAAGCTCTTCAGCTCACTGCCTGAATCAACAGTCAACTCATCAAGTCTTTGTAAGTGTCTAACTGACCCAATGAGAACATAAATAAAGTCTTTGTAAGTGTCTAACTGACCCAATGAGAACATAAATCAAGTCTTTGTAAGTGTCTAACTGACCCAATGAGAACATAAATAAAGTCTTTGTAAGTGTCTAACTGACCCAATGAGAACATAAATAAAGTCTTTGTAAGTGTCTAACTGACTCAATGAGAACATAAATAAAGTCTTTGTAAGTGTCTAACTGACCCAATGAGAACATAAATCAAGTCTTTGTAAGTGTCCCAATGAGAACATAAATAAAGTCTTTGTAAGTGTCTAACTGACCCGACGAGAACATAAATAAAGTCTTTGTAAGTGTCAACTAACCCAACGGGAGAAGAAAGTGACTCACCTGGTGACAATGTCACAAACATATTCTGGATCTTCTTTCTCAGATCTTGTGGTTGGGAATTCAAAAGAAACACGTAGGCTAAGAGAACCTCCTTAAAGCTTTCATTTTGTGCTCGATCAACCAGCAGCGTCAGAAGGTTTGTGTTATTGCCAATGTTCTAAAGGGGATGTCAACAGGAGAAACTTTTTTTGTTGTCAGCCTGGAAATCCTTTTATTAAACATCAATGTGGACAGTAAAGGGGATGTCAGACAAGTTTAGAGGTTCAAGGACAGTAAAGGGGATGACAGACAAGGTCAGAAGTTCAAGGACAGTAAAAGAGATGACAGATGAGGTCAGAAGTTCAAGGACAGTAAAAGAGATGACAGATGAGGTCAGAAGTTCAAGGACAGTAAAAGAGATGACAGACAAGGTCAGAAGTTCAAGGACAGTAAAAGAGATGACAGGCAAGGTCAGAAGTTAAAGGACAGTAAAATGGATGACAGACAAGGTCAGAAGTTCAAGGACAATAAAAGAGATGACAGACAAGATCAGAAGTTCAGGGACAATAAAAGACATGACAGACATGCTTAGAAGTTCAAGGTCAATGAAGATCAAACATTTAATCATTTGTTTTCAGACTAAAGAGAACTGCTGAGGGTAAAAGAATGATCTATCTATTGACCTATTGAGCTGAAGACGGCAGGGGACAGAAATTCTAGACTCTTGTGTCCGAAGATCTATCAACTGTCAGACCTTGCACTAGACCTGCATTGTGTCTCACCACATTCTGGACAAGTTGCTCAATCTCAGTAAGGGAGTTGATGCCTGCTGTTGTTGCCTCTCGCTTTAATGCTCTTTTTAGCATTTCTCTCTAAGGTCAACCTCTTTTACTTTTACTTTCTGGTTCCCATTAGAGGACCTGCTTTGAGATTCTTTTGTTGTCTCTTCTCATCACATTGCCAACATATGACCACCTTCTTCTTGTGATTATAGTTTATATTTTTGGGTACTTGATGAAATGTACAAAATTTGTTGAGTTTCATTGAAGAGAGTCAGTAACATAGTTACAACATGCTGGCAATGCAAGCTGGAACAAGGGTTGAAATGCATCTTAGACCAGGTGATAAAGGAATGGTGGTTTCCTGACTCAATGAGTTAGAGGAAAGGTCATGGCAATGAGGAAAATCACTGGTCTCCTCACATCTAAATTCTGTGACCTACAACAGTAACTTTTCATGTCTTACGACAGAATAGGTCAAGGACTACATTTTTTTAATTTAAGAAATACAAATATATATTTTATATAGAGATATAATGATTAAAGTTATGTTGAAGAAGTACTAACTACAGATATATACTTTTGAAGTGGTAATAACTGTCATAAATGCTAGAAAAATTGGAAAGAATTTGAGAAGAATGCAAACAATGAACAAAGGGAATTTCTGTCAGTGGAAAATCTGGAATTAGAGAACAGGATGGATGGTGACAAGTTTGGATTTAGAGAACAAGATGGCGGCATGTCTGGATTTAGAGAACAAGATGGTGGCAGGTCTGGATTTAGAGAACAAGATGGATGGTGACAAGTTTGGATTTAGAGAACAAGATGGCGGCATGTCTGGATTTAGAGAACAAGATGGTGGCAGGTCTGGATTTAGAGAACAAGATGGATGGTGACAAGTTTGGATTTAGAGAACAAGATGGCGGCATGTCTGGATTTAGAGAACAAGATGGATGGTGACAAGTTTGGATTTAGAGAACAAGATGGATGGTGACAAGTTTGGATTTAGAGAACAAGATGGTGGCAGGTCTGGATTTAGAGAACAAGATGGATGGTGACAAGTTTGGATTTAGAGAACAAGATGGCGGCATGTCTGGATTTAGAGAACAAGATCGTGGCAAGTCTGGATTTAGAGAACAGGATGGATGATTGAAAGCAGTAAACTAAACTAGTACCCATGGTTGCCCTATACAACATCAAAGAGGAATGAGATTCGGTTACCAGTAATTGACACCTGCACAAATAGTTGAGACTAGAATTACCTTGAAGTACAACAAACGTGCAACATCAACAAGATATGCGTTTCTTCTATCTGTGTATGTAGACCAGACATGGAATGCATAAGCACCACTCAGCAGTGTCACAACCAAGGTCCAATCAACCTGTTGAGTTAGGGTTGATATATAAATTACTGAATGAAAAACAGAGAGAGTTACAACAACAAACGTCTTACAATACATCAGACACATTCAGCATTTGATACCATCATCATAGTAGTAATAATAACTAATTTATAATGACATCCTATACACTCTTTTTCATGACATCCTTTCATAACATTGTGACATTTAGTAATTCTGTGTGATTTGTCATACAACATGTTCTAACACAATGTCTGACATGTCATATACTTCACAGAAACAGCAAGAAACTTTCCATCTATGCAACATGTCACAGATTCTCACATTTCACACACTTCTGCAGGCAATGTTAATGAGGAAAGAAAAAAAAAAAAACTTGTGAAGCTTCATCAACATCGCCTGAGAGGACAAATTACAATGTCCAGACATTGACAACTACAATTGGCTAAATCTATTCACTTACATCTACATTAGCCAGGTATGCACCCAATTTAGCCAGAATACCTAGACCTGCCACGGCTGCTGAAGTGGCCAAAAGTCCCTTGTCTATGGCCCGCATGTGTACATTACCATCAGGCAACAACATTTCTATACCTTGAACTGGAACCTGGCAAAAAAACTGGCAACTTGGCTTACATTAAATTTGCTTTCCCAACCAAATGAAACTTTCTTAAGCAAATTAAACTTGAAACTTTACCAAACAAATACAACTTTTCCAACCAAATAAAACTTGAAACTTTTACAAACCAAATAAAATTTTCCAACCAAATGAAACATGAAACTTTCCCAACCAAATAAAAACTTTCCCAAACAAATGAAACTTTTCTACCAGACTACAACAGTACAATTAGATATCACTTAGATAATCAAAATATATAAAATAGGCTGTGATAATTTAGCTGAAACTGTGAAGCATTTTGTGATGTCTTGATTGTAATTCTTGCTGATTGATGCTTGTAAACCAGTACCTGATGTTTTCAATGATGAACAAACTATCGAGAAGCTTCGGAAGCTTGTCAGTATATGTGAACAAATATCATAACTGATTTAAAATGTGTACAATCTCTGATCTCATGGCATCTCATACTTAATGTATTATCTCTAAAATGATCACATGGCATTCATAATTAATATGCAATCTCTAAAATGATCACGTGGCATCTTATACTTAATGTACAATCTCTAAAATAATCTCATAGCATCTCATACTTAATGTACAATCTCTAGAGTAATCTCATATCATCTCATACTTAATATACAATCTCTAAAATAATCTCATATCATCTCATACTTAATGTACAATCTCTAAAATAACCTCATAGCATCTCATACTTAATGTACAATCTCTAAAGTAATCTCATATCATCTCATACTTAATATACAATCTCTAAAATAATTTCATGACATCTCATACTTAATATATAATCTCTAAAATAACCTCATAGCATCTCATACTTAATGTACAAAGCATATAATAGATAGTGTGTGGAAGCACTACATAAAAAAATAATAAAAATTCACTACATTAAAAAAAAATAAGAACATATGATATGAGAAATAATGGATGTGATATATGAGAACTAATTTGTATAATAATGAGAAACAATGAAAGTACCAAATAATAAGTACTATCATTTATAACTCACTACTTCCTGTCATGTTCTAGGGCTATCATTTATAACTCACTTATTCCTATCAAGTTCTAGTACTATCACTTACAACTCACTTCTTTCTATCAAGTTCTAGGACTATCATTTATAACTCACTTCTTCCTATCAAGTTCTAGTACTATCACTTACAACTCATTTCTTTCTATCAAGTTCTAGTACTATCACTTATAATTCACTTCTTCCTATCAAGTTCTAGGACTATCATTTATAACTCACTTCTTCCTATCAAGTTCTAGTACTATCACTTACAACTCACTTCTTTCTATCAAGTTTTAGGACTATCATTTATAACTCACTTTTCCTATCCAGTTCTAGGACTATCATTTATAATTACTCCTTCCTATCAAGTTCTAGTACTATCACTTACAACTCACTTCTTTCTATCAAGTTTTAGGACTATCACTTATAATTCACTTCTTCCTATCAAGTTCTAGTACTATCACTTATAATTCACTTCTTCCTATCAAGTTCTAGGACTATCATTTATAACTCACTTCTTCCTATCAAGTTCTAGTACTATCACTTACAACTCACTTCTTTCTATCAAGTTTTAGGACTATCATTTATAACTCACTTTTTCCTATCCAGTTCTAGGAATATCATTTATAATTACTTCTTCCTATCAAGTTCTAGGACTATCATTTATAATTACTTCTTCCTATCAAGTTCTAGGACTATCATTTATAACTCACTTCTTCCTATCAAGTTCTAGGACTATCATTTATAACTCACTTCTTCCTATCCAGTTCTAGGACTATCATTTATAACTCACTTCTTCCTATCCAGTTCTAGGACTATCATTTATAACTCACTTCTTCCTATCCAGTTCTAGGACTATCATTTATAACTCACTTCTTCCTATCCAGTTCTAGGACTATCATTTATAACTCACCTCTTCCTGTCAGCCATATTATATAAAAATTAATTCTATTATACTTTTAAAAATTGTTACAAAACCTCCTTAAATGCTTTCAAAATCAGCTTGGAATCCTTCTTTAATCGAAGAGCTACAACCACTCTTTTGTAGTATTCCAGAGGTTTCTTTGAGGGTCTACGGAGCAGACGTTTTAGAATTCTTTCTAAAGTTGACAGCTGGATTTTTGGTACTTCATGGCCAAGAACCCAAAAACGGAGAACATCATAACGATTTGGGTCAACGTGGACCTACAAAAACACCATTGCAAAATTAGTTACATGTAACAAAAACATAATGTTTCATATAAATACATTTTAGTCACTTCATTCATTAATTTTATTTCCTAACGATTCTTCAACAATTTGTTACAACAAAATGCTTTCAACACACTTTCTTGACACACTTTCTTGACACACATTCTGAGTGACTCAAGCTTCATCAGCAAAGTTCAAAGAGCTTTCATCTGCCGGCAACATCTGGCGTCATTACACATCAAAGAGCTTTCATCTGCCAGCAACAGCTGGCATCATTACACATCAAAGAGCTTTCATCTGGCATCATTACACATCAAAGAGCTTTCATCTGCCAGCAACAGCTGGCATCATTACACATCAAAAAGCTTTCATCTGCGGCAACATCTGGCGTCATTACACATCAAAGAGATTGACAGTGTTACATTCCTGTTTGATCCAGGTCATGTTAGTGTTGAAGGCAAAGAAAGAGCTGAAAGAGTGGCCTGTTTGGTACAATTAGCAAATCAACAGCCATTGGATAGGCCAAATATCATTGACACCTGCAGAGATATGGGTAGGATGAAGGATCTTGAAACCAGTGAAACTACAACACTGTCTAGACTGCATGAACTGGGAATGGAGATTGGCATTGCCAGAATAGAACAACATTCTAGAAAAATGAAAGAAATGGTCAACCAACAACAAACTGGCACATTTAGTTGTTGCGAGCTGATGAACAATTTGAGAAGAAGATCAGAGCACCTATGGATGTGTCCAGAGTGCATTGATGATGATCTTAACAACATTTTCAAATTGACATCTACAAGTTTTTATAACACAATTTTTTTAATCACAGCCATTTTGATATATATCCAAAGTGACAGCTTAAAGTATACTTCTTCTTTAAGTCCTTCAATGCAGAATGACAAAGAAGTCATCACTAAAAGCTGATAAGTCTTGTTCACTTTGCTTTGTCAATGGCCATTGCAGTGTCCAAGAGTCACTGCAATATATTACTGCATTATTCAACTGATTACAAATGTAAGACTCTGTTATACAAGAACAAACAAAAGCATCTTAAGGGAACTGAAAATAAATTAAAACCAGTTCCATTAAACAAACAAAACCAGCTCCATTAAACAAACAAAACCAGCTCCATTAAACAAACAAAACCAGCTCCATTAAACAAACAAAACCAGCTTCATTAAACAAACAAAACCAGCTCCATTAAACAAACAAAACCAGCTTCATTAAACAAACAAAACCAGTTCAATTAAACAAACAAAACCAGCTTCATTAAACAAACAAAACCAGCTCAATTAAACAAACAAAACCAGCTCCATTAAACAAACAAAACCAGCTCCATTAAACAAACAAAACCAGTTCAATTAAACAAACAAAACCAGCTTCATTAAACAAACAAAAAAACCACAATTAAACAAACAAAACCAGCTCCATTAAACAAACAAAACCTGACATTTTTAGCCACATTAAATGGCATGTGGCCTTGAAATATCAATAATGAGGTTATTGCTCTAGGAAAACAGAAAACCTTGAAAATAATGGGTTTAGAGGTGAAGGACTCACCCAGGCATGTGACACAACATGAAACACTTTGATTGACAGCCAGACAGGCTAGCTGATGATAGTGAAGGTCACTAACTGGAGTGCAGGTCAACAACCAAGCTTGAAAGAGACTGTCAACTTGGCATGACATCAATGTTTATATATGAGGTGACACAAACAGAAATAATCTAACATAACTACATGGTGTTCACAGGCCACCAACTTTAGAAATAAGATAATGAGATTGTTTGAAAACCTGAGAAAGAAGAGAAAAAAACTGACTATATGGTGGTAAGAGAGCCTGTAATAGGTCACCACATGATGGTAGAGGTCAGTGTGGATGCAAGAAAGCAACCAAGAAGAAAAATGTCCATTATGGGTAATGTGGTCAGTATTACATCAGTGCTGTTCTTCTTTCCCAACAAAAAAAATCTGTTCTTCATTTAAAGCTGAGAGAAGCTTGAAGCCATAAGTAGGAATCAAACTCTGCCTCTTGTCCTCAGTGGGCCAATTCACTAGCCACTGCTGTACTGTGGCTCCCAACTAAAAAAAACAAAGTCAAACTATTATTGTCCATTTACAGTTAGCTCACTCTCAATCTAACTAGATGATTCTAAAAAGCTTATAGTTCACTCACCCACACTTTTTCTCGTGTTTCATGATCTTTCAAAAAGTGCTCTACTTCTTCACGAGGCAGCTCTAGAAAGTTGGCTTTACTCATGACATCCTCCAGAAACTGAAGCAGGTAAACCTCATTGTCCAGTTTCTCTTTTCTTGTCCACTGCCTAGACTTTGCTGTCTCTTTATCAGGATTACTTGGATCAAACAACACCTAAGGATTTCAACATGACATACGTCATCAAGCATAAGGTGAATACAACATAAATCACACAGCACAAACAACATTAATCACACAGCACATACAACATCAATCATACAACATCAATCACACACCATATACAACATCAATCACACAGCACATACAACATCAATCATACAGCACATACAACATCAATCACACACCATATACAACATCAATCACACACCATATACAACATCAATCACACAGCACATACAACATCAATCACACACCATATACAACATCAATCACACAGCACATACAACATCAATCACACAGCACATACAACCAATTTTAAGCCAAGAAAATATATAATATAAATCAGATAAAAATAACTAACAAAATATTTGTCCAAAAAAGAAAAGAACAGGAAACTGCATGGTAAACACACTATAACAAGACCTGTGGACTTATGATAAAGCATCACCTGTAGAACTATGATAAAGCATCACCTGTAGAACTATGATAAAGCATCACCTGTGGACTTATGATAAAGCATCATTTGTCTTGGTCATGTAACAGTCACTGGCCTACACATGCCATAGGGCAACAACAAAGTTCCTCATTTAGCAAGGTGTGTAGTTATCACTCATACCCGAACACCACAAGCTACTGCACTGAACATCATCATCATTATTGAGTGTATCTCCGCATCAAAGGTTGGAGTGCAATTCCCCTCTGTTTCTTGCTTTGATAGTGCATGTTGTCATAGCTTGACTTATCCATCTTTTGATATTACTCATCCATGTTAGTCTTGGTCTACCTCTTTTACCTTGTATTTTCCCTTCCAAGATTACTTTTAGTAGGCTGCTGCATCTTTTAACATGGCCCAAAAATCATTTATCTTGTTTGAATTGTGTTTCGTAGCTCTCTTTTCTTATTTTTAGTTGTTTTAAAATTTCATTTATTTTCTTTTCTTCCCATTCTTCTATAAATCGACACTTCAAAGGCTTAAATTTTCTGTTCTGTTTTCTTGTTTAATGTCCATGTTTCTACACTATACAGGAATGTTGAAAAGAAATCACATTTTGCTATTCTTAGTTCTAGACCTGGTGTTATTTGTTTTGTTGTTAATATATTTGTCATGACATGTTAATCAGCCTCCACTGTTCTCTGCCTCCACTGTTCTCTGCCTCCACAGTTCTCTGTCTCTACTGTCCTCTGCCTCCACTGTTCTCTGCCTCCACAGTTCTCAGCTTCCACTGTTCTCTGCCTTCACAGTTCTCTGCCTTCACTGTTCTCTGCCTCCACAGTTCTCAGCCTCCACAGTTCTCTGCCTTCACTGTTCTCTGCCTCCACAGTCTCCTTTCTCTACTGTTCTCTGTCTCTACTGTTCTCTATCTCCCCTGTTCTCTGCCTTCACTGTTCTCTGCCTCCACAGTTTCCTGTCTCTACTGTTCTCTATCTACCCTGTTCTCTGCCTTCACTCTGCCTCCAATGTTCCCTGCCTCCACAGTTTTCTGTCTCTACTGTTCTCTGCCTCCACTGTTCTTTGTCTCCACTGTTCTCTGCCTCCACTGTTCTGTCTCCACTGTTCTGTCTCCACTGTTCTCTGTCTCCACTGTTCTCTGTCTCTACTGTTCTGTCTCTACTGTTTTCTGCCTCCACTGTTCTGTCTCTACTGTTTTCTGCCTCCACTGTTCTGTCTCTACTGTTTTGTCTCTACTGTTCTGTCTCTACTGTTTTCTGCCTCCACTGTTTTCTGCCTCCACTGTTCTCTGTCTCTACTGTTCTGCCTCTACTGTTCTCTGTCTCTACTGTTCTGTCTCTACTGTTTTCTGCCTCCACTGTTCTCTGTCTCTACTGTTCTGTCTCTACTGTTTTGTCTCTACTGTTCTGTCTCTACTGTTTTCTGCCTCCACTGTTCTCTGTCTCTACTGTTCTCTGTCTCTACTGTTTTCTGCCTCCATTGTTCTCTGCCTCCATTTTCTCTCCCTCCACTGTTCTCTGCCTCCATTGTTCTCTGCCTTCACTGTTCTCTGCCTCCACAGTTTCCTGTCTCTACTGTTCTCTATCTCCCCTGTTCTCTGCCTTCACTCTGCCTCCAATGTTCCCTGCCTCCACAGTTTTCTGTCTCTACTGTTCTTTGCCTTCACTGTTCTCTGTCTCCACTGTTCTCTGCCTCCACTGTTCTCTGCCTCCACTGTAGTAATGCCACAGATAGATCTATTTTCATTACTTTACTTCTGACGCTGAAAGTTGAGAATTGGTCTTGGCTTCAAAAATGCCATCCCTGTTTATAGTTCTCTGAGCTGACAGCACACAGAACACGCCCTCATGTAATTAGCTGCAGATGACAAAATGTGCATGCACAGGTAGCTCCCTTAGTCCATGTCATTGTGCACACACCTAACTATCCTTACATGTCATCAGTCGTGCTTGATCAATGTTGCATCCCAAATTGCTACAGTATCAAGAAAGCATACTCACTGATAGCCAAGTCCATTTACAGTATATAATCATCACTGAGGATCTTGCAGACAACATTCATGCGCAAGTGTTAACAAACCAAAAAAATGGTTATAGAATGGCAACAAGACCCCTGACAAATAAATCTCTTCATTCCAAATGGACTAAGACATTTATGTTTATTATTCTACTTGTCTTTTGTACAATTTTAGCTCCACTGGCCATGTATGTTTCTGTAGAAGTTGAGCTTGAAAGAAATTTAGGCTCCCATTTACTGTGCTGTGATGGAATCTTAAATTGATTTTGTCATTCCTATTTACAGACATCTTGCAACCCAAGCTGACTTTTAATCCAAACATATTGTACCGTCCCTGGATGGGAATAAGATCAACTTAACCCAGCTGTAATTGTGTACCTGCTTCATAAGAAAGTTCAAACAAGTGTTTAGGTTGAAATCGAAACACTGTACTACAAAAATATTATCCCAGTATTAACCTAATATTATCCTAATAATACTATTAGCTCCTTACAGACTAACAAGCTAAAAGACAGTCACTAACTTAAAGCCCATGTTTCATTTCTAACAGTAACAGTCTGATAATAATGGCATAAGAGCATGAAGAAAACATTTGTTGCATTATCCATGTTTTGAACTAAACTTATATATACAAATAAATATTCATGAAAGCACTAAGACATCATCTACTCCATGAAAACACTGAGACATCATCTACTCCTTCAAAGCACTGAGACATCATCTACTCCATGAAAACACTGAGACATCATCTACTCCATGAAAACACTGACACAACATCTACTCCATGAAAACACTGAGACATCATCTACTCCTTCAAAGCACTGAGACATGATTTACTCCAAGAAAGCACTGAGACATCATCTACTCCTTCAAAGCACTGAGACATCATCTACTCCATGAAAACACTGAGACATCATCTACTCCTTCAAAGCACTGAGACATGATTTACTCCAAGAAAGCACTGAGACATCATCTACTCCTTCAAAGCACTGAGACATCATCTACTCCATGAAAACACTGAGACATCATCTACTCGCTTCAAAGCACTGAGACATCATCTACTCCTTCAAAGTACTGAGACATGATTTACTCCAAGAAAACACTGAGACATCATCTACTCCTTCAAAGCACTGAGACATGATTTACTCCAAGAAAACACTGAGACATCATCTACTACATGAAAACAACACTGAGTCATCATCTATTCCATGAAAA
The DNA here is from genome assembly GCA_032433765.1 of Megaustenia siamemsis. NCBI lineage: Eukaryota > Metazoa > Mollusca > Gastropoda > Stylommatophora > Ariophantidae > Megaustenia > Megaustenia siamemsis. The sequence goes on along the minus strand of JAVIAB010000106.1, from coordinate 77,580,318 downwards.
TTCTGAGACATCATCTACTACATGAAAACACTATCATCTATTACATGAAAACAATGAGACATCATCTATTCCATGAAAACACTGAGACATCATCTACTCCTTCAAAGCACTGAGACATCATCTACTCCATGAAAACACTGACACAACATCTACTCCATGATAACACTGACACAACATCTACTGCATGAAAACACTGAGACATCATCTACTCCTTCAAAGCACTGCGACATGATTTACTCCAAGAAAACACTGAGACATCATCTACTCCTTCAAAGCACTGAGACATGATTTACTCCAAGAAAACACTGAGACATCATCTACTACATGAAAACAACACTGAGTCATCATCTATTCCATGAAAATTCTGAGACATCATCTACTACATGAAAACACTATCATCTATTACGTGAAAACAATGAGACATCATCTATTCCATGAAAACACTGAGACATCATCTACTCCATGAAAACACTGACACAACATCTACTGAATGAAAACACTGAGACATCATCTACTCCTTCAAAGCACTGAGACATGATTTACTCCAAGAAAGCACTGAGACATCATCTACTCCTTCAAAGCACTGAGACATGATTTACTCCAAGAAAACACTGAGTCATCATCTATTCCATGAAAACTCTGACACATCATCTATTCCATGAAAACACTGAGACATCATCTACTCCATGAAAACACTGAGACATCACCAATTTCATTCCAGAGAACCAACCTTCAGTTCTTCCAAAACTCCGAGGTACCTGTTGACCAAGGCAGTGTCAAGAGCACGCACAAAGTCAGGAAACAAGCTTCTCTCTTCCTCAGTCAGCAAACCTTTCTCTTCAACTAGATGGCGAATGATGGACTGATGGGTGAGAGGTATATGCTGCTCACTTCAAATACAAACATACACAAGCAATTATATTGAGAATATTCTAGGTTATACAACTGTTTACAAAAAGATATTCAGCTCCTCTCTTCTACTGCTTCTACAATCATCCAATGACTACTTTGTCATCCACCCTTGAAAGGACATCACATTGGCATATATTCTATCTATCTATCTATATAATATTATTTATATATAATTGTAAGCTTTAGAGTTCAATGCAGCAGGAGGTCGACGCCTGTGAGTCATGATCCAGGCAGGCCAACCTCCTTTAGAGTGTCAAGAAGCACCTAAATGGCCTAAACACTTGCTCAGCGAGGGTCAACTTCTGATGATCAGACTGCCTCCAGCTGCGAAACTCTATATAGATATAGAATTTTAAAAAAAAAAGAAAAGAATTTATTTAGTGCCTCTTTTACCACATATCCGCCTTATTCTGGCTCATCCTTCTTGCCCTGGGCCTATTTTCTATAATGTATTACGGTTATGCTGTATGGTGGTTGTGTTTCATCCTGGTCATTTCCCACCTTTCAACGTATCCCTCTATATTTTGTTTGCAGCACATACTTTATACTTTACTTTTTTTTTCCAATGTCTATTTTACTTCTCAAGGGCCTGGCAAAGACCATTCTGTAAAAAACTGCGAAAGGAACAAGGAGAGGTAGGCAGAAAGAAATGGGAAGATAACATCGAAGAATGGACATGCCTTAACTTTGCTCAGACTTAAAGAATGACTGAAAACAGAGAGAAATGGAAAAGGTTGACAAAGTCTATCTATGGTGCCCCAACAACCCTGATAGTTATGGGATGAAGAAGAAGATTTTACTTGACAATCTTCTTCTTCTTCTTCATCTTCTACATCCATCTTCTTCTTCTTCTTCTTCTTCCCTTCCTCATTTGCCTTTCAGCATCAAGGGGAGATATAATATGTGGACTTTTGCTTTTCTGTTGGCCTCTGCTGCTCCTATGTATCCTAGTGTTTCTAATATTCCATCAATTCATCTTTTTCGTGGTCGGCTCTTGGGTTTGATGTTCTCATAACGTTTATTAACGGCTTGTTGTGTTGTGATCTTTTTGCCTTATTATGTTGCCAAACCATTTTACCAGTTATTTCATGTATTTCTTTATATATTCTATGGTGGGGGTTACTCCCAACTTTTTTTTCAGTTCTTTATTCTGATCTTATCTCTCAGGCTGTTTCCTGTTATTCATCAAACTCATTTCATCTCGGTGGTGGTTATTTTTCTTATTGTTTTTGCATATAGGGACCAGGACTCAAATTGGCAGCACAATGTTGGGATGAAGACTGTATTGTAGAGTGTACATTTTGCCTCTAGTATTATTTCCTTGTTGGACAATATCAGAAGTTGATATTAATAAGTTCGAAGAAAGTATTCGTCAACTCAAGGCTGGCCATGTCACCATACAGCTTGTTCCGATAAGTGGTGATGCCAAAAGGGCCGTCTCTGTTAATCAAAGAATATATCATCAGTGGTGTAGTGGTAGCACAGTGGCCAGGCAATAAACATAGCTCAACACTCCCGATCAAGTCAACCCAGCTTTAAAAGGTAGATACCTGGCTCAATGAGGTGGGGAAAGTAATGACTGCAAGGGAGACCACTCTCCTCCTCACCTTAATTGCTGTGGTATGGTGAAACTTGTACTTCACTCCTCTATGACATGGTATATGACTTGGGACATTGCTGTAGTATGGTGAAACTTTTACTTCACTCCTCTATGACATGGTATATGACTTGGGACATTGCTGTAGTATGGTGAAACTTTACTTCACTCCTCTATGACATGGTATATGACTTGGGACATTGCTGTAGTATGGTGAAACTTTTACTTCACTCCTCTATGACATGGTATATGACTTGGGACATTGCTGTGGTATGGTGAAACTTTTACTTCACTCCTCTATGACATGACATATAACTTGGGACATTGCTGTAGTATGGTTAAACTTTTACTTCACTCCTCTATAACATGACATATAACTTGGGACATTGCTGTAGTGTGGTGAAACTTTTACTTCACTCCTCTATGACATGACATATAACTTGGGACATTGCTGTGGTATGGTGAAACTTTTACTTCACTCCTCTATGACATGACATATAACTTGGGACATTGCTGTAGTGTGGTGAAACTTTTACTTGACTTCTCTATGACATGACATATAACTTGGGACATTGCTGTAGTGTGGTGAAACTTTTACTTCACTTCTCTATGGCATGACATAACTTGGGACATTGCTGTAGTGTGGTGAAACTTTTACTTCACTCCTCTATGACATGACATATAACTTGGGACATTGCTGTGGTATGGTGAAACTTTTACTTCACTTCTCTATGACATGACATATAACTTGGGACATTGCTGTAGTGTGGTAAAAACTTGTACTTCACTCCTCTATGACATGGTATATGACTTGGGACATTGTTGTAGTGTGGTGAAACTTTTACTTGACTTCTCTATGACATGGTATATAACTTGGGACACTGCTGTAGTGTGGTGAAACTTTTACTTCACTCCTCTATGACATGACATATAACTTGGGACATTGCTGTAGTGTGGTGAAACTTTTACTTCACTCCTCTATGACATGACATATAACTTGGGACATTGCTGTAGTGTGGTGAAATTTTTACTTCACTCCTCTATGACGTGACATATAAGAAAGTTGTCCAATCAATAATCATGGTTTCCTAGCCTGCCTCAGTCAATGGTAAAACACACTAGCTAGTTCCAGGACTGAGAAATGCAAATAAATTTATTAATTTATTGACACATTTGTTCTCTACAATATGTTCTACTACATGTTCAATCTAAACAAACAGAAAACTAAGATAACAATATTCTGTTTCTCTTTTGATATTCATGAATTCTGTTTTGTTGATTTTCAAGTTGTTTTGAATGCCTGTAGTATTAAGTCTATTTAAATGTTCTTGTGAGTCTTCTGACTTTCCCTGTATTCATGCGTGATCATCTGTACATAGAAGTTAGTTAAACTTCTCTGTCTCCAATGGGTTGGTTAACTTACATATGTAGTCCTTGACAATACTAATAAATAATTTCACTTATTTATTTTATGAAGCAATTATTTTTCTTTATTATATAACTAAAGCACCATTTTCATGCCCCATTTTTCTTAAAATTGTATTTACCTATAGACATTTGCTTGTGGTTTCTTTGCTGAGCCTGTCACAGCAGGTGTTGATGTAGAGGATGTTGTAGAGGATGAAGTTTCTGCTCTAAGAACTGATGAAATAGAGTAACTTCTACATACACTGACTTGACACAGTACCACAGGATGTGTTGGTTGGACATTTTGACTGCACAGTACTGATTGTTTCAACTGCAGCCTGTTTTTCTGTGCAAAAAAAAAAAAACAACACACTTAGAATACTTCAATTTTGTTGATTGAACGCATACATAATTTTTTAATCAATTAGAATTTGGCTTAATTCTCTGCAGAGTTAAATACAAAAAATAGAGTTTTTCTTCTATCGAAGGTGAAATATTAACTTTGGTCTGTACACTAGATGGCACCTGTACTGTGGCATGGGCCTTTACTCTCCAGCACTGACAGAAGCTCATCCATTAGACCCCACAAAATGGGATAAATGCTGTGTGAACCCCAGAAAATGAGATACATGTTGAAAGACCCCAGACAATGGGATAAAGCAAAGCCTCCAAAGCTTGATCATTTTTGCTGTAAAGATATTTTATTCGTATAAATTTTTTGGCAGTAAAATATTTTCTGCGTACACCTCTAGACGTCGATATTAATAAGTTCGAAGAAAGCATTCATCAACTCGAAGCTGGCCATGTCACCATACAGCTTGTTCCGATAAGTGGTGATGGCTAAAAGGGCCTTCTCTGTTCATCGAAGAAAATATCATCAGTGGTGTAGTGGTAGCATGGTGGCCAGGCAATAAATAATTCAATGCTCTCGATCAAGTTAACCCTGTTTAAAAAGGTATGGATGACTGGCTCAATGAGGTTGGGAAGGTAATGACTGCAGGGAGACCACTGGCCTCCTCACCTTAATTGCTATGGTATGGTTAAACTTTTACTTCATTCCTCTATAATGTGACAAATGACTTGGGACATTGCTGTGATATGGTGAAACTTTTATTTCACTTCTCTATGACATAACATATGACTTGGGACATTGCTGTGGTATGGTTAAACTTTTAGGTAATGGCAAATTAGATAATTTTTAACTTTGTCTTTTAATGAGGTAATTTTTTAAACTTTGTCTTGTAATGAGATAGTAATTTTTAAAACTGTGTCTTGTAATGAGATAGTAATTTTTAAAACTTTGTCTTGTAATGAGATAGTAATTTTTAAAACTTTGTCTTGTAATGAGATAGTAATTTTTAAAACTTTGTCTTGTAATGAGATAGTAATTTTTAAAACTTTGTCTTGTAATGAGATAGTAATTTTTAAAACTTTGTCTTGTAATGAGATAGTAATTTTTAAAACTTTGTCTTGTAATGAGACAGTAATTTTTAAAACTTTGTCTTGTAATGAGATAGTAATTTTAAAACTTTGTCTTGTAATGAGATAGTAAATTTTAAACTTTGTCTTTTAATGAGGTAATGAAGAAATCTTCAAACTTGATCAACTTGGATTTCTGAATCAGGCGCCAGTAGTCAGAGTCTACTATAAGTCATTGACTACTTTCATCTCAGTCACTGCAAGACATCTAGTCCATCTGTAACATGTAGTACCTCAACACAAGAATTTACACCAACCCCCTCAATGGCTAAACTTTGGGTTAATTTACAGAAGCAAGACCGTGAAGGACTAGGATAGAGAGGTCCTCAGTCTTAATCTAGATCTAGACATCTAGTCACAGTGAGTGGTGGTGTATTATTTCATTAGAAATCCATTTTATGTAAGAGTGAGTTAATTCAAGAAGTTTTTTTTTTTTAAAGTTAGCAGAGCAGTGTCAATATTGTGGCCTGTTACTGACTGGGGTCAGGTATACAGTTACACTGTAACTGTGTTTGAAATCAAGTAAATAAGTTATTTTAGTTCTAGGTAATTTATTTATGTTCAGAGTAATCATTACTGTAATGTCCCCTTGCACTTTATTCAGTTGTTCTCTAATCTATCATTAGAGTAAGAGACCCCTGGGTTTGGAATAAGCCCACCATTGTTATACCCTAAGCCTAAACCTTGTTGAAAAAAATATAATTAAATACACAAAACTAGAAACAGTTGATACATTTCATTTAAATAAGTGAGGGCAATCGGGGTAGATCACTCATTTAGCAGAAATAATTAAGGACGCTAAACTCGTAAATGACCCTAGTTCAGAAGTTCTAATAACTTGTCGTGACTATTATCTAGTGATCTAGATAATTAATAATAATAATCATGTAAGTCAAGGTCTATAGCTCATTTCAAATCACGTGCCCAACTTCAAAACGCTATTACTCAGTAACCGTTTGTTAAAAACTGTTGAAATTTTCCAAATGTTATTAGAATGCAAAAGACCCTTTAAATGTATATTTAACAAATATCTTGCAGCTGCAGTTTTCTTAAAGTGGCGAATTTCTTTGATGTTTGTCAAAATTGTAAATTGTGAACCTCTAAATAATAGAAATTACCGTAGTTGCTGGTCTATGATTAATTTTCACTAGGTAAAGGCGTGGCCGTAATGGGGAAATAACCTAATAAGACAAAACACCAGGAGAATTATTGTCTTCTCAGTTCGAGGATGGACGATAATATCAAGGTATACCTGTATGTCCAATTTTCATAGTTGTGTGGTCCTGATAAGGACCGTTTGTTGAACTAATTTAAGGTAATATAGGGGCCAACATTGTGGGGGGCTATATACTTTCATTCTGAATCAGACGAGTCTAAAAGATTAATAACTGTTTGGGGTTGAACATTCCACAAACCATCATTTTCCAATATTCCTCTTCCTGTTTTAAGACGTGGTCTTCACATTTGGTCCAATAATCTTTGTCTATATTTAATAAAGCAAGATTAGCAAGAGTCTTTACATCGCATATTTTGAATGTTGTATTTTCATCTGCCACTTGTCCTTTTAATTTTGCCCAGATTAGTTCTATTGGATTTAAATGAGCATGGTAATGTGGTAGCCTCAAACTTATATGACCGTGCTCTTGGATAATCTTATCTATTTGAAAAATCTTTGTCCTTTGTTTTTGCTTTACTAGAGATAGTAATTCGGGTTTTAAGTACATGTTATTAAATTGTATGTGCTCCTTTGTGAGCCATATCTTAATAGCATCTTTTGTACTGGATGACATCGGGACTTTATCTTCAAGTGCAACAATGTTGTGGTACGCTGCATTGTCCATTATTAGGCAAGATGGTCGATCTAGTGATGGGAGAACAGAATTTTCAGTCCAATGTCTAAATATGTGACCATTCACCTCAGAGTGATAATCCCGATTGTCTATGGATTTTGAAAGAAAAATTAGCTCTGCATTCTGTATTAGTCCATGTTGTCGACTACCTGCATGAGCAATTATCAAGCGCTGTCCTTTGCTGCTAGGTATTAATCTCTTAATCTTTCCATCTGATGACTGCCATTCCCTTTGGTTAGTGTGGTGAGCATTGATCCATGTTTCATCCAAGTACACAATATCATAACCTTGCTTGCGCACCTCTTTTACTTCACGTAAGTACTTGCTTCTCATGACTACTATATGTGGCTTCTCACAGATGATGTTTCGTCCATTGGAATACTTTCTGAATGTAAAGCCTGCAGCTCTCACATTCCTCCATAATGTAGACTTTGATATTTCAATACTGTTGTTCTTTTTCAGCGAAACTTTTAATTTTCTTATTGTAACAGTTTCATTCATACCCAACATTTTGCGAATTTCACTTCTAATAAGTTCACTGTCGAAATTATCCAACATTTTTGCCTTCCTTGTGGTTTTGTATATTTTGAACATTGACGGTCACGTGCTTGAATCCAGCGATTAAATGACCATTTAGATAAATCCAAAATGTGTCTTGTCCTATTCTCAGGGTTTTCTAAAGAATGAAATAATCTTCCTCGTTTAGCCTCTTTGCAAAAATAGTCATACATTTTTATTGCGATGTTTTGTAAACTGCAGAATTTCATTTTAAGACTCATGATAAATGTTATCGTTCCACGTCTCCACCTATGAATGAACGGAAATGGAACACACAATTTCTCGTGTTTTTTACAAGTGTCTAATTGTGTCAAAAAACCACGGTAAAAGCGTGCAAACACGTCAATTTTACCGTGTATGGATTTTTACTCGCTATTTTTAACTTAAAATACTGTACTGTAAACATTAAGTTTTGACTACATCAATGGGTCGTTATAAATTTATATAAATCAAATAAGCAACAATAATAACCAAATGTTTTTTTTTTTATGAAATTAATTCCCTGTTGGGTTCTAATCATTATAACTTTACATGCAAATTTTGAACAACTTACAACAAGCGGTTAAAAAGCTATCGATTTTAAAAGTTGGGCACGAGTTATGAAACAAGCTATAATAACTGTGTGCATTCAGTTATGAAAAATACCGTAGCCTAGCCATATTATTATCTATTATCATATTATGTCATTTATAGCGCCGTGTCACCCGTTTTTGTAGGTTGGTAACAACAAGCTAGTTAAGTAACTCAAAGGTCAAATGTCAATTGACAACAAATCATCAAATGCCTCAAATTAATGGTCTGTAAGCATCAAATTAGCATTTAATAAATATAATCAAATAAAATTATATAACTAACAACTTTAAATTAACATACGATAAATGAAACCGAATAAATAAATTAATTGTAAAGCATACTTTCGCCGAAGCTTTAAATACAACATCTAGAGGACATAACCTCTTCCATGGACTCCGCATCAAGGAAGCTGCCATTTTGTATCAAACTTTCAACGTTTACGTAACGATAACATCAAACAACATGGATCCAAAGACAAGTTTTGTGCACAGAGCCAGATCTATAGTTATAGCTTGCTGTATCTACAGGGTGTTTATAAAGTCTCACTACACTTGGTATCTAGGTCAATTTGAAAAAAAAATGTTTATGACGTCATCACAATATGTGCTCCCACTGTCAATGAAATTTGTTGAATAAGTTTATTGCTACTGGAAATGTGGAAGATGCTCCACGATCTGGTAGGCCTGCTGTGAATGATGAAATATGTTTAGATATCCAAGACAGAATCCTTAAAAGTCCAGACAAGTCATTAAGAAACTGTCGCAACAAGTGAACTTACCATTGAGCACATATTGTGATGACGTCATATACATTTTTTTCAAATTGACCTAGATACCAAGTGTAGTGAGACTTTATAAACACCCTATATTATAGGCTACTAGTAGTGCCTTGGCTGTATCTATAGTTATAGTTGACGGTTTCTATAGTGATAATTGGCTGTATATATAGTTATAGTTGGTTGTAAAAATATTATAGGCTACTAGTAGTGCCTTGGCTGTATCTATAGTTATAGTTGGCTGTACCTATAGTAATAATTGGCTGTATCTATAGTTATTGTTGGCTGTATCTATAGTGATAGTTGGGTGTATCTATAGTGATAGTTGGCTGTACCTATAGTAATAATTGGCTGTATCTATAGTGATAGTTGTCTGTATCTATAGTTATAGTTGGTTGTATCTGTAGTGATAGGTGGCTGTATCTATAGTGATAGTTGGCTGTATCTATAGTGATAGTTGGCTGTATCTATAGTGATAGTTGACTGTATCTATAGTGATTGGCTTGGCTGGATCTATAGCGATTGGCTTGGCTGAAACTATAGTGATAGGTTACTAGTAGATGGCTTGGCTGTATCTATAGTTATAGGCTACTAATAAATGGCTTGGCTGTATTTATAGTTATAGACTATTAATAGATTACATTGCTATTTCTATAATCTAAATAGTTATACTAGTATTAGAGGGATGTATCTATATTTGTGCTAACAGATAACACTATCTAAGTGTTATAATATCATTAACAGATAGCTGTATACTATGTATGATCATTGGCGTTACGACAGACGATTGGTACACGACCTTCTTTATCTTTTTATTCTATATAGACCAGAAGTGCTTGGTATATCAAGCAATCATGATTAGTCAGTAATTTGGTAAAATATTAGTGTCTTATGTTGGATGCTGTTTTACTGAACAGCTTCTCTCGTGGCTGGAAATATTAATATTGGCCAGATACAGATAGCTATAGATATAGTCTATAGTTTTACTTATAGGTGCTTATAGTTTTACTTATAGATGCCTATAGTTTTACTTATAGATGCTTATAGTTTTACTTATAGATGCTTATAGTTTTACTTATAGTTTTACTTATAGATGCCTATAGTTTTACTTATAGATGCCTATAGTTTTGCTTATAGATGCCTATAATTTTACTTATAGATGCTTATAGTTTTACTTATAGATGCTTATAGTTTTACTTATGCGTGCTTATAGTTTTACTTATAGATGCTTATAGTGTTACTTATAGATGCTTATAGTTTTACTTATGTGTGCTTATAGTTTTACTTATAGATGCCTATAGTTTTCAATTGCTATCCCTTAAAACGCTGTTGTTTTCTCGGACGTTCGAGATTTTGTTACAATAATCCTGAATAATAATACGCGCACTACATTTCATATCACCCAAACAAACATAACATACCATTCTCTAGTATATGTGTTTAGAAATGTAACCACGGGTTTGATAATAATGTTTGTACACAGTTCGTTAACCACCGCTATAGATCAAGTCTTTATTCTGCTGGCTTCGTTCGCGACCTTGGAAGTTAATGACCTAATTTGTGCAGACGGTTGGTTTGGGGCGAATTGTACGTTACAATGTCACTGCTATAATGACTAAGTTTGTGACAAAACTACAGGGACATACCCAAACAATGACAGTTGTCAGCACGAATATTTTGGACCCCAGTGTCAGTACTTGGATCTCGTTTACAAATACGTCAAAAAATCTTAACCTACTTTCCTGTTTGATAACAACGACACCACATGTAATCCGGACACAGATTCTACATCAGTTGAGGCAACTCTCAATCAATCTTTGCCGTTTTCCTGGTTTAGGATTTATGTTAATGACTTAACAGATCTGGACAGTTTCACGGTAAAACTAAATGGTTCTGCCTCATGTAACAATGAATCACGGTTTGTAGTTAGTTCGCACGAGATTGATGTCTTTTGCTCTGGGGCTGGTCTGATCAACAAGTTACGGATTGAAGGGGCGATAGTTGCAAATATCTGCTCCATCTACATTGGCGGGGGTCGGAATGTGGCTCTCAAACAGAACACAAACCAGACCGACACATTTAATGCTTGTTATACCGGAGACGGATGTGGACCAGAGGCCGCAGTTAATGGCAAAACAAAGACCAATCTCTATGACAATACCTGCACACACACGCAGATGAGAAGTGGAACCAATTCTGTTTACTGGTATCTGAACTTTGCCACGCCCCAGAAGACTCACACCATTCGAATTTATCATCGAGCTAGCACTATGATTCGGGTAAAGAATGCCACTCTAAAGGCTTTCTCTGACTGTGGCGGTGTAGTGTTCCAGTATAATGATATATCATACCCAAATATTTCTGTGAACAGTATTGTAGTCACCACACAAGCGACAATGGTACACATTAAGATTGAGTTCTCACCGACCATTTCGTAGGCCGACAGTGCACTGACGGTGAGTGAGGTGCAAACATTTACAGACACCTATTGTCTGGACGAGCATTCTTGGTCGTTTTGTGCAGTGTGTAGTGGATGTTGCAAAGGCTGCAACGTCATCATCGGTACGTGTCACGGCAACTGTTCACATGGGATCTATGGGCACGACTTCTCCGGGTCTTGTCTTAGTGTCTGTCTTTTATGTGAGGAAAAATCCGGAAAATGCCTACGATGTAAACATCCTGGCTACACCTGTAATGACACTTGTCCGATGGTAATTTTGGGCTACAGTGCAAACAGACGTGTTCTGATGGCCGTGACATCATATGTGACCCGGAAAGTACAGACTGTACGTGCAAGGAATATTACTACGGGTCAGACTGCACTCTCAAATGTCCGGACAACTGTTTCAACGACACCTGTGAACAGTCAACCTGGAACTGTACATGCAAGGGAATGTTCTACGGGTCAGACTGCACTCTCAAATCTCCGGACAACTGTTTGAACGAAACCTGTGAACAGTTAATCGGGGCCTGCGTCTCGTATGTCGATGATTCCCACGTTAAGAAGAGTCTGCCGACTACAACAAATCCAAGCATATGGATACCTTAATGTGTTTCTGTGCTGGACATGGTTCATTTCTTGGTGTTTTCAGTGAAGCCATGGCTCATATCTTGATTTGTTTCTGTGCTAGCCATGGCTCATATCTTGATGTGTTTCTGTGCTAGCCATGGCTCATATCTTAGCTTGTGTGTGTGTGTGTGTGTGTGTGTGCTGGCCATGGCTCCTATCTTGGTGTGTGTCATGTTAGTCATATCTCATATCTTTATGTGTGTATGGGTTTAGTCATATCTCATATCTTAGTATGTATCTGTGTTAGTCATGTGTCATATCTTTGTGTGTGCATGTTTGGGTTAGTGATATTTCATATCTTTGTGTGCATGTCTACGTTAGTCATATCTCTTATCTTTGTGTGTGCATGTCTGTGCATGTCACATCTCATATCCTTGTGTGTGCATGGCTATATTAGTCACATCTCATATCTTTGTGTGTGCATGTCTATGTTGGTCATATCTCATATCTTTGTGTGCATGTCTATGTTAGGCATGTGTCATATCTTTGTGTGTGCATGTCTATCTATGTCAGTCATATCTCATATCTTTATGTGCATGTTTATGTTAGTCATGTGTCATATATCTTGATGTGTGTCAGTGTTAGTCATGCCTCGTATCGCTGTGTGCATGTCTGTGTTGGTCACATCTCATATCTTTGTGTGTGCATGTCTGTGTTAGTCTCCTCTAGTGACTCGGGCAGATGGTGCTCGTAAACCTGGGAGGGCCGACCATCTAAGGGCAGAATCCCCCTACAGAAAAGATCATCTGCTGCCTTGTAGGAAGATTGGGAACAATCAAAGGCTAAGGAATGCAAACCTGAATAAATTGCTGACTGAAATCGGATGCACTGGGCCACTGGCGCAGAACACAGTGCAACGTTTTAACGGGTGTTCAATCAGAGTGGATCTGGCAGACTCTAATTGTGATGTTCTGTTTTCTTTCTTTCCATCCAATTCTACCTATTCTTCTATAAGTCCACATTTCAAAGGCTTCAATTTTCTGTTATGTTTTATTGTCTAATGTCCATGTTTCTGCACCATACAGGAACATTGAGAAGATGTAAAATTTTGCTATTCTTAGTTTTAGCCCTGGTGTTATTTGTTTTGATGTTAGTATATTTGTCATAGATGATCCTATTTTGTTTCCTGCTACACTGTCATATATGATCCTATTTTGTTTCCTGCTACACTGTCATATATGATCCTATTTTGTTTCCTGCTACACTGTCATATATGATCCTATTTTGTTTCCTGCTACACTTTCATATATGATCCTATTGTTTCCTGCTACGGGTCTTGTCTTAGTGTCTGTCTTTTATGTGAGGAAAAATCCGGAAAATGCCTACGATGTAAACATCCTGGCTACACCTGTAATGACACTTGTCCCGATGGTAATTTTGGGCTACAGTGCAAACAGACGTGTTCTGATGGCCGTGACATCATATGTGACCCGGAAAGTACAGACTGTACGTGCAAGGAATATTACTACGGGTCAGACTGCACTCTCAAATGTCCGGACAACTGTTTCAACGACACCTGTGAACAGTCAACCTGGAACTGTACATGCAAGGGAATGTTCTACGGGTCAGACTGCACTCTCAAATCTCCGGACAACTGTTTGAACGAAACCTGTGAACAGTTAATCGGGGCCTGCGTCTCGTATGTCGATGATTCCCACGTTAAGAAGAGTCTGCCGACTACAACAAATCCAAGCATATGGATACCTTAATGTGTTTCTGTGCTGGACATGGTTCATTTCTTGGTGTTTTCAGTGAAGCCATGGCTCATATCTTGATTTGTTTCTGTGCTAGCCATGGCTCATATCTTGATGTGTTTCTGTGCTAGCCATGGCTCATATCTTAGCTTGTGTGTGTGTGTGTGTGTGTGTGCTGGCCATGGCTCCTATCTTGGTGTGTGTCATGTTAGTCATATCTCATATCTTTATGTGTGTATGGGTTTAGTCATATCTCATATCTTAGTATGTATCTGTGTTAGTCATGTGTCATATCTTTGTGTGTGCATGTTTGGGTTAGTGATATTTCATATCTTTGTGTGCATGTCTACGTTAGTCATATCTCTTATCTTTGTGTGTGCATGTCTGTGCATGTCACATCTCATATCCTTGTGTGTGCATGGCTATATTAGTCACATCTCATATCTTTGTGTGTGCATGTCTATGTTGGTCATATCTCATATCTTTGTGTGCATGTCTATGTTAGGCATGTGTCATATCTTTGTGTGTGCATGTCTATCTATGTCAGTCATATCTCATATCTTTATGTGCATGTTTATGTTAGTCATGTGTCATATATCTTGATGTGTGTCAGTGTTAGTCATGCCTCGTATCGCTGTGTGCATGTCTGTGTTGGTCACATCTCATATCTTTGTGTGTGCATGTCTGTGTTAGTCTCCTCTAGTGACTCGGGCAGATGGTGCTCGTAAACCTGGGAGGGCCGACCATCTAAGGGCAGAATCCCCCTACAGAAAAGATCATCTGCTGCCTTGTAGGAAGATTGGGAACAATCAAAGGCTAAGGAATGCAAACCTGAATAAATTGCTGACTGAAATCGGATGCACTGGGCCACTGGCGCAGAACACAGTGCAACGTTTTAACGGGTGTTCAATCAGAGTGGATCTGGCAGACTCTAATTGTGATGTTCTGTCTATGGGGGTGATCAACACACTTAACCTGACAGCTGACTTCATATGAGAGTCTGGAATCCTTACTCTGATTGAGTCCTGATCGCAGAGAGAGAGAGAAATAGCCAACATACACACCATACCCAGCAAACAATAAATACACTATTCTATTCTTTATATCTATTCAAATGTTGCAAGTCTTTTCTCAATATTGAGTTATTTGCGGGTCATCATCATTGCACTCCGAACATGTCCATAGGTGCTCAGATCACCTCCTCAGCAACTCCCACAGTGTCCAGCGACTGACGACTCCAGTTCTATGTTGGTTGATAAGTCTTCTTACACGGCCAATAACCTGCAGCTACTGGATAACTGCAACATCAGTTGTTGTGATACTACCTATCTGATGCTTCTTAAGTGCAGTCATACACGTAGCAACAAATAAGAAAACAGAAAACATTGGAAGTCAAAGAAAACGATGTGGACACTGGGACCCTGTGCTCCACAAGGAACAAAACTGCATTTTGTGCCTGCTAGTGAACATCATGATGAGAACTCAAGGGCTATTTACAAATTAAAAACAAAGGACAAAAACATGGATACCGTATAAAGGGATGTATGAAAAATACATATTTGTATTATATATGTTAGAATTAATGATCTAAAACTGAATGTAAGACTTTTGTTCCTTTGAAGCAGGGAGGTAGCAGTGATTAAAGAGTGTACGATAAGATGGGAGTGAGGTAGTAGAAATCGAGGGGAGATAAGAAGGGCTAAGTAAAATAAAATCATGGGGTCCACGGGACAGTAGGGTTAAGAAATAAAGAGGATGAACACATCGTGACTCACGGGAATTGTAAGACACAATTTAGGAACGAGGCAAAAATGTAAAACGGGGTATTGATTGGTTGAAGGGAGAAAAGGTTAGACAAAGGATATGTTGGGAAGATCATTCGAGATTAACGATGGCTCTACGCGGACGGTTGTGTGTTTTGTGTTGCAACCGGTACCGTGGGCAGGTTTGAGAATAAAACCTCAGGTGTGTTATTTTACCTGGTGTTCAGTGAATGTTTTCTCGAGCGCTAGCTGTAATTGGCAGTGCCTAGCTAAGAACGACCCCTCGAAGGGGCCAGCACACTGGTCTGCAGATAACCAACAGTCGCAACACGAAACAGCTCAGAGTACTAAGTTAGGCGATCACCCGGCCAAGGGTGCCACACAAGGGCAGAGTTCCAACGAGGCGACAGTCCTGAGCAGTAACCATCGAGCACAGGCCGAGGTTGACTCGACTTATCAATCAACACAGGTCATCAAGACGCAAGTCGTCGCGACACGTTGGCCGTGATACAGTGAAGGGATGTCCTAGTCAACTCATCAAGGCAGTTAGGGGAGTTCAGACACCATTAAGTGCCATTTGAGGTCAGCTGGTCTATAAGTGTTGTGAAAACAGCTGCTATACCTTGCTATAATTCTGCAACATTTTTCTTGATTTTGTTCATGAACTGCTCAGACTTGCAATCTACGGGTGATCACTTGTTCTCAACCCCAGTGATAAGATGGATCCCCTGTAAGAGGTCAAGCACAGATATCAGATGATATTTCCAACTGTAAATGTTAGTAGTATCAACAATGAACAATAATACATGTCAATATTGTACAAATTTATTAATGCCAAAAGTTCATTTTTCTATAATAGTTCACTTATGCAATGTTGTATACAAAAAAAGAACAAGCAAATAATTATCAAAATGCCGGTTTGTCTCTTTCAAATCACATTTAAGGAAGAAGGCACTGATCTAAGGAGACCAAAAGTGAATTGCAAGCAAAAATATAATCATACAGCTACATATTATATGGTTCATAATGTCCTCAACTTGTGTTAATGTCTGGATCACGTATGAAGTCTAGCACAAGTCTTAACAAATGTCCAAAGTGTCTCATATAGGGCATGCGTATACCTTGGGTGTGTAGATTCTTCTGCTTGATTAAATTAACATTTGTCTATTAGTGTGTGTGTGATATGTCAACAGTTAGTCACTTAATGATGTTCATATGAGCCATATAGTCAACATTCATACGGGAGCAACAGCAGGACTACTTGATAATGGCTGGTAATTTGTTGTGTGGCAATTCATCTTACTTTAATTGAAATACTAGCCTACAAAAGTTAGTAATTTGTTGTGTGTCAGTTCATCTATCTTTAATTGAAATACTAGCCTACAAAAGTTAGTAATTTGTTGTGTGGCAGTTCATCTTTCTTTAATTGAAATACTAGCCTACAAAAGTTAGTAATTTGTTGTGTGGCAGTTTATCTTTCTTTAATTGAAATACTAGCCTACAAAAGTTAGTAATTTGTTGTGTGGCAGTTCATCTTTCTTTAATTGAAATACTAGCCTACAAAAGTTAGTAATTTGTTGTGTGGCAGTTCATCTTTCTTTAATACTAGCCTACAAAAGTTAGTAATTTGTTGTGTGGCAGTTCATCTTAATTTCAGTGCAAGTACACAAAAGTTAAAAGAGAAATTATTGAGTTTTCAAAATAATTCCAGATTGTGGTGACAATTAATGAGACAATTACTATCCTTCACTTTGGTTTAAAAAAAAGCATGGGTGAGATTCAACCTCTAACATAATTATATTAACAATAGATGAACAACTATATAACTGAGACAGATGGGGGGTAGTGATTTGTTGGTATCTTTATGAAATAAATGGTCTACTACAAAATTATAACTGACATCAGAGAGCTCTCTGGTTTCTTATCTTCCAGTTACAAAGTTGTGCTAGTAGCCCTCATATAAATGACAACACATAGCAACTCACAAAGAACAGAGATCACATAAACATGTCAAGAGAATGAAAACATGCACAAAGTATAGTGAACCATTTAGACTAGCAGTAGATGAAGATTGTCAGCTATAACATTCACTTTTAGACTAGCAGTAGTAGATGAAGATTGTCAGCTATAACATTCACTTTTAGACTAGCAGTAGTAGATGAAGATTGTCAGCTATAACAAACATTCACTTTAGGACTAGCAGTAGTAGATAAAGATTGTCAGCTATAACAAACATTCACTTTAGGACTAGCAGTAGTAGATAAAGATTGTCAGCTATAACAAACATTCACTTTTAGACTAGCAGCAGTAGATGAAGATTGTCAGCTATAACATTCACTTTTAGACTAGCAGTAGTAGATGAAGATTGTCAGCTATAACATTCACTTTTAGACTAGCAGTAGTAGATGAAGATTGTCAGCTATAACAAACATTCACTTTAGGACTAGCAGCAGTAGATAAAGATTGTCAGCTATAACAAACATTCATTTTTAGACTAGCAGCAGTAGATGAAGATTGTCAGCTATAACATTCACTTTTAGACTAGCAGTAGTAGATGAAGATTGTCAGCTATAACAAACATTCACTTTAGGACTAGCAGCAGTAGATAAAGATTGTCAGCTGCAACAAACCTTCACTTTAGGACTAGCAGTAGTAGATAAAGATTGTCAGCTATAACAAACATTCATTTTTAGACTAGCAGTAGTAGATGAAGATTGTCAGCTATAACATTCACATTTAGACTAGTAGTAGATGAAGATTGTCAGCTATAACATTCACTTTTAGACTAGCAGTAGTAGATGAAGATTGTCAGCTATAACAAACATTCACTTTAGGACTAGCAGTAGTAGATAAAGATTGTCAGCTATAACAAACATTCACTTTTAGACTAGCAGCAGTAGATAAAGATTGTCAGCTATAACAAACATTCACTTTTAGACTAGCAGCAGTAGATGAAGATTGTCAGCTATAACATTCACTTTTAGACTAGCAGTAGTAGATGAAGATTGTCAGCTATAACAAACATTCACTTTAGGACTAGCAGCAGTAGATAAAGATTGTCAGCTGCAACAAACCTTCACTTTAGGACTAGCAGTAGTAGATAAAGATTGTCAGCTATAACAAACATTCATTTTTAGACTAGCAGCAGTAGATAAAGATTGTCAGCTATAACAAACATTCACTTTAGGACTAGCAGCAGTAGATAAAGATTGTCAGCTATAACAAGCATTCACTTTAGGACTAGCAGCAGTAGATAAAGATTGTCAGCTGCAACAAACCTTCACTTTAGAACTAGCAGCAGTAGATAAAGATTGTCAGCTATAACAAACATTCACTTTTAGAATAGCAGCAGTAGATAAAGATTGTCAGCTACAACAAACATTCACTTTTAGACTAGCAGCAGTAGATAAAGCAAACATTCACTTTTAGACTAGCAGCAGTAGATAAAGATTGTCAGCTACAACTCACCAGCTGTGAGAAGTGAAGTCATGAGGTATTAATTGCCTAGTCACACACACAAACTACTCATACTTGGAGCTGAATTTCTTGCAGCAGATGGTTCCAAGTTAGACCCACTCAGAGTACAAGGCTCTGTTGGAGGAACAAGATCGTAGAATCATTACCAATAAGGCAGGTTATCATGAAGCCTTCCTAGCAACAAAAATTATGCTGGTAGAGATATGTCATGTCTGGCAACAAGCATCTTACAGGGTACAATGAAAGCTGGAGAGGTAGATCAAAGAAGGTATCAAAGGCTAGACAGGATGACACACCTAGACAATATATACAGAAGGAAGGATTCAGACAGTGCACACAGAAGGGAGGAATGAGACATTATGTACAGGGGGGGGGGCCCACCAACATCTCACGATGTTGCCCATGCCTTAGGAACTAAGGAAATGGGTTACAGCTGTTTCCAAAATCCTTATTTTTTAAATGCTCAAGATCTTACTAATTGTAATATTTCTGGTAGTTCTCATAGAAAACTGAAACATGTAAACCATTTCTGATCACTACAATTCTTTCCAAGCCAGAAAGTAAGAATAAATACCTTGATTATAATAAGATTGAACATGATTTGGAAAGTAAGGTTTAGGATATTACTGTGCACTGTGGTAGCAAATTGTTAATGCTATAAGCACAAAATAAAACATGAACATGATAGCAGTACAAGTATGGCTGGCATGTTTTCTTAACCGTAGGAGTTACGTAGAGTACAGGCAGTAGCAGTGATGCTACCAGAAGGATGGGGAACAAGGTCATATAAAGAGTGTCAATAACCTCAAGCTGACCAAGATCTCATTTCACCGCCCAATTGGGCTTCTTGCATTAAAACAGACTAGATTATGAGGTCCTCACAAATATTACTGTAGTCTGTCTCATGAGCTCCTCACAAGACATAGCATTACTATAGACTGTCTCATGAGCTCACAAGGCCTAGCATTACTGTAGTCTGTCTCATGAGCTCCTCACAAGACCTAGCATTATTATAGTCTGTCTTATCAGCTCCTCACAAGACCTAGCATTACTATAGTCTGTCTTTTCAGCTCCTCACAAGACCTAGCATTACTATAGTCTGTCTTATCAGCTCCTCACAAGACCTAGCATTATTATAGTCTGTCTTATCAGCTCCTCACTGGACCTAGCATTGCTGTAGTGTGGACAACTTCAACAAAACCAAAAAGCCATGCTAACCCCTTAAGCATCAACTTCCAGGTGTAAGAGCCAATAGCTCTATGGCACTAGATCTCCATGTTAGACAGGTCAAAGGGCAGACAGCAAGAGTTTCCTGCTACACTGTCATAGATGACACTATTTTGTTTCCTGCTACACTGTCATAGATGACACTATTTTGTTTCCTGCTACACTGTCATAGATGACACTATTTTGTTTCCTGCTACACTGTCATAGATGATTCTATTTTGTTTCCTGCTACACTGTCATAGATGACACTATTTTGTTTCCTGCTACACTGTCATAGATGACACTATTTTGTTTCCTGCTACACTGTCATAGATGACACTATTTTGTTTCCTGCTACACTGTCATAGATGACACTATTTTGTTTCCTGCTACACTGTCATAGATGACACTATTTTGTTTCCTGCTACACTGTCATAGATGATTCTATTTTGTTTCCTGCTACACTGTCATAGATGACACTATTTTGTTTCCTGCTATACTGTCATAGATGATTCTATTTTGTTTCCTGCTACACTGTCATAGATGACACTATTTTGTTTCCTGCTATACTGTCTTATAAGACACTACTTTGTTTCCTGCTACACTGTCATCTTCTTCATCTTTGAGTGCCGTCTCCGCAAACAAAGGTTGGCTACCATGGAGCGCCCCATTCCACTCTGTTTCTTGCTCTGATGGTGCAGGTTATCATAGATTGACTTGTCCATCTTTTGATGTTACTCGTCCATGTTAGCCTTGGTCAGCCTCTGCCTCTTTTACCTTGTATTTTCCCTTCCAATATTACTTTTATTAGGGTGTTGTGTCTTTTAATGTGCCCTAAAAATTTAATTTGTCTTGTTTGAATTGTATTTAGTACTTCCCTTTTTATTTTTAGTTGTTTTAAAACTTCATCATTTGTTTTCTTTTCTTTCCATCCAATTCTACCTATTCTTCTATAAGTCCACATTTCAAAGGCTTCAATTTTCTGTTATGTTTTATTGTCTAATGTCCATGTTTCTGCACCATACAGGAACATTGAGAAGATGTAAAATTTTGCTATTCTTAGTTTTAGCCCTGGTGTTATTTGTTTTGATGTTAGTATATTTGTCATAGATGATCCTATTTTGTTTCCTGCTACACTGTCATATATGATCCTATTTTGTTTCCTGCTACACTGTCATATATGATCCTATTTTGTTTCCTGCTACACTGTCATATATGATCCTATTTTGTTTCCTGCTACACTTTCATATATGATCCTATTGTTTCCTGCTACACTGTCATATATGATCCTTATTGTTTCCTGCTACACTGTCATATATGATCCTATTTTGTTTCCTGCTACACTGTCATATATGATCCTATTTTGTTTCCTGCTACACTGTCATATATGATCCTATTTTGTTTCCTGCTACACTGTCATATATGATCCTTATTGTTTCCTGCTACACTGTCATATATGATCCTATATTGTTTCCTGCTACACTGTCATATATGATCCTATATTGTTTCCTGCTACACTGTCACAGATGATCCTATATTGTTTCCTGCTACACTGTCACAGATGATCCTATTTTGTTTCCTGCTACACTGTCACAGATGATCCTATTTTGTTTCCTGCTACACTGTCACAGATGATCATATTTTGTTTCCTGCTACACTGTCACAGATGATCCTATATTGTTTCCTGCTACACTGTCACAGATGATCCTTATTGTTTCCTGCTACACTGTCACAGATGATCCTTATTGTTTCCTGCTACACTGTCACAGATGATCCTATTTTGTTTCCTGCTACACTGTCACAGATGATCCTATATTGTTTCCTGCTACACTGTCACAGATGATCCTTATTGTTTCCTGCTACACTGTCACAGATGATCCTGTTTTGTTTCCTGCTACACTGTCACAGATGATCATATTTTGTTTCCTGCAACACTGTCACAGATGATCCTATATTGTTTCCTGTTACACTGTCACAGATGATCCTATATTGTTTCCTGTTACACTGTCACAGATGATCCTATATTGTTTCCTGCTACACTGTCACAGCAATCGATAGGCGGTTGGCTTACCACGGCAACAGCCGGGGTTCGTAATCCTGGCGAGGACACCTGGGTTTTACTAATTCCCTAAAAATTAGTAGGAGCCGCGATAGCTCAGTGGTTAGTGAACTGGACTACTACGGACAAGGGTAGGGTTCGATCCAACCGACGGCTCCGGGTTCACCCAGCCTTAAATGGGTACCGGATTTTTTCTGGGAAAGTAAAAGCAGCACGGGCGTAATACCGACCACATTACCCCAAAAATCATGTGCTGAAGGTCTGTAAAATATAGGTCACTAACACCATATTTCCCTATACGCCACTTGGTGTGACGGGGGGTACTTTACTTTACTTTTTTACACTGTCACAGATGATCATATATTGTTTCCTGTTACACTGTCACAGATGATCCTATATTGTTTCCTGTTACACTGTCACAGATGATCATATTTTGTTTCCTGCTACACTGTCACAGATGATCCTATATTGTTTCCTGTTACACTGTCACAGATGATCCTATATTGTTTCCTGTTACACTGTCACAGATGATCATATTTTGTTTCCTGCTACACTGTCATATATGATCCTATATTGTTTCCTGCTACACTGTCACAGATGATCCTATATTGTTTCCTGCTACACTGTCACAGATGATCCTTATTGTTTCCTGCTACACTGTCATAGATGATCCTATTTTGTTTCCTGCTACACTGTCATAGATGATCCTATTTTGTTTCCTGCTACACTGTCATATATGATCCTTATTGTTTCCTGCTACACTGTCATAGATGATCCTATATTGTTTTCTGCTACACTGTCATATATCATCCTTATTGTTTCCTGCTACACTGTCATATATGATCCATATTGTTTCCTACTACACTGTCATAGATGATCCTATATTGTTTTCTGCTACACTGTCATATATCATCCTTATTGTTTCCTGCTACACTGTCATATATGATCCTACATTGTTTCCTACTACACTGTCATATATGATCGTTATTGTTTCCTGCTACACTGTCATACATGATCCTTATTGTTTCCTGCTACACTGTCATATATGATCGTTATTGTTTCCTGCTACACTGTCATACATGATCCTTATTGTTTCCTGCTACACTGTCATATATGATCCTTATTGTTTCCTGCTACACTGTCACAGATGATCCTTATTGTTTCCTGCTACACTGTCATACATGATCCTTATTGTTTCCTGCTACACTGTCATACATGATCCTTATTGTTTCCTGCTACACTGTCATACATGATCCTTATTGTTTCCTGCTACACTGTCATATATGATCCTTATTGTTTCCTGCTACACTGTCACAGATGATCCTATTTTGTTTCCTGCTACGTTGCCATGGATGACACTATTTTGTTTCCTTTTGCACTGTCTATAATGACCCTATTTACATGACTATAAAACATTGAGAAACACTGCATTATACACATAGACAATCCACTTGCTGGCCAACATCAGATCAATAAATTCAATCATTTACACAAATTGTACAGTTGTACATGTAGAACATCTTTACACAATAATGAAAGCATGACCACAAGGTCATTAATGGAATGTTACTAGGTACATATTTTCTTCACTCCTTCAAAATGAAAGCCTAAATAGTTATACACAACAAAGACATGATCACCAAATTGCAGAAACAACAGTGTTATCTTATTCTGACAACTCAGGCAACCAATGTTTAGTTTAACCAGGCAATAACAAAATACTACACATTTAAAAAGAAACCTAGGCTGAGATTGATTTGGAAAAGTAAACAAATCTTGAAAAATATCAAAGTTAATTCCTGATGTTTAACAACTTTTCTGCTTATTTACACAATGTATATTTCTGATCAGTCCACTTTGATTTCACTGTGTGTAGGGAAAGTCTTAGTAAGAGCATGTCTGGACTTCTTTAACAAGAAATGTTTGACTTGTTTCACTGTTTAGGGAAGTCTTAGTAAGAGCATGTCTGGACTTCTTTAACAAGAAATGTTTAGCTTGTTTCACTGTTTAGGGACTTCTTTAACAAGAAATGTTTGACTTGTTTCACTGTGTAGGGAAGCCTTAGTAAGAGCATGTCTGGACTTCTTTAACAAGAAATGTTTGGCTTGTTTCACTGTGTAGGGAAAGCCTTAGTAAGAGCATGTCTGGACTTCTTTAACAAGAAATGTTTAGCTTGTTTCACTGTGTAGGAAGTCTTAGTAAGAGCATGTCTGGACTTCTTTAACAAGAAATGTTTGACTTGTTTCACTGTGTAGGGAAAGCCTTAGTAAGAGCATGTCTGGACTTCTTTAACAAGAAATGTTTAGCTTGTTTCACTGTGTAGGGAAAGCCTTAGTAAGAGCATGTCTGGACTTCTTTAACAAGAAATGTTTAGCTTGTTTCACTGTGTAGGGAAGTCTTAGTAAGAGCATGTCTGGACTTCTTTAACAAGAAATGTTTAGCTTGTTTCACTGTGTAGGGAAGTCTTAGTAAGAGCATGTCTGGACTTCTTTAACAAGAAATGTTTAGCTTGTTTCACTGTGTAGGGAAGTCTTAGTAAGAGCATGTCTGGACTTCTTTAACAAGAAATGTTTGACTTGTTTCACTGTGTAGGGAAAGTCTTAGTAAGAGCATGTCTGGACTTCTTTAACAAGAAATGTTTAGCTTGTTTCACTGTGTAGGGAAGTCTTAGTAAGAGCATGTCTGGACTTCTTTAACAAGAAATGTTTAGCTTGTTTCACTGTGTAGGGAAAGCCTTAGTAAGAGCATGTCTGGACTTCTTTAACAACAGACGACAGTGGAATTATGTCTCTAAGCTACAGCAACACATGTCCTGAAGGTGCTATAAATGACAAGACATGTGAATGGCAGCAACAAAATGTAATGTTTTTGATGATTAATTTGTGCCTCTGGTAGGTTTCAATCAGACCTGTCCTGTAGATAAAGCATGTCACATAGGGCAGCTCACTTAGTGCCAACAAATAGGAAGCATTTTCACTAAAACATGTATTCTTTCCTTTCTTCTTTCTCTCAACCAATAATCAGGCTATCAGTGAGTACATAAGTTGTTGTAAAGAGTGCCATCCTCTAGCACACTGGTTATAATGATGAAGCAGGCAACCTCTAGCCTCATATCAGTTTGACTGACATTCAATCAAGGGCTAATATAATCCCTACCATAATTCATGGATTCACTTTGACAGTTGTTACTTCTAGAATAGTTTACAAGAACATTAATACAAGCAGCTAGTGAAACAATAGCCATATACTGAGAATTGTACAGTTAATTCTGAGCCAAACTAATTAAACTGGATAGTGGTCATCAGGCTTACATCACACACACATATACAAGTTTGTATTTATTATGTGACAAGTAATCAAACAGATGTATTTATAACTGGATAGTAAAGTTAAACCATCATGCTCTCTTCATAATCCTCTAGAAATGATGAAGCATTCATCAAGCCTGATACAGGCTAAAAGTGGTAGCAGACATACAATATGTGTTATTTCATGTTAACTAGGCTAAAAGTGGTAGCAGACATATAATATATGTTATTTCATGTTAACTAGGCTAAAAGTGGTAGCAGACATACAATATCTGTTATTTCAAGTTTAGGCTAAAAGTGGTAGCAGATATACAATATGTGTTATTTCATGTTAACTATATCTGATTTGGGAGTCACGATAGCTCAGTCATTTGAGAACTGGACTACGAAGGACTAGAGGTCAGGTTTGATCCTGATCGACGGCTTCTGGGTTCACCCAGCCTTAAATGGGTACGGATTTTTTCTGGGAAAGTAAAGCGACACTGGCGTAATACCAACCCCATTACCCCAAAAATCATGTGCTGAAGGTCTGTAAAAATTATGAACATTAACACCATATTCCCTATACATCACTTGGTGGGACGGGGTTCTTTACTTTTCTATATCTGGTTTAGGACTTGAAATCAACAGGGATAAAACAAAAATAATACCTCAGAGGGTATTTTATATCTCAATCGCCAGGCATTAGAAAGAGTAGACCACTATATATATCTTGGTAGTAATATAGATCAAGAAGGTGAAACAAAGATAGAGATCAGAAGCAGGATAACAAAACCCGCAATTTTTTTTTTTTCGTTCACCAGCTTTTACCTCTGACGAAGTCCCTAGAGACTAGGAACTGAATTTTGCGTGTTTATCCGTTTTTCCCCAGCAGCCATGTGCACAGGGATCCCTCGCAGCACAGGCAGATAACTCCGACTTCGGAGGTACTCATATTTTTTCCGTAGATGAGTAATTGACGTTTCAAGCCGGGCCTCGCTGCTGAGACCAGGGGTGGTTGCCGCAGAGAGAAATCATAAATAAAAATCCAAACCGTTGTAGCCGGGATTTGAACCCACAACCTCTCTGTCTCGAGACCGGCGTCTTGCCTCGAGACCAACCAGTCCCCCAAAAAAGACTTCACATAATTTTTTTTTTTTAAAGCAAGAAAACCAAATTTAGAATATTCAACTCAAACGTATTATCAACACTTCCCTATGCATGTGAAGGCTGGAAAATATAAAAAGAGATTGAGAAAAAAACGCTTTTGAAGACAAATGCCAAAGAAAAACACTCCTGGTACAATGGAACGAATTCAAGACTATATTGAAATAAGAGAAATGGCCATGCAACCAAAGATCTCATCTAAAAATAAGGAAAGAAGGTGTATTGGATATGTGCTTAGAATAGACAACAAGAGAATTCCAAAACAGGCTCTTCTATGGGAAACAGGATACAGAAAAAGAGGAAGACCTAAAGATACAATAAAAAGAACACTTATAAGAGAAGCAAAGTTGGCAGTCATAGACTCAGACAAGATCACGCCCAAAATAGAGATGGGTGGCGAAAAACACTACACGCTCTATGACGTCTAACAGTGTGGGAAGATATCTGGTTTATCTAAAAACACTACACGCCCTATGTGACGTCTAACGGTGTGGGAAGATATCTGGTTTATTTAAAAACACTACAACCCCTATGTGATGTCTAACGGTGTGGGAAGATATCTGGTTTATTTAAAAACACCACAGCCCCTATGTGACGTCTGTGGAAGATATCTGGTTTATTTAAAAACACTACAACCCCTATGTGACGTCTAACGGTGTGGGAAGATATCTGGTTTATTTAAAAACACCACAGCCCCTATGTGACGTCTAACGGTGTGGGAAGATATCTGGTTTATTTAAAAACACCACAGCCCCTATGTGACGTCTGTGGAAGATATCTGGTTTATTTAAAAACACCACAACCCCTATGTGACGTCTAACGGTGTGGGAAGGATCAAGATATCTGGTTTATTTAAAAACACTACAACCCCTATGTGACGTCTAACGACATGGGAAGGATCAAAATATCTGGTTTACTTAAAACAAAAAAAGAAGCAATTAAATGTACATTTATTAAGTTTAATAAGAATAGACCATTTTCGTAACACATCAATTATTTTATGAGGTAATGTTTCTTGGCTAACTCAGCTGACACTTAAAGTAAAACAAATACATCATCTCATATCCGTTCAGCTAAAACAAAGGATAGTTTGGGAACAGTAAATGCCAGCTTGGCTTATTTGCAGATATTGTTATTCAAGTAATACTCCTCAAGTTTTGCTACTTTGTACAAGATATAACGCTTTCAATAAAACAGTACTGTATATTTATTATGTCAAATTTGTTAATATAATCATACATATGTTTCAACTGTTACATTTAAAAGACACATACACACAATTTCAATAAGGCGTATAAAAATACAAATGTGTTGTTAATTATTACATGAGATAATTGAAGTAAATACCCAGGAATACATCTATATAAGCATAGGAACAAATGAGTCATGATAAGATGTTTGAGATCCCAGCATGTATTAGGCATGGAAATAAGGCTAGCACACATGAAATAAAAACAGTTCCACACAAATAGGCATCAACATAAGTCCATCTTCTGTGGACATGAACATAAGGATGTGAGGAAATGTGCAAGCATCATCAAAATTAAATATATATTATTTGTCTTGTTCTCTTTAATACATGGAAATGTCTGAAAATTTGATTATGGCACTCATTTTTTTTAAATATTAAAACAAAAAAAACAAATGGTCAAACTTTGTCCTACTAACTTCATAAATCTTCTAGTTTGTGAATAAGAAGAATAGAATCAGTGTTTATAAAACAGCTTTTCATCATCTCTAATTCTCACAAAGGTTGAATTTATTTTAAAAAAAACAAAAAACCCAAGAATAAAGAGATCCTGGCTACATCTTCTAATAGGCAATCATTGAAGAACATGGTCAGAGGTCATGTCATAGTTTAGTCAAGAAACCACAACACAGATGGCACATTTGCTACAAATAGCAGCATTTTGTTTCCTATCAACTCATACATTATGCCTATATCATGTATGTAGAAAATTCTAGTGATGGAAGAATAATTTTTTTTTCTTTTTAAAGCTCTGGTCTCTTTGAGAAATTGAAGAAAGCTAAATGACACAATGTTTTCATGTATTTTGTTCAAAGTACACTTTTTTCTCCAAGATGCAATAATGTCAAACATGTACATTGACAGTTATTAGATGAACCAATACCTTTTATCTATAGTTTATATTGCCAATTACCTGGTTTTTTTTTTTTTTAAATCTCCAACAAAGTAACTTTGTAAAAGATTTGGTCAATTTTTGAAAAAGCAGATGAGAACATTTGAAAGTCATCATCATGAACCCTATATTTATATTTAGTTTATTGTCTAATCACAATTTGATGACATTGTTACTCTTTACTCCTGCTCTGTCTAGTACCAGTCAGTAAAAATACTCTTGAATATTTCTGTACTTGTGTATTAACTTATTTTCAAAATGAAATATTAAGTATCCAAATCTATGACAAATTTACCAAACAACTGGTAGATGCATACTTGGTCAGGTTGAAGAAAGGTGTGAAAGAATGTGGTAAAAATCTGCTTGTTTCCATTATGGTAGTGCGTAGGCTAACAAATGATCATTCTGCAGCTAATGTTAAAATGTCATAATCAACACAAGGTATTGATGCACAGCTGTTGAAGGGGATTATACAGAACTTTCTCCAAGCAGAGATGACTGTGAGGATTCAGCATCACCATGTTACATTGACAATTCTCAAAGTGATTATTTCTGTGCACGAAATTGTTGAGTTCTGGTGAGAATTGACAGACTTTGCTTTGTTCTGTAGTTGCTGATGTCACTTTATGATGGCAGCAAATAGCTTATGTCATGCTATTGCATATCTGTCTTTGTTTTTCACAATTATTAACCATAGATTACAATACCTACCTGTAACTCTCCCATTTGTGTTACTGTTGTAAAAAATACTAGGTGTGTAATTTGCAAAATTAATATTTATTTGGACAATTTTTTGTTACAAAAATATGAAACAATAACACTTAGGAAAGACAAAATAAAGATTTCCAAAGAAAAATCCTGCCTAGGTAGAATGTTTTTTATCCTGAGTGTTATTGCTGATGTAAATGGCACAAGTACTCATTTTCCACACTATTAGAACACATAATGCACTCCAAATTAAATAATTATCTTCAACTTACAATATTTTAAAAGTATCCTCTATATCTCAGCAACAAAAGAGATCACAATGAAGGTTCACGAGCAACTAGCGCAAACAATCAGGATTTAAAATGTTACATGTACACAAGTAAAAGCAACTGACAGCGCCTGTATCGGATGCGGTAATCATTTCTTGATTTCAATCAGATTTATTGTCCATTGAATGCATTATGCTTTGGCTATTTGACGTGTACTTTGTCCATTGACCCGATGGGGTTGCAGCATTCCATTTATTTTGCCTGTTCCCTTCTTGAAAAGTGACAGAAATTATTTTTAGAAAGTCAGCTGCGTTTTTACGATACGTAGTATTTTTTACTACAGTGTATGGGGAAAAAAATTCAATATCAAACTAAAAAAAAATCAAACACTCAGAGGTCACCATTAGTTATAATTAGGAAGGTATAGGGAGAAGGAAAATGTTTGCCCACGGCAAACTGTCAAATTCCAACAAAATTTATTTTGACAATTTAATTTTTACGACAGTATCATAATCTGGAGTTAAAACTGATTCATTATTACTGAAGTCAACTTGATGGGAGAAAACTTTTAATGAACAAAATATTTAACCCTTAATTATGAAACTTCACAGTGAGTTACATTATTACGAAACATTTGAAAAAATTTACTACTTAAAGACAACCAACCATGCGTAACTTGGAGAAATAATATTTTATTTCTTACTCTGTGCACTATTGCAAATGTAAATAACACATTTATTTATAAATGTCAGGTTTAGAATATTGTAAAATAGCCAATTCAAATTAAATAACTGTTAAAGTGAAAATCATCTGCATGTAATCTATTTTTGAGTGCACCCATGATGGCGATCCACATGCTGCAGTCCTAAAACAGAAAAATTCTATTATTTCTGATTTTCCACTGGTTGATTTGATGGTTGATCATGAGCTGTTGATAACAGGTAAACCACTTTGTTGTTCTGTGGTTTACAGGAAACCACAGTTTTGTCCAATATCACACTATTACCCACAACACTATTTATGAATTATACCTGTTGTATTTTTTTTTTTAAAACCCTGGTTGTAATGACGCATTATGGGTCACTGGTGGCTATGATTATGAGGGCACTTGACAGGAAAGAGCATTTGCAAGTGGCAAACTGACGAATTAAAAACAATTTTGAAATCATAATTTTTAACGATACTTTCATAATTAAGGGTTAACTTTGAATTATTGTTAACTATGGCAAACATTAAAATATTTGAAATAAACCCCTGACTTCTACCATGCAAAGATATTTGTCTTCATTGCTGCTACTTTAAAATTGCACTAGTAATGAGAGATGACTTTGCTTGTTCATCACTTCAGGCTGCTGACATTCTCCTTCAAGTGGTTTATAGCTTCCTGGTACACATTCCTCTCTTCCAGGATTCTTTGACTCTCTTCCATCAGATACTAGAATGATAGACGAGACCACAAAATAGACAATAGCTCTTACATCTCACCAGCAAAGGCACATGTATATTGTATCAAAATTTCTAAACAAGGCATACAGTCAACAACAAAGATGAAGCATCTTACAACAGAGAGAAAGCTTCACAAGTGAATAATTAATGTTTATTAACTATAGAACAGCATATCATTGAATTTTATGGAGTTTAAATTCAAAATGGCACTGGCGTTATACTGACCACATTACCCCAAAAATCATGTGCCAAAGGTCTATAAAAATTATGGTTACTAACACCATATTCCCTATATGCCACTTGGTGTGACAGGGCTCTTTACTACTTTTTTTTTTTTTATACCAGTAGTAGCCCAGCTACCAGTGACACTGTGACCTTCCAGGCATGTCGTAAGAGGTGACTAAGGAGGTTGATCGATGGCTTGACAAGCTGTCATTGTAAAAAGTATTGTTATGGAAACCGCGCCATATATTTTAGAGCAGTGTTCTCTGCAATATGTGCCACTTTGGCACGCTAGGTTTCTGTTTTTGAGATTGTGGTTCTGCCCTATGTGCCGTCTTTGGCTCGAAAGGACAATAGAGACAGTAGCCCAGCTACAACTCTTTACAGTGAACAATGTAATTTCTGAAAAATTGTTGATTTGTAATGTTTAATAAGGTTCTTGTCAACATAAACAACTTTATAACCGGTGAAGATATCACATTCCTGATGTCACTGTTGTCACATGATGTGGCTGTACTTTCTCACACTTTGTTGGGAAAACAAGGCTGCTGACACACAATGTGATGAGAGACAAGACTGCTGACAGACAATGTGATGAGAGACAAGACTGCTGACAGACAATTTGATGAGAGACAAGACTGCTGACAGACAATGTGATGAGAGACAAGACTGCTGACAGACAATGTGATGATAGACAAGACTGCTGACAGACAATGTGATGAGAGACAAGACTGCTGACAGATAGTGTGATGATAGACAAGACAGTCTGCAAGCTATGATGAACATACTGAACTGGTGTAGAAAGTACTCACGATGTGACATGGCCAGAGAGAAGAACTTAACAAAGCCATGCAGTGGTTGTTAAGGTCTACAGCTTTGTAGCACTTGATGACTAGTGGAGAATGTGTTGGTAAAGCTTTGTCTGTCACTTCTATGTAGACTAGTGGAGAATGTGTTGGTAAAGCTTTGTCTGTCACTTCTATGTAGACTAGTGGAGAATGTGTTGGTAAAGCTTTGTCTGTCATGTCTATGTAGACTAGTGGAGAATGTGTTGGTAAAGCTTTGTCTGTCACTTCTATGTAGACTAGTGGAGAATGTGTTGGTAAAGCTTTGTCTGTCATGTCTATGTAGGCTAGTGGAGAATGTGTTGGTAAAGCTTTGTCTGTCATGTCTATGTAGGCTAGTGGAGAATGTGTTGGTAAAGCTTTGTCTGTCATGTCTATGTAGACTAGTGGAGAATGTGTTGGTAAAGCTTTGTCTGTCACTTCTATGTAGACTAGTGGAGAATGTGTTGGTAAAGCTTTGTCTGTCACTTCTATGTAGACTAGTGGAGAATGTGTTGGTAAAGCTTTGTCTGTCACTTCTATGTAGACTAGTGGAGAATGTGTTGGTAAAGCTTTGTCTGTCACTTCTATGTAGACTAGAGGAGAATGTGTTGGTAAAGCTTTGTCTGTCACTTCTATGTAGACTAGTGGAGAATGTGTTGGTAAAGCTTTGTCTGTCACTTCTATGTAGACTAGTGGAGAATGTGTTGGTAAAGCTTTGTCTGTCACTTCTATGTAGACTAGTGGAGAATGTGTTGGTAAAGCTTTGTCTGTCACTTCTATGTAGACTAGTGGAGAATGTGTTGGTAAAGCTTTGTCTGTCACTTCTATGTAGACTAGTGGAGAATGTGTTGGTAAAGCTTTGTCTGTCACTTCTATGTAGACTAGTGGAGAATGTGTTGGTAAAGCTTTGTCTGTCACTTCTATGTAGACTAGTGGAGAATGTGTGGTAAAGCTTTGTCTGTCACTTCTATGTAGACTAGTGGAGAATGTGTTGGTAAAGCTTTGTCTGTCACTTCTATGTAGACTAGTGGAGAATGTGTTGGTAAAGCTTTGTCTGTCACTTCTATGTAGACTAGTGGAGAATGTGTTGGTAAAGCTTTGTCTGTCACGTCTATGTAGACTAGTGGAGAATGTGTTGGTAAAGCTTTGTCTGTCACTTCTATGTAGACTAGTGGAGAATGTGTTGGTAAAGCTTTGTCTGTCACTTCTATGTAGACTAGTGGAGAATGTGTTGGTAAAGCTTTGTCTGTCACTTCTATGTAGACTAGTGGAGAATGTGTTGGTAAAGCTTTGTCTGTCACGTCTATGTAGACTAGGGGAGAATGTATTGGTAAAGCTTTGTCTGTCACTTCTATGTAGACTAGTGGAGAATGTGTTGGTAAAGCTTTGTCTGTCACTTCTATGTAGACTAGTGGAGAATGTGTTGGTAAAGCTTTGTCTGTCACTTCTATGTAGACTAGTGGAGAATGTGTTGGTAAAGCTTTGTCTGTCACTTCTATGTAGACTAGTGGAGAATGTGTTGGTAAAGCTTTGTCTGTCACTTCTATGTAGACTAGTGGAGAATGTGTTGGTAAAGCTTTGTCTGTCACGTCTATGTAGACTAGGGGAGAATGTATTGGTAAAGCTTTGTCTGTCACTTCTATGTAGACTAGTGGAGAATGTGTTGGTAAAGCTTTGTCTGTCACTTCTATGTAGACTAGTGGAGAATGTGTTGGTAAAGCTTTGTCTGTCACTTCTATGTAGACTAGTGGAGAATGTGTTGGTAAAGCTTTGTCTGTCACTTCTATGTAGACTAGTGGAGAATGTGTTGGTAAAGCTTTGTCTGTCACGTCTATGTAGACTAGTGGAGAATGTGTTGGTAAAGCTTTGTCTGTCACTTCTATGTAGACTAGTGGAGAATGTGTTGGTAAAGCTTTGTCTGTCACTTCTATGTAGACTAGTGGAGAATGTGTTGGTAAAGCTTTGTCTGTCACTTCTATGTAGACTAGTGGAGAATGTGTTGGTAAAGCTTTGTCTGTCACTTCTATGTAGACTAGAGGAGAATGTGTTGGTAAAGCTTTGTCTGTCACTTCTATGTAGACTAGTGGAGAATGTGTTGGTAAAGCTTTGTCTGTCACTTCTATGTAGACTAGTGGAGAATGTGTTGGTAAAGCTTTGTCTGTCACTTCTATGTAGACTAGTGGAGAATGTGTTGGTAAAGCTTTGTCTGTCACTTCTATGTAGACTAGTGGAGAATGTGTTGGTAAAGCTTTGTCTGTCACTTCTATGTAGACTAGTGGAGAATGTGTTGGTAAAGCTTTGTCTGTCACGTCTATGTAGACTAGGGGAGAATGTATTGGTAAAGCTTTGTCTGTCACTTCTATGTAGACTAGTGGAGAATGTATTGGTAAAGCTTTGTCTGTCACTTCTATGTAGACTAGTGGAGAATGTGTTGGTAAAGCTTTGTCTGTCACTTCTATGTAGACTAGTGGAGAATGTGTTGGTAAAGCTTTGTCTGTCACTTCTATGTAGACTAGTGGAGAATGTGTTGGTAAAGCTTTGTCTGTCACTTCTATGTAGACTAGTGGAGAATGTGTTGGTAAAGCTTTGTCTGTCACTTCTATGTAGACTAGTGGAGAATGTGAAAAGTTCTTTGGGTCTACTTCATGAATGTCAGTGAGGAATGCAGGCAGAAATTTAGCCCCAGCTACCTTCTCTGAGATGAAACAGCCACAACTCCTTCCTGGCATAGATGGGCACTGCAGTCAAAGGGTGAACAACTCACAGCACCTGACTAGTCAAGAAGAAAAAGAATATGCAGCACAGACTGAGAAGATTTACAAGAAATTAGAGATACACAAGTGATTGATAACAGCAGAAAAGAGCTGTCTCAAAATCAACAAGAAGAATCAACATTTGAAATAAACAAACCTATTAATGAGATGACTCAGAAACCGATGGAAAAATTCTTGGGCACAATTAGCAGCAATAACTGGATAAAAGAAAGGAGAAATAAAAGACAGAACAGCACAGGCCAAATCAGCATTCCAGATAAAGAAAAAAACTAATGTATAAAAATGTATATAAAAATGGAAGAGAGAAAGTGTGTTCATCAATGTTAGAGTGAGGCTCTGCTAGACGACACAGCTGGAATGACAGATACTCGTTGGTAACGTAACAACTGATACAAATGGGAGAGAGAAAGTGTGTTCATCAATGTTGGAGTGAGGCTCTGCTAGACGACACAGCTGGAATGACAGATACTCGTTGGTAACGTAACAACTGATACAAATGGGAGAGAGAAAGTGTGTTCATCAATGTTAGAGTGAGGCTCTGCTAGACGACACAGCTGGAATGACAGATACTCGTTGGTAACGTAACAACTGATACAAATGGGAGAGAGAAAGTGTGTTCATCAATGTTAGAGTGAGGCTCTGCTAGACGACACAGCTGGAATGACAGATACTCGTTGGTAACGTAACAACTGATACAAATGGAAGAGAGAAAGTGTGTTCATCAATGTTGGAGTGAGGCTCTGCTAGACACAGCTGGAATGACAGATACTCGTTGGTAACGTAACAACTGATACAAATGGGAGAGAGAAAGTGTGTTCATCAATGTTAGAGTGAGGCTCTGCTAGACGACACAGCTGGAATGACAGATACTCGTTGGTAACGTAACAACTGATACAAATGGGAGAGAGAAAGTGTGTTCATCAATGTTAGAGTGAGGCTCTGCTAGACGACACAGCTGGAATGACAGATACTCGTTGGTAACGTAACAACTGATACAAATGGGAGAGAGAAAGTGTGTTCATCAATGTTAGAGTGAGGCTCTGCTAGACGACACAGCTGGAATGACAGATACTCGTTGGTAACGTAACAACTGATACAAATGGGAGAGAGAAAGTGTGTTCATCAATGTTAGAGTGAGGCTCTGCTAGACGACACAGCTGGAATGACAGATACTCGTTGGTAACGTAACAACTGATACAAATGGGAGAGAGAAAGTGTGTTCATCAATGTTAGAGTGAGGCTCTGCTAGACGACACAGCTGGAATGACAGATACTCGTTGGTAACGTAACAACTGATACAAATGGGAGAGAGAAAGTGTGTTCATCAATGTTAGAGTGAGGCTCTGCTAGACGACACAGCTGGAATGACAGATACTCGTTGGTAACGTAACAACTGATACAAATGGGAGAGAGAAAGTGTGTTCATCAATGTTAGAGTGAGGCTCTGCTAGACGACACAGCTGGAATGACAGATACTCGTTGGTAACGTAACAACTGATACAAATGGGAGAGAGAAAGTGTGTTCATCAATGTTAGAGTGAGGCTCTGCTAGACGACACTGCTGGAATGACAGATACTCGTTGGTAACGTAACAACTGATACAAATGGGAGAGAGAAAGTGTGTTCATCAATGTTAGAGTGAGGCTCTGCTAGACGACACAGCTGGAATGACAGATACTCGTTGGTAACGTAACAACTGATACAAATGGGAGAGAGAAAGTGTGTTCATCAATGTTAGAGTGAGGCTCTGCTAGACGACACAGCTGGAATGACAGATACTCGTTGGTAACGTAACAACTGATACAAATGGAAGAGAGAAAGTGTGTTCATCAATGTTAGAGTGAGGCTCTGCTAGACGACACAGCTGGAATGACAGATACTCGTTGGTAACGTAACAACTGATACAAATGGGAGAGAGAAAGTGTGTTCATCAATGTTAGAGTGAGGCTCTGCTAGACGACACAGCTGGAATGACAGATACTCGTTGGTAACGTAACAACTGATACAAATGGGAGAGAGAAAGTGTGTTCATCAATGTTAGAGTGAGGCTCTGCTAGACGACACAGCTGGAATGACAGATACTCGTTGGTAACGTAACAACTGATACAAATGGAAGAGAGAAAGTGTGTTCATCAATGTTAGAGTGAGGCTCTGCTAGACGACACAGCTGGAATGACAGATACTCGTTGGTAACGTAACAACTGATACAAATGGAAGAGAGAAAGTGTGTTCATCAATGTTAGAGTAAGGCTCTGCTAGACGACACAGCTGGAATGACAGATACTCGTTGGTAACGTTACAACTGATACAAATGGAAGAGAGAAAGTGTGTTCATCAATGTTAGAGTGAGGCTCTGCTAGACGACACAGCTGGAATGACAGATACTCGTTGGTAACGTAACAACTGATACAAATGGGAGAGAGAAAGTGTGTTCATCAATGTTAGAGTGAGGCTCTGCTAGACGACACAGCTGGAATGACAGATACTCGTTGGTAACGTAACAACTGATACAAATGGGAGAGAGAAAGTGTGTTCATCAATGTTAGAGTGAGGCTCTGCTAGACGACACAGCTGGAATGACAGATACTCGTTGGTAACGTAACAACTGATACAAATGGAAGAGAGAAAGTGTGTTCATCAATGTTAGAGTGAGGCTCTGCTAGACGACACAGCTGGAATGACAGATACTCGTTGGTAACGTAACAACTGATACAAATGGAAGAGAGAAAGTGTGTTCATCAATGTTAGAGTGAGGCTCTGCTAGACGACACAGCTGGAATGACAGATACTCGTTGGTAACGTAACAACTGATACAAATGGGAGAGAGAAAGTGTGTTCATCAATGTTAGAGTGAGGCTCTGCTAGACGACACAGCTGGAATGACAGATACTCGTTGGTAACGTAACAACTGATACAAATGGGAGAGAGAAAGTGTGTTCATCAATGTTAGAGTGAGGCTCTGCTAGACGACACAGCTGGAATGACAGATACTCGTTGGTAACGTAACAACTGATACAAATGGGAGAGAGAAAGTGTGTTCATCAATGTTAGAGTGAGGCTCTGCTAGACGACACAGCTGGAATGACAGATACTCGTTGGTAACGTAACAACTGATACAAATGGAAGAGAGAAAGTGTGTTCATCAATGTTAGAGTGAGGCTCTGCTAGACGACACAGCTGGAATGACAGATACTCGTTGGTAACGTAACAACTGATACAAATGGAAGAGAGAAAGTGTGTTCATCAATGTTAGAGTGAGGCTCTGCTAGACGACACAGCTGGAATGACAGATACTCGTTGGTAACGTAACAACTGATACAAATGGAAGAGAGAAAGTGTGTTCATCAATGTTAGAGTGAGGCTCTGCTAGACGACACAGCTGGAATGACAGATACTCGTTGGTAACGTAACAACTGATACAAATGGGAGATTGAGGGAACACATGATTCTACTTTAAAGAATAGGAAAGAAGAAGACAACATTTCGCTTGTTGACCAAATATCATTTTTTTTTTAAACTTTTTTTTGGTGAAATATTCTGAGATCCTTCCTTTTATTTCTCAGTCAAATTTTTATGGCTGGTTTCAAGCCTAGCTTAGACATAAGCATTTCACATCTGCAACTGCATGTACTCACACTTACAGCCATATGCCTGCTAACTGTGTGTGCAGTCTGCTCCAAGTCATTGTGATCTGTCTGCAGTTGTTGACAGCGTTCACGCAAGATCTGTGTTTCAGCCAGCTGCTCTGTAACATCAGTTAGGTGACAAAACGTCTTAAATCATTGTTCGACATTCAGAATTACACATTTTATCAAGGATAAATTAGTCACATTTCAATATTTATCAAACTGAACTCTGCATCACAAACTGTAACATCTTCTTTGAATATAGTAAAACAACCAATCAAAAGGAGTCTAATACAGAAGAGAATTATATTTCTGTCAATTACTGTTGTCATTTTGCTATCAATTTTTGTCTGGCACATAAAGACAGCAATTAAAATGTCAGAAAAGAAGCATTCAACACCTTGATCAGCGCTCCCTCATAAAAACTTGATGCTAATTAGTTTGCACTAAACAACTACCTTCTCTGTGTCTGTGGTATGATTGCAGCACAGCCTCAATGCCTGGCCAGGGATAAGTTAAATGGGGAGTGTTTCTGGAAGTCACTGCTTCTTTAGATGAGGCTGGTGATGTCATAGAATGAACAGCATCTAAAATAAACAAATGTTCAGACTAAACAAAAGTGTGCATCACATGTACATCAATAAAATATAATATCTGAACTAAACATGGTCCAATCATTTATCTTTAGTCTTCTACCAGCTGAGGGTGCCATCTCTACATTAACTATTGAAAAAATGTTTGATACATTGTGGATGAACTTTATTGTAGTCCTGCCATGTCTGCCTGTAAAAAGTGTCATTCCTTGTTGCTGTCTGTGTTCACCTAACAACTAACAGTAAACTCCCCATACACCAGGCACTTATAGAAGAAAGGAGCCAGTGGTGGGGAGTGTTAAACACACCAAGGTATGAACTTATAGAAGAACATTAACCTGAGATTACAACAACTTCGTAACAATTACAAACTCCAAATACACATTCTTGGAACTCAACAGTGTGCCATGGGCAAACAATTCCCCCCTCCATAATTATAGGTTCCTGTGACCCCTGAGTGTTGGATTTGTTTCATTTGATGTTGGATTTTCTTTTTTCAAACACCACATATGCTTTGTAAAAAGGTATAAAGCTTTCGTAAAAATATGCCTATTTTCCCCCCACACATTTGGCCAATTTTCAAAGGAAAATGATTCCCGTGGCTCTCCTTGGGTAAACACAAAGCTTGGTAGCAAAAGTTAAAAAGAAAATATCAAACTCCAAACATAACAATTAATGTTTATCATTTTGATGAACGTGTCGTAGAAATGTGACTCACTCAGGAAAGGTGTTGTAATCTCAAGTGGGTGTAGATGCACAGTGTTCTTGGTTGCAGCAAGCTGTACTTTTTGTGCCTTTCAGCCCAACATGTCAGACTCCATATAGCATTTCTAGTATGGGAATGCCTTCCCTCTCATTCATCTGGCCAGACTGGTTAGTCTGTTTCCAGAGGCACCAGAAAGGGTGGAGTAGGATCTAGACAGTACTTCTGGCCTGACACTTGTCATGATATAATTTTATCTTTTATGGCTCTTTTAGAGTGACTTTTTCCTAGCCTGTACCCCAATGTAATCTTGTTGCTAGAAATAATATTGAAATGAACACAAGTTTATATTGTGACTATCTCTATCTAATTCAAAAGGAGGCATGAGTGATGCAAGTGTGCTACAGCAAACTGCAGTTTACCTGAGAGTTGATTAAAGTCTTGGTGTTGTTGTTGAGACTGCTTGGCTACAGGTGCCTCTGGGTTCAGGGACGTTTTGGTTATGTCATTGTAGCTTTGTGTCATCTGTAAGGATCCTGGTGTGCTGTTGTTACAAAGATGGCCCAAACTAGCAAGGTGATATGCTGCATTCGGCTGTGAGGTTCCAAGTTGGACACCCTTCACAGCACTTTGTAAATTATCATCTGCTTCACTAAGCTTTCTTTTCGTGCCATGATGAACTGAGACAAAATGTTAAATTATGAGCCAGCACCAAATTTCTATTTTATAGTATATTTAGTATTTGTTACATTTTTTTAAGTGTGTACAATGAAGAATAATGTATGAAACACAAATTGAAGACAACTGGACATTCAACATGTTACCAGCACAGAGAAGCACAAGAAAATATCCAGGAAGTAGTAATTAAAAAGAAGGTACTTGTGTGTGTGTGTGCACATGCGTGTATTTGTGTTTTGATGCAGTAATTTTTATGACAACATCATAATCTAGGGTTGAGAAAGAATTTTTTTTCTTAATAAAACACACCAAAAACACCATTTTAATCAATTGCACTGACACGTGAATCTCAAAGTGTGTTCATATTTTCTGTATCTATTTTGTTAAAATGTCAGGAATCTGAATCAATATATTAATAACACACACACAAAACAGCATCTGCACACAGATTGTTGGCATCAACAACATCATGTTTATCTTACCTGTAGCTCCCCTGTTGTCTTGAGATCTGCTTAAATGCAATGGGCTCTGCCTTGCACAGTTGATTTCAGCCAAGTATCTCAGCCTCTTCTCTAATTCTGAGGACACATCCAAACACTAATGGAGAATACTTAATGTCACATTATTAGTTACATTTTCTTATTGTTTGGTTTCCCTTATTGGCTCTAATGGATCTGAGTACACCACTTAATGTCATAATCTGTGCAATATCCAGGCTGTCTTTGGACTTAAATTTAAAATCTTAAGGTCGGTGAAAATCGAAGACTGCCTGCAAAAATTCACTGCATTTCATCAAAGAGTTTCTGAGAAAATTGAAGGACACAGTGTTCACGAATTTATGATAATCTTCCTCCATTTGGGTAAGCTAATGATTTCTTTCCTCCAGTATTGTCTGTTCTCACTCTGTTAATATTATCAATATATGGATATATTGATGTTATATTAAAACTTCCAAAAAAATACCATCAGAGACTTTAAAAGCTGCTGGTAAAATCACTGGGGGGAAAATTGAAAAAAAAAGAAAAAATGGTATGGTAAAAGCTTTACGTAATTGGTAGACGACACAGATTTGAATGACGTTTTTGCTCAATAGGCCTTCAGCAGGAACAAACAAACAACACGCACACACAGATATATAAGTAAATAAAACTAATCCTACATAGCTAACTAGTAACAAAACATCTAAAACAAAATAATCAAAATTGGTTAAAGAAAAGAAAAATGACTTCTCTGTGTTGTGGACCGTGGTCACAATGGAAAAGGAATAGTCACCCAGGTGTAGCTGTAATTATACCCTCTGGTCAGGTGAAGGGTTCTAAAAATACACGAGTGGGGGGAACGCTGTCTGGGTTACCTCGACTGCAAAGATACTAACAATGTCTGAAAGTATCTAAGGGCCCATAAATACATGTATACACACACACACACACACAGATGCGTGTATATATATATACACACGTACAAACAGACATGTACATACTTATACATATCAACATACACATACATATGCATACAAACAAGCACACACATACATGCATATATATATATATATATATATATATATATATATATATATATATATATACCAATACCCATACATATGAACACATACATGCATGTGCACATCCATACGGGGATAATCATATATGTGTAGAAATGTGCGCATAGCACACACATAACGAGAGGAGTTCACACCGGGGTCAGTGTGCAAACACAAAGGAGAAAGAATAGAACAGTAGAATAACAGGTACTCAAAAGGTTGAAAGAGTGAGATGTCAGAGAGTGGGGTACAATAAAAACATATGAGGGGTAAGTAGCACAGAAAAAAAGGGGTATTGGAGAACACCGAAGTGTCTCAATGGGGACTAGTGGAGAAGAACTATTATTAGCATGGTTTAGTAGATAGACTAAAGAGCCCAAACATGGGCAGTAGAGAAGGCTATGCAAAAGGGAAGGAGTAACTGAAAGGAAACTATGTGTACAAGTGTGATACATTCATGCCATGTGGGGTCAGCGAACCATACTGGACTATGAGGCGATTCTCCAAAGCAAATCGGCTGCAACCGCCAGAGTGACAAAGGACAATACCAGTGATACGGATGTCGTCTTTGCCCTTGTGGTCTGGAGAGTTGAAATGGGAAGACACTGGAGTGCCAGTATTTTGTTGAACATCGCATAGATGTTCACAAAATCTTTCCGCTAATCGTCTATATAAG
Organism: Megaustenia siamemsis; assembly: GCA_032433765.1. Classification (NCBI taxonomy): domain Eukaryota; kingdom Metazoa; phylum Mollusca; class Gastropoda; order Stylommatophora; family Ariophantidae; genus Megaustenia; species Megaustenia siamemsis. The sequence goes on along the minus strand of JAVIAB010000106.1, from coordinate 77,537,241 downwards.
TCATGTGGCATCGTTGGCATATGATGGCATAAATGATGTTACGGGACACACATGTGAAGCCATGCTTGATCTCGAACCGTCCATTAGGGAATAAGACCGAGTCAGTAGGGAGTACATAGGCACAGGTGATACAGTTCCAACCACAAGTGGTCGTACCGAAGTGTTGAGGGTCGGAGCGAGGGAGATGGCTCCTAACCAGAATATTTCCCAAGTTCCTGTCGCGCTTGAAGGTGATCATTGGGGGATCACTAAAAAGTAGACGGGTAGTGGGATCAGAGAGAAGAATGGAACGGTAGCGGTTGAGTATCTTCACAGCAGCTAAGTTGTGCGGATGATAGGTGAGGGTGAGTATAGTTCTCTTTCAAAAGGGGGGCGGTTGGAAGGAGTGAGTGCCTCAGGACGGGATATTAGGAGGACCCGCTTGAGGGCAGACTGGAGGATCGAGTCTGGATAAAGCCGGCGGCTGAAGAAACCTAACATGAGGTGAGCCTGTTGGAGGAAATCTTGGTCATCCTGGCAGATGCGACGGAGACGCAATAACTGTGAGAACGGAATTGGATCACGACAAGAAGGTGAATGTGATGAAGAATAGAGAAGATAACAATGAGCTTGGAGAATCGCCTCATAGTCCAGTATGGTTCGCTGACCCCTACAAGGCATGAATGTATCACACTCGTACACATAATTTCCTTTCAGTTACTCCTTCCCTTTTGCATAGCCTTCTCTACTGCCCATGTTTGGGCTCTTTAGTCTATCTACTAAACCATGCTATTAATAGTTTTTCTCCACTAGTCCCCATTGAGACACTTCGGTGTTCTCCAATACCCCTTTTTTCTGTGCTACTTACCCCTCATATGTTTTTATTGTACCCCACTCTCTGACATCTCACTCTTTCCACCTTTTGAGTACCAGTTATTCTACTGTTCTATTCTTTCTCCTTTGTGTTTGCACACTGACCCCAGTGTGAACTCCTCTGGTTATGTGTGCGTTATGTGCACATTTCTACACATATATGATTGTCCCTGTATGTATGTGTTCATATGTATGGGTATTGGTATAGATATATATGCATGTATGTGTGTGCTTGTTTGTATGCATATATATGTGTGTATGTATATATATGTATGTGTATATTGCAGTGTATATCGGTTATATTAATTGCTATATATATATATATATAGCAAGTATTTCCTTTTACTCCTACACAGAAAGCTCTTAATCACAGGCCTTCGTGTTGAACCCAGTGACCCCACACTGACACTTGACACACTTTTTGATTGAACGGCTTTGATCTCAATGCCTGGTGTTGCGTTGCATCACAGGCACGCCGATAGTAGATGGCGTCTTGCCCAGGACCGCTTATCTTGATTCCCGGGTCAGCTCACTTGATATCAGCCGGTTTCCGCTCCGTACTGCCACCTGTAGCTCGGCTAAGGGCGGGACTGCTGTTAGCCCCCTCCCTTTTTTGATCGATGTGGTTGTATACTCTGGTACTTCAGCTTCGCGTTGTGTGATGTAATGACTGCTTCTGTTTCAAGGGCCGGGCCAGGTCGCCCTCCACAGGTCTCGTTCATCGTTAGGCACAGACAAACATTGGTTCTTTTCTAGGAAGCATTCAAGGAACACAAAGGTACAAAAACACACTTTGAGGTTTAATGATTGATGTCAACCTTCTCCACAATTCACAATGACATTAGGACAGTTATTGCTAATACACCCTTGCCTGTGGCTCACCAGGCCTTCCTTCCGTGCTGTCTAGGAGCGGCAGCGTGCAACTGCACGGCTCCTCTACGTGTTGGTTGTTCGTGCCAGGAATGGCACCACTGGTATTGAGTCTTGAAGGAGGCAATGTTGTCTCGCCTACCTTCCCCTGAACGCCTATTGTCTCTGAATTTCCCCCACTGAGTCAGGAGAATTTCCACCTTGTTGCGCCCTAAATGGCGGTAACTAGTTCACTCCAACTCTTCTACGCTGTTGCATTTCTGAGAGTCATATCTCATACAGTGGCCCCACATGGGTGAACCTGATGCTGCGATTCTGTCTCGCTCACCGTCAATTCACGTGGTAGTGCAGTTGAACTGCATCCTGCCCTTTCGTCTCATGCTACGATTGGGCACGAATCTGAGCCCACCACCTGGCTCGCTGTCTCTTAACTGTTTGTCACTGCTACACTGCACAACTCTAATTTTGCTGCCACACTGCACAACTCTAATTTTGCTGCCACACTGCAACACTCTAATTTAATAGCATGCTTATCCCCAAGCATGAACACTGTGGTACCGTTTAGCACACTGTCTCTAACTGTTTGTTGTTGCTATACTGCACAACTCTAATTTTGCTGCCACACTGCAACACTCTAATTTAATAGCATGCTTATCCCCAAGCATGAACACTGCGACACTGTTTAGCACACTGTCTCTAACTGTTCGTTGCCGCTATACTGCACAACTCTAATTTTGCTGCTACACTGCAACACTCTAATTTAATAGCATGCTTATCCTCAAGCATGAACACTGTGGTACCGTTTAGCACACTGTCTCTAACTGTTTGTTGTTGCTATACTGCACAACTCTAATTTTGCTGCTACACTGCAACACTCTAATTTAATAGCATGCTTATACCCAAGCATGAACACTGCGGCACCGTTTAGCACATTGTCTCTAACTGTTTGTTTTTGCTATACTGCACAACTCTAATTTTGCTGCTACACCGCAACACTCTAATTTAATAGCATGCTTATACCCAAGCATGAACACTGCGGTACCGTTTAGCACACTGTCTCTAACTGTTTGTTGTTGCTATACTGCACAACTCTAATTTTGCTGCTACACTGCAACACTCTAATGTAACCTACTCTACTAGTAACTTACTTAGTACTACTCCCAGAATGAGGATGATCCTTGCCACTACTGACCCAAACACTTCTATCATCCTGATGTCAACTACACATTCATCTCACAGTATCAGCTGTCAGAAATCAACTGCCCGCACTCATCACCGCTCTCATTCTAACTCGAATGACCTTCTAACGTATTCTTTATTCCAACTTTTCTCCCTCCAACCCATCATCTCCCATTTTACATTTCCTACACCCCCTAATTGCGTCTCATACTCCATGTGCAACTCTAAGTTGTGTTCACTATTAATCACTTCTCCCCATGGACCCGATCATTCCATTTTTTAGTTAACCTTTCACACATTTTCCTCAAATTCTACCACACACTCTCCTCTTGTCTTCCACTCTCTAATCACTGCTACACTTCTTTCACTGCTACATATATATATATATGTGTATATCGATATGTATAAGTATGTGCATGTCTCTTTGTACGTGTGTATGTGTATACACGCATCTGTGTGTGTGTATATACATGTATTTATGGGCCCTTAGATACTTTCAGACATTGTTAGTATCTTTGCAGTCGAGGTAACCCAGACAGCGTTCCCCCCACTCGTTTATTTTTAGAACCCTTCACCTGACCAGAGGGTATAATTACAGCTACACCTGGGTGACTATTCCTTTTCCATTGTGACCACGGTCCACAACACAGGAAAGTCATTTTTCTTTTCTTTAACCAATTTTGATTATTTTGTTTTGGTTGTTTCGTTACTAGTTAGCTATGTAGGATTAGTTTTATTTACTTACATATCTGTGTGTGCGTGTTGTTTGTTTGTTCCTGCTGAAGGCCTATTGAGCAAAAACGTCATTCAAATCTGTGTCGTCTACCAATCACGTAAAGCTTTTACCATACCATTTTTTCTATTTTTTTCAATTTTCCCTCACATTCAGCTTTACTGCAGCTTCGCATTTTTATGCATTCATTTGCATTTCTTTGCCATAGCCCCTTTACTGGTAAAATCACTACATTTTCAGCCTTATTTGAGAGTGCAAAACACTGTTAGTCTAGATTAGTAAATTCATTGGTTTCCATTCTATGAGGCTCTTGCATCCATCATCATTATCCCACTCTTTTTTGGTATTTCCCATGGACCACATTGAGAAAGGAAGTGATCTTTCTTAATTCTATTTCTGAGCAAACAAAGATCTGAAGCACTGTCATACAAAATGATTGTAGTTTATTAAACTATCCAGCAATTGTCTTATGATAATTATAGAACATGTCACCTTGTTTTATTGCTCATTACTTTTTTTCTGGAAACGTTACATTAGCTGAGGTAAGGCCATCTACCTGTTACTCATATTTGAATCTGTGACATATATTTTAAAAAAACCAAGACAAACCATTTGGTCAAGCTGAATGGACACTTTCTTGAACTGTCATTTCACATAAGATAAATAATTAAATCAACAAAAAGCATATTATCTCACATAATATAATTGATTGAATGATCAAAAAAAGCATGCTATAACAACAAAAAACATGTTATAATTCAAATAAGTGTTTATGATTGAGACTGACCTGCTCTGTGATTGTCACTGACAGGCACCAAACCAAGCCTAGACAAAAAAGCAGACTTTCCAGCAGGATCAGCCTCAATAATGTGAACATCTTCTGTGTTGACAGTTCCTTGATCTGGGAAAAGATGAGGCTTCATATGATTGACAGCACAGATACTGTCCCCAAAGGGCTAAGGCATTCTGTCTGACTCAGGCTGAAAGGGACTATTGGTGGACAGCCGCAGCTGACATCTAATTTCCTTCTTTTGGTTCAGCTCTCAAAAAGAACAGTGGGTTACCCATTAGATGATTACATTAATATGAACCTAAACATTTTATCCAAAAAATTTCAGTGAATAAAATGAGGCTTGGGTGCTCAACTCTTTCTTGTTACTCACAACACCTGATAATGAATCTCCATGTCTGTACATCTTGTTTACTCAGTACTAATTTCACATGACACTAGTCAGGATTTCTTTATGTCTTGTGAATCTTTATACAGAACATATATACAGCAGGCATAAGACAGATAAAACAACACACCCCACAACACCTGCCAGCATACACAAGACAGGTAAGACAACACACCCCACAACACCTGCCAACATACACAGACAAGTAAGACAATGCATCCCATAACACCAGCCAGCATGAACAAGACAGGTAAGACAACACACCCCACAACACCTGCCAGCCTACACAAGACAGGTAAGACAAAATACCCCACAAATCCAGCCAGCATACACAAAACAGGTAAGACAACACACCCCACAACACCAGCCAGCATACACAAGAGAGGTAAGACAACAAACAACACAACACCAGCCAGCATACACAGACAAGTAAGACAACACACCCCATAACACCAGCCAGCATGAACAAGACAGGTAAGACAACACACCCCAAACACCAGCCAACATACACACAGGTAAGACAACACACCCCACATCTACCAGTATACACAAAACAGGTAAGACAACACACCCCACACACCAGCCAGCATGCACAAGAGAGGTAAGACAACACCAGCCAGCATACATAGACATGTAAGCAACTACACCCCACAACACCAGCCAGCATACACAAGACAGGTAAGACAATACATCCCACAACACCAGCCAGTATACACAAGACAGGTAAGACAACACACCACACAACACCAGCCAGCCAGCATACACAGACAGGTAAGACACACCCCATAACACCTGCCAACATACAGACAGGTAAGATAACACACCCCCAACACCTGCCAACATACACACAGGTAAGACAACACACCCCACACACCAGCCAGCATGCACAAGAGAGGTAAGACAACACACGCCACAACACCTGCCAGCATACATAGACATGTAAGCCAATACACCCCACAACACCAGCCAGCATACACAAGACAGATAAGACAACACACCACACAACACCAGCCAGCATACACAAGACAGATAAGACAACACACCACACAACACCAGCCAGCATACACAAGACAGGTAAGACAACACACCCCACAATATCTGCCAGCATACACAAGACAGGTAAGACAACACACCACACAACACCAGCCAGCATACACAAGACAGGTAAGACAACACACCCCACAACACCAGCCAGCATACACAAGACAGGTAAGACAACACACCCCACAACACCAGCCAGCCAGCATACATCAGACAGGTAAGACAACACACCACACAACACCAGCCAGCATACACAAGACAGGTAAGACAACACACCCCACAACACCAGCCAGCATACACAAGACAGGTAAGACAACACACCCCACAACACCAGCCAGCCAGCATACATCAGACAGGTAAGACAACACACCCCACAACACCAGCCAGCCAGCATACATCAGACAGGTAAGACAACACACCACACAACACCAGCCAGCATACATCAGACAGGTAAGACAACACACCACACAACACCAGCCAGCATACACAAGACAGGTAAGACAACACACCCCACAACACCAGCCAGCCAGCATACATCAGACAGGTAAGACAACACACCACACAACACCAGCCAGCATACACAAGACAGGTAAGACAACACACCCCACAATATCTGCCAGCATACACAAGACAGGCAAGACAATACACCCCACAACACCAGCCAGCCAGCATACACCAGACAGGTAAGACAACACCTACCAGCATACAAAGACAGGTAAGACAACTTATTTCACAACACCAGCCAGCATTCACAGACAGTTAAAACAAGACAAAATAAACACAAATAATAATAACTAACCTTTCTTTCTTCTCCAAGTAGTTAAGCCCAAATGTTCCAGCAATTGAAGTTTTGGAGGAGACGCATCCAGAGGAATTGGGCTGGTTCGTTCAATCACTGCTAGTCTAGATCTAACTCTCTCTTCTTCATCCTTGTCCATGCCAGCATCCTGGCCCCTCTTCTTACTCTCCATTGCCCTAGCTGCCCCAGTGTCCAGTTTACCCAGGAACTGCCTTGATCCTGCAGCCAGCACATCAGAAGAGGATACATTCAGCTGGTCATGTGAAGGAAGCAACGTGTTATCACAAGCAAGGCTTTGAAAGTAAAACTGATCACTTCTCTCATCACTCGAACAGTTTCTTCTTGTCTGTTTTAGCAAATGTTGCTGTGTAGGCACTAAGGAGGGAGATCTGGGTACAGCAGCTAGTGGATTTGTCCAAGAATTGATATCAGTGTTAGGTACAACTGAAGCAGCACTGCCACTCTCTGAATCCTTGTTAATAAAGGCTGATAACGATGTAGATGTATCAAATTGTAACTGTCTCTGTTTGAAATTGGCAACATAGCCAGAAGTTGAATTTGGTTCAACATTTTGTTTATTGTCATCAAAGGGTCGAAAGAGTGGAGTGCATTCGGAACTGCCTTTGCTTTTCTCAAGAACACTCTGTGAAGATCTAACCAAGAGAGGCAGTGTTGAACCCTGATGAAGGTGAAGATCTAAGACTGGCTGTGTATCGTGATGCTGTGGAGTCCAATATTATATTATACAGGTTAATTATGTTACTGATAGTATGGACTCCAAATTTGAAAACAAGATAATCTTAAAAAAAAAGATAATAATTATAATGCACATGTGTTTCAAACAGAAACGAATACACTTTGAATTACAAGTCATTTTCCAAAGCAGGCACAAATAGTTTTACTATCTGTACTCTCCAGCACAACTAATTTCTTCCCGTGTGTTCAGGATGTGCTATGGCATGGCTGTCATCAAGACATGGCTCACAGCCTAATACAGATTGCTTGCTGGGAAGGGAGGAGGACTAGTTCTTGGTAGCATGGGAAACCCATGAGATATGTTTGACTGCTGTGGTGTGCCCCAACTTTAGCACAAGTTTTTGATACACTCATTCTGTGGTTAGCTAAAGGAAGTACTGCTACAACAATGCTTGTCACTTTCAATATTATATTTCCAGAACAAAAGTAACTTCAGCCAGTATTGCTGAATCCTATTTTATTTACTAAGGTCTACACCTTAGAAAGTGTTTGTTGAAGACATACGTTCTATGTTCCCCAAGATCTAAAGGTGAATGAAGGTGACCTGCAAAGTTGTCTTTAACTAAATTCCTGTAGGGACCACAAAGTTGTCTTTAATTCAATTCTTATAAGGAACCACAAAGTTGTCTTTAACTCAATTCCTATTAGGGACCATAAAGTTTGTCTTTAACTCAATTCCTGTAAGGGACCAATAAGTTGTCTTTAACTCAATTCCTGTTAAGGGATCACAAAGTTGTCTTTAACCCAATTCCTGTAAGGGACCAATAAGTTTTCTTTAACTCAATTCCTGTAAGGGACCACAAAGTTATCTTTATGTAGTTTTGTTTGGCCAGTCTGCATCTCTCAAAGGATTGTACTTGCCACAGTCTTATAGTATGTGTGATGCAGTTTTAGCTGTTCCATTTTGTTATCATTCTTGGTCAGTACCAGTACAGTAGATCAGCTTTCTCATTTCCTCGTATATCACAGTGGGACTGAATCCACTCTAACACATTTCTTTGGCTACATACTATTTGCTATATAGTTTTGCAACAAAATCTGTAATGGTGAAAAAAAAAAAAAACATGAATTCCATCTCAAATTTAAATGTGACAACCTTACTTTGTCATAGGGCTTGAATGTCAGGCCTCTCGATGGTGACACAGTGTCCTGGGACTTGAATGGTGCATGATGGGTACTCAAGATCAGACTCTGAGATGGTCTATCAAGTGAAGACTCTGTTGACTCATGATTTGGCCCTGGGCTGGTTTTGGAAACTGATCAAATGAAAAATACAACAATCATACTCTTTTGTTTGCTGGAGACAGTATACTTTAACTATCACTCACAAATTATCCTTCACTTACAACAACCTGTACAGCTTCAAAAGGTGTAGCAACACAATTGTATTAAATGTGAAGAGTTCCTAAGATCTGTCCTGCATACAAGAGCTCCAGCTGATTAGAAAATCAAGTGTCAGTATGCCCTGCAACTCCAATCTTTTGGCTTCCTATTGAATTCTTCTCCAAACTGCTCCAGGCTCCAACTTATGTCTCTGTCCTGCAAAACAAAATCTATTATCACAGGATTGATCCCACATCTGGGAGCTAAGAAGTTGAAAAACAGTGATTCCAAGCTGACAGCTTGCACCAGTGAACCAGAACTATACAGATCCTGCTCCACCTCTATGTACTGACCTTAGAAACAGACCAGTTGGCCAAGTGAATCAGGATTGAGAGGGAAGGCAACCCAGTTGTCAAAATAATGTTATGCAGAAGTTGGATGTGTTCGGCTGAAAGACACAAACGCACAATTTTGCTATGGATGATGAAGAGGACTATTTATTCCTTTAGCAGTCATGGGGTGAAAACAGGAAGTACAAATAATCACACCTGTGAAATCTGTCAGAAGTTGAGCACTTTTGTCAGGATCAGTGAGACAGAAATGATTCCATCTTCCTATGGAAGGCCTGGACATAGTCCAAAGTGAATTCTTGTGATTTCCACAAGTATTTTCCTGATTTCATTTCTATTGTGTGTCTTGAATTATATTATTTTTTTTGTAAACAATCAAGTTATTACATTCTCATCAAATATCTCTTTATCAGATGGTAACATATTCAACACTGACTGACAAATGATACATAACAAATTGTTATTTTTCTGCTTTTATTTGCAACAATGTCAGTGAGGATTCCCATTTGTTACTGCTCAGTGATGAGAAGAGACAACAAGAGAATATCAAGGCAAGCCCTCAAATGAGAATCATATAGTAAAAGATACTGACCTAGAAAAACACTAAAAAGAACACTGAAGGGAGAAGCAACAACAGCAGGCATCAGCTCCATTTCTGAGATTAAGAGGCTAGTCCTGAAAGGGACATGTGATGGTACACAATATAGGTCCTGTGTAAAGTCTCACACTAAATTGCAAAGATGGTTGGAGGAGTCTGGAATTTCTGCCCTAAATGCCATGATTCAAAAGGACAATGGATTATAACTGTACAGTAATTATTTGCTCACATCTTGACTAGAGAAAAAAATTCCACATACAAATCTATAAACCAAACACACAAACACTATCAAATGTACCTGGTCTGTGTCCACCAGAAGTGGACATGGATGAGCTTGCCCTGCTATACGGGTGACCATTATGACTGTCACTGTACTGGCGTGACAAGATCTCAGGTGAATGTGAAGACAAACAAATTGGAACAGTTGCGATGTCCTTTCTCTCAAACAATGTTCTGCCAAAACTTTCAGAGCCACTGTTTTGTTCTTTCTTAACAAGATCTTGTTCTCCTGTGTCCATGGCTCGCTGACTTGTTTCCTTCTCAGCTGACTGATCATAATTTTTAGATTTTTCCTTCTCTCTCTTACTCTGACCTTTGTCAGCATCTAATTGATTTCTGGGGGGAAAAAGAGAACAAATGTAGAAAATAGATAAATGAAAATACAACAAATAAATAACACAAAATGTAAAAATGAATAAAGTTACTGCAAATGAAAGTAAAAAATTATATTAAATCTTATATAAGTCAACAAGTAACAAATAAACAAAACATGCATAATAAATAGTTCAACAAGAAGAGACTGAGATGTTATGGAGGTAATTTAATCATCTCACCTTGACAATCACAAATTCTTCCTCATTTGCCTTTCAGCATCACAGGGAGATATAATTTGTGATCTTTTGTTCTGTTCGCCTCTGCTGCTGTTATGTTTCCTAGTGTTTCTAATATTCCATCAATCCATCTTTTTTCATGGTCAGCCCTTGAGTCTAATATTCTCGCAACATTTATTGAACGCTTATTGTGTTGTGTTTTGATATTTCTCCCTTGTCAGGTGGCCAAACCATTTTATCTGTTGTTTCTTTTATTTTATATTTTATGGCGGGGATTATTCCTAGTTTTTTTTCTCAGTTCCTCATTTCTGATCTTATCTCTCAGGCTTTTTACTATCATTCATCTAACACACTCCATCTCAGTAGAGGTTATTTTTCTTGTTCTTGCATCAAGTACACAGGACTGGCATTAGTAGCATAACACTGGGATGAAGATTGTATTGTAGATTGTCCGTTTTGCCTCTAGAATTATTTCTGTTAGAGAATAATGTTGATAGCTGTCCAATGATTTTTTTTTTTGCGTTTGCCAGCTTTTACCTCTGATGAAACCCCTACAGATTAGGAACTGAAATTTGCATGTTAATCCATTTTTCCCTGGCAGCCGTGTGCACAGAGGTCCCTCACCACAGAGGCAGACAACTCCATCTTTGGAGGTGCTCATATTTTTTCCGTCCATGAGTAATTGACATTTCATGCCGGGCCTCGCTGCTGAAACCAGGGGTGGTTGCCACAGAGAGAAATCATAAATAAAAATCCCAACTGGTGCAGCTGGGATTTGAACCCACAACCTCTGTCTCAAGGCCGGCCTCGAAACCAATCAGTCCCATCCAATGATTTGACAAGCTTTGTTGCATCTTCAGTCTATTTCTGCTGTTTGTTAATTGTTGTTTGTCACTAGACTTTCTAGGTAATTAAATTCCTCTACTTGCTTTAGTTACCTGCCATCCATCGTTATATTGGTATTCTGTTTCTCTTTTGCGATATTCATGACTTCTATTTTGTTGATGTTGATTTTCATGTTGTATTGAAAACTCTTTCCGGACTATTATGCGACACCTCGGTTCTATAAAACTGATCATTTCCACCCACTCACCGACACACCGGTTATTTCGGGTGTAGCTGAATATTTGATTCATGTTCAATGATTTTCATTTTTAATTCAACCAATACTTGATTTCCGGAAGTAGAAGAGTTCTCACTTTCACTTTCTGTTGATAACCCACGTGGTCTGATTTTCAAACTTTGGAAAAATTTTAATTCATATTCATTGTTTATTTCTCAAATTTTTGTCACATAATGGCCACGCCCACTGTTGATACTTATTGCAGTCAACCAAAACGATATAGTGCAGAACAAGCTAGATCTATGTTCGAAACCTTGTTATTGAGTGACTCAGAAATAGAGTATTCATAGTATTTAGACTTGGACAATAATTTTGTTGTGATGATGGGTCGGAATATTGGTAAAAGTTATGATAAAAAGGTAAGACGATCTGGCTTATGTTTAGATAGTGGATGCCCTCTATTCCAGCAATATCAGTGTCTCAGAGGATTCGAGTAGTAGTTATTCTGATAACGAAACTGGTACTTTAGGGACATATCACACAAAATAAGTCCAGTTGTGTAAATAAAAATAATAAACTTGACTTGTAAATAATATTGTTCTGACGTCACATAAATTTATATTTTTCATTCTTGGATCATTTACAAAAATGTACATAATTTCATTATTTGTGGACATAAATTAATCAAATAAATTGTATTTCGAAGGAATTTGGATTATGTTGCGTAATATTTCAAGACAAATGGATAGCAACTCATATAAACATGGAAAAGGGTAAGTGAATTACAATATTTTAAATTTAAAATGATCTACCTTGAATATTTTATATTTTAAAAAATATTTTAATCCTTTAAATAATCACATATCATAAATATATTGCTATTTTCATTTTCTGTATCCATTTCCCTTTCCGGCGATGTATAACACATGCCACATCTATCTAAATTATTGTGTGAAGTAGTCAAATGAAAAAGGTATATGGTAAAATTTATGGAAACAGGAAAATTAGCCTGGTCCAAATCTGAAAATTCCTGTTTCCTATTCTGGTCCTGAAAGAGTTAAACAATAAAAAAAGAGATTTTAGTCAACATTACTTTTACAAATCCATTAAACAAGAAAAACTAGAATAATAAATTATAGAGATTTGAATGAAAAATAAATTGAAACAAAAATAAAGCACTTATAATAAAGATGTGGAATATTTTCTTACCTGTCCTGAGCAGAAGGAACTGGAGGGTCCATGAGAGGCTGGCTAAGGTTGAGATATGGGTAGTGTTGGGGGAAGAGGCTAGGATGGTAGTGCTGTGTTGCTGCCGCTGCTGCCAGCATTGTATGCATGCCAATGCCCAAGTGATGTGGAGATAGTAGCCCAGCAGCTGGGAATGGTAAATATGGCACCTGCAGCATCCGGTACTGATCTAGGAGCAAACTGTCACCAAGTCTGCTGAAGCAAAGAACCATTAATCAACCAGTCTGTTGATGGCAGAACAGTTATAACAAATAATATGTCATCTGAATTCATCATCATCACATTTCTTTTGTAGAAAGTTGCTTTCACCAAAGAATGGGAGTATGAATGAAAGAAATTTCTGTCTCTAGCCAGATCTCCCACAGAACATTGCATTCACCACAGCCAGTCTGAAAGAATCTCTGTCACTAGCCAGATCTTCCACTTCTTCTGTTATCATGTTCAAGGTCTCCTGCTTGTCTTGAAACCACCCACCTTTTTCTTGGTCTGCCCCTGATGTGTTGCCCAGGAACAATACCTTCCATTATTGTTCATTCCAGCCCACTGTGTCTTTTGACATGGCCAGAGTATTTTAATTTCCTCTATAAAATGGTGTTTGTAAGCCAGTTCTTTTTAATGTTTCAATCTTTTAATGTCTTCATTGCTCTTTTTCATTATCAAATGAATCTTAAGGATTTTTCTGTAGCATTTTATTTCTAATGAATCAATTTTCACACAAGTGTCATACATTACTGTCACATCTGCATCTCAACTGTTGATGAGTGTTGCTATCAGCCTCACATGTCTCAAGGTTTATTGTGGCTGTAAATAGTTTTAACTATATATATGAAACTTTCCCCCCCCCTCCCCCAAATCATGTGGAACTGTGAACACACAAACAATTTATCAAGAAAACTACCATTTACATGAGACTTAACTAGAAGTTTGTATTAGTACACCTTCAATGCATGGTGCTGCTACTCTTGGGTTAACAGCTGTCTCAGACATACAGTCTATGTTTACTATTGTTTGTGAATGTTTCCAAGTGTTAAATCTTGTGTTGTTTATGGCTCAAATTTTCAACTAACAAATAAATACTTGTTACTATTATTAGAGTTATTGCAATGCCTTGAATTTCTGATTGCTCATGAAAGTGACTCACACAAGACAAATGGACATCTCTTTCAACATTTGCCAGTCATCACTTTTTAAAGGAATGAATTAAGAAGAAACAATAATGTTACCTCATTGAGCCTTGAGCAAATGCAGCCTGTTGCTGAAGAAGTGCAGGATGGTAGGCGGCAGCGGCTGCAGCATAAGTAGCAGGGTCCATCCCATAAGAAAGGGGCAGCCCATGCCGTATTAAATCCTCGTCCTCTGCTCTGTAGCCATGGAAGCTTCTAGTATACAGGTTTAGAGCCTGGCTGCTCACAGGAACCCCAACAGAGTTGACAGATTTCTGGACTGGACTGTTAGAAGACATGCAATGTTGTTTTTGACAACTGTATCATACAAAATATCATTTTTTGTGTGAATAACATCACTGCATTCAGAGAAAGTCATTAGGTATTCAATCTGGGGGGGGGGGGGGGGGGGCGCCTATTGTAAAAGGTGGCTCTTACTTAGCCAGGCAGCTCTTCACCCTCTCACAGACATCTGTGGACAAACTCAAACTCTGCCATCTCTAAATGAGTAAACAAAAGAAAACAAGTCTCTGACAAGACCCTCTCACAGACATCTATGTGGACAAACTCAAACTCTGCCATCTCTAAATGAGTAAACAAAAGAAAACAAGTCTCTGACAAGACCCTTTCACAGACATCTATGTGGACAAACTCAAACTCTGCCATCTCTAAATGAGTACACAGAAGAAAACAACAGTCTCTGACAAGACCCTTTCACAGACATCTATGTGGACAAACTCAAACTCTGCCATCTCTAAATGAGTAAACAAAGGAAAACAACAGTCTCTGACAAGACACACTAAACACAGGCATTAAATGCATGCATGCATGCTTACATACACACAAAACAAACAAGTATGAACCCATGCACCCTACTCAATGTCTGTTTCCTAATACAACTATCAATAAGAAAAGTGCACATACATTCTGGTTGGAGCTCTTGATAGCAGCAGATCTTTTCCTCCAAGTCCAGTGTCTTCTGAGGATAATGGAGGAAGATCCTGTGTAGGCTTGTTCCAATGATCAAAGGTGGAGGATCGTTCCTAACACCAAAACAATAGTTGACTTATACACTGACAATGGTAATAAAAAAACAAATACCATTCTACTAACATATCCATTGACATAGTATGTTAAGAAGAAAGTAATGGGATGTAACATACACTCTTACAAAGTATGATGACAGCTTTACAAAAAAGGAACACAACAAAATCATGATGTTTTGGCCTATATGCGGCCTTCTTCATAAAACGAGAACACAAACGGACAATGGAATAAAGATAAACTCTACTAATGTTCTAGAATGAGCAAAACTAGTAGATCAAAGAGAAATAAAAATGGGATGTGGAATGAAATGACAAAACAAAAGGGAAATGTACTACATTACAAGAGAATACAAAATAAAATTTTATGAAATGTAATGCAACACTTAGCTGAAAATCGACACAGTAGCTCCAAATCAGCATGCTCACTGAAAAGTTAGATGCAAGTGGAACCAAGCCACGTGATTGGACAAAAAAGGCTGATAAGAGTTTTTGTGCGTGTGTGTGTAAAATAAAGAAAGTATTGTAGTGTTAAAATAGCCATGGTGAAAGAAAAGAATATGGCACATTAAGTGCTTGTAGGTATACACATATTTGTCGGTATAGAGGTGGTACGTAGGTATTTATATACTTGTCACTGTATGCATATTTTCTTGTGTCAAGAGACGCATAGTCTTGCTTATGTGGGCACTTATTACAATAATGTATACTGATGTCAAAGAAATAACTATGAATTATCTCCAACAGAAAATATATTCCAATCTGTATAGAGAACATAATCACAAAAAGTATAATAAAGTTCTATAACAATAAACATATGAGATCTAAGTGCACAATTTCAAATAGCAGTGTACACTGACTAGAATCTCTTGAAAGACTAAATTAATAATAGCTAGTGTAAGAGAGGAGTCACTTGTAGGAAGATGGCTGTTGTTGAATGAAGATAGCAAAGTGTCCAAAGTTGAGATGTAACCATGAAACAGATAATACTTCCAGCTACAAAATAATAGTTAGTCTAAGAGAGGAGCCACTTGTGTGAAGATGGCTGTTGTTGGATGCAGGTAAGAACTCGGTAGACAGCTACACAATAATCTATATATTGTCCTTTCGAGCCGAAGACGGCACACAGGGCTGAACCACAATCTCAAAAATAGAAACCTTGCATTCCAAAGCGGCACATATTGCAGAGATCACTGCTCTAAAATATATGGCACTGTTTCCATAACAATACTTTTTACAATGACAGCTTGTCAAGCCATCGATCAACTTTCTTAGTCGCCTCTTACGACATGCCTGGAAGGTCACAGTGTCACTATACACAATAATAGTAAAAAAGTAGTAAAGTACCCCCGTCATGCCAAGTGGCGCATAGGGAAATATGATGTTAGTGACCCTATATTTTGCAGACCTTCAGCACATGATTTTTGGGGTAATGTGGTTGGTATTACACCCGTGCTGCTTTACTTTCCCAGAAAAAAAATCCGGTCCCCATTTTAAGGCTGGATGAACCTGGAAGCCATCGGTTGTGATCGAACCCTACCCATTGTCCTTTGTAGTCCAGTTCACTAACCACTGAGCTATCGCGGCTCCATACACAATAATAGCTAGACAAATATTTAGAATAAGAAAACTAGTATCAGAGATGAAGGTAAACTGCTGTGACTTGAGGTTGCTAACCAAACATGACCATAGCTTTTTATGGAATTTTGAACTTAACCTCAGGTCACATAGGTTCAATGTCTTGTTTTAGACTAAGACCGGACAGAAGGGGCATCTTAGTCACAGAACAACACCTTAAAAGCATGTACTGCTGGGATTTTAACCTTCACCTAAAGAATTCAGAAGAGGATGATAGCATAAAATTTCACTTATCTGGGAGGGGAGGCCAGTCATCCTGGACAAATAGAAATTAAATAAAATGTAAACTAACAAGGGCTGGAAGTAGCCTCTTCTGAAGGGAGAAATACGCGAAGTTTAGGCTACTCGAGAGACCAAAAGGCAAGTAATTAAGAGTCTGTGTTAAAGAAAGGTTATTGTTCCAACTTCAGGTTAGACTAGATTTTAATTTAACTGAACTAAGGAAATTGCCAGGTCAATGTTCTGAACTTCAGTTACAATAACAAGAAGAGAGTGAGAATAACATTGAGGATTAACATCTACAATACTCCTGCACAAAATGTGCAGTAGCCTACATGACTTGTATAAGAACATGCTCTGGTTTATTTGTTTATATTGTCAACAAAAATATTTAGGTTAGAATGTCCAGATAATGAATGAAATTGGTCAAATCTGGCCTGCATGTTTTTATTTATTTATATTGTCAAAAAAATATTTAGGTTAGACTGCATAGGCGTTTGCAATCTACACAGACTAGCTATTTTTAGACAGTTGTGATGTCATATAAAGGGAGTTCCTACCTGTAACACTGGTCTCTCCCACCACTCAGAATCTCCTCTCAGTGTGTTATATACTTTATAGAGGATTAAACATCATTTACTAAATTTAAACTATCTCATTTTTTATCACAATGAATATATTTGTTAATGCAGCAATAACGTTTCACTATTTCTGTGAGGAGTGATAATAACCGAATAACAAAGCAAGCCCTCATGTGGGAAACAACAGGTAAGAGGAAAAGAGGCGACACAGAGGGACACTGAGAAGAACATTGATCAGAGAGGCAAGAGCAGCAGGAATCGGCTCCCTCAATGAGAGACAAAAAAGAGACAAATGGCGAGATTTGATAAAATATCTTTAGAAGGATTAAAAACTGCTAGAATAAAAATTTAGATAAGAGAAAGAGTATCTGGGTCTATGCCCTATGGGCCAGCTATGGCTCGAAAGGTCAATAGATAGATTTCTGTGAGTAAAAATTAAAGTTTGAAACTTCGTTCAGGCAGATTTTTTTTTCTTTTTGCAACTTTTATTAGGCCTGTGTGCTTCGCTGAACGCAGCAATTAGTGTCAGTATTATATTAGGTAGGCCTATATAGTTAGATATTGGGATCTCTGATATATTTCATGGTTTAACTTTCATGTCAACAGGTCACATATAAAATGGTTAATGTTGAACAAATTTCATTGGATTAATGTTATGTCTTTTTTTGTTTTATTAGGACTACATAGGTAACAGCATATTTATTGTTTTCTTATTGTGGTAAGGATAGAGAGGTCAACAAAGGTAATATCAGTTGGCATAAATAGTGTTCAAATAGTGAGATCATTAAAAAGTGATATAAAGTGTGTGGGTGTGTTCATAATGTTGAGTCTTTTAGGTTGACATTGAGGCCTTTAATATATCAACATCTACTTGATTATTTCCCCTAAAACCTTGTCCTTCTCTTATTATCAACTTTCCAGACTTTGTGAATAAACTGCCCAAACAAAATGCTTGTTTTAGATCTATTTTATTTAATTCTATCGCTGTTAATACAATTTTTTTTTTATTAGAAAAAAATGGAGCGGCCACTGCCTGTTAAGCCCCTTGGTAGTGAATGTGTTCAGTTGCATCATCACTTATGCTCATTTTTAATAAAGTCCTATAGCAGAATTATACTCTAGTCTTGTTTGATATCCTATAGCAGAATTATACTCTAGTTTTGTTTGATATCCTATAGCAGAATTATACACTAATCTTGTTTGATATCCTATAGCAGAATGATACTCTAATCTTGTTTGATATCCTACAGCAGAATTATACTCTAATCTTGTTTCATAACTAAGAACATTTATACCAAGACTACTAAAATATCATCAAGAAACAGCTGTGAACATCTACTGGTGTGGATATTACCCATCATATTATCTTATACAACCATGACTTGCCATGCCATTATTATTTTAGCAAACTTATGTGCTGGTCAAGGAAAATGTGTCACTCACACTTCAATAGATTTGAGCTTGAACATAAATGTGGAATTTATCTGCTTGTTAACATGATCCCACCACCAGAAATTGTCAATGTTTTATTTGATTGTGACACAAGTAATGAATATGACATAGGCTGTCACATCTAAAGAGCAAGGCATGAATAATTGTGACTGGCCAGATAATGAATGAAACTGATACATCTGGTCTGTATGTTTTGACCCCTGTCCAAATACTTCATTAGTTGCTCTCCAGAGGCTTAATTTCACATGTAATGATTTGCCTGTGTGGCTCATCACTTGCTTCAAGCTTTACTGCCACACATGTTGTACCTGACTCTATACATAATCTAAAAAATACCAACCTCACTTACCATGGGAAAACTGGGCATCCCTTGGAACACCATTGATTGTGTTAGTGCTGCAGTTACTACAGGAGGCGAGGTGAAAGATGTTGCTGGATGAGTAGGTAGCACTAGATTTGCTTGGGCCCTCTTTGGTGTGTTGGATCGTGAATTGTGATTTGTTGGGGAAGTTAGACTATGATCGTTGACCTCATCTGAACACAAACATAAAGTCAAAGCTATTCATTATCCAACGTGGGGAAATAATATTTGAAAATGTATTCCTAAATGTGACATTTCTTTTCAACATATACTATTCTAGAACATATGGATAATTCAACCTGAAAATGAATGAACAAGGAAGAACTGAATCTCATAGAGATGTTAACTATAAAACTGATGTTATATTGTCAATTAGAACAAAAATGACAATCAAATACTTATGGGCGAGTGTCTGAAAACATTAATCTGCTTAACCCTAGATTATGACACCTTCGTCAAAATGACAAAGGCCAAATAAACATTCTTGGAATTTGATAGTTTGCCATGCACAAACATTTTCCCTCCATTTACCTTCCTAATTATTTCTGCTGATGACCCCTGACACATCAGGTGTGGTGGATTTTTCTTTTTTTTAAACAACATGCATGCTTAGTATAAAAAACTGCTCATGTAATGTAAAAGTGCATCTTTTTAAATTTTAAAAAATACATTTGGACATTAGTGCAATACACTTTTTTTTTACTGCTGAATGTAAAAATATCTTTGGCTGCCTACAAGTCATTAAACCTTTGTAAGCACACGATAAGACCTAAACGATGCTAACATAAAAGCTGGACTGACATGTCAATAAGCAAAGCACCGTCTGAAAGCGTTATGCGCTCAAATTCTAGGCCATAAATTGAGCCTAAGTCGGCAAATGACTACTGCATTCAATCCATGCTGGTCTGCTTAGATAAATGCAAAGCTTTGTAGCAACAAATAATACTAAGATAAAAGTTGGACTGACTGCTGACAAAAAAAAGGCATAAAGTATATTTGAATAATGCAAGCACAATCTGCACACAAAAAATATCAATTTTAGCAAAAAATAAATATATTTAAAATTAAATATTAAAATATATATATAATTAAATTTCTCTTATAAACTATATTGAGTATAGCCTCCATGTTGACCAATGATTCTATGTCCAGGTTGACTATTTCTGTTTGCATGTTTCAGTTGTTTAGTGCCCAAGTGTTAAAACTTTTTTTTTTTTTTTGGCAGCATTGGTACTCAGAACTGTGTCTTTTATTTTAATAAAAAAAAATGTTTTTAAACTACATAAATCTGTATAAAATATAGCAATTGCTGAAATACAATAAACCAATTATTACCAGATGGCTCTTTAGCATTATGAGCCAAACTGCGTAAAGCTGCAGCGAAACTGGCCGTGCGTGATGTATTGAGAGATGTATTACTACCACTGGACGTAAGGCAGTTACTTGGGGAGATCCGATTTTGGGGAAGAACTAAAGCAGACTTAAGCACTGGCTTTCCAAATGTAGATGCCGGACTAATCAGGCTAAGAACTGGTTTGGAGTTCTGTGGAGAACCTGTACAGGGAATACAAAAATAATCTTTATAATTGCTCTTAAAAGAATGATACTGCTACTCAAAAAATATTTTCATTGTTCTTTACTAGTTCTCATTATCTGTTAGAAGGCTCATGTACATGATTTCTGTTATAAATTATTTTGAAACAGAATAAATAAAGGAAAATGAAACAAAGAAACAATTTCATTTGATGCTGTTACAATAAGAGCATGCAAATTATGTCTCTTGACAATTTCTACTAGTTCTTTTTGTTGATTATCAAGTACATAGGTCATGTACCCAGAATGGACAAAAGAAGACTCCAGCACCGGGCATTCATGTGGAAACTTGGTGGTAAAAGAAAATAAGGAAGACAAAAGAGAAACTCTATGAAGAACAATTAATAGACAGGTCTCAACTATGGGCATAAGAATAAAACCAAATAAAAACCTACAAAACATGGCAATGGACCATCAGCCACTGCAATTAAAACTCTCTTGAAAGAGAAGATTGAAGAAGAAAACATAAATTTCTTCATAAATACTGTCAGTAGTTACAGCACTGAAGAGACATGGAAACTATGACCTGAATGATCTAAGAGCACCACTCTACAAGTTCAGCCTTTATTAGAGAGGAGCTGTGATTCAGTGGATTCCATCACAATGTAATATTAAACCTAAGTGTTTAAAGTTGGTTTCTGATGTGCCTTCTGGTCTGGCATCTCTGATTTCCTTTAGACTAAGTATGCTCATGTCTTACAACTAGCCGGAGGTTTGACTGCATTTGTACAGACTGAGACTAGTCCCATCACCCATATGCACATGTGGACAAGCAACATGGACAGTGAAACACATACTATATATGTAACATGTTCAGGTAGTTGCTGAAGGAACTCTAACAGAAATGCACATCCAAGCTGTATGGAATGAGTAACTTTTAAACATAGCCATATATATTTTTTTTTTAAAACGGGACTACTTTTGTAGATATTATAAAATAGACAGTGACCTAAAAGAAGAAAACAAAGACTACAATTTTCCTGGAAGCAGTAAGGCAGACAGATTGCCAAAGGAAGGTGGCAATTTACACCAGCCTACAAGTACAACTTAAGAGAAATCAAAGAGGTTTGTCAGAAACAAATACAAAACACCAGGGTTACCAGAAAAATTATGCCCACTACCAGCTGGACCTGACAATATACAGATAGAGATGATAAAGGCACTAGAAGATTTTAGCATTGAAGTGATCACAGACATATGCAATGAAATATACCATACAGGATATATACCAAATGAACTAAAAACATCACTTTCATTGCATTGCTTAAAAAGATGGTGCAGTTTAATGCAGTGATTTTAGAATAATAAACCTAATGAGCCTGAAACAAAAATATTGCTAAAAGTTATACAAGGAAGGATTCAGAATAAAATTAATATGGAATTAGAAAAACAATAATTTGGATTTAGGAAAAACAGTGGGACAAAAGAAACCATACATATTCTGAATGAGGACATTAAACAAACAAAAAGTACACAGAAGTAAACAAATATATGCCTGCTTCATAGACTACACCAAAGCTTTTGATATTGTTACAACAATATTTCTTCTTGCATATTTGTTGTTTGGTTTACTATCTGTGTCCTTTGCTCCAGAAAGGTACCTAAATGGCTTTGATTGACTGATCAGTACATGTATGTGTGTGGTTGCCATTATCAGAATGTCCTCACATGAAAAATAAACTAATTCACACTCGAAACAAACATAACTGGTTATCATCATGTCTAAATTGCGTTCTCTTATTTTACATTAGAGATTCAAATGCCTGGACAGCCTTTCCAATTTGATGTTAAAAGCTAAGAGAGAACACACAGACATAAAAAAAAGAGCATCAGATTTTAATTTCTGCATGGCACTGTATGTAAATGTGTAGTAAATTAAAAGAACTTGCTGATAATATGTTTGATGTTGTTTATGCTTTCTAAGCAAATACAGTGGAAACGAGCAACACAAAAGCATATTTTCTAAGCAAATACAGCAGAAAAGAGCAACACAAAAGAGCTCACTATGGTTGGAATCCTCAGGGCCCTCAGTCACACTCAGGTTACTGTCTTCATTAACCACAGCTGATGATAGCCCAGGGTTCTATCGATAAAATAGAATGGCAAACTGAATGTCAACATTTGGAACATTCAAACACACACTATATGTTGACATTGTTCAATGTTAACTCCTGCTGCACAGCTTTAGTATGTAGTTTGAGATCAAAGTTGTCCTTCTCTTCGATGATTGCTATCCAAAACTGTTTAACCATCATCTACTTCATTACATATTATGTGCTTTTAATTTAGCTAATTTAAAGAAGTGTAGCCGGACTTTTAAGTGATGATCTTTACCAATATTCTGAGTTATTTCATGACCTATTCATTATGTCATTTCTTAAAATCACTCATTTTACAAGCTGTAGCTGACACAATTGAAATCGATCATTTTGAGTAACAGTAGTAAAAATGCCTGAAAAGTAGACTACTAAATGACAGAGTTAAAAGAATGAAGCTAAAACTGTCTGCAGGGTGATATGCAGATTTACCAAAAGAGACAAGCAATCCTTTGTTCATTAATTTGCAGACAGAATTAGAACAAAAATTATTTTTAAAGTACTTTGCTGATAAATATAAACATTTCAATGTGCATGTAACAATAACTGTTTATATATATATTACAACATTCACAAGACTTAACTTTTATGCCAAAAGAACCATTTCAATTAACATGCAGTTTGTTTAATGTGGAATCTAGCTAGAGATAACATGCTCAATATGCCTTGATATCTCTCCACATTCAGAAATCCTACAGAAAATATTTAGATGACCTTCAAAAGAGTATCAAGAAGCTAATGGGTCAACAATATCTTCATGAAGAAATTCTTATGGTGATCAGCTTCTCTTGCTCTACTTAAAGTTTTCTATCTCTGACTCATGGGATAATAATTGTGTGTTAGACTGGATACTTTGATGAATGTAGGTCAATGATCACAAGAGACATTGCATACAGAAAACAAAACAATAAATGCATTCTTAGGTGAAATTCCAAATAAAACAACAGTTGCACACCCCACTACGGGCTTCTTGCTACCAGCTTTACCACAGCACTGCAATTAGTTGCCTGTTCCCTAGCAGGAACTATAGCTGGAAGAAATGACAAAGATAAGGTAGACAACCACAAATATAAAAATAAGGTAGACAACCACAAATATAAAAATAAGGTTGACGGCCACAAATATAAAACTCTATTTTGACGGCCACAAATATAAAACTCTATTTCTATCTTCAATAACAAAAGTTAAGAGAACTTTTTAAAGCATGTAATAAAGCATTGTTAAAAATTGTTAGCAAAATTATTATATGATGACTTCCTGAACAAAATGAAAGAATTGAATCCATTCTGGCACAGGTGACAGCTCTCAGTAGTGAATACATATACAACCTTACGTTGGCTGACCAATGCTAGCATCAAAGAAGATGAAATAATAATAGTATTGAATGCATTAACAACATAAAACAACTGTAAAAGACATCAGTGCAATTGAAAATGTACCATAACAAACAGGGTGAACTAGTCAACTGAGGACATAGATCAGACTCAATTATAAGGAATGGCTTCTAGATTCATCCAGCCTTAAGCAGATACCAGATTTTGGAAGGAAAGAAAGACAACAATGATGTAATATTGATCCCATTACCTCAATTAGTATTAAATAAAAAAAATGGACACAATAGTAACCAATAGGTCACGGGCAGTGACAGGGCATAAAGAGTTTTTAAAAAAAAATAACAACCAGTGATCAATTAAGGAAAAGTACCAGTCAAATTGTCACCAGATTTGTTTAATATTTATAGTGAGATTATTTTAAGATCCATAATAGTCTTAAGAGTGAACATGAGTTACAAGAAATGTTGGACATTATAGTGAAAGAAAGCAAAAATAAAGGACTCAGCCTTAATAGCAAAAAGACAGAGGTAATGGTAAGAAAAAAGAAAAAGACATCACCTCAGTGCAAAATAAAGACAAGTGAAACAATATTAAAACAGGTAAATGAATTTAAATATTTGGGAACTTTGTTAACCTCAGACGGAAGACGTACAAAAGAGGTGAGATGCAGAATGGCTCAGGCAAAAGCAGTTTTCCAAAAAATGAGGAAGATACTATGCAATCCATTTTTGACAATAGAAACAAGAAAAACAGTTCTTAAATGTTACGTAGAGCCAGTCTTAAATATGGATGCGAATCATGGACGATAGGACAACAGACAAGAAAATCACTGGAGTCTGTAGAAATGTGGTTTTACAGAAGAATGTTGAGAGTACCATGGATAGCTAAAAAGAGTAATGAAGATGTTCTGAGAGAGGTAAAAGCAAAAAGAGAGCTAATTTCCAATATTAGGAAGAAACAATCATAATTTTTTGGCCATGTAATGAGAAGAGAACAACTGGAATATATTGTAACAACTGGAAAAATTGAGGAACGAAGAGATAGAGGGAAGCAAAGAGAAAAAATAACACACAGCTTAAGAGAATGGCTTGGCAGAAGGTCAACAACAGAATTTATAAATAGTTGCCGAGATCGAAAGTTGTGGAGAGACATGATCACCTACGCCAGCAGGCCCGGTACTTGATGATGACCAGTCAAATACCAGTAGACAAAAAGATACAACGAAGATGATGACACTGGATAGGACACACAAGACGGAAGCCAACTGAGAGTATTACACAAGAGGCCCTTTTTTGGAATCCCCAGGGAAGAGACAAAGAGGAAGACCAAAATTATCTTGGAGAAAACAGGTGAAGGCAGTGATGAAAATGATGGAGAAAACATGGAATGATATTAGAAGAATGGCAAGAAACAGAACTTGAAAGGTGTTTATTGAAGATCTATGCTCCAAAGGGAGCTGAAAGGTAGAAGAAGAAGAAAGTGATCAGCAAATTAATGGCATGATTTTGTTCTAATTGATCCACAAATAAAAAAATAAAAGACATTATTACTCAAGTGTGACTCAACAAAAAGAGACTTACACTATCATGAGCATCACTACCATTCTCTTCAGTGTGATGCTGAACAGTCCAGTTGTATTTCCGCAACTCCATTGGTAAGCCAAGTCTCTCAAACTCAGTGAACTGGTGAGACAAGCTGTAGTGACAAGAACCACATGCACCAACCCCTTCTCCTCCCCACATCACTAAAGCATTTGGTGGTGCTTTATGCTCTCGGAGAAAGAGAAACTTATGCACTTCTAACGTACGCATTTTCTTCCTTGGGACCATCATACCACATACATAGCAAACAAATTCATTTAATGTATATTTCCTCAACCAACGGTTCCTTTCTGTCACTCCTTTTGAATCCTCAAAATCCCTCCACTGATTCAAAAGACTATAAAAGCAGTAGGAACAGGAAATAACAGTGCCCTCTTCTGTCATTTGTTCTGAACCAGGAGCTGGTGGCTGGCTGGCAAGGAATGGAAAGAAAGGAATTGTCTGTGACTGGCCTCCGGAATTCTTAGTTTCATGTCGAACTGGATATGAATATAATATTTGAGCCTTGCTTAACAGACACTTTTCCCCACACAGAAAGCATACCTTTTTAGGTCTTTCACCGGCTTGTTGGAGAGGATGGGGAATGCTGAGAACAGCAGTTGATGAATGTGATTTAGCGTCGACACTGTGATGCCTGCTGGACTCTTGTAATGTGCTGGAGCTAATGTTTCCTGAAGCAGCAACAGTTGCCTGATTAGATGGACCTGAAGGTAGGCTGTGGCTATGGTTCTTGGTAAATGTTGGACTTCTACTAATCTCAATTGCCAGAGGCTGAGTGAGAGATTTAGCAAAACCTTCCATTTTTAATATACCTGTATCACATTTAATATCTGAATCGGTCAAAGGTTTAAGACTTAATGATGTTATACTGGATGCTGATGATGTTGGAGGTAATAAAGAATATCTTCGTTGCAGAAATGGCACTTTATCAGCTTCATAACGTTGCCACTGCTCCTGTAGATTACTAAAGCAACTGACGCAGACTAGGACTGAGCCGTCTGGGTTCAAAGGTCGAGCTCCAGGTGGCCTCCGTAATTCCCTAATGAATGGGAAATACATTTGATCTCCCTTCCCACCTGCTGGTGCTGTGAAGAGTGAACAAATCTTGGAGGAGGACCATGATTTGCTGCACAGATAACATACTTCCCCTGAAGCACTCAGTGTGTCAGGCACAACACCCAAAGCTATATTAGAATCATTACTGAAAAACTGTGCATTCACCTTAAAGATCCTTGCGCTATTTGGAGTCCCATGATGTTCATATGTGAGCCACTGATGACATAAAAAGAAAAACATCTGTCACATACTTGACATACACCCTGGCCATTCAAAGAAACTGCACCTTTTGGAGGTGCTAGCTTTGTCAGAAATGGAAAAAAAGGCTCATTAGCTCCGTGAGGCACACTCGATATACACTTTGCAGCAACTCCTTCACTTTCACTACCACAAGTAAAGCAAACAAAGGAGAAGTCCTCGAAACGAGGTCTTGTTTTAGTGACTTCTTTCTGAGCTACATCTCCTGATGAATGTTGTTTACGTGATATTTTGGACAAAGGTTCAGACTTGAATGACACTGATAAATCTAAAACATGGTCACCATCATCTTGTGGATGTGACTTTCTACCTGCCCGTACATCAGTGTCAATCCCTGTCCCACTTCCATCTCTGGAGTCTGGTGAGTGAGGTGCACAGCTGTCCCCACAGGAGGGCTGGTACTGTAGCCCCATAACCTGAGCCATGTACTCCCCTTGTAACTTCATTTCAGCACCTGTAAACTGACCATCATCCAAACGCTTCAACCAGTACAAACGCTTAATGGCTGGAGTGTTTGTACGTTCGTATGTTTCCCACTGTGAAGTGAGAAAGGCATAGCAAACTCTGCAGCTATCGACGATGCCATCAGGACCAGGAATGCGACTTCCTTTTGGAGGGTCATGATGCTCAAGAAAAGGAAAATAAGCACATCCATCACATGGCCGACTACGAAGCTGATACTCACCACCCAGGCTTCCACACACAAAACACACAATTCTGTTTGGCATTGTGTGTTTAGAGCTCTTCAAACCTACATTATATATGTTTCTGCTCATCAGTTCATCTCTTTTTCTAATGACTGACTAAAACATCCAGATGGATCACTGTTTCAATGATCTGAAAATAAAAAAAAAGCAACTCAAATAGCAGATATGAACAACATTTTTCATTTCTTGTAATTATGTGTTATTGAGGATGTGTGCTGTCACCAGATTTGTTTAATATTTATAGTGAGATTATTTTAAGATCCATAAGGGGCATGCATGGAATAACAATTCCAGGTCATAATATAAATAATCTAAAGTATGCTGATGATACAGTCTTAATCACTAAGAGTGAAAATTAGTTACAAGAAATGTTGGACATTATAGTGAAAGAAAGCAAAAATAAAGGACTCAGCCTTAATAGCAAAAAGACAGAAGTAATGGTAACAAAAAGAAAAAGACATCACCTCAGTGCAAAATAAAGACAAGTGGAAAGATATTAAAACAGCTAATGAATTTAAATATTTGGGAACTTTGTTAACCTCAAACGGAAGAAGTACAAAAGAGGTGAGATGCAGAATGGCTCAGGCAAAAGCAGCTTTCCAAAAAATGAGGAAGATACTATGCAATCCATTTTTGACAATAGAAACAAGAAAAAGAGTTCTTAAATGTTATGTAGAACCAGTCTTAACATATGGATGTGAACCTAAACGAACTCTTTTTCTTGCTTCCATTGTCAAAAATGGATTGCACAGTATTTCCCTCAATATTTTTTTGGGAAAGCTGCTTTTGTCTGAGCAGATGCTTCATCTCACCTTTGTTGTACATCTACCATCTGAGGTTAACATTTTTCCCAAATATTTCAATTCATTTACCTGTTTTAATATCTTTCCACTTGTCTTTATTGTGCTTTGTGGTGATGTCTTTTTCTTTCTTGCAACCATAATTTCTGTCTTTTTGCTATTGAGGCTGAGTCCTATTTTTGCAACTCTATTAGCTATATATATAAGATTTTTTTTTTATTTGTGCTGTAATACACAGCTGGAAAACCAAGTCTTGTATCTAAGAACATAGCATAGCCACTAACTCATGTCCTACATTGATGTGACAGTCCTTCTTAACTGTCAAACAAGGATGGGCAGAAAACTCACTGACACCACAACATAAGAAATGCAATAATTAATATGGCATTCATTGAGTCAAAGAATAGAGACTACCAATAGGCTGCAGATTTTTTAATTTTTTTATTTTAATTTTTAAAAAAAGGAATTATGAAATATTAAAAAATGTAAGTAACAGAAAAGTTACCAAATGGAAAAAAAGTATCATACTTGATGTATCTGTTGAATTTTAGTACATTATTATATTATTTAGCATTATATTTTGTAACTTTTCAAATTTTTTAATATTTCATCATTCTTCTGAGGACAGTAATGAGTTACTTATAACAAAGCATTTAATGAATAATAAAAATATTTAATTTAAAAGCCAAATAACAGACGAACAGTATTGAGTATATGAGCATATATGAGCAGCTTTCTATTTTTAATTCAATATTAATATGTTTATAGGTTATAGATCATATTAAAAACAGAATGTTGCACATCATTCAAACACTGTTAATTAATACTCTATTATTTGGCTCATTAAAGTTACAAATTAAAACAAACAATACAATATATTATTAGTATTATATAATAGTTATAGTTTATATATTATAGCAGTTTCAAGAACTTGATATAATAATTAAAATATTTATAAATTATATGAATTAATTATATATCATATGTAATAATAAAATACAATAAAAATATATTATTATTATATGCTGGTAAATGATCTCATTTTCAATATTTTTTGTTTCTATCATTACTCACTGAACTCTGGTAATTCAGTTGCCGAGTTATGATTTTTAAAAATAATTAAATGAATAATAACTTGTTTGGCTAACACTAAAACACTTACAGACCAGTCACTACATATTACACTAATTCAAACTCAATAACTGTGAGCTATGAGTGTGAGTGTGTGAAATTATTGTTACTCACACTAGTTAATATTTTTACTGTTTATCACAAATAATTCACATCCTGACATCTTTACGTTCAAGGTAATAATAAATAGTTCATGAGTTCATGTACAGTTAGATGTATGTTGAGTGCACAATGAGATAGTATAGTCTGTATAGTACTATAGTATAGTCTCTTACAGTCACTCATACACTTACTGTTTAGTGCACTAACGCATCATTTATGTCAGTCTGAGTCTCATAGTAAGAACTAAAACTAAGACACATGACACACCACTGACACTACTGATCGGTACCGTTCACACAGTATATCACTCTACTGTAGGTACAGGGAGAGTATGACAGACAATTGAATCACAAATGAAAATATCACTTAATTTGTCATAATAAACAGTAAAGTTAAATAATAAAGTAAAGGCCCATTAAAAAAAAAAATACAATGAAATACGAGTACTACTGAAAATGAATCAGAGTTGAGAGTCGCAGGAACTGAACACTGACAAATAGTGAAATACTAATTGTTTATAAATAACAAAATATAAAACAGTAAAGTAAAGTATTAATTTAAATTAGCTTTCTTACACTTACACTCAATCCTCAACACTGTGAGGTGAGTCGTCGTAGCCGTAGAGTGTAAGAGTGCAAGCAAGTAGACTTTAACTATCATATGATATATGATATTTCTATTTAATAATGACTACACTACATTAATTAATCATTAATTTATTGATTATCTGTATCATTATGATTCATTATCAATTATCACACTCACAGATACTTACACTGTGAGTCGTAGACTGCAAGTAGACTACATTATCATTATCACAGTAGTGGGTGTGAGTTCAGTTCAGGACTGAGAGAGCCATCATCAGATCATTTTATTCAAGTTCACTTCAGTCTTCAGCGTCGCTTGTGAAGAAGAAAATTCCCTCTCTTCTTGTTTTTGCTCTCTTCTTCATTCACAGCACTCACTTGTTTAACTGACTGAATCCTGATCATTCGGGAAATAAATTTGCCTTTCTTTAAGAACAATAGCACAAATACTAAACTGACACTGATATTAATTTTAAAATGTAAAATAAATAGCTTGTAGCCGCTAGCTCATCACAATTGATGTCTATTGTACTCCGTCTGCAGCGGTCCGCCATTTTGTGTTTGAGTCTAGAACATGGGGGAACCAATCAACATCTGTCCCATAATCCTTCGCGACATTCTTGGTGTAAGTAACGAAACAATTAGCAGCAGTCAAAGAAGACAACCGTCTGAGATTGGTGGGTAGAACAAAGAAGTCCAAATACGACCTTATCTTGATTATGTGAAGCTGGAGAGAACACCGGTGTTGTCATAGCAGAGTGATATGAACATGAGAGGATTTATTAACCAACACTGAATTGCACATTGACACAAATAGGTGCTAATGAACATTTTGAAAAGGTCGGAACATCTACCTACGGATGTGGAGACAAATAATCATCATCGGGTGCCATCACCGCACCGAAGGTTGGCTACCATGGAGCGCCATCCCGCTCTGTCTCTTTGCTTTGATGGTGCAGGTTATCATAGGGTGACTTGTCCATCTTTTGATGTCACTCGTCCCTATTAGTCCTGGTCTGCATCTGCCTCTTTTACCTTGTATTTTCCCCTCCAAGATTACTTTTAGTAGGAGACAAATAATAATAAATCTTCTTCTTCTTTCCTTCCTCATCTGCTTTTCAGCGTCGAGGGGAGATATAATTTGCGGTCTTTTGCTCTTCTGTTCGCCTCTGCTGCTGTTATGTTTCCTAGTGCTTCTAATATTCCATCGACCCATTTGTTTCGTGGTCGACCCTTGGGTCTGGTGTTCTCACAACGTTTGTTGAAGGCTCGTTGTGTCGTGTTTTGTTCTTTCTGCCTTGTCACGTGGCCAAACCATTTTATCTATTGTTTCCTTATATATTCTATGGCTGGGGCTATTCCTAGCTTTTTTCTCAGTTCTTCATTTCTGATCTTATCTCTCAGACTGTTTCCTGTCATTCGCCCAACACATTTCATCTCTGTAGAGGTTATTTTTCTTATTGTTCTTGCATCTAGGGTCCAGGTCTGGCATTGGTAGCACAACGTTGGGATGAAGATTGTATTGTATAGTGCTCGTTTTGCCTCCAGAGTTATTTCCTTGTTGGACAATAGTATAATAAGTAACATATTGTAATAATAATAATAATATAGTAATAATAAATGAATATATTATTATAGTAGGGGGCTCAAGAGATACATTCCAAGTGCTCTTGGATCAGAAAGTGCAGGAGCTGCTGTACCGTTTAACTGGGTTTGATCTTTTGAAAGTAGCAGGACCACAGAAAACACGATTGGAACAGCCAAAGTATAAGCTGCTCAAAGATTAATAATTAGTTCAGGAAGTGAAGGCTGCCAAGGATAGGTTGAAATACAAGTTGCAGATTCCACCATACATGAATCTTCGTAAGGATCTTTTAACTCCACTCTTAGTGGACCCAGATTTGGCATCATTTGACACTTCGACTTATGTCTTTACAGACATATCATATGGTTTGAAAGACAGGGAAAGAAATATAGTAATGAGGAAGCCAGATGGGACACTAAGAGCTGCTCTATGGAGTGAGAGGGAAAGAATGAACCATATTTACAACCCAAGGGAAGGAATTACTTTAAATCTAAAATGTTTGAAGAGCGTCACCTAGAGAGAATGATTTCTGAGAAGCGATATGTTTACATACTGAATAGAGCTTGTTGCCAGCTGGATCCTGACGACCCAGACTATGTTAGAGTCACACATAGAGTTTTCAATGCTTTAATACCACAAATGAGTTTGATGTCTTGAGATCAACCAGACATTTTGGGTCTCTGGCCTTTTATTTGGTTTGGAATAAAACGATAGACAATCTCCTTCTGGACACCCTCAACAGAGACCTAGAAACTGATGCCCTGGGTCTGATCAGACTCTTCTGCATAATTCACTTAGAGAGTCAATGTTCGGTTGTTCTAAAGGGACTGTCAGAAACTGATCATGTTGCGTATGTGAAGGACTACATAGAAACAGAATCAAGACATAAAGCTCGGTTGGAGCTAGCTCTGCAGACAATGGAGGATGCAAAGAAGTCAAAAGAGAAAGCAGAAAAGAGATCAACATAATTTGTGTGTCATTGTGGATGTATAGATTTAATGGAAGTGTATAGTTTGATGTCGTGTCCGGTTAGCGCAATCGATAGACGGTTGGCTTACCACGGCAACAGCCGGGGTTCGTACCCTGGCGAGGACACCTGGGTTTTACTAATTCCCTAAAAATTAGTGGGAGCCGCTATAGCTCAGTGGTTAGTGAACTGGACTACTACGGACAATGGGTAGGGTTCGATCCCAACCGACGGCTCCGGGTTCACCCAGCCTTAAATGGGTACCGGATTTTTTCTGGGAAAGTAAAACAGCACGGGCGTAATACCGACCACATTACCCCAAAAATCATGTGCTGAAGGTCTGTAAAATATAGGGTCACTAACACCATATTTCCCTATACGCCACTTGGCGTGACGGGGGGGGGGGGGGTACTTTACTTTTTTTTTTTATAGTTTGATGTCACATATGAGTCTGCTTGCAAGAGATGGACTGAATGTCAAGTGGTGTTTATGTATTAATTAATTAAATTACGGAATCCCCATACAGTTTTATAAACACGATAAGAACGATGCATTAAAGAATGAAATGTAGTGTTTTGCATGAAGGCAGCTTACAGAAACATTTGGAATAAGGACAGATTCCTTCTTTCTCCATTTCTCTTTCTGCTGGCAATAGATTGGATACTCGCAGAGAAATAAAAGGATGGAAACGATAAAATTCTTACCATAAATTTAGTGAATAGGAGAACAATTTTTTTAATAAAGTTGGTGTAATGAAGAATATTTCATGCTATAATGTTAGAGGTATGAAGAATAATTATTACCATAAAAATGACGAATAGAGGAATGATTCTTAACATACAATTTTTTTATTAAAAGACAACAGAGAAGTAAGATGGAATCAATAAGGTGAATGTAAAATATATAGACTCCCGTGTGTTACCGGGGCTCATTATGTGGGAAGTAAAGAATAGTGACAATGTGACCTTCCAGGCATCTCGTAAGAGGCGACTAAGGAGGTTGATCGATGGTTTGACAAGCTGTCATTGTAAAAAGCATTGTTATGGAAACAGAACCATAGATTTTAGAAACAGTGATCTCTGCAATATGTGCCATTTTGGCACGCAAGGTTTCTGTTTTTGAGATTGTAATTCTGCCCTATGTGCCGTCTTCGGCTCGAAAGGACAATAGATAGATAGACAGACAGACAGACAGGCAGACAGACAGATAGATATATATTATTATAGAGGGAAACTACAGAGGCGATAATCAGCGAATCAACTCAGAGGAAGAGGTATGTTTACAGCACTCTGAAAAATTGACAAATAATCAACAACAGAAAAAAATACGGTCCATATTTTTTTCTGTTGTTGATTATTTGTCAATTTTTCAGAGTGTTGTAAACATACCTCTTCCTCTTAATTGATTTACTTTTAGTTGGCAGTTGTGTCTTTTAATATGGCCCAAAATCGCATTTGCCTTGTTTGAATTGTATTTAGTAATTCTCTTTTCATTTTTAGTGTTAAGACTTCATCGTTTGTTTTCTTTTCTTTCCATCCAATTTTAGATATTCTTCTATAAATCCACATTTCAAAGGCTTCAGTTTTTCTGTTCCGTTTTCATGTCTAATGTCCATGTTTCTGCACCATATATGAATGTTGAGAAGATATAATATTTTGCTATTCTTTGTTTTGGCCCTGGTGTTATTTGTTTTGATGTTAGTATATTTTTCATGACATTAAACTTACTTTTTGCTATTCCTATTCTTTTGTTCATTTCAGTTTTACATTTTCCATCATTAGGTATAGTATTGCCAAGGTAGTTGTAGTTCTGAACTGTCTCCAGGTCTATTCCTTCAGTTTTTATATCCACTTGTAAGTTTTGAGTATTTTCTTTGTTTATGATCATAGTTTTAGGCATTTTTATATTAATATCTAATCTATATTTTGTGCTTGTCGTGTTTATTTCATTAAGTAATTGTTGTAGATCTTTAGGATTTTCTGCTAGTAATACAGAAGATTCCTCTGTGTTACCGGGGCCTCATTATGAGGGAAGTAAAAAATAGCGACACTATGACCTTCCAGGCATGTCGTAAGAGGCGACTAAGGAAGTTGATTAATGGCTTGATAAGCTGTCATTGTAAAAAGTATTATTATGGAAACAGCGCCATATATTTTAGACCAGTGATCTTTGCAATATGTGCCGCTTTGGCACGCAAGGTTTCTGTTTTTGAGATTGTAGTTCTGCCCTATGTGCCGTCTTCGGCTCGAAAGGACAATAGATAGATAGATAGAATACAGAAAACAAATAATAACAGGGAAACTTCCGAGGTGATAGACCAGCGAATAATTGCAGAGGAAGAGGTATGTTTACAACACTGGGAAACAAATGATAAATAATCAACAGCGGAAAACAAAAAACAAAAAAAAAAAACAATAAGCAGGATCGAACCCGTACTCCTCGACACAGCGCCTTTCCACGAGAACCAAACGCTAGAGAACACTGCCAACTCAGGAGTTAGTATTCAGTCATGCGGGAGATACTTGTCTTAATAGAAAAAAATAAGAATACATAATTTATTCCCGAGTTGTGATCGTAACCCTATGCTGTAGTCATGAGTACACATGCGTGAAAGACATCGCCAAAGATAGCTACTTTTTAGCCTAGATAGCTGAGTTGGCCGTGTGCACAAAAATTGTGAAATGATACACGTATCATGTACTGGAACTCATATATTTTGTTGACATAATTCTCCACTAAAATAAATTAAAGGGACTAGAAGAGTTAATTGAGCCGGTTACAACACAAAAACATACAATGATGAACAAAACCTCTATCTAAATATACAGTAAACTAAGAATGCCCACAGGCAAAGCAAAAAAAAAAAAAAAACATGACAAAATCACCATCGACAATGAAGAACTTGAAATTGTAGCAAGTTATGAATATCTGGGATTTGTAAAAACCAACAATGGAGACTGACGAAAGATAAAGGAAAGAAGACTAGCAATACAAATGCAAACATTAATACAATGAAAAACATTAAGCACTATACCAAGAAGGCAGTAAAGGTAAAAATACTGAAGACATGACATGTGTCTTCGTGATAGCAGCATATGGTTGTGCATTTGGGACAATCTTCCCAACAACAATGATGAGAATTTGTTCATTCGAATCGAAATAAAATGGTAAAGAAAAATCTTGAATAATTAAAACAGATAAATGAAGACATTTTAACTGAACATTTAAGAGAACTGGCTTATTGATACCTTTACTAACCTTAAGATAGGTACCTTAAGAAGAACATTTAAGTATTACGGACACATCAAAAGAAACAATGAATAGGCAGGAAAAAACAGTAATGGAAGGCATGATTCCAAAAAGACGAGACAGGAGCAGACCAATCGGGGATATGCAAACATACATAAGTACATAAATCTATACGTACAATAATTCAACATATTACATACATACGTATGTACACATGCAAGTAAGAAAACAAACACGCACACTCACTGACACGCTCATACAACACGTACACAAGCAACTCAGGTGTATATACATAGGAGCCAATGGTGGGGTGTGCTAAACACTCCAAGGTATGGTGACAGCTTTACAAATAAAGAACACAACACAATACTGACGTTTCGGCCTGTGGCCTTCTTCAGAATACAGGGACAACGACAACAAGCGGTGAAGCACAATTACTACATGTTAGATGATAAAGTGGAGGGCGAGGAAAGTAGGATGCAAAAATAAGAAAAGAGAGAAATGAATTTTACATGATGAGAGGTATGATGGGCGTCAAAATAGGTATGATGGGCGTCTTGACGCCCATCATACCTCTCATCATGTAAAATTCATTTCTCTCTTTTCTTATTTTTGCATCCTACTTTCCTCGCCCTCCACTTTATCATCTAACATGTAGTAATTGTGCTTCACCGCTTGTTGTCGTTGTCCCTGTATTCTGAAGAAGGCCACAGCCGAAACGTCAGTATTGTGTTGTGTTCTTTATTTGTAAAGCTGTCACCATACCTTGGAGTGTTTAGCACACCCCACCATTGGCTCCTTGCTACCAGCTATACCGCAGCATTGCAATTATTTGCCTGTTCCCTGTATATACATACCCTAAAATGTACAAAAGCACACTTTCTTTCTGTCTTTCTTTCTTTCTCTCTCTCTCTCCTCTCTCTCAGTTATTTAGAAAGCGACGATCATTACTACTTCTGCCTTAGTGTTTGAGATGCACCCACTGTTATGAGTGTTTTATTTTGTGAACACTTTGAGTGTGAAAGTCAACAAAACCTGGCAAGCCGACCACAGCCCGGGAAACTCCGGCACGTCTGCTCGTCGTCTGTTGTTGTGTTTTCTGGTCACAACAAATTCCATGGATTCGTCCGAAATAGAATTCCTCGCTGAAAGAGAGCTCGTTAAAGTGATTCCTAATTTTTCTCAGGAGAAAATGTTCTTAATTAGTGTAAGTTAATGCTAATCTATTTTGGAAGAGAACAACGTTGTTGATTATAGTAATAATAGTTGCAGCAGTTTGATCTGATATAATTATTAAATATTTTATATTTTCTAATTGATATTGCTGAACTCTTGTGTCACGTGCCGTGTCGCGATGTTTATTATTTATTATTAGTGATGTGATGAGACACACTACTCCGTAAACTTAACATAACATTAACTTTAACTTAATTTAACGATTTGTCATCGCCGTTATTGTTATTTGTAGAAATAAATAGAAGTAACTTTTATATAACATGATTTATGATTAGTACTAACTTAACTAACTACTACTAGTAGATTCAAAAGTTTGTGAGTACTTCTTTAAATTCTTTTTTAAGTCTTAATTTTCATTCAGGAAAAAGACTAAGAAAGAGGTCTTAAGTTTACACTACACTTTTTCACTAACAAATATATCATATGGTTGTGAATATGGGCAATATATAGAACAGACAAGAAAATCACTGGAAGTTATAGAAATGTGGTTTTACAGAAGAATGTTGAGAATGCCATGGACAGTGTTAAGTTAAAGAAGAGTAAATAAAATAATGAAAACGTTCTGAAAGAGGTCAAAGCAAAAAACGAGCTAATTTCCAATATTAGGAAGAAACAATCATCATTTTTTTTGGCCATGTAATGAGAAGAGAATAGTTGGAATATATTGTAACAACTGGGAAAATTGAGAGACGAAGAGATAGCGGGAAGCAAAGAGAAAAGATACCAGACAGCTTAACTTAATAAGCCTTAAGAGAATTGATAGGCAGAGGGTCAACAACAGAAATTATAAATTTATAACTGTTGATCAAAAGTTCTGCACTGTGCGAAGCTTTAACTTTAGTACTTGGGAATTTCTATATTTCTGTCAGAAAATATTCCTGAAGTTCCTGTCGTTGACAGTGTCTTTCACTATTTGATTTTTGCTATACATTTGAACCCAGGATGTATTTAAACTTTTTTGTACCTGTACAACTCAAAATTCATGCAACTTTTTTTTTAGTAAAACTCAACTTGATATTTGAATGTTGCCCCAGAATTCATACCAGATTTCAGACTGCCCCCAATACACAGACTTGAGGGAGGAAACTGTCCATTAGCTTATGATATGAAGAGATAATTTATGCTGCAACCAAAGCTCTGAAACAGACTTTGTAAGAGAATCCAACACATTTATAGCAAATTTGTTTTGTGCTCCATTGATGACATCCATTGTGTAGTGATAAATTGTGCTGCTGCAGTGTGTATTGACACAAAAAATCATAGAAACCTAATAGTAATATGGCAACTGTTTATTATGGCAACAGGGTAATGTTGTCACAAACAGAACAGTTTTCATTTATAGTTACTCAAAGTTACTGGTATTATCATTTCATATCAAAATCTTCTTCTTCTTTCTTCTTTTCTCTTTCACTGATACCTAAAAGGCGTCGTGATTTATATCATTTGTCGTTCTTGTGCTGCTCGAATTGTCTGAATTAGTGATTTTCCTTTGTTGTTACATGTCTCTGTCACTGCATCTATCCATCTTCTTCTGGGTCTTCCTCTTGGTCTTTTCCCATGCATTCTCGAGAAGAACGCCCTTGATGGTGATTGGTGAGGATTCATTCTGACCAGGTGGCCGAACCATTTAAGTTGTTGTTGTTCTATATATTCTTGGCAGGGTTTTGTTCCTACCATTTTTCTTATGGTTTCATTTGGTATTCTATCTCTTCTTGTGTTGTTTGTTACTTTTCTCAAGCAACGCATCTCACATGTATTGATCTTTCTTAAATGGGATTTAGAAAGGGTCCATGTTTGACTTTCATAGCACAAAGTTGGTATGAAGATGCTATTTATCATTTGTTGTTTAGCTGGCATAGAAATGTTTGGATGTCTTAACAATGGTGAAAGCTGGTATGTGACAGCATTTGCTTTTTGTATTCTCATGTCAATTTCTCTGTCTAGTTTTCCATCTTCTGTGAACATTGCGCCTAAATACTTGAATTCCTCTACTTGTTTTATTTCTTTGTCTTTGATCTTGATGTTTAATGGGTGTCTCAATTTGCTTATTCTTATAGCCTCTGTTTTTGCTGTGTTAATTTTCATACTGTAGAAACAGAAATTCAAGCGTTCTTGTGCTATTTCATATCAAAATAACTAACTTAAATCATTTAGTTATTGGGAAAAAAAACAATGTCTACTCTGTCACACTACAGATGAAAAGCTTTCAGAAATAACAGTCCACATACCAACAGGAATGGAGATCAAGAGGAGATTGGGATGGATTGGTCACATTATGTGAAGATCACCAAGAAATATTGCAAGAGAGTCAATAAACTGGAATCCACAAGGATCTAGGAAAGTTGGAAGGCCCTATGCAGATCTGGAGAAGTTTGGGGCAGAAAAAATGGCTGCAGGATGGAAGTTGGCTCAGTTGAAGAAGATAGCACAGAATTGGCTCTGTTGGCAGAGCGTGGCTATGGCCCTGTGCTCCATGAGGAGCTGCAAGGCTATGAGAGTTTCACACTAAGTACTGTACATTTATATTTATACTGATTTAAATAAACAGTCCCTCATCATCAGGTGCCATGCTTGTTGGCATAGGAGATCATCTCTTTCCATATTTTTTGGTCCTTCATAGATTATGGATATCACAATTTCAGTTGGTGATCTTTTATTATACCATTTGGATAAGCTGTTCAATATTTTTTCCCTTGGTTTTCCTCTTCTCTTCCTTCCATTCATCCTATAGTATCATCATTATAGTATTATTCATGCTTTCTTTTCACAAAGTCATTGGCAGTCTGAAATGAATTATTTACATTATATCTCTGATGACAAATTGATTCAGCATTCATATAACAAATCAAAGAGATCCCTGCAATGATTTATGTAGGAGTACCAAGGTTCTAATGTATTTCTTTGAGTTATTTTTCATTATTGCTTTGACCTATTTGTTATGTCTTAATTGTTTTTTTTATAATTTATGAACTATGAATGTATTAATTTGAAAGTCACTTATTTCTCTTATGAAGATAATTAAAAAAAAAAAAAAAACACTATTTTACACTGCAGGGTGACCTTGGCCCTTTCAGTGCAGGTCTTCCTGTATCCATTCCTCTGTGGTTGGCTGTAAATCTGAAGCAAAGACAGAAGTGCCGTATCATTCCACCAGATTGGATGGACTTAGGTAAGCAAACTGTCATTACTCATGAAATATTTCTTCACTTTATCACAACTGTTAGATTGTTTCATTCCTCATGTCAATATTTCATCATTTTTCAGACTTGGATCCTACCAAACTTTGATCTTGCCAGTTGCAGTAACCTCACGTATGCTGTTGAAGCTCTTAATTCCTGATGTTCCCTTCACGTGCTGTTTGACGTCACATATAGAAGAGCCTGTTTTAGAATTCTCTTGTTGTCTTTTCTCAACACGTCCGACATATGTCCATCTTTTTTCCTTAATTGTAGATGAGATCTTTGATTGCATGGCCATTTCTCTTATTTCAATATTAGTCTTGAATTAATTCCATTGTACACAGAGTATTGGATGGATGCGGTCGCCCGATGATTTGAGGTATACTAACGGATACGAACCGTAGACTTCCTCCTCGTCATTAAAAGGACGTTAAGTGGACGTAGTTACGTTGTGTTGAAGTTTGCAGTGTAACACTGTGATATCTGCGCCTTTCGGCCCAACACATCCGATTTCAGCCGACGTTTTTTTGAGTACCGGGTTCGTCTTCCCACTTCGATCCCTGCTCGCTTGGCCAGACTAGACAGGTTAGTCTGTTTCTGGAGGCACCACGAAGAGGTGTAGCAGGGTCTGGATGGTTCTGGTTCACCGATCCTGGCGCAAGCCATCAGTTGTGAGTCACTGACAAATTCCAGCTCTGGTGCTGGGGGGGCGCGCCTTCGCCTCCACAGAGTATTTATCTTAGGTATTTGTCTTTGAAAAGCATTTAGTTTTTTCTCAATCTCTTTTGATGTTTTCCAGCTTTTACATACATATGTAAGTGTCGATAATATGTTTGAGTTGAATATTCTAAGTTTGGTTTTTGTTGCATAGTATTTTTTATTTCCATATTTTGTCTAGGTTTTTAAAATCATGTTGCTGCTTTAGCTGCTTTTTTGTTGTCAGACAAGGATGTGTTCTGTCACCGGATTTGTTTTCACTTTACAGCGAATATATTATGAGATCAATAGTAGACAAAAAAGGAATTGAAGTCAACGGTCACAACATAAATAATTTGCGATATGCGGATGACACAGTCTTAATAGCAGAGACAGAGAACGGACTACAAGAAATGATAGACATAATAGTAAAAGAAAACAACAAGAAAGGTCTCAGTCTGAATAGCAAGAAAACAGAAGTAATGGTTATATCAAAGAAACAATCATCACCATCATGCAGCATAAAAATAAATAAGACAAATCTGAAACAAGTGCAACGCGTCAAATACTTGGGCACAATAATAACATCAGATGGAAGATGCACCACAGAAATAAAAAGCAGAACAGCTCAGGCCAAAATAGCATTTCAGAAAATGAAAAATATCTTATGCAACAAATCTATGTTAATAAAAATGAGAAAGAGAGTTCATCGGTGCTATATAGAACCAATTATGACCTATGGAAGCGAGTCATGGACAGTAGACAAACAAATGAAAAGACGATTGGAGGCCACAGAGATGGGATTTCTCAGAAGAATGTTGAAAGT
The DNA here is from genome assembly GCA_032433765.1 of Megaustenia siamemsis. NCBI lineage: Eukaryota > Metazoa > Mollusca > Gastropoda > Stylommatophora > Ariophantidae > Megaustenia > Megaustenia siamemsis. Next base: position 77,494,961 of record JAVIAB010000106.1, on the reverse strand, counting down.
TCCCTGGACAGATAAAAAGACCAATGAGGAAGTTCTCAAGGAGGCCAACACAAAAAGGGAGCTCTTAAAAAACATCAGAACGAAGCAATCAACATTTTTCGGGCACATCATGAGAAGAGGAAAGTTGGAATACTTGGTTACAACTGGCAAAATAAAAGGAAAAAGAGATCGCGGATGACAAAGAGAGAAAATACTGGATAGCTTGGTGTCATGGCATGGAAAACAGTCAACAACAGAACTGATACGATGCACTGTAGATAGAAGATTGTGGAGGGACATGATTACCTACGCCAACCGGTAAGGCACATGATGATGATGATGCTGCTTTAGCTATCCTGCTTCTGATGTCTTCCTTTGTTTCACCTTCTTGATCTATATTAGATATAGTTGAAGCTCTACTATTTAGTTTTTCTTCATAAGCACTGACAAAAAATGGGAACATTCAAGTAATGCTCACTGTGACATTCTCTGAAATGGAAGGGTCAAATTTACAAAAGCATGTGGGAATCTTCAGTCTCAAAATAAGACATTTATAAATTAAGCCAAAAATAGAATGGAGGGAACTGTATGAAAATTATTGAGTCTGAACAAGTCTCACGGATTCATGATAGTTCTATAGTTCACCCGTTTGTAGGCAGCTTTGAGATAAAGGGCTACATGGGCTGACTCATTTTAATTTTGGAAAGACTTATGTTATATGCAGGGATGAAAATGTTAGTTGCAGTGTCACCTGGTCTATAATCGCCAAGTATTTTTGGAAGCAATCAGTGAATTTCTAGATGCTCTGCTAACTTTTTGAAGATGGCTTTGCCTATGACCTTACCATAGACATTCTGCATAGCAACAATTATTAGCTTATATGTAAGTGTCTATTCAACACTGGAAGGCCAGGAGAAATAGCTGCTAATGTATTACATCAAATTGTGTGCCTAAATGTCCAGTTGTAACCATTACATATTGTCTGTGTTGTTTTGTATTGTTTTATAGATGTCTTGAAAGACAAAAAACAAGAAGAAGCAGACAGTAGATTTTTCACTGATATGCCCAGCTCATTTTATATGGAAATTACTCAGCTCCTGCTTCAGTGGTGAGTGTTGTAATCATCTGGTGCTAATTTACATTTACTTGTTACAGTGCTATAGATATATTTTACTTTCAATTTTTACAGTACTAAATATTTTACTTTCAAATGTTACAATAGTAGTAGCCTCCATCAGTTATAGTTGACTATGGATTTTGCAGTGCCCCTAGAAGTGTTATTTTTTTCTTTTCTTTAGCAGTGTATTCTCTTTTTCTATGAATCTGTCTGCTTTTGTTCTAGCAGTTTTCAATACTTTTAAAGTGGTTGATTGGCGATTTCTCTAGTTTCCTCGTTTGTTTTTAATTCGTCCCACACTATACCAAGTATTTTCCTTAGACATTTATTTTCGAATGCGTTCTACTTTGTTTCTGTGTCTCTTGTTGTTTTCCAGCAAGTTACAGTATTACAGAAGATATTTTATTTTCAATTGTTACAGTGCTGCAGATATTTTGCTTTCCATTCCATTATAGTACTACAGATGATAATTTAATTTTATTGTTGCAGTGCTACAGATGACATTCCACGAGCAGATGAGGTCAGAACTCTAATTAAAGATATCTGGGATCTTAGATTGGCCAAGCTCAGGAGCAGTATTGATGTTTTCATTAAGAGTGGAGCTTCACATGCTAAGGTATGTTTGTGTCAGTGCACATGATGTAAGTTGGTACATCGAGTTGCTAAGGAAGGAATTTGGCTTCTTCCAATTGCTAAGAAATCTGGCCAAGAAAATAGTCAGACAAAAATGACCAAAATGAAAGCGAGACTAACATCATATGTCATTAGTTATTTGAGCCTAATTAAGTTTCCACAGCATCTTCTGTGATTCTAAATCGAGGCCAGGGATTCCCCTATGTCATGGAAGTTTTATTTTGGAATATAGTAGCCACTTGTTTATAGTTAATAGCTATTTTTACACGCTGAGGGATGCATTATTTTTACATTATGTGGAAGTAAATTGATGAAGTTATTCTATTCGTTCAGATCGTTTGAATATTTTGATCAATTAGGTGCTTCTTTATAACTGTGCTAAACCTGTAAGAAATCTGTCAATGTGTTTGTTGACTATAGCCATTTAAGTGACCTGAGCTTGTGACCTAAAACCTTAGGATCAAATAGGATTTTATGATGACCTCAATTTGAATAAACGGTGTCAAAAAAATATATTTGTTACCTCTAAACAAATTTGAAATTCTGTTTTATTATCCATTTCTACGTAAGTGTACCAAATTTTAAAGAGATCTGCTGTTAACTATCAGATTCTTCTAATCTCTCCTGTGCCTCCCTGTCTCTTTCGAAATGTCTAAGTCTATGTCTATGCTTTGTTTCTCTAAAATTCTGCTCTCCTGTCCACCGACCTCTTACTGATTCTCAATCTAGATCTCATCCAGGTTTGAATAATGTTAGATTCAGTTGTTTGTACCAGCCATGTTTCTTTGTCATCTCATCCTCTTAGGGCAAAGAAGCTAGCAAAAGTTATGCTCCCAAGAGATCAGGAACATCTGTCCACTTTCTGAACTTAAGTTCATAGACTCTAGAAGGAATTTCCATACAGGTTATCAAATAAGGAGGGCAGCTCAGTCCTGAAAAAATATAGTGCTGATATTAGAAGCTTTGTGCCAGTATATCACAGGTTCCTGTAAACAATACAGTGCTGATATTAGAAGCTTTGGACCAATATATCAGTTTCCTGTAAACAATACAATGCTGATATTAGATGTTTTGGACCAGTATATCACAGTTTCCTGTAAACAATACAGTGCTGATATTAGATGTTTTGGACCAGTATATCAGTTTCATGTAAACAATACAGTGCTGATATTAGAAGCTTTGGACCAATATATCAGTTTCCTGTAAACAATACAGTGCTGATATTAGATGTTTTGGACCAGTATATCACAGTTTCCTGTAAACAATACAGTGCTGATATTAGATGTTTTGGACCAGTATATCACAGTTTCCTGTAAACAATACAGTGCTGATATTAGATGTTTTGGACCAATATATGTTTCATGTAAACAATACAGTGCTGATATTAGAAGCTTTGGACCAATATATCAGTTTCCTGTAAACAATACAGTGCTGATATTAGATGTTTTAGACCAGTATATCACAGTTTCATGTAAACAATACAGTGCTGATATTAGATGTTTTGGACCAGTATATCACAGTTTCAAGTAAAAAATGCAACACATCTTTGCCCACATAATGTCATTTTAAGGACAGGCAAAGAAGAAGAGTTGTAGTCAGGCAAGCACAGAAGAAAAAGAAAGTTCCAGGGCAAGCTGTATGTGTTATGACTTCATTGACTGCTAGCTAGATTTTTATGTCTAAATGTGTACATCATCATCATCAAATACTGGCATATGTGACCACGTCTCCCCACAACTTTCTATCTATATAGTTATCTATTCTGTTCTTGACTTCCCACCATTCTCTTCAAATGTCTTGCACCTTTCCTCTCTGTTTTTACCTATTTTTTTCTTCTAAAGTTTCCAATTATGACATTTTATTCTAGCTGCCAACTTACCAGCTTTTGGACAAAATATGTTGGTTCTCCATATGTTGGTAATAAGTTTAAGTTTTGAAAGTGTACATTGATGATGAATTTTAAAAATATTGATTGAACAAAAGTCACTAATTATATTTTTGTTCTTGTCTTGACAGCTGAACTTTTTGACTCTGATGGAAATCAACACAGTGCGGCAGTTTCTAACAAAGGCTCTTGATCACATGCATCGTCTGAAGCTGGGCGTGTCTGGAGACTCGTCTGTTTTACAGCACAAGTTTTTCTGATTGCATTGTTTTTTGTGCTGGTCATGTTTCCCTATTCTGTTGCAACACATTTGCTTGCCAGCTGTCTTGTGGGGAGTATTTATATATATATATATGGCGGTAATGGAACATGTATTGATCTCTCTTATGATCAGTTAAATTATTTGATCAGTTGTGGTCTGAAGATTTCTGGTCTGCAGAAGACCTGTGACCTCGGAGGTTGGTTTGTTGAATATAAAGTACTGGCATACAGGTCAAAAAGATTTCCTCAGAATTCTGAGGAGCAATCACCAATGAGAAGTTAAACTAGAACAGCCAATCAGTAAAATGGCAACTCCTGTCCTCTCTAATGCTTATAGTTAGAAATGGAGATTTATATGCAAACATTGCATAAGCTAAAAACTTAGCATATTTGAAGATACAAACAACCTAGCATGCAAGTTATTTGATGATGACCTCAAACACATTATATCGTGTTTGTGACACAAGTTGATCTGCATGCATAGGAAATCTGATTGCTAAATAAGAAGATAAAATTGCTTTTAAAGAAGAGGAAAACAACTGGATATAGTGTACACAAATGTATTTTTTCTTGCTTATATGTTGACCATTAAGTGAGCATGTTATTTTTGTCATGGCAGTAATATTCTTTCTTTTTTTGTTTCTGATGTTCACCCCACTAATTATCTGCCCTACAGTGGTTGTAGATACACTGTGTTGTGGTTTGCATCAAAGCTGTGATACTTTGGCCCAACACATCCAACCCCAGCACAGCATTTTAGAGTAAAAATTAAATAATAGAAAAAAATGGTATGTAAGAAGCTTTACGTGATAAGTGGACGACAGTACCAGGTTGCCTTCCCTCATCATCTCTTGCTCAGACTGGTTAGTCTGCTTTCAGAGGCATAACATGAAGTAGGGATCAGCTGTTGTATTGCCACTGATCATGGCACTGGCAGCTATGAGTCACCAACTTACAGCCCAGGTGGAGGTGACTTGGCCTAAACTGCAATTTTATTTTTAAAATTTCAGATATTTGCATAAAGTAGTTTTAGACAACACATCTGGTAGGGATTTGATTTGTTCTGCTACCATGCACAATGTGGCACCAATCCTGCACTAAAGTACAGACGTAGTCTATGATGAATGCCCTCTGTATTGCTACATTCAATGAAACTCACATCCAGTTATATGTCATGAAAGCACGAATCATTTATTGTGTTTAAATAACAGTTGATCTGGCATATTTAATTTCTTTGAGTAGGCAGTTTGTTTGACTGTGTCAGTGATGTTTACTCAGTCATCTTTAATCACATGATGTCACAGAGTGTTGTGTCATGTTTGTGTGTGCTGTTGTCAGCTGTGAGTATCATAAAGGTAGATTGAAAGAATCTAGAGAGAGAGTTTCAGAATATTGCTATCTTTGACTTTAGACTTGTCATAATGAAAAAATATTAGACAAAAACAAACAGAATAGGAATGGCATAAAGCATTTTCAACATCTTCAAATATATTTACATCAAAGCAAATAACATCAGAACTAACAAACAGATTAAAAATGGATATATCTGCTCAACATTCCTATATGGTACAGGAACATGGACAGTAAACAAGAAAACAAGCTGGAAATTCCAAGTCCGGCGTGTTGCAGGAGCTATTGAGTTAAGTGCTCTGTGCACACTATGAGCTGTGTGTTTCACCCGTTTTGATCGTGTTTTGATATTCCAACTGTTTACAATGAACGATGATATTGTATAACAAGGAACAGTTGGCTGTGTTCATTTTCTGTGTGGTTTCACCTTATGTCATTTGTCATTTGGCGTGTGCTGAGACTGCTATGATGAGTACTACAGCTGTCTTTCTTTGTTTGGGAGATGAGTTAGTAATTTGGATGATTCCGCTGGCACGGGCGGTTGAGCAATTATGGATTTTAATTCATTTGCAGTGATATAATGGCCTTCAATAACCATAACAAGCTGGAAATGAGGATTTATAGAAGAGGTGGCTGGACAGAAGATAATTGAGTAATGAAATAATTGAGTTTTGAAAAAACAGCTGACAATGTAGAGATAACTATTTGATATATTTCAAACAAGTCAATAACAAAGTGAAAGTCTTCTTGTGTGGGAAAATTCTTGATAATCAAGGTTGAGGCCAACAACAAAAGTGGACTGATAGCAACAGGAGATGGACAGGAGAAACTATGATAAGAGTGTACCGTCATGGCAAGAGACAGGTTGAAACGGTACACCACGGTAGCCAACCTTGAATGTGGAGCTAAAGAAGGACTGACGTCACAACATTGAATGTAAGAAACATGCTGGTTAAAACAGAGAACCTGAAACTGGGGGCCTCTATAGCATTGTTGGTAAAAACCATCCAACTGGGCTACCAACGTTTGGACAACCTGTGTTCAATTCACCCTGGAAGCAGTGTGAGTTGTACACATGGTTGGAAAAAAAAAATTTACCTCTGTGGTCGAACCAGCTGCTGGCATAAAGTGTACCAGAGTAGTACTCTGGAAAGGTGAGGAATGTCACCTCGCAACGCGAGTTTTTGATGCTTGAAGCCACACTATCCAGAAGTCTCTGAACACTTTTGGATAGGTAGCCAAGGACATATGGGTGAAAACTTGTGTGCTAAGACGCCATTCACGTCTTGTACTTTCCATGAGATGTTCTAAGCCAAATAAGAAGTCTTTTTTTTTTAAACTGGAGACTCTCCCAGTGTAGCACAAAAGTCAAACTAAAGCCATGAGGCAAGCTGTGTGCTGTCACATGATGGGAGCCATGAGGCAAGCTGCGTGCTCTCACATGATGGGAGCCATGAGGCAAGCTGTGTGCTCTCACATGATGGGAGCCATGAGGCAAGCTGCGTGCTCTCACATGATGGGAGCCATGAGGCAAGCTGTGTGATCTCACATGATGGGAGCCACGAGGAAAGCTGCATGCTCTCATATGTTGGGAGCCACGAGGCAAGCTGCGTGCTCTCATATGTTGGGAGCCATGAGGAAAGCCACAAGGCAAGCTGCATGCTCTCATATGTTGGGAACCACGAGGCAAGCTGCTTGCTCTCATATGTTGGGAGCCACGAGGCAAGCTGCATGCTCTCATATGTTGGGAGCCACGAGGCAAGCTGCATGCTCTCATATGTTGGGAGCCACGAGGCAAGCTTTGTGCTCTCATTTAACAGATAATTAGACATCAGGACTTTCTGGTGAGTGAGTGATATCAAGGTGAAATCAAACAATGTGAAAAAAGTGGCAATAAAAGAGGAAATGCCACAGATAAGTTCTGGCAACCATCACATTAGAGTGGACTTTGGAGGTAAGCACATTATAGAGGCAAAGTGGGCCAGACTTGGGGCAACCTTCAGGTCTTTTAATTATTTGAACTTAACTCTGTCCTGTTTCATGATGAAAGGTATGAACATTATATCACAAGATGCCGGTCGTATGGTCGGTACTTCTATGTCTGTCCCCCTAAACCTGTGCCATAGCTGACACACTTTAGCAGGCTGGATCTTAGAAACTTTGTTGTAGCTTGCCTTGTGAGGGTCAGTGGTCAAAGACAATACTGAGCAGCAATCTTGGCAGCAAATAAATCATTCTGTATATATTATGTGACTTTTGATTGAATGGCAGGCTGTGATGACTGGTCTAGAAAGTCAGATTTTGTTTTACAATCATTGTCGTTGTAAACAAATACACAATCAATGTTGTTGTTGTCCTAAACAAATACACAATCACTGTTGTAGTCCTAAACAAATACACAATCACTGTTGTTATTGTCCTAAACAAATACACAATCACTGTTGTTGTTCTCCTAAACAAATACACAATCACTGTTGTAGTCCTAAACAAATACACAATCACTGTTGTTGTCCTAAACAAATACACAATCACTGTTGTTGTTGTCCTAAACAAATACACAATCACTGTTGTTGTTGTCCTAAACAAATACACAATCACTGTTGTAGTCCTAAACAAATACACAATCACTGTTGTTGTTGTCCTAAACAAATACACAATCACTGTTGTTGTTGTTGTTGTCCTAAACAAATACACAATCACTGTTGTAGTCCTAAACAAATACACAATCACTGTTGTTGTTGTCCTAAACAAATACACAATCACTGTTGTTGTTGTCCTAAACAAATACACAATCACTGTTGTTGTCCTAAACAAATACACAATCACTGTTGTTGTCCTAAACAAATACACAATCACTGTTGTTGTTGTCCTAAACAAATACACAATCACTGTTGTTGTTGTTGTCCTAAACAAATACACAATCACTTGTTGTCCTAAACAAATACTACCTTTGGTAGAGAAAACAAATACACAATCACTGTTGTAGTCCTAAACAAATACACAATCACTGTTGTTGTCCTAAACAAATACACAATCACTTGTTGTCCTAAACAAATACACAATCACTGTTGTTGTTGTCCTAAACAAATACACAATCACTGTTGTTGTTGTCCTAAACAAATACACAATCACTGTTGTTGTCCTAAACAAATACACAATCACTGTTGTTGTTGTCCTGAACAAATACACAATCACTGTTGTTGTTGTTGTCCTAAACAAATACACAATCACTGTTGTTGTCCTAAACAAATACACAATCACTGTTGTTGTTGTCCTAAACAAATACACAATCACTGTTGTTGTTGTTGTTGTCCTAAACAAATACACAATCACTTGTTGTCCTAAACAAATACTACCTTTGGTAGAGAAAACAAATACACAATCACTGTTGTAGTCCTAAACAAATACACAATCACTGTTGATGTCCTAAACAAATACACAATCACTTGTTGTCCTAAACAAATACACAATCACTGTTGTTGTTGTCCTAAACAAATACACAATCACTGTTGTTGTTGTCCTAAACAAATACACAATCACTGTTGTTGTCCTAAACAAATACACAATCACTGTTGTTGTTGTTGTCCTAAACAAATACACAATCACTGTTGTAGTCCTAAACAAATACACAATCACTGTTGTTGTTGTCCTAAACAAATACACAATCACTGTTGTTGTTGTCCTAAACAAATACACAATCACTGTTGTTGTTGTCCTAAACAAATACACAATCACTGTTGTTGTTGTCCTAAACAAATACACAATCACTGTTGTTGTTGTCCTAAACAAATACACAATCACTGTTGTTGTTGTTGTCCTAAACAAATACACAATCACTGTTGTTGTTGTCCTAAACAAATACACAATCACTGTTGTTGTTGTTGTCCTAAACAAATACACAATCACTGTTGTTGTTGTCCTAAACAAATACACAATCACTGTTGTTGTTGTCCTAAACAAATACACAATCACTGTTGTTGTCCTAAACAAATACACAATCAATGTTGTTGTTGTTGTCCTAAACAAATACACAATCACTGTTGTTGTTGTCCTAAACAAATACACAATCACTGTTGTTGTTGTCCTAAACAAATACACAATCACTGTTGTTGTTGTTGTCCTAAACAAATACACAATCCCTTGTTGTCCTAAACAAATACACAATCACTGTTGTTATCCTAAACAAATACACAATCACTGTTGTCCTAAACAAATACACAATCACTGTTGTTATCCTAAACAAATACACAATCACTGTTGTTGTCCTAAACAAATACACAATCACTGTTGTTATCCTAAACAAATACACAATCCCTGTTGTTATCCTAAACAAATACACAATCACTTGTTGTCCTAAACAAATACACAATCACTGCAGACAGATGTGTCTTGACAATACACACAGGTAACATCAAAGTAGAATAAGTTATAGGGATCATCACACCAGATGAATCCATAGGTGCTCTGAAATCCTCCCTGAGAAAATCCTATCCCAAGTGCACGAACTCCGTAGCACGTTTTGGGCAGGTTTCTGCTGACAATTTTGTCAAGGCAGCGGTGGCCATATTTCTGTCCTCTCTTCGATTTTAACTGATGACAATAAAACAATTTGTTGCTGGGTGCCGGCCTGTATGACAGGGACACGACATGATGCAAGTCTCGACATAAATCTCGTGAGACTCGGTTACATTTTTTTTTTTTAAAAAAAGGTCATAGAATAGTAAAAGGAGAGTTGAACTAACAGCAGGGATACTGGGTGTAAGGAAGCAAGGGCATTATCACAATGTGGAGAAACTAGTTTCAACAAGGAATTTATTACAAATTAGAGGGAAACTCACTGAGGAACATCCGGCGAAGACCACAATACAGAAACGTATCATAAACCAGTTCTATTTTGTAAAATGATGAAGCTTTCAGAGTTGAACAAAAGATATGTCAAGATAACCTGACCAGCCATGTGAGCCTTCTAGCAGCCACCTTCAAAGTATATATCGATTTTTTTTTTTTTTTGGTTCAAAAGAAGCACACACAACCTTAGACAAAGTACCTTTTGTCAGGGGCAAAACACGCGACATTCCTAAGTAGCCAATATCCGACCACACAGTCAGTGCGGCACTAACACAATACACGGCTGAACTACAGACAATTCTAGAAACCAAATAATTACCAGGTACTGTACCTACTGGCATACGTAACTAGGGTAGCGGCATAGAAATGCGAAGCTGGTGATAAGAATTAAAGTTAAAAAATTTTTTTATTAGTATGGTAACAACTCTATGTAGGTGAGAAACAAAACAAAAGTAGAATGACGTGTCTGCCAATCAGACCTTCAGCTGAACAATAACACGCAAATATATAAGGATAAACACATAAATCTAACTACATGATGATGATATGCTAGACTCCCAAACAAGGAAAATCGTTTTGCGCGGTCACTACAGAGAATGTCGTTAGCGCATTAATATGGACTTAGCACTTATGGTTCAAGAACACGGTTGGTTTTGTCATTAGATGAACATTTGCGATCGCATAGGAGCGCCAAGATACGACGGCGCCATTCGTACTTATACTCATATAGAATATGTTTCCAATTCTAGAAAAAATACTGTTTCGTTTATAATAAATAAACAAATTGAGTTATTTGCGGGTCATCATTACTGCACTCCGAACATGTCCATAGGTGCTCAGATCCCCTCCTCAGCAAGTCCCCCAGCGTCCAGCGACTGACGACTCCAGTTCTGTGTTGGTTGATAAGTCTTCTTATACGCCCACTAAGTTTCTCATTTCTGGCTGTGCCCATCTTAACTCCCATCTCTATCATCCTAAGGAATGACGCGGATGTGTGGCTGTCGAAGTCCTGTGCTCTTCCCACATCTTGGGGGGCATTGATGATGTCCGCCCGATCCAATGGTTGACCGTCCTCAACGACAGCGCAGTTAGTCAACCTATCCGCTCTTTCATTTCCCGTACTCCCGCATGTCCAGGGACGTAGACAAAGGTGATCTTACGTATTTTTGACTTCTGTAATGATTCTAACCATTGCATGCGTACAGAGCCCGCCTCCACTTTTTTATCATGCTCATCGAATCACTCAGTATACATTCGTGGGTGTAGTCTTGTGAATCTAACCAGATGAATGCCCTGGTCACTGCCATCGCCTCCATTGTCATGCTAATCGTGGTCATGACGCATGCACCACTGTCTTCATTGACTATTCTGCCTGTCGAGCGTGCAATAAATGCTCATGCACTTTGGTGACATCTTACAGATCCGTCTGTATAGATGACTGCGTCTTTCTCATCGGTGTTATCGCAGATGAGACCGTTGACTTCAGAATTAACCATGACCGGGTTCTGTTCCCTACTTTTCCTGTCGAGTATGATAAGACACGAGAAAGACCCCTTGAATGACGTAGGCACCGGTATCCACTCCTCACCAACGCTGATATTGGTAAGCCCACATACCTGTTTAATGACATCTTCTACTCTGCCCACCTATGATTTGCCTCTTTTTAGCCTAGCACCTTTCTCTGTGTCGAGCTCGTGGTGCAATGATGCTCTTTATCTGCACTAATCTTCAGGTATGCTCGTGCCCTCCAGATCTTGATTCTGTCATTCATGGTTGGAAAGTCAAGAATATACCTCATTGCTACACAGGGAGTGCACCCCAAGTTACTGCGCATAGCTTCATTCTGTATTTTCTCCAGCCTGTCAATTTGAGTCGTACTGACTTTAAGAATTGCCAGGGAATACTCGATTGGTGCGAGGACTTATCCCTGGAATAGAAAAGTAGCCTCTGCTCGATGTTGGCAGCTGCCATGACCTTCAAGGCGGCTAATCCTTTGCGGGATTTTGTTATCACATGGTTGACGTGGTCCCGAAAACACAGGCTACGATCAAACTTAACTCCGAGGTAGTCATCAACTTGTCCATGGTCACCTCATCAGCTCCCATTCGTACTACCGGTGTGGTCGTATTAACGATATTATTATAAAGGGAGAACCATGAAACTGATGATTTATTAGGATTAACTAAGGCACCTGAAACCCCACACCAGGAAGAAATGCGATCGAGTTTGGCTTGCATTGTGGAGGCGATTTCCCTTCTGTCTCTTCCCTATCGATATATCAGAATATCATCAGCAAAAGTCATAGTTCTTCCCCTCCTTGCCTTGTGGCAGCCCTGGACAAATGGATATTGGCTCGGAAGGACCAACTTCCACATCTGAGTATCACCTTCCTCTGAAACAGTGCAGCAGAGATCCATCTAATGAAGAAGGGGTGCACTGCCAGTTTGAGAAGCATATGCATGAGGTATTCAAATGGTGTCTTGTTGTATGCATCCTCCAGATCAATAGCAGCAGCGCATGTCTCCTCTCGTCTGTGGAAGCATTCGAAGACGTCGTCATAGGCGAAGACTGCCGCATTGAGCCATTGATCTTTGTTATATCTATAACCCCCGAGTGTGGGTTGGAATGCGCTTTTCTGTTCAAAATAACAGGTGGGGACACGGGCAACTATTTTCTCCATCAGCTTGCCCGCAGTGTTCTGCATTGTGATGATTCTGTAGACACTGATCAGAGAATGGTCCTTGTTTGGCTTCGGTAGCGGTAGTAAGTAGCTGCGTAGCCACTCCTCCTTAATCTGGCCACTCCGAATGCTGGCATTGAACTCATTGGCCAGTTTTGTCAAGTCGTCGTCAGCTAAATCGCCTATGTCACCGTACCGAACACCATCTGGACCAAGGAGCAGTGTTGTGTGACCTTTTAAGTGTTGTGCGAATGTATTAAGTTGTGATTGTGAGATCTTCTCCCAGCACTACATCCTTACATAATTCTGACAGCGACCCCCGTATCCTCATTCTTACAGCCTCATTTCTTTGGTCAGTCTGCTCAATGTAGCGGTCAAGCATGGCCTTCCCTTTGCTCTCATCAGATGTGTGCCATATCTGGCCTGTGCTCTGAAAGTCTGGTATGCCTCTGTGTCATGTTGTGCCATTCATGCTCTGATGAAGACGCCAGAATGTGGCTAGCGATTTTTCTGAGCTCACATTTTTTTTTACAGAAATCATTCCATTTGGCATCCTTAGCCGGCTTATCACATAATTTAAAGTGCATCATTTTTTGGTCGACCGTTTCTTTCAGACGCTTCAAGATCTCCCGTTGTGTTCTTCCATTCTTTCTGGCTCTCTGCCATGTCTTGGACGTTTGTCTCTTGTTCCGCCAAGCTTCCTCGACTTCTGCGTTCTACCAGGTTGGCTGCGTCCATCTCTCCTGCCTTCTACGAGGGGCACTCTGTTTCCTATGTCTGATTTTGCTAATGAGGTCCTGGTCTGTTTTCTTGTAGTGGAATGTGTGGAGCTTTCTTTTCTGATTTCTATTTCTGCTTTTGTCAATTAGGAGGACACATGGATAGTGATCACTTCCGTGGAATCCCAGTGCACTCCACTTGCAACCCGGTGCGAAGGTGGAAGACACCAGTGCCAGGTCTATGACACTATCAGAGTCCCCTGTTCGAGTGGTCGTTCTTGTTGCCTTTCCATCATTCAAGGATACGATGAATGTTGATATCGTATGGCAGGGAACAGTTGGCTGTGTTCACTTTCTGTGCAGTTTCGCCTTATGTCTTAAGCCGTGTGCTGAGACTGCTATGATGGGGACTACAGCTACCTTTCTTTGTTTGGGAGATGAGTTAGTAATTCGGATGATTCCACTGGCACGGGCGGTTGAGCAATTATGGATTTTAATTCGTTTGCAGTGATACCGGAGCCTTCCATAACCAAAGAACCAACGTATGTGGGTTGATCGTACAAGGTCACAATGATATTATTTTATTAAATGTCAACGTGTGACCAAAACAAACATGGACGAGTAACTTCAAAAGATGGACAAGTCAGCCTATGACAACCTGCACCATCAAAGCAAGATACAGAGCGGAATGGCGCTCCAACCTTCGATGCGGGGACGGCACTCGATGATGATGATGATGATGTGGTATGAGGGATGAAAGATCTGAGCCGTGCAGGTCTATAATTAGCTAGATCTATACAGCGTTAACCCTGCGTCATCTGTTGGGAGGAATCGAGCATCTGAGAGTCTTCACTGAGTTATTGAATTAATAGCGGGTCATCATCATTGCACTCCGAACATGTCCATAGGCGCTCAGATCCCCTCCTCAGCAAGTCTCGAAACGTCCAGCGACTGACGACTCCAGTTCAGTGTTGGTTGATTAGTCTTCTTACACGCCCACTAAGTTTCTCGTTTTGGCTGTGCCCATCTTAACTCCCATCTCTTTCATCCGAAGAAGTGGCGTGGACTCATGGTTATCGAAGTCCTGTGTCCTTCCAACCTCCCTGAGGGCACTGATGATGTCCGCCCGATCCATTGGTTGATCGTCCTCAACAATAGCGCAGCTAGCTAACCTACCCGCTCTTTCATTTCCCCGTACTCCAGCATGTCCTGGGACGTAGACAAAGGTAATCTTACGTATTTTTGACTTCTGCAATAACTCTCCCCATTGCCTACGTACAGATCCCGCCTCCACTTTTCGTTTCATGCTCATCGAATCACTCAGTATACATGCATGGGTGTAGTCTTGTGAGTCTAACCAGATGAATGCCTTGGTCACTGCCATCACCTCCATCGTCATGCTACTCGTGGTCATAACATATGCACCACTGTCTTCCTTGACTATTCTGCCTGTCGAGCGTGCAGTAAATGCCCATGCACTTCTTTGGTGTCGTATTACAGATCCGTCTGTATAGATGACTGCATCTTTCTCATCGGTGTTATCGCAGATAAGACCGTTGGCCTCCGCATTGACCACTACTGAGTTCTGTTCCCTACATTTCCTGTCAAGTGTCACAATACACGAGAATGTCCCCTTGAATGATGTAGGCACCTGTATCCACTCCTCGCCAGCGTTGATGTTGGTAAGCCCACATACCTGTTTGATGACATCTTCTGCTCGGCCCACCCATGATTTGCCTCTTTTTAGCCTGACACCCTTTCCTGTTTCGAGCTCATGATGCAATGGATGCTCTGTATCTGTACTAATCTTTCAATTATGCTCGTACCCTCCTGATCTTGATCCTGTCATCTGCACTCTGTGTAACGAGGTCTATTCTTTTAAAGGTTAATACGTAACGTAGTTCAGCAACAGTTTCTCTACGTTTATTGCTGTTGCTAGTTCGTTTCAACTGTCCCAATGTTCAAAATTTAAATTTTCGTGGAAAAAAAACTTGAAAACCGGTATATAACCGGTCTATAAATAGCCAACTGGCCTGCGTCCACTACAGTTAACGTGACATCCGGTTTGTGGGAAAAACGAACCTCACAAACTGAAGAGCTAGCCAGTCAGCAGACGTTCAACATTCAACACAACGGCCTGTCTCCACCTAATTGTTTTAGTAGACATTTGCAGTTATTTCTAGCAATTCTACAGTCCAGAAAATGGCATTTCTAGAAACAGATACTTTAGGACAAGAAAGGTTTGTTGTTGCAATAAGTAAGAAAAAAAATGTAGTCAAACTGCCAAGTGAAGTGAGAGTTGTGTTGTCTGTCCAGAGAAACACCGGGTTACACCCCCAATAAAGAATAAAGCTTAACAATCAAAAAGAAGTTAAATGATTCGGTTGTTATCATGTTATGTTTACTTTACTTTAATCATCGACACCAAACATGTTTAAAAACTCATACAACACGACACAAAGCGGGCCATTTAAGTTTAATTGTTTGCTCCTTACACAACGATAACAACACACATTGTTATTGTGACAATAAAAAACTTTCATTTGGCTTGGACACACTTCTAAAATTCACGAATCTGAATCTTATTTTTGTATGCAATATTACACATGTATGATGGTTACACATGTGCAGTTCGAACAGAGGAAGGACTGAGCGAATGTTTCCCAAAAGAAACTGGGGTTAAATAAGGATGTATTTTATCACCCTTGTTATTTGGAACTGTTATGGACTTCATAATTAAGAAATGCTGCACTGGTAATATAGGCATCGAGTGGATACAAGGAGACCATTTGGAGGACCTCGACTTTGCTGATGACATGGTTCTCATCAGCAGCCAGATAAAAATGATGCAGGAAAACACAAAATAGCCAGCAAAATTGAACTTGAGATCAATCATGAAAAGACTAAAGTCATGAAAAGTTTAATTCCAACAGACGACAAAATATACATGGAAAACAAACCAGTAGAAGAGATCGATAAACAGAGCCATAGATTTTAGAAGCAGTGATCTCTGCAATATGTGCCACTTTGGCACGCAAGGTTTCTGTTTTTGAGATTGTAGTTCTGCCCTATGTGCCGTCTTCGGCTCGAAAGGACAATAGATAGAAGAGATCGATTACTTTACCTATCTTGGAAGTCACATTGATCGAGAAGGGGATACAAGCAAAGAAATTAGAATCAGAATAGCTAAAGCAGCAATGTCTTTCAGAAGCCTTGAAAAGTTGTGGAAATCAAAACTCATCAGCACAAACACAAAACTTAGACTATTCAAATCAAATGTACTATCAACCCTTACGTATGCGTGTGAAAGCTGGAAAACAACAAGAGACATAGAAACAAAGTTGAACGCATTCGAAAATAAATGTCTAAGGAATATACTTGGTATAGCATGGAATGAATTCAAAACAAACGAGGAAATTAGAGAAATCGCCAATCAACCACTAATGTCTTCAGTAATAAAGAAAAGACGATGGTCATATGTTGGACATGTGATGAGAAGAGATAATAACCGAATAGCAAAGCAAGCCCTCATATGGGAAACAACAGGTAAGAGGAAAAGAGGAAGACCCAGAGAGACACTGAGAAGAACATTGATAAGAGAGGCAAGAGCAGAGGGTTCGGCTCCCTCAATGAGATAGAACTGCTTGCACAGAACAGAGACAAATGGCGAGATTTGATAAAATATACTTAAAAGAATTGAAAACTGCTAGAACAAAAATTCGGATAAGAGAAGGAGTATCTTGGTCTATGCCCTATGGGCCGGCTATGGCTCGAAAGGTCAATTGATAGAATGTTACACAAATGAAATATTAATAATTGTATTTTTGGACGAACTTGACGTTCAAAGAGACTTTGCTACCGTACCTGGGGTAAAAGTGAATCCTTCATCTCACTCCCATTAAAATATGTTTCCTTGATTTTTTTTTTTTTTTTTTTTTTTTTTTTTTTTTTGAGCTTTGATAGTTCTCAGTTACAGTTGTTAACAAACTGGACTACTAAAGACAAGATGTTAGATTTGATCCTGATAGACTTGGTTCACTAACTTTCTTAACTGCATCTTCCTGGGAAAGTAAGGTGGCCTGGCATGATACCAACTTTATTAATCATAAATTCGTAAAATGTGCCATTGGTCTTACACTTTGTTTTTGAAAAACAAATTATGGGCAGTAACTAACTACTAACAATAATACCAGTAGAAGAAAGACTTCTGGAAGTAAAGGCAGATTTATATTTGAACTTCATAAACTATACCAAGGCATTTGATAAAGTGAAACACCATGAAATTGTAAAAATATACCAGAGAGAGTATAAATGTAGATAGTGAAGATTTTAGAAAAAATAACAATCTGTTACTGCCAACAAATAGTATCATTTTATAAGTTAATAACCAAGTTGGAAACTATCAGCCAGTGAAATGCGGCTTAAGATAAGGGTGTGTGTTATCACTTAAAATCTCTATTCTATATAGTGAAATCATTTTTAGATCCGTAGAAGACACACCCTAAACTCATCAGCACAAACACAAAACTTAGACTATTCAAATCAAACGTACTATCTACCCATACGTATGCATGTGAAAGCTGGAAAACAACAAGAGACATAGAAACAAAGTTGAACGTATTCAAAAATAAATGTCTAAGGAAAATACTTGGTATAGCGGGGAACGAATTCAAAACAAATGAGGAAATTAGAGAAATCGCCAATCAACCACTAATATCTTCAGTAATCAAGAAAAGACAATGGTCATTATGTTGGACATGTGATAAGGAGAGATAATAACCAAATAACAAAGTAAGCCCTCATGTGGGAAACAACAGGTAAAAGGAAAAGAGGCAGACCCAGAGAGCTACCTAGAAGAACATTGATCAGAGAGGCAAGAGCAGCAGGAATTGGCTCCCTCAATGAAATAGAGTTGCTTGCACAGAACAGAGACAAATGGCGAGATTTGATAAAATATCTTTAAAAGGATTGAAAACTTTTAGAATACAAATTTAGATAAAAGAAAAAGTATCTGGGTCTATGCCCTATGGGCCGGCTACGGCTCGAAAGGTCAATAGATAGATAGATAAAAGACACACTAGGGATATTGGCAGACTTAACAACCTGCGATATGCTGATGATGCAGTATTAATAACAAAAAGTGAAAAAGAGCTACAATCAATGACTATCACTAATGAGATAGTAAAAGAAAGTAACAGCAAAGGACTCATCTCAAAAGAAAAATATTCCTCCAAAGTGTAACATCAAAATAAATAAGAGAGCTTTGAAATGAGTCAGTCAATTCAAATACTTGGTCACTATTATTATAATAACTTAGTCTGGCGCAGGTTTCACAACATTTTGATGAATATTGTGTTATAGAGTGCAGTTTACTTTTAAACTTTTTACATGTTATTTTCTTGTTGGACACCAGCGGTGGCATCCATCCTATTATTTTAATTAAGAAATATTTGTATCATTCAAGCACTTTATTGATTTTTGTTATTAACATGCCCAATCCAACCAATATTACATCTCTATACTTTATGTTTTTATCTTCACATTGAAGTGAACATTAGATTATATTTACAAAATAACATCTCCATTATGTGTTTGCTGTATGATGTATGTCAATTCCATCCATCTTCTCATCATCATCATCGAGTGCCGTATCCACAACGAAGGTTGGCTACCATGGAGCACCATTCTGTTCTGTCTCTGCTCTGTCTCTTGCTTCGTGCAGGTTGTCTTAGGCTGATTTGTCCATCTTTTGATGTTACTCATCCATGTTAGTCTTGGTCTGCTTCTGCCTCTTTTACCTTGTATTTTCCCCTCCAGGATTACTTTTAGTAGGCTGTTGTGTTTTTAACATGGCCCAAAAATCGCATTTGTCTTGTTTAAATTGTGTTTAGTAGTTCTCTTTTCATTTTTTAGTTGTTTTAAGACTTCGTCGTTTGTTTTCTTTTCCTTCCATCCAATTCTACCTATTCTTCTATATATCCACATTTCAAAGGCTTCAATTCTCTGTTCTGTTTTCTTGTCTAATGTCCATGTTTCTGCACCATATAGGAATATTGAGAAGATGTAACATTTTGCTATTCTTAGTGTTAGCCCTGGTGTTATTTGTTTGATGTTAGTATGTTCTTCATGGCATTAAAATTACTTTTTGCCATTCCTATTCTTTTGTTTATTTCAATTGTGCATTTTCCATCACTGGTTATAGTAAGTCCATGGTAGTTGTAGTTCTGAACTGTCTCCAGGTCTATTCCTTCAATTTTGATATCCATCCATTTGTGGGTTTTGAGTATTTCCTTTGTCTATGATCATAGTTTTAGTCTTTTTGATATTCATATCTAGTCCATATTTTTTGCTTATCATGTTTATTTCATTAAGTAATTGTAGGTTTTTAGGATTTTCTGCTAGTAGAACAGTATCATCAGCATATCTTAGGTTATTGATTATCTTTCCATTAATGTTTAGGCCTGGCATCTCTATGATATTTTTAAAGATTTGCTCAGTGTATAGATTGAACAAGCTTGGTGATAGGATGCATCCCTGTCTTACTCCTCTTTCCATCTTCTATAGATTTTAATATTTTATTTTACTTTTGTATTCCCCACTACTTTGTCATTCTGTTCTAAATCTTTCCCCTCTGCTACCTTGTCTAGTCATTGATCTTGTTTTTCATATTGTCACTAAGTTATTTTTTTCCACCACTGTTGATTCACTTTCTGGTTTAAGATAACATGTTTGTTGTAATAAATTATCTACATTTATTTAATGATAATCTTTTTTGTCAACAGATTCTCCCTCCTGTTGCTTGATCCAGGGGAAATTTACTTTGAAGACTTCAGTGTATTTTATTACCCAGTTGGATTGTCTAATAAACAGGCTGTTGATAGGTTTGTGTCAATACAAAATGCTACAACATATTGGCAGGGAATTTGTAAAAGAGTATTGGCTTTTGAGTAAAACTTGAGGTGTAATGTTGTTTGCAAGACATCACTGAGTGAATTCTTCATTTATAAAAAAGACTGGGAAAATCTGGCAGAAGATTAACCCTAGATTATGACACCATAGTAAAAATTACAGCATCATAATACAAATTTTTCAAATTTTGATAGTTTGCAGTATTCAAACATTCTCCCCATATATTTGGCTTGTTCATTCTGATGCTAGCCCTGTTGTCATTCCAGTATTGACAGAATCAGCCCTGAGAGAAACTGCCTGGCAAGCATCTTTTCAAGCCATGGATGACACATAGAACAAAGTCTTGGGATAGGATCTCCTTGTCCAACAATCATTGCTGCTGTCAGACCTTGTACAGGACATGCATTGTGCCTTTTACTTATCCCTGTTCTGGGCCTCTCAACTCAGCAAGGGAGCTTATGTCTGTTGTTGTTGCTTTGCAACTCAGTTTTCTTAGTATTTCTTTAGGTTAGTCTCTTTTCCTTTTTGCCTGCTATTTTGCATTTGAGGGTTTGCTTTTGCAATTCTCTTGTTGTCTCTTCTCATCACAAGGTCAGCATTCATTTCTTGGTAGACAAAGTAACATCCTGAGGTATTTGTTCTCAGATGCATCTAATTAATTTGTTCTACTTCTTTGGTGGCAGCAATCATGCAAAGTTGCATATAAGTAATTTGGTGTTGGTGCCAGATAATTTCAGCACATTATTTATTCAGCCTTTCCTAGAGTTGTTGTTGTTGTTGTTGTTATGGATCCAGTAACCTTTGAGCTGATGCCCTTCGGCCCAATGCCATGTAATAATATCTGCAGGTATTTTTAAGTTCTGCTGTTGTTCCGTACAGAGTATTCCATTTGGAGGGTCTTTGAGGAAGTATTGTTGTTCTAATGTCAGTGAGCTCTGGACATTGAAACAGGTGGTGTTCTACAGTTTCTTGTGGGTGATTACAGAGTGGACATACTGGGTATGGTTTTGTTGTATTCTATTAATGTGGTTATTTAGCATAACATGTCCTGTTCTCAGTCTGAAGATGGTGGTTTGGTCTCTTCTTGTTAGGTTGTTGATGTTGTCTTGTGGATTTGGTCTTGCCATATATTTAAAAAGCTCTCTCCCTGTTTTCCCTAAGGCCCATCCATTCAGCCACTCCTCCTTACTGTTGGATTTTATGACTTGTTTGGCTGTGTCCAGTGTGATGGATGTATGTATCTGTGTCTGTTTGGACCCTCTCTTAGCTAATGTATCTGCCTTATCATTTCCTGGTATATTTGAGTGTCCTGGGATCCATTGCATTACCAATCTTATGTTATGTGTTTCAATGAGTTTGTCTGTGTCTATGATAAGCTGTGTGAGTTCTGTTTTGTTCGTGTTGTTTTCCAGTGCTTGCAGAGCCGATTTGGAATCCGTAAATATGACTGTGTTTGTTTTCTTTGATGGTGTGGTATCGAAAATCGTATTTAAATGATAAATTGCTGTTTCAATAGCTGTTATTTCTGCTTCATAATTGTTACAGACTTCACCACAAGGGCCACAAATTTCTTCTGCTGTTCCATCTGGATAATGTATTAGTATTCCATATCCAGCTTTTGAAGTAGCGTTAGTGGCTGCACCATCTGTGTATATATGTATCCAGTCTTCTGGATAAGTATCTATTGTTTTCCTTGCTGCTAGTGTTACTGATACTGGGTCTGCTTTTTTACCTGTTCTGTTACATATCTCTACATTTATTTCAGGTTTTTTATAATTCGTACTTGGTGGCATTTCTTTGATGACTCTTGATGTTTGTAATCGTTTTTCAGGTAGATGGAATTTCTCTTGTATATTTCTAACATGTTGTAATACTGACATCTGCTTAATTCTTTGTTTTGGAGTCCATGTATCTACTAATTTTCTGTTAGGGTGGTCCTTCTCCATTCTTTTTTGTCTTTCATAGAGAACCATAGCGGCTTTGTTTCTCCTCAACTCTAAAGGTTCCACATTGCAGTGGATTTCGCAGGCTGCAACTGGAGTGGACCTCATTGCACCGCTGATGAGTCGTAATGCATTATTTTGTATCTTGTCCAGTGCCATGTTAGTTGTTTTGCTGCATGTCACTAGGAGCGAGCTACCATGATCCAAAACAGAGCGAACATATCCCAGATAGAGATTTCTAAGTGTTTCTTTATCTGCTCCCCATAAGGTGCTGGAAAGCCTTTTCATTAGTTGAAGTCTTTGTGTTGCTTTCTTAGCGAGATTCTCTACGTGTTTCTTCAGGTTCAGTTGCCGGTCTAGTTGTATTCCTAAGTATGTAGGGTGTACCTCTTTTTGAAGACTATTGTGTTGGAGATTGAGTTTGATGTTTGCCTTAGCTATTTTGTTACTTCTAGTAAATACTGTATATACTGTTTTCTGTACATTTATTTTTATTTTCCAGGTATTACAGTATTCTTCTAGGTGTCTCAGGTCTTTGTTTAGTTGTGCTTCAGCTGTTCTAATATTTTCGTTAGTACTCCACATGACCAGATCGTCCGCATATAGAGCTTTTTTATTTATCAAGGTTTTGGTCAGATCATTGATATATATCAAAAAAGGGTACAACTGAGTGGTGATCCCTGTGGTAATCCTTCTTCTAGCACCTTTTTGTCTGAAATGGATTCATTTAATTTAGTTTGTATTGTTCTGTCAACTAGGAAATATTTGACCCATTTGTACAGTTTCCCATGTATTCCGGCATCTCTCATCTTCAATAAAAGCCCCTTACGCCAGACTCTATCATAAGCCTGCTGCAGGTCTACTAGGATGGCTAGAGTATGTTGTCTCTTCTGAAATCCATCTTGGACCTGTTGTATTAACCTGAAGATTTGGTCTTCTATGTTATTGCCTGCCCTGAAACCAGCTTGTTCGTAGCAGCCTTTCCTAGAGAAAGCTAGTATTTATTTAAGGCTGAGAGTAAACCTGTCGATTAGAATCAAACTTGATCGATTGTCCTTAATAGTCTAGTTCACTACCTTAAAGTAGTCTGGTTCACTACCTTAGTATTCTAGTTCACTATCTTAGTATTCTAGTTCACTATCTTAGTAGTCTAGTTCACTATCTTAGTATTCTAGTTCACTATCTTAGTATTCTAGTTCACTATCTTAGTTTTCTAGTTCACTATCTTAGTATTCTAGTTCACTATCTTAGTATTCTAGTTCACTATCTTAGTATTCTAGTTCACTACCTTAGTATTCTAGTTCACTACCTTAGTATTCTAGTTCATTATCTTAGTAGTCTAGTTAACTACCTTAGTAATCTAGTTCACTATCTTAGTATTCTATAGTCCGTTTCATAACTCGTGCCCAACTTTTAAAATCGATATCTTTTAACCACTTTTTGTAAGTTGTTCAAAATTGGCATGTAAAGTTATAATGATTAGAACCCAACAGGGAATTAATTTCATTAAAAAAAAAAACATTTGGTTATTATTGTTGCTTATTTGATTTATATAAATTTATAACGACCCATTGATGTAGTCAAAACTTAATGTTTACAGTATTTTAAGTTAAAAATAGCGAGTGAAAATCCATACACGGTCAAATTGACGTGTTTGCACGCTTTCAACGTGGGTTTTCTGACACAATTAGACACTTGTAAAAAACGCGAGACATTGTGTGCTCCATTTCCGTTCATTCAGCGGCGCAGACGTGGAACGATAACATTTATCATGAGTCTTAAATGAAATTCTGCAGTTTACAAAACATCGCAATAAAAATGAATTACTATTTTTGCAAAGAGGCTAAACGAGGAAGATTATTTCATTCTTTAGAAAACCCTGAGAATAGGATAAGACACATTTTGGATTTATCTAAACGGTCATTTAATCGCTGGATTCAAGCACGTGACCGTCAATGTTCAAAATATACAAAATCACAAGGAAGAGCAAAAATGTTGGATAATTTCGACAGTGAACTTATTAGAAGTGAAATTCACAAAATGTTGGGTATGAATGAAACTGTTACAATAAGAAAATTAAAAGTATCGCTGAAAAAGAACAACAGTATTGAAATATCAAAGTCTACATTATGGAGGAATGTGAGAGCTGCAGGCTTTACATTCAGAAAGTATTCCAATGGACGAAACATCATCTGTGAGAAGCCACATATAGTAGTCATGAGAAGCAATTACTTACGTGAAGTAAAAGAGGTGCGCAAGCAAGGTTATGATATTGTGTACTTGGATGAAACATGGATCAATGCTCACCACACTAACCAAAGGGAATGGCAGTCATCAGATGGAAAGATTAAGAGATTAATACCTAGCAGCAAAGGACAGCGCTTGATAATTGCGCATGCAGGTAGTCGACAACATGGACTAATACAGAATGCAGAGCTCATTTTTCTTTCAAAATCCATAGACAATCGGGATTATCACTCTGAGATGAATGGTCACATATTTAGACATTGGACTGAAAATTCTGCTCTCCCATCACTAGATCGACCATCTTGCCTAATAATGGACAATGCAGCGTACCACAACATTGTTGCACTTGAAGAAAAAGTCCCGACGTCATCCAGTACAAAAGATGCTATTAAGATATGGCTCACAAAGGAGCACATACAATTTAATAACATGTACTTAAAACCTGAATTACTATCTCTAGTAAAGCAAAAACAAAGGACAAAGATTTTTCAAATAGGTAAGATTATCCAAGAGCACGGTCATATAAGTTTGAGGCTGCCACCTTACCATGCTCATTTAAATCCAATAGAACTAATCTGGGCAAAATTAAAAGGACAAGTGGCAGATGAAAATACAACATTCAAAATATGCGATGTAAAGACTCTTGCTAATCTCGCTTTATTAAATATAGACAAAGACTATTGGGCTAAATGTGAAGACCACGTCTTAAAACAGGAAGAGGAATATTGGAAAAATGATGGTTTGTGGAATGTTCAACCCCAAACAGTTATTAATCTTTTAGACTCGTCTGATTCAGAATGAAAGTATATAGCCCCCACAATGTTGGCCCCTATATTACCTTAAATTAGTTCAACAAACGGTCCTTTTCAGGACCACACAACTATGAAAATTGGACATACAGGTATACCTTGATATTATCGTCCGTCCTCGAACTGAGCAGACAATAATTCTCCTGGTGTTTTGTCTTATCCAGTCATTTCCCCATTACGGCCACGCCTTTACCTAGTGAAAATGAATCACAGACCAGCAACTACGGTAATTTCTATTCTTTAGGGGTTCACAATTTACGATTTTGACAAACATCAAAGAAATTCGCCGCTTTAAGAAAACTGCAGCTGCAAGATATTTGTTAAATATACATTTAAAGGGTCTTTTGCATTCTAATAACATTTGGAAAATTTCAACAGTATTTAACAAATGGGTACTGAGTAATAGCGTTTTGAAGTTGGGCACATGATTTGAAACGAGCTATAGTTCACTATCTTAGTATTCTAGTTCACTACCTTAGTATTCTAGTTCACTATCTTAGTATTCTAGTTCACTATCTTAGTATTCTAGTTCACTATCTTAGTATTCTAGTTCACTATCTTAGTATTCTAGTTCACTATCTTAGTAGTCTAGTTCACTATCTTAGTATTCTAGTTCACTACCTTAGTAGTCAAGTTCATTATCTTAGTAGTCTAGTTAACTATCTTAGTATTCTAGTTCACTACCTTAGTAGTCAAGTTCATTATCTTAGTAGTCTAGTTAACTACCTTAGTAATCTAGTTCACTACCTTAGTAGTCAAGATCATTATCTTAGTAGTCTAGTTAACTACCTTAGTAATCTAGTTCACTACCTTAGTAGTCAAGTTCATTATCTTACTAGTCTAGTTCACTATCTTAATATTCTAGTTCACTATCTTAGTATTCTAGTTCACTACCTTAGTAGTCAAGTTCATTATCTTAGTAGTCTAGTTAACTACCTTAGTAATCTAGTTCACTACCTTAGTAGTCAAGTTCATTATCTTACTAGTCTAGTTCACTATCTTAATATTCTAGTTCACTACCTTAGTAGTCAAGTTGATTATCTTAGTAGTCTAGTTAACTACCTTAGTAATCTAGTTCACTACCTTAATAGTCTAGTTCATTATCTTAGTAATTTAGTTCACTACCTTAGTAGTCTAGTTCACTATCTTAGTATTCTAGTTAACTACCTTAGTAGTCTAGTTCATTATCTTAGTAGTCTAGTTAACTACCTTAGTTGTCTAGTTCATTATCTTAGAAGTCTAGTTAACTACCTTAGTAGTCTAGTTCACTACCTTAGTATTCTAGTTAACTACCTTAGTAGTCTAGTTCACTATCTTAGTATTCTAATTAACTACCTTAGTAGTCTAGTTCACTACCTTAGTATTGTAGTTCACTACCTTAGTAGTCTAGTTCATTATCTTAGTAGTATAGTTAACTACCTTATTAATCTAGTTCACTACCTTAGTATTCTAGTTCATTATCTTAGTAGTTTAGTTCATTATCTTAGTAGTCTAGTTCATTATCTTAGTAATCTAGTTCACTACCTTAGTAGTCTAGTTAACTACCTTAGTAGTTTAGTTGATTATCTTAGTAGTCTAGTTCATTATCTTAGTATTCTAGTTCACTACCTTAGTAATCTAGTTCACTATCTTAGTAGTCTAGTTCATTATCTTAGTAATCTAGTTCACTACCTTAGTAGTCTAGTTCACTATCTTAGTAGTCTAGTTCACTACCTTAGTAGTCTAGTTAACTACCTGAGTAGTCTAGTTCACTACGTTAGTATTGTAGTTTACTACCTTAGTAGTCTAGTTAACTACCTGAGTAGTCTAGTTTATTATCTTAGTAGTCTAGTTAACTACCTTAGTAGTCTAGTTCACTATCTTAGTATTCTAGTTCACTACTTTAGTAGTCTATTTCACTACCTTAGAAGCCTAGTTCACTACTTTAGTAGTGTAGTTCACTACCTTAGTAGTCTAGTTAACTACCTTAGTAGTCTAGTCCATTATCTTAGTATTCTAGTTAACTAACTACCTTAGTATTCTAGTTAACTACCTTAGTAGTCTAGTTAGATACCTTAGTAGTCTAGTTTACTACCTTAGTAGTCTAGTTCATTATCTTAGTATTCTAGTTAACTACCTTAGTAGTGTAGTTCATTATCTTACTATTCTAGTTAACTACCTTAGTAGTCTAGTTAACTACCTTAGTAGTCTAGTTCATTATCTTAGTAGTCTAGTTCATTATCTTAGTAGTCTAGTTAATTACCTTAGTAGTCTAGTTAACTAACTTAGTAGTCTAGTTAACTACCTTAGTAGTCTAGTTCATTATCTTAGTAATTTAGTTCACTATCTTAGTAGTCTAGTTCACTATCTTAGTATTCTAGTTAACTACCTTAGTAGTCTAGTTCATTATCTCAGTAGTCTAGTTAACTACCTTAGTTGTCTAGTTCATTACCTTAGAAGTCTAGTTAACTACCTTAGTAGTCTAGTTCACTACCTTAGTATTCTAGTTAACTACCTTAGTAGTCTAGTTCACTATCTTAGTATTCTAGTTAACTACCTTAGTAGTCTAGTTCACTACCTTAGTATTGTAGTTCACTACCTTAGTAGTCTAGTTCATTATCTTAGTAGTCTAGTTCACTACCTTAGTAGTCTAGTTCACTACCTTAGTAGTCTAGTTAACTACCTTAGTTGTCTAGTTCATTATCTTAGTAGTCTAGTTAACTACCTTAGTAGTCTAGTTCACTACCTTAGTAGTCTAGTTCACTACCTTAGTATTCTAGTTCATTATCTTAGTATTCTAGTTCACTACTTTAGTATTCTAGTTCACTACCTTAGTATTCTAGTTCATTATCTTAGTATTCTAGTTCACTACCTTAGTATTCTAGTTCATTATCTTAGTATTCTAGTTCACTACCTTAGTATTCTAGTTCACTACCTTAGTAGTCTAGTTCACTACCTTAGTAGTCTAGTTCACTACCTTAGTAGTCTAGTTCCCTTTCTTAGTATTCTAGTTCATTATCTTAGTAGTCTAGTTCACTACCTTAGTATTCTAGTTCATTATCTTAGTAGTCTAGTTCACTACCTTAGTATTCTAGTTCATTATCTTAGTAGTCTAGTTCTCTACCTTAGTAGTCTAGTTCTCTACCTTAGTAGTCTAGTTCACTACCTTAGTATTCTAGTTCATTATCTTAGTAGTCTAGTTCTCTACCTTAGTAGTCTAGTTCTCTACCTTAGTAGTCTAGTTCTCTACCTTAGTAGTCTAGTTCACTACCTTAGTATTCTAGTTCATTATCTTAGTAGTCTAGTTCTCTACCTTAGTAGTCTAGTTCTCTACCTTAGTAGTCTAGTTCACTACCTTAGTATTCT
The DNA here is from genome assembly GCA_032433765.1 of Megaustenia siamemsis. NCBI lineage: Eukaryota > Metazoa > Mollusca > Gastropoda > Stylommatophora > Ariophantidae > Megaustenia > Megaustenia siamemsis. The sequence goes on along the minus strand of JAVIAB010000106.1, from coordinate 77,466,236 downwards.
AGTTCATTATCTTAGTAGTCTAGTTCTCTACCTTAGTAGTCTAGTTCCCTTTCTTAGTATTCTAGTTCACTACCTTAGTAGTCTAGTTCACTACCTTAGTAGTCTAGTTCACTACCTTAGTATTCTAGTTCATTATCTTAGTAGTCTAGTTCTCTACCTTAGTAGTCTAGTTCCCTTTCTTAGTATTCTAGTTCATTATCTTAGTAGTCTAGTTCACTATCTTAGTATTCTAGTTCATTACCTTAGTAATCTAGATAACTACTCTAGTAGTCTAGTTCATTATCTTAGTAGTCTAGTTCACTACCTTAGTAGTCTAGTTCACTATCTTAGTAATCTAGTTCACTAACCACGGAGTTAAAGCAGCTCCTAAATGGCCTAGTTAAATGATGTATAACACATTTGATTTTAAAAACCTAACCCCCTTGATTTTCATATTATATCAAGATTTCTGAAAGTCATTGACCAAAGACAAATTCTCATATAATTAAAAAAAAGTAAAGTAAAAATTCACTCCATGCCTAGCTAGTCATGTGGGGAATATGTTAGTGACCATATTTTTCTATTATCATGGTACATTTTTTGGTGATGTGGTCGGTATCACACCAGGCCACCTTTACTTCCAAGAAAAATTCTCTGGTACCCATTTTTAGAGGCTGGGTGAACCCTGGAGCTTTGTCAGTTAAAAAAAAATCTGCCACTTCTGGTGATTGAACAGTAACCTTTCTGATCAGAAAGCCAGCACACTTACCACCCAGTCACAGAGGTTCCCTTCTCATATAATAGTCATGTGTTATTATGCTTACATTCAGTGAGAAAGATCCTATATGCATTTCATTGTCTTTTCTTTTTAAATATTTTTGTTGTTTAAATTGAATTTAAAAAAAATTGTACTCTCTTTTTGTTGCAAGGAAACAGAGAGGTCATCTCAAACTTTGCTCAAAATCAATTGTGTTTGTGCCAAAGGAAATACAGTTCCCAATCATCAAGGTTGGTGGCACTGAAAGTCAAGTACTCTTTATTTGCTGATTTATTTTAATGTTATTCATGTGTCATATATCTTGATGTGTGTCGGTGTTAGTCATGTCTCGTATCGCTGTGTACATGTCTGTGTTATTCACATCTCATATCTTTGTGTGTGCATGTCTGTGTTAGTCACCTCTAGTGACTCGGGCAGATGGTGCTCGTAAACCTGGGAGGGCAGACCATCTAATAGCAGAATCCCCCTACAGAAAAGACAATCTGCTGCCTTGCAGGAAGATTGGGGACAATCAAAGGCTAAGGAAAGCGAACCTGAATAAAATGCTGGCTGAAATCGGATGCACTGGGCCACTGGCGCAGAACACAGTGCAACGTATTAACGGGTGTTCAATCAGAGTGGATCTGGCAGACTCTAATTGTGATTTTCTGTCTGTGGGGGCGATCAACACACTTAACCCGACAGCTGACTTCATGTGGGAGTCTGGAATCCTACTCTGATTGAGTCCTGAACGCAGAGAGAGAGAGAGACTTGTTTCCTTTTTGCCTATACTGAAATGAAAATTGTGTGTGTTATTGCAGTGCTTTTCCATAAAATTTTTGCAATAATTACATCTTGTACAATCTGGCATATCAAATTTGAACGGACAGTACTGAGGGATGCAGTAGGTCATTTTTTAAATCTGAAATTTATGCATGGTCTTCACTTTTAATTTTAAAAAAAAATATTGATTGGTTTTGTATTATTTGTAATATTTCATTTTTGTCTGATCTTTTGAATTTTGAAACAAATATTACAGTTTATTTGTTAATTGATGAAAAGTTTTGAGAATATTTGAATTTTCCCATTTATGAATCAGTTACTATATTATTTATCTCCCTTCTCTCTCTCACTCATTTGATAGTTTCAATTAAAGTATGTGCTAAGCATTGATGAGTGGTCGTCTGGACCTTTTTCAAAGTAAGTAGCATTAAATAAGGGCTTATTCCATTTGTTCTATTTGTATGCTATTATTTTTATATTAGCTGCAGCTTTTAGATTCTTATACAAGCTTATGACTAGGTCTATCAAAGATTTTGTGAAGATAAAATAAGGAGGGGTTTACATTTGATAACACCTTAAAGTACATCAGCTCTACAAAGTATTTAAGGAAGATGATTTGTTGTTTACATTTGTTTATGAGTACAAAAGTGAGAGAAGTTGAGAAAGAAAGTCAAGAAATTTTATTCAAATCATAGATAAATCTCATCTTGCACTTATGTTTTGCAATGGGATGGTGAAGCTCATGTACTCAGTAATGACACAGAAACTATCACAAGAACTGGGGTTTGGGAGGGATGGTGAAATAGCAACAGACAAAGGACAGCAGAAGCAAAGATAAAAAGTCTGAGATAGGCATAGGGCACCTGCGTGCAGCAAGGGTTGGCCATGAAGTGAAGGAACTTTGTTATGATCTTACTAGACTGTATTGTTGGTCTGTGACTAAAGAAAGATTAAGAAAAGACTTTTTATTTTATTTGTTGTTTTAGATTTATGAAAAGTCTTATTTGAACATTCTCTTCTGAAGTTTTTGTCTTCTGTTGTGTTTTTTGTAATAGAGTGGAGCGAATCATCAAAATTGTGACTGATCAGTCAGTGGAAATGAAAGAAAAGAACATCACAGCTCCATTTGTTTTTAAAAAGGTATTTTCACAAATATCTCATTATCTCTGTCACATTTGGATCTATTTTTTGTCAGTTGAGCCTAGAACCGTTACTACAGTTGAGTTCATTTACAGTGACAGTTTTTACAATTCCATTAGAGAAGTTTGCAACATAAATTGTTTCATGCTATGGGGTTACTCTTTGCACAAGAGAATCAACTTATGTGTCCACACTTTGAACAGACAAACAAATAGAGTTTTTTTTTGTCAAAATATCCAGACAAAAACGTTAGACTCACATATTTTTATGTTGTTTGAATGGATGCATAAAGCTAATTTAATAGAAAAGTGTAGAAGATGTTATCTATGAGCAAGGCTGGGTAAACCCTCACAGTGATCCAGAAACTGAGTTTAAGATTGTCTAGAAGGCTGTCTACATGTTTTGTAGATACGTATTGTAAGCGGCTTTTGTTTTCTGCTAAACTGTGATTTTTGGGAATTCTTCTGAGAGTGGAGCAGTCTTATATGCAGATAAGTCTGTTGTTGAGCATAGGTATAGCACATGGGCCTACACAGCTCAGGTGAGAATTGTTAAGGAAGACAGTGGTGCATTTGCCTTGACTACAGGTAGGTTGATAATGGAAGTCGTGTAAGACCAATAGATTGTCTTGAGACATGGACTTTTATCTGCACATGCTTTCTCAGTGGCTCACTTCAGGAAGACAGAAATGGGCTTTGCTAAAAGACAGCCTCTGTAGATGTCATGGCTGGTTCTAATCTGCTTCATTTTTGTGCTAGGACAATTGAGTGTAAGAGGAAATGAATAAGCAGACCAACTTGCTGGGTTAGCTGTTGTGGAGGAGTGAGTAGTGGACCATGCTGACAGTGCTGTCAATGAGGCAGGTTGAGTATGTGATTCAGACAATGAATGTGAATCTATGACCTTGAATAGACTGCAAGAGCATCATGTACAAAGGAGCAATGCCAGATAATAGTGCTATACAGGGAGCCAAAAAAAGACTGGTAAATTAACACAGAACTGAGGAATGTACAGAGAAGGAGATCCAAGTATATATGAAACTGTTCTATATGCAATGAGGATAATCTGGCAACTAATTAATATAAATAGCAATCATTGACTGCTGGCCACTCTTTCACATGTCTAAATGTCAACTAACTAATATAAATAGCAATCATTGACTGCTGGCCACTCTTTCACATGTCTAATTGTCAACTAACTAATATAAATAGCAATCATTGACTGCTGGCCAATCTTTCACATGTCTAAATGTCAAGTAGCTTGTAAGAGCAACAGTCATCTTGAAGTAAAGTTGTGGAATGGCTAGATTTTTACCTCTGAAAGCTTAATGACATTATAAAGAGGCATGTCACAGCATGGAGTCTGCATGTTGCAGAATGACCAAGTAATACTGTTTGCCTTGTTTATAAAGCAGAGTGACCAAGTAATGCTGTTTGTCTTGTTTATCAGGCAGAGTGAACAAGTAATCTTCTTCTTCTTCTACCTTTTAGCTCCCATTGGAGCATAGGTCTTCAACAAACACTCTCCAAGTCGTTCTGTCTTTTGCCATTCTTTTAAGATCATTCCATGTCTTCCACATCATCTTCATCTCTGCTTCTATCTGTTTTCTCCAAGAATTCCTTGGTCTTCCTCTTTGTCTTTTCCCCTGGGGATTCCAAAAAAGGGCCTCTTGTGTACAGGAACAAGTAATGCTGTTTTGTCTTGTTTATCAGGCAGAGTGAACAAGTAATGCTGTGTTGTCTTGTTTATCAGGCAGAGTGAACAAGTAATGCTGTTTGTCTTGTTTATCAGGCAGAGTGAACAAGTAATGCTGTTTGTCTTGTTTATCAGGCAGAGTGAACAAGTAATGCTGTTTGTTTTGTTTATCAGGCAGAGTGAACAAGTAATGCTGCTTGTTTTGTTTATCAGGCAGAGTAAACAAGTGATGATGTTTGTCTTGTTTGTCAGGCAAAATTGAGTACATATTACAGTTTGTATGGTTGTAATAATGGCACCAATGAGTTATTGTATTAAGAGTTGTGGCCAAAAGACCATTACATTTTATATATTTGAATTATCAAGCAGGAGGAAACCCAGCATTTGTTCTCCCTGAACTATGCAGCCGTTGATGATTGTCTGCCTCAAATGTGTCAGCTGCACAGAGCCTCAACACTACCACCAGGCGACCAACAAGCAATGGTTAGTAGTCTCAATCAATCCATGGTTTCTTCTTGTCAAAGTGGAGATCAACATTAAAGTGTTTCATTCTTTTACAAAATAACGTGGAAACGAGTTCTGGACCATGCGACTGAGTAAGCGCACGTGTGTCTAGACCATCCAGAACATCGACGTTCAGCGACAATATATTTGCAAATGGTTAGAGTCACACGACAACACCCACGCATGTATACTGAGTGATTTGATGAGCATGATAAAAAAAGTGGAGGCGGACTCTGTACACATGCAGGTTGGCTAGTTGCGCTGTCATTGAGGATGGGCAACCAATGGATCGGGCGGACATCATCAATGCCCTCCGAGATGTGGGAAGAGCACAGGACTTCGACAAACACAAATCCACGTCACTTCTTCGGATGATGGAAATGGGAGTTAAGGTGGGCACAGCCAGAAATGAGAAACTTAGTGGCCGTGTAAGAAGACTTATCAACCAAAATAGAACTGGAGTCGTCAGTCACTGGACACTGCAGGAATTTCTGAGGAGGGGATCTGAGCACCTATGGACATGTTCAGAGTGCAATGATGATGACCCGCAAATAACTCAATAACTCAATTCATTTACAAAACTACCCTGTGCTGTCAGAGATTTGCATGTATTATACCGATTATAAGAATGATTATTTTTACAGATCAATGTTCACGCATACATTAACTAATTGTAAAATATAATAATACAAAATAATAGTTTAGCAAAAACTTTATCCATGTCTTATTCTGCCAGTCATTTGACTTTTTTGTCTGATGAGTGTCTTTTCTGCCTTTTGTTCCATTTTACTTGACTGACACCACCCCTACCCTCCACAATTCTACACAATCTCTTTCTCTTTGTACACAAGAACTCCATGGAGGAACATTTAAGATAGCTTTCCCTTTTTTGTCTTGTTCCATGTTACTGTATCTACATTTTGTATTTTATAATTAGCTCATAATGTAGTTTATCCTGAAAGTTTTTTTGTTTGTAAGTGTCTTTGTTTTGTTCATTATCCTACAGAAGGCTTTATTAGGGCTCAATATAATTATTTAAATATGTATTAACCCTGTTTAAATTACCCTTTAACGTGCTAGTAGAAGAATGAGACCACTTCACTTTTAAGGCATCATGTATTGGTGGTTTCTGTAGTGAATTGGTTGATTGGATCATATTTCTTGAATCATGACCACATTTCCATTATTATCTTTGACTTGCAGCATTACTAGTAGGGAGTAATAGCCTTCATTTAGTCTCAATCCCCTGGCAATCTTGACACTGGAGCAATCCAAATGTAAATAAGTTGTGTGTCATGGTTTCCTAGCCTGTGATTGTGGCTGAGATGAAATATACTGATTACTTTCTGTGCTGATGATATTTTATACAGTAACTGTTAGTGAGATCTGTGAAGTATACACACTTGAAGTATTTCTGGTATCAGAATATTGTATTCAATCTGACCAACAAGTCAAGGATTCTCTCCAAGCCTGAAGGTGTATAGAGAATGTGCTGTTAGTGCCCTTAATTTTCAATGGCACACTTTATTGGTGATGCGGTCGCTATCACATCAGGCCAGTTCCAGAAAAGTTTGGTACTCATGTAAGGCTGAGTGAACCTATGATCAAACCCTCCCAGCCTCTTGTCCTTAGAGAGACACAAACATATAGAAGTTTAATGGGACCTGATATAACAGTGCTGCATAATTCTCACTATGAATATGTCATAATCTAAAAGAAAGCAATATGATGCACATCCTGTAAAGCCCACCAAGCTCCGTGCCTCAAGAGGGTCCCCGCAGTGCCACTGGTGGTCACCATTATCTGAGCAGTTAAGCACAGAGAGAAACAAGAATTGTTGACCAGACATATTAGAAGGCTCTTGTGGCCATCACCTGCACAAGCTGTGTCAAGATGTTACCTGCCTCATCAAAACATTCTTTGAACTTAAGAATCACATCCAAGGTGTACACAGCAAAAGAAGAAATATCAAAATAGTGAGTCTAATTCATACATTTCAAGCAAGATTTTCCTGAATTATTATGTATACAGAGGAAAATAATAATACTATATCTAGTATTTTAAATATTAAATGTTCCCTCCCCTGTTTTGCTAGGTGTATGGGAAATATGGTGTTAGCAACCATATTTTTCCTTGACTGCAGCACATTTATTAGGTGGTGTGGTAGGTATTAAACCAGGTCACCTTTACTTCCCAGAAAAAAATCTCTGGCGCCCATGTTTAGAGGCTGGATAAACTCTAGAATCATGTTGATCTTAAAAAAAAATCTACTTCTGGGGGAACTGACCCTAGACACTTCATTATGAAATGAGACATACTTTTGGTTAGTCTGTTGTTTGTCATTTCTTCAGGAACCTCCTCCCAGCTTTTGCTATTATCTTGTAGCCCATGCCAGCAAGCATATACACTATCTGCCAATTTCTTGTGCTTCCCCTATCTACATGTGCTGTGAAGCATTACAGGGAACCTGGGGATTGCACTGATAGTTGTTGGTCCAGGATTTCTGTCTATTGATGACACACTTGGTTACCTTTAGACATGTGTCTCACACAAAATAGTTGCTCATTGGCACCTAATCTCATAAGATATACAAACTACTTTATTCTGTTTCTCTGTGTGTTTGTGTTTATAGCAGTGCATGGTCCCATTAATGTTTTTGATCTCATAATGAATCATTCTTTACTTTGTGATGACGCTGATAGTTTCTCCAAGTATCTTCTTCTGGTGTGTTTGCCTGATAACTACATTGACAGGACATTAACTGGTTTCATTGGTTTACAGCAGGCTGTAACATTAGCACCTTTCTGCCCAACACATATCAGCTGGACATTTGTTGGGTACTGAGTTGCCTCCCCTTATTACTTACTTAGGCTGACTGGTTTGTCTGTATTAGACCTTCATTTCACTGTGCACTTGTCATATTTTCTGCATATTCTTTTCCTTCTGTTGGCTTCCTTTCAATTTATTAGCCATTAAGTTTCCTTCTTTGAGAATCTTTTTTTAGATAAATCATTGTAATTAGTTGTTTTAAATTATTTTGATGAGCTTTGATGTCATGAGTTTTGTTAGTCATGGACATTAGTCTGCACATATAATTATTCCTTTTCTTTCTGTTTTTAAAACCATGGTCACCATTTCAGCTCAATGCCATAATGCTGTCCAGGCAATCGAGGGTCAAGTTTAACACAAGCTGGTAGGTTTCTTTACATTTTGGCTGTAGGCCTTTTAGTCACAGCTTTAGACTGAACCAAAAACACCATGGCTAGTTAGGTAGTCATCACTGGCTCTTATATCACAACTCATGGATATCTATGTGTGTGAGTACATTGTCACCATTATACATGCAACCTTCATTGTCATAAATACTATAATGATTTTTCTTTCTTACTGTGACAGATAAACTTTAGTAAATCCATCCTGCACAAAACAAACATATCTTTCTCCCCTATATTTTCTTTATCATGTTTTTATTATTTAAAAACATGTGTTTTCTTTCCCATTTTCATTACATATGCTGTTTTCAAAAGTTCATTAAATTAAAGAGAGATAATGTTGTCAGTGATATTTGTTGCCTGAGTGATTAACAATTTGTACATTGGGAACTTTTGTTTCATTCTAATAATAATATCAGTTTCTGGAGCTGAATTGTAATAATCAAATTTGGTGAATGGTATATCATAGGTTCTGTGTTATTTATACAGGCTGGAGGATATTTATGAGAAAATCATTATGGAAGTACGTGGGGACAGGATCACACCGCTTGTCACTAATCCTGGCCGCCTCATGTTAACATCTAGCAGGCTATATTTCCAGCCTTTCAGTAACATTGACAAGGTCGGTATCAGTTTTTTCATTAATGTAAACAACATCTATTACTTCTGCTCCAGTTTGTTCATTAACATAATCAGCATCTATTACTTCTTCTCCAGTTTGTTCATTAATGTAACCAACATCTATTACTTATGCTCCAGTTTGTTCATTAATGTAATCAACATCTATTACCTCTGCTCCAGTTTGTTCATTAATGTAATCAACATCTATTACTTCTGCTCCAGTTTGTTCATTAATATAACCATCTGTTACCTCTGCTCCAGTTTGTTCATTAATGTAACCATCTATTACTTATGCTCCAGTTTATTTATTAATGTAATCAACATCTATTACTTCTGCTCAAGTTTGTTCATTAATGTAATCAACTTCTATTACTTCTGCTCCAGTTTGTTCATTAATGTAATCAACATCTATTACTTCTGATCAAGTTTGTTCATTAATGTAATCAACATCTACTACTTCTGCTCCAGTTTGTTCATTAATGTAATCAACATTTATTACTTATGTTCCAGTTTGTTCATTAATGTAACCAACATTTATTACTTATGCTCCAGTTTGTTCATTAATATAACCATCTGTTACCTCTGCTCCAGTTTGTTCATTAATGTAACCATCTATTACTTATGCTCCAGTTTATTTATTAATGTAATCAACATCTATTACTTCTGCTCCAGTTTGTTCATTAATGTAATCAACATCTATTACTTCTGCTCCAGTTTGTTCATTAATGTAATCAACATCTATTACCTCTGCTCAAGTTTGTTCATTAATGTAATCAACATCTACTACTTCTGCTCCAGTTTGTTCATTAATGTAATCAACATCTACTACTTCTTCTCCAGTTTGCTCATTAATGTAATCAACATCTATTACCTCTGCTCAAGTTTGTTCATTAATGTAATCAACATCTATTACTTATGCTCCAGTTTGTTCATTAATGTAATCAACATCTATTACTTCTGCTCAAGTTTGTTCATTAATGTAATCAACATCTATTACCTCTGCTCAAGTTTGTTCATTAATGTAATCAACATCTATTACTTATGCTCCAGTTTGTTCATTAATGTAACCAACATCTATTACTTCTGCTCCAGTTTGTTCATTAATGTAACCAAGATCTATTACTTCTTCTCCAGTTTGTTCATTAATGTAACCAACATCTATTACTTCTGCTCCAGTTTGTTCATTAATGTAACCAACATCTATTACTTATGTTCCAGTTTGTCCATTAATGTAACCAAGATCTATTACTTCTGCTCCAGTTTGTTCATTAATGTAACCAAAATCTATTACTTCTTCTCCAGTTTGTCCATTAATGTAACCAACATCTATTACTTCTTCTCCAGTTTGTTCATTAATGTAACCAACATCTATTACTTATGTTCCAGTTTGTTCATTAATGTAACCAACATCTATTACTTATGCTCCAGTTTGTTCATTAATGTAACCAACAAATATTACTTATGTTCCAGTTTGTCCATTAATGTAACCAACATCTATTACTTCTGCTCCAGTTTGTTCATTAATGTAACCAACATCTATTACTTCTTCTCCAGTTTGTTCATTAATGTAACCAACATCTATTACTTCTTCTCCAGTTTGTTCATTAATGTAACCAACATTTATTACTTATGTTCCAGTTTGTTCATTAATGTAACGAACATTTATTACTTATGTTCCAGTTTGTTCATTAATGTAACCAACATTTATTACTTATGCTCCAGTTTGGTCATTAATGTAACCAACATCATGTGACCATCCTTGAGTTGATGAACACTTTCTTCAAACTTATTAACACCTAAAGGTGTACGCAGAAGAAGATCCATATTTATATAAAGTAATTTGAAAGGTGTATGCTGAAGATGATCCATATTTATATAAAGTAATTTGAAAGGTGTATGCTGAAGATGATCCATATTTATAGAAAGTAATTTGAAAGGTGTATGCTGAAAATGATCCATATTTATAGAAAGTAATTTGAAAGGTGTATGCTGAAGATGATCCATATTTATAGAAAGTAATTTGAAAGGTGTATGCTGAAGAAGATCCATATTTATAGAAAGTAATTTGAAAGGTGTACACAGAAAAAGATCCATATTTATAGAAAGTAGTTTGAAAGGTGTACGCAGAAGAAGATCCATATTTATAGAAATTAGTTTGAAAGGTGTACGCAGAAGAAGATCCATATTTATAGAAAGTAATTTGAAAGGTGTACGCTGAAAAAGATCCATATTTATAGAAAGTAATTTGAAAGGTGTACGCGGAAGAAGATCCATAATTATAGAAAGTAATTTGAAAGTTGTACACAGAGAAAGATCCATATTTATAGAAAGTAATTTGAAACTTGTTGGTTGAATAACACATTTTGCTCATGATTTTGTTGCAGTGGCCTGTTTTAAAACTGCGCTTGAAGGATATAAAGAGACTTATTTGTCGCCGCTTTCTTCTGAGACAGCTTGTGAGTAGGATTTACTTATTTTGTGAGCAAAGAGAATAGTAGAATGCAGAGTAAGAAAAAATACATCACATTCTACATTACATTATTATTGTTCTGTGTGAAGGAAATGTCAGCTTTTAGAATGATATCAGATGTAATTGTATACTGAGTGATTCGATGAGCATGATAAAAAAGTGGAGGCAGGCTCTGTATGCATGCAATGGGTAGAGTCATCGCAGATTTCCAAAATACGTACGCTCACCGTTGTCTATGTCCCTGGACATGCGGGAGTATGGGGAAATGAAAGAGCAGACAGGTTGGCTAGCTGCGCTGTTGTTGAGGATGGGCAACCAATGGATTGGGCGGACATCATCAATGCCCTCCAAGATGTGGGAAGAGCACAGGACTTCGACAAACACAGATCCATGTCACTTCTTCGGATGATGGAAATGGGAGTTAAGATGGGCACAGCCAGAAATGAGAAACTTAGTGGCCGTGTAAGAAGACTTATCAACTAACATAGAACTGGAGTCGTCAGTCACTGGACACTACAGGACTTGCTGAGGAGGGATATGAACACCTATGGACATGTTCGGAGTGCAATGATGATGACCCACAAATAACTCAATAATTCAATGTAATTGTAGCATAGATATAATTGTAGTATAAATATAATTGTAGTGTAAATATAATTACAGTATAAATATAATTGTAGTATAAATATAATTACAGTATAAATATAATTGTAGTATAAATATAATTACAGTATAAATATAATTACAGTATAAATATAATTGTAGTATAAATATAATTACAGTATAAATATAATTACAGTATAAATATAATTGTAGTATAAATATAATTACAGTATAAATATAATTGTAGTATAAATATAATTACAGTATAAATATAATTGTAGTATAAATATAATTACAGTATAAATATAATTACAGTATAAATATAATTACAGTATAAATATAATTACAGTATAAATATAATTACAGTATAAATATAATTGTAGTATAAATGTAATTACAGTATAAATATAATTACACTATCCTATGTCTGTGTTTAATGTGCTGGCAGGGTCTGGAGATTTACTGTGGGGGTTGTGCTCCAGTGTCCCACCTGTACTTGGCTTTCCACTCAGAAGATATTCGCAACAAAGTCTATGCAGAGATTCTCAACTTACCAGGTCCAGTTTTTTCCCATTATTATTTAAGAAGAATGATCACGACAGTTTACAACTTCTGTAGTTTTCTTCTTCTTCCTTTTCTGTTGTTGCATGTTTCTATTGTTTTATCTTTTTGGGGGACACCCTCTCAATCTGTTGTTTTAATAGCATTTGTTAATTGCTGTGTGCATCACGATTAGTGTTATTGCATGGAGAAGCTGTTTAATTAATTTCTTTATAAATTCCACTGCTGGGGTGATACCTGTCTTCTGTTATAAGCTTTTAAAACATGCTGGTTTGAAAGGTATTGAGCCCACTCTTTGCAGTTCAAGAATGATAAGAAATTGCAAGTTAAAACTGATCTGGAAATGGTGTGCCATACACTGATCATTTTCTTGTGATGATATATCATGACCTGATGGAAGGAAGAAATGTTCAAGGAAAATACTAAAAAGAGACAATATGATTAATGTCAATACCTAGAGACATTATGATTAATGAAGAACACTACCTAGAGATTTAATTAAGAACAATGCCTAGAGACGTTACGATTAATGAAGAACAACACTTAGAGATTTAATTAAGAACAATGTCTAGAGACATTATGATTAATGAATAACAATACCTAGAGATTTAATTAAGAACAATGTCTAGAGACATTATGATTAATGAATAACAATACCTAGAGATTTAATTAAGAACAATGTCTAGAGACATTATGATTAATGAAGGACAGTACTTAGAGATTTAATTAAGAACAATGCCTAGAGACATTATGATTAATGAAGAACAACACTTAGAGATATGATTAATTAAGAACAATACCTAGAGACATTATGATTAATTATTAAGAACAATACCTAGAGACATGATTAATTAAGAACAACACCTAGAGACATTAATTAAGAACAATACCTAGAGACATTATGATTAATTAAGAACAATGTCTAGAGACATTATGATTAATTAAGAACAATACCTAGAGTCATTATGATTAATTAAGAACAATGTCTAGAGACATTATAATTAATTAAGAACAATACCTCGAGACATTATGACTAATGAAGAACAATGCCTAGAGACATTATGATTAATTAAGAAAACTGGCTACACATTAACAAAGTGGATGGTACAGAAGGAAGGTGACATAAAATAATGATAATGACCATATGTTGTAGATGAGGAAAGTTTTAGTCATTAATTTGAGCATTGACTATATGTTGTAGATGAGGAAAGTTTTAGTCATTCATTTGAGCAATGACTGTATGTTGGAGATGAGGAAAGTTTTAGTCATTCATTTGAGCATAGTTGTCTTCACTTGAAGTGATGCTTCAGAATAATTCTACTTCTGTTCTGATGATGGGAAATTGGCTTTATTTAATGTTTCTTCATTTTTTAAATAAAAAATGTCACTTCTCAGATCTATGCCTTGACGAAACCAACCAGGAAGATATGACATTGAAGTGGCAGACTGGTGTCATCCCTAACTATGACTATCTTCTATACTTGAACAGGTAGATTAAGACCAGAGCAACTGGTTTATTTTATGAGAACTACATGTATATTAAATAACAGGTAGATCAAGACTAGAGCAACTCTGTTATTTTTATGTGAACTACATGTATATTAAATAACAGGTAGATCAAGACTAGAGCAACTCTGTTATTTTTATGTGAACTATATTAAATAACAGGTAGATCAAGACTAGAGCAACTCTGTTATTTTTATGTGAACTATATTAAATAACAGGTAGATCAAGACTAGAGCAACTCTGTTATTTTTATGTGAACTATATTAAATAACAGGTAGATCAAGACTAGAGTAACTCTTGTTATTTTTATGTGAACTATATTAAATAACAGGTAGATCAAGACTAGAGAAACTCTGTTATTTTTATGAGAACTATATTAAATAACAAGTAATCTGGATTTTTAAAATATAAATTTGTAACCAAACTAGCTGTATCATGCTATATTGTAGAGTTGAAACCTAGTTATGGGCTATCATTCAACTTTTTTTCCCTGTAAAATAAATTGTGAATATATGTTGAAATTCACAATCATCCTGAGGTAAAACGTCTGCCTCTAGACAGGAGGGTCCAGGGCTCAATTCCACCAGTGAGAATATTTTTCAAAAATAAAAAAATTGAATCTGTGGTTTATTGATGGCTTTACCCTCTCCTGGTCTCTGGTCAGTTAAAGCCAATGTCCAACCCTCTCGGATAATGGCAGAAAACAGGAGGTACCATGTGCACTTGTGTATGCTCAAGAACCTTTGGCATTTAAAAATTGATAAGAGAAGTAAAATAATGGCAGCTGTCTGGACAAAATAGCTAAAAACCTATTCACACTGATGAATCTGAGGCTGTGCTACAGAGTTCGTGCACGAGGGTCAGGAGATTCTCAATATTTTGGGGGAAATTGAAGCACTTTTGGATTAGTCCAGTGAGCAGTGATGATGATCTGAATTTAACCATAACAATCAGTCAGAAATATTTTATGAGAGAAATAAATAGTCTCTTGTGATGCCCTGACAATTGATGAAAAGAGATCTACTGGAGTTGACTGATTTTGGTAGATATTAGGACAAGAAGAATGCACAACAATTTAGTTTAACTTTGTTCTTGGCAAAACAGGCTTGTTATTTAGTTTGTACCATGCTCATATGTTTATTTTATGTCCCTTAAAACATTTTAATGCTTATTAAAAGATATACTTTCATATGACTATCTTTGTCAGTTTAGCGGATCGAAGTTTCAATGACTTGTCTCAGTACCCTGTCATGCCATGGGTCATTACAGATTACACAAGCCCTAAGCTGGGTAAGTGTGTGTTTGTTTTAAGAACATTCTTCTCATTACAATTTTGTCAGAGTTCATTTTGTGACTTTTATTTTATATTTACAGTTAGATTAATAATGACCTTTTGTTACAAGGACAACAAAAACTTGACTTTATTATTTGAATTTTTCAAATGATGACCTTTGTGTTAGTTATTCAGAGATTAAAAAAAAAAACTGCTGTATTAAATTGTGTTCTGAATGAAGGTTCCAGGTCACACATGGTAGTCACACTGATTGCAAACAAAATTCTAATGAAAGTTTTCTTTGAAAATGTGACGTTGAGATATTATGACGTCATCACAGAGTAGGTAGCAAAAGAGACTGTAATCAATATAGAGGTATATCTCTTCTCAGCCATGTAGGAAAGCTATATGCCAAAATCTTGGCTAAAAGGCTGGGACCAATAATAGAACTACAGTTAAGCGATTCTCAAATGGGGTTCCGAAAAAACAGAGGATGTACTGATGCTCTATTCACATTAAAACAGCTTGCAGAAAAAAACGACAGAACACAATCAAAATTTATACATAGCTTTCATTGACCAGGAAAAAGCATTTGACAGAGAACAGCTGTGGGAGATACTAACAACATACGGAGTAAGCCAACATCTAACCAACCAATTAAAAGTCTCTACATCAACAGTAGCTGCAGGGTCAGAACAGCAGCAGGCTACACAGACCACTTCGAAGTTAGATCAGGTGTAAGACAGGTGCGTACTATCCCCCTACTGTTTATTACATACATGGACTATATATGCAAGCTAGCCAACTCATCAGAGACAGAGGAGATCAACGAGCTTTTATTTGCAGACGATCAAGCACTAATACATGAAACAATAGAAGACCTACAAGAACACTTAAACAAACTCAACAGTTCAGGCACAAAATACAACATGAAAATCAACTTCAATAAAACAGAAGTCATGAATGTCGCCAAAAATAAACAGAACATCAACATAACTATAGAAGGCAGGCAACTAAAACAAGTAGAGGAATTCAAATACCTAGGAAATTTAGTGACACATGATAATTCACAAACAGCAAAGATAGAATCAAGATGCAACAAAGCTTGTCAAATCATTGGACAGTTATCACCATTATTGTCCAACAAGGAAATAACTCTGGAGGCAAAACGAGCACTATACAATACAATCTTCATCCCAATGTTGTGCTACCAATGCCAGACCTGGACCCTAGATGCAAGAACAATAAGAAAAATAACCTCTACTGAGATGAAATGTGTTAGACGAATGTCAGGAAACAGTCTGAGAGATAAGATCAGAAATGAAGAACTGAGAAAAAAGCTAGGAATAACCCCCGCCATAGACTATATAAGGAAACAACAGATAAAATGGTTTGGCCACATGACAAGGCAGAAAGATCAAAATACAACACAACGAGCCTTCAGCAAACATGAGAACACCAGACCCAAGGGTTGACCACAAAAAAGATGGATCGATGGAATATTAGAAGCACTAGGAAACATAGCAGCAACAAAAGAGCAAAAGACCGCAAATTATATCTCCCCTCGACGCTGAAAGGCAGATGAGGAAGGAAGAAAGAAGTAGAAGAAGACGATCATAGAATAGAAAACTTAGGGCAGAGTGGATAAAGGCTTATTAGTGTCATGTTGGGCCCTAAATACTCTACAGATTTCAGGCTGGAAGTAGTCAATGACTCATAGCTGACTGCATGCACCGTGTAAAGGGTTGATCCTACACTAATGTCCAATAGTGAAATCACCTTCTTGACTCTAATGGGCTGATGTCATAATATAAATGTCCAATAGTGATGTCACCTTCTTGACTCTAATGGGCTGATGTCATAATATAAATGTCTAATAGTGATATCACCTTCTTGACTCTAATGGGCTGATGTCATAATATAAATGTCCAATAGTGATGTCACCTTCTTGACTCTAATGGGCTGATGTCATAATATAAATGTCTAATAGTGATATCACCTTCTTGACTGTAATGGCCTGATGTCATAAGATAAATGTCCAATAGTGATGTCACCTTCTTGACTCTAATGGGCTGATGTCATAATATAAATGTCCAATAGTGATACCACCTGCTTGACTCTAATGGGCCAGTTTTTCCATATCACATTTCCCATGGCTGCAATGTTGTCTTCCATGACTGTCTGACTCCACAGATGAGGAGAATAGTGAATCCTTGACTTGACATTAGTGACACCATCCTTGAACATCTCAGTCCATCCATTGTATACCACTTATACACTTGTCTTTTGGCATGTGCTATAGCTGCTATGTTGGGGACTGCAGCTGCCTTTCTTTGTTTTGATCCTTCAATGAGATGAGATGTTAATTCAAATGATTCCACTGGCATGGGCGGTTGAGCAATTATGGATTTTAATTTGTTTGCAGTGATACTGGGGCCTTCAACTAACCATAACCATAACACATGTCACATTGCTGAATTTTCATCCGATGATCAATCTCAATGGTTTCATGTTTTTGCTAAACAAAAACTTGCACCACACTCACTGCTATTGCTTGGTACACTGTTGCAAGGGTGCCATCTTCTTGTTGAACCATTTCTCAAGGTTCCTGTGTGTGCTGCAAGCAAGCCAATGCTATCTGTTGGTATTTCAAAGTTGCCACCATCCCACTTCCATACAGCAGACACATAATGAGATTGATCATACACATGTTTTTTTAGACAATTTATGTGGTTTCCCATTGAATGATCATAGTAATGTTCAAACCATTCTATTTTTACAATTAAAACTTAACCATTACCTATATAATTTTCCTTTATAATTTGTATGTTGAAATAAGACAGTAATTGATATTTTTAATATCAGATCTTGAAGATGAATCAGTGTACAGAGATCTCAGTAAACCAGTTGGAGCATTGTATGCTGAAAGATTAGCCAGAATTAAGGTAGAGTAGATGGATTTATTGTGTAAATAATTAAGGGCTCATTTATCCATACAATTATTGTACATAAGGTGGTCCTTGTAGTCAGATATTTGAGATTTGACAGTCATACAAATGCAATAAAGGAGGTGGGTGGATTATGTTTCAAATTGATATGAAGTTTTTATCAAATTATTACTTGCTCATGACTTTAACGAGAGTAAGTCAAAGTCAAAGTTCCCTCCCCTGCTTTGCTAGACATGTGGGCAATATGGTGTTAGTGACCACATTATTTCTATGACAACGGCACATTTTTGGGTCATGTGGTCAGTATCATGCTAGGTTGTCTTTACTTCCCAGAAAAATCTCTGCTACCCATTTTTAGAGGCTGGGTTAACCCCGGACCCATGTCAATCTGAAAAAAAAAATTCTTGCTTTATATATTTGAAATTAGATACCCTTGGAAAATCATCTGGGAATAAATAAGAAACATGATGTATAACTTGTTAATGCATGATGATTTCAAATGCTGCCTAGCCAAGAAACGCTAGTTGTGTATTCAGAAAGAAAATCATCTAGGAATTTTGGGAATTTGACTTCCAGAACACTTACAATGGGATATAATGGATGGCATGGTTCCCAAGCGACGTATCAAGAAGATAAAGAAGGTGGTTTAAAGACATCAAGAGACCTTGAATATGACAACAGAAATGGGAGATCTGGCTGACAGAGATTCTTTCAGTTGGGCTGTGGTGAATGTAACATTCTGCTAAGGACATGTGACCTGATAATAATGGACACTTAAAATCTGGTGGGAATATAATATTAATTCTAAATATTAATTCTAAATATTAAATATCTAAATATTATTTCCAAAAGTGCTGGATTTATTTTTAATAGTAGTCTCCGCCAGTCGCAGTTGACTATGGATTTTGCAGCACCCCTAGAAATGTTGTTTCACCGTGTATTAAGTACTGGATTTGATCTAGACCAAAAGAAAGACAATAGATTGAGAAATGTTGGCATTCTCTTTGGTCAACCTCTAGACCCCCATTGTGAAAGAGAAACAATAAAGAAATAAAGAAGAGGTTTCACTTTAATTAGCCCATTACCTGAATTTACATCATGAGTTCTTGCCATGTTGCAGGAACGACTTCCTGACCTTCCAGGGCCAAAGTTCATGTATGGTTCACACTATTCTACCCCAGGTTATGTTCTCTTCTACCTGGCCAGAATTGGTATGTTCTTATAAATGATGACTTTTTGGCTGATAGTGTTCATTTTAATTGTGTTATTGAACAAAATTACATTTATAAATGAATGAAAGAATGTCACTGTTGTAAACTTCCTGCATGGCACTTGCCTTGTAATTATCTGTGAATTGTTGAATTTATTTAAGCTGTTAACACATTCTCTAGCAAAGTGTAAAACCAATATACAATTATAATATACAAACCATACTTTTCTTTCACAGACAGACAATTTCAATTAACGGCTGAATGTGTTTTATTGACTGACTTATTGCTTAAGAATACATATAGCACTGCTTTTAAGAAAGTGATTTACAGCAATTACATTTAATTATTAAGGGATTTTTAACATAATGAGGAGCTCAGGTGACAAGACAATATTTTGTACTGCCAATGAGGGATAGTCAGAATATTTTGGACTTGACTAAGAAATTGTTAAGTCAGATGGGAATGGTATGTATCAGTGGTGTGCATAACGTGCTGTGTGAAAGAAATTGGCAGGTAACTGATGCATTTGTGTATGAGAGGAAATTCAAAAAGTTTTGCACTTTAGAATAATGGGGTCAAGGCATTTACCTAACAATTGGTGAGAACTTTACTCCTTCTTTATGTATCATCTCATCATGAATTTGCCATGTGGGTTAGCCTCATCACTCCTGTCAGCATCACTCCATGGTACAAACATTAGGACTAAAGAAGAATTACATTTTGTTATTTTTGAAAATGCCATATTTAGTTTTCTGTTGCCTACATTTTCACTATGTCACAATATGCCATACTTGCCTAACATTTTCTAACATTGTTGATTTCTGCTCAGCTCCTGAGTATGTCCTGTGTCTTCAGAATGGAAAATTTGATCACCCAGACAGGATGTTTAATAAGTAAGTATATTTTCTACACAATGTGAGTGATTTACATTTATCTGATATTACTTGATGTATAATTTCATCATATGTGGGTATATAGTTTAGTACAATCTGAGTGACTGACAATCATCAGTCATTACTTGATGTATGATTTCATCATAGCTAGATATTTCTTCATCTTTCATGACCACATATGAGCAATGACTGTTTTATTAACATTTTGACTGATTTTTAATAAGAAATGGAACAAAATTCTGGACATTTTCCTATGTGTATGCTCCTCTTGTCATGATATCACCTGTAATGTTATTTCTACAATTTTCAGTTTATGTGATACCTTTAATAATGTTCTAACTGGGGCCTCAGACTTTAAAGAGTTGATTCCAGAATTTTACAGTGGATCTGGTGACTTTCTTACTCATAGAGGGGTAAGCCCAATTATATCTTTACTCTGTTGTTTCCTTTTTAAATAAAATACTGTTGATTAAAATGTTTGTTTTTGAAAGTAGGAAATCATTATTTATTGGTATATTGATACACTAGTGTGCAAAGAATTTGTGACAACAATTCAAAAATGATATTTTAAAAATAGAAATATAAGACAAGTAATGTCACTGTTGCCACATAGTGACAATCTTCCACTTCATCTTACCATTTACTCATTCAGTGTGCATGTGTTGTGTTACTAATTGACAGCATAAATAACTGTGCCTTTCAGTCAGACACATACATCATCAACATAATTGGTAGATTTGTTAAATAGGTTTAGCCCTGACAGAGGCCGTTTTTTTTGCCTACTCTTTCAACTTTTAATTACCAAAAAATGCTCACGAGTGACAACATAGCATATTGTGTTTACAGTTTTTAGATATCTGTATAAAAAAAGTGGCATGCAAAAAAAAGCTGGAATGAGGAGAAGAAAAAAAAACAAGCAAATAAGAAATAAAGAAATGTTCTCACCGATTCTTGAGATCATCTAGATCCTTATATGATTTATA
The DNA here is from genome assembly GCA_032433765.1 of Megaustenia siamemsis. NCBI lineage: Eukaryota > Metazoa > Mollusca > Gastropoda > Stylommatophora > Ariophantidae > Megaustenia > Megaustenia siamemsis. Next base: position 77,445,097 of record JAVIAB010000106.1, on the reverse strand, counting down.
CACAACAAAAAATATAACATTACTTGAATAATACATCTGTATTTAAACAATTGAGGCGGATTCATTACAATCGAAACACAAATAACACTTTTATGATGAAAGAGGTGGTAATTTTGTGTGTGTGTGGTAATTCAAAAGAAGCAACAAAAACAAAAAAAAACATTGATTATATTTTCTCATTTCGTGCTGTTCAAATATATTGCAATATGGCTGCATCTTTGCCACATGATGAAGGAGAGTTCCTGGTAAGGACTATTACTAAAATGTATTTGCTTTAAAATATAGGAATTTAATTATAAACTTTTAAAATTGGAGAATGTCATCCACAGGCTTGAGAAAAATTATCTTGGGTTGTACTACGAACACTCCCTGTATAGCTATGAGAAATCTTCTTGATTTTCCAACCATGGATGACAGGATCAAGTCTGGAGGGCACGAGCATACCTGAAGATAAGTGCAGATAAAGAACATCCATTGCACCAAGAGCTCAATGCAAGGAAAGGTGCCAGGCTAAAATGAGGCAAATCATGGGTGGGCCGAGCAGAAGATGTCATTAAACAGGTCTGTGGGTTTACCAGTATCAACACTGGCGAGAAGTGGATACCTGTGCCTATATCATTCAGGGGCACATTCTTATGTATTGTCACACTCGACAGGAAATGTAGGGAGCAGAATCCAGTAGTGGTCAATGCGGAGGTCAACGCTCTCATCTGGGATAAAACAGAGAAGGAAGATGCAGTCATCTATACAGACAGATCAGTAATAAGACACCAAAGGAGTGCATGGACATTTACAGCACGCTCGGCAGGCAGAATAGTCAAAGAAAACAGGTGTGCACAGATTATGGCCACAAGTAAAATGACGATGGAGGTGATGGCAGTGACTAGGGCATTCATCTGGTTGGAGTCACAAGCTTACACTTTTGCCTGTCTACAAAGTGATTCAATGAGAATGATAAGAAAAGGAAGGTGGGCTCTGTATGCAGGCAATGGGTAGAGTCATTGCAAAAGTCAACAATATGTAGGGTCACCTTTGTCTATGTCCTTGGATATATGGGAGTATGGGGAAATGAAAGAGCAGCCAGGTTGGCTAGCTGCACTGTCATTGAAGATGGTCAACCAATGGATCGGGCTGACATCATCAATGCCCTGTTAGATGGAAGAAGGCCCAAGACTTCCCCAACCACGAGTCCACATCACTCCTTTGGATGAAAGAGATAGGAGTTAAGATGGGCACAACCTGAAATGAGAGACTCAACAAGCATGTAAAAGTAGACTTTATCAACCAACACAGAACTGGAGTCGTCAATCGCAGGATGCTATGGGACTTGCTAAGTAGGGGATCTGAGGACCTATAGGCATGTTCGGAGTGCAGAGATGTTGACCCACAAATAACTCATTAACTCAGTCCATGTGAGTTGGATCTGCATCTGCTAAGGATTAATGTGCACAAATTCACACAGGACTACCTGTTTTTCGAGAGGGCTAGATATCTGTTCTCATTACACAAGGACCGGAAGAGATAAAGCCACAACATAACCACTGGTTTGATTTAAAAAAAAAATTGTACCACCTATGGTGGAAATCCAACTCAGAACCTTTCTGTCAGAGGCAGACATCTTAACTCTAGACCCCTACATAGTGACAGTGATATTTGTACAAGAACAAAAAGAAACTGTGCTGGAACAGATAGTGGCAACATGCAGAGTTGAGGACATGAAATAGATACTTAATTTTGATCTTTCTTTTCCACTTGTCAGCTGCTCACTCTCTGTAGTCTCTTGTGTAAAGGTGTATCTCTTTATTGGTTGTTTTTCTGGTGAGCATGTGTGTTGTTAATGGTGGGGTATGTTGGAGAATATTTCAAGTCCTATTGGTAGGACTGTGTAGTGGTGGATGACCCACTGCTTCTATGGCAGTTGAAATTACCAGCAGTTTAGTTCATGAAAGGGATCAGGTCTGTTATTGTGTTATTAGCGGGTCATCATCATTGCATTCCGAACATGTCCATAGGTGCTCAGATCCCCTCCTCAGGAAGTCTCGCAGTGTCCAGCAACTAACGACTCCAGTTCTGTGTTGGTTGATTAGTCTTCTTCCACGCCCACTAATGTGCCCATCTTAACTTCCATCTCTTTCATCCAAAGGAGTGACGTGGACTCATGACTGTCGAAGTCCTGTGTCCTTCCCACTTCCTGGAGGGCATTGATGATGTCCGCCCAATCCATTGGTTGACCGTTGCCAACCTGTCCGCTCTTTCATTTCTCTGTACTCCTGCATGTCCATCAGGTTTGTTTAAGTGTTAATTGACAGAACAATATTACGTCAATTGGTCTCTTTTCAGCTATTGCATTTAGGGTCAGGCTTTGCTTGATATTTGACTAATGTGTGGATATTTGTAGAAGTGGTCCAGACGGTTCAGCCTTTCTTACTGTTATTGACTTCTTAGATTCTGTTTGCATATGTTGAGGTTAGTGTTACGAAAGTGAGAAGAAAAAAGTAAAGTAAAGTACTCCCATCACGCCAAGGGGCGTATAGGGAATATGGTGTTAGTGACCATAAATTTTACAGACCCTCAGCACATGATTTTTGGGGTAATGTGGTTGTTATTACGTCCGTGCTGCTTTACTTTCCCAGAAAAAAATCCGGTACCCATTAAAGGCTGGGTGAACCGGAGCCGTCGGTTGGGATCGAACCCTACCTCTTGTCCTTTGTAGTCCAGTTCACTAACCTCTGAGCTATCACGGCTTCCAAAGTGAGAAGAAGTTTAACATATATTTATATAGTGAGGAAGACATAGACCTAGTATTGCAGTGGCTCTAGATGTACAAGATACAGCTACTTCAGCAGAACCTGAGAAAGCAAGAATTTGATGAGAGCTCAGCACATCATCTTAATGGCTTCCATAGATCATCAACAGTATGGCAGCACTAAATTGTTGTGAGGCATTAACAAAGCAGCACTTAGCAGTTCATGTTAGTTCATCAATCACATTTATTTTGGCTGAGAGCTCTTCAGCAATACTACATCTTGTTGCTTGGGAGCCTCAAATATATTTTGTTCATTGTCAAATTATATTGATATGAGTATTTGGCTTCACCTCCATTAATTTAAAATGTTTTTTTTTTTTTTTATCTGAACAGATAATTAACTTTGGATTTAGAAATGATGGAAGGCCAGTGGGAGATGTAGAGCTTCCTCCATGGGCATCATGTGAGACTAAGCACTGACCTGTCTTACTTTATTTTCATGCATTAAATAGCATATAGTCTGTGAAAAGGCCTCATTTAAAAGAAAAAAGAAGATAAAGACCTTTGATATTAAATCTACATACATATGTGACCAGAATCATGTGTGGATGTGAATAAAGTAAAATATAGCTTTCACATATTATTGTAATTATTTAGCTTCACTGGTTTTGCTTGAATCAAACCATTTGTGCTGTCTAATTTAATTTTGAGTAACCACCAACAAATAAAATCACTTTCATTTTGTATGCAGCTCCTTCTGAGTTGATATCTATTTTACGGAGAGCACTGGAGTCAGATTTTGTGTCTCGTCAAATTCACAGATGGATTGATCTCATCTTTGGCTACCAACAGCGTGGAGAAGAAGCAGAGAAGGCAGACAATGGTAATCTTCTATATTCCAATCCTTCCATTGCTGATGATTATATGCATGATATATTGAATCACTTTCAATTTGTTCTCTCTTTGTTTAGACTTTAACATTTCTTTATCTATCTTTCGTTTGCCTGTCTATATCTGCAATGTTATTTCCTGTATACATTTTACTGTCTTTTGTCATTTTTGCAGTGACCCATATAGTTTTGTCTGTAGTGTTGTATCTATGGGCCAATGGATTTTCCTCAGGCTACTATATTCAGTACAGTCTTGAAGTACGTGTTCAGCAGTCTGGGGCACCTGTCTACATGTACAAGTAGTTGAGGTCCCGATCTTGAATTTTGTATACATATAACTATGGAGTCGATTGTGTCCTGTTCTGAGGTGTATAATGATAACTTGTTCACATCTATTCATACTATGAAAGGCATCCTGATTTGGGGCTTGTGGTCTTCCGATTGATTTTATTATCTGTTTCTTCTGATGGTATGTAACTGGTGCATCTGGTTGTGTGCCTGTTGAACCTTCCTTTGCCAGCTGATCTGCTCTCTTGTTTCCTGGTATTCCACAGTGAGACGGGATCCACTGCAAGGTGACCCTGTGGTGCTTGCAGAGTTCAGTCAATAGGGTCTGCAGATGTGGCAATTTTCTGGACTATAGTGCCTGGGGTGCTGCTCTTGCATCTATCAAAAACTCTACAGGCTGTGGGCTAAGATTACTGTTCAGCAGTTTTTCTATAGCCAAATTTATTGCTTGAATTTCTGCATCATAATTGTGACAATATTTCCCTGTTGCTATTTTATTCATATCCCTAGTGTTATTTGGGTACTCTATGTATGCACCTGATCCCCTATTCTTTACTGCATCCTGTGCTAATCCATCTGTGTACACACAAATCAATAGATCTGTGTCTTCAAGATAAATGAAACACTTTAAATCATGAATGTTGGACAGCCTGAGATTGATTAATGTGATGAAGTTGACACAAGCCATTAACTCTCAGACACACACACACACAACTGATTATATGGACTGTCTTAGCTTTCTTTTATTTTCTGGGCTGTGTTTGAGGAGTTGAACCTTGACTATCACAAAACTACTGTAAGACAGTCTTCTATATCTACAGATCCCACCATCCTAGAGCAACTGTAATACTAAGTCTTCTATATCTACATACCCCACCATCCTAGAACTAATGTAATACTAAGTCTTCTATATCAACAGACCCCCACCATCCTAGAACTAATGTAATACTAAGTCTTCTATATCTACAGATCCCACCATCCTAGAACTAATGTAATACTAAGTCTTCTATATCAACAGACCCCCACCATCCTTGAACTACTATAATACTAAGTCTTCTATATCAACAGACCCCACCATCCTAGAACTATTGTAATACTAAGTCTTCTATATCTACAGACCCCACCATCCTAGAACTACTATAATACTAAGTCTTCTATATCAACAGACCCTACCATCCTAGAACTACTGTAATACTAAGTCTTCTATATCAACAGACCCCACCATCCTAGAGCTACTGTAATACTAAGTCTTCTATATCAACAGACCCCACCATCCTAGAGCTACTGTAATACTAAGTCTTCTATATCTACACACCCCACCATCCTAGAGCTACTGTAATACTAAGTCTTCTATATCTACAGACCCCACCATCCCAAAACTTCTGTAAGACTAAGTCTTCTATATCTACAGACCCCACCATCCCAAAACTTCTGTAAGACTAAGTCTTCTATATCTACAGACCCCACCATTCCAAAACTTCTGTAAGACTAAGTCTTCTGTATGGAGAGACCTGCCCACCTCCTCCATCTTACCACATTGGCCAGTTTAATTTGATATAAACTGTTTGTGGGAAGTCTGTTTTGATATAAACTGTTTGTGGGAAGTCTGTTTTGATATAAACTGTTTGTGGGAAATCTGTTTTGATATAAACTGTTTGTGGGAAGTCTGTTTTGATATAAACTGTTTGTGGGAAGTTTGTTTTGATATAAACTGTTTGTGGGAAGTTTGTTTTGATATAAACTGTTTGTGGGAAGTCTGTTTTGATATAAACTGTTTGTGGGAAGTCTGTTTTGATATAAACTGTTTGTGGGAAGTCTGTTTTGATATAAACTGTTTATGGGAAGTCAGTTTTTATATAAACTGTTTGTGGGAAGTCTGTTTTGATATAAACTGTTTGTGGGAAGTCTGTTTTGATATAAACTGTTTCTGGGAAGTCTGTTTTGATATAAACTGTTTGTAGGAAGTCTGTTTTGATATAAACTGTTTGTGGGAAGTTTGTTTTGATATAAATTGTTTGTGGGAAGTCTGTTTTGATATAAACTGTTTGTGGGAGTCTAATGTTTTGGAGGTGATGTGAGTAGCACTAACTCCAAACTCAATGAAACTGCGATGCCTAGGAGTGTGCTGTAGTTAGTAAAGTAAAGTACCCATTCACGCCAAGTGGCGTATAGGGAAATATAGTGTTAGTGACCCTTTATTTTACAGACCTTCAGCACATGATTTTTGGGGTAATGTTGTCGGTATTACGCCTGTGCTGCTTTACTTTCTCAGAAAAAAATCTGGTACCCATTTAAGGCTGGGTGATCCTGGAAGCCGTCAGTTGGGATCGAACCCTACCCCTTGTCCTTTGTAGTCCAGTTCACTAACCACTGAGCTATCGCGGCTCCCGCTGTAGTTATCACAGAAGTCAAATGTTGGGGCTGGGTGCTCTAGGGACAAGAAGGTTTGAAACCCACTGGGAGTGGTGCAGATATTGTTCTCTTGAAATCTGTGATGTCCTTGTGACTTTACCTCTTCTTGTCTCTAGTGAGGATGTCCTAGCCCTCTGAGATGATGGCAAAAAACAGGAGGTCCCCTGTGCACTCTGTGCATGTTAAAGATCACTGGGCTGTTAAAAATTGAAGAGATTAGGCTCTGTCTGGGCAAAATTGTTAAGTAATCAACTCCTGCTGAAGATGAAATTGCTTGGAGAAAAGGTGCAAATATTGTGGCTTGCTGTAAACTAGTGACATAATGCCCATCGTTTTGGTGAACTCTGTAGATGATTTGTTTATTTCTGAGTTCTGTTCAAACTAAAATGTTTGCGTGTGTGTACAGTCCAAAATCTAGAGGTAATCTTATATTTTGTGACATATCAATTTGAGTTTGGTAAAGTTATTCAGATTTTTACCTTTTTTTTTCAGTATTTTATTACCTGACATATGAGGGTGCAGTTGATCTTGACAGGTGAGAGTTATAATTAGTTATTGGTATGATTGTTATATGTTGTAGTGTCAGTGGTATGATTGTTATATGTTGTAGTGTCAGTGGCATGATTGTTATATGTTGTAGTGTCAGTGGTTGCTAGTGAGATATGTTGTAGTGTCAGTGGTTGGTATTGAGATATATTGTAGTGTCAATGGTTGGTAATCAGATATATTGTAGTGGAGGTGAGATATATTGTAGTGTCAGTGGTTGTTAGATATATTGTAGTGGAAGTGGTTGTTAGTCAGATATATTGTAGTGTCAGTGGTTGTTAGTCAGATATATTGTAGTGGAAGTGAGATATATTGTAGTGTCAGTGGTTATTAGTCAGATATATTGTAGTGGAAGTGAAATATATTGTAGTGTCAGTGGTTGTTAGTCAGATATATTGTAGTGGAAGTGAGATATATTGTAGTGTCAGTGGTTGTTAGTCAGATATATTGTAGTGGAAGTGAAATATATTGTAGTGTCAGTGGTTGTTAGTCAGATATATTGTAGTGGAAGTGAGATATATTGTAGTGTCAGTGGTTGTTAGTCAGATATATTGTAGTGGAAGTGAAATATATTGTAGTGTCAGTGGTTGTTAGTCAGATATATTGTAGTGGAAGTGAGATATATTGTAGTGTCAGTGGTTATTAGTCAGATATATTGTAGTGGAAGTGAGATATATTGTAGTGTCAGTGCTTGTTGTTAGTCAGATATATTGTAGTGTCAGTGGTTGGTAGTCAGATATATTGTAGTGTCAGTGGTTGTTAGTCAGATATATTGTAGTGTCAGTGGTTGTTAGTCAGATATATTGTAGTGGAAGTGAGATATATTGTAGTGTCAGTGGTTGTTAGTCAGATATATTGTAGTGGAAGTGAGATATATTGTAGTGTCAGTGGTTGTTAGTCAGATATATTGTAGTGGAAGTGAGATATATTGTAGTGTCAGTACTTGTTAGTCACATATATTGTAGTGTCAGTGGTTGGTAGTCAGATATATTGTAGTGGAATTGAGATATATTGTAGTGTCAGTGGTTGTTAGTCAGATATATTGTAGTGGAAGTGAGATATATTGTAGTGTCAGTGGTTGTTAGTCAGATATATTGTAGTGGAAGTGAAATATATTGTAGTGTCAGTGGTTGTTAGTCAGATATATTGTAGTGGAGGTGAGATATATTGTAGTGTCAGTGGTTGTTAGTCAGATATATTGTAGTGGAAGTGAAATATATTGTAGTGTCAGTGGTTGTTAGTCAGATATATTGTAGTGGAATTGAGATATATTGTAGTGTCAGTGGTTGTTAGTCAGATATATTGTAGTGGAAGTGAGATATATTGTAGTGTCAGTGGTTGTTAGTCAGATATATTGTAGTGGAAGTGAAATATATTGTAGTGTCAGTGGTTGTTAGTCAGATATATTGTAGTGGAGGTGAGATATATTGTAGTGTCAGTGGTTGTTAGTCAGATATATTGTAGTGGAGGTGAGATATATTGTAGTCTCAGTGATTGGTAGTTAGATATATTGTAGTGGAAGTGAGGTATATTGTAGTGTCAGTGGTTGTTAGTCAGATATATTGTAGTGGAAGTAAGATATATTGTAGTGTCAGTGGTTGTTAGTCAGATATATTGTAGTGGAAGTGAAATATTTTGTGGTGTCAATGGTTGGTTGGTAGTGAGGTAGGCTACTGAGGTCAAGAAGTTGAGTTCATTCCCCTGTTCCATTCTCCATGTTTCATCCAATGGGCAGCAGAAATCTTTTCTTGGAAGTAAAGTTTGTAGTGCTGACCAAATAACTCAAAACTGTAACACTGATATGAGCACCAACATCACATTCCCTATAACACCATATTAATATAGTTCTTGATTTACTTTATCATAATATAACAAATAATCTTTCTAAGAGTTCAGTGAATTTGAGTTTTTATTGTAGAAAATTGTATTTTTTGGTTCTTATTACATGTGCTGCTTATTCCTGTCTTAATTTATGTGGTAGAGTTGGCTTTTATAAGTAATAAATATTCATGTTTTGTGCGAAAGATAAGTCTGTTTCTGTTGTATACCTATCTTGTACATCTTTGTGAAACACATAATTAAATGTCACATTGTTGTTGTCACCATGTGCAGCATAACAGATGCAGCAGAACGCAGAAGCTTAGAGACCCAAATTATGGAGTTTGGCCAGACTCCAAAACAGCTTTTCAAGACTCCTCACCCTCAACGCTTTACTTTACAAAGTATTCCCAAAATTGTCTGTGATGTCTTGTCAAGCCCACAGTCCACAGAGACCAGTCATGTGCAGCTGGACATCAACGACCTTCCACCTAATGAGAGCTCAGGTATCCCAGTCACTGTGGTAATAGAAATGCAAGATGACATGTCCACATTATTTCTTTCTGTCTCTCTTCTTTTCTCTTAAGATTTAGAATGACATATTTTGTAATTGTTTCATATGTAATAAATATATTTTTTTAAATTTTTTTTTTGCGTTCGCCAGCTTTCACCTTTGGCGAAGTTCCTAAAGACTAGGAACTGAATTTTGTGTGTTAATGCGTTTTTCCCTGGCAGTCGTGTGCATAGGAGTCCCTCGCCGTACAGGCAGATAACTCTGTCTTCAGAGGTACTTATATTTTTTCGTCGATGAGTAATTGACATTTCAAGCCAGGCCACGCTACTGAGGCCAGGGGTGGTTACCACAGAGAGAAATTGCAAATAATAATCCCAACTGGTTCAGCCAGGATTTGAAATCACAACCTCTCTATCTCGAGGCCGGCATCTTGCCTCGAGACCAACCAGTCCCCTATAAAAATATAAAATCTCTTCATCATTGTCATCTCTGGGACAACTGAGTTCTGTAATAAATAGAGGACTTCTCCACAATAAAAATAAATGATAAAAAACCCAAAATGGTAATCAAACCAAAGTGACAGTTCTAACATATAGTTGTTTTTATAGGACAATAACAACAGTCCACTATAGCCAGCTTCAAGCCTAATAAATGAGAAACTTTAGACAATTCATATGAAGGATAAAGAAGTAACAAGATGCACAAGCAAGCATTAGATCTTAGATTTAAGATAAAGTGCTTGCAAACACAGATAGAACAGTCATAATTCAATACCAATTACAACTGAGTGTTATTGAGGGAAGACACATACTAAGTAAATTACACTTGCCATATTAGGGAAGACACGCGCTAAGTTAATAACACTTGCCAAGATTCTATTAGAGTCTGTTAGGGACTGAGTGGCCTAGAGGTAAGACTCCAGCCTCTGGACAACAAGGTCCAAGGTTTGAATCCCACCACAGGTAGTGAGAATTTTTCTGAAGGAATCCATGGTTTTATAATAGCTTCCCATCTCTGGATAGTAAGATCTGATGTCTAGCCCTCTCAGATCACAATGGCTCTCCCATCTCTGGATAGTAAGATCTGATGTCTAGCTCCCTCAGATCACAATGGCTCTCCCATCCCATCTCTGGATAGTAAGGTCTGATGTCTAGCCCTCTCAGATCACAATGGCTCTCTCATCTCTGGGTAGTAAGGTCTGATGTCTAGCTCTCTCAGATCACAATAGCTCTTCCATCTGTGGGTAGTAAGGTCTGATGTCTAGCCCTCTCAGAACACAATGGCTCTCCCATCTCTGGGTAGTAAGGTCTGATGTCTAGCCCTCTATATCAGAATGGCACTTCAATCTCTGGGTAGTAAGGTCTGATGTCTAGCCCTCTAGATCACAATGGCTCTCTCATCTCTGGGTAGTAAAGTCTGATGTCTAGCCCTCTCAGATCACAATGGCTCTCCCATCCCATCTCTGGATAGTAAGGTCTGATGTCTAGCCCTCTCAGAACACAATGGCTCTTCCATCTCTGGGTAGTAAAGTCTTATGTCTAGCTCTCTCAGCTCACAATGGCTCTCCCATCCCATATCTGGGTAGTAAAGTCTGATGTCTAGCCCTCTAGATCACAATGGCTCTTCCATCTCTGGGTAGTAAGATCTGATGTCTAGCCCTCTAGATCACAATGGCTCTTCCATCTCTGGGTAGTAAGATCTGATGTCTAGCCCTCTAGATCACAATGGCTCTTCCATCTCTGGGTAGTAAGATCTGATGTCTAGCCCTCTAGATCACAATGGCTCTTCCATCTCTGGGTAGTAAGATCTGATGTCTAGCCCTCTAGATTACAATGGCTCTCCCATCTCTGGGTAGTAAAGTCTGATATCTAACCCTCTATATCAGAATGGCACTTCCATCTCTGGGTAGTTAGGTCTGATGTCTAGCCCTCTAGATTACAATGGCTCTCCCATCTCTGGGTAGTTAGGTCTGATGTCTAGCCCTCTAGATTACAATGGCTCTCCCATCTCTGGGTAGTTAGGTCTGATGTCTAGCCCTCTAGATTACAATGGCTCTCCCATCTCTGGGTAGTTAGGTCTGATGTCTAGCCCTCTAGATTACAATGGCTCTCCCATCTCTGGGTAGTTAGGTCTGATGTCTAGCCCTCTAGATTACAATGGCTCTCCCATCTCTGGGTAGTTAGGTCTGATGTCTAGCCCTCTAGATTACAATGGCTCTCCCATCTCTGGGTAGTTAGGTCTGATGTCTAGCCCTCTAGATTACAATGGCTCTCCCATCTCTGGGTAGTTAGGTCTGATGTCTAGCCCTCTAGATTACAATGGCTCTCCCATCTCTGGGTAGTTAGGTCTGATGTCTAGCCCTCTAGGTTACAATGGCTCTCCCATCTCTGGGTAGCAAGGTCTGATGTCTAACACTCTCAGATCACAATGAAAAAATGAGGCCCCATGTGCACTCTGATTACAGCAAAGAACCTTTGGCCATTAAAAGTACACAGAAATAATGTCTAAAACAGGCACTGCCTGACAAAATTAAGCACTTTTAAGTATTCACATTTTCTGTAAGAAAAGCTGTACATGTCAAATTGTTCCTAGTGTCTTGTCAATCAATCATTTTTGTATGATGTGACTAAATGCAGTATAATTATATTCAGATCAGAGAATAGAAGATCCCACAGAGGGCACATTTGTCCTGAACCTAAGCAAGCTGACTGCCTATTTACAGTATACACTACATAAAGAGTAAGTCTAATAAGAATATTGAGCACTTGGTGTCAGTGAGCACTTGTTCTGTTACATACGTACAATGATTGTTAATAAAATACTGGTTTGTAGACATAACTCATTGACATCAGATTGCTATGATCTCTCTTATCAAGACACCTTTATGTCATTGTCCTTAAATGTCATGGCAGTTTAGGGAGCTCTGAACAAATTATTGTCTCAAATAATAATTGTTTATCAATTGATGATATTTATTGCCTACGTAACTCATTTAGTAATGGCACATCTCCTTCTTCTTGGCCAGAGATCATCAGTATAGACAATTTTAAAAATTGTAGAAAAATGTGGTATGGTAACAGCTTTACGTAGGTGAGTAACAAAACAAAAGTGGTATGGTAACAGCTTTACGTAGGTGAGTAACAAAACAAAAGTGGTATGGTAACAGCTTTACGTAAGTGAGTAACAAAACAAAAGTGGTATTGCAACAGCTTTACGTAGGTGAGTAACAAAACAAAAGTGGTATGGCAACAGCTTTACGTAGGTGAGTAACAAAACAAAAGTGGTATGGCAACAGCTTTACGTAGGTGAGTAACAAAACAAAAGTGGTATGACAACAGCTTTACGTAGGTGAGTAACAAAACAAAAGTGGTATGGCAACAGCTTTATGTAGGTGAGTAACAAACAAAAGTGGTATGGTAACAGCTTTACGTAGGTGATTAACAAAACAAAAGTGGTATGGTAACAGCTTTACGTAGGTGAGTAACAAAACAAAAGTGGTATGGTAACAGCTTTACGTAGGTGAGTAACAAACAAAAGTCGACGTTTCGGCCAAGTAAGCTTTCAGCTGGAACAACAAACAACAACACACAAATATATATTTATAAGGATATGTACACAAATCTAACTACAAGGCAATAATATACTAGATACTCAAGAAAGAAAAAGAAAGACCACTTCCCTGTGGTCCAGAAGAAAAAATTGGTATAGCTTAGCTTTACAGCAGTTTCACATCGCTATGCATCTTGGTGTCTTTACTCAATCATCAGTATAGCCAGTTTAATGTATCTTATAGAACAGTAACTAAGTTGCTCAACATTACAGTCTGTGGCATCCTTCACTTGGTATACAAGTGTGGCTCACACCATTCATTTCTGTTTGTACATTTCTCTGCTAAGTTATCTTTGATCCATCTCTCTGGAATTCACAGCATGGCAGTTCAAGTAATAGATCTCTCCTAACAAATGATTTATTCCAGCTTGGCAGTCTGCCTGTTCTCACAGTTTGTGCTATTTTTCTTGGTTGCAGCTGTAGAGCAGTTCTTGAAAGTAGAATGCAATTAACACAGACATCACAAATATTCTTTTTTCCCATTATATCATATAACTATGAATTACAATAGAAGAATGTACTATCTTGTTCTCATTATATCATAAATAACTATGAAATACAGTCGAACAATGTACTATCTGCCTAATTAGCATACATGATCTATGGTTTCTTTCTCTAGTGCTGTGACGGAGGTCCGGATGTCACCAGATGGCCACAGTACATTCTCAGTGTCACAAGGTCGGTAACAGTTATTTTAGCACTCTTTTCTACAGAAGTTACATATTATTTGTAACATGTTAAATGTTGCTCTTTGATTCACTAGAGCAATGTTCAGTAGTAGTACTCAGTATTTTCCTGACCGGGGGCCTCGGTAGCCTAGTTGGGAAAACCACCCGACTGGACTACCGACGTTCGGACAACCTGTGTTCGATTCCCGCTGGGAGCAGTGTGAATTGTACTCATGGTTGGAAAAAAAAAATACCCCCACGGTCGACCCAACCGTTGACAGAAATGGGTACCAGGGTATTACCCTGGGAAGGTGAGGAATGTTGCTTCGCATCGTGAGTTTCAATGCTTGAAGTGACACTATCCAGAAATATCTGAACATTTCTGGATAGGCGGCCGAGCACATATGGGTGGAAACTCACGTGCTAAGATGCCGGTTCAAGTCTCGTACTTTACCTTTACCTATTTTCCTGACCACACAGAGCAGCCTTGGTGCACAAATTTGGTAGCATAGGCAAGTGGCCTCACAGGACTTGTGGACTGACTTCACAACTCATCTCCTCATTCCTGGAAGAGCACGCTGCAGTTAATTCAGACATCTTTGGTGTCATTACTGTATTCTACATTGATGTAACATCATTATGTTTTTGATCCACACAGACATCTTGGGTGTCATTACTGTGTTCCACATTAATGTAACATCATCATATTTTTGATCCACACAGACAGTTTCTTAAAGATGTACTCACTGGAGGACCAGATGCAGCTCCGTAGTGTTAACATGTCTCTAATGGTGAGTTTAAGTTTTGACTTTCTCTCTTGCCATTGTTTTAGATCTCATTATTAGCTCTTTCTTCTGTCATCATTTCATATAAAATGACAATCATTTTTTTTAAACATAATTTTCTATAGCATATTTACATCTCTCTTATGTACAATTGATTTCTGTTTTTATTGTAACCCCTTGCTCTAGGTTTTCAGAGTAATTAATTTCCTGGTGTTAATGTTCAGAAGAAATAGTTATAAGATTAGTTTGTATAGGTGACTTGTTTCCCTACAAGATAGACCCTCTAGTTCTGCACTGACTTGCATATTAATGGATTATACAAATTGTTGGCAGGCCTTGTCCAGCTGTGAAGTGATTGAGGACAAAACAATTGTGGTAGGCTGCTGGGACAACAAAGTGTGAGTATTATCATCACTTATAAACACATACATCTATTTATATGAGGGCGCTTTGACAAGTTTTGACTCCAGCAATTCTCTCTCTATGAAAATAGTGCTCCGAGACATGTAACATAGATGTGATGATAGTGAAGAGACTATCAGGACTTGTAACAGTGTTCACCTGAAGCTTGATGTATTTATTCACACAGCAGACATTACAATGGCAACAGACATGGATGTATGATTGAAGCAACTGACTGTGATTGAGTTCCTTACTGTAACCCATTGATACTCATTGATGAATGACTGTGGTGTATGGTAACAACTGTGTGGATGTATGCACAGTTAGAAGGTGGGCAAGGACTGTAAAGAGAGACTGTACTGCTATGATGAACCTGCATGACCAGGCTCTCTGCTGACAACTGATCACAGCCACACATATGCAGCATCAAGCAGACTTGGACAAACTGATTTCAATCGCAGTGTCTAGCAGAAAAATATTGTCACAATGCTTGTGATTGTCATTAGCAAATCCATACATTATCCATGCTTTGCTTGTGTATAGAAAAGTGTGTGTAAGACAGGACCCACTGACACTAGAAATGAAATAGCATCAACAGCAGGTGTGTCTTCTAACACGATATGAACATGACTACAATGCCTTTCTTTGCTTAATTGTCACTGGCAGCAGCAGCAGCAGCAGCACATCATTATGACCCAGAAAACAAGTGCTAGTCTATGGAGTACAAATACAAGGGCTCACCTACCCAACTAAAGTTTAATTATCATTTCGGTGAGGAACATGATAACGACCATTTATTGGGACTGAGAGTGCATAGTCCACACAGAATTTTTTTGTAACATGGCAATGCTGTTAACTGTGATTGTTATGTGACAATGTTGCAGAATCTATGTGCACATTTGCTGTATCTTTGTCTAGACAAACATACAATTCTTCATAACAATGCTTGCCTACACATGAGTTAACAAATAGTGGCTGCGTTGGAACATCTCAAGTTTGATGACATTCATCCACTGTACAGCCTTGGTCTAACACCTGGCAGCTTCTTCCTATTCTCAAATCTGAAGGAACACATCAAGGGACACTTCTACAGCTCTGACAAGGAGGTGTATACAGCTGTGTGTATATGGTACCATGAGAAGGGACACTTCTACAGCTCTGACAAGGAGGTGTATACAGCTGTGTGTATATGGTACCATGAGAAGGGACACTTCTACAGCTCTGACAAGGAGGTGTATACAGCTGTGTGTATATGGTACCATGAGAAGGGACACTTCTACAGCTCTGACAAGGAGGTGTATACAGCTGTGTGTATATGGTACCATGAGAAGGGACACTTCTACAGCTCTGACAAGGAGGTGTATACAGCTGTGTGTATATGGTACCATGAGAAGGGACACTTCTACAGCTCTGACAAGGAGGTGTATACAGCTGTGTGTATATGGTACCATGAGAAGGGACACTTCTACAGCTCTGACAAGGAGGTGTATACAGCTGTGTGTATATGGTACCATGAGAAGGGACACTTCTACAGCTCTGACAAGGAGGTGTATACAGCTGTGTGTATATGGTACCATGAGAAGGGACACTTCTACAGCTCTGACAAGGAGGTGTATACAGCTGTGTGTATATGGTACCATGAGAAGGGACACTTCTACAGCTCTGACAAGGAGGTGTATACAGCTGTGTGTATATGGTACCATGAGAAGGGACACTTCTACAGCTCTGACAAGGAGGTGTATACAGCTGTGTGTATATGGTACCATGAGAAGGGACACTTCTACAGCTCTGACAAGGAGGTGTATACAGCTGTGTGTATATGGTACCATGAGAAGGGACACTTCTACAGCTCTGACAAGGAGGTGTATACAGCTGTGTGTATATGGTACCATGAGAAGGGACACTTCTACAGCTCTGACAAGGAGGTGTATACAGCTGTGTGTATATGGTACCATGAGAAGGGACACTTCTACAGCTCTGACAAGGAGGTGTATACAGCTGTGTGTATATGGTACCATGAGAAGGGACACTTCTACAGCTCTGACAAGGAGGTGTATACAGCTGTGTGTATATGGTACCATGAGAAGGGACACTTCTACAGCTCTGACAAGGAGGTGTATACAGCTGTGTGTATATGTTACCATGAGAAGGGACACTTCTACAGCTCTGACAAGGAGGTGTATATAGCTGTGTGTATATGGTACCATGAGAAGGGACACTTCTACAGCTTTGACAAGGAGGTGTATACAGCTGTGTGTATATGGTACCATGAGAAGGGACACTTCTACAGCTTTGACAAGGAGGTGTATACAGCTGTGTGTATATGGTACCATGAGAAGGACACTTCTACAGCTTTGACAAGGAGGTGTATACAGCTGTGTGTATATGGTACCTGAGAAGGACACTTCTACAGCTTTGACAAGGAGGTGTATACAGCTGTGTGTATATGGTACCATGAGAAGGACACTTCTACAGCTTTGACAAGGAGGTGTATACAGCTGTGTGTATATGGTACCATGAGAAGGACACTTCTACAGCTCTGACAAGGAGGTGTATACAGCTGTGTGTATATGGTACCATAAGAAGGGACACTTCTACAGCTTTGACAAGGAGGTGTATACAGCTGTGTGTATATGGTACCATGAGAAGGGACACTTCTACACCTGACAAGGAGGTGTATACAGCTGTGTGTATATGGTACCATGAGAAGGGACACTTCTACAGCTTTGACAAGGAGGTGTATACAGCTGTGTGTATATGGTACCATGAGAAGGGACACTTTACAGCTTTGACAAGGAGCTGTATACAGCTGTGTGTATATGGTACCATGAGAAGGGACACTTCTACACCTGACAAGGAAGTGTATTCAGCTGTGTGTATATGGTACCTTGAGAAGGGACACTTCTACAGCTCTGACAAGGAGGTGTATACAGCTGTGTGTATGGTACCTTGAGAAGAGACACTTCTACAGCTCTGACAAGGAGCTATATACAGCTGTGTGTATATGGTACCATGAGAAGACGCTCAATTTTTTCCTCAACATGATGCAACAACATATCAAACATTTCCATTTTTGTGTGAACCTGGATAGTGACTACATTGAAAAATAATGACACCCCCATGTAAAGTACATTCCAAACTTTTGTAAAACATATAGTTCATGTGTGTATCTGTATCTTGCATTTATTAAAATGATCTTTTCAGAAGAAAAACTTTAAAACTGTCCAGAGTATGTTATTATTTGCTTCAATGAGTGTGCTGTATTGCATCATGACTGCTATTTTTTATATTATTAAAGTAAAGATTACCTCCATGCTTTGCTAGGCATATGGTATCAGTGACCATACTTTTTCCCATGACAACAGCACATTTTTGGCTGATGTTGTCTCTATCATGCCAGGCCACTTTTACTTGCCAGAAAAATCTCTGGTACCCATTTTTAGAGGCTGGAAAAACATCAGAGCTTTGTCATCCAAAACAAATTCTGCAGCATCTGAGAGCTGATTGTACCTTAACCATTCTGATCAGGAAGTGGACACACTAATATATTGTCTGTGTGTGCATGCCATCTGATAATTCACACCTCTCAAGACTAAAGTAAAGCTCTCATGATTGTTAGTGTGTCTCATAGATTACCATGTAATAGTATCCAGCAAGGATCACAGGACCAAATAGTCTCATGTGATAGTGTTGGACAAAAGTTAACAAAGTAATATTACATGTATTTTTGTACACATTGATATACTTCTGAGACATGCATAAGTCATATCAATCTTCCATTGATGGATAAATCAGTTAATGATAAATAAAAATGATAATTCACCATCTCATTGTTTACAACGCAAGAAGTCTTGCATGACTCAAACACTGGCCATTTTGGAATTCAGATCTATTGTTACTACTTTTGGCTACACCACTAAGTCTCCTCCACTCTGGAAACACTACATATTGATGGTAAAGTAAAGGTAAAGTACGAGACTTGAATCGGCTTCTTAGCACACGAGTTTTCGCCCATATGTGCTTGGCCGCCTGTCCAGAAGTGTTCGGAGACTTCTCGATAGTGTCGCTTCAAGCATCAAAACTCATGATGCGAGGTGGCATTCCTCACTTTCCCAGAGTACTACCCTGGTAACCATTTCTGCCAGCGGCTGGGTCGACTTGGGGGGGGGGGGGGGTCCAACATGAGTATAAATTCACAAACTGCTTCCAGCGGGAATCATAACTTGATAGTGTCAGCACTCATCTGCTGTCCATGAAAGCTTAACTCTCAATGACTAATCACAATTCTCTAATCACTTCTCGAGCAAGTCTCGCTGTGGTTCATTCATTTCACAAGGATTATCTCTTCCCATATGCTCTACAACTCTGGACTTCAAGCTCTCCTTTACTTGTTCATGTTCCAATGGTTCTCATTCCTCTAACAGCGACCCCAACACTATTACATTTAGTAATAAGCCAAATGCTTTATTCTCAGGTATTTTTACAGCATAGAGTATGGCAGAGTCTTAGACACCTTGAATGGACATGATGATGCAGGTATTTACACATTTCTAAAGTTTTATTGTTAAAAAAAAGATGTCCAAATATTGGTGATTGTCTTGTGTTCATCATGAAAGTCTCCTACACAGAATGTTAGAAGGTAACTATTCTGTCAGAATGAGGACAAGAACATTAAACAACTCCATTTGTCAGCTTGCAAGGATATGTTGCTAAGGTTTATGCTGATCCAAAACCAACTGCTTGGATAGGGGACAGTGGAGACACATGTTCAGACATTCACCAGGCCCCCATTGTCTAGTCTGGTGTGTTAACACTCAATAATTAAACCTGATCTCTAGGCTGTCCAAAATGTAAGGTCTGAGCACTGATATATCACAATATAAAATATGCAGTTGTTTAGATACAATAGTACTATCAATATGGCAATTTGAATGTTTCAACCCTTCATTATGAAGCACAACAGAGTCAAGTCTGAATGATCACAAGACTTGAACGCTGTTGTAGAAGAGAAGAATGTTGATATGTTGGTCATCTGTTTGTCCACATGAGAAAGTTGTCCACTCTGTATCACTAGCATGCTCTGGAACCAATTTCTCAGGTTTATATGTTCATTTTACATCAGGTTAACATAATCTAAGCAGATGTTTTATAGCTGCAGGGAGTTTTCTTGTTACTGCTTCTTTGTGTTAGGGGTGGTAGACTTTGTAAGTAAAACAGTTGGGATCAACGGGGTGACATGCCTCAAACTGTTTGGTGAACTAGTGGGCATTGGCAGTGTACTAAGGCAAGTTGAGAGTGTGCACAACCAGTGAGCTGGAGCAAGTTGAGGGAGTGCACAACTAGTAAGCTAGGGCAAGTTGAGAGTGTACACAACAGTGTGTTAAGGCAAGTTGAGAGTGTGCACAACCAGTGAGCTGGGGCAAGTTGAGAGAGTGCACAACCAGTGAGCTAGGGCAAGTTGAGAGTGTGCACAACCAGTGAGCTAGGGCAAGTTGAGAGTGTGCACAACCAGTGAGCTAGAGCAAGTTGAAAGTGTGCACAACCAGTGAGCTAGGGCAAGTTGAGAGTGTACACAACCAGTGAGCTAGGGCAAGTTGAGAGTGTACACAACCAGTGTGCTAGGGCAAGTTGAGAGTGTGCACAACCAGTGAGCTAGGGCAAGTTGAGAGTGTGCACAACCAGTGTGCTAGGGCAAGTTGAAAGTGTACACAACCAGTGAGCTAATGAAGTCACCACTGTGCATGGGGATGGATGCACCTATTAACTCTAGGGCTAGCAACTCATAGCTGACTGCTTGTGTCAGGGTTGGTGACAGAAAAACTATCCAGATCCTACTTCACCTCTTCTCAGTGCCCCTAGAAACAGACTAACCTATCAAGTGTGGCCAAGTGAGAGAGAAGGCAGCCCTGTTCTCAAAAATGCCAAGCTGAAGGCAGAGGTGTTGGGTCTAAAGTCACTAATGCCATAGCTTGCTGTAAACAACAACACAGTGCATCAACACTCTAACTCTACATTACGATACCATAGTAAAAATAACTGCATCAAAACACAAATTCTTCCAAATTTGACGTTTTGCCTTAGTCAAATATTACCCTCCTCTATGTACCCTGCTAATTACTACTTCCAGTGACCCCTGAGTGTTGGATTTGTTTCTATTTATATAGGATTTTTGTTTGTATTTTTGGTGACTTTATGCGATACATCTTTTTTGCAGGAAAAAAAAAATGGCCAATTTTCAAGAAATTGGTAGTTTTTCCGTTTTGCTGCGACCAGAAAAATTTCCTTGGTTGTCTGCAGATGTCAAAAATCATCTGTGACTTGGGAAACACAGCGAATAATGCTATGCAGTAGCCGAACATACTCATGAACTTACAGTGACCATACCGTTATAAATTGTAACACGTCTGCTCCATCAGGTCATAAATCAACCTGAGCCAGGAATTCAGAGCCCCATTTTTTCCTAGTGTGGACGATTGTGTGTAAAAAGTTCAGAGAAAATATTATTTTTAGAGCACCTAATGTTACATTTAAGTGGTAGTAATTTTTACTACGGTATCGTAAATTGGAGAATTACAGATCGATTTCATAAATAAGGGTTAAGCCCTTTAGGGATGGACAATATAAAGGATTATTGAGAAAATGTTGTCAGGTGAACACAAACAAAACAATCTGTGCTCACGCTCTGTGTGCTTAAATCAACCAAGCACCTATGGATGTACCTGAATTGCTGTGATATGAGCTCTAACAACAATGAATAGACAATAAACATGGTGTATTCTGACATAATGCAATTTCTGCTATTTAATGAATGAATAAAATATGGGATGAACACAAAAGACTTACAAATCTCAAGTGAGAATGAAAGTTTCAGTTTACATCTTCTACCTTTCAACCAGCTGTAGAGCTGAGGTCTTCAATAAACACTTTCTAAGCCATCCTGTTTGTCCCCATATCTGGGGATTCCAAAAAAAAGTTTGTTGTGTTATACTCTCTGTTGACTTCTGCAATGTATGGCCTATCCTGTGCCATCATCTTTATTGCATCTGGTTGTCCACTGGTGTTCGTTAGTTCTAAGTTAGTAATTTTGACTTGACATTTCCATCATTTCTGTGTGTGCACACATACATTAATGAAAGTTTGTATTTTCGTAGTTGCCACTTTTGTCGTTCTACCGCGGCCATATAATAGTTCTGATTTAACAATGGAGTTGAACATTTGTATATAGGCTACACACTTATGACTAAATATGTGTTATTGTCAGACGTGAGGTGCAGGGTTATTATTCTTATTATCAAAAACAGCTTTTAAAAAAATGAGGAAGAAACTGTGCATCCATTTTTGCAAATATAAACAAGAAAAAGAGTTCCTAAATGTTATGTGGAGCCAGTCTTAACAAATGGATGTGAATCATGGACAATAGGACAACAGACAAGAGAATTACTGGAAGCTTGTAAAAATGTGGTTCTACAGAACAATGTTATGAATACCATGGATAGCTAAGAAGAGTAATGAAAACATTCTGAAAGAGGCCAAAGCAAAAAGAGAGCTAATTTCCTATTTTATGAATAAACAATCATCATTTTTTGGCCATGCAATAAGAAGGGAACAACTGGAATATATTTTACACAGCTGCAAAAATTGAGAGATGAAGAGATAGAGGGAAGCAAAGAGAAAAGATACCAGACAGCTTAAGAGAATGGATTGGCAGAAGGTCAACAGCAGAAATGATAAATAACTGTCGAGATCGAAAATTGTGGAGAGACATGATCACCTACGCCAGCAGGGATGGTATACTTCATGATGATGATGAGATGTGTGGTTATTGTTAGATAAATGAACTCTTATTGTTGTTATGGCCCGTGTGTTACCGGGACCTCATTATGAGGGAAGTAAAGAATAGTGACACTGTGACCTTCCAGGCATGTTGTAAGAGGCGACTAAGGAGGTTGATCGATGGCCTGACAAGTCGTCATTGTAAAAAGTATTGTTATGGAAACAGAGCCATATATTTTAGAAGCAGTGATCTTTGCAATATGTGCCATTTTGGCACGCAAGGTTTCTGTTTTTGAGTTTGTGGTTCTGCCCTATGTGCCGTCTTCAGCTCGAAAGGACAATAGATAGATAGATATTGTTATTATGCCTTGTCAGTTAGTCCTTGTATCGTGTACTTTGTTTTATGTTTACTTTGTTAATCTCTCTGTGTTGTAATGTGATGTTTTCATTTGCTCACATTCTTGCTATCAACCTCTTGGATTACATTTAGATCTTAATTGTTATCCTAGTTAACCTGTTTTGTTTTATTTTGTGGCTCCATTCATAATTCTTTAGCTGACTAATACCTACTTGTCTCTATACTCACTCTCATTCTGTCAGCTTTTTTATGTTTTCTCTCCAGCATTATATGAACCTTTGAAATGACACATTTTCTTTCCAATATTAATTTGTATTCATGCAGTTTCATGTGTAAGATGGAAGAGAAACAAACTGTTCACTGCATCCTGGGACTCTACAGTAAAGGTGAGGGCACATAATAGTGATATCAGACTTTGACACCACATGATAGGATGGTCATTAATGATAGTGAGGACATTGCTGAAATTCTATTGTCTGAGAGTAAAATTAATCAACATCAACAAAACAGAAGTCATGAATGTCGCCAAAAATAAACAGAACATCAACATAACTATAGAAGGCAGACAACTAAAACAAGTAGAGGAATTAAAATACCTAGGAAGTCTAATGACAAACGATAATTCTCAAACAGCAGAGATAGAATCAAGATGCAACAAAGCTTGTCAAATCATTGGACAGTTATCACCACTATTGTCCAACAAGGAAATAACTCTGGAGACAAAACGAGCACTATACAATACAATCTTCATCCCAACGTTGTGCTACCAATGCCAGACCTGGACCCTAGATGCAAGAACAATAAGAAAAATAACTTCTACAGAGAGGAAATGTGTTAGACGAATGACAGGAAACAGTCTGAGAGATAAGGTCAGAAATGAAGAACTGAAAAAAAAGCTAGGAATAGCCCCCGCCATAGAATATATAAGGAAACAACAGATAAAATGGTTTGGCCACGTGACAAGGCAGAAAGATCAAAACACAACACAACGAGCCTTCATTCAACAAACGTGTGAGAACACCAGACCCATGGGTCGACTACAAAAAAGATGGATCGATGGAATATTAGAAGCACTAGGAAACATAACAGCAGCAGAGGCGAACAGAAGAGCAAAAGACCGCAAATTATATCTCCCCTCGATGCTGAAAGGCTGATGAGGAAGGAAAGAAGAAGAAGAAGATAGTAAAATTATTATTGAAAAAAATTAACACACACGAGATAAGATTTGGAAAGAAACAAAGTAAACAAACTTGGTTATATCAAAAAGAGCATAGTTAAAGTCAGTCCATTTACATCAGTTCTTTTGCATCTTCCTTTGCTATACAGTAAGGTTGGTCCATGTCACTTACTATAGAAGGAGATACAATCTTCTTGTTAGATACATGGTAAGTTTGGTCATCTCCATGTTGAGTTACTTATTATTGAAGGAGATACAATCTTCTTGTTAGATACATGGTAAGTTTGGTCATCTCCATGTTGAGTTACTTATTATTGAAGGAGATACAATCTTCTTGTTAGATACATGGTAAGTTTGGTCATCTCCATGTTGAGTTACTTATTATTGAAGGAGATACAATCTTCTTGTTAGATACATGGTAAGTTTGGTCATCTCCATGTTGAGTTACTTATTATTGAAGGAGATACAATCTTCTTGTTAGATACATGGTAAGTTTGGTCATCTCCATGTTGAGTTACTTATTATTGAAGGAGATACAATCTTCTTGTTAGATACATGGTAAGTTTGGTCATCTCCATGTTGAGTTACTTATTATTGAAGGAGATACAATCTTCCTAGTTTAGGGTCAAGAGCCGCTCTTGAGAATGGGTGCACCCAGTACTTTTACTAAGCTTGAACCTCTTCAGAATGGGTGCACCCAGTACTTTTACTAAGCTTGAACCTCTTCAGAATGGGTGCACCCAGTACTTTTACTAAGCTTGAACCTCTTCAGAATGGGTGCACCCAGTACTTTTACTAAGCTTGAACCTCTTGAGAAGTATGGGTGCACCCAGTACTTTTACTAAGCTTGAACCTCTTGAGAATGGGTGCACCCAGTACTTTCACTAAGCTTGAATCTCTTGGTCACAACCTAAGAGGACAGGCTAGAACTATTTTAGATGTGGGCTATGTACAGCTGCTGTACTAAGAATGCTTTCATAGCTGCCTGTTTGTAGCAGAAACACTGAACTAAAGCTGATCAAGATCTTGATATGGACCTGAAAAACAGACCAGCCAGTCTGACCAAATGGTAGAGATTGAGGAGGGAAGGCAACCCAGTACACAAAAATGGCCTGTTGAAGTCAGATGTGTTGGGTCAAAAAGGCAGAGACAACCCACAACACATTTGTTGTTCATCTAACCCTCTTTAATGGTGGGCACAATAAATTGTTGAATTTAAATATCTGGGAACAATGTTAACCTCAGATGGTAGATGTACAACAAAGGTGAGATCCAGAATAGCTCAGGCAAAAGCAGCTTTCTAAAAACATGAGGAAGATACTGTGCAATCCATTTTTGACAATAGAAGCAAGAAAAAGAGTTCTTAAATGTTATGTAGATCCAGTCTTAACATGTGGATGTGAATCATGGACGGTAGGACTACAGATTTTAAAAAAATCACTGGAGGTGATAATGTGGTTTTACAGAAAATGTTGAGAATACTATGAACAACTAAGAAGAGTAATGAAAATGTTCTAAAAGAGGCCAAAGCAAAAAAGCGCTAATTTCCAATATTAGGAATAAGCACTCATAATTTTTTTGGCCATGTAGTGAGAAGGGAACAGCTGGAATATATTTTGACAACTTGGAAAATTGAGGTACGAAGAGATAGAAGGAAGGAAAGATACCAAACAGCTTAAGAGAATGGCTTGGCAGAAGGTCAACAACAAAAATGATAAATAACTGTGGAGATCGAAAGTTGTGGAGAGACATGATCACCTACACCAGCAGGCATGGTACTTGATGACGACAACAATAAAGAGTAGTTGTCTGGCAAATACAAAAAGAAAGAGTTTGAAACATTCGTGTCTTCCTAGGGAAGGATATTGATTGTTACTGATGTAACACCACAAGCAGATGCAGGCAGGGTGCCCTTAGACTCATTGATGTGCTGGGTTGTAATGGCTTTCTTGACATTCCAATGACTTCTTGACAGTTGGAGTTGATCTAGTCTCAGCCTATGTTGGGAAACTAATAGTCCAGCCCAGAGGTACTGCAATACTAGGTCTTCTATGTCAGTCACGAGCACCACCACCACTACAGGGACACTAATTTCTGTCAACCTACCTGTTTTGATGCAAACTGTTACCTGAGGAGACCACAAGGAGGTAGAACTGCTAGGGTCAGCTGATGAAGGATTCTGTGATAATGTTTGACTGAACTGTCATATGTCAATACTACATATAGCTCTTTCAGTGCTCCATCTGTTAGACCCAATTATGTCGACACAACTTATTTTTAATCTTCTCTCTTTTATATTTGCTTGAGACTCAGATTGATAGTCATAACTTTTCCTACAGATATTTTAAGTATTCTATAAAAGATTTAAATACTTGATAGCTTGGTGTCATGGCATGGAAAACAGTCAACAATAGAACTAATACGATGCACTGTGGATAGAAGATTGTGGAAGGACATAATTGCCTACGCCAACCGGTATGGCACATGATGATGATGACGATAAACAATTTATTTTATTTAGTGTCCATGTTTCTGAACCATTAAGGCATATTAAGTAGATGTAACACTTTATTATTCTGAATTTATATTTGCTTTAACAAAAAAATAGGAATGGCAAAAAGTAATTTTAGTGCCATGAAAAATATACTAACACCAAAACAAATAACACCAGGGCTAAAACTAAGAATAGCAAAATGTTATATCTTTTTAACATTCCTGTATGGTGCAGAAACATAGACATTAGACAAGAAAACAGAACAGAAAATTTAAGCCTTTGAAATGTGGATTTATAGAAGAATAGGAAGAATTGGATGGAAAGAAAAGAAGACAAACGATGAATTATTACAACTAAAAATGAAAAGAGAACTACTAAACACAATTCAAACAAGATAAATGAGATTTTTGGGTCATGTTAAAGACACAGCAGTCTACTAAATGTAATCTTGGAAGGGTAAATACAAGGTAAAAGAGGCAGAGGTAGACCAAGACTAACATGAACGAGTAACATCAAAAGATTGACAAGCCAGCCTATGACATCCTGCACCATCAAAGCAAGAGACAGAGTGGAATGGGGCTCAATGGTAACACCAACCTTCAATGCGGAGATGGCACTCAATGATGATGATGATGATATTTGCTTTAATTCGAATATATCTTTTATGTTGTTAAAAATACTCTTCTTTGATATTCCTATTTATTTTTCTCACTTTGTTTGGTTACAGTATATTTTGAACATTTGTTTTATTTAACTCAAAAATAAACGGTAAAGTTGTATTGTTAAAAAACTATTCAAGGCATTATTTGCTCTTTTTTTTTTTTTCTTGTTTTTATTTGTCAGATTTGGGAGTTTGACTTCACAGACTCACAGAACAGCATCCCTCATCCAGATTTTCTGGTAAGTTATGTTACTGCATATAGATGATCATGTTACTGAAAATAGACAATCATGTTACTGCATAAACAAGATCTAGACCTTGGCTGCCAGATTGTTAATTAGTTGTTTAAACAGAGTGTTTCACAAAGGAAATCATTGTGTGATCACATTCATTCAGCTACCTAGAATTTGAATACACCTTCCACAGTTGAGTGGGCAAATTGAGAAATGTGTGAGCATTAATATTGTCATGTTTTAGTACTGGCTTATACCATTCTACAGAGGACATTTAAATACTATGGTCACATCTAAAGACAGTTCACTGGAAAATAACAATGGAAGGCATGGTTCCTGGATTTAAATAAAATTACACATTGTCCGGTGCTGTGCGCCAACCAATGATGAGGATGATTTAGTTAAATATGAATTCTATTGACGGTTGCTGTGTCGGATGAATGAAAGATGAGCCAGGGATATTGTAATCTTGATGGGAGATCTGGTGCTAAGGTGGGATCAGACAACAGAGCTTTGAGGGGATTATGGGAAAACATGGACTTGGAGATATAAATGAGAATGGAGAGATATTTGTGAATTTCTGTGCCCTTTGTCAAGTGAGCCTAGGAGGAACAATGTTCCAACATAGAAGAATACATGGGGCTGCATGGGTGTCACCAGATCATAGAACGGAAAATCAAATTGATCACATGTGTATTGATAGTAAGTTTAGGTCATCCTTGCAAGATGTGAAGGTGTACGGAGGGGCAGATGTGGCTTCGGATCGTCATCTTCTGATAGCCAAACTAAAAACTTAAACTAAAAAGATACACTACAACGAATAAGGGTGGAGAGTGTTTCAATGTAGGGTTTCTTAGAGAACAAGGAGTTGAAGATAAATTCACAGTCACAGTATCAAACAAATACCAAGTCCTCCTAGAAAATTAAATATAGGGGATCATTGGTGGTAGGTAAAGGATATGTGGAAGGAGGTGCTGGGGAAGGGAGAATGCCGGAGTGGGGTATGGATGACAGTGGAGACCCTGGATAAAATTAAAGAAAGAAGGAACAAGAGGGTAGACATAAATGAAGGCAGGGCAGGAATTAATACGGCCAAGACACAGGAGGCTTGCACAGGGGTGAACAAAGAAGTGAGAGGATGCATTAAAAGGGATAAGAGGAAATATATAGATGAACTAGCTAAAGAGGCAGAGGAAGCAGCAAATAAAGGGAATATGAAAGAACTGTACAACAGCACAAAGAAATTAAGTGGAAAAACCAAACAGATCAATGCCTTTATTAAAGATAAGAAGGGAATCTGCTTAGTAATATAAGGAAACAAATGGAGAGATGGAAGGAGCACTTTGAAGAAGAGTTACACGTTAACTGTTCAAAATCAAGCAAAGAAGAAATAATGAAAGCCATCAATCTATTAAAAAATGGTAAAGTCACAGGACCAGATGGGGTTCCTTCGGAAGCCATCAGGGCAGATATTGACACCTCTACCAAGATGTTTCATGATCTATTGGAGAAAATTTGGGAGAGGGAAGAGATGCCTAGGGACTGGAAAGAAGTTGTGTGATCAAACTACTAGGGAAGGGAGGTTTACAGGAGTGCACAAATTATAGGGGAATTGTGATACTATCAGTGCCAGGAAAAATATTAAGTAGAATCGTTCTGGAGAGACTGAAAGAGGCAATGGAGAAACATTTGCGAGATGAACAAGCAGGTTTTAGGAAGAACAGATCATGTGCTGATCAAATAACTAGTCTACGTATAATAGTTGAACAAAGTTTAGAACTAAAATCCCCACTTTATATTGGATCCATAGATTGCCTGCCCTGAAACCAGCTTGTTCGTAGCACAGGGTATTAGAGGTTTCCAGATACTAGTATAGTCTGCTATTGACTATACTCTCAGCTATTTTACCTATGCATGATGTTAGGGATAGGGGACAGTAGCTTCTGGGGTCATCTGGAGGCTTGTTCTTTTTGAGCAATGGCACTATATAGGCATTTCTCCATGTCTTGGGAATTTTGCTTTCTTTCCATGACTTGTTGATCAGTCTGAGTAATGTTTCTTTCCCTGACTTGCCGAGATGCTTTATCATCTCATTGTGTACCTTGTCAGGGCCTGGGGATTTTCTACATTTTAATTTTCTGAATGCCTTTTCTAGTTCCCTCATGTTAAAATCTTCTTCAAATATAGCAAGATTTGTTGTTGGGGCTCTTTCAATTAATTTTAAATTACGTAGATGGATTTTATCGCTATCTGTAAGTTTGCTCGTTCTGTTGACTGAAGCAAAGTAACTATTACATTTTTTAACTATATTTTTTTTTGAGCTGATGGTTTCATTATTAAATTTGATTGGTTTAGGGTTTGGTTCTCTTTTATCACCAGACAAATGTTGCATAAGTCTCCATGCTTTATTTCCTTCATGTCACAGATTGAGTTTATTGCATGTTTCTTGCCATTTCTCTTTCTTTGCTTTTTTAGTAACTAGTTTGACCTTAGCACTAGCTTTGTTATGGCTTATTTTATTATTCAAAGTTGGGTTCTGCTCCAGGCTTTCTTTCTTTCTGATACTGCTGTCTCCAGTTCTATGGTCCAAAATGATCGATATTGTGTTCTACATCCTTTAGGTATAGTTTGTTCTGCAGTGTTGAGTATTATTTGTGTGAACATCTCGTTTAATTTTTCCACGCTGTTGTCTGTCAGATTGTTCAGGAGTTGGTAGGATTTTTCTTGATATAGCTTCCAGTCAGCTTTCTTGAAATTCCATCTCGTTCTCTGTTTTGTTTTGATTTTTGTTGTTTTTGTGTCTACTATGGTGACTAAGGGTCTGTGATCACTGCCTATGTCATCAATAACTTCAAGGTGTCAGTAGCTTATGAGATCAGCAGAGCAAATGGTATGCCAGGAGATGGTCTGAAGGCGGTTTCGCTGAAGCTCTCTCCCTGTCCACAGGGGATTCCTATAGAAATAGTAATAAGATAAAAGACAAGACACTAACTCAAAGGGAGAGTGAGGGTGATTAGATGAGGGCCATGGCGTATACCACATGTCGGTGTGCTCTAGCCCTGCATCTATAGGGGCTCACCTCCTCCCGGCCCAGTTATACCGCTGGGAGCTCGGTCATGCCCAATACCAACTTTGTGATAACAGGGGGACCACGTGTAGGTGTGGCCTTGGACACAGTGGCCCAATGGAGTTGAATTTAGTCCATCAAAACCAGAGAGGATTTTGTCAAAACAGAAAGGTTTTATCATCCGATATCCACTGAGTTGTTAACCCCCTACTGTCCATACCAGAACAGACTCCCTCGACAGAGGAATCAGGATTGTCAATACAAATATGGACAGATGTGAAAGGAATACTTGACAAAGAGGAACAGAATAGTCTACAGCGTAAAACAATAACTCAGTTTCCTGGATGAAGAATACCCACAAGACCTATGGATTCGTGTGTACACAGATGGATCAGCACAGAATGCAGTAAAGAATGGGGGAGCAGGTGCATATATAGAGCACCAAAATAACACTAGGGATATGGATAAAATAGCAACAGGGAAATATTGTCACAATTATGATGCAGAAGTACAAGCAATAAAGTTGGCAATAGAAAAACTGCTGAACAGTAATCTTAGCCCACAGCCTGTAGTGTTTTTGACAGATGCAAGATCAGTACTCCAGGCACTACAATCCACAAAATTACCACATCTGCAGACCTTATTGACTAAACTCTGCAAGCACCACAGGGTTGCCCTGCAGTGGATCCCATCTCACTGTGGAATACCAGGAAATGAGAAAGCAGATCAGTTGGCAAAGGAACGTTCAACAGGCACACAACTAGATACACCAGTTACATACCATCATAAGAAACAGATAATCAAATCAATCAGAAGACCACAAACCCCAAATCAGGATGTCTTTCATAATATGAATAGATATGAACAAGTTATCATTATACGCCTAAGAACAGTACACAATCAACTCCATAGTCACATGTATACAAAATTCAAGTTCGGCACCTCATCTACTTGTACATGTGGACAGGCGCCTCAGACTGCTGAACACATACTTCAAGACTGCACTGAATATAGTAGACTGAGGAAAATCCATTGGCCCATAGATACAATACTACAGACAAAACTATATGGGCCACTGCAAGAATTACAAAGGACAGTAACATTTATACAGGAAACGACATTGCAGATATAGACAATACTTCGGGTGAACGAGAGATTGATAGATCCGATATCCACTGAGCCTGGCAAATGAGAGGCTATGAACGCTTCAAGTACCTTTGGTGATGTCAAGAGTGGACATCACCCACCCCCGACTGAAAATTAATAGATATAGGACCAACATTGTGAGAATTGGTGCAGTTGGCAATGGCCAAATAAAATTAGGAGAAATACCTCTACTAGACCTACAATCTTACATATATCTGGACAGTAATATAGATAAAGAGGAAGGAACAGAAAATGATACTTAAATAAGGATATCAAAAGCAAGAGAAGCTTTCGTTGCACTGGGAAGCTTATGGAAATCCAAAGAAATTAGGTTAAATACTAAAATAAAAATTTTCAACTCCAATATTAAGTCAGTACTGTTGTATGGCTGTGAAACATGGAGAACAACAAAACTGACGGTCGTGAGGATGCAGACTTTTGTTGATGGATGCTTGCGCAGAATAAAAGGATGGATATGGCAGGACAAAATCACTGGCATAGAGTTATGGAAATGTGCCGGTCGGATATGAGTGGATGAAGAGATACAGCAAGACGATGGCGCTGGATAGGACACACACTGCGGAGGCCAACTGAGAGTATTACACGACAGGCCCTTTTTTTGGAATCCCCGGGGAAGGGACAAAGAGGAGGACAGTGAGATTCTTGGAGAAGCAGGGATGGAAATGATGGGGAAGACATGGAGTGATCTTGGGAGAATGGCAAGAAACAGAACGACTTGTAAGGTGTTTGGTGAAGACCTATGCTCCACAGGGAGCTGAAAGGTAGAAGAAGAAGATGGCTCCTGGGCAGACCAAGAAGAAGGTTGTTTCACGATATCATGGAGACCTTGAACATGACAGCAGAAGAAGTGGGAGATCTGACTAGAAACAGAGATTCCTTCAGCAAGGCTGTTGTGAATGTTACATTCTGTGGGAGATCTGTCTAGAAACAGAGGAGATCTGACTAGAACCAGAGATTCCTTCAGCTAGGCTGTTGTGAATGTAACATTCTGTGGCAGATCTGTCTAGAGACAGAGATTCCTTCAGCTAGGCTGTTGTGAATGTAACATTCTGTGGGTGATCTGTCTAGAGACAGAGATTCCTTCAGCTAGGCTGTTGTGAATGTTACATTCTGTGGGTGATCTGTCTAGAGACAGAGATTCCTTCAGCTAGGCTGTTGTGAATGTTACATTCTGTGGGTGATCTGTCTAGAGACAGAGATTCCTTCAGCTAGGCTGTTGCAGTCCCTCCTCTTGAATCTTGAATGTTTACTTCTGGTTGTTCATCCTCACAGTTTTCTGTCAATCCTTCCTTTATGCTTCTTTGATTGATTAAATAGGTTAGAATGTTGAGGATCAAGATGATCAGATTGGATTAGAATCATTTCATTTCAAACTTTATCTTGCCCATTTCTCTTGATTGTGCTCATTTTTTTTTTTTAAGTAGACCAGGAAAGATGGTTCAACAAGTTCAAATGGAGACTTTTCTTCCACTGGTATTAATTCTAAATAGTTGAATCTTTTCTAATGCTTCATTTATTGATGCCTGTGTTGCAGGTTGAATAACTGTTTCAGTCATGAGCTGTAGATGTTTCTACTCTTGTTTACAAAGCTGAGTTTGTGCACATGTTATTTGTCTTTGTTGTACAACAACTTGGTATTCATCATCTGTTGCTGAACTGTTTAACTGCATGTTTGTGTACATGTTATTTGTCTTTGTTGCACAACAACTTGGTATTCATCATCTGTTGCTGAACTATTTAACTGCATGTTTGTGTACATGTTATTTGTCTTTGTTGTACAACAACTTGGTATTCATCTCTGTTGCTGAACTATTTAACTGCATGTTTGTGTACATGTTATTTGTCTTTGTTGTACAACAACTTGGTATTCATCGTCTGTTGCTGAACTATTTAACTGCATGTTTTTGTACATGTTATTGTCTTTGTTGTACAACAACTTGGTATTCATCATCTGTTGCTGACTGTTTAACTGCATGTTTGTGTACATGTTATTTGTCTTTGTTGTACAACAACTTGGTATTCATCGTCTGTTGCTGAACTATTTAACTGTATGTTTGTGTACATTCTCAGAGCCAGCTGGATCATGATGAGGGAGTCACTTGCATGGACATTGATGATAACTGTGCTCTTATTGTGACTGGCACAAAGGACGGACATATCACTCTATGGGACTTAGCTTCATACTATGTATTGTCCAGCATTTCTGGTAAGTGTCCACACACAATTATCTTGGTCAGGGAAATACATTCATTTGCTTACATTTTTATGAAATCATTATATTTATTTTTGGTTATATTTGTGTACAATTGAATGTACTTGGGAACACACTGGGGTCCCAATAGAAAACTGTGTGAATTAATGAGCACCTGACCTGTGAAATAATGGACAGTAAACAAATGGGCACTGATTACATCACCTCCAAATACTGAGACATAATGTGGTTGTTATATAAGTAAAATTTTCTTTGTTAGATACCTACATGTTGTGTTTAAAGTCAAGTTCACCTTATTGTTGTCAGACTACATCTTTGGTTATAATTTTGTTGTCACCACTTTTGAGTTCTTCTCTCTTCTCATTTATTACATTTTGTTCATCACATTTATATGGATTCATTTATCTTACAGCCCATGTTGGATCTGTTAATACCTGTCTGTTGAGTTCAGGTGAGTGTTGCTTCCTTATTTTAAACTAATGATCAATTCAGATCAACATTGTTTTTTTTTATTGCCTGAAGATTGCATGAACAGTTTCTTCTGAAGTAGCTGAGAAAGGTTGTTCTCATTACTTCTAAGGGAGACCAACATGGTTCTCATTACTTCTAAGGGAGACCAACATGGCTGTTCATACCTTCCAATAATTTAAAGTTAAACCTGCACACCAGTTTAAAAAAAAAAGAACCTTACAAAACAATTGTTTACAATTTATAATTCCACAATACCTGGTCTAAGCAGATGGGCCAGCAAACTCCAGCTTACATACCACTACTCTCATGCTGCAGCTTACATACCACTACTCTCATGCTGCAGCTTACATACCACTACTCTCATGCTGCAGCTTACATTCCACTACCATCATACTCCAGCTTACATACCACTACTCTCATACTCCAGCTTACATATCACTACTCTCATACCCCAGCTTACATACCACTACTCTCATACTCCAGCTTACATACCACTACTCTCATACTCCAGTTTACATTCCACTACTCTCAAACATCAAGCTTTGTTGTACTTGGGAACAGGCAAATAATTGCAATGCTGCGGTAAAGCTGGTAGCAAGGAGCCAGTGATGGGGAGTGTTAGACACTCCAAGGTATGGTGACAGCTTTACAAATAGGGAACACAATACAATACTGACGTTTCGGCTAGTAGCCTTCTTCAGAAAACAAGGACAACAACCACAAACAATGAAGCACAATTATCTATATCTACATGTTAGATGATCAGGAGAATGGAGAGGTGGACAGAAAAGAAGAGAAGAAAGTAGGATTATGAAATAAGAAAGGAGGCTACATGAGGGGAGGTAGGATGAGAATCAAGATGTGTAGAGAAGAGAGATAGGGAAATTGAGGAAGAGATAGAAAATCAGAAGTAAAACGAAGATAATATGTAAAACGTATAAGAAAAGTCAACTTAGCTGGCGAAACTTGACTGTCCGTCGTAGAGCAATCGAGAAAATGAACAGTGGACACGAGGCCTACAACAGATACGGGTGGAGGGG
This sequence comes from Megaustenia siamemsis, assembly GCA_032433765.1. NCBI lineage: Eukaryota > Metazoa > Mollusca > Gastropoda > Stylommatophora > Ariophantidae > Megaustenia > Megaustenia siamemsis. Next base: position 77,409,766 of record JAVIAB010000106.1, on the reverse strand, counting down.
GAGGAGAGGGAGGGGGGGTGGAGAACAAAGCCAGACAAGTAATGAAAACAATGGTGGAAATAATATAAAGGAGTCTAAACAGTGGTCAGGGAAAGAAAAGTGCCAGTAGCCAGACACAAGGCAGATGCCGGAGAAGATAATAGGCCCCATAAAAGTTAATGGGGCCTAACACAGAGGGGAACAATCCAACAAAGGAATCGTAGAAGCAAGAGACAAAGTGAGAACGGGGGAAAGAGTAACACAGGTAGTCATAGGTGGGCTAAAAAAGGACAGGGAGGAGAGAAAGGAAATAAACATCAAGGAAAGAAAGAACAGGAGAGGAAGGAGATAAAAACCGGGGAAAGAAATGGAGAGGGGGGAGGAGGGAGGAAAAAATAAATAAACGGGGAAAGAAAGAAGGAGGGAGTAAATAGTAACCGGGGAAAGAAATGGAGAGGGAGGAAATAATAACCTGGGAAAAGAGATGGAGAGGAAGGAGGAGGGAGGAAATAATAACCAAGAAAAAGACATGGAGAGGAAGGAGGAGGGAGGAAATAATAGCCGGAAAAAAGGCATGGAGAGGAAGGAGGAGGGAGGAAATAATAACCAAGAAAAAAGACATGGAGAGGAAGGAGGAGGAGGAAATAATAGCCGGGAAAAAGACATGGAGAGGAAGGAGGAGGTAGGAAATAATAACCAGGAAAAAAGACATGGAGAGGAAGGAGGAGCGAGGAGATAATAACCAGGAAAAAGACATCTTTCTGGTTCCCTACTTCTCTACCTCTCAGGACATTACTTCCTGCCCACGTTCCCTCTATTACTCCACTTCTCCCCCTCTATCTATTCACTCTGAATATACACCTCTCCTCTTGTCACTTTACTATTACCTTTCTTAGTCTTCCTCTCCGGGTCTTTTTCCTGGTTATTATTTCCTCCCTCCTCCTTCCTCTCCATTTCTTCCCCTAGCTATTATTTCCTCCCTCCCCCTTCCTCTCCGTGTCTTTTTCCTGGTTATTATTTCCTCCTTCCTCTCCATTTCTTTCCATAGCTTTTATTTCCTCCCTCCCCCTTCCTCTCCTTGTCTTTTTCCTGGTTATTATCTCCTCGCTTCTCTTTCCTCTCCATGTCTTTTTCCTGGTTATTATTTCCTCCCTCCTCCTTCCTCTCCATGTCTTTTTCCTGGTTATTATTTCCTCCCTCCTCCTTCCTCTCCATGTCTTTTTCCTGGTTATTATTTCCTCCCTCCTCCTTCCTCTCCATGTCTTTTTCCTGGTTATTATCTCCTCGCTCCTCCTTCCTCTCCATGTCTTTTTTCCTGGTTATTATTCCTACCTCCTCCTTCCTCTCCATGTCTTTTTCCCGGCTATTATTTCCTCCTCCTCCTTCCTCTCCATGTCTTTTTCTTGGTTATTATTTCCTCCCTCCTCCTTCCTCTCCATGCCTTTTTCCCGGCTATTATTTCCTCCCTCCTCCTTCCTCTCCATGTCTTTTTCTTGGTATTATTTCCTCCCTCCTCCTTCCTCTCCATCTCTTTTCCCAGGTTATTATTTCTCCCTCTCCATTTCTTTCCCCGGTTACTATTTACTTCCTCCTTCTTTCTTTCCCCGTTTATTTATTTTTCCTCCCCCTCCCCCCCCTCTCCATTTCTTTCCCCGGTTTTTATCTCCTTCCTCTCCTGTCTTTTCTTTCCTTGATGTTTATTTCCTTTCTCTCCTCCCTGTCCTTTTTTAGCCCACCTATGACTACCTGTGTTACTCTTTCCCCGTTCTCACCTTTGTCTCTTGCTTCTACGATTCCTTTGTTGGGATTGTTCCCCTCTGTGTTAGGCCCTATTAACTTTTATGGGGCCTATTATCTTCTCCGGCATCTGCCTTGTGTCTGGCTACTGGCACTTTTCTTTCCCTGACCACTGTTTAGACTCCTTTATATCTATTTCCACCATTGTTTCATTACTTGTCTGGCTTTGTTCTCCCCCCCCCCCCCCCCTCCCCTCTCCTCCCCCTCCACCCGTATCTGTTGTAGGCCTCGTGTCCACTGTTCATTTTCTCGATTGCTCTACGACGGACAGTCAAGTTTCGCCAGCTAAGTTGACTTTTCTTATACGTTTTACATATTATCTTCGTTTTACTTCTGATTTTCTATCTCTTCCTCAATTTACCTATCTCTCTTCTCTACACATCTTGATTCTCATCCTACCTCCCCTCATGTAGCCTCCTTTCTTATTTCATAATCCTACTTTCTTCTCTTCTTTTCTGTCCACCTCTCCATTCTCCTGATCATCTAACATGTAGATATAGATAATTGTGCTTCATTGTTTGTGGTTGTTGTCCTTGTTTTCTGAAGAAGGCTACTAGCCGAAACGTCAGTATTGTATTGTGTTCCCTATTTGTAAAGCTGTCACCATACCTTGGAGTGTCTAACACTCCCCATCACTGGCTCTTTGTGTACTTGCCTTGTGTTGCTGCTGAAGCTAATTGGTTCTAGTGAAATGTAATATCAGCCTGGCATGTTGAATGGTGGACAAGGTCTGGCTACCATTTCTTGTAGAAGAGAAAAGCCAAAAATGTCCACACACCATGAAATAAGATTCTGGAAGAAGCTGGGTAACTAAACACAAAAAATAGTAATGATGATATTTTCTTTAACAAAACTCATACAAATTAAAGTTTCTTCTTGTAGGCAAACTCTAGTAAGTTGTTTCAACTGTCTTGACATTTTGCTGGGAATAGCTGCAGATATGCTGAGTGAATGGGCATGTAATTAATTTATAGGAAGAGACATTGAAATGGGCATGTCATTAATTTATAGAAAGCGAAGTAGAAATGGGCATACCATTAATTTATAGAAAGAAAAGTAGAAATGGGCATGTCATTAATTTATAGAAAGAAAGTAGAAATGGGCATGCCATTAATTTATAAAAAGAGAAGTAGAAATGACATGTCATTAATTTATAGAATGAAAAGTAGAAATGGGCATGTCATTAATTTATAGAATGAAAAGTAGAAATGGGCATACCATTAATTTATAGAAAGAAAAGTAGAAATGGGCATGTCATTAATTTATAGAAAGAGAAGTAGAAATGGGCATGTCATTAATTTGTAGAAAGAAAAGTAGAAATGGGCATGTCATTAATTGTAGAAAGAAAAGTAGAAATGGGCATGTCATTAATTTATAGAAAGAAAAGTAGAAATGGGCATGTCATTAATTTGTAGAAAGAAAAGTAGAAATGGGCGTGTCATTAATTTGTAGAAAGATCCTGATGTAACAAGAGAATGGTGTCCAGTACAAACAATAAATGGTTATTTTATACACCATGTTTTGGAAGTAAATGACACAAACAAAACAGATGTATTTTGTAAATTAAAATGATTGGCATTGTTTTGATGTACAGTGCACTAATATAACTTCACAGCCATGCACCTCAGCAGCTCACATTTTTTTCTTAGTAAAATGTCCTTATTTGTCATAGATTTGTTTTTTACAAATTTCATTTGGAGATATTTTCATTGCAGTGACTTTTTGTCAGATTTCTCTGGTATGTTTTGTTTACAGACAAAAGACACATCTACTCTTGTGGTGTGACAGCCTGTTGAAGGTGATAGATGTGGAAACTATGACTGAAGTGTTCACTAAAGATTTGATTCATCAGATACAGTGAGATGCCCTTTTTTAACAATTTTGTTTGTAAAATCTGCCACCATCATCTCTCATAATCAATGTGTGTGAGTGTCCACTTATAACAACTATCTTTACAGCATTTTCCCATCACTGGTGTATGTCAGGGAGCAATTGTAGGACCTGAAAATAAAGGTCGCTGGTCCAGTCATCTCACTGCCATGTGTTTGGGTTTGAGTTTTTATTTCATCCTGATAGAAAAACTTGTAACTCTATCGGGATTTGAACCCATGTTCTCCTGGTTTGGAACCCGGCAGTTAACTTATACATTTAGCTATTTCTTATTAAGCAATATTGTTAAGAAAAGCACACACACTTGTACATTTATTTTAAAGGCTACAAAAGTGTGACAAGCTAAACAAAATTATCAGTAATGAGATGTATGTTGAATACAACACAGTATTTGTAACAAACTATGGACTAAGAAATAACAAAGGGGAGATACACAATAGTGGATAGCAATCTCATGTGGCAGTTGGTTTGAGCTTATGGAAGCTCATTGCCTTACAGCTGTCTATAAGTGAAGAGGTGACAAGCTAGTTCTATCTAATGGTTGTTGTTATGGATCCAGAAGACTTACAAGCTAGTTCCATGTAATGTTTGTTGTTATGGATTGAGAAGACTTACAAGCTAGTTCCATGTAATGTTTGTTGTTATGGATCCAGAAGACTTACAAGCTAGTTCCATGTAATGGTTGTTGTTATGGATTGAGAAAACTTACAAGTTAGTTCCATGTAATGGTTGTTGTTATGGATCCAGAAGACTTACAAGCTAGTTCCATGTAATGGTTGTTGTTATGGATTGAGAAAACTTACAAGTTAGTTCCATGTAATGGTTGTTGTTATGGATTAAGAAGACTTACAAGCTTGTTCCATGTAATGGATGTTGTTATGGATCCAGAAGACTTACAAGCTAGTTCCATGTAATGTTTGTTGTTATGGATTGAGAAGACTTACAAGCTTGTTCCATGTAATGTTTGTTGTTATGGATCCAGAAGACTTACAAGCTAGTTCCATGTAATGGTTGTTGTTATAGATTGAGAAGACTTACAAGCTAGTTCCATGTAATGTTTGTTGTTATGGATTGAGAAGACTTACAAGTTAGTTCCATGTAATGGTTGTTGTTATGGATCCAGAAGACTTACAAGCTAGTTCCATGTAATGGATGTTGTTATGGATTGAGAAGACTTACAAGCTTGTTCCATGTAATGTTTGTTGTTATGGATCCAGAAGACTTACAAGTTAGTTCCATGTAATGGATGTTGTTATGGATCCAGAAGACTTACAAGCTAGTTCCATGTAATGTTTGTTGTTATGGATTGAGAAGACTTACAAGCTAGTTCCATGTAATGTTTGTTGTTATGGATTGAGAAGACTTACAAGCTAGTTCCATGTAATGTTTGTTGTTATGGATCCAGAAGACTTACAAGCTAGTTCCATGTAATGGTTGTTGTTATGGATTGAGAAAACTTACAAGTTAGTTCCATGTAATGGTTGTTGTTATGGATCCAGAAGACTTACAAGCTAGTTCCATGTAATGGTTGTTGTTATGGATTGAGAAAACTTACAAGTTAGTTCCATGTAATGGTTGTTGTTATGGATTAAGAAGACTTACAAGCTAGTTCCATGTAATGGTTGTTGTTATGGATCGAGAAGACTTACAAGCTAGTTCCATGTAATGGTTGTTGTTATGGATCCAGAAGACTTACAAGCTAGTTCCATGTAATGGTTGTTGTTATGTATCCAGAAGACTTACAAGCTAGTTCCATGTAATGGTTGTTGTTATGTATCCAGAAGACTTACAAGCTAGTTCCATGTAATGGTTGTTGTTATGGATCCAGAAGACTTACAAGCTAGTTCCATGTAATGGTTATTGTTATGGATCCAGAAGACTTACAAGCTAGTTCCATGTAATGTTTGTTGTTATGGATTGAGAAGACTTACAAGCTAGTTCCATGTAATGTTTGTTGTTATGGATTGAGAAGACTTACAAGCTAGTTCCATGTAATGGTTGTTGTTATGGATCCAGAAGACTTACAAGCTAGTTCCATGTAATGGTTGTTGTTATGGATTGAGAAGACTTACAAGTTAGTTCCATGTAATGTTTGTTGTTATGGATTGACAAGACTTACAAGCTTGTTCCATGTAATGGTTGTTGTTAAGGATCCGGAAGTCTTACAAGCTAGTTCCATGTAATGTTTGTTGTTATGGATTGAGAAGACTTACAAGCTAGTTCCATGTAATAATTGTTGTTAAGGATCCGGAAGTCTTACAAGCTAGTTCCATGTAATGGTTGTTGTTATGGATTGTGAAGACTTACAAGCTAGTTCCATGTAATGTTTGTTGTTATAGATTGAGAAGACTTACAAGCTAGTTCCATGTAATGTTTGTTGTTATGGATTGAGAAGACTTACAAGCTAGTTCCATGTAATAATTGATGTTAAGGATCCGGAAGTCTTACAAGCTAGTTCCATGTAATGGTAAGATTACTTTAGAAAGCCAAGTCTGACTATAATCTTTGAGTTGTCTGTCTTCTACCAGCTGTATGAGCAAGCTCAATGTTGGATCGCTGCTACTGTCAGGGGATGCCGGAGGAAATGTTTGTGTGTGGGATATGGATAAAGGAGAGATAACTCAGAAACTTGCAGCCCACAAAGGTGTGTTCCTTTAAATAGCATTGCTCTCATGAGTTTATTGCCAGCACTGTTGTATGTTGTTGTTATTATGGATCCAGCAACCTTTGAGCTGATGCCCTTCGGCCCAATGCCATGTAGTAGTATCTGCAGGGATTTCTAAGTTCTGCTGTGGTTCCGCACAGTTTGTTCCATTTGGATGGTCTTTGAGGAAGTAATGTTGTTCTGATGTCAGTGAGCTTTGGACATTGGAAAACAGGTGGTGTTCTACAGTTTCTTGTGGGTGATTACAGAGTGGACATACTGGGGTATGGTTTTGTTGTATTCTATTAATGTGGTTATTCAGCATAACATGTCCTGTTCTCAGTCTGAAGATGGTGGTTTGGTCTCTTCTTGTTAGGTTGTTGATGTTGTCTTGTGGATTTGGTCTTGCTATACATTTGAAAAGCTCTCTCCCTGTTTTCCCTAAGGCCATCCATTCAACCACTACTCTCTACTGTTGGAGTTTATGACTTGTTTGGCTGTGTCTAGTGTGATGGATGTATGTGTCTGTGTTTGCTTGGATCCTCTCTTAGCTAATGTATCTGCCTTATCATTTCCTGGTATATTTGAGTTTCCCAGGATCCATTGCATTACCAATCTTATGTTATGTGTTTCAATGAGTTTGTCTGTATCTATGATAAGCTGTGTGAGTTCTGGTTTGTTTGTGTTGTTTCCCAGTGCTTGCAGAGCCGATTTAGAATCCGTAAATATGACTGTTTGTTTTCTTCGATGGTGTGATATCGAAAATCATATTTAAATGATAAATTGCTGTTTCTATAGCTGTTATTTCTGCTTCATAATTATTACAGACTTCACCACAAGGTCCACATATTTCTTCTGCTGTTCCATCTGGATAATGTATTAATATTCCATATACAGCTTTTGAAGTAGCGTTAGTGGCTGCACCATCTGTGTATATATGTATCCAATCCTCTGGATAAGTATCTATTGTTTTCTTTGCTGCTAGTGTTACTGATACTGAGTCTGCCCTTTTATCTGTTCTGTCACATATCTGTACATTAATTTCAGAATTTATAAAATTCGTACTTGGTGGCATTTCTTTGATGACTCTTGATGTTTGTAGTCGTTTTTCAGGTAGATGGCATTTCTCTGTTGTATGTAGAGACTTGCTGGTTGGTTCATCTTTTATCACTCTAAACAGCTAAATCATCAACATTATTTCCTTCATTGTTGCAATCAGTGAAGTTCTTAGCCTTAACAATAAATTTCAGTTGTTTTTAATGGATCCAGAAGACTGTGAGCTGACTCCTTCTGGTCCAATGCCATGTAAAATATATTTCAGTTAGTTCATTTATAACTAATGATGTTTCATCTGTATCCAGAAGAATACCTTTAATAAAATATGAACCAACATTTTATTAATTTATTTCCTTTAAAATGATCATTACTCTCTTCCCTAGGGTCATCGTTTTGAAATCCTGCTTCAATAGCACTATTGGCTGATAAAGTTTAAGAAATATATGACAAAGGTTATTATATACATTATTACAAATATGTCATAACAACTGACTAAAAGGTGGCTGTGAATACAAATATCTCAACTACTGGGACACATGGAATTTGTGAAAATGTTGACCAATTGCAAGTTTGATTCAAATTTAGTAGTTATAAATCATCACAAAAAATATACAAGTGAAATATAATGAACTGTCTCAATATATAACCTTAAGTGATTTGGTATAGATTTTACTTGTTTCATCTTATCTACCTAAAGTTAGTCTACATGTCATTGCATGGAAAAATTAGACCAGGGATCAAAGTGAGCCGTTGCTAGGGTCAGACCAAGTAATTGTTGCTGGGGTCAGGCCAAGTGAGTTTTTGCCAAAATCTGGCCATGTGAGTTGTTGCTGGGGTCACGCCAAGTGAGTTAAAGCCAGGGTCAGGCCTAGTGAGCTGTTGCTGGGTCAGGCCAAGTAAGTTATTGCTAAAATCTGGCCAAGTAATTTGTTGCTGGGGTCAGACCAAGTGAGTTTTTGCCAAAATCCTGCCATGTGAGTTGTTGCTGGGGTCACGCCAAGTGAGTTAAAGCCAGGGTCAGGCCTAGTGAGCTGTTGCTGGGTCAGGCCAAGTAAGTTATTGCTAAAATCTGGCCAAGTAATTTGTTGCTGGGGTCAGACCAAGTGAGTTATTGCTAAAATCTGACCATGTGAGTTGTTGCTGGGGTCACACCAAGTGAGTTATAGCCAGGGTCAGGCCTAGTGAGCTGTTGCTGGGTCAGGCCTAGTGAGTTGTTGCTAAAGTCTGGCCTAATGAGTTGTTGCTGGGGTCAGGCCAAGTGAGTTATTGCTAAAATCTGGCCTAGTGAGTTGTTGCTAAAGTCTGGCCTAGTGAGTTGTTGCTGGGATCAGGCCAAGTGAGTTATTGCTAAAATCTGGCCTAGTGAGTTGTTGCTGGGTTGGGGTCAGGCCAAGTGAGTTGTTGCTGGGATCTGGCCTAGTGAGTTGTTGCTGGGGTCAGGCCAAGTGAGTTTTTGCCAAAATCTGGCCAAGTAATTTGTTGCTGGGGTCAGACCGAGTGAGTTTTTGCCAAAATCTGGCCATGTGAGTTGTTGCTGGGGTCACGCCAAGTGAGTTAAAGCCAGGGTCAGGCCTAGTGAGCTGTTGCTGGGTCAGGCCAAGTAAGTTATTGCTAAAATCTGGCCAAGTAATTTGTTGCTGGGGTCAGACCAAGTGAGTTATTGCTAAAATCTGACCATGTGAGTTGTTGCTGGGTCACACCAAGTGAGTTATAGCCGGAGTCAGGCCTAGTGAGCTGTTGCTAAAGTCTGGCCTAATGAGTTGTTGCTGGGGTCAGGCCAAGTGAGTTATTGCTAAAATCTGGCCTAGTGAGTTGTTGCTGGGTGGGGTCAGGCCAAGTGAGTTGTTGCTGGGATCTGGCCTAGTGAGTTGTTGCTGGGGTCAGGCCAAGTGAGTTTTTGCCAAAATCTGGCCATGTGAGTTGTTGCTGGGGTCACGCCAAGTGAGTTAAAGCCAGGGTCAGGCCTAGTGAGCTGTTGCTGGGTCAGGCCAAGTAAGTTATTGCTAAAATCTGGCCAAGTAATTTGTTGCTGGGGTCAGACCAAGTGAGTTATTGCTAAAATCTGACCATGTGAGTTGTTGCTGGCGTCACACCAAGTGAGTTATAGCCAGGGTCAGGCCTAGTGAGCTGTTGCTGGGTCAGGCCTAGTGAGTTGTTGCTAAAGTCTGGCCTAATGAGTTGTTGCTGGGGTCAGGCCAAGTGAGTTATTGCTAAAATCTGGCCTAGTGAGTTGTTGCTAAAGTCTGGCCTAGTGAGTTGTTGCTGGGGTCAGGCCAAGTGAGTTATTGCTAAAATCTGGCCTAGTGAGTTGTTGCTGGGTTGGGGTCAGGCCAAGTGAGTTGTTGCTGGGATCCGGCCTAGTGAGTTGTTGCTCGGGTCAGGCCAAGTGAGTTGTTGCTTGGATCTGGTCTAGTGAGTTGTTGCTGGGGTCAGGCCAAGTGAGTTATTGCTAAAAATCTGACCTAGTGAGTTGTTGCTGGGGTCAGGCCAAGTGAGTTATTGCTAAAGTCTGGCCTAGTGAGTTGTTGCTGGGGTCAGGCCAAGTGAGCTATTGCTAAAATCTGGCCTAGTGAGTTGTTGCTGGGATCAGGCCAAGTGAGTTATTGCTAAAGTCTGGCCCAGTGAGTTGTTGCTGGGATCAGGCCAAGTGAGTTATTGCTAAAGTCTGGCCTAGTGAGTTGTTGCTGGGGTCAGGCCAAGTGAGCTATTGCTAAAATCTGGCCTAGTGAGTTGTTGCTGGGATCAGGCCAAGTGAGTTATTGCTAAAGTCTGGCCCAGTGAGTTGTTGCTGGGATCAGGCCAAGTGAGTTATTGCTAAAATCTGGCCTAGTGAGTTGTTGCTGGGGTCAGGCCAAGTGAGTTGTTGCTGGATCTGGCCTAGTGAGTTGTTGCTGGGGTTAGGCCAAGTGAGTTATTGCTAAAATCTGGCTTAGTGAGTTGTTGCTGGGGTCAGACCAAGTGAGTTATTGCTAAAATCTGGCCTAGTGAGCTGTTGCTGGGGTCAGGCCAAGTGAGTTATTGCTAAAGTCTGGCCTAGTGAGTTGTTGCCGGGATCACAATTTGGATCTTTGAGCATGGTTTGAAGCAAACACATACAGTATCATATCTTTTGGCTGCTATTATATCTCTGGTCCTGTATACCCAATTTGAAAGCATTGTCTTCTTGCTCAATATTCAGCTTCTGCTTCATGAAGGGGTGTTGATTAATTACTTGACAGTCCTCATTTCAGCTTGTTTGTAGCAGACATAGTCTAGAATATACTGTTATAGTGTTTGCCAATGGCTTACAAAATTAGATCTCTACATGCTTGTTTGACAGTCCACATGGGAATATATAGAGTGAGAGGAATTTGAGAGAATGGAGATCAATGTTAGGTTGTGACATGTCTCAAATGTTTATGTTGAGCAATTTGTGGTTGTGAAACATCTCAACTGTTTATCTCTCAGGTGCTGTCACATGCATGGACTCTAGTCACAGGGGGATACTGCTGACAGGTGGCAGTGACAGGACCGTCATCTTGTGGAAGCAGCAGTTATGACATTGCAACTGGTCACTTATTACAGCCTTTGCTAACATCATCATTCCATTCTTACTGCCTGTTCATTTTGGACATACCTGTGTGTTTGTCGAGAGACACAGACATAAACAAGATAGAAAGGTGTTGAAACCAACACCAGCGTACATTAGCCTCACAGTCCATCAAATATAAAAAGTTTCCCCACACTGATTGCCATGTATTGCATATGGTATTAATTGTCAGCATTGAGTAGGATATACTCTAGTGGTCTCAACAATTATATACTCAATTAATTTGTCCAAATATATCATGATTATTTTTTATAATCAAATGAATCAGGTAATAATATTATCCAAAAGCCTACTCTGTGGAATTACCTTATCAGAGCTAGCACACTTTCTACACACTGTTATTTGTTGATTGTAATAGCTTCTTCTGATATTTTTCTAGTTGCTCGCCATCATTTTGTGACTCATGTTTTTATTTTTGTGCGCTTGTTTTAACTATTTGATTTCAACTTCTTGCTTTCATTTCTTGATAGGTTAGGTTTTTGTCTCAGTATTGCATTCATTCCTTGTCTCTTGATCACACACTCTTATCTGCCTTCTCTCTAACCTTTTAATTCAAGGACCCTTTAAATACCAGGAAAACATTTTTCTCATTTCACAGGTGTGTGTGTGTGCATTCTTCCTGACCATTTGTTTTGATCTGTCACATTTTTAGATTTGATTTGAGGTGAAGAAGTGGAAGAATGGGAAATAGACAACAACCTATTCCTCACAAACTCTAGGGAGGACCCCGCTACCTTCTACTCAAGAAGATGGAAAACAACATCAACTCCCGACCTAGCATTTGCAGCTGGAGACATATCTATCAAAATAACCAGAAAAGTGCTGAATCAACTTGGAGATAGTGACCACAGACCAGTCAAACTTTCAGTGGATCTTGCTCACAAACAAGAGTTGCAAATACCTCTTCCCCGCTGAAACTATAAGAGAGCAGATTGGGCAAAGTTTGCCAGGCTCACTGATGCATATACTGCGCCTAATAACACCCACGAAAAGAAGGTCAATAATATGATAGAGTGGTTAACAAATGGAATCCTGTGAGCTGCTAAAGAATCCATTCCTAGAGGAGCAAGAAGAAACTACAAGCCATACTGAAGCAAGGAAATACAAAGACTAGAAGAGGAACTGGACTCTGCCAGAGAACTAGCTGAAACATCACACAGCACAGAGAGCAACATTGCCTACAAAGCAGCCTCTGCCAAATACAGTCGAGTCCACTTAAGCCGACCTCGGATAAGACGAATTTCGCTTAAGCCGAACTGATTGGCTGAGTCCCGGCAATTTTCCTTCTTTACCTTTGTATTAATACTTCTGTTAAGTCGAACTCGGATAACCCGAATTTTCGGATAAGTCAAACCTAAAAATTAATACCGTCTATATAAAAGTTGATGTTTAAGTCGAACTGTTCATTTTGACTAATTTAAAAAAAAAAAAAAAATTGTGAAATAATTAATTTTATTCACCCCGGAAAACAACGTGAAATCCCGCACCTACGATAACTTCCTAAATAACAGCAATGGCGACTTGCAGTAAAAAGCTTACCTCTGTATCTTTAAAAAGAAAGATTGAGCTATTAGAAGTGGTCGAACATAGTGGGAAGAAAAAAGTAGATATAGCTAGAGAATATGGCATTCCTAAATCAACATTGTCGGGCATTTTAAAAAATAAAGACCGCTATAGAAAATTGTTTTCCGAAAATAAAATCAATAGTGACAGACAGCGTGCTAGAACAGCTACTAATGATTGTATAGACACTGCTCTTTTAAAATGGTATTGATAATGATGTTTTTACCAGTGCCACTCTTTCAAGCCCTGATATTATGAAGCTTTTTTACTTGCTTTTTCTTTAATTAAGTTGTGAATTTTCATTAGGTTAAAATGTTCTGTTCTCTTTTTTGCCTTTCTTGTATCCACATTGCTGATAATGTTAAGAGTCGCAGTGAAGGTATTTCCTAGGCAGTACATTTGTTTTAATCAATGTCCATGTACAGTACTACACGCAGTGTATACATATTATGTGCAGTCTGGATAAGTAGAATTTCTGATAAGTAGAACAATTTCATTAGGTCCCTGCGAGTTCTACTTATCCAGACTCGACTGTACAGACGTGAGGTCATGATATCAGCAAGACAGAGCTGGATAGACAAACCAGAGAGCCTTAATCTAGACAAAAATGGTCATAAACTATGGAAACTTGCGAAAGCTCTGAGCGACGAAAACAACTGTCGACCTTCAATATCATTAGCACACAACCAGAACATCCTCACAGGCAAAAGAGCAGCAAATCTACTGATAGAGACTTACAAAAACATTAGTAGAATAAACATTCCAACAGACAAACAGAAAGCTGCAAGACGGGAAAACCAAGATGCAAAATACATGCCTTTAGCACCAGAAGAGCATCAGACGACCGTCTTTACCCCAACTGAATTAGATGTTGCCCTCAAAGGATTGAAGCTCAAAAGTTCCTCTGGTAAAGATGGAATCACCAACAAAATGCTCATAAATTTTGAACAGAAAGCCAAGGGCCAGCTTCTAAGGATAATAAATGCTAGCTGGAAGAGAGGTCATGTGCCGGCAATCTGGAAAGAAGCTATTATGGTGCCCATCCTTAAGCGTGGAAAAGACCCACTAGACCTTAGTAGCTATAGACTAATTAGCCTACTGAGCTGCCTGGGTAAACTCATGGAAAGGCTGGTTAACAGAAGACTTATGTGGCATTTGGAGACAAAACATCAAATTGTACCACAACAAAGTGACTTACGTCAGCACAGATCAACTGAAGACCTGGTCACCTACATCGCACAGGAAATAGAGGATGCTCTACAAGAAAAGAAACATATACTGGCAGTGTGGGTTGACATGGAGAAGGCTTTTGATAGGGTATGGCGAGAGGGTTTAAAGAAAAAGCTTTTTAGACTTGGCATCCAGGGTCGTTTATTCAATTGGGTCTCTCAATACCTTCAGGATAGAATGGCCAGAGTACAAGTACAAGGTCAATTAAGTAAGAAGGTCTCTATCGAACAAGGTGTCCCACAAGGCAGAGTCTTGTCCCCAGCACTCTTTTTAATTTTCATAAATGACATTGTAATGGACATTCCACCCAGAATACACTCAGCAATATACGCAGATGATCTGGCGTTATGGGCTCGCGAGGAAAGTATGTTGGTAGCTGGATCCAGGATGCAAGATGCCCTAGGTGAACTTGAAAAATGGACGAACACCTGGTTCTTACCAATTAACAAAAAAAAAACTACATATACAATTTTCAGCCTATCAAGAAACACACTCTCTGCAAACACTTGAAGCTAAAAGACCATACACTCCCTATTAACCAAAACCCAACATACCTTTGTGTCACCTTGAATCACAGAATGACTTGGAAAAATCAATAGAGCAAGAAAAAAAGCCAGAAAATGAACTAATATTATGAAGAAATTGGCAGGAACGGACTGAGGAGCAGACAGCAATATCTTGAAATGACTATACGAAGGAAGAGTCAGACTAGTCCTAGAGTATGGAGTCACAGCCTGGGCTATGGCTTCCAAATCACACCTTAGCAAAATTAACAGAACACAAAACCAGGCTGCCCGTATCACCACTGGTACTATGAAATCTACACCTATCAAGACTCTAGAAACAGTAACAGGTTTACAACCCTTAGATGACAGACGGGTTACTAAAGTATTGCAACAAGCTGAGAAATATAGAAGGCTCCTTAGCCACCTCATGCACCAAAGAATAACTGGTTTCGGAATTGTACGACTAAAGAGGAGCAACTTTGCTGCAATCGCCAATGAACTAACTACTGGAGACCCAGTACTTTCCCAAACAATACCGAAACCTTTGGGCCCATCTGATATGTCTCCTCATGAGAAACATAAAATACCAGAACTTAAGGAAAATATAACAGGAATCATGAAAAAAGGCACCCAATCAGACACAGAAAGAAAACACATAGCAGAAAAACACATACACGATACCTACCCACAGGACTCTTGGTCCCACATATACACAGATGGCATTAAATGCCACCAGAAATGGAGGGGGAGGTGTGTTCTTGACGCTGAATAACCAGGACGAGATCACCAAGTCAATAGCTACTGGGAAATTCTCAAACAACTTTAAAGCAGAAACTGAGGCCCTCAGAGATGCTGCAACACTGGCTACTCAACACAAAAATAACATGCACAATAAATTGATGATTCTGACTGATGCACTGTCAGTACTATCAGCTCTAAAAAGCCCCAAGAATAATGAACTAGATGACTTGAGAACAACCCTGGACCAACTATGCAATAGCTTCCAGAGAGTAGTCATTCAGTGGATACCATCACACTGTAATATGCACGGGAACGAACATGCAGATAAATTAGCTAAAGAGGGAGGAAGATTACCACAAGAGAACCATCCACTCAGTTACGATGAAGCCAAATCCATCCTCAAAGGACAGTACCATGAAAAATGGAAATGAGAACACCCAAAGCGTAACGAGAGGGACAGATACCACCAACTATCAAGGAGGGATCAAGTCATCATACTTCGCCTACGCACTGGTCACAATAGAATGAGAAATCACATGTTCACAAAATTCAAAATAGGTACAACCAGCCTATGCCACTGTACACTGGATAATATGACTACAAAACATGTTCTGCAGGATTGCCCCCAGTACACAGACCTGAGAAAAGCAATGTAGTCCACGCCCACCTCCCTGGAAGAGAAACTATATGGGGCAATCGAATCACTTAAACAGACAGCTGACTTCATGAGAGAGTCTGGAATCCTACTCTGATTGAGTCTTGATCACAGAGAGAGAGAGAGAGATTTGATTGAATTCAAACATTGTTGGTACTTGACATTTCTCAGAGCACCACTTTTGTTGCTTTTGTACATTCAGTGAACATAACCTGCCATTAAGGTATTGTTCACTTTTGTTGTCCTGTGTGAAGACTTTTGGTCACAATGTCAGTTTTACCTGTTGATATTTGTAAATTGTTGGATGTGTGCAGTCTGATTTGTAGTCTGTATTGGAAATGAAAAAAACCAACAATATATCTGCTATTTCAGTTGTGTTTATCAAGATTACAACATGAAGATAACAAATGAAATGACAGAAATAACAATAAATCACAATCAAACCTAAAGCTATATGTACAAGTACTTAAACATTATTGTAACTGACAACGGAAAATTAGATAAAGAGATAGAAGCCAGAATCCAGAAAACAGATAATGTTAGCCACCCAATAGCACACATTTTAAGACATGTGAATGTAGAATTTGTTCTTTCTCCCATTTGACCAGATTTGGTGGGCCCTTTCCAAGTTTAGAACCTCTCATGTTATCCATCAAGAGCCTATTCAGTAACACACTTGACTGTCTTCTTGGCTTTGCTCTCTTCACTGTGAGAGGATGTCAGACACTGGCATTGGTATTACTATAAAAGGTTATTTGTTGTCCTTGTTTGTTATGTTGAGTGTGTTGATGAAGGCAGGCTGAAACGTTCCCTTTTCTTTTGTTTTTTACTCATAAAGTAATTATTATTTTTGCTCAATGTCCCATAAGAAGATATACTCAGTCTAGCTCCAGTACATTTATGTACTACATGACCTGAGAGCCATTTGACTGTCCTAGTCATGGCCTTCAGTGTGTGCCATAACTCCGGTACATCATCACATCTATAAACTCTCTATCATCACTCAATTATCCTGCCTTTTCTTTGATGAATCATTCTTTAAGTTAATTCCACGTTCATGATATAATTATCATGTATTATTTAAACGTTTCACATGATTATCACACTGACCATACTTAAGAGCTGGTTGTGTGAAGACATATCACAAAGCTTAGCCTTAATCAAAGTGTTGATTAGTGCATTGTTTGATAGTGCCTTGCTGGCATTGCCTTTATAAGTGACATGTAATAATAACCTGCCACTGAGGACATCAGTGGTAGTCATTGGCTCCATACACTATTATTTGTTGCATTATTCACAGTAGAACACTGCCAAGGCTGTAGTATGTCACCAGATGTGAGTTACTAACTGCCACTGAAGACATCAGTTGTGGTTAGTACAGTGACTGCACATTCTACTAGAACACTCTGTTCAGCTGTGATTTTGAAAACAGGATAATGGCGCACAGAATTGAAGAAAGTAATAGCAGCAATTTGGGGTTGGGGGCACATCAAAATGCTGTGACTATCAAGTATATTACTTCACACCTTTTACTATATTACTGTACTACTTTGTAAGTTACCTGGAAACAACAGAAAAGCAAAACACTACAAACTATATCTTCCCTCTACAATACAAGATGAATGTGAGGAAGGAGAGAAGAAGAAGAAAACATTTGTAATGTTGACTAGCCACTGTCTTTCATTGTAGTAGTGATTTAACATATGATTTGATATGTCACATTTATTAGAAGTGCATTTAAACCTGGTATGGAGTGTTTCCCTAAATGTCAGATCATGAAGAAAAACAGGTTATGTGTGACATTGTCTTTCACACAATTGTTGAGTGAATTTGTTTAATACAATGGCGAGCTGTGGTAGTTGCTTATCATCAAGATATATGATCTTTATTTTCTTACTCATAATTCATTTGTACATAATGCAATAAAGGTTCAATGTGCTGTATGTTGTGATTATTGCTAGTTGTCATATTAACATATATTATGTCTTATTTACAATTAAAATTAAAAAATTTACAATTCAAATAGATAACAATCATATGGAGTCACATGCTCCTAAGGTTCCAGGGCTGTATTTTGTTAAGTATATGCATTCTATCTTCTCTTATGCATGTATTGTTGACAATATCTTCTGTCTGTATGTACAGATCATGTGACAGGATTGATGTAATTGATGGTAGAAATGAATGACATGCTAGTGGTTGTAATGAACAATCTGTTCAAGACTCATTCATTATCTGCAACTGGTAGGTGTAACAAGCCACTAGCAACTGTGGATGCACAGTCAGGGCAAGAAAGAACTGCGATGACAAGACCAAGGAATGAACAGGTTGCAGTAGTAGCAACAAAGAATAGTTGAATCCATTCACCAGGCCATGGGATTGCTGAGGTCAGATTTAACCACAAAATACAGAGTCAACTGCTCTTTGGTGATGAGGAACTTTGGTTAGTTGGTTATGGAAGGCCCCGGTATCACTGCAAATGAATTAAAATCCATAATTGCTCAACCGCCAGTGCCAGTGGAATCATCCGAATTACTAACTCATCTCCCAAACAAAGAACGGTAGCTGTAGTCCCCATCATAGCAGTCCCAGCACACGCCAAAAGACATAAGGCGAAACCGCATAGAAAGTGAACACGGCCAACTGTTCCCTGTCATACGATATCAGCATTCATCTAGAACAATTGGAATATCGGAACATGATCAAAACGGATGAAACATACAGCTCACGGTGTGCACAGAGCACTTAACTCAGTAGCTCCTGCAACAAGCCGGACTTGGAATATGAGGAAACTGCAACAAGGAACACTTTTCAACATAGCCTTCAATGGTTCCTGCCGCCTATCCACCATGTTGCCCGGAAGTTCACGTCCTCCTGAAAATGATGATCGTCATAGTATTTAAATGTATAGCGCTTGATGATGTTAGGACATCGTGTTTGACTCCAACTCCGAACATACAAAACACAGTTCATTGTCAGATTATCCCTGTTGCACACCAAACAACAGATCGCAAGATTAGCGCATGGTCGGTCTTGGGACACACGATGAGCCATTATGATGACGTAGCCTGAGTTTGAAGTAAACAAATCCTACTTTTACACGGAACATTTTAAGTACAAAATATTGGTGCTAAATAAAATATCATGTTCAATTATATAAAAAGATATGACATTCCATCATATTAGATTTGATTGCAGCAGTAGCTTAGTGCCAGGGGAAGGGCCCAGAGGGGTAGTTCCTTTGGGCGCAGCAAAACTTACTACAAAAGTAGTAATATATTTGTCAAAAAGCAGGTTAGGGGTGCAATACTGCCTTCCGCCAGGCACTGACTACCCACTAGATCAGGTTAATACTGGAGATGCCAGAAAGGAGTGCTACATGGAGCCCGCCTGACAACAGCTTTGGCTGGTCAGCAAAACAAAATAATGGAGGTCATACAAAAGCTGCTGACAGAGGATCAACCCAAGTGTCAAGGGCTGGAGCTGGAACAATCTGGTATTGGGCTTAGACACAACATGAATCATAGTTGTTAGAACAAACCAGAGAGGAACAGCTAACTACTGATTGCACAATGCCCAGAAATTATGACAGTCAACTTGAATTTGGCGGAGATCGGACAAGAGACAGAGATTCTTTCAGACAGGCTGTGATGAGTGCAACATTCTGCAAAAGACTTGCAACCTAATGATGATAAATGGTTGAACAATAGTACAAATCATTCCAATATCCGTCCCTTGGATAAGTACATTTGTCATGTGATAGTGGTTTACTGCTAGAGATTGACATTTTTTATTTGAAGTGTATTCTGGGGCCTTATTTACTAATACATGATATATGAGATGTCAAAAGAGAACATAAATTGAAGTACAAGACTTTTGTTCAAGAAATGACAAACCTTTCAGTTGAATATTTCTGCTTCTGTTTTAATGATTTTGTTGATTAATGTTTGCTTTTTTTTTTTTTTTTAAATTCTGGAGCAAGTTCTTGCATGAATCTTGTGGTCTGATGAAAAATGCACATTTTTCTCACTTTTGTGTTGATGGTTTGGAGTGTTGCTCATTATTTCTCCAAGTATATATTTATTTCTGCATGTGATACAGAGAAGGAAAATATATTGTCAGAATGATTTGTATTAACTCTGAAGCAGGTCAGATGCCTCAAACTCATTGCCAATCAGTTTTCTTTTACCTTTGTTTGACGATTACATTTCATGATCTGCCCTTAAATGGCAGTTAAATTAATGTCATTGCCTTGTTTTCATGACATGCAGAAATTGCCATATTTGCAACATTTGGCCTAGTATGTCTGACTTCAAAACAATATATTTTTGTATAGCCAAGTTTGCCTTCTTGCCAAGACGCCACATAATTCTTCTCTCTTCCCCTGCATGTTCAGCTGGGTTCATGTTTGGAGAATTTCCAGGCTAATTTAAAAAAAGAGAAAGAGTATCTGGGTCTATGCCCTATGGGTAGGCCACAGCTCGCAAGGTCAATAGATAGAAGTTTGCCTTCTATCTTGGGTTCCTTCTCAAACACCTAAAACTTCATCAATCTTCAAACATAGAGACATCAGTTATTCTGGTGTTATTTGTTGTTGTCCACACTGGTTCCCCCAAATGGTGTTATTTGCCCAGATTGTATTCACTGCTGGAAGCTACTGCTTCTCTCCTGACTGGTATACAACTGATGCTGCTGTATGACCATCAGCATATTATACTGGTTTTGCAGGAAAAAAATCTCTGGTACCCATTTTCACATGCTAGGTGGACACAAGGTTTTGTCACAACTGGTAACCCAGACCCTTGTGGTCAGCAGACAAGTGCACTAACTATTTTGTAGCTGCCTGGTGTTTCCATGTTTTTGGTGTTGCCAGGTGCTGGTTTAGGTTGACATTGCCTGTAGGTCGTTCCAGATTTGTAAGCCACGATGTCACCTACCTGTAGACTTACCAAATATTTGACTCAGAAATTGTTCAGAAAACTTGTTGGCTGGTGAACAGACTGATGTCTAGTTTTAAATGATGACAAGAACACATGCACATCAATGATTGTGTGCGTGAGTTGAGTTGTTGACAAATCCCTGACATGTCCAGCAGCGAGCAGCTGACAGAATGCTGTTGGAAGGTCTGCATGTTAACATTAACATGAGTGCCAGTTTGTAAATGGCTCTAAGTACTTAATTTTGTTTGCACAAACTGCTGGCATTCCTGATTAGGTGTCACAACAATTACAAGTAGGTAAGGCTTGCCTGTCATACGTTGGTTACTTGCAAGTTTCATCCATGGGTCATATGTTTATGATTTGTGTGTTGCTTTTCCAGATTAGAAGATTCAGCATCCAGAGTAACAGAACTTTTGTATGTTTCATGAAGACTCAATTACAGATGCATATGTCAAAGAAAGCTATTTAAAAGTAGAAATAATAAAGTGTATACCCTGACATTAAAAACACACCACTTAGTTAATTGTGTCATAAATTGTTCAATGTGATAACAAGTGGTGTAGATAATATGTTTATGCATGTCATCCATTTCTAAATGAATGTTAGCTGTTTTCTTACAGAGCTGACCTTATTTTCACATGCACACACACACAAATATAGGCTTATATGTAGAATGAGCTAATGAATCAACAAGCAGTGTGACTTCCCATGACAAGCTTGACACAGACATGACTCATGCTGTTGCTAGTGGCTGGAAGAATTCCTGGGACAATAAGTGCCATTCAGCAGTGAGTGTTTGCAGCACATCAGTAACACAGCTGATGTGATGTATTCTCTCAGCTCATCATGTTCTGTTGGGTTCATGTTTGGGAGAGTTTCCAGGTTAATTCAATACATGAAAAGGTTGCTGTGGTAAGCAGTATTAGGTCTAGCATTGTTGTACACGAAATGGAGCACAATGGTTGCAGGAAAATCAACCCTTCATATGTATACATCCTTCCTTGTACCTGTCATTCTGGGCGTTGCATGCATATCTTTCTTTATGACACCAGACACAAACTACAAGCAAATGAAATCAACTTTCATCAGAGAACACTGTTGAGCTCTACTCCACTCTTGGACAATGGATAAGTAGTTGGAACCCAGCCATCATCTGTTGAGGACATAACCAATGTAGGAATGTCTTGCAAACCATCATCTGGTGTGGACATAACCAGTGTAAGAATGTCTTGCAAACCATCATCTGGTGAGGACATAACCAGTGTAGGAATGTCTTGCAAACCATCATCTGGTGAGGACATAACCAGTGTAAGAATGTCTTGCAAACCATCATCTGGTGAGGACATAACCAGTGTAGGAATGTCTTGCAAACCATCATCTGGTGAGGACATAACCAGTGTAAGAATGTCTTGCAAACCATCATCTGGTGAGGACATAACCAGTGTAGGAATGTCTCGCAAACCATAATCTGGTGAGGACATAACCAGTGTAAGAATGTCTTGCAAACCATCATCTGGTGAGGACATAACCAGTGTAGGAATGTCTTGCAAACCATCATCTGGTGAGGACATAACCAGTGTAAGAATGTCTTGCAAATCATCATCTGGTGAGGACATAACCAGTGTAGGAATGTCTTGCAAACCATCATCTGGTGAGGACATAACCAGTGTAAGAATGTCTTGCAAACCATCATCTGGTGAGGACATAACCAGTGTAGGAATGTCTCACAAATCATAATCTGGTGAGGACATAACCAGTGTAAGAATGTCTTGCAAACCATCATCTGGTGAGGACGTAACCAGTGTAGGAATGTCTCGCAAACCATAATCTGGTGAGGACATAACCAGTGTAAGAATGTCTTGCAAACCATCATCTGGTGAGGACATAACCAGTGTAGGAATGTCTCACAAATCATAATCTGGTGAGGACATAACCAGTGTAGGAATGTCTTGCAAACCATCATCTGGTGAGGACATAACCAGTGTAGGAATGTCTCGCAAATCATAATCTGGTGAGGACATAACCAGTGTAGGAATGTCTTGCAAACCATCATCTGGTGAGGACATAACCAGTGTAGGAATGATTCACAAACCATAATCTGGTGAGGACATAACCAGTGTAGGAATGATTCACAAACCATCATCTGGTGAGGACATAACCAGTGTAGGAATGATTCACAAACCATCATCTGGTGAGGACATAACCAGTGTAGGAATGATTCACAAACCATCATCTGGTGAGGACATAACCAGCGTAGAATTGTCTTGCAAACCATCTGCGTGAAGTCTCAGTGCCAGTTGTTTGTGCTGCTGTGTCACTCTGATTTGGCAGAGCTTGAGTTGTTACTTGTGCTTGACCAAGTCTGGAGTGCTGGTTCCAGCTGAGCCTTACTACAGTGAAATGGTGACTATTGAAGTGTGTAGCAACTTAGCTACTTACCTACTCGTCAGCTGAGCACACCAGGCAAACTTATGGCAGTAAGGGTATGCCTTAAGTGTTTTATAAATTCGTTTGGCTGAGACTGTTACTTAAAGTATACACAAAATTACATTTTACAATATTTTTTGGAGAAAGGGAAGGAAAGTGGGTGTCATTCAAGCATATTTTGAAAAGAAATGTTACTAAATTGTTCATGAATTTTCTGAAAGCATAACAGCCAAGGTGAATGTCTTATTTTTGTATAATTGTGTGCTTTTCATTCTCAGACATTTCAGATGGGATTTATTTGAATGCCACAATTTTAAGATTTTTCTATGAAGTACTTTATACAAAAGCTCAACTGTTTTGACCTGTTTACTTTTCTTCCTTCACTTAGCTTCTGCAGAAACTAGATTCAGTTTGTGAACTTGTGTAACCTTTCTGTTAATAACCATCTCACCATGTTCTTTGATGTTCATTTCTGCTGTTTCTTTGTAAACCCAACATTAGCAGTCTGCATGTTCTGACTATTTTGCATTTGTTTGACATAGCAAGTGCCACTTGTTCATTATTCATCTCTGGGAGGGGCTTTTGCTCACATTATTAATGGAACTGTTTTAGTTATTTTCTTGACTGCACAGCCTTGGGGATGTATGCACTAGTATCTAGTCATGAGAGAGAGACAGTTTCACTGTGATTGCTGCAGGATTATGCTGATTGCCACATAGGCTCCTCATTGTATGCTGTTGCTAACCATTTCAATATTTAAACAAAAAATGCCCATGATTGCAGTTAGTGGTTGTTGTGCTACTTCATGAATAAAGTATTTCTCTAGCAAATGTCCAAGAGAGAGTTTACTGTAACTGCTTGTACTTGACTATTGATACATAAGGGCCTTTTCTAAATATGTCTGTGTAAGATGACTGTTCCAACAATAGAAATGTTTTCTTAGTTGAGTTTCTACTTCAACTTGAGTGCTTGTGGTTTAGTATTCCATTAGAAGCAGATGAAGCTTGCTCCTGTCTGGTTGCTGTGTATGCAGGAGTTCTGTGGGTACAGCATTTATCTACAGATCTTTATGTTAATCCATGTCCCCATTTTAGCTATTTTTATTCACTATGTCAAATATGCTCTCTGTTAGGTCAAGGTAATGATTATCTCCACTTTGGATATTTCTATGTAATGTAGAAGTCATCTTTGAGTTGATTTTCTGCAGTTTTGTTGATTCCACAAAGTTGTTGGGTATCTTCTGTTTCCTGCAGCTGCTAGTACATTTGTTTCCAAATCTATGATGATCTTATGCTGGTGATTTCCACTGCTTGCTTTTTGAGTTATAAATGTCTTAAGTCTGTGAGCTCACAGCACATCCCGACCCCAGATGTTTTAAATGTTACAATAACTTAAGAGACATGTATTCTGCAATTTTATTACAAAACAGATCATGTATGTCACAATTACAAATACTTTTGCTAATATTTATGTCATTACTTTATGGCAGACAAGTATTATCAAATACAAGAGATTATGGACCTCCAACTAAGAAGAAATATGACAACTAGTATTCCTACTGCTGATAGAAATATATAAACAGCTACCAACATATTGACTGTCACAGGCAAGAGATGAACTATGTTTTATACTGAAAAGATAAGATGAACAACCCACAAAGAGCCTTTTGATTTTCTGCAAGTTCTCTTGGTGATGGGGGGAGGAAGGAATGTGGTCCTCAGTGCCATCTTTCCCTGTCAGGAAAGGGTGAGTGAACCTAGAAGACATTGTCTGGACTAAACACCTGCCCTCATGAACTAACTACTGCTATATGTCATAAGGTGCTGAGAAGAGCTGACAGATCTAATCAAGCAGATTAGTATCAACTGTTTCCATGCAGTATGTTGGCACTTCTCAGTGGTTAGTGAACTGGACTGCAAAGGACAAGAGGTAGGGTTCGATCCCAACCGACGGTTTTCGGGTTCACTCAGCCTTAAATGGGTACTGGATTTTTTCTGGGAAAGTAAAGCGGCACGGGCGTAATACCGACCACATTACCCCAAAAATCATGTGCTGAAGGTCTGTAAAATTTATGGTCACTAACACCATATTCCCTATACGCCACTTGGCGGGATGGGGGCACTTCACATCTCTTGTTTTCTTCCTTCCCTCCTCTCCCACATCAGTTTCTAAAATTATAGAAGAACACAGTTCCAAGCACCAAAGTCTCACAACTTTCTGTGTAACTGATGGAACAACACAACTGCCACTGTCAGGGTTTGTGTGTTCCCAATAGAAAACCAACAATGGTTTCTTTACTTCTGACTTATCTGCAAAGCTGGAACATGCTATGTTTTATTGTTTGTTGTACATTTCAAGAAAATAAGCTGACAAACATATGTTAAAAGTCATGTCCTGACAGAAGCAGCAGCCACAACTCTGATGGAGATATTTGTATCAGGTAGCTACCCTAAAGGAGTGGCCCAAGTGTGCTCACTTCCTGATCAGTCTTACTTTGACCTGGTAAGGGGTTAAGGCAAAGAAATGCAAGTGAATGCATAAAAATGCGAAGCTGCAGTAAAGCTGAATGCGAGGAAAAATAGATAAAAAAGAAAAAATGGTATGTTAGAAGCTTTACGTGATTAGTAGGTGAATAAATAAAACTAATCCTACATAGCTAACTAGTAATGAAACATCAAAAACAAAATAATAGAAATATGTTGACTTCCCTGTGTGTCGTGGACTGTGGTCAGGCTGGGAAAGGAATTTCTCACGGGTTTAGCTGTAATTTATACCCTCTGATCAGAGGTGAAGGGTTCTAAAAATACACGAGTGGGGGGAACGCTGTCTAGGTGCGTCGACTACAGAGGCACAGGCAATATCTGAAAGTATCTAAGGGCCCATAAACACATGTATATATACACACACAGATGCATGTATATATGTCGTCTACTAATCACGTAAAGCTTCTAACATACCATTTTTTATTTTTTTTTCAATTTTTCCTTACTTTGACCTGCCCTCATGAACAGATTCTCCAGTAACCTTACAGATATCACAAAATGACATCTACTCTTTCTTAAACTTCTCAAAGTTTAGCAGATACAATGTCAAGTTGGGCACAAAAAGAAAGAATGGATCACTGGTATGCCATACACAGGGAACCTGGTGACAGTGGCCACATCTTTCTTGAGCATCATTTTGGTCATATGGTCAGCACTAAGCAAAGCCATCTTTCTTTTCCATAAAAAATCTTGGACACCTTCTAAGGCAGGGTAGAAGCCAGTTGTTTGAGGAAATGAACTCTCAACCTCAACTCTAGTTCAGCAGAATTAGTAAAATAATTACCATCATCATGATTCTCAGTTCTGATACTGGACAAATGATGATGATATACAAACATGGTATAGGCAACATAGAATTGATTGTTATGACTTTAAACAAACTGTTCTCACAATCAAAGTGAGATGTCTATAATGGTTCCAGTGTATGTGATATAAACATTTGTGGAAAACAAAACTATTGCAGAATTTAGGAACTGGCATATCAGCAAAAGTTTATATATATATATATGCCTGAGTATTATAATATTAATAATCTGGAATACAAATATTGAGTATAAATGGTATCTGATACCATATGGAAAGTTTAAGACAAACATTACGCTCATTTGCACAAATAATAATAACTTGAGTAGATTTGAGGAAAAATGAAGTACAAAATTAGCAAGCAAGTAAAATGCTGTTCACAAGTTTGATATAAACACAATAAAGAACTCTCACTGGCTACTAAATGTTGACAAAACAACAATACTTTCTCCTGATATCAGAAGTATATTGAATGAACATCACAGTAACAAGATGACATCATCAAAACTTATTGTGCTCCTCCTCCAAAGAAAATAAAGAATTAGGCAGCAGCATTATCTAAGGTTAAATGGGCTACACAATACAAACATTATGATTACATAATGAGTCAATGTAGTAATGGCATTAAATGGTAGGATAAGAATTACCTGGAAGATCTAGATTTGGCACATGATAATAACAATGATGCTCCTAATAACAATATCAACAAGATGCAAAATATCACTGATACCCTATCATCCATTGCTGAAAGAAAAGAACATGGATAAAACAAATATAATGAATAATAAAAATACCCAGAGGGCAATACATATCTAAATCGTCAGACATTGGAAAGAGTAGTATGCATGTAGAAAGCTAGAAAATAACAAAAGACATTGAGAGAAAACCAAACACTTTTGCAGACAAATGCCTAAGAAAAATACTGTCTTGACAATGGAATGAATTCAAGACTAATATTGAAATAAGAGAAATGGCCATGCAACCAACGATCTCATCTACAATTAGGAATAGAAGATGGACTTGTGTAGAAAAAAGACAAGAAAATCTCAAAATAATCTTTTCTATGGCAAGCGTCAAGATACAGAAAAAGAGGAAGACCTAAAGTGACACTAAAAAGAACACTTATAAGAGAAGTAAAGTTAGCAGGCATAGACTCATTAGATAAGATTAAACATCTCACAAGAATAGAGATGGGTGGCTAAAAACACTATGGGCCCTATGTAATGTCTGGCATGCTGGAAGGATCAAGATCAATCTTATAGAAGCCTACAATTATGATTTGTTGCCCAACCTTATAGTAGCCTACAATTATGATTTGTTGCCCAACCTTATAGTAGCCTACAATTATGATTTGTTGCCCAACCTTATAGTAGCCTACAATTATGATTTGTTGCCCAACCTTATAGTAGCCTACAATTATGATTTGTTGTTCAACATTATAGTAGCCTACAATTATGATTTGTTGCCCAACCTTATAGTAGCCTACAATTATGATTTGTTGCCCAACCTTATAGTAGCCTACAATTATGATTTGTTGCCCAAACTTATAGTAGCCTACAATTATGATTTGTTGCCCAACCTTATAGAAGCCTACAATTATGATTTGCTGCCCAACCTTATAGAAGCCTACAATTATGATTTGCTGCCCAACATTATAGAAGCCTACAATTATGATTTGCTGCCCAACATTATAGAAGCCTACAATTATGATTTGCTGCCTAACATTATAGAAACCTACAATTATGATTTGCTGCCCAACATTATAGAAGCCTACAATTATGATTTGCTGCCCAACCTTATAGAAACCTACAATTATGATTTACTGCCCAACATTATAGAAGCCTACAATTATGATTTGCTGCCCAACCTTATAGAAACCTACAATTATGATTTGCTTGCCAACCTTATAGAAACCTACAATTATGATTTGCTGCACAACCTTATAGAAACCTACAATTATGATTTGCTGCCCAACATTATAGAAACCTACTATTATGATTTGCTGTCCAACCTTATAGAAACCTACAATTATGATTTACTGCCCAACATTATAGAAACCTACAATTATGATTTGCTGTCCAACCTTATAGAAGCCTACAATTATGATTTGCTGCCCAACCTTATAGAAGCCTACAATTATGATTTGCTGCCCAACATTATAGAAGCCTACAATTATGATTTGCTGCCTAACATTTTAGAAACCTACAATTATGATTTGCTGCCCAACATTTTAGAAGCCTACAATTATGATTTGCTGCCTAACATTATAGAAGCCTACAATTATGATTTGCTGCCTAGCATTATAGAAGCCTACAATTATGATTTGCTGCCTAACATTATAGAAGCCTACAATTATGATTTGCTGCCCAACCTTATAGAAACCTACAATTATGATTTGGTTGCCAACCTTATAGAAACCTACAATTATGAATTGCTGCCCAACCTTATAGAAACCTACAATTATGAATTGCTGCCCAACCTTATAGAAACCTACAATTATGATTTGCTGCCCAACCTTATAGAAACCTACAATTATGATTTGCTGCCCAACATTACAGAAACCTACAATTATGATTTGCTGCCCAACATTATAGAAACCTACAATTATGATTTGCTGCCCAACATTATAGAAACCTACAATTATGATTTGCTGCCCAACATTATAGAAACCTACAATTATGATTTACTGCCCAACCTTATAGAAACCTACAATTATGATTTACTGACCAACCTTATAGAAACCTACAATTATGATTTGCTGCCCAACATTATAGAAACCTACAATTATGATTTACTGCCCAACATTATAGAAACCTACAATTATGATTTACTGCCCAACATTATAGAACCCTACAATTATGATTTACTGCCCAACATTATAGAAGCCTACAATTATGATTTGCTGCCCAACCTTATAGAAACCTACAATTATGATTTACTGCCCAACCTTATAGAAACCTACAATTATGATTTGCTGCCCAACCTTATAGAAACCTACAATTATGATTTACTGCCCAACATTATAGAAACCTACAATTATGATTTGTTGCCCAACCTTATAGAAACCTACAATTATGATTTACTGCCCAACATTATAGAAACCTACAATTATGATTTGCTGTCCAACATTATAGAAACCTACAAATATGATTTGCTGTCCAACATTATAGAAACCTACAATTATGATTTGTTGCCCAACCTTATAGAAACCTACAATTATGATTTACTGCCCAACATTATAGAAACCTACAATTATGATTTGTTGCCCAGCCTTATAGAAACCTACAATTATGATTTACTGCCCAACATTATAGAAACCTACAATTATGATTTGCTGTCCAACATTATAGAAACCTACAATTATGATTTGCTGCCCAACCTTATAGAAACCTACAATTATGATTTGCTGTCCAACATTATAGAAACCTACAATTATGATTTGTTGCCCAACCTTATAGAAGCCTACAATTATGATTTGCTGCCCAACCTTATAGAAGCCTACAATTATGATTTGCTGCCCAATCTTATAGAAGCCTACAATCATGATTTGCTGCCCAACCTTATAGAAACCTACAATTATGATTTGCTGCCCACCCTTATAGAAACCTACAATTATGATTTGCTGCCCAACCTTATAGAAACCTACAATTATGATTTGCTGCCCAACCTTATAGAAGACTACAATATGATTTGCTGCCCAACCTTATAGAAGCCTACAATCATGATTTGCTGCCCAACCTTATAGAAACCTACAATTATGATTTGCTGTCCAACCTTATAGAAACCTACAATTATGATTTACTGCCCAACATTATAGAAACCTACAATTATGATTTGCTGTCCAACCTTATAGAAACCTACAATTATGATTTGCTGCCCAACATTATAGAAACCTACAATTATGATTTGCTGCCCAACCTTATAGAAACCTACAATTATGATTTGCTGCCCAACATTACAGAAACCTACAATTATGATTTACTGCCCAACATTATAGAACCCTACAATTATGATTTACTGCCCAACATTATAGAAGCCTACAATTATGATTTGCTGCCCAACCTTATAGAAACCTACAATTATGATTTACTGCCCAACCTTATAGAAACCTACAATTATGATTTGCTGCCCAACCTTATAGAAACCTACAATTATGATTTACTGCCCAACCTTATAGAAACCTACAATTATGATTTGTTGCCCAACCTTATAGAAACCTACAATTATGATTTACTGCCCAACATTATAGAAACCTACAATTATGATTTGCTGTCCAACATTATAGAAACCTACAAATATGATTTGCTGTCCAACATTATAGAAACCTACAATTATGATTTGTTGCCCAACCTTATAGAAACCTACAATTATGATTTACTGCCCAACATTATAGAAACCTACAATTATGATTTGTTGCCCAGCCTTATAGAAACCTACAATTATGATTTACTGCCCAACATTATAGAAACCTACAATTATGATTTGCTGTCCAACATTATAGAAACCTACAATTATGATTTGCTGCCCAACCTTATAGAAACCTACAATTATGATTTGCTGTCCAACATTATAGAAACCTACAATTATGATTTGTTGCCCAACCTTATAGAAGCCTACAATTATGATTTGCTGCCCAACCTTATAGAAGCCTACAATTATGATTTGCTGCCCAATCTTATAGAAGCCTACAATCATGATTTGCTGCCCAACCTTATAGAAACCTACAATTATGATTTGCTGCCCACCCTTATAGAAACCTACAATTATGATTTGCTGCCCAACCTTATAGAAACCTACAATTATGATTTGCTGCCCAACCTTATAGAAGACTACAATATGATTTGCTGCCCAACCTTATAGAAGCCTACAATCATGATTTGCTGCCCAACCTTATAGAAACCTACAATTATGATTTGCTGTCCAACCTTATAGAAACCTACAATTATGATTTACTGCCCAACATTATAGAAACCTACAATTATGATTTGCTGTCCAACCTTATAGAAACCTACAATTATGATTTGCTGCCCAACATTATAGAAACCTACAATTATGATTTGCTGCCCAACCTTATAGAAACCTACATTTATGATTTGCTGCCCAACATTACAGAAACCTACAATTATGATTTACTGCCCAACCTTATAGAAACCTACAATTATGATTTGCTGCCCAACCTTATAGAAACCTACAATTATGATTTGCTGCCCAACCTTATAGAAACCTACAATTATGATTTGCTGCCCAACATTACAGAAACCTACAAATATGATTTGCTGTCCAACATTATAGAAACCTACAATTATGATTTGTTGCCCAACCTTATAGAAACCTACAATTATGATTTACTGCCCAACATTATAGAAACCTACAATTATGATTTGTTGCCCAGCCTTATAGAAACCTACAATTATGATTTACTGCCCAACATTATAGAAACCTACAATTATGATTTGCTGTCCAACATTATAGAAACCTACAATTATGATTTACTGCCCAACATTATAGAAACCTACAATTATGATTTGTTGCCCAGCCTTATAGAAACCTACAATTATGATTTACTGCCCAACATTATAGAAACCTACAATTATGATTTGCTGTCCAACATTATAGAAACCTACAATTATGATTTACTGCCCAACATTATAGAAACCTACAATTATGATTTGCTGCCCAACCTTATAGAAACCTACAATTATGATTTGCTGTCCAGCCTTATAGAAGCCTACAATTATGATTTGCTGCCCAACCTTATAGAAACCTACAATTATGATTTGCTGTCCAACATTATAGAAACCTACAATTATGATTTGTTGCCCAAACTTATAGAAGCCTACAATTATGATTTGCTGCCCAACCTTATAGAAGCCTACAATTATGATTTGCTGCCCAACCTTATAGAAGCCTACAATTATGATTTGCTGCCCAACCTTATAGAAACCTACAATTATGATTTGTTGCCCAACCTTATAGAAACCTACAATTATGATTTGCTGCCCAACCTTATAGAAACCTACAATTATGATTTGCTGCCCAACCTTATAGAAGACTACAATATGATTTGCTGCCCAACCTTATAGAAGACTACAATCATGATTTGCTGCCCAACCTTATAGAAGCCTACAATCATGATTTGCTGCCCAACCTTATAGAAACCTACAATTATGATTTGCTGCCCACCCTTATAGAAGCCTACAATCATGATTTGCTGCCCAACCTTATAGAAACCTACAATTATGATTTGCTGCCCAATCTTATAGAAGCCTACAATCATGATTTGTAATCAACTGTACATGATTCCCTATTTTATTCAAAAGTCAAAGAAAAACTTTGCATGCATGCTATGCTTTGGTAAAACTTATCAACAACAACGTTTGTCATCCACTCTTCACAACAAAGAATTTGTATTCCATCAATGCACAGAGGTGACCACATGGTAAAACAAATTAATGTAATCAAATAAATACAGATCCATGATTAGAACATTCTTTCAAATGTTCTATAGATCCATTGATTAGAACATTCTTTCAAATTTTTTATAGATCCATGGTTAGAACATGCTTTCAAACGTTCTATAGATCCATTGATTAGAACATTTTTTAAAAATGTTCTATAGATCCATGGTTAGAACATGCTTTCAAATGTTCTATAGATCAATGGTTAGAACATGCTTTCAAATGTTCTATAGATCCATGGTTAGAACATGCTTTCAAATCTTCTATAGATCCATTGATTAGAACATGATTTCAAATGTTCTATAGATCCATTGATTAGAACATGCTTTCAAATGTTCTATAGATCCATGGTTAGAACATGCTTTCAAATGTTATATATCTGAAATAAATTATAGAGCTAAAAATTGCTTCATTGACTTTATAGTCAAGTGGCTGCACATAGACAACACTAACCCACTTAAAGTCTCGATCTAATACTGTACTGGTGACTAGGTTAAAGTACTGACTGAACTAAGCATCTTACTCTCTCTTTGTTGTCAAACATCTCTCTAGCATTCTTCTTCTACCAAAGACAAGAA
This sequence comes from Megaustenia siamemsis, assembly GCA_032433765.1. Classification (NCBI taxonomy): domain Eukaryota; kingdom Metazoa; phylum Mollusca; class Gastropoda; order Stylommatophora; family Ariophantidae; genus Megaustenia; species Megaustenia siamemsis. Next base: position 77,376,366 of record JAVIAB010000106.1, on the reverse strand, counting down.
GTCTCCACAAAAGTAGACTAATTCTTTAACAAGAGAAACCATGTTTCTCCTGACAGTTTAATCTATAGATTATGACATGTGTTCTCACTTGTATATTACCAGAGTTTTGCTTCTATAGGACAGAACTTATTTTGTGTGCTGTTAATGTGCTCTTTTTTCTTCTAATAGTGATTTTGGCAAAGGTTGCTTTATATATCTATCTATATATCTATTGACCTTTTCAGCCGTAGCCGGCCCATAGGGCATAGACCCAGATACTCTTCCTCCTATCTAAATTTTTACTCTAGCAGTTTTCAATCCTTGTAAAGATCTTTTATCAAAAAGATGTCAGAGCGGACCTCTGATCTTGTAAAGATGCCAAGAAGAAATTCCACTGCTAATAAAACAATGATAAATCTGTCATGTTCTGCATGTACAGATGTCTCTCAAGAAAAATATCAGATTCAGTGTTATCAAAGGCCAATCAATTAACCTCACACTACAGCAACCTCCATTTGTGTACACTGTGCCCAACTATACTGTACTTACACACTGTAAACATAATATCAAACAATCAATGGCTATCATAAACAAACAGTGATTGTCACAAATATGCAAAGACTGTTAAAAACAACCAAAGACTATCACAAATAATCAAATACTGTCACAACCAATCAAATACTGTCATAAACAATCAATGACTGTCATAAACAATCAATGACTGTCATAAACAATCAATGATTGTCACAAACAACTATTGTCTGTAACAAATAATCAATGACTGTCAAAAGCAACCAGTGACTGTCACAAACAACTAGTGACTGTCACAAACAATCAATTACTGTCACAAACAACTAGTGACTGTAACAAACAACCAGACTGCCACAAACAACTAGTGACTGTCACAAACCGCCAAAGACTCACAAACAACTAGTGACTGTCACAAACAACAAGACTGTCACAAACAACTAGTGACTGTAACAAACAATCAATGACTGTCACAAACAAATAGTGACTGTCACAAACAATCAATTACTGTCACAAACAACTAGTGACTGTAACAAACAATCAGTGGCTGTCACAAACTAGTGACTGTCACAAACTAGTGACTATAACAAACAATCAATGACTGTCACAAACTAGTGACTGTCACAAACAACTAGTGACTGTAGCAAACAATCAATGACTGTCACAAACTAGTGACTGTCACAAACAACCAAAGACTGTCACAACCAATCAATGACTGTCACAAATAATCTATGACTGTCACAAACAATCAATGACTATCACAAACAACTAGTTACTAAACAACCAATGACTGTCACAAATAGAATGTCACATAAAATAAAGTGTCAGTAAAATTATAACATGTAATTACTCTTAAAAAAGCAACTATTTACAAACAAAATGGAATATGTGTCCGGGTCACTTTGCCTCTTCTGGGCTGGCTAATCCTTGCCTTACCCCCTCATTCCAGCCCTCACAAGTCCATCAACTCACACCACAATGATGAGATAAGTATTTTTATTACCTGTTTGTTTTTGTATTTGCCTTGTATCTCATGAAGGCTTTTGCTGACATGTCTCTTGACAAGTTTTGTTGCTTTATAACCATTTTATGTTTATTTTCCATGTTTTACTTGCTGGCCCACATATTTTATATATTTGTGCCTATCTCTGAATAAAAAAAGAAGTCAACTTGGTATTTAGCAAGCTCCATTTAGTGTAAGTAGGGAACCACGATAGCTCAGTGGTTAGTGAACTGGACTATAAAGGACAAGGGGTAGGGTTCGATCCCAACCGACGGCTTCTGGGTTCACCCAGCCTTAAATGGGTACCGGATTTTTTTCTGGGAAAGTGAACAGCACAGGCCGTTTCCAACCACATTACCCCAAAAATCATGTGCTGAAGGTTTGTAAAATTTATGGTCACTAACACCATATTCCCTATACGCCACTTGGCGTGACGGGGGTACTTTACTTTACTTTATTAAGTGTGAGTAAAGCCACGATAGCTCAGTGCTTACTGAACTAGACTACAAAGGACAAGAGGTGAGGTTTGGTTCATCCTGACCGATGACTTCCGGGATCACCCAGCCTTAAATGGGTATCAGATTTTTTTGTAGGAAAGTAATACGGCACGAGCATAATACCAACCAAATTATCCCAAAAATCATGTACAAAAGGTCAGTAAAAATTATGGTCACTAACACCATATTCCCAATATGCCACTTGGCGTGACAGGGGCTCCTGACTTGACTTTTTATTAAGTGTGAGTAACTAAACATCTCATATGGAGTTATAAAGTCCATATACATGTCAAGCTTTATAAGATGGTGTTGGAAATACATCGGTCATGTGCTGAGATTGAATGAAGAAAGACTTCCCCACCAGGCATTCATGTGGAAACTATCTGGTAAAAGAAAACAAGGCCAACCAAGGGAATCACTGCACAGAACAATTAAAGGAAGGCTCAACCATAGAACCAAGAAACAACCAAAACCTAAAGAACTAGCAGCAAATCATCAATTGTGGAGAATTATGAATTCTGCTCTACATGCTGGCTTCAGCCAGAGAGGAAAATGAATGAAAAATGAAACTAAGCCCATAATCACATAAGCTCTCTCTGAAAGCAAATCAACCTAAACAGATTCCTCTTTATACGTAATCCCGACATGCGCAGTCTTAGAGGCTATATCTTTATACTGAGGTGGAGGTGAACCTTGATGAGAGGCCCATCTGTTCCTAGAATACCTCTCTCTACGATCACTTGTGTTTCTCCTACAGTCATTCTCATCCAACTCTACAACTGAATGTTTCTGACGTTCTTGTTCAGTTGAGTCTACATTTTTGCTTGCAGGAGACTGTATTGTTTTCTTTTGATCCGCACTCCCATTATATTTCTCTAGTGGTGGAAGTTTCGGATTCCGTTCATCAAAACTTTGTGTATCTTCTTCTGAATATGGTGGTGGTAGTGGTATGGGTGGCGATTCTCTAAGCATCTCTTGTTGCTGAACATTTTCCTGGCTTTTTGACTGTCTGTTCCCATTCTTTGAAGAAGTATAATGATCTCTATCAGCACCTGGGCTGTATCTTCTATCATCATTTCTTCTTTGCTGAATAGGTCTCTCATCCTCTTCATCACTGTATGCATATCTACCATCTCTCTCAAGACTGTCTTTGCGATTATGTCGCTTGTCCATATCTTTTTCATCCTCTCTGTACCTATCTCTGTCATTATTATATCTCCCACTGCTATGCCTCTCCCGACTTCTTCTTCGCTCCCTCAGATATTCACTGTCATCACTGTAGGTATCATAACTTCTCCTCCTCCTCTGCTTTCTGTCTTGATCATAATTACTATCTTCATCGCTGTACCGAATGCTTCTTCTCCTCCTCCTCTGCTTTCTGTCTTGATCATAATCACTATCTTCATCGCTGTACCGATTGCTTCTCCTCCTCTCATTACTGCTTCTCCTCCTGTTACCCTTATATCTCTCTCTCTCATCATAACTGTCACCACTATCACTTGAGTGTTGACGATCATAGCCATACCTTCCGTCTCGTTTTGGACTATGCTTGTCTCTGTCAGGCATTCTTTCTCTGCTCTTATTGTGACCTCTTTGGCTGTCATCAATCTCCAAAGCAGGGTTGTCAGTGCCACTAATAGGCTCTGTTCTTTTATGATTCAAGCTCGACTGAGAAGTGCTGCGGTGTTTGTAACCTCCTGACTTTATGATGGATTCTAGAGGGACATCTGTTCCCTGTGAGTGTGCTCTGTTTCTTCTAGAATTGGCATGGGAGGTCCGCTCTGACATGCCATTAAGAGATTTCTTATTGTACCTGAAATTAAAGAAAATTGCTTCAGTAAAATATAGGAAGCAACTTAAGGAATGAAGAAGAAACCAGCTACTTAAATAAATATATCAAATTAAAAAGTAAAGAACTACCAGTGATCTTGATACTTCAAGACGTCCACTAGACATCACATAGTGTTTTCACCATCCACCTCTATTCTTGATGAGATGTTCAATCTTATCTAATGAGTCTATGCCTGCCAACTTTGCTTCCCTTTCTACCAGTGAGTGTAAAACTATTTTATTAAACTACAACAACAGCAATAAGTCAAGAACTAGCTTCACATCTAAGGGAATAAAACTCTCACTGATCTCTAGAGTTTCTTCTATCATTTTCTAAACAATGTCTACCACTACAAACCTAGGCATCACATTACTGCTTGTGGTCTACTTTCACTGAGAGTGACAAACACTGCCTGAAGGTCATATATGTCACAGACTTCAAGGCATAGGTATACCAACAATAAACTACAATTAGGTGTTTGTATGCTCACACCAACAATAAACTAACATTAGGTGTTTGTATGCTCACACCAACAATAAATTACCATTAGGTGTTTGTATGCTCACACCAACAATAAACTGCCATTAGGTGTTTGTATGCTCACACCAACAATAAACTACCATTAGGTGTTTGTATGCTCACACCAACAATAAATTACCATTAGGTGTTTGTATGCTCACACCAACAATAAACTGCCATTAGGTGTTTGTATGCTCACACCAACAATAAACTGCCATTAGGTGTTTGTATGCTCACACCAACAATAAACTGACATTAGGTGTTTGTATGCTCACACCAACAATAAATTACCATTAGGTGTTTGTATGCTCACACCAACAATAAACTACCATTAGGTGTTTGTATGCTCACACCAACAATAAACTGACATTAGGTGTTTGTATGCTCACACCAACAATAAATTACCATTAGGTGTTTGTATGCTCACACCAACAATAAACTGACATTAGGTGTTTGTATGCTCACATCAACAATGAACTGACATTAGGTGTTTGTATGCTCACACCAACAATGAACTGACATTAGTTGTTTGTATGCTCACACCAACAATAAATTACCATTAGGTGTTTGTATGCTCACACCAACAATAAATTACCATTAGGTGTTTGTATGCTCACACCAACAATAAACTGACATTAGGTGTTTGTATGCTCACACCAACAATAAACTACCATTAGGTGTTTGTATGCTCACACCAACAGTAAACTACCATTAGGTGTTTGTATGCTCACACCAACAATAAACTACCATTAGGTGTTTGTATGCTCACACCAACAGTAAACTACCATTAGGTGTTTGTATGCTCACACCAACAATAAACTACCATTAGGTGTTTGTATGCTCACACCAACAATGAACTGACATTAGGTGTTTGTATGCTCACACCAACAATAAATTACCATTAGGTGTTTGTATGCTCACACCAACAATAAACTACCATTAGGTGTTTGTATGCTCACACCAACAATAAACTACCATTAGGTGTTTGTATGCTCACACCAACAACAATAAACTGACATTAGGTGTTTGTATGCTCACACCAACAATAAACTACCATTAGGTGTTTGTATGCTCACACCAACAATAAACTGACATTAGGTGTTTGTATGCTCACACCAACAATAAACTACCATTAAGTGTTTGTATGCTCACACCAACAATAAACTGACATTAGGTGTTTGTATGCTCACACCAACAATAAACTACCATTAAGTGTTTGTATGCTCACACCAACAATAAACTACCATTAAGTGTTTGTATGCTTACACCAACAATAAACTAACATTAGGTGTTTGTATGTATGCTCACACCAACAATAAACTACCATTAAGTGTTTGTATGCTCACACCAACAATAAACTAACATTAGGCGTTTGTATGCTTACACCAACAATAAACTAACATTAGGTGTTTGTATGCTTACACCAACAATAAACTAACATTAGGTGTTTGTATGTATGCTCACACCAACAATAAACTACCATTAAGTGTTTGTATGCTCACACCAACAATAAACTACCATTAAGTGTTTGTATGCTTACACCAACAATAAACTGACATTAGGTGTTTGTATGTATGCTCACACCAACAATAAACTACCATTAAGTGTTTGTATGCTTACACCAACAATAAACTAACATTAGGTGTTTGTATGTATGCTCACACCAACAATAAACTTCCATTAAGTGTTTGTATGCTCACACCAACAATAAACTGACATTAGGTGTTTGTATGTATGCTCACACCAACAATAAACTACCATTAGGTGTTTGTATGCTCACACCAACAATAAACTACCATTAAGTGTTTGTATGCTCACACCAACAATAAACTACCATTAAGTGTTTGTATGCTCACACCAACAATAAACTACCATTAAGTGTTTGTATGCTCACACCAACAATAAACTGACATTAGGTGTTTGTATGTATGCTCACACCAACAATAAACTACCATTAGGTGTTTGTATGCTCACACCAACAATAAACTACCATTAAGTGTTTGTATGCTTACAAAAAAAAGTTAGTGTGCAACAAAATGTGGGTCGCTGTGTGTGTTACCTTGGATGACAGGAAATATGTGGTTGAATAATAGAGCAAGTGGTCACTTTGATTTTTGTGAAAGTGCCAAGCAGGAAAGTTGAAAACTAAAGTAAGTATAGCACTCCCATGACAAAATGAAATCTTGATCTTAGAGCCATGTATTCCCACCTTGATCTTAGTGCCATGTATGCCCACCTTGATCTTAGTGCCTTGTATGTCCACCTTGATCTTAGAGCCATGTATGCCCACATTGATCTTAAAGCCATGTATGCCCACCTTGATCTTAAAGCCATGTATGCCCACCTTGATCTTAGTGCCTTGTATGCCCACCTTGATCTTAGTGCCTTGTATGTCCACCTTGATCTTAGAGCCATGTATGTCCACCTTGATCTTAGTGCCTTGTATGTCCACCTTGATCTTAGTGCCTTGTATGTCCACCTTGATCTTAATGCCTTGTATGCCCACCTTGATCTTAGTGCCTTGTATGTCCACCTTGATCTTAGTGCCTTGTATGTCCACCTTGATCTTAGTGCCTTGTATGTTCACCTTGATCTTAGTGCCTTGTATGTCCACCTTGATCTTAGTGCCTTGTATGTCCACCTTGATCTTAGTGCCTTGTATGTCCACCTTGATCTTAATGCCTTGTATGCCCACCTTGATCTTAGTGCCTTGTATGTCCACCTTGATCTTAGTGCCTTGTATGTCCACCTTGATCTTAGTGCCTTGTATGTTCACCTTGATCTTAGTGCCTTGTATGTCCACCTTGATCTTAGTGCCTTGTATGTCCACTTTGATCTTAGAGCCATGTATGCCCACCTTGATCTTAGTGCCTTGTATGCCCACCTTGATCTTAGTGCCTTGTATGTCCACCTTGATCTTAGTGCCTTGTATGTCCACCTTGATCTTAGTGCCGTGTATGTCCACCTTGATCTTAGTGCCTTGTATGTCCACCTTGATCTTAGAGCCATGTATGCCCACCTTGATCTTAGTGCTTTGTATGTCCACCTTGATCTTAGAGCCATGTATGTCCACCTTGATCTTAGAGCCATGTATGCCCACCTTGATCTTAGTACCGTGTATGTCCACCTTGATCTTAGCGCTGTGTATGTCCACCTTAAGCTCTTATCAATGCTTGATGGCACCTTCTCATGATCTCAGTACCATTGTAGTCCTTCTTGAGCTATTAACACAGCTTGATGGCACCTTCTGATCAAGTCAATGAGGCATCGGATCCATTGTTGGGACTTGTTATTCCATTTTTCTTACAACACTTATGCTAACATTGGTGGTGATGATTTTGTCTTCTGAAACCAGCAATCTCTGTTGTTCTCTCCAGGAGGAAGCTGATCCATCTGTCAAGGACATGAAACAAACAGCAAACAGTACAGATGTTACCTGTCAGCCTTTTCCTGGCCCAGCGTGTCATCTGTGTCTGATTCAGATTCTTGCCGCCTTCTAGAAGGTATTCCTGATTTGGAGTTTTTCCTTGGAAGGGAGTCTTGGGAATTAATCCGGTGTCCAATGCTAAAAACTGGATCCTTTGTTTCATTTATAATTGTCATCTTGGATTCAAATTTCTGATTATTAAAAAAAAAACAATTTCAGTACTATCACAGTTTTAACAAATATAACAACATAAAGTAAATGTTATAAATTTATGACTACAATTTTTTGTCTACCAACACGTTGAGAAGACATGGTGAGTGAGACCTGCAGATTAATGGTTAAGTACAATCTTAATTATCCATTCCTAATGATCTCTTATTCATGTATGGTTTAATTTTTTGTAATTATGCAATTTCATGACTTTTTAATAATTGCACTCAGACAGCCAGAAACAAAGAGAAGATATACAAACAAGCAAAAGAAGCAAAGAGAACAGGCAATAAAAATAAAACAATTAAAAGATAGAAAAATCAAGGAAAATCTAAGAAGGAAAACTAACAGAGGAATTCAAGAAACTCCCTAACGAAGTAAGCACAGTAGAAGTAGAGTGGAAGCAGTTTAAGGAAACAGTAACCAACATTGTAACAACAGTTTGTGGAATAAAATGAAGGACAAAAGAAGGCAAGAATAGCATCCTATAGTGGAATAATGCAATCAGAGAAGCAGTTAAAGAAAAGAAGAAATTATTTAAAGATTGGAGGGAGAAGAAGAACAAAGAAGAATATGAAAAATATGCTATAGTTCGGGAAAAAAAGTTAAAATTTTTATCAAAGAAGCCAAGCAAAAGACATTGACAGATTTCAGACAAAAGATGAGCAGGGACTTCAAGACAGCCAAAAAAGATTTCTACAAAGCAACAAGAGCAAGAAAAGATAACCACAATCCCATTGAATTCATAAATGGCAAAGATGGACAGCCAATATCAAATAACCAACATATGCAACAAAGATGGAAAGAATATGTCAATCTATTAAAAATGGCACCAACTACCAATAACACAACAAAAACCTTGCAAGAATACAGAAACACTGAACCCAATATCATGAAAGAGGAATCGAAGAAGTAATCAAATATGCACCAAGAAATAAAGTATCAGGGATAGACAACATACCAGTAGAAATAGTAGCAGCAGCAAGAGAAACATAAGTTACATAACTGCACAGAATATTCAATGTAGCATGGCACCAACAGAAAGCCAAAACCATCGTACCAATATGGAAAAAGAAAGGCAGCAAGAGAGACTGCAATCAACAATATGGTATCTCCTTTCTCAGCCATGTGGGAAAGTTATACACTAAAATTATGAAAAAAGACTCAGGTCAATAATAGAACTAAAGTTTAGAGATTCTTAAATGGGGTTCCAAAAAATAGAGGGTATACTATACAGTATTCACCTGAAAACAGCTAAATAACTTCTATTGAGATTAAATGTGTTAGACAAATGACAGGAAACTGCCTGAGAGATAAGATCAGAAATGAAGAACTAAGAAAAAAGCTAGGAATAACCCCCGCCATAGAATATATAAAGAAACAGATAAAATAGTTTGGCCATGTGGCAAGGTAGAAAGATCAAAGCATGACACAACAAGCCTTCAATAAACATTGTGAGAACACCTACCAAAGGGCCAACCACAAAAAAGATGGATTGACGGAATATTAAAAACACCAGGAAATATAACAGCAATAGAGGCCAACAGAAGAGCACAAACTATATCTCCCCTCAACGCTGAATGGCAAATGAGGAAGGAAAGAAGAAGAAGAAGAGGTCTTTGTTGTCATCTCTTGTAAAGTATTTTCACACTGAGTGACACAGAATGATGTGTAAGATTTTTAAACTGTGCGTTCAGCGTTAGCTATCTACATAATCAAGATACTGAATAAGAAATATGAAGTAAAGAGCTTCCATCATTTAAGAGTGTACCCCCTATTAAGTAGAAACATACCAATCCGTAATCCTGTGAATATCTTTTGTATGTTGTGATAAACATAGCAACCTCCACGATGGCACCAATTAAAATGAGGACTCCCATAATGATGCTGCATATCTCGGACACAGACAGTATGTCACAGCCTGCCTCAATTCTCTCATCTGAGTAATCTCCACAGTCATCCCAGCCATCACACATCAGGTCATCATGCACACAGCGTTGAACTTGCTGACATTTGAATTCCTGGATGAAACACGGCCCTACAAAATATAAAAAAAGCAGCAAGTACTTGTAGAGCCAGGAACAATGAATATGTCTGGGGAACATTGACACCACACTGAAGGACAGCCCACAATGAGGAGAAAAATTTCTTGAATCTTAAAAGATACAGGATCAGAGAAATAGAGACCAATAAAAATTGCAGACATTTTTTTATACAGAGAATAAACAACCTATAAGGTAAACTATTTTTTATGTCAATTTTAAACTAAAAAAACACTACATATGAATTTCCAAATGTATATGCAGCACCAATGATTTATTTTCTTAAATTATCTGCTAATTGTACTTTTATGAAATGCAATATTTGAGGACTCTTTCATGTTTATTTTCACATTAAGTTTACTGACATTGTACACTCTCTGATAGTTCAATATCTGTTTCATACTTCATCCTGGAGTTACTTTAATGATGAATCACATGTTATGAGTTGATTACCAATAACTGCACAATTCACATTGACTACTGTTGCTTATATCTTATTAACATGGCAACTGACACTATTATCAGATTATTTTTATTGATAATAAAACATGAATATCTACAACACCGGATATATACCAGAACCTGCTCAAATCGATATTCATAGCCCTACCAAAGAAATCTGGTGCGATTGAATGCGATGATCATCGCACAATTAGCCTTATGAGTCATATGACTAAGATATTGCTAAGAATCATCATGCGAAGAGTGCGAAACAAAATCAGTCCAGAAATTAGTGATGAACAGTGTGGAACGAGCAATGCCATATACATCATAAGATCTTTAGTAGAAAGAGCCATAGAGGTGAAAACAGATCTATACCTATGTTTCATAGATTATACCACAGCATTTGACGAAGTAAAGCACCAAGAAATAATCAAAATTTTATAAAGCATAAACGTAGACAGCAAAAATTTAAGAATAATAAAGAACATGTACTGGCAACAAACAGCGGCCATAAGAACCGGAAACCAATTGTGAAAGTTTCAACAAATAAAACAGGGTGTTAGGCAAGGTTGTGTGCTGTCACCAGATTTGTTTAATATTTATTTTGAGATTATTTTAAGATCCATAAGGGGCATGCCTGGAATAACAATCGGAGGTCATAATATAAATAATCTAATGTATGCTGATGATATAGATTTAATCACTAAGAGTGATAATGAGCTACAAGAAATGTTAGACATTATAATGAAAGAAAGCCAAAATAAAGGACTCATGATAAATAACTGTCGTGATCGAAAGTTGTGGAGAGACATGATCACCTACATCAGTAGGCTTGGTACTTGATGATGATGAACAAAACAAGCTATTAATTATTTGATGTAATTTGTGCACTCTATAATTAACTTCACTGACAATATAGGGATTCACCCTGTAATCCACTGAATTATCACAAAACATGACTGTGGCTATTTTCATCTATTTAAAGTGCAAGGCCTCACATTTTGCTGACTACTCACTTGCCTATATGAAGTGTGGCTACAACAGATGTTTAGTAATGTCAAAGTTGATGAAAATCACCTCAAAATAGTGCAGGTCCCACACAAAAAAATGATCACTTTTAGGAACTGAACTCAGTAGACTAAGCACATAACACAACAGCTACAAATATTGCACTCTGTGACAGACATTTCTCAACTAGGTCAGGTTGTAATGCAGTATTTCAAGGTTTAGAGATGTAAAACACAGAGACATGGTCACAGCCATCATTCATAGATGATTTATAGTAGGTTTAACTCCATTACTCACAAAAATAAAATGACAGAATGATGCTCTGCTGCATGTTCTCACCAAACAGAAGTTTCAAAATAGATCTTACTAAACAGATCTCACTAAACAGATATTATTAAATAAATCTTAATAAATAAGTGAAGGAAAAAAACATACTACAACAGCATATAACATCTCTAGATAAAAGTTATCCCGTGTGTTACCGGGGCCCCATTATGTGGGATGTAAAGAATAGTGACACTGTGACCTTCCAGGCATGTCGTAAGAGGCGACTAAGGAGGTTGATCGATGGCTTGACAAGCTGTCATTGTAAAAAGCATTGTTATGGAAACAGACCATGGATTTTAGAAGCAGTGATCTCTGCAATATGTGCCATTTTGGCACGCAAGGTTTCTGTTTTTGAGATTGTGGTTCTGCCCTATGTGCCGTCTTCGGCTCGAAAGGATAATAGAGAGAGATAAAAGTTGCACAAACTACAGTATGAAAATTAATACAGCAAAAACAGAGGCTATGAGAATAAGCAGATTAATGACACCCATTAAACATTAAGATCAAAGATAAAGTAATAAAACAAGTAGAGGAATTCAAGTATTTGGGCACAATGTTCACAGAAGATGGAAAACTAGACAGAGAAATTGACATGAGAATACAAAAAGCAAATGCTGTCACATACCAACTTTCACCATTGCTAAGACATCCAAACATTACTATGCCAGCTAAACAACAAATGATAAATAGCATTTTCATACCAACTTTGTGCTATGAAAGTCAAACTTGGACTCTTTCTAAATCACAGTTAAGAAAGATCAATACATGTGAGATGCGATGCTTGAGAAAAGTAACAAACAACACAAGAAGAGATAGAATACCAAATGAAACCATAAAAAAATGGTAGGAACAAAACCCTGCCAAGAATATATAGAACAACAACTTAAATGGTTTGGCCACCTGGTCAGAATGAATCCTCACCAATCACCATCAAGGGCGTTCTTCTCAAGAATGCATGGAAAAAGACCAAGAGGAAGACCGAGAAGAAGATGGATAGATGCAGTGACAGAGACATGTAACAACAAAGGAAAATCACTAATTCAGACAGTTCGAGCAGCTCAAGAACGACAAATGATATAACCACAACACCTTTTAGGTATCAGTGAAAAGAGAAAAGAAGAAAGAAGAAGAAAAGAATAAAGAAGAAGAAGAAAAGAAGAATAAATAAGTATTAATAAACAGATCTTCATCATCATCATGTGCCATACCAGTTGGTGTAGGCTATCATGTCCTTCCACAATCTTCTATCTACAGTGTATTGTATCAGTTCTGTTGTTGACTGTTTTCCATGCCATGACACCAAGCTATCCAGTATTTTCTCTCTTTGTCATCCACGATCTCTCTTTCCTTTTATTTTGCTAGTTGTAACTAAGTATTCCAACTTTCCTCTTCTCATGATGTGCCCGAAAAATGTTGATTGTTTCTTTCTGATGTTTTTTAGGAGTCCCCTTTTTGTGTTGGTCTCTTTGAGAATTCCCTCATTGGTCTTTTTAGCTGTCCAGGGAACTTTCAGCATTCTTCTGAGAAATCCCATCTCTGTGGCCTCTAATCGTCTTTTCATTTGTTTATTTACTGTCCATGATTCGCTTCCATAGGTCAGAATTAGTTCTATTTAGCACCGATGAATTCTCTTTCTCATTTCTACTGACATAGATTTGTTGCATAAGATATTTTTCATTTTCTGAAATGCTATTTTGGTCTGAGCTATTCTGCTTTTTATTTCTGTGGTGCATCTTCTATCTGATATTATTGTGCCCAAGTATTTGACGAGTTGTACTTGTTTCCAATTTGTCCTGTTTATTTTTATGCTGCATGATGGTGTTGATTGTTTCTTCGATATGACCATTACTTCTGTTTTCTTACTATTCAAACTGAGACATTCTTTGTTGCTTTCTTTTACTATTATGTCTATCATTTCATGTAGTTCATTCTCTGTCTCTCCTATTAAGACTGTGTCATCCGCATATCGCAAACTATTTATATTGTGACCGTTGACTTCAATTCCTTTTTTGTCTACTATTGATTTTATATGTTCGCTGCAAAGTGAAAACAAACCGGCGACAGAAAACAGCCTTGTCTGACTCCTTGTTTTATATATTGGAATTGTCCTGTTTGGTTGCTAATTCGTATAGCTGCTGTTTGTTGCCAGTACATGTTATTTATGATTTGCAGATCCTTGCCATCAATGTTTAATTTCTCCAGCATATTGATTATTTCCACATGCTTTACTTTGTCAAATGCTTTTGTGTAGTCTATAAAGCACATATATAGATCTTTCTTTACCTTTATAGCTCTTTCTATCAATGTTCTTAAGATGTATATTGCATTATTGGTGCCCTTTCCTTCTACAAATCCACATTAAACAGATCTTACTAAACAGATTTTACTAAACAGATTTGACTAAATTGATCTTACTAAATAGATCTTAGCAAACAGATCTTACAAAATAGATCTTACTAAACAGATTTTACTAAATAGATCTTACTAAACAGATCTTATTAAATAAATCTTACTAAACAGATCTTACTAAGATCAACTGATGTAATGTTACAAAAGCAGTACAATAATCTAAAATATCTCACTTATATAACAAAAAAGCAGATTTGTCATGAAACTCACAGTTAGGTCTGAATTGGTTAAAATGGAGCTTGAATCCTTCACCCCGATATGGTCCGCTACTGACAAACCTTATAGTAAGTGGAGAGTTCTGCACCAAATGTTTCACATGTCGATTCTCTCTATGCTTCTCCTCCCACTGCCATCCTTCCATACAGATTCGTGATCCTAAAAACAACAGAACAGATAAGTTTGCCCAGTCTCTCACACCTTGTTAATGATGAGTGAAACTTGCTACGTGTTGGTGGTGAAGAATATTTGTTTGTTTAAATGAAATATAAATACATTTTGCTGCTGAATATAAAATACAAGGGTAAGGTTAATGTAATCTGAAAGTGCCAATAATATGAAACACTGCACTGTTGTCCTGTACTTTGGCAGCACTGTTACTGACGACGTAAAGAATATCCAACCAATGTCAGCACAGTGCAAACAAGCAACAAACTGTCACAGAGGTTTGTAAAGATGGTCACTACACTTCAGGCATGCACCACAGATGAGAAGGGTTCCACCACTAGGTTTTATTTTTAATGAAGAAAATGATTGCAATAGATCAGCGAATGAAGTTACCATATTGGTAATGTCTGTCAACCATTTCAGCGAGTGAATAGTCAGTTCAAAAATTTTGTGATCTCTGTGACAGACATTTCTCAACTAGGTCATCAAATTCTAAAGCAATAGTAGAAGGTTTAGAGATGTAAAACACAGGGTCGTGGATTAAACAGCCATCATTCATGATTTTATGATGATGTGTAGTAGGTTTAGCTCCAATACTGAAAAAAAAAATTACAGATTGCTGCACCCTCTTTGTTGCATGTCCCAAGTGAAGACCTTTACACAACTTCTGTGGCAGTATGCTGCAGCCACAGGTAAGATATTCGTTGTGACATTGCCAACAGAACCTGGTCACTTTACAAGATAATAACAAAGTGTTTCAAATTGTTATCACCATAATAGGATGTTGTTATTACCATAATAGGATGTTGTAATCACCATAATAGGATGTTATCCCCATAATAGGATGTTGTTATCACCATAATAGGATGTTGTTGTCACCATAATAGGATGTTATCCCCATAATAGGATGTTGTAATCACCATAATAGGATGTTATCCCCATAATAGGATGTTGTTATCCCCATAATAGGATGTTGTTATCACCATAATAGGATGTTGTTGTCACCATAATAGGATGTTATCCCCATAATAGGATGTTGTAATCACCATAATAGGATGTTATCCCCATAATAGGATGTTGTTATCACCATAATAGGATGTTGTTGTCACCATAATAGGATGTTATCCCCATAATAGGATGTTGTTATCACCATAATAGGATGTTATCCCCATAATAGGATGTTGTTATCACCATGATAGGATGTTATCCCCATAATAGGATGTTGTTATCACCATAATAGGATGTTGTTATCACCATAATAGGATGTTATCCCCATAATAGGATGTTGTTATCCCCATAATAGGATGTTGTTATCACCATAATAGGATGTTATCCCCATAATAGGATGTTGTTATCCCCATAAAAGGATGTTGTTATCACCATGATAGGATGTTGTTGTCACCATAATAGGATGTTATCCCCATAATAGGATGTTGTTATCACCATGATAGGATGACTTTTTGACTCACACCTTTTAGCTAAGCATTCCAAATCTTATGTAAATGTCAAACAGACTATAAGAAGATTGTCATATTGTTTCACTATTACACAAACACAAACTAAATATCCATCTATCACCTGATATAGACTGTTGTGTTAGTTTGCAAATTCATCTATAAACTACTTCCAATGCTATTGGTCAGTTAACAAGTTTGCAGGGAAGATGCAAATAATTGCACTGCTGTGGTAAAGCTGGTAACAGAAGCAGGTAGTGGGATGTAATGCACACTCCTATAAGCTATGGTCACATCTTTACAAAAAAGTAACACAACAAAATACTGACGTTTCAGCCTACATGCGGCTTTCTTCAGAAAACATGAACTACACAAACGGACAATGAAATAAAGATAAACTCAACTACATCTAGAATGAACAGGACAAGTAAATCAAATAAAAATAAAAAGAGGGATAAGAGATGAAAAGATAAAAAGAAAATCCCCCCGAAGGGAGATGTGATACATATGGGAGGAAAAAAATGGATAACATGTAAAAATTAGTAAGCTAAAAATATATATATATAATTAAACTGAGACTTAACTGAGGCAATACCCAAAGGCTGCCAGCGAGTAAGTGACTATGAGTCAAAAGGGATGAGACACATTGTGGGGGGGGGGGAATTAGTCCCATGATTAGGTGATTAGATGAGAAGTCGGAGGAGATTTAAAGGTGATAGAATGAAGTATGAGAGGCAGTCAAGATTGTGAGAGGCAGTCAAGAGTGACACAGATAACAGCAAAAGGTAAGGCAGTGTGTATTATGGACTAAAAATGAGCAAACAAGGAAATAAATGAGGCATAACAGGATTATGGAGGACTGGTGTACAGGAGGCTAGAGTGACAGGCTGGAGAAGAATAACAGCAGCTATATGGAAATGGAATAAAAGAAAACAAGGGGAGAGTTGGGTAGAACTGGAAAATAAAGCGGCAGAATATGTATTGATAAGGAAAATAAATATAAGTGGAGAACAGGCAAACAATAGCAGTACTGCTGTCATTATAAATATAAGTTGGTAAATAGGCATCATGATTCTTGTAGAAGGTTGCCAACATACGTACAGATATGTAATACAGACCCTGAATAATGCCTAGGGAGATCACATCAGGGTTTAAGGGGCCAAAACAGGTGCAGGGGAGGGAAGAAAAGGAAGGGGGGGGGGCACAGAAGGTAAATGGGAAAGAAAGAAGGAAAGAGTAGGGGGAAAGAGAGAGAGAGAGAAAGTGTGGTAATAGATTACCAATAAGAAATGGATACATCAATGTCCCATGGGGTGGTGCAACCCATATGGGTGATCGAACGATTCTCTAAGGTGAATCAAATAGAAGGACATAACAACAGGCCAATAACTTGGACATCCACCTTACCTTGATGGCCCTTAGAGTTGAAGTAGGATGCTATTGGGGTGCCTATATCTGGGGACCCATATTGTTTCTTGCTATTTGTCCCAGTTCTGGGCAACTTTCACCACCTTGGCAAGGGAGTTGATGCTCACCGTTTTTAATTCTCGCCTCAGTATTTCTCTAGGCTGGCCACTTTTTCCTTTGCCCTGTTTCCCATTCGAGTGCCTGCTTTCTCTGCTTTGAGGGCCTGATTTTGTTAAAGTAAATATACCATGGAATGAGTTCAAGACTAATGGAGAAATAAGAGAAATGACAATGCATCCAAAAATATCAACTATAACCAAGAGAAGTTGGTCATATGTTGGCCATGTGAGCGAAGAGACAACAAAAGAATCTCATAGCAGGCCCTGATAAACCAGATAAAGGTAAAGAGACTTGAATTGGCGTCTTAGCACACAGGTTTTCACCTACATATGCTCGGCCACCTATCCAGAAGTGTTCAGAGACTTCTGGATAATGTCGCTTCAAGCATCAAAACTCACGATGCAAGGCGGCATTCCTCCCTTTCCCAGAATACTATACCCTGGTACCCATTTTTGCTGAGTTGACCACTGGGGTATTTTTCTTTTCCAACCACGAGTACAACTCACGCTGCTTCCATCCGGGAATCGAATACGGGTTGTCCAAACGTAGGCAGCCTAGTCAGGTGGTTTTCCCAACTAGGCTACCGAGGCCCCTTAATTTTACCAGTAGGTAAAAGAAAAAGAGACTGACCCAGAGAAACAAAAAAGAACACTGAAGCGAGAAGCAACAACAGTAGGTATCAGCTCCTTCGCAGAGATTGAGCTACTTGCTCAGAACAGAGCCATGTGGCGAGACACAATGCACGTTCTGTGTAGGGTCTGACAGTCAAAAGATCATTGGACACAAGAGCCTAGAATTTCTGCCCTTTGTGCCAACTTCGTCTCATAATTTATTTGTACCAATTAATAAAAAGTTGCAATTACCATAATACTTTCTGCCAGTTTGGTCAAAAATTTCCAGCCCAGTGCTGCAAGTCTTTATGTCCCCACTCCGCGGCATGATGTCTAAAAAGTAGAGCTCTATCAAAAGGTTTGTGCCAGTGGGAAAGGTGATAATGATGTCACAATTCATTGGATGAGCTGGGTCTTGGAATTTGCTCATTGTTTCTGGAAGTGGCATTGTCAAAATGCCTGAATGGGCACTGTGTGCCAATACCAAGTCGATATTTGAGCCACATGATCCTGGGAACTCCGCTGTAGAAATAGATTATTAATAATGTATGAACATTTATTTCAAAAAGTTATTTAGTCATTGTTAAAAGTCTCTCTTTCTGGTGCTCACCCCATGGCTACCTCAGGAACTGATAGTCCTCTTCATCATCTGCCCTTACAAGGATGTTAAATGAGCGTAGATGCATTGTGTTGTGATTTGCTGTAAAACTGTGATCTTTGGGCTGAAAGGCACAAATTCAAATTCAGCATAGTCTTTTTGAGTACTGGGTTGTCTTTCCTCTATTGCTGTTAAGCATCTTGCCTCTGGTTAGGAGAAGTGGCATGATTTCAAACCAGACAGATGTTCACAAGATGTGCGTGTGCTAAATATTGATGGCTTGTCTAAAGTTTGCCCATCACTGATGATGAAGTCACTGCTCTCTGTTAAAGTGGGTTCAATTGATTGATGAGGCCAATATGAGCCCTAAGTGTCTGCTTCAATGGGGTGGAGGTGGGGTGGGGGGCTATTGATGTGTTCGACCTGCCAATTGATGAAGTGCAGAAGTTGATTGATCCAGCTATTGAGAGACTATATCTTATACAACAATTTATTTTTTCAGTCGGAATGTGCTCCAAAACAATCTCAAGATACACATTTTATAAATAATTGAAAACTAGGGTAGGGCTGCACTTACACTTATGATCAGACAAGTACTTTAATTATAATTAACAATTGGTATTAGTGCACAATTTACAATAAAGATAAGTTATTCATGTGCTCAGTAATCCATGCAGGCTGCATTTTCCAAAACTACCATCCACCACCCCATACCTATGCTGTAGTAAAGACAAAGTTAATTCTTCCTTTTGATCTGGAATTGCTGAAACTATAAAATAATTTTTATCTTTATTTTGCTTACAGTAGCTTGATGACGATCGGGTATCACCTGTAGCACATGATATTCCCTACCGAACGAGGGTTTTCCATTGGAATCCCCCTTAATGTCGTTGCTGTGATTTCTATTATTGTGGCGATTCATGATTGTACAAAGAAATTACGACGGTAGTTTTCTGTTGCCTTCCGTCAGTTTGTTTACGGTTGGCTCCGCTAGCCTTTGACTAAAAAGTTTCACCCACAAGGCAGTGGGGTTGTTTTACTTCGGGGTACCCCCCCTTAGCCTTTTACTCTCCCGAGCTCACCTGCAAGGCAGCAGGGCAGCCACAGGTTGTACTGTTTACTACATACAGTAGCAGGTAAAATGTAACAACTGGAAAAATTGAGGGACGAAGAGATAGAGGAAAGCAAAGAGAAAAAATACCAGACAGCTTAAGAGAATGGCTTGGCAGAAGGTCAACAACAGAAATGATAAATAACCGTCGAGATCGAAAATTGTGGAGAGACATGATTACCTACGCCTGCAGGCCCAGTATTTGATGATGATGATAAAATAATTCTGTCATGTCAGTTTCTTATTATCAAGGACTCTGCCGGTCCTCAATTCAAAATTTGTTTTGAAGATGAAAGGAGAAGTTTCAGAAATAGCCTCTTGATCTATTATATTTACTTTAACAATTAGATGCCACCCACAAATCTTTGATTCAAAATGTATATGAAAAGAAAGGTAGTTTTGACCAAAACTAAGTCATAATGTTCATTAAACACACAAGTTTCTATTTTCTTTTATTATTTTAAACATTTACATTTGTAAGTGCAAGTTACTCTGGTTTTACTTTTTTTTTTTCCCCCAACTTTCACGTCAGGCTAAATCCTTAGAGTCTAAGAACTGAATTTTGCATGCTAATCTGTTTTTCCTTGGCAGCTGTGTGCACAGGGGTCCCTTGCTGCACAGACAGATAACTCAAACTTCTGAGGTACTCATATTTCTTCTGTCAATGAGTAATCGACGTTTCAAGCCAAAACCAGGGTTTCGCTGCTAAGACCAGGGGAGGTTGCCGCAGAGATAGATCACAAATAAAAATCCCAACAGGTGCAGCCGGGATTTGAACTCACAACTTCTCTGTCTCGAGACCGTCTTGCCTCGAGACCAACCAGTTCCACAAGTGTTACTTTATGTTCTCAATAAGATGTTATATTTTTCATGCAAAAACTTCAATTATTTTATTAAATATTAATTTTCCAGATTTGTTATTATCTGGACTACTCTTGGTCATAATTATTAAATTTCTATTGTATTTTGTGTTAAGAAAATTTGACTACTTCAGGTTCCCACCAACACTACAACAACAGCTACTACACTTCTGTGAACTGACATGATTGTAGACAGGATTAAGATTATAGTAGATGAGAATTGAGATATAGCATAAGCATAAAGGTTTATTATGTGCCATCAATGGAAGAATAAAAAAGTATGTTTTTTGTAAAGTATTTAGTATTTACAAATTGCATGAATTAACTTTAAATTATTTTATGAAGTTAATTATTAAATTATTTTATAATATTACACTATGACTACAGATCATAAAAAAATTCATAATTATGCATACAATATTTCACTTTCAGTGCTATTAAGTTTACTTTACTCACTTTATATATTATCTTATAATTAAACTATGAGCTAACTATAATAGAATAATGTCTAGTCTATGTCATTAATTATAGCAAAATTGGAATTGTTTTTGACCAAATTTTATAGGCAAGAACAAGGTCATATTTTGTTTGTTTTTCTTCTTTTCGCTGAGCGTCTCTGGATGAGACTGGACTAGAGAGCGTGACTGAGCGTCTGTCCTAGTAATGTCCCGCCACACCATGTCTCACCACTTTCTCCCACAAGCTATTTGTTAGATTTTCAATCTAAATCAATTTTAATTGACAAAAAATACTTGCATTAAATGAGACTTTAAGTTTAATTAGGTTTGATAAAGTTGTAACCAGACTTTGTTGGCGAAAACTTCAAAGTCCGCTTGTTCCCGTCGTTGCGCGGTCGCCTCAACTAACTCCTAACTCGTCTCATGTGAATGAACCGCATTTAAAAGTTAATGAAAGATTAAATCTGTGTTAAGAAACGATGTCGAGATAAATGCAGCTTATCTAGTGTAAATGATAACACACTTAGTTGACTTAAAAGACCGGGAACTGTCAGACAAGTTGATATCAAGAGAACGTTCCAACAATACTTGTCCGATGGGCCAGCCATCTTGTCGTCTGCTACCCACAACAGGTTGTCGCTGGAGGACGACACGAGTGTCCGAACCTCTCGGCCCGACCTACATTCACATGTTCAGAACAAAGGAGTAAACACAACACCTGGGAGCAAGCAAGCAATTTATAAATCATGCAAGAAGAAACAATTTTACACACCCACAATAGAATGATTTAAAGACGAGATTGGAAAACAACAAATATTGTGGGGTTGGTTATTTATTTTATTGGATGCAATTAACCTTCCATCCAATTCTTTTCATCTATTTGGATGGAAAGAAAAGAAACACAAACGATGAAATCTTAAAACAATTAAAAATTAAAAGAGAACTACTAAACACAATTCAAACAAGATAAATGAGATTTTTAGGGCTTGTTAAAAGACACAACAGCATACTAAAAGTAATCTTGGAAGGGAAAATACAAGGTAAAAGAGGCAGACTAATACTAACGCGAACGAGTAACATCAAAAGATAGACAAGTCAGCCTATGACAACCGACACTATCAAAGCAAAAGACAGAGCGGAATGACGCTCCATGGTAGCCAACCTTTGATACGGAGACGGCACTCAATGAATGAATGAATGAACCTTATTAAAATAAAGAGTACAACTTTATCAACAAGAAGTTTTGAGCATCTATAGGCTCTGTCTTTGCGAACATCAAACAAAACACGACATTTTGTGTCACGTCAATATCAAGTAAGAGGTCCTAGAAGTCTTATACGCTCCTAAACTACAGGCCCTGTTACTATAGGTATATAAGCGTATCATACGCCGTCTGGGGAATAAGGCGTTGTTAGCGCACATGTTTTGCAAAGACCAACGACGCATGACTGATGTAGTCGGAAGCGTGCTCTACTCCCCCATCAAACAAAATCTCAGGTAACCGTTTAAAAAAATATCGCCACATTAAACCCGCAACGTTCTGGCGGGTAGCGAGCGCGTTCAGTCACCAAGGCTGCTTCATGTCAGCGCTGTCTGTCTGTTGCTAACTTCCGTCTTTTTTAGCGCGATATTGATATCAATTTTCATAGCCTACTGCCCTAGCAAAGAAATCGGGTGAGATTGAATGCGATTATCATCGCACAATAAGTCTTATGAGTCATATGACTAAGATATTACTAAGAATCATCATGCGAAGAGTGCGAAACAAAATCAGTCCAGAAATTAGCGATGAACAGTGTGGTTTTGTTGGAGATAAAGGAACAAGCAATGCCATATATATATATATATATATATATATATATATATATATATATATATATATATATATATATATATAAAATAAGATCTTTAGTAGAAAGAGCCATAGAGGTGAAAACAGATCTATACCTATGTTTCATAGATTACACCAAGGCATTTGACAAAGTAAAGCACCAAGAAATAATCAACATTTTAGAAAGCACAAACGTAAACAGCAAAGTTCTAAGAATAGTAAAGAACATGTACTGGCAACAAACAGCGGCCATAAAAACTGGAAACCAATTGGGAATGTTTCAACAAATAAAACAGGGTGTTAGAGAAGGCTGTGTGCTGTCACCAGATTTGTTTAATATTTATAGTGAGATTATTCTAAGATCCATAAGTGACATGCCTGGAATAACAATTGGAGGTCATAATATAAATAATGTAAGGTATGCTGATGATACAGTCTTAATAGCTAAGAGTGAAAATGAGTTACAAGAAATGTTAGACATTATAGTGAAAGAAAGCAAAAATAAAGGATTCAGCCTTAATAGCAAAAAGACAGAGGTAATGGTAACAACAAAGAAAAAGACATCACCTCAGTGCAAAATAAAGAGAAGTGGAACAATATTAAAACATTATCATCAAGTACCGGGCCTACTGGCGTAGGTGATCATGTCTCTCCACAACTTTCGATCTCGGCAACTATTTATCATTTCTGTTGTTGACCTTCAGCCAAGCCATTCTCTTAAGCTGTCTGTTATTTTTTTCTCTTTGCTTCCCTCTATCTCTTCGTCCCTCAATTTTTCCAGTTGTTACAATATATTCCAGTTGTTCTCTTCTCATTACATGGCCAAAAAATGATGATTGAATATTAAAACAGGTAAATAAATTTAAATATTTGGGAACTTTATTAACCTCAGACGGAAGATGTAGAAAAGAGGTGAGATGCAGAATGGCTCAGGCAAAAGCAGCTTTCCAAAAAAATGAGGAAGATACTATGCAATCCATTTTTGACAATAGAAACAAGAAAAAGAGTTCTTAAATGTTATGTAGAGCCAGTCTTAACATATGGATGCGAATCATGGACAATAGGACAACAGACAAGAGAATCACTGGAGTCTGTAGAAATGTGGTTTTACAGAAGAATGTTTAGAGTACCATGGACAGCTAAGAAGAGTAATGAAGATGTTCTGAGAGAGGTCAAAGCAAAAAGAGAGCTAATTTCCAATATTAGGAAGAAACAATCATCATTTTTTGGGCCATGTAATAATTCAGCAATACCAATAGATACAACAGCTTTAAATCAGAAAGATGTAAAAGAAACTTATACTGTACAAGTAAAGAACACATATCAGAAGCTGCTAGAAGAAGGGATAGTAGTATAGCAGGGTCCATTTGTTTAGTATTTAGGCGCTAAATTAACAAAGATATATAGTAGGCGCGCGGCGCGCCTAATGTACTGTAGGCGCAGGGGGAGTTAACCGTGACCGCTGGTCCCGGTGACCCCGGAAGTGACGTGTTTATGTTTGGTGTGTGCTGACTTTGGAGTTCTTGATGTAGAGGTGACCTGTTTACGTCTGGTGTGCACTGACTTTTGGAGTTCAGTGGCCGGGTGACCGCTTATCTCGTGGGGTGTCAAGTGGTCAGCGGGGCTTATCTCAAGTGGGTGAGCGGGGCTTATCTCAAGTGGGTGAGCGGGGTGTCTGTCGGCGTGACCTCGGCGCTCCACATTTTAAAAATTCCGAATTATTTAAAAAAAACAGTCTCCATCGGATTTCGAACACGGGTCTACGGCGTGCCAGGCCAGACACTTACCACTATGCTACAGGCGATCACAGAATTAGAGGCTGAATGAGACAGATAAGTCGTGACGCTTTTGTTGGTGCTCGACAGCTATCTAGTAGTAGAGAAAGATTGACCCGCATTTAGGCGCTAAATTAACAAAGATATATAGGACAGCGCGCGGCGCGCATAACGCGTGCGGCGCAGGGGAAGTTAACCGTGACATTTCGTGTCGGGATGCCCGGTGACCTCTCGGTGACCTCTCGTGGTGGGGGGCGGCGGTGGTGCTGCGAAGTGGTGACCTCCCGCGGTGGTATCATAACTTTCACATTCTTTCAATGGTGCCGTAACTTTGTATATTATACTCTCAGGCAATAAAAAAACAGTGACAAGTTTATTTATTTATTGCTTTAAAAACTTCCTTTAGAATTAAAGGTAATAGCTTAGGACCGTTACACATGCTACACGAAGCTACGTTAACGAACTTAGTAACTACACGCCAAACGCGAAACACCGCGTTAATTACGTTAAGCGAGATCAAAGAGCTCGGTTCCCGTTAGACGGGCGCGAGATCAAAGAATCCGCCACCCGCGAGAGTCCTCCAGCCGCGTGGAAATCTCCGTAGCCGGTAGGTGTTCATCAGGAGTGTCATTTAACAGGGGAATTTTACGATACCGATGTTTTAATGTGAGACGCTTGGGGTAATTAATATGTTTGTACATGGTTCGTGTTCAAAGACCCTATTTCTCTGTGAAATTTCTCACTTGGGTAACTTAAGCTGGTCTAGTCATCTAACAGAGAGACAGTAAATTAATGTACTTTTGATATTCTATTACTGTTGTGTTTTTTGTAGTGGTTGTAGTAATAGTAGTAGTAGTTAAAGTCGTTGTTGAAGTTGTACAACTAGTGTGACTTGTATTTTGTAGAGTTATAACAGACAAGTGGGGGCTATGCTTTTTTTTCATGTATAGTAGAGAGCTGGTAGAGTCTTTTAGTTATTTTTATGCATGACAACTTTAATGTATCTATAAAATTTATTTTGAAATTAATGGAAACATACAACTTACTCAGGGCTTGGCCAACTAACAGCAACGGTCTTGCTAATATATTTAACCCATGGAAACATCAGCATCATGAGACTTATTAATGTCCAAATTGACCACTTGTTCATAACACGGATACGACAGCGATGATGACTTTAACGGGTACGCAATCAAAGATCCCGTGGGTTTTGTTTTAGTCGATGACAACTTTTGAAATAGTAGCTGACAACTTTTGTATTAGCAGATGACAGCTTTCAATGACTGTTTACATGCTATGTCATTGTAGCAGTCATGTATGTCATGTCGATGTAGTAGACACGTATGTCATATCATTGTAACAGTCATGCCAATGTAACAGTCATTTCATTGTAATAGTCATCTCGTTGTAACAGTCACGTATGTCATGTCGTTTTATCAGAGACGTATGGTATGTCGTTGTAACAGACAGGTCGTTGTATCAGTCATGTCGATGTAGTAGACACGTATGTCATGTTATTGTAACAGTCATGTCAATGTAGTAGACACGTATGTCATGTCATTGTAACAGTCATGTCAATGTAACAGTCATTTCGTTGTAATAGTCATCTCGTTGTAACAGTCACGTATGTCATGTCGTTTTATCAGAGACGTATGGTATGTCGTTGTAACAGACAGGTCGTTGTATCAGTCATGTCGATGTAGTAGACACGTATGTCATGTTATTGTAACAGTCATGTCAATGTAGTAGACACGTATGTCATGTCATTGTAACAGTCATGTCAATGTAACAGTCATTTCGTTGTAATAGTCATCTCGTTGTAACAGTCACGTATGTCATGTCGTTTTATCAGAGACGTATGGTATGTCGTTGTAACAGACACGTATGTCATGTCATTGTAACAGTCATGTCAATGTAGTAGACACGTATGTCATGTCATTATAACAGTCATGTCAATGTAACAGTCATTTCGTTGTAATAGTCATCTCGTTGTAACAGTCACGTATGTCATGTCGTTTTATCAGAGACGTATGGTATGTCGTTGTAACAGACACGTATGTCATGTCGTTGTAACAGACACGTATGTCATGTCGTTTTATCAGAGACGTATGGTATGTCGTTGTATCAGTCATGTCGTTGTATCAGTCATGTCGTTTTATCAGAGACATATGGTATGTCGTTGTAACAGACATGTCGTTGTATCAGTCATGTCGATGTAGTAGACACGTATGTCATGTCATTGTAACAGTCATGTCAATGTAACAGTCATGTCAATGTAACAGTCATTTCGTTGTAATAGTCATCTCGTTGTAACAGTCACGTATGTCATGCCGTTTTATCAGAGACGTATGGTATGTCGTTGTATCAGTCATGTCGTTGTATCAGTCATGTTGTTTTATCAGAGACGTATGGTATGTCGTTGTAACAGACACGTCGTTGTATCAGTCATGTCTATGTAGTAGACACGTATGTCATGTCATTGTAACAGTCATGTCAATGTAACAGTCATGTCAATGTAACAGTCATTTCGTTGTAATAGTCATCTCGTTGTAACAGTCACGTATGTCATGTCGTTTTATCAGAGACGTATGGTATGTCGTTGTAGCAGACACGTATGTCATGTTATTGTAACAGGCATGTCAATGTAGTAGACACGTATGTCATGTCATTGTAACAGTCATGTCAATGTAACAGTCATCTCGTTGTAACAGTCACGTATGTCATGTCGTTTTATCAGAGACGTATTGTATGTCGTTGTAACAGACACGTATGTCATGTCGTTTTATCAGAGACGTATGGTATGTTGTTGTATCAGTCATGTTAATGTAACAGTCATTTCGTTGTAATAGTCATCTCGTTGTAACAGACACGTATGTCATGTCGTTGTAACAGACACGTATGGTATGTCGTTGTAACAGACATGTCGTTGTATCAGGCATGTCGATGTAGTAGACACGTATGTCATGTCATTGCAACAGTCATGTCAATGTAACAGGCATGTCAATGTAACAGTCATTTCGTTGTAATAGTCACCTCGTTGTAACAGTCACGTATGTCATGTCGTTTTATCAGAGACGTATGGTATGTCGTTGTAACAGACATGTCGTTGTATCAGTAATGTCGATGTACTAGACACGTATGTCATGTCATTGTAACAGTCATGTCAATGTAACAGTCATCTCGTTGTAACAGTCACGTATGTCATGTCGTTTTATCAGAGACGAATGGTATGTCGTTGTAACAGACATGTCGTTGTATCAGTCATGTCGATGTAGTAGACACGTATGTCATGTCATTGTAACAGTCATGTCAATGTAGTAGACACGTATGTCATGTCATTGTAACAGGCATGTCAATGTAACAGTCATTTCATTGTAATAGTCAGCTCGTTGTAACAGACACGCATGTCATGTCGTTGTAACAGACACGTATGTCATGTCGTTTTATCAGAGACGTATGGTATGTCGTTGTATCAGGCATGTCGTTGTAACAGACACGTATGTCATGTCGTTATAACAGTCACAGATGGCGTGTCGTATCAGTCATGTCGTTGTAACAGCCACGTATGTCATGTCGTTATAACAGTCACAGGTAGCGTGTCGTTGTATCAGACACGTGTGTCATGTCGTTGTATGAGACACAGATCTCATGTCATGATATTGTTGTAGTTGTTCAAGTAGTTGTTGATGTTGTAGTAGTAGTGGAAGATGTTAGAACACGTGTTTATTTTAGCAGAGGAAGTTTCTGAATTGTAGAAGACAACTTTCAAAATAGCAGATGACAACATTTGTTTTAGCCGAGGACAACGTTCGAAATAGTAGGTGACAACTTTTTGAATTACAGTGAGACGACTTTCGAATTACCATATGAGGGATACAAGTTCCAATAGGCGACCATGGCCTTTCACAGTACATCGTGTCAGTTCTGTTGTTAACGGTTTTCCATGTCATGTCGTTGTAGTAGTCATAGGTGTCATACCGTCGTTGTAGTAGTCATAGGTGTCATACCGTTGTATGTAGGTTGTCTAATGTGTCGGGATGGATGAAGGTAGGTTGTCTAGTGTGTCGGGATGGATGAATATAGATTGGCTAGTATGTCGGGATGGATGAATGTAGATTGGCTAGTATGTCGGGCTGGATGAATGTAGGTTGTCTAATGTATCGGGATGGATGAATGTAAGTTGTCTAGGGTGTCGGGATGGATGAATGTAGATTGGCTAGTATGTCGGGATGGATGAATGTAGGTTGTCTAGTGTAGCACGATGGTTGTATGTATGTTGTCCAGTGTGACATGATAGTTGTATGTAGGTTGTCTAGTTTGTCGTGATGGCTGTATGTAGGTTGTCTAGTGTGGCGTGATGGCTGTATGTAGGTTGTCTAGTGTGTCGGGATGGATGAATGTAAGTTGTCGACTGTGTCATGATGCTTGTATGTAGGTTGTCTAGTGTCGCATGATGGTTATATGTATGTTGTCCAGTGTGACATGATAGTTGTAGGTAGATTGTCTGGTGTGTCATGATGATTGTATATAGGTTGTCGAGTGCGCGCCAACAAATCACCGCACCATTTAAACTTCTTTGAACACAATGGACACAGATGTTCACCAGAAGAAACCCTCTAGAGAAAATCCAATAACCCTTGTCCATACGTCTCTGATAAAACGACATGACATACGTGACTGTTACAACGAGATGCCTGTTACATTGACATGACTGTTACAATGACATGACATACGTGTCTACTACATCGACATGACTGATACAACGACATGTCTGTTACAACGACATACCATACGTGTCTGTTACAACGACATGACATACGTGTCTGTTACAACGAGATGACTATTACAACGAAATGACTGTTACAATGACATGACATACGTGTCTACTACATCGACATGACTGATACATCGACATGTCTGTTACAACGACATACCATACGTGTCTGTTACAACGACATGACATACGTGTCTGTTACAACGAGATGACTATTACAACGAAATGACTGTTACATTGACATGACTGATACAACGACATACCATACGTCTCTGATAAAACGACATGACATACGTGTCTGTTACAACGACATACCATACGTCTCTGATAAAACGACATGACATACGTGTCTGTTACAACGACATACCATTCGTCTCTGATAAAACGACATGACATACGTGACTGTTGCAACGAGATGACTGTTACATTGACATGACTGTTACAATGACATGACATACGTGTCTAGTACATCGACATGACTGATACAACGACATGTCCTGTTACAACGACATACCATACGTCTCTGATAAAACGACATGACATACGTGACTGTTACAACGAGGTGACTATTACAACGAAATGACTGTTACATTGACATGCCTGTTACATTGACATGACTGTTACAATGACATGACATACGTGTCTACCACATCGACATGCCTGATACAACGACATGTCTGTTACAACGATATACCATACGTGTCTGTTACAACGACATGACATACGTGTCTGTTACAACGAGATGACTATTACAACGAAATGACTGTTACATTGACATGACTGTTACAATGACATGACATACGTGTCTACTACATCGACATGCCTGATACAACGACATGTCTGTTACAACGACATACCATACGTGTCTGTTACAACGACATGACATACGTGTCTGTTACAACGAGATGACTATTACAACGAAATGACTGTTACATTGACATGACTGATACAACGACATACCATACGTCTCTGATAAAACGACATGACATACGTGTCTGTTACAACGACATACCATACGTCTCTGATAAAACGACATGACATACGTGACTGTTACAACGAGATGACTGTTACATTGACATGACTGTTACAATGACATGACATACGTGTCTGTTACAACGACATACCATACGTCTCTGATAAAACGACATGACATACGTGACTGTTACAACGAGATGACTATTACAACGAAATGACTGTTACAATGACATGACTGTTACATTGACATGACTTTCACAATGACATGACATACGTGTCTACTACATCGACATGACTGATACAACGACATGTCTGTTACAACGACATACCATATGTCTCTGATAAAACGACATGACTGATACAACGACATGACTAATACAACGACATACCATACGTCTCTGATAAAACGACATGACATAAGTGTCAGTTACAACGACATACCATACGTCTCTGATAAAACGACATGGCATACGTTACTGTTACAACGAGATGACTATTACAACGAAATGACTGTTACATTGACATGACTGTTACAATGACATGACATACGTGTCTACTACATTGACATGACTGTTACAATGGCATGACATACGTGTCTGTTACAACGACATACCATACGTCTCTGATAAAACGACATGACATACGTGACTGTTACAACGAGATGACTATTACAATGAAATGACTGTTACATTGACATGACTGTTACAATGATATGACATACGTGTCTACTACATCGACATGACATACATGACTGCTACAATGACATAGCATGTAAACAGTCATTGAAAGCTGTCATCTGCTAATACAAAAGTTGTCAGCAACTATTTCAAAAGTTGTCATCGACTAAAACAAAACCCACGGGATCTTTGATTGCGTACCCGTTAAAGTCATCATCGCTGTCGTATCCGTGTTATGAACAAGTGGTCAATTTGGACATTAATAAGTCTCATGATGCTGATGTTTCCACGGGTTAAATATATTAGCAAGACCGTTGCTGTTAGTTGGCCAAGCCCTGAGTAAGTTGTATGTTTCCATTAATTTCAAAATAAATTTTATAGATACATTAAAGTTGTCATGCATAAAAATAACTATAAGACTCTACCAGCTCTCTACTATACATGAAAAAAAAGCATAGCCCCCACTTGTCTGTTATAACTCTACAAAATACAAGTCACACTAGTTGTACAACTTCAACAACGACTTTAACTACTACTACTATTACTACAACCACTACAAAAAAACACAACAGTAATAGAATATCAAAAGTACATTAATTTACTGTCTCTCTGTTAGATGACTAGACCAGCTTAAGTTACCCAAGTGAGAAATTTCACAGAGAAATAGGGTCTTTGAACACGAACCATGTACAAACATATTAATTACCCCCAAGCGTCTCACATTAAAACATCGGTATCGTAAAATTCCCCTGTTAAATGACACTCCTGATGAACACTTACCGGCTACGGAGATTTCCACGCGGCTGGCGGACTCTCGCGGGTGGCGGATTCTTTGATCTCGCGCCCGTCTAACGGGAACCGAGCTCTTTGATCTCGCTTAACGTAATTAACGCGGTGTTTCGCGTTTGGCGTGTAGTTACTAAATTCGTTAACGTAGCTTCGTGTAGCATGTGTAACGGCCTAAGCTGTTACCTTTAATTCTAAAGGAAGTTTTTAAAGCAATAAATAAATAAACTTGTCACTGTTTTTTTATTGCCTGAGAGTATAATATACAAAGTTACGGCACCATTGAAAGAATGTGAAAGTTATGATACCACCGCGGGAGGTCACCACTTCGCAGCACCACCGCCGCCCCCCACCACGAGAGGTCACCCGAGAGGTCACCGGGCATCCCGACACGAAATGTCACGGTTAACTTCCCCTGCGCCGCACGCGTTATGCGCGCCGCGCGCTGCCCTATATATCTTTGTTAATTTAGTGCCTAAATGCGGGTCAATCTTTCTCTACTACTAGATAGCTGTCGAGCACCAACAAAAGCGTCACGACTCACCTGTCTCATTCAGCCTCTAATTCTGTGATCGCCTGTAGCATAGTGGTAAGTGTCTGGCCTGGCACGCCGTAGACCCGTGTTCGAAATCCGATGAAGACTTTTTTTTAAATAATTCGGAATTTTTCAAATGCGGAGCGCCGAGGTCACGTCGACAGACACCCCGCTCACCCACTTGAGATAAGCCCCGCTCACCCACTTGAGAATAAGCCCCGCTGACCACTTGACACCCCACGAGATAAGCGGTCACCCGGCCACTGAACTCCAAAAGTCAGTGCACACCAGACGTAAACAGGTCACCTCTACATCAAGAACTCCAAAGTCAGCACACACCAAACATAAACACGTCACTTCCGGGGTCACCGGGACCAGCGGTCACGGTTAACTCCCCCTGCGCCTACAGTACATTAGGCGCGCCGCGCGCCTACTATATATCTTTGTTAATTTAGCGCCTAAATACTAAACAAATGGACCCTGCTATACTACTAGGGATTGAGCAGTACAGAAGAGAAAATCCTGAAGAAAAAGTCGCAACCAAATGGCAATGCATAAAAAAACAGCATACACGATTCCTGCATCACCTTACCCAAAAAGGAAAGTAACAAAAAACAAAAATGGATCTTCCTCCTCTTCTTCTTTCCTTCCTCTATTGCCGTTGGCGGCGAGGTGAAATACAATCTGTGATTCTTTGCTCTTCTGTTGGCCTCTTCTGGTGTTATCCCTCCTAGTGACTCTAGTATTCCTTTTCTCCATCTCTTTCTCTGTCTTCCTCTTAATCTGGCGTTTTCGTAACGTTTGTTTATGGCTCTTTGAGTCATTGTTAGTTCTTTTTGTCTTGTTTTTGGCCGAACCAGTTTATCTGTTGTTTCTTTATGTATTCGATGGCTGGTTCAATTTCGAGTTTCTTCCTCTGGTCGGTGTTTCTTACTCTGTCCCATAAGCTGTTTCCTGTCATTCTTCTGACACATTTACTTTCGGTGGTCTTTATCTTTCTTATTGTTCTAGAGTCCAGCGTCCAATTCTGGCACTGATAGCACAGAGTTTGTAGAAAAATTGATTTGTATATTGCCCTTTTTGCTTCCGTAGTTATTGCTTTGTTTTTCAATAGTGTTGATACTTGGCCTATAACTTGACATGCTTTGTTACACCTTATATCTATCTCTGTCTCTTGGTTATTGTCTTGTGTTAACGTGCTACCCAGATATTTAAAATTGTCTACTTGCTTCAAAGACGTATTATCTATTATGATGTTTAGTTTTTATTTCTTTCTCGCTATTGCCATTACGTCGGTTTTGTTTATGTTGATCTTCATGTTGTATTGTTTACAAGTGTTGTTTAGCCTGTTGATATGTTCTTGCAGGTCCTCAGTTGTTTCATGTATCAGAACTTGGTCGTCTGCAAATAGTTCATTTATTTCTTCCTCTCTTCTGCTGTTTTCTGGTACGTATATTTCGTTCTCTTTTGTGTTATCGCTTGTTATCATCCTTGTTGGTATACTTCCTTTAATTGGGCATGCTAATTTGCATATATTGTCCATATATATGATGAAAAGTATGGATAACTTAATACAAAAATGAATAACTGACAATATTTTATAATAAATGGAAGAGAGAAGACAAGCGAATAACACTGCCAGATACAAGGAAATTGATAATGAAATACGAAAAATGTGCAAAAAGGTAAAAGAAGACTGGCTCTTCTTCAACCAAAGATGTCTAGAAGTCGAAACTATGGAAAGTAAACAAAATTTAAGAAGAATGCACACATAAATAAAAAGAATGACTAATACAGACAAAAAAACTGCAGGAAGCGGATGTATTGCAAACAAAGAGGGAAGAATGCTAACAAACAACAAAAATATAATCGATAGATAGCAGGAACACATAACAGAATTATTTCATGACGAAAGGGACAAAAAATTATTTATAAAATGTACATCCAGATATAAAATCCTAAAATCTAAAGTAGAAAAAGCTATAAAAAACAACGAAAAAGGGAAAAGCAGCAGGACCTGACAATATACAGATAGAGATGATACAAGAACTAGAAGATTTTGGCACTGAAGTGATCACAGACATATGCAATGACATATACCATACAGGATACATACCAAATGAACTAAAAACATCAACTTTCATTGCATTGCCTAAAAAGAATGGTGCAGTTAAATGTAGTGATTTTAGAACAATAAGCCTAATGAGGAAGGTAAACACAATTTTACAAAAAGTTATACAGGGAAGGATTCAGAATAAAATTAATAATGAACTAGAGGAGCAGCAATTCGGATTCAGGAAAAACAGTGGGACAAAAGAAGCCATATTCAGCATGAGGACATTGATTCAATAGTACATAGAAGTAAACAAACCAATATATGCCTGCTTCATAGACTACACTAAAGCATTTGATAGAATATACCATAATCAACTTATAGACTGCCTAAAAGATGTAAATCTGGATGACACGAACATACGTATACGATTGATATGTAATTTGTACTGGGAGCAATCAGCAATAATAAAATATAACAAGGAGAACTCTACACCCATTGATATAAAAAGAGGAGTAAGACAAGGATGCATCCTATCACCAAGCCAGTTCAATCTATACACTGAGCAAATCTTTAAAAACATCACAGAGATGCCAGGCCTTAACATTAATGGGAAGATAATCAATAACCTAAGATATGCTGACGATACTGTACTGCTAGCAGAAAATACTAAAGACCTACAACAATTACTTAATGTAATAGACATCTATCTATCTATTGACCTTTCGAGCCGTAACCGGCCCATAGGGCGTAGACCAAGATACACCTTCTCCTATATGAATTTTTGTTCTAGCAGTTTTCTTTTAAAGATATTTTATCAAATCTCGCCATCTGTCTCAGTTCTGTGCAAGCAGTTCTATCTCATTGAGGGAGCCGATTCCTGCTGCTCTTGCCTCTCTCATCAATGTTCTTCTCAGTGTCTCCCTGGGTCTTCCTCTTTTTCTTTTACCTGTTGTTTCCCATATGAGGGCTTGCTTTGCTATTCGATTATTATCTCTTCTCATCACATGTCCAACGTATGACCATCGTCTTTTCTTTATTACTGAAGATATTAGTGGTTGATTGGCGATTTCTCTAATTTCCTCGTTTGTTTTGAATTCGTTCCATTCTATACCAAGTATTTTCCTTAGACATTTATTTTCGAATGCGTTCAACTTTGTTTCTATATCTCTTGTTGTTTTCCAGCTTTCACACGCATACGTAAGGGTTGATAGTACATTTGATTTGAATAGCCTAAGTTTTGTGTTTGTGCTAATGAGTTTTGATTTCCACAACTTTTCAAGGCTTCTGAAAGACATTGCTGCTTTAGCCAGTCTGATTCTAATTTCTTTGCTCGTATCCCCTTCTCGATCAATGTGACTTCCAAGATAGATAAAGTGATCGATCTCTTCTACTGGTTTGTTTTCCATGTATATTTTGTCACTTGTTGGAATTAAACTTTTCATGACTTTAGTCTTTTCATGATTGACCTCAAGCCCAATTTTGCTGGCTATTGATGATAGTTCATTTGTGTTTTCCTGCATCGTTTTTATCTGATTGCTGATGAGAACTATGTCATCAGCAAAGTCCAGGTCCTCCAAATGGTCTCCTTGTATCCATTCGATGCCTTTATTACCAGTGCAGCATTTCTTCATTATGAAGTCCATAACAATTCCAAATAACAAGGGCGATAAAATACATCCTTGTTTAACCCCAGTTTCTATTGGGAAACATTCGCTCAGTCCTTCCTCTGTTCGAACTGCACATGTGTAACCATCATACATGTCTTTGATAATATTTATGATTTTTGATGGTAAGCCATATTGCTTCAGAATTTTCCACAAAGAATCTCTATGAATACTATCAAATGCTTTTTTGAAGTCGATGAAGTTAAGTACAAAAGGTTTTTGCTTTTCAATGTGTTCCTCCAATATAAGTCGTAGAGTGAAAATGTGGTCAAGACAGCTTCTCCCTTTTCTAAACCCAGCCTGTTCTTCACGCATTACTGTATCTATTGAATCCTTTATTCTATTTAGGATGATTTTACAGAATAATTTTGAGGCAACTGACAAAAGTGTCACGCCTCTCCAAATTGTTACAATCTCTAAGATTGCCCTTTTTTTGGATCTTAACAATGATTCCTTTTTTCCATTTATGAGGCGTCTTCTCTGTTTTCCAAATGATGTTGAACATTTTTTGGAGATGTATTAAATTATGGCTATCAATTGCCTTGAGGATCTCAGCTGTTAACTTATCCTCTCCAGCAGCCTTGTTATTGGTCATTAGCTTTAAGGTGGTTTCTATTTCACTCAAGGTGAAGTCATCTAAATTTACATCTAATTCTGCTGCTGGTGTTTCAGCTTCAAAATCTATTAAACTGTGAGGTAGTGGACGGTTAAGAATTTCTTTGAAGTGTTCCGCCCAACGGGCTTTTATGTCTGCGCTTGTTGTTAGCATTAATCCAGATTTGTCTAGAATTGGTGTTCCACTGGATGTATAGGTGTTTGTCAGCATCTTTTGTACAGTATAAAGAGTTCTGCTGTCTCCTGTAATTGCAGCTGTCTCTGCTTTCTCTGCCAAGTTGTCTATATAAGCTCTTGTATCTCTTCTTGCCGAACTTTTCACTTTGTTGTCTAATTCTTTGTATGTTGCTTTTGCCAGAACCTTTCCAAGATCTGTCTTTACATTAGTCATGGCTCTCTTCGCTTCTCTTCTTTCTTTGATGTATTTCCATGTGGTGTCTGAGATCCAAGCTCGTTTTTCCATTTTCTTCAGTCCAGCACTTGCTTCTGCTGCTGTCATTAGTATTTTGCTCTGTGAGTCCCACATTTCATTGATATCTAAGTCTATTTCACCAAGTGCTGAATAACAATTACTTAGCTCTATGTTAAACTTTTCCTTTATTGCTTCATCTTTCAGTTTATGACTATCAATTTTATGTGTAATTGACCTCTTCTGTTGGTTTCTAAATTTTAATCTTATTTTCCCAATGCACAGGTTGTGGTCACTATTAACATCAGCACCTCTGTATGCTCTTACATCTATTAATGATGATCTGAATTGTTGTTTAATACATAGGTGGTCAATTTGATTTGATGTTCTATCATCAGGAGATATCCATGTTGTTTTGTGGATATTTTTATGTGGAAATAATGTCCCACCTATAACTAAATTTTCTATTAAACATAATTCTATTAATCTTTCTCCATTCTGACTTGTTGTATTACAGCCTTCTCTCCCCATCACATGTTCCACTCCTGCGTTATCTTGTCCTACTTTGGCGTTGAAGTCTCCCATTACAATTAAAAGATCGTGTTTTGGTATTTTGTTTATAAGTTATTGCAGTTGGTTATAAAAATCATCCTTAACTTCATCATCAGCTTCGTTAGTAGGCGCATAACATTGAATAATTGAAAGTCTTCCATGTTTTGTTTTGTATCGTGTTCGTATCAGACGGCTATTTACCGGTTCCCATTCTAATAAACTTCTTGCAGCTTTGTCTGTCATCATTATGCCTACTCCTTCACGGTGTTTTCCATCTTCCCTTCCAAAAAATATGGACTAGATATGAATATCAAAAAGACTAAAACTATGATCATAAACAAAGAAAATTCTCAAGACAATTAAATATCACAGTTGAAGGAATACATCTAGAGACAGTTCAGAGCTACAACTACCTGGGACATACTATAACCAGTGATGCAAAATGTAAAACTGAAATAAATAAAAGAATAGATATGGCAAAAAGTAATTTCAATGCCATGAAAAATATACTAACATCAAAACAAATAACACCAGGGCTAAAACTAAGAATAGCAAAATGTTACATTTTCTCAATATTCCTATATGGTGCAGAAACATGGACATTAGACCAGAAAACACAACAGAAAATTGAAGCCTTTGAAATGTGGATTTATAGAAGAATAGGTAGAAATGGATAGAAATAAAAGAAAACAAACGAGAAAGTTTTAAAAGAACTAAAAATGAAAAGAGAACTACTAAACACAATTAGAGCAAGACAAATGAAATTTTTGGGTCATGTTAAAAGACACAACAGCCTAATAAAAGTAATATTGGAAGGGAAAATACAAGGTAAGAGGCAGAGGCAGACCAAGACTAACATGGACGAGTAACATCAAAAGATAGACAAGTCAGCCTATGACAATCTGCACCATCAAAGCAAGAGAGAGTTGAATGGTGCTCCATGGTAGCCAACCTTCGATGCGGAGACGGCACTCAATGATGATGAATGAGAAGAGAACAACTGGAATATATTGTAACAACTGGATAAATTGAGGGACGAAGAGATAGAGGGAAGCAAAGAGAAAAAATAACAGACAGCTTAAGAGAATGGCTTCGCAGAAGGCCAACAACAGAAATGATGATGTTGTTGTTGTTATGGATCCAGCGACCTTTGAGCTTATGCCCTTCGGCCCAATGCCGTGTAGTAGTATCTGCAGGTATTTCTAAGTTCTGCTGTTGTTCCGTACAGAGGGTCTTTGGGGAAGTAATGTTGTTCTGATGTCAGTGAGTTCTGGACATTGAAACAGGTGATGTTCTACAGTTTCTTGTGGGTGATTACAGAGTGGACATACTGGGGTATGGTTTTGTTGTATTCTATTAATGTGGTTATTCAGCATAACATGTCCTGTTCTCAGTCTGAAGATGGTGGTTTGGTCTCTTCTTGTTAGGTTGTTGATGTTGTCTTGTAGATTTGGTCTTGCCATATATTTAAAAAGCTCTCTCCCTGTTTTCCCTAAGGCTTATCCATTTAACCACTACTCTCTACTGTTGGAGTTTATGACTTGTTTGGCTGTGTCTAGTGTGATGGATGTATGTATCTGTGTTTGCTTGGATCCTCTCTTAGCTAATGTATCTGCCTTATAATTTCCTGGTATATTTGAGTGTCCCAGGATCCATTGCATTACCAATCTTATGTTATGTGTAACAGAAATGATAAATAGCTGCCGAGATCGAAAGTTGTGGAGAGACATGATCACCTAAGCCAGCAGACTCGGTACTTAATGATGAATGCTCCACCTTCATTACTAATTTTTAGTTGATTTTTATGTAAATTTGATGCATGGGCGTGTCAAATACAAAGTTTGAGGTAAGCCTAAGGGTGTAAATTTTCCATTTTTTATCGATTTCATAGGCGTATCCCTAAAATATGGTCACGGGAGTAAAATCATAAAAGTGATTTTTAAGTAAATTTTTGCTACGGGGATGTCTAATATAAAGTTTGGGGTAAGTCTAGAGTGCAAATTTACTATTTTTATCGATTTCATAGCGTATCCACCAAAAATGGGCAGGGGATAAGAAACATAACAGTGGTATTTTAAGCAAATTCTTGATACGGGGTCGTCTAAAATAAAGTTTAGGGTAAGCCTAGAGTGTAAATTTAGATTTTTTATCGATTTCATAGGCGTAGCCATAAAAATTGGTCAAGGGGTAAAATCATAAAAGTGGTATTTTAAGCAAATTCTTGATGTGGTCATGTCTAAAATAAATTTTAGGGTAAGCCTAGAGGGCGTTGTTTTCTTTGTTTGTTTAAATATTATTTGATATGTTGTCAGAACATTTGACGGAGCTTTCATGCTGAGAATGTAGCAGATGCCTAGAAATCGTGAGCCCAGTTATCTCCCCCTCTTTTGTGTTTGAAGAATCTTAAGGGTGAAAACTCTTGCTCGATTCAGCACTTCTGATGATTAGATTGTCTTATGTTGCAAAGTTGAAAGGCTTAACGTGAAGAGCCGTATGTCCGTATAAAATTGTAAAAGGAGATTTCATTGTGAAATGAAATTATATTTCTTCACTCCATCCTATGCCTTTTCCGATTAGGGTGTCAGGTGAAATAGAACGATCTAGCTCTCACTCAATTTGATC
This sequence comes from Megaustenia siamemsis, assembly GCA_032433765.1. Lineage (NCBI taxonomy): Eukaryota > Metazoa > Mollusca > Gastropoda > Stylommatophora > Ariophantidae > Megaustenia > Megaustenia siamemsis. Next base: position 77,335,868 of record JAVIAB010000106.1, on the reverse strand, counting down.
GCTTTGGTCAGTGACATTTGATACATTGATATCTGATAGTTATCTTGATTTAATCATTCAATCTTTCTCAAAGTTAGCCTCCATTTTAGAGCTCTTTCTCTCACTTTCACTCTCTATCTTTTGTTTTCTGTTTTATATTTAATGCTATTGTTTTTCATTGAGGTTGTACAATCTACTAAACTATCACTATCGATCCAGTACATCAACTCCAAAGTCAGCACACACTAGACATAAACAGGTCACTTACTGTGTCACCGACACGAGAGGTCACGCTTAACTCCCCCTGCGCCTCGAGTACTTTAGGTGCTAAATGCTCCTACTATATATCTGTTAATTTACGGGCCAAATACTTTCAGATCCTTCCTACTATACTACTTACAGATCCGTCTGTATAGATAGATGACTGCATCTTTCTCATCGTTGTTATCACAGATGAGACCGTTGACCTCATCATTAACCACAACCGGGTTCTGTTCCCTACTTTTCCTGTTGAGTGTGACAATACACGAGAAAGTCCCCTTGAATGACGTAGGCACCGGTATTCACTCCTCACCAACGTTGATATTGGTAAGCCCACAGGTATGTTTGATGTAATCTGTTCCCTGTGACAGATAAACAAAATCTGCCAGATTTTCCCCGCCATTAATACTCGTGGATAATTCAGTCAAGGATGCCTCACAAACATCTTTGTATGCGTCCTAGTTTTGAGGCTACCAACAATGTACATGGCCTTTGGCGTCTTGACAGACGGTTGGTAGCAGCAAGCAATCATTAAACGTCAGTAGTTTAGTAAAATATTAATGTCTTATGCCCGATGTTGTTTTACTGAACAGCTTCTCTCGTGGCTGAATCTGTTAATATTGTATAAACATATTTGATGGCAGAATGATGTATTTGTGGTGCCTGGTCTCGTCTCCTTTCTCCTGCGACTTTTTCCTTCTGAATTTGACATCAGCGCTGCTTCGAATGTTGCTGTACCGTTTTTCATTATGTTTTTTCCATGTATTACGATCTGCAGCCAGATTTCCCCAGTTTATTTCGTTGATAGATAATTCAGTCAAGGAAGCCCTGAAAACATCCTTATATCTCGGCACTGGTCTGTCCTTTGGTCTCTTTCCATCTCTAAGTTCGCCATACAATATTTTTGGGGAATACGATTGTTTGCCAATCTATTATCATGGCCCAGCCACCTTAGTCTCCGACTCCTAAGTGTTGTCATGATGGATGGGAGTTTGGTTCATTGTAAGACATTAGAGTTGATTACTTTGTCCTGCCATTTGATGTTCAGAATCTTTCGAAGGCAACGTACATGAAAGCTGTTTAACCATTTCTCCTGCTCTGCATAAGTAGTCCAAGTTTCTGATCCGTAAAGAAGTGTAGTAAGTACGCAACTTTGGTAAAGTGGAATCACAGTCCTGATTGTTAAAGACAGTATGTGTTGTAACCAGTTTGTGAGTAGACACAAGTTGATGTTTATCTGTTAGGGAACAGATCCGTACAAGCAACTGATTCTGCTTCATTTATGTACTTAAGCAAACAATGGCAGTTAACTATTGAAAGTCGAGTACTGAACGTCATCAAATGTAACTTGATACATATTTGAGCATATGATATACCATATGATGTTATCTGTGACACAATGAAAGACAATATACTCTTTATACCATTTTTAATGAAACTGTCATGTAGATAATGTCATATGTAGGGCAAATTGCCAAGTCCCAGTAGGAGAGCAAAGAACTGTAACCCAACACACAAGTCCAAACAGGCAGCTACGATGGCTGGATCTCATTCACAAGAAACGTCAGCAAACTATGGGATATGTTCGTTGTGCATCACAAGCAGAAGAAATGATATACACATTCACAGATATTTGTGGCACAATCTTGTCCCTGTCCGCACAACCCTGTAGGTCTTTTGTTTTTTGTAGTCCAGTTCTCTAACTGTCTAGACATGATAGTTATACGTTGACTAATTTGCCAAAGCACTCCAAGCGATTTCCTCGTTCCCTCATGAGACCAGATCATTGGCATTTCTAGCGATTGTTTCCGGATCTCTCTGTGCACGTGACCACTGGCACATTATCACGTGGTGCACGCACGCGCATTTCTTCTCTTGCTTGTATCAGTCTAGCACTTATGATTTTGTGTGGCCAAATTAGAAAATTGTACCTGGTCCAAGTTTTTTGAAATGATAGCAGGTCTGTAACGTAGAGGTTACTTTGCTGTCCCCACCCCTCTATACAAGGGGCAATCAAAGTGGAGCTCTCACATTTTCAGAGATTGATTTTATTGTTTTGTTGGGTCTGGCTTTATTTACCGTTTCGCATTAATCTGTACTATTTGTTGCTCTCTTATAGTTGTGTCACCCATGCATTTATTCGTCCACTTATATTATAAGTCATTTAAAAAAAAAAAAACAATGCCGGCTAAACAGATGAATACAATGTATTCTGGTCCTAGATCTTGCCAGCTGGAAGCTGATTTATGGACAATGAGGAATGATCCGAAACAAATGTCAGAGACCGTCAACAATAAAGAATTAAGACAAGGGCAGGAGTAGAAGAAATGGTCACGCATCCAACAGTATCTATGGCCAAGAAAAGACTGTGGGCATGTATCAGCCCTCCGATGGGAAGAAATATGAAAAACGTGGCTGACTTAGAGAAACACCAAGAACATTAAAAAGAGTGACATGGACAGTAGGCAGTGTGGTGAGGTCCGATGTCTAACTCTCTCTGGGTGGCGAGGTCCAATGTCTAGCTCTCTCTGTGTGGTGAGGCCCGATGTCTAGCTCTCTCTCTGGGTGGCGAGGTCCAATGTCTAGCTCTCTTTGTGTGGTGGGGCCCAATGTCTAGCTCTCTCTGTGTGGTGAGGTCCGATGTCTAGCTCTCTCTGTGTGGTGAGGCCCGATGTCTAGCTCTCTCTGTGTGGTGAGGCCCGATGTCTAGCTCTCTCTCTGGGTAGCGAGGTCCAATATCTAGCTCTCTCTGTGTGGTGAGGCCCGATGTCTAGCTCTCTCTCTGGGTGGCGAGGTCCAATGTCTAGCTCTCTCTGTGTGGTGAGGCCCGATGTCTAGCTCTCTCTGTGTGGTGAGGCCCGATGTCTAGCTGTCTCTGTGTGGTGAGGCCCGATGTCTAGCTCTCTCTGTGTGGTGAGGCCCGATGTCTAGCTCTCTCTGTGTGGTGAGGCCCGATGTCTAGCTCTCTCTCTGTGTGGTGAGGCCCGATGTCTAGCTCTCTCTCTGGGTAGCGAGGTCCAATATCTAGCTCTCTCTGTGTGGTGAGGCCCGATGTCTAGCTCTCTCTCTGTCTAGCTCTCTCTGTGTGGTGAGGCCCGACGTCTAGCTCTCTCTCTGGGTGGCGAGGTCCAATGTCTAGCTCTCTTTGTGTGGTGGGGCCCAATGTCTAGCTCTCTCTGTGTGGTGAGGTCCGATGTCTAGCTCTCTCTGTGTGGTGAGGCCCGATGTCTAGCTCTCCCTGTGTGGTGAGGCCCGATGTCTAGCTCTCTCTCTGGGTAGCGAGGTCCAATATCTAGCTCTCTCTGTGTGGTGAGGCCCGATGTCTAGCTCTCTCTCTGGGTGGCGAGGTCCAATGTCTAGCTCTCTCTGTGTGGTGAGGCCCGATGTCTAGCTCTCTCTGTGTGGTGAGGCCCGATGTCTAGCTCTCTCTGTGTGGTGAGGCCCGATGTCTAGCTCTCTCTGTGTGGTGAGGCCCGATGTCTAGCTCTCTCTCTGTGTGGTGAGGCCCGATGTCTAGCTCTCTCTCTGGGTAGCGAGGTCCAATATCTAGCTCTCTCTGTGTGGTGAGGCCCGATGTCTAGCTCTCTCTCTGGGTAGCGAGGTCCAATATCTAGCTCTCTCTGTGTGGTGAGGCCCGATGTCTAGCTCTCTCTCTGGGTGGCAAGGTCAAATGTCTAGCTCTCTCTCTGTGTGGCGAGGTCCGATGTCTAGCTCTCTCTGTGTGGTGAGGCCCGATGTCTAGCTCTCTCTGTGTGGTGAGGCTCGATGTCTAGCTCTCTCTGTGTGGTGAGGTCCGATGCCTAGCTCTCTCTGGGTGGTAGGTCCAATGCCTAGCTCTCTTTGGGTGGTAGGTCCGATGCCTAGCTCTCTCTGGGTGGTGAGATTCAATGTCTAGCTCTCTCTGGGTGGTGAGATCCAATGTTTAGCTCTCTTGGGGTGGTGAGGTCCAATGTCTAGCTCTCTCTGGGTGGTGAGATCCAATGTCTAGCTCTTCCTGGGTGATGAGATCCAATGTTTAGCTCTCTTGGGGTGGTGAGGTCCAATGTATAGCTCTCTCTGGGTGGTGATATTCAATGTTTAGCTCTCTGGGTGGTGAGATTCAATGTCTAGCTCTCTTGGGGTGGTGAGGTCCAATGTATAGCTCTCTCTGGGTGGTGAGATTCAATGTTTAGCTCTCTGGGTGATGAGATCCAATGTTTAGCTCTCTTGGGGTGGTGAGGTCCAATGTATAGCTCTCTCTGGGTGGTGAGATTCAATGTTTAGCTCTCTGGGTGGTGAGATTCAATGTCTAGCTCTTCCTGGCTGATGAGATCCAATGTCTAGCTCTAGGTCTTTCCTGTGGACTCCAAGAGAGAGCTTGTCCAGTGAAGTTTGTGCAGTGTGTGTCCTCTACATCCCACAGTTGTATTCTTATCATTTCTTCAACTGTGGGTTGATTTGTTCTTTCTCACAATTTATCATTTCTAATGGTCTCTGGCCATCTGATCCTCCTTAAGCAAGTGTTAATAATAAATCATTTAATCTAATGTTAATCAATCATGGTAATAAATGTCTGTAGTTTCCTCGTATTCCTAGTTTATGTCATCCATGTTTCTAATCCATACAAACAGACTGATTTGACATTCATATTAAACAAAGTTTCATACTCTTCTCAGATAGAGAGACACATGATCCCTCTATAATGGGGAACAATTACTGAAGTCACCCTTCTCAGATAGAGAGACACATGATCCCTCTATAATGGGGAACAATTACTGAAGTCACCCTTCTCAGATAGAGAGACACATGATCCCTCTATAATGGGGAACAATTACTGAGGTCACCCTTCTCAGATAGAGAGACACATGATCCCTCTATAATGGGGAACAATTACTGAAGTCACCCTTCTCAGATAGAGAGACACATGATCCCTCTATAATGGGGAACAATTACTGAGGTCACCCTTCTCAGATAGAGAAACACATGATCCCTCTATAATGGGGAACAATTACTGAGGTCACCCTTCTCAGATAGAGAAACACATGATCCCTCTATAATGGGGAATAATTACTGAGGTCACCCTTCTCAGATAGAGAAACACATGATCCCTCTATAATGGGGAACAATTACTGAGGTCACCCTTCTCAGATAGAGAAACACATGATCCCTCTATAATGGGGAATAATTACTGAGGTCACCCTTCTCAGATAGAGAAACACATGATCCCTCTATAATAGGGAATAATTACTGGGGTCACCCTTCTCAGATAGAGAAACACATGATCTCTCTATGATGGAGAACAATTACTGAAGTCACCCTTCTCAGATAGAGAGAGACACATGATCCCACTATAATGGGGAACAATTACTGAAGTCACCCTTCTCAGACAGAGAGAGACACATGATCCCTCTATAATGGGGAACAATTACTGAGGTCACCCTTCTCAGATAGAGAAACACATGATCCCTCTATAATGGGGAACAATTACTGAGGTCACCCTTCTCAGATAGAGAAACACATGATCCCTCTATAATGGGGAACAATTACTGAAGTCACCCTTCTCAGATAGAGAGAGACACATGATCCCTCTATAATGGGGAACAATTACTGAAGTCACCCTTCTCAGATAGAGAGAGACACATGATCCCTCTATAATGGGGAACAATTACTGAGGTCACCCTTCTCAGATAGAGAGAAACACATGATCCCTCTATAATGGGGAACAATTACTGAAGTCACCCTTCTCAGATAGAGAGACACATGATCCCTCTATGGCAGCAACAGTTAGTGAGATCCTTCTCGTTGGGAATTTTAACAAGAAGCTCATCTTCCCAAATGTATAATTCAGTTTAAAAATGTGACTTTTGTAAAAATTAGACTGGAGGTCTATCCATTTTCACTTTTTATCTATGATGTTCATAGGTATGTTGACATATTATGTTGTTGACAGATACATATTATTATGTTAGTGACAGGTACATATTATGTTGGTGACAGATACATATTATTATGTTGGTGACAGGTACATATTACGTTGTTGACAGATACATATTATTATGTTGTTGTCAGGTGAGAGAAGGGAATGAATGTACTATAACATATTATGTTGTGGGGAGAAAGTATAACACCAACACGGGGACTGGGTGGTCTAGAGGTAACACGTCAGTCTCTAGACAAGAAGGTTCCTGGTTCGATTCTCACTACAGGCAGTGGAAAATACAAATGAAATGAAATCTGTGGCTTTTCCCATCCCTGGTCTCTGGGTAATGAGATCCGATGTCTAGCCCTCTCTGGGTAATGAGATCCGATGTCTAGCCCTCTCTGGGTAATGAGATCCGATGTCTAGCCCTCTCTGGGTAATGAGATCCGATGTCTAGCCCTCTCTGGGTAATGAGATCCGATGTCTAGCTTTCCCAGCAAACAATAGGAGGTCCCATGTGCATGCTACACACATTAAAGAACCCACCAGCAGTTGAAAAGCAAAGAGGCCAAAAAAATGTCAGTTGTACAGACAAAAATTAATAGGAAAAAATCTATCCAAAATGTTAAAACTCTCAATGATAACAATAGGAGGGTACCTCTGAAGTTGGTGAATATCTGCCTGTATGGTGGGAGACACTTGAAGAGGCAGCTGCCTGTGTGAAAAAAAGGGGAAGGGGGTGGGGGGAGTGATATTCAGGCAAAATTCAGATCCCTTGGGACTTGGCTAGAAACCAACGTGGCAACCAGCATACTACTGGGGGTCTCTTTCTTAAAAAGTTGATGCTAAAAATGTATTTGTCAAGAAGCTAAAATATCTTATAAGTTAGTGAAATATGATTTCAAGTTTGATGTGCATTATCCATGCTCTACGAAAATAAATTCAATTTAGCATTAAAGTAGTTCTTTGATTTAGTAACAAGCAGAAATAGCTGTGAGCAGTTATCAGGCTTTACATGGAAAACTATAATAGCCACAAGCATGGTCTACACAAATAAGTATTGTGTCTTAGATGTCAAAAAAGACAGCTGATAAAGTTGGAAGTCATCAAAGACAGCTGATAAAGCTGAAGTCATTAAAGACAGCTGAAAAAGCTGAAGTCATCAAAGACAGCTGCTAAAGTTGAAGTTATCAAAGACAGCTGCTAAAGTTGAAGTCATCAAAGACAGCTGATAAAACTGAAGTCATCAACAGCAAGCAATCATCTAGGATCAAATCAGGTCTATCACTGACACAACAGCCTATGGTCTAGGATTGACAAAGCAGTCATTGATTTACACTCCTGTGGTGCTCTGTAAACAACAAGTTCCTCCATTTTGCATATTCTGTAAGCATATGTGCAGAGTACCTCAAGTGTGGTTCACACTGTTTCCATGATGCTCTTCACTATAGCCACCAGAAGCTGACAGAGAAACTTATTGACAAGGACTTGACGTAGTGCCAGTGACCTGGAGGAATGTAGAGCATGTGCCCAGGCTTTAAGACACACTCCAGACAAGGGAGGTCAGAGAACTTTGGGAACTGTGTCAAATCAGGAGAGTCAAGATCAATCTGACTTGTGTTATGTAGTAGACGTGTTGGGTGAGGATACAGACTGTCTGTGTGTTCGACTGAGTAGAGTCTCACGTACTTCTCACCCATGACCTGTGGAATAAATCACAACAATTTCTTTTAATCATCTCAAATAATATACTTGTTATGTTTTAATTACAGCTACACCTTGTTACCAGCTGAGATGTAGATATAAACTGTGTTAGTTGGTAGAGTGAGTGGTGTTATGTATCTCATGAGGTTATCAGGTTTTGTATATCAACTAAGGCCTAGATAAACTTCAAATGACAAAATTGATATCAGAACCTTTTTTCTTAGAGACATGCAAGATACAACTACCAAGGCATCTATAATCAAAGTACAGCAACAGCAGCCTCGAAGTTAATGTTTCAGCTGTCAATCTTGGTTGGTTATTTTTCGTTATGAAAGGCCGCGGTATCACTGCAAACAAATTAAAATCCATAATTGCTCAACCGCCTGTGCCAGCGTAATCATCCAAATTAATATCTCATCTCCCAAACAAAGAAAGGTAACTGTAGTCCCCATCACAGCAGTCTCAGCACACGCCAAAAGACATAGGTGAAACTGCGCAGAAAGTGAACACAGCCAACTGTTCCCTGTCATACGTTATCATCATTTATCGTAAACAATTGGAATATCGAAACATTATCAAAATGGATGAGACACACAGCTCACGGTGTGCACAGAGCACTTAACTCAGTAGCTCCTGCAACAAGTCAGACTTGGAATATGAGGAAACTGCAACAAGGAACACTTTTCATGCATAGCCTTCAATTGTTCCCGCCGCCTATCCACCATATACCGGAAGTTCACATCCTCCTGAAAATGATGATTGTCATATTTTTTTTTAATGTATAGCGCTTGATGATGTTAGGCCATTGTTGTTGACTCCAATTCCGAAATAAATAAACACACAGTTAGTCGTCAGATTATCCCCGTTGCACATCAAACAACAGACTGTAAGATTAGCGTACGGCCGGTCTAGGGATATACGAAGAACCATTACGATGACGTAGCACACAACAATATCGCACAGACAACAATTTTGTGCCCTTTAGATTCCTGATTACTCTAGTGAATGCAGCCTACAAAACGACCAAAACACGGTGCAAATTCCCTACAGAGATAAAACTCTGACTGTCGAAGCAGTTCACATTAATGAGTAACATGTAAATAACCTGTGTCAAGCAATTCCAACAATGGCCATGAACAGCACCAATGTGACGTAAAGCGCAGATCAAGTCTAGACGGTGGAAGGTCACATTCACAACACTTGATTTGTCAAAAAGGAAAATTGCCGGCATACAACTCCGCTTTATCAGCGCAGATGTAATAAGTAGATCATCATTTTGACTTTGAATGCAGAAAAGTGCAATGGAGAACCGAAATTAATCAGACCCCATATGCACTTTCTGCAGCGATCGAGAGAACGTGACCTAGATCCACCATCTTGGGAAACGGAAGTCCTGTGTCAATCTTATACCCACCATTGGAGGCGAAGGCGTGCCTCACAGCACCAGAGCTGGAAGTTGTCAGCGACCCAGAGCTGATGGCTTGCGCCAGGATCGGTGAACCAGAACCATCCAGACCCTGCTCCACCTCTCCGTGGTGGATCTAGTAACAGACTAACCTGTCTAGTCTGGCCAAGCGAGTAGGAATCGAAGAAGAAAGACAACCCGGTCCTCAAAAATGTCATGCTGAGATCGGATGTGTTGGGTTGAAAGGCGCAAATATCACAGTTATACTGTAAACCACAACACAACGCAGACACGCCCACTTAGCGTCCTTTTAAGGGCGGATGATGAAGAGGTACACTCCTTTAGTCATCGGGTGAATGCAAGCAAGCAGCAATACCCACCATTCACAACCACAGGAATTCCGTGTAGGTGACCGTGTCTTTCCCCAACTTCCTATCTCTACAACTGTTTACTAATTCTGTCGCTACCTTCCAACTAACCCATTCTCTTAAACTGTCTGGTATTTATTGTTTCCCTCTATCTTTTCTTCCCTTGATTTTTCCTGTTGTCACAAAATATTTCAGCTGTTCTCTTCTCATAAAATGGCAGCCAACAAATTATGATTGCTACTTCTAAGAAGTTGGTCAAAAGTGAGTTCAGAGAATAATCATGAGAAACTATAGAAAGCAGAAGTAGTGATGAAAACTAGTGTCTTTAATTTCTTGCGTTGGAAGAAAGTAAGTGAAGGAATGACAGAAAAAAACTCTGAAGGAGAAAGACAATTGAGGGAGAAAAAAAAAACCTGAAATCTACCTGACATAGGAAATTGTGTTTAGGATCTTGGTGAAGGGTGAAATTGTTCCTGCTGGCCCAAACCATGCATTGATATCAACTTCCTCTTCGTTACCAAGGCAACAATAAACTGGGACACTGATGTCATCTTTCAGTTCCCAAACCTGCCAATCAAAGAGAACAATAATAAGAGATGATAACAAGAGTATACAAATAAAAGTAATGATACATGAAACAAAAGATGATAACAAGAGTATACAAATAAAAATAATGATACATGTCATAAGAAATGATGACAAGTGTATACAAATAAAAGTAACGATACATGTCATAAGAAATGATGACAAGTGTATACAAATAAAAGTAATGATACATGTCATAAGAAATGATGACAAGTGTATACAAATACATCTCTCTCCTCTACTTGATTTACCTGTTCTGCTCATTCAAGATGTAGTAGAGTTAATCTTTATTTAGTTGTCTATCTGTGTTGTTCTTGTTTTCTGAAGAAGGCCACATGTAGGCCGAAACGTCAGTATTTTGTTCTTATCCTTTTTTGTAAACCTGTCACCTTACCTTATAGGAGTGTCCACTACCAGCTTTACAACCAGAGATCAAAGAGGGAAGCAACTATGGTATCCAAACATGTTGTGCTAAAAGTTTGGCCCATTAGATTGAAGAGCTTAGATATCACACCTTGCTGTAAAACAATACCAGATATCACACCTTGCTGTAAAACAACACCAGATATCACACCTTGCTGTAAAACAACACCAGATATCACATCTTGCTGTAAAACAACACCAGATATCACACCTTGCTGTAAAACAACACCAGATATCACACCTTGCTGTAAAACAACACCAGATATCACACCTTGCTGTAAAACAACACCAGATATCACACCTTGCTGTAAAACAACACCAGATATCACATCTTGCTGTAAAACAACACCAGATATCACATCTTGCTGTAAAACAACACCAGATATCACACCTTGCTATAAAACAATGCCAATCAGCCCACTAATGCTCTTTTAAAGGAGGATAAGTAATTCCCAAGAGAAGTAATCATTAAATGAGGAATTTGTTAAATGTAATACACAAGTTATGTCTCACCTGATCAAATAACTGATGTTGAGCTAGATATGCCTTCGTGCTGATCTCAGGGTTTGTTATGTAAGTATCAATCATTTCATTGACGGTCATGAGCTTTTGGGTCCATGAATCTTCTGTGTATTTTGTTCCAATTTCAACAGGAACTGTACGACATCCTGCCACTGATCGCAGATAGTCAAGTGACCAGCGACGAGTGGTCATTGCTGGCCAGTAACCAATAGCATTGGTAATGACCACCGGATGACCCAGGTCCATGAACATAGCTTGAAACATTTCTACTGATGGACAAGAACACAATGGGATGTCTGCTATTTTCTGAGATTTGATTCTTGGAGGTAGACGAATTGATGCCTCATGTGAATTGGTGGTAACTATGGAAAGATCACTGTCATCAACTGTATTTTCTGGTTTTGAAATGGTTTCACCTTCATTTTGCTGAGCCTTCTTGCTACTGATTACATCTTCGCAGTTTGGACATTTCTCATCACTATCTATTGAACAATCAATATGCCTGTGGCTATTCCCATCAACAATCTCCATCACACCCAATTTTATTTTCTTGGTTGGAGAGCCTTGTGGACTGTTGCTGTAATTCTCAATTTGACTAACGATCTGTGTTTTAACATCATCTCTTCTCCATTGTCCAAGAATTCCAAATGCATGCTGGAACTCTCTGGCCATCCTGGCTAGAATGTTGTTTAGGATTGGTGAGCCCATGAGCAACCCCATGTCACAAGTTTTAAGAATGATCATGTGATCAATGTTTCTGGTGGTGTCAGACAACAGAGCACTTAAACTTAAAGCTTTCATGACTGACAGCACAGAGTATGCCTGTCTCCAACATAAACGCACATCCTTCCAGTATCCTGTGTTTAGTTCTTCCCAAACTTTGTCAAGCACAGAGTCACAAATCTCTAAGCTCCTGACATAATTTTTATTATACAAACAGCCAGCAGCTTCATTCAGCTGATTCATTACAGATGGACTCTGCAGAAAATAAAAATATACATATTATGACAAGTAATTAAGAGCTTACTAAATAAGTGATCAACCCAGTAATCAACATGAGTCTCATACATCAACATCTTTACATAACCACACATGCATGACCAACACTTCATCAAAAGTATTTAAAAAATATACAGGTGTATAAAGTCACTGTGCAGTGATTTGGAAAATATTTTTGAAATTATGTCAACGATTGATAATTTATGTCAAAATATTCAATGTCCACAATCCCATCTGCAAATTAACAGGCCATTGTTATATTCATGGTTTAATTGCTGAAAGGAATTGGTGTTAAACATTGAGGTATTTTTGGTTGAACATGTCTTCTGTAATGGTGGGCAAATATACTGAAGAAGTAATTCAACAATCTGAGCTGATATTTCCAGACTCACAAGTCCTAACTCCATCTGACTAATATTTGTGATGTGCGCTGAAAGGAAAAGTTTATTTAAATAATCCACAAACAGTTAATGACCTGAAGGCAGAAATAATTACCCTGTTCCAACAAATATCACCGGTCATTATCCAGAAGTTTTTTGAAAACATGAAAAGGAGAGTCAATAAATGTCTTGAGGTCCGTGGACATTTTGAACACATGCTGTAGACACAACTTCATCGTGTGAACAGCTTACCCAATACAAGTCAGCATAGAGCAGCAGTGTCTAGATGAATAATAAACATTTACGTTACAATTTCCCATGATTCCAAAAATATTTCACTGCCAAGCAACTTTATAAACACCCCGCAGAAGATTATTTTTAATATAAAACTGTTGAACATTCTATATGTTTCTCATTCACCTTAGGTAATCAAGTTTAACTGTAATTCAAGATAAGCTCAAATGATAAACTACTCAATTGTGAAATATTAAAAAAGGGAAGGGAAGGAGGGACAGAGGAAGACATGACTGGATATCTAAAGTTAAAAATAACTAAAATATTCTAACTTGATGGTAAATTAAAGAGTATTTAAATTTGTGCACTTAGTTCATTTAAAACATCAATTACAAATGGCTTTTTTTGGTTTCAATGATTTTTCAAAAGCCTTACTTGTCAGCAATAATTAATGACTCATTTAGCTGAAGTTTAATAATTGATACATACAAAATTTGTCATGTCATCATGACAGCCAACAGGTTATCTGGTGTGGCAGGGAGAAGTTTCATGACAGGTTCTGTGTGGACCCCCTTGGCATCTAGTTCTGTTGGCTCCATATTTCAACATATCTTTCCCTCCTTCAATTCACTTTTCTGTGTTTTTTTTGTTTTCTGTACCATTCTCATGACAACTTTCTGTTTTTAGAGTGAAAAAGACAAGCAATTTGAAGCAAGTTTATATATAATACTTTTACTAGAGATTTTATTACGATTATAAATTATTAATTTTGGAGTAATGGAATTGTAACTTTCTACTTTCTGAAAAGTTAACTTTCTTCTGTAGTTATCATCTTTTGTTACAAGTCAGTTCTCACTTTAGAAGATCAAGCGCCTTTTTTTTTAACTTAATTTTAAATTATAATAATATTGATAAATTGTATTAATATAATTGTTATCTATCTATCTATCTATTGACCTTTCGAGCCGTAACCGGCCCATAGGGTGTAGACCAAGATACACTTTCTCCTATATGAATTTTTTGTTCTAGCAGTTTTCTTTTAAAGATATTTTATCAAATCTCGCCATCTGTCTCTGTTCTGTGCAAGCAGTTCTATCTCATTTAGGGAGCCGATTCCTGCTGCTCTTGCCTCTCTCATCAATGTTCTTCTCAGTGTCTCCCTGAGATGTTGTTAATGAAACGTAATTGTTATACAGATAAATAAAATAAAGGCTAGACATTAATTAAGAGACTGGCAGTAACAGTTTAAGTAAGTCACTGTTTTTAATTACTTGTTCAATCTAATGACTATATTATAATATTCAATCTTCCAAATTAAATTTTAATTGTTCAAAATAAAAAAATATGTCAAAGTCAAATTGATTGTAGTTTTATAGTTTACTTTTACCAAAAGAAAAGTTAAAAGATGTCGCTCGCTTAAGACTTAATAAACGTGTTCATAGGGAAAATCAAATTAATATTGTCGCAGATAAAATAAAAATACTAGTCCAGTGTTACTGAGGGTAGTGATTCTTGAAGCGGACAACTTTTCTTTAGTCTCTAGTTGTCACTAGCGGCTTCTCTCACTTCCATCTTGGACAAGGGTCATCACTCCAACGTTTTAAGATAATGATGATTTTAGATATGGTTATTTTTATCTCCCTGTTGTTTGTTTCAAGGAGGAACAAAAGATGGACAAGTCAGCCTATGACAAGATGCACCGTCAAACCCAGGGACAGAACGGAATGGTCCTCCATGGTAGCCAACCTTCGATGCGGAGACGTTGCTCAAATGATGATGTTGTTTGTTTTCACAAGTTTAATTTAATCGACAAGTCATCCTCAGTGCACATCGGACAATCCCTTAAGTTCTTAGATCTCTTTCTAAGTATATCCCTCAAAGTGTCGTCTGGCATCTCCCACCTTGACCTGATATTCGTGAAGTCTGTTCATGACTGCTGATTCAGGCTCATTTTTCCTCCAGCGTCAGTGAGGGCATTCATAATGTCAAGGCGGTCAGTTTCCCTTCCGCACTCAACATCAGCCAAACCACCACCCTGTTAGCACGTTCATTATCTCTGACACCAGCCTACACTGACACACATATGTTTGTGTCCCAAGCAACGCCAAAACTTTAGTGACAGCCATAATTTCCACGGTCAAACTACTTGTAGTCAGTGCAAAAGCATCATTGTCTGCCTTCACAGTTCTAGCTCCAACATGTGCCGTTAAAGCCCACGAGCTTCCTACGTGCCTAACAAAAGACGCGTTTGTATACTTGATCGCATCACTCTCAGCGGTTCTCGAAAATCAAGGCCTGCACGTTTGCCTCAATGGCCAGGTATTTGTTGTCTACATTCCCTGTCCTGTGTGATGACTAGAGGTAAGGACGTACTGCACTCTGACGGCACTCGTGCCCATTCTTCACCAGGTTCTATGTCCTCGATTGAACACACTTGCGGAACAAAACCCATAGCCTGCCCCATCCATGATGTTCTTCTTTTTTAAAACATGTTGCCTGTTTGTACTGATAAATTCACAGTGTAGCAGATGAGTGGGTCTGCACTAATTCGAAGGTAGGCACGTGCTCAGCAAGTCTGATTCTGTCCGCCATGGCGGGAACATCGAGGAGGTCACGCATCGCCATACATTCAGTATCTTTTGTGCACACAAGGATTACCTGCATTGCTTTATTTGTTATCCCTTTCAGCCGTCCCATTTCCGTATTGAAAATGAATAATGAATTGAGTGAATACATGGGTCTCAATTTAGGACGTTTGCAGACGAAATAGTTCTTATCAGTGGCAAAGCAAAACAAAAAATGTCCCGACTAACAGAATAGGGTTTGATGCCAATTAAAAAAAAAAAAAAAAAGACGAGAGCAATGAAAAATCGATTCAGAGAAAAATCAGAGGAGAAAAAAAAGAAACCTGGAAAGAAAGTCGATGGAAGATGTAGATCGCTTCGTATAAACTCGGACATTGCATAGATCAAGAAAGTGACACAATGTAAAACATTAGAATCGCAAAGACAGCAACGACTTTCAAAAGACCTTGAGAAAATACATAAATTAAAATACACATATCAAAATACACAAAGCAAATTAAATATACAAATTAAAATACACAAATCAAATTAAAATATACAAATTAAAATACACAAATCAAAATACACAAATCAAATTAAAATACACAAAGCAAAATACACAAATCAAATTAAAATCATCATCATCATGTACGAGCCGCGATAGCTCAGTGGTTAGTGAACTGGACTACCACGGACAAGGGGTAGGGTTCGATCCCAACCGACGGCTTCCGGGTTCACCCAGCCTTAAATGGGTACCGGATTTTTTTCTGGAAAGTAAAGCAGCACGGGCGTAATACTGACCACATTACCCCAAAAATCATGTGCTGAAGGTCTGTAAAATATAGGGTCACTAACACCATATTTCCCTATACGCCACTTGGTGTGACGGGGGTACTTTACATCATCATGTACCGGGCCTGCTGGCGTAGGTGATCATGTCTCTCCACAACTTTCGATCTCGACTGTTATTTATCATTTCTGTTGTTGACCTTCTGCTAAGCCATTCTCTTAAGCTGTCTGGTATTTTTTTTTTCTTTGCTTCCCTCTATCTCTTCGTCCCTCAACTTACCCAGTTGTCACAATATATTCCAGCTTTTCCCTTTTCATTACATGGCCAAAAGTTTTTTATTTATTTCTTCTAATATTGGAAATTAACTCTCTTTTTACTTTATCCTCTTTCAGAACGTTTTCATTACTCTTCTTAGGTGTCCATGTTATTCTCAACATTCTTCTGTAAAACCACATTTCTACAGCCTCCAGTGATTTTCTTGTCTGTTGTCATATTGTCCATGATTCATATCCATATATTAAGACTGGCTCTACATAACATTATTATGAACTCTTGTTCTTGTAAATTTATATTATGCTTGCTTGCGTTCGACCGATAACTTAAGGAGTGTACATCGTCATCATCCGCCCTTAAAAGGACGTTAAGTAGGCGTGTCTGCGTTGTGTTGCGGTTTACAGTATAACTGTGATATTTGCGCCTTTCGGCCCAACACATCCGACTTCAGCATGCCATTTTTCATTACCGGGTTGTCTTCCCTCCTCGATCCCTACTCGCTTGGCCTGACTAGGCAAGTTAGTCTGTTACTATAGGCACCACGGAGAGGTGTAGCAGGGTCTGGATGGTTCTGGTTCACCGATCCTGACGCAAGCCATCAGCTGTGGATCGCTGACAACTTCCAGCTCTGGTGCTGGAGGTGCGCCTTCGCCTCCATTTATATTATTATGTTTGTTATAATTAAGAAATCTTTTTCTTGTTTCTATTTCCAATCCACCCTTACTTATGCTTCAGAGAGCTGGAAAACGGCGAAATAAATAGAAAACGAATGAGATGCAGTCGCAAACATAAGTCAAAGGGAAATTACTTTGTCTACTATGGAATGAATTCAAGACTAGCGCAAAAGAGAAATGCCCATACATTAAAAAATATCACCAGTAATCAAGAAAAGATGGGCATATGTCGGCCATGAGATGGGAAGATATGAACAAGGGAATTGCGAACTAAACCCTCGAAAAGGAGAAACGGCGGGAAAAAGTGGTCGCCCCTCCTTTACTGAAATTTAGAAACTCAAGCAAAACAGGAACATGTGACTGCGGGTCCTGAGCAAAGTCTGACGATACTGGAACGATAAAAGCAAAGAATCATGGGACATGGAGATAATTTTTTTTTTCTACCAAATGTGCCGTTTAACTTTAACACCGTGACTACGACACAAGCTTAAGGCCAAGACACATTTGACAACAGAGAGGCTTGTTAAATATGTCGTGACTTTTCAAAGCCTCTCTGTTGTTCACTGGGTGCGTGTTCCGTTCTGCTGCGATGTTGGAGAGGGCATCCCATTAGATGGACACTTTTTTTGACTGGCTGCTGATGTAGTTTTGAGAAGATGCGTTGCGGTGACTTTTGGAAAAGCCTGAGATCATGCTGACTGGCCTAAAAGTGCCAAGAATGTGAAGATAAGAGCAGAACATCATGGAAACCAAGTGGCTTTTGATGAAAATAAAATGAGAGAACTGGCACAACAGTTTCACTGATAAATTAGAGCATATCCCAAATCCACGTTAAGTTGACGACTACGGTCTTTTGGAGAACACATCACCAATGAAAACCTACAAACGTCAAATTTGGTGACGATCAGGAACAACCAACATCCACTTTCATTATCCAGTCAGCAACAAAATGCCAGATGCAAGAATAGGGGTGAATGGTTCCAGATTGATACCGGAGTGAAACAAGAATGTATTTTATCTCCCTTGTTATTTGGAGTTGCCATCGACCTCTTTATGCAGAAGTGCTGTACAGGTGACACAGGCATTGGATGGACCTCAGTTGGAGGATCTTGATTTTGTGGACAACATGTCCTGTCATCAATGACTAGGAAAAAAGGACTTGTGATCAACCATGAAAAGACAAAAGTCATGAAAAATCAAATTCACCCAGAAGAAAAAAAATATACCTTGAAAAAGCAGTGGAAGAAGTAGATCACTTTGTATATCTTGGAAGCTGTATAGATTAGGAGAGAGATTAGAATCAGATCAGTGAAGACAGCAACAACTTTCATAAACCTTGATCAAATATGGAAATCATAATTACTAGGCACAAAAACAATGCTCAGGATTTTCAAATCAAATGTATTATCCACCCTTACTTATGCGAGAGCTGGAAAACAACTAATAAATAGAAAATAAACTGGATGCATTTGAAAACAAATGCCTGAGGAAAATACTTTGTATATCATGGATGGAATTTAAGACGGGCAGAAATAAGAGAAATGACACAGTCCAAAAATATCAACAGAAGAAGGTGGTCATATGTTGGCCATGTGATGAGAAGAGACAACAAGAGAAGAAGGTGGTCATATGTTAGCTATGTGATGAGAAGAGACAAGAAAATAATCTCAGCAGATTCCCTCAAATGGGAATCAGAGGGTAAAATAAAAAGAGGCAGACCAAGAGAAACACTAAAGAACATTAAAGTGAGAGGCAACAACAGTAAGCATCAGTTCCCTCACCGAGATTGAGCAACTTGCTTAGAACAGAGCCATGTTGAGTGACAAATGTAGATCCCATGCAAGGACTGACAGTTGAAAGATCATCAGGCACAAGAGTCTAGAATTTCTGCCTATGTGTCATCTTTGGCTTGAAAAGACAATAGATAGATGGATTGATATATTGTCATGTTACACCATCATTACATCAAGTATTGATCTGTTCAATGAAGCAGACTTTGGTAACTATTTGTACATCAAGTATTGATCTGTTCAATGAAGCAGACTTTGGTAACTATTTGTACATCAAGTATTGATCTGTTCAATGAAGCAGACTTTGGTAACTATTTGTACATCAAGTATTGATCTGTTCAATGAAGCAGACTTTGGTAACTATTTGTACATCAAGTATTGACCCAATGAATGAAGCAGACTTTGGTAACTATACAGCAAGTAAACTAATGTAACTAGTAAACACTACTACAGATGCACATCCATAAATTACGTTCTGATGTTAACAGATCAATGAGGACACAAACTTTTTTTATGTCAGGAAACAAACACATACAACTCACACCCAGGTCAACAAAACAGACCAAGAACGAACCAACACTTTATTCAACATTTATAACACCTAGGTCAACAAATAGACCAACAATGAACCAACATTTTATTCAACGTTTATTACACCTAGGTCAACAAAATAGACCAAGAACGAACCAACACTTTATTCAACGTTTATTACACCCAGGTCAACAAAATAGACCAACAACGAACCAACAATTTGTTCAATGTTTATTAAACTTAGGTCAACAAAATAGACCAACAATGAACCAACACTTTATTCAACATTTATTTCTCTCCAAATTTCCAGTCTTTTCCAAGTCTGGGGTGGGCACATAAAAGACTATAAAAACATGTTGAGAACTTCAAAGAATCACCATCCTGGTGGACCTGACACCACAACAAACCGTTCCCAGTCTTGAGTCAATCATTCAGATTACATACACATGTTCTTCTCTCTCCATCTTGTAGAACTGTGAGCTGCTTATCTTCATTGTCTGCTCTCCAGTGAGTCTCAAGAGATCTCTTTATCCAATCAATGACAGCAAAATTGCCATGAATAAAACAGTCACACAACCCATCCTTGTTGTACGGCAAACATATTCTTTCAGTTTAAGATCAACATTAGTTGCACAATGTTTCTCAAAATGAACTATGCTGCCCCCCTAGAGGGCATGAGAATTATCAGAGAGGATGTCGGGAGCACCCAAGAAGATACTGAACGGCAAGCAGAATTTATCGCTGACAATTCTAAAGAGTTGGAACTGAATTGTTTGAACTGTTAGCCTTGATATGTGGTCACTATGTTCTAGTAGGGTCAAAGCAAAGAGATGCATCAAAATGTGAAGCTGCTATAAAGCTAATTGTAATGAGAAATGAACAAATATATAAAACGGTATGGTTCAAGATTTATGTATAAGTGGACAAAACAAATTAGAACAACTTTTCGGCTAAATGGGCCTTCAGCAGGAACAAACATACAACATACATACAGATATGTATTTTTTTAAATAGTAATAATAAATAATTAAAATAATAATAATTGATTCACAAATTTTTCATGATTTATCATTTTTTATTTTAAATACACATCTGAGTGTGTTTATTGTATGTTTGTTCCTGCTGAAGGCCTATTGAGCTGAAACTTTGTTCTAATTTGTTTCGTCCACTTATTACGTAATGCATTAACCATACCATTAAAAAAATGTTATTCTATATATATTTTTTCATTTCTCATCACTATGTTCTGTTGCTCTAGCTCATAACCTTCTGCTGTGTCCACAAGCCTACCCTAGTTAGCCATCAACATGTCACTTCATGTTTCTGTTTACACAGAAATTAATTTATCTTTATTTCGACTCTAGGCTCAATCAAAAGGATTCAGAGTCTACACTTTCACTGGGCAAGGAAGAGGGATGGTCAGGGTGAATGATGAGCTTGTGGAGTCAAGGAGAGCACTGACTCAATGATGTGATAACCATGTGTCAAGTCAATAAGTAACACATAGAGTTATATATATACTCAAACCTACTCATAAGTTATGTATTTCAAGTCCCAAAATCAGATAATGGGATGCTTTTATTGCTCTTGCATAAACCACAGTTGGTAAAGGCACTACAGTGTAAGAATGTAGCTGATCATTTTAATATATCAAGTACCATACCTGCTGGTGTAAGTGGCATTTTAATATACAAGTAATTAATAAGAAGAAAAATATACTGGATTGGCAATTGGAAAAGCAAGCAATAAACAGCAACAAGAGAACATCACTTGCAGTTCTGATCAAGACTTCTAGTATCAGCAACAAGAGAACATCACTTGTGGTTCTGATCAAGACTTCTTGTGTCTCTTCTCCAGTTCAATGTTTTACCAAGCACATTTAAAAAATGTTTTTGGGAAGAGGGAAGGAGGGGAAAAGTGAGTTGGAAAAATAAAGCAAAGAAAGGATACGCCTTGACTTTGTAGGTGCATAAAGATTTGTGCCAGACAGAGAAATGTGGAAGTGCACTAGGTTTTGTGTTGAACAAAGAAAGAAAGATGTGCACAAAGATGTGTGCCTGACAGAGAAATATTGAAGTGTAGAAAGTTTGTGTCAGACAGAAGTGCACCAAGATTTGTGCTACACAGAAAAGTATAGAAGTGCACATAGATTTGTGTTGGACAAAGAAAGTGCACCAAGATTTGTGATTAAAAAAAACGGCATTCAACACCAACACTGCCCATTAACCGAGAAGATGAAGACAAGGCAAGTGAAGACACTGAATTAGCTGTACTACATATGTTTGTCTAGTCGTATTGTCGTCCTGTGTTTAGGAGACTCCAGCTCTTCAACAAAGGAGATCAACATAGTCGTGGACTGTATTATGTCAAACAACCAACAAGGTATCCATTTGGGAGAGCTGAACGTTGTTGTGGCTGCATCCTGCTCCATAGAGTGACAAGAAACATATAAAAAGCAACAAATGTCATATTTTAATTAAGACGATCAACTCATGAGGACCTCAATCTGGACCAGTCTGACGTTGGTGTCCCCAGGCAAGCGGTACGGCAACATCCCAGCAAACATGATTAATGTTCTAGCTTGGCTCCGCAGGTAGTTCAGGTACTGTCGAGTGAATTTGATGGACAAGGTAAACAAGAGACATGATAGCTATTTTTATCTTGTTATTTTTCCTAACTTCCTCTTTTCAAGTAAAACAGTCATTCTGGTATGAACAAGAAATAACGTTTCTCCTGTAGTTTTACCTCTCAAAGGAGTATATATGCACATTTATGTGTGTTATATGCAAGTATGAGTGTATATATTTATATGGGTATACATTTATATGAGTATATAATATATATAGGGAGCAGCAATAGCTCAGTGGTTAGTGAACTGGACTACAAAGGAAAAGAGGTAGGGTTCGATCCCAACCGATGGCTTCCGGTTCACCCAGCCTTTAATGGGTACTGGATTTTTTTTCTGGGACAGTAAAGCGGCATGCACGTAATACCGACCACATTACCCCAAAAAATCATGTGCCGAAAGTCTGTAAAATTTATGGTCACTAACACCATATTCCCTATATGCCACTTGGTGTGATGAGGGTACTTTAAATATATATATATATATGTGTGTGTGTGTTTGTGTGTCTATATGTAAACACACACATATATGTGCTTATACATATATTTATGTGTGTGTGTGTCTGTATAGGGTATATGAACATATCAGTTGTGCATTTATTGTTGTCGGTGCTGTATACTGTACATAGGGTGTTGTGTATGTGTACACTAACGTAATTCTTACATGTGTAGAAATATTGTATGTATCCTTGTGTAAGTATTTTTATACAAGTGTGGTGTGCATATGCATGTATGTATGGTTATGTGTCTGTCTCTGTATATCTCAACATGTTATGCATGCACATGTAGAAGTGGATGTGTAGCTGGGGTACATCTGTGTCTAGCGATAACCTTTGATTAGATGTCACCCTGCCTGGAATTGTGGGTTGCATTTTTGAGTCTGCCATTCACATTTTACACCAACACCCTACCATTCCCATTGCAAACCAACCCCTTCCTCCCCCGTGACCTTAATTTCCCTTGCTTTTAGCCTTTGTCTTCCCCATATCACATGGGCAGTTAACATTCCACCTTCTGTTCATCCATTGTTTCTTTGTCTCTCGACTAGAGGCTTCTCATTTCCTGTGCAAAATTCACTTAGTGAGGACCTAGAACTTCTAGAAAGAGCTGTTTCTTGTCACTATTTCTTCTGTTTCTTAGTTTCACTAACTTTCTAAAATAGTAAGAATATATTTCATTGAACGTCTGTTCATTTTTGTTGTCGCTCTTTTCTAAAAAAGGCCGCATGTAGGCCAAAACATCAATATTCTGTACTGTCCTCCTATATAAAGCTGCCACCATAGTCTGTACTGTCCTTTATAAAGCTGTCACCATAGTCTGTACTGTCCTCCTATATAAAGTTGTCACCATAGTCTGTACTGTCCTATATAAAACTGTCACCATAGTCTGTACTGTCCTATATAAAACTGTCACCATAGTCTGTACTGTCCTATATAAAGTTGTCACCATAGTCTGTACTGTCCTCCTATATAAAGCTGTCACCATAATCTGTACTGTCCTATATAAAGTTGTCACCATAGTCTGTACTGTCCTCCTATATAAAGCTGTCACCATAATCTGTACTGTCCTCCTATATAAAGTTGTCACCATAGTCTGTACTGTCCTATATAAAACTGTCACCATAGTCTGTACTGTCCTATATAAAACTGTCACCATAGTCTGTACTGTCCTATATAAAGTTGTCACCATAGTCTGTACTGTCCTCCTATATAAAGCTGTCACCATAATCTGTACTGTCCTATATAAAGTTGTCACCATAGTCTGTACTGTCCTCCTATATAAAGCTGTCACCATAATCTGTACTGTCCTCCTATATAAAGCTGTCACCATAGTCTGTACTGTCCTCCTATATAAAGTTGTCACCATAGTCTGTACTGTCCTCCTATATAAAGTTGTCACCATAGTCTGTACTGTCCTCCTATATAAAGTTGTCACCATAGTCTGTACTGTCCTCCTATATAAAGCTGTCACCATAATCTGTACTGTCCTATATAAAGTTGTCACCATAGTCTGTACTGTCCTCCTATATAAAGCTGTCACCATAATCTGTACTGTCCTCCTATATAAAGTTGTCACCATAGTCTGTACTGTCCTCCTATATAAAGTTGTCACCATAATCTGTACTGTCCTCCTATATAAAGTTGTCACCATAATCTGTACTGTCCTCCTATATAAAGTTGTCACCATAATCTGTACTGTCCTCCTATATAAAGTTGTCACCATAGTCTGTACTGTCCTCCTATATAAAGTTGTCACCATAGTCTGTACTGTCCTCCTATATAAAGTTGTCACCATAATCTGTACTGTCCTCCTATATAAAGTTGTCACCATAATCTGTACTGTCCTCCTATATAAAGTTGTCACCATAATCTGTACTGTCCTCCTATATAAAGTTGTCACCATAGTCTGTACTGTCCTCCTATATAAAGCTGTCACCATAATCTGTACTGTCCTCCTATATAAAGCTGTCACCATAGTCTGTACTGTCCTCCTATATAAAGCTGTCACCATAATCTGTACTGTCCTCCTATATAAAGCTGTCACCATAGTCTGTACTGTCCTCCTATATAAAGTTGTCACCATAGTCTGTACTGTCCTCCTATATAAAGTTGTCACCATAGTCTGTACTGTCCTATATAAAGTTGTCACCATAGTCTGTACTGTCCTCCTATATAAAGTTGTCACCATAGTCTGTACTGTCCTCCTATATAAAGCTGTCACCATAATCTGTACTGTCCTCCTATATAAAGTTGTCACCATAGTCTGTACTGTCCTATATAAAGTTGTCACCATAGTCTGTACTGTCCTCCTATATAAAGTTGTCACCATAGTCTGTACTGTCCTCCTATATAAAGCTGTCACCATAGTCTGTACTGTCCTCCTATATAAAGCTGTCACCATAGTCTGTACTGTCCTCCAATATAAAGCTGTCACCATAGTCTGTACTGTCCTCCTATATAAAGCTGTCACCATAGTCTGTACTGTCCTCCTATATAAAGCTGTCACCATAGTCTGTACTGTCCTCCTATATAAAGCTGTCACCATAGTCTGCACTGTCCTCCTATATAAAGCTGTCACCATAGTCTGTACTGTCCTCCTATATAAAGCTGTCACCATAGTCTGTACTGTCCTATATAAAGCTGTCACCATAGTCTGCACTGTCCTCCTATATAAAGCTGTCACCATAGTCTGTACTGTCCTCCTATATAAAGCTGTCACCATAGTCTGTACTGTCCTCCTATATAAAGTTGTCACCATAGTCTGTACTGTCCTCCTATATAAAGCTGTCACCATAGTCTGTACTGTCCTCCTATATAAAGCTGTCACCATAGTCTGTACTGTCCTCCTATATAAAGCTGTCACCATAGTCTGTACTGTCCTCCTATATAAAGCTGTCACCATAGTCTGTACTGTCCTCCTATATAAAGCTGTTACCATAATCTGTACTGTCCTCCTATATAAAGCTGTCACCATAGTCTGTACTGTCCTATATAAAGCTGTCACCATAGTCTGTACTGTCCTCCTATATAAAGCTATCACCATAGTCTGTACTGTCCTCCTATATAAAGCTGTCACCATAGTCTGTACTGTCCTCCTATATAAAGCTGTTACCATAATCTGTACTGTCCTCCTATATAAAGCTGTTACCATACACTGTTTTCAACTTGTTCCCTGCTTGCAGGTATTGTGGTGATGGACATGATGGCCTGCAGACTAAAATGAATATACTGGCATGGTGGAGGCTTTCACAAGCACACTCAATGTGATATGTCCACAGAGAAGAGCCCAGCAAAGGGACCTCACAGTTATCAAAGGTATTAGATGTCTGGAGCTTTCTCTGACTAGTGGACATTAAGCTGGTGCATCACCTGTCTCTTCTATTGGAAAAAAAAAAAACTATCTTTACAGCATTTTCTCATTACTGGGGTCTGCCAGGGGAAACTATAGGACCGGAAAGGCAGCTTGTCCAGTGCAGATGTTGCAAGGTGTTTGGGTCTGAGTTTTTATTCCATCCCCAATATTTCTTCTATGTAGACTATTATTACTGTGAAGGGACTGGTTGGTGTCAAGGCAAGACGCCGGCCTCGAGACAGAAAGGTTGCGAGTTCAAATACTGGCTGCACCAGTTAGGATTTTATTTATGATTTCTCTCTGTGGCAACCACCTTGGTCTCAGCAACAAGACCCATTACCTTCTCTGAGATAAAACAATCACAACTCCTTTCAGTGTCCCCAGCTACCTTCTCTGAGAAAAAAACAATCACAACTCCTTTCAGTATCCCCAAGCTACGCTCTCTGAGATAAAACAATCACAACTCCTTTCAGTATCCCCAAGCTACCTTCTCTGAGATAAAACAATCACAACTCCTTTCAGTATCCCAAAGTTACGCTCTATGAGATGAAATAGCGAGTACATCTACAGCATGTACTTTACTTCTTATCACATCATACAGTACAGATTCTAGCATGTAGTAGTACTTTATCTCCTGTCAAAATAATTTGAAGTAGAACTTCTAAGACATAACATAACTCTTGTTATATTTGTTTGGTCGGTGTATTATAGATTTTTCACTGGGTTCTGTCATAACCATACATGTTATACACTGTAAGTGTTTGTGAGCTTATGTGTTGATACTTGATGTCATGAGAACTGACTTACAGTGTCTTTGCCTCCATCATCAAGCACTCCTTTTCTTGCAAGTAAGGTCTGTGTGCTGGAAGCTCTGAAAAATGAACAGAATGTGATATGTTCTGATTAAACACGTAACAAGGACGGGATAAATGTGATATAGTGTGAACAATCTTCAAAACGAATAAATAACAGTTAGGATGAATAAACAAACACACTTTGACAAAGGGAGACCATCAGCCGGACTTTGAGTTGCTTGAACTTTGACAAACAGAAATGCTGACATAGAATTATAATAATGAGATGTAGCCAGCGACTCGCAGACGTCCCACGACTAGAGAGAGAATTATAATAATGACACGTAGCCAGCGACTCGAAGGCGTCCCATGATCAGAGAGAGAGAGAAAAACATAATTAATTAGTAATACTTCTGGCCACGAATGACGAACAGCGGAGAGATGAAACAGAAAAATCCCACAACAGACTTTTCCAGGACCGTCATCCATGGAGACTGATCGGAGGTTTCAAGGAGCCAAACTTCTCTGATGTCCAGTGGTAGTAGACGCAAAGATTTCTCTGATGTCAGCAAGAGTGAACGAGATCTAGAGATTTCTACAAGAGAATCTGGGTAGTCAGGAAAGATCAAGAGCAGCTTTGTTAAGCATTAAGGAAGTGTGCGCAAAGAATTTAGGATACTAATAATAAGCATTACGGAAGTGTTCACAGAGAATTTAATATACTAAAATAAGCATTACGGAACTGTTCACAGAGAATTCAATATACTAAAATAAGCATTACATATTTGTTCACAGAGAATTCAATATACTAAAATAAGCATTACATATTTGTTCACAGAGAATTTAAGATACTAACAATAAGCATTACGGAAGTGTTCACAGAGAATTTAAGATACTAACAATAAGCATTACGGAAGTGTTTACAGAGAATTTAAGATACTAACAATAAGCATTACGAAAGTGTTCACAGAGAATTTAAGATACTAACAATAAGCTTTACGGAAGTGTTCACAGAGAATTTAAGATACTAACAATAAGCATTACGGAAGTGTTCACAGAAAATTTAAGATACTAACAATAAGCATTACGGAAGTGTTCACAGAGAATTTAAGATACTAACGATCATTTTAAATCTATGAAGTGGGCTCATTTTGTGTTTAACTCAAAAGCATATGTGTTTTTTAACCAAAGACCTTTTTTTGGGGACTCAATGAAGATATCCCCGATGGAAGAATAAATTGTACTATTAGTCCCATAAATGATTCGCTTCCAGAGGTTTATGATGTAAACAAAGCAGTTTTGTCATTGCAAGTGAATAATGTCCACACCTATAATTGATCAGGATTGTGTAGCAGCAGCAGCATTATAGCGAACACAGAAAACATCATAGGATTGTGCTGTTCTGAAACAGCTATGCCATGCTACCCTAGAATTGCCTTTAATGGGATTAATGTGACCACAAACCACTCTCCATGTGTGTGCCACATATTTACACCCCAGAAAGAAACACTGAATATAACAACATCATGTGCCGTCTGTGATATTAATGACCACAGACCAGGAGCCTCCAGTATGATTGATACAACTGTTGCACCAAGCATTTCATCAGCAGAGCCATATCTATGGAATGTTAATCTGACATTGTTCTTGAATGATGTCCAAGTTAATGAGACATCAGAATCGTGTGGCGGCAGCTACAAGAAGGAAGTGGAGAACATCAAGTTCTGCTGCTATAAAGGAGACTTGCCTTGCTATCCAGAATTGCCTTAATTGGGATCACTGTAGTTGAAAACTTCACCTCTTGTGTAAACTACACATTCACATCTAAGAGTGAATCAGTGAAGGTCACAAAATCATATTCTCTCTGTGGTTTTACTAACTACAGGTCATGTGGCTTCTGTTGGATTGGAAATGATAACTTACCACCACTGTGTGTCTATATGTTTGGAACTGGAGTCATCAATGATGGCCTAACATCATCAAGTGATATGAGGATCATCATTTTCGGGAGGACGTGAACTCCCATGGTATATGGTGGATAGGCGGCAGGAACCATTGAAACTATGTCTGAAAAGTGTTCCTCCTTGCAGTTTCCTCATATTCCAAGTCCGGCTTGTTGCAGGAGCTACTGAGTTAAGTGCTCTGTGCACACCGTGAGCTGTATGTCTCATCCGTTTTGATCCTGCTTCGATATCCCGCTTGTTTACGATGAATGATGATATCGTATGACAGGGAACAGTTGGCTGTGTTCACTTTCTGCGCGGTTTCGCCTTATGTCTTATGATGAGTTAATAATAGATGAGTTAGTAATTTGGATGATTCCACTGGCACGGGCGTTTGAGCAATTATGGATTTTAATTCGTTTGCTGTGATACCGAGGCCTTCCATAACCAATAACCAATAATAACCAATCACAGAGAATTTAAGATACTAACAATAAGCATTAAGGAAGTGTTCACAGAGAATTTAAGATACTAACAATAAGCATTAAGGAAGTGTTCACAGAGAATTTAAGATACTAACAATAAGCATTAAGGAAGTGTTCACAGAGAATTTAAGATACTAACAATAAGCATTAAGGAAGTGTTCACAGAGAATTTAAGATACTAACAATAAGCATTAAGGAAGTGTACCTTCAATCAAAAAGTTCACAGACTAACCTGGTACTGTTGTACTAACCTAGTACTGTTGTACTGACCTGGTACTATTATACTGACCTGGTACTATTATACTAACCTGGTACTGTTGTACTTGTTGAGAAGAATGTTCATGGTTGCTAGCAGAAGATCTGGCAGACACCTTCGAATCTATGAGCAAACAAAGTATGACAGTCTTACATTATCTGGATCATGACAGCCTCTCACTATTCATGTTTGTACACAGCTAATGAAGTAGATTATTTTTTTTCCTCTTAAATCTCAAGAGCTATGATGTATCGTCCTTTCAACTTGCAGCAGAGCACAGAAGATGATTGACACAATATTACAATAAAATGAAGATGATTGATGCTATATTCACAATAAAATGAAGATGATTGATGCTATATTCACAATAAAATGAAGATGATTGATGCTATATTCACAATAAAATGAAGATGATTGATGCTATATTCACAATAAAATGAAGATGATTGATGCTATATTCACAATAAAATGAATCACTATTTTTCTGTTATGAATTCACTGGAAAAAAAAAAAAGACACTCACTTCATCTGAGTAATGCTTGAAATTATTCACTTTGTGGTCTACATCCTCAGGTGCAAAAGGCAGCAGTTTGATTCCTTTCATCAACTGAAATGTTTATTAAAGTCACCCATTTCATAATCTGTGTCAGGTCAAACATTCATACAGCAGACATAACTATCATCAGAACTCTGGAGTCAAATTCTACAACAATAAACATCACCATTCTATATAAGATTGTATTGACCAACATACATACCTACAAAGCTTCATCAACAGCACTGTACCGACCTACATACACACCTACAAAGCCTCATCAACAGCATTGTACCGACCTACATACACACCTACAAAGCCTCATCAACAGCATTGTACCGACCTACATACACACCTACAAAGCCTCATCAACAGCATTGTACCGACCTACATACACACCTACAAAGCCTCATCAGCAGCATTGTACCGACCAACATACACACCTACAAAGCCTCATCAACAGCACTGTACCGACCTACATACACACCTGCAACGCCTCATCAGCAGCATTGTACCGACCTACATACACACCTACAAAGCCTCATCAACAGCATTGTACCGACCTACATACACACCTACAAAGCCTCATCAACAGCATTGTACCGACCTACATACACACCTACAAAGCCTTATCAACAGCACTGTACCGACCTACATACACACCTACAAAGCCTCATCAACAGCACTGTACCGACCTACATACATACCTCCAAAGCCTCATCGACAGCATTGTTGTGGCACAAGTCAAAGAATGTGACCAGATCCAGGAGCAGGTAAAACGTTTTGGTGGTCAACGAAGATGCGTCATGTCCTAGGGTGCTGTACCTGTTGTATAAAGTGATCAAAATTTATATTTTTTCATTTCATCAGCAATATTTCAAGTTAAACTACAAATGAAGACAGCTGTGTTTGGTCATATATATTAATTTATTTGTAAAGGTACAGTACGAGAATTGAATCGGCGCCTTAGCATGTAAGTTTTCACCCATATGTGCTTGACTGCATATCCAGAAGTGTTCGGAGACTTATGGATAGTGTGGCTTCAAGCATCGAAACTCAAGATGTAAGGCAGAATTCTCCACCTTTCCAGAGTACTACCCTGGTACCCATTTCTGCCAGTGGCTGGGTCGATCGCAGGGGGTAATTTTTCTCCAATCATGAGTACAACTTACACTCTTTCCAGCGGGACACGGGTTATCCAAACATTGATAGCCCAGTCGGGTGGTTTTCCAAACTAGGCTACATAGGCCCCCATGGACCTATGTGTTTGACCAGAGTGCTGTAATGTCTACTCTAGCATCAATGGACAAAATATATTTTTAATTTGTGGTCTATTGTCCAAAATTTACATACATAAGCAGTATGGACTCTATCACTGTTAGACTTGCTCACTTCCAAAGTATGGCACTAATTTGTTTAGCAAGTGTTCCCATCTCTGAAAGTTAGTTACCTTGTGCTACAGGTCTTATAGTCTAATGTGCTACATTGATATACTACAGGCTTACCTTTCTGCCATATTGATAGCCAAAGTTGTTAGTCTGTTCCTGGTAGACTGGGGTGATGATGGGCTAGCAACCACCTGACTCAGCAGTTTGTTCATTAGGCTTAGAGCTTTCTCATGGTTCTGCAGATAGTGACAGTAATCCTACTTTAGTCTTTCTCAACATTTTGCGATAACTCTCATTTTCTTCCATAGCATTTCGCTGAAGATTACTTATATTCACTGTCTGTCTTAAATAAATATCAGTCCTATATTACGATTCTGTTGCAAAAATTACTGCCTCAAAATACAAATTATAGAAATTTGACAGCTTTCTGCAGGCAAACATTTCCCCCTCCCTCATTAATGAGTGCTGTCTCTACACCAAAGGTGGCTACCATGGAGCGGCATTCAGCTCTGTCTCTACACCAAAGATTGGCTACCATGGAGCGGCATTCAGCTCTGTCTCTTTTGCTTTGATAGTGCAAGTTGTCATAGGTTGAATTGTCCATGTTAGCTTTGGTCTGCCTCTTTTACCTTGTATTTTCCCTTCCAAGATTACTTTTGGTAGGCTGGTTGTGTCTTTTAACATGCCCCAAAAATTTCATTTGTCTTGTTTGAATTGTGTTTAGTAGTTCTCTTTTCATTTTTAGTTGTTTTAAAACGTCATCGTTTGTTTTCCTTTCTTTCCATCCTATACTTCCTATTCTTCTATAAATTCACATTTCAAAGGCTTCAATTTTCTGTGCTGTTTTCTTGTCTAATGTCCATGTTTCTGCACCATACTGGAATGTTGAGAAGATATAACATTGTGTTATTCTTAGTTTTAGCTCTGGTGTTATTTGCTTTGATGTTCTCCCCAACCTATACCTTCCTAAATACTACTTCTGGTGACCCCTGAGTGTTGGATTTGTTTCTTTTGTCTTGGATATTTTTCCCAAGTGCATCATAAAAAGTATGGCAATATTGTAGAAATGAGACAGTTATTTTTAAAAAATAAATTTTGCCAATTTTAAAGAAATTCCTTTTTTCCTTATGACGGGGAAGTCTCCTCGGCCGTCGGTGAGACATCAAAGGAACCTTTGTAACATGGGATAGGCAGCGAACAACATTTCGAGGGAGCCAAAAATACAGCTGGATTGACGGACTTTCGGCAGCAATATGAATAGACAACACAACGTCTCTGGTATCCATGGCACCATGTGTTTGAATTTTTGACCATAAATCTAACATAACCAGAAAACGATTCTATCTATTGACCTTCGAGCCGTAACCGGCCCATAGGGCGTAGACCAAGATACACCTTCTCCTATATGAATTTTTGTTCTAGCAGTTTTCTTTAAAGATATTTTATCAAATCTCGCCATCTGTCTCTGTTCTGTGCAAGCAGTTCTATCTCATTGAGGGAGCCGATTCCTGCTGCTCTTGCCTCTCTCATCAATGTTCTTCTCAGTGTCTCCCTGGGTCTTCCTCTTTTTCTTTACCTGTTGTTTCCCATATGAGGGCTTGCTTTGCTATTCGATTATTATCTCTTCTCATCACATGTCCAACGTATGACCATCGTCTTTTCTTTATTACTGAAGATATTAGTGGTTGATTGGCGATTTCTCTAATTTCCTCGTTTGTTTTGAATTCGTTCCATTCTATACCAAGTATTTTCCTTAGACATTTATTTTCGAATGCGTTCAACTTTGTTTCTATATCTCTTGTTGTTTTCCAGCTTTCACACGCATACGTAAGGGTTGATAGTACATTTGATTTGAATAGCCTAAGTTTTGTGTTTGTGCTAATGAGTTTTGATTTCCACAACTTTTCAAGGCTTCTGAAAGACATTGCTGCTTTAGCCAGTCTGATTCTAATTTCTTTGCTCGTATCCCCTTCTCGATCAATGTGACTTCCAAGATAGATGAAGTGATCGATCTCTTCTACTGGTTTGTTTTCCATGTATATTTTGTCACTTGTTGGAATTAAACTTTTCATGACTTTAGTCTTTTCATGATTGACCTCAAGCCCAATTTTGCTGGCTATTGATGATAGTTCATTTGTGTTTTCCTGCATCGTTTTTATCTGATTGCTGATGAGAAAGAAAAAAAAAAACGATTACAGCATCCAATTCCCACGTGTCTGCTCCAGTAAAGCAAAACTTGGGTGGAGCAAAAGTTCAAAGAAAACGCTATTTTTAGAACTCCAAATGTAACATTTAAGTGGTAGTAATTTTTATGACGATATCGTGAAAACGTGACCCACAGAAAGAAATCGTAATCTAGGGTTAAATTGACACAGTTTGTGTTGCTGCTTACAAAAAGCTGCAAGATCTTTGCTTTTTGAGATAAGACATACGACTTTAACATGACATTTTGACATAAACATATCCCACATCCTTGGTAAGAATGGTCTCTAGGCTCACCATGAGAAGGTGAAGTAGGATCTTGATCAGTTTTAGTTCACCAGACTTCCGGCATCAGAACCAGAGTTGATCGAGACCCTACTCCAGATCTTCATATGGACCATGGAAACAAACCAGCCATGCCAAGTGATTAGAATTAAAGCAGGAAGGCACCATGTATGCACACACAGATGTTGTGGGTCACAAGGCAGCTGAGTGTCAACGTTCACACAACTTAACTTGATCCTGTGACTAATCATACAATCTATTACTTTGCAACAGATCATGACCTCTAACAGATAAAACAACTTGTTACTTTACAACAAAGCATTACCACCTTTGACAAATCAAACAACGTAACAGCATCCTCAAACATGCCCTTGGCCTCTGTATCATTAGCCACCATCTCTGTGATCTTCTGTGTGTCCTGTTTGAACCAGTCTATGGCACCTGGCTACAAAAAAAGACAATTCATGGACAATAATGAAGACAAACACGGCACCACAGAAAGGCAGGGACAATAAATACCCTAATAGTAATTTAAAAAAAAAAGAAAGCCATCATCTATCACTTTATTTATGTTTATAGTACTAATGTAAGAGACACAAAATGGTATAAAACAGCTAAACTAATAAAGAGAGGAGACAAACTACAATGTTTCAGCAAAAGCCTTCATCAGACACAAACTATTCTAAAATAAACACAGAAATCCAAACATGAAAGCTAAAGTAACTATCTATCTGTTGACCTTTCAAGCCGTAGCCGGTCCATAGGGCATAGACCCAGACACTCTTTCTCTTAACTAAATTTTTAAAGTAACACTGATTTGAAAAATGAACTATTCTCTCTCTTACCCACTACCCTCACAATCTGCATTACGGATCCTCAAAAGACACAAGCCTATCTTCCACTCCGCTTCTACCACTTACCTTCTATTCTCTGACTCAACATTGTGTTAGATATTTTGGTTAAGAGCCACCCTAGTAACCCTGGCCTGGGCATGAAGCGCACTGCCCACAGCAACAGATCATGCAGTATGTGCCCTGTTGTGCTACAAACTCATCAAGTCCTCTTCCCAAATAGTCCTTTTGATATTTAGGAGGGCTTCACCTCTATGTCCAAAAATCTCATATATGCTGTCTCAAGACATACATTGCTCAAACATTTAGGGAATATAGTCCGTGAACACTTGTACAACACTGATCGTGATTCAGGCACTCGTCTCCTCCCATTTCAGATCCTCAGACCATCATATTTCTGATGACTTCCAGGTTACTGGCCTTGTCTCTTGCTCCTCTGACAGTCACAGTTGGTTCACGTTGGAGAACCAACTCATAGCCCATTTTGGCACTCTCCATCCAAGATGTTTAAACTCTTTTCTTTCTTTAATCACTGGCCTCTTCTCCTATCCTTTCCTATGCTCTATCTTTATTGCTCCCTGTGCTGTCCTTAGTACCTCTCATGCTCTTCTTCCCCCCTTGCCACCCATGTCTTCTGTTTTTCCCTCTTTTATTCTCCCCACTTTCGCCACTCCTATCTTCTGTTTTTCCCTCTTTTATTCTCCCCACCTTCGCCACTCCTATCTTCTGTTTTTCCCTCTTTTATT
Organism: Megaustenia siamemsis; assembly: GCA_032433765.1. Classification (NCBI taxonomy): domain Eukaryota; kingdom Metazoa; phylum Mollusca; class Gastropoda; order Stylommatophora; family Ariophantidae; genus Megaustenia; species Megaustenia siamemsis. The sequence goes on along the minus strand of JAVIAB010000106.1, from coordinate 77,300,525 downwards.
CTCCCCACCTTCGCCACTCCTATCTTCTGTTTTTCCCTCTTTTATTCTCCCCACCTTCACCACTCCTATCTTCTGTTTTTCCCTCTTTTATTCTCCCCACCTTCGCCACTCCTATCTTCTGTTTTTCTCTCTTTCATCCCACCCTTTGCAGCACCCCCTTTCACTGTTTGGTTCCTTTTGGTCCAATTAAATCCTACCTGATCTTCTGTCTATTAATCATATGACCATCAACTACAGAAATCCTGGCCACCATTTCTTTCCATCACTTTTCAGATCAGTGTTTAGCTTTTGTATTCATATTTTAGAATAGTTTGTGTTATGTACTAGATTAAGGCAGTAACCTTGTGGTTTGTCTCATCTTTCTACAAGTTGAACTGTTTTGTACTATTTTGTGTTTATCTTACGCTGTTTTCTGAAGCTCTACCCATGGCCCCCACACAGTATTTGATATTTATCTCCTCTCATGAAAGAGATACGGCATCACTGACAAGGTCACGGAATTATCCAGAACATCTGGGAAATGATGACATCTATTAAAGTCTGCCACACCACATTTCTGGAAAGTCTTGCGTGGACATCATCAATAATAAATTGATGAAACATTACATCTGTGACAATTTAAAAGCCATTTTTGTGAGAACAAATTTCTGAACACATTGAAAAGTTGATCTCAGTTGTTGAACATGACAAAACATCTGCTTTGTAGAAAGGATGAGTGACGACCCAATAAATGCTAGAACAAATATTGAAGAAAGGATGTGTGATGACTCAATAAATGCTAGAACAAAGATTGAAGAATGGATGTGTGACGACCCAATAAATGCTAGAACAAAGATTGAAGAAAGTATGAGTGATGACCCAATAAATGCTAGAACAAAGATTGAAGAAAGGATGTGTGATGACCCAATAAATGCTAGAACAAAGATTGAAGAAAGGATGTGTGACGACCCAATAAATGCTAGAACAAAGATTGAAGAAAGGATGTGTGACGACACAATAAATGCTAGAACAAAGACTGAAGAAAGGATGTGTTCTTGTCGTAAAAAGGAATCTTGATGAATGTGAGAGGAGACACTCAAGACGCACATTTATTACATGATAATTATAATAGATCAATTGAATAGTTCAATCAATGTTATCTTACAAAATCACTCGTCCTCATGATTATCATGAATGAATAGTTTGATTTATAATTACTGATTTGTCGATGATAATATCTAAATGTCCAACAAACTCTCATTATTAGATATTGTAACTCGATCCTCTCAATTCCCTGAATTAATCATAACACAGACATTATTTTTCCATGTTTGGATGTAAACTAGGCTATCGCCGTTTGGATAAGGCACATCCCTAATGATTGCAGAGAGCTATTCTATCTACCATTCACTACTGTCTCTGTACAACTAGTAGACTGACCTTCACACAGAATTCACAAGTCTATTTATCTTATCTAAAATTAACTTTACACAACTACTCACCAGGAATTCCTCTACTATCCCCAACTATAACTCACTTCTTGATTAATTGTACTTTATCGTAGGATTCTCAATTTGCATTGATTGTCTCTTGATTAGTGGCTCTCTAGAATTGGAGGTAAATCTGATCCAGAAAATCATCAACATCCCTCTATGCTCAACTATTCATAGTCTATGTCCCTCTATGCTCAACTATTTATAGTCTATGCCCCCTCTCCCAGTCAACCAATGAAAAGAGGAGCTTGTGAGTCTCTGGTGTACATATGCCTCCCTAATGAACTTGGTGGGAAATTGTCTGCTTTTCTGGTTGACATGTTCATTCCCAGGTTTTTTTTAAAACTAGAACCTTCTCTATATTTCCTTTCGCAAAGTGAGCCTTAATGCCAGAGGCCTCCTAAAATTAAGATGTAAATATCTTGTTACTGTCTTATTTTACAAAAGACTTTTACTTCTAAGTGAACTCTCAACTTAACCTGCCAATCTTATTCAGAACTAGAACTAATTGGTTGCTGGAGAGTTATCTGTATTATCTCATCTCTTCTTTCTATCAACTTGTCTTCCATTCTATGTTTCTGTCCTCCTTTCTCTAGTCACATTACAGTGTGATAATCTAGTCATAGGAATACCATTACAGTGTGATAATCTAGTCATAGGAATACCGTTACAGTGTGATAATCTAGTCATAGGAATACCGTTACAGTGTGATAATCTAGTCATAGGAATACCGTTACAGTGTGATAATCTAGTCATAGGAATACCGTTACAGTGTGATAATCTAGTCATAGGAATACCGTTACAGTGTGATAATCTAGTCATAGGAATACCGTTACAGTGTGATAATCTAGTCATAGGAATACTGTTACAGTGTGATAATCTAGTAAATGCCCTACCTTTAAGGAGCCATCTTTCTCCAGCCTTCCAGCAACATATCAAACTAGGGAAAGAAAAGATTGTTTTAAAATAGGCACCTTCAAATTTTGATGATCTCAATGTAGAGAAATTCTTTGTCAAATTTTAATTTATCAAGAAAAAAAAGTTTAAGAAACAGATAATGGTCGTTGAGTGTATCAACAGTGTAGTTGTTAGCACTCTGACTTTGTGATAAAGTGGATGTAAGGTTTGAACTCAGTTTCATGTTCTGCAGTTGTTCCAGCTAAAAATGAAGGGTTGGCTCCTGGCTCTTTTGAGTGTGGAAGGTAATGAGTTGAAGCATTGACCACCTTTTTAACCTTTGTGGCCTTCACAATGACATCATTATATGTCATGGAACATCCTTCCCATTTGATGATTGGTGTGAAGTTGATCTTTGGGTGGGTCCAAAACAATGAACAGTTGTAGAGCTGAAAGATGTCAGTGGCTCATAGCTGCTGATGGCTTGAATAATTATTAATGAACCACAAATGGTGAAGACCCAACTCCACTTTCACATAGATTTGAAAACAGACTAACCAGTCAGGACAAGTGAGTAGGGATTGAAGATATTCATCATCATCAAGTACCGGGCCTGCTGGCATAGGTGAACATGTTTCTCCACAACATTCGATCTCGACAGTTATTTATCATTTCTGTTGATGACCTTCTGCCAAGCCATTCTCTTAAGATGTCGAGTATTTTTTTCTCCTTGAAGATATTACCTGGCACCTAATAATGCAGCTGGAATGTGCAGACCACAACACATGGCATCCTTTAACTGGCAGAAAAGAAGCCATCACCGGAAAAACATAAAAGATCTACTGCTGTTACTTTCAACCCAGTGATTACCCATTAAGAAGATGTCAATTGGGTGCAGATACCTTTATACCAAGCAAACACACCTGTAGTCAGTACTGCATTTTTGTTACAGGTTATCTCCCCTCCACAAAAAATTGTATTTCTATCTATCTTTATCTATCTTTCGTTCGCCTGAAGCATTGTCTATATCTGCAATGTCGTTTCCTGTATAAATGTTACTGTCTTTTGTAATTCTTGCAGTGGCCCATATAGTTTTGTCTGTAGTGTTGTATCTATGGGCCAATGGATTTTCCTCAGTCTACTATATTCAGTGCAGTCTTGAAGTATGTGTTCAGCAGTCTGGGGCGCCTGTCCACATGTACAAGTAGTTGAGGTGCCGATCTTGAATTTTGTATACATGTGACTATGGAGTCGATTGTGTCCTGTTCTGAGACGTATAATGATAACTTGTTCATATCTATTCATATTATAAAAGGCATCCTGATTTGGGGCTTGTGGTCATCTGATTGATTTGATTATCTGTTTCTTATGATGGTATGTAACAGGTGTATCTAGTTGTGTGCCTGTTGAACCTTCCTTTGCCAACTGATCTGCTTTCTCATTTCCTGGTATTCCACAGTGAGATGGGATCCACTGCAGGGCAACCCTGTGGTGCTTGCAGAGTTCAGTCAATAGGTCTGCAGATGTGGTAATTTTCTGGATTGTAGTGCCTGGAGTACTGATCTTGCATCTGTCAAAAACACTACAGGCTGCGGGCTAAGATTAATGTTCAGCAGTTTTTCTATTGCTAACTTTATTGCTTGTATTTCTGCATCATAATTGTGACAATATTTCCCTGTTGCTATTTTATTCATATCCCTAGTGTTATTTGGGTATTCTATATATGCACCTGCTCCCCCATTTTTTACTGCATTCTGTGCTGATCCATCTGTATACACACGAATCCATAGGTCTTGTGGGTATTCTTCATCCAGGAAACTGAGAGTTATTGTTTTTCGCTGTAGACTATTCTGTTCCTCTTTATCAACTATTCCTTTCACTTCTGTCCGTATTTGAACTGATAATCCAGATTCCTCTGTCCAGGGAGTCTGTTCTGGTATGGGCAGTAGGGGGTTAACAGCTCTTGGCATGTCTGGTGTTTGTCTACTAATACGCTTGGCTTGGTGGATAAAACTGCTTCTCTTAAGTCGTCCCAATGCAAGATTTTGGAATCGGTCCTTCATTGGATGTCTCGGCATGCAAGCAAATTTTTCTGCCTGTATCAGCACCTTTGTGTCCCTCCGTTCTCTCAGTGCTGGTATCCTCCACAATTTCTCCATCTCTAATATTGGTGTTGATTTCATTGCTCCTGTGATGACCCTAAGTGCCTGGTTTTGTACTTTATCCAGTTCTTGAAGTGTGGTGTTTGATGCTGAACACCATGCAGATGATCCATATTCTAAATGTGGGCGTATACTCTGTTGGTAAACTTTACTGAGTATTTTCCCACTCGCACCCCACGTAGTTCCACACAGCTTTCTTAGAATAGCCAATTTTCTCCTTGCTTTTTGGGTTGCCTTATTTATCTGCTGTTTCCAAGATAGTTTGTTATCAAATGTAACTCCGAGATACGTAGCCTGTATGTCTTCTTTCACAGGCTCATTGTTTATATAGATGGCTCCTGCTTTTTGTTTTGGGGAAAGAGTGAAAAGTGTAGTACTGCATTTGTCTGTATTGATGCTGATACACCATCTATTTGTCCATGAATTCAGTGCATTCATAGCTCTTTGTAACAATTTGGAGGCCACTGTTGCATACTCCTCTGTGCACCACATTACCAAGTCATCTGCATACATTGCCACTTTGATACCATGTGGTAGTTCAGTAACTAGGTCATTGATGTAGATCAGAAAAAGTGTTGGAGATAGTACCCCTCCCTGTGGAACGCCCTGGCGCAGTAAGACCTTCTTACTCTTAAGACCATCCAGTTGCACTCTGGCTCTCCTGTTATGCAGGTATGCTTTGACCCATTTGTACATCCTGCCATTTACTCCATAATTTCTCAGTTTCTTCAAAGCCCTTCCTTCCATACCTTATCAAATGCTTTCTTTAGGTCTATCCATGCTGCTAGTACCAGTTTCTTTTCTTGAAACGCATCCTCAATTTCCTGGGAAAGATAGGTTGCCTGATCTTCGGTAGAGTAACACTGTCTAAAGCCTGCTTGTTGTGGGACAAGGAGATTTTCACTTTCCAGGTACCACTGCAGTCTGAGATTGATTATACGTTCCATTGTTTTACACAAACAGCTTGTAAGGCTGATTGGTCTATAGCTGGATGTCATTGAACCATCTTTTCCTGGCTTTAGTAATGGTATCATAATTGCTTCTCTCCATGCCTGTGGCACTTTACCTGTGATCCAGCAAATGTTGTAGATCTGCAGTAGTTTTGCTTTAGCTGCAGTTCCCAAGTTCTTAATCATTTCATTAGACACTCCATCACTACCTGGTGACTTTTTCATTTTTAATTTGGATATTGCCAGCTCTAGCTCTCTTTGTGTAATGGGTATTTCCATGACTTCATGTGCAGTCTCTTCTTGTCTTGCATTTTGTTGTTTTAGACGGGTCTCTTGACGTTTCTCTAGGCTAATTTCAATATTGTTGTCATTTGCAAAGGAGTCTGCAAAGTGATTTGCTGCATGTTTACCTGTTAGAATGTTTCCATCCTTCTTCAGTGTAATTTTTGTGTTCCCTTCTGTACCCTCATCATTCAGCTGTTTTACAAGCTTCCACACTTTTCTTGTGTCTCGTTCTAGATTCATGTACTCTGTTTTCTCTTTCCAACTTCTCCGTCTGGCTTGTAGTTTAGCCCATTGAAATTTGGCTTTAGCATGCTGATAGTTATTGTGGTGTTCCTGGCAGGGGTTATTTTCTGCTTGTTTTCGAGATGTTTCCATGTCATTGTGCAGTTGCTCTAGTTCACTACTCCAGTATGGTTTGTAGTGTTTCCGTGCCCCTCTGGGTATTGTTTCACTGGCAGCTTGTATTATTAGTCTACTGAATTCATCAACTATTTTGTTGATGTCTCTGTCTGTATTTAGATCTTTAGTCAGTACACTGGTGTAATGTTGATACATTTTCCAGTCTGCCTTTTTGTAATTCCATCTGGAGAGAGTGCTGCTCTCCCTGACGGCCTCATTTTGCACCACTAAAAAGACAGGTCGGTGGTCGCTGCCTCCAAGTTGTTTCCCAACAATACGTGTGATATTCCAATCCAGGTCTGGTGAATGGAAAGCAAGGTCTGGTGTAGATGTGGTATGCCATGATCTGGAATAGAATGTTGGTGGATCTGTTGCCTGGTTTAATAGTATAAGCCCATTGTCATCCTGCCAATTTTCAAGTTCTTCACCTCTCTTGTCCATATCTTCATAGCCCCAGCTCTGTGAATGGCTGTTAAAGTCTCCACATACAATTATTCTTTCTTTTAATGTAATTGTGTCTAGTGCTAGTGGGCGGTCACTCGGACAGTAGTAGTTTAGTAGATGGAAGTCTGTATTTCCTGTCCTGAGGTGCAGTATTTGATATTCCGCCCCATCCATATACACTTCAATCTGACATGCATTAATGTTGTTCCTTACAAGAGTCAGTATTCCGCCCTTTTGTCTGTTTTTCCTGTCAGATCGGTAGCACTGGTATCCTCTAATCTTCAAGGCTATGTCGTTGTTTAGATGGGTTTCCTGCAAACAGCATATGCTTATTTGTTCTTCATGCAGGATATTTTCTAATTCTATCTTTTACTGTACTGAATGTGCAGACCACAACACATGGCATCCTTTAACTGGCAGAAAAGAAGCCATCACCGGAAAAACATAAAAGATCTACTGCTGTTACTTTCAACCCAGTGATTACCCATTAAGAAGATGTCAATTGGGTGCAGATACCTTTATACCAAGCAAACACACCTGTAGTCAGTACTGCATTTTTGTTACAGGTTATCTCCCCTCCACAAAAAATTGTATTTCTGATCATCATCATCAAGTACCGGGCCTACTGGCGTAGGTGATCATGTCTCTCCACAACTTTCTATCTCGGCAGCTATTTATCATTTCTGTTGTTGACCTTCCGCCAAGCCATTCTCTTAAGCTGTCTGTTATTTTTTTCTCTTTGCTTCCCTCTACCTCTTCGTCCCTCAATTTTTCCAGTTGTTACAATATATTCCAGTTGTTTTCTCATTACATGGCCAAAAAATGATGATTGTTTCTTCCTAATATTGGTATAGCTCAGGCCAAAATAGCATTTCAGAAGATTAAAAATATCTTATGCAACAAATCTATGTCAATAAAAATGAGAAAGAGAGTTCATTGGTGCTATATAGAACCAATTCTGACCTATGGAAGCGAATCATGGACAGTGGACAAACAAATGAAAAGACGATTGGAGGCCACAGAGATGGGACTTCTCAGAAGAATGTTGAAAGTTCCCTGGACAGCTAAAAAGACCAATGAGGAAGTTCTCAAAGAGGCCAACACAAAAAGGGAGCTCTTAATAAAACATCAGAAAGAAGCAATCAACATTTTTCGGGCACATCATGAGAAGAAGAAAGTTGGAATACTTGGTTACAACTGGCAAAATAAAAGGAAAGAGAGATCGTGGGCGACAAAGAGAGAAAATACTGGATAGCTTGGTGTCATGGCATGGAAAACAGTCAACAACAGAACTTATACGATGCACTGTTGATAGAAGATTGTGGAGGGACATGATCACCTATGCCAACCGGTATGGCACATGATGATGAATATTGGTATTTCTGATACCAAGATGAATAAAGGCAGAGATATATAAACATATATAATACTTGGACAACTCAATTTCCTATGATCAACTGCTACTACTCAACAAATTGGCCTTACTTCTCTGGTCTCCAGAACCAATTCACTGACACAAGACAGGAACAGGTTGTCTCCACTTGGTGTCTTCAGATTTCTAAAGAAATAAGAAGAAGCAGTCTCATAAACAATTCTGATTAAATAAACACACAGTATTTATTAAAGGAAAATACTTGGTATAGCATGGAACGAATTCAAAACAAATGAGGAAATTAGAGAAATCGCCAATCAACCACTAATATCTTCAGTAATAAAGAAAAGACGATGGTCATACGTTGGACATGTGATGAGAAGAGATAATAACCGAATAGCAAAGCAAGCCCTCATATGGGAAACAACAGGTAAAAGAAAAAGAGGAAGACCCAGGGAGACACTGAGAAGAACATTGATGAGAGAGGCAAGAGCAGCAGGAGTCGGCTCCCTCAATGAGATAGAACTGCTTGCACAGAACAGAGACAGATGGCGAGATTTGATAAAATATCTTTAAAAGAAAACTGCTAGAACAAAAAAATCCATATAGGAGAAGGTGTATCTTGGTCTACGCCCTATGGGCCGGTTACGGCTCGAAAGGTCAATAGATAGATAGATAGATTTATTCCTGGTAAGGATTGGCTTGACTTTGTAAGGGTTTCTATACAACAAAATGGAATTGTAAGTTTCAGAACAAAAAACAAAAATGGATAACTTATATCTATTGACCTTTCGAGCCGTAACCGGCCCATAGGGCGTAGACCAAGATACACCTTCTCCTATATGAATTTTTGTTCTAGCAGTTTTCTTTTAAAGATATTTTATCAAATCTCGCCATCTGTCTCTGTTCTGTGCAAGCAGCTCTATCTCATTGAGGGAGCCGATTCCTGCTGCTCTTGCCTCTCTCATCAATGTTCTTCTCAGTGTCTCCCTGGGTCTTCCTCTTTTTCTTTTACCTGTTGTTTCCCATATGAGGGCTTGCTTTGCTATTCGATTATTATCTCTTCTCATCACATGTCCAACGTATGACCATCGTCTTTTCTTTATTACTGAAGATATTAGTGGTTGATTGGCGATTTCTCTAATTTCCTCGTTTGTTTTGAATTCGTTCCATTCTATACCAAGTATTTTCCTTAGACATTTATTTTCGAATGCGTTCAACTTTGTTTCTATATCTCTTGTTGTTTTCCAGCTTTCACACGCATACGTAAGGGTTGATAGTACATTTGATTTGAATAGCCTAAGTTTTGTGTTTGTGCTAATGAGTTTTGATTTCCACAACTTTTCAAGGCTTCTGAAAGACATTGCTGCTTTAGCCAGTCTGATTCTAATTTCTTTGCTCGTATCCCCTTCTCGATCAATGTGACTTCCAAGATAGATGAAGTGATCGATCTCTTCTACTGGTTTGTTTTCCATGTATATTTTGTCACTTGTTGGAATTAAACTTTTCATGACTTTAGTCTTTTCATGATTGACCTCAAGCCCAATTTTGCTGGCTATTGATGATAGTTCATTTGTGTTTTCCTGCATCGTTTTTATCTGATTGCTGATGAGAACTATGTCATCAGCAAAGTCCAGGTCCTCCAAATGGTCTCCTTGTATCCATTCGATGCCTTTATTACCAGTGCAGCATTTCTTCATTATGAAGTCCATAACAATTCCAAATAACAAGGGCGATAAAATACATCCTTGTTTAACCCCAGTTTCTATTGGGAAACATTCGCTCAGTCCTTCCTCTGTTCGAACTGCACATGTGTAACCATCATACATGTCTTTGATAATATTTATGATTTTTGATGGTAAGCCATATTGCTTCAGAATTTTCCACAAAGAATCTCTATGAATACTATCAAATGCTTTTTTGAAGTCGATGAAGTTAAGTACAAAAGGTTTTTGCTTTTCAATGTGTTCCTCCAATATAAGTCGTAGAGTGAAAATGTGGTCAAGACAGCTTCTCCCTTTTCTAAACCCAGCCTGTTCTTCACGCATTACTGTATCTATTGAATCCTTTATTCTATTTAGGATGATTTTACAGAATAATTTTGAGGCAACTGACAAAAGTGTCACGCCTCTCCAATTGTTACAATCTCTAAGATTGCCCTTTTTTGGGATCTTAACAATGATTCCTTTTTTCCATTTATGAGGCGTCTTCTCTGTTTTCCAAATGATGTTGAACATTTTTTGGAGATGTATTAAATTATGGCTATCAATTGCCTTGAGGATCTCAGCTGTTAACTTATCCTCTCCAGCAGCCTTGTTATTGGTCATTAGCTTTAAGGTGGTTTCTATTTCACTCAAGGTGAAGTCATCTAAATTTACATCTAATTCTGCTGCTGGTGTTTCAGCTTCAAAATCTATTAAACTGTGAGGTAGTGGACGGTTAAGAATTTCTTTGAAGTGTTCCGCCCAACGGGCTTTTATGTCTGCGCTTGTTGTTAGCATTAATCCAGATTTGTCTAGAATTGGTGTTCCACTGGATGTATAGGTGTTTGTCAGCATCTTTTGTACAGTATAAAGAGTTCTGCTGTCTCCTGTAATTGCAGCTGTCTCTGCTTTCTCTGCCAAGTTGTCTATATAAGCTCTTGTATCTCTTCTTGCCGAACTTTTCACTTTGTTGTCTAATTCTTTGTATGTTGCTTTTGCCAGAAATTTAATTTATTTTACCAGATAACTTATACCATCATTAAAAAAAAAAATGGAAGAAAGAAGACAAGCAAAGAACATTACCCAATACAACAAAATAGATAATGAAATATGGAAAATGTGTAAAAAGGCAAAAGAAGACTGGCTCAGCCAAAGATGTCTAGAAATCAAAACTATGGAAAATAAACAAGATTTAAGAGGAATGCTCACAGTTATTAAAAAATCTGCAGGACATGACAGAATACAGATAATTGTTTGACATATGACAAGTATTTGTGTACTCATTTGAATATGACAAGCCTGTAATTGTTAGAGACATGATAAGTCTGTGTGTACTAATTTGACATATGACAAGTATGCGTGTATTGTTTGACATATGTCAAGTATGTGAGTACATGTTTGACAAATAACAAGACCATGAGCATATGTTTGACATATGACAAGCCTGATAACAAGCAAGCAGATACAATCAAGTGATGACAGTCACCTCAGAAAGTAGAAGTACTGCAGAGCCTCCCTGGCATCTGTAGCCTCAAATTTGCTGGTGTACAACATGATCAGCCTGGCAATGTTCAGCCTTCTCACGCTGGGTCCATCTGCTGAATCGTGAGTCACTGGAAATAAAAGTCAAGCTGGAGAGTTCACACGGAAACATGCTGGGTTTAAACATTTCATGGCAAGAGGTATGTCTACAACACTCGGAAAAAAGATCAACAACACAATAAAATATTCTTAAATACATTGGGTTTAAACATTCTTTGTTGGCAAAGACCCAGCTTTCCAGCCATATGGCGGTGTTAATGGACAGACAGTGGTTACTAAAGACAAATTGTAACTACTAAATTGACATTGTCCTTATGGACAAAAACTTCATTAATAAATAAGTGAAGGTAGAGTGCCGATTGTGTACATACAGAAACAATAAGTGAAGGTATAGTGCCAACTGTGAGGCCCATACAGAAACAATAAGTGAAGGTATAGTGCCAACTGTGAAATACATACAGAAACAATAAGTGAAGGTATAATGCCAACCGTGAGGTACATACAGAAACAATAAGTGAAGGTAGAGTGCCAACTGTGAGGCACATACAGAAACAATAAGTGAAGGTATAGTGCCAACTGTGAGGCACATACAGAAACAATAAGTGAAGGTATAGTGCCAACTGTGAGGCACATACAGAAACAATAAGTGAAGGTATAGTGCCAACTGTGAGGCACATACAGAAACAATAAGTGAAGGTATAGTGCCAACTCGGTTGGCTTACCACGGCAACAGCCGGGGTTCGTAATCCTGGCGAGGACACCTGGGTTTTACTAATTCCCTAAAAATTAGTAGGAGCCGCGATAGCTCAGTGGTTAGTGAACTGGACTACTACGGACAAGGGGTAGGGTTCGATCCCAACCGACGGCTCCGGGTTCACCCAGCCTTAAATGGGTACCGGATTTTTTCTGGGAAAGTAAAAGCAGCACGGGCGTAATACCGACCACATTACCCCAAAAATCATGTGCTGAAGGTCTGTAAAATATAGGGTCACTAACACCATATTTCCCTATACGCCACTTGGCGTGACGGGGGGTACTTTACTTTTTTTTTATAGTGCCAACTGTGAGGCACATACAGAAACAATAAGTGAAGGTATAGTGCCAACTGTGAGGCACATACAGAAACAATAGTGACGGTAGAGTGCTAACTGTGAGGTGCATACAGAAACAATAAGTGAAGGTAGAGTGCCAATTGTGAAGTACATACAGAAACAATAAGTGAAGGTATAGTGCCAACTGTGAGGCACATACAGAAACAATAAGTGAAGGTAGAGTGCCAATTGTGAAGTACATACAGAAACAATAAGTGAAGGTATAGTGCCAACTGTGAGGCACATACAGAAACAATAAGTGAAGGTAGAGTGCCAATTGTGAAGTACATACAGAAACAATAAGTGAAGGTAGAGTGCCAATTGTGAAGTACATACAGAAACAATAAGTGAAGGTATAGTACCAACCGTGAGGTACATACAGAAACAATAAGTGAAGGTAGAGTGCCAATTGTGAAATACATACAGAAACAATAAGTGAAGGTATAATGCCAACCGTGAGGTACATACAGAAACAATAAGTGAAGGTATAGTGCCAACCGTGAGGTACATACAAAAACAATAAGTGAAGGTATAGTGCCAACTGTGAGGCACATACAGAAACAATAGTGACGGTAGAGTGCTAACTGTGAGGTGCATACAGAAACAATAAGTGAAGGTAGAGTGCCAATTGTGAAGTACATACAGAAACAATAAGTGAAGGTATAGTGCCAACTGTGAGGCACATACAGAAACAATAAGTGAAGGTATAGTGCCAACTGTGAGGCACATACAGAAACAATAGTGACGGTAGAGTGCTAACTGTGAGGTGCATACAGAAACAATAAGTGAAGGTAGAGTGCCAATTGTGAAGTACATACAGAAACAATAAGTGAAGGTATAGTGCCAACTGTGAGGCACATACAGAAACAATAAGTGAAGGTAGAGTGCCAATTGTGAAGTACATACAGAAACAATAAGTGAAGGTATAGTGCCAACTGTGAGGCACATACAGAAACAATAAGTGAAGGTAGAGTGCCAATTGTGAAGTACATACAGAAACAATAAGTGAAGGTAGAGTGCCAATTGTGAAGTACATACAGAAACAATAAGTGAAGGTATAGTACCAACCGTGAGGTACATACAGAAACAATAAGTGAAGGTAGAGTGCCAATTGTGAAATACATACAGAAACAATAAGTGAAGGTATAATGCCAACCGTGAGGTACATACAGAAACAATAAGTGAAGGTATAGTGCCAACCGTGAGGTACATACAAAAACAATAAGTGAAGGTATAGTGCCAACTGTGAGGTACATACAGAAACAATAAGTGAAGGTATAGTGCCAAAAGTGAGGTACATACAGAAACAATAAGTGAAGGTAGAGTGTCAATTGTGAAGTACATACAGAAACAATAAGTGAAGGTAGAGTGCCAACTGTGAGGTACATACAGAAACAATAAGTGAAGGTAGAGTGTCAATTGTGAAGTACATACAGAAACAATAAGTGAAGGTAGAGTGCCAACTGTGAGGCACATACAGAAACAATAAGTGAAGGTAGAGTGCCAACTGTGAGGTACATACAGAAACAATAAGTGAAGGTATAGTGCCAACCGTGAGGTACATACAGAAACAATAAGTGAAGGTAGAGTGCCAACTGTGAGGTACATACAGAAACAATAAGTGAAGGTAGAGTGCCAACTGTGAGGTACATACAGAAACAATAAGCGAAGGTAGAGTGCCAACTGTGAGGTACATACAGAAACAATAAGTGAAGGTAGAGTACCAACCGTGAGGTACATACAGAAACAATAAGTGAAGGTAGAGTGCCAACTGTGAGGTACATACAGAAACAATAAGTGAAGGTAGAGTGCCAACTGTGAGGTACATACAGAAACAATAAGTGAAGGTAGAGTGCCAACTGTGAGGTACATACAGAAACAATAAGTGAAATATTTTTTAGATGTGTCTACCAGTAAACTGTATCCCACCATAACCAGCGGCAACAACAGTGCAAAAGGTAGAACATTCTCAAAACACCAGCAAAATGTCATCAAACACAACATCAATGAGGATATTTGAAAGGAAAGCACACGTCTGTCAATATCCTCCTGATGATACAAGAGTTGTCTTCCCCATTATTGTGCACACTCCCATTAGTTCTCCTGTCTAACTCTTGATTTCCTCAGTCCACTTTAGTCTTTGACAGTTTCTGCCACATTTACCTTATATTTCCATCTGCAAGATGTAGTAGGGTATTGATTCTCAATGGCGCTGTGCCGAGGAGTACAGATTCAATTCTGTTTCAGACCATCTATTGTTCTTTGTTTTATTTTTCTGTTGATTATTTGTGATTTTTTCCCGAAAGCTGTAAACATACCTCATCCCCTGAAATGTTTCGCTGATATCATAGCTACCTGTTTAAGTTATGTTAACACATGTTTAGCTGTTCACTTTGTCATAGTTTACCTGTTTCAGTTATGTTAACACATGTTTAGCTGTTCACTTTGTCATAGCTTACCTGTTTAAGCATTTGATGCATGTTTTTTCAGATGTTAATTCCTTGAACAACAAAAATATGATTTCTTGCAAACAAACCTGATCCAGTCCCTATCTGCATGTATTAGCAGTAACTACTATAAACTTACAAAATTGTGCCTGGCAGTTGGCGGGGATCACCAACAATTTCATCTCATACAAAACAAGGGCCACATGCACTGCACAGTAGCGGAGGCGTTCAATACGAGACAAGAACTCAATAGCTGCCTCAAACTGGGCGGTCAAAAACAGAACTTGGAAATAGAGGAATGGCTGCTGGTATCCACTGAAGTGGGATTCACCTGGTGAAGAAAGTCACAATTACTAACTAGAAGCTTTCAAGTCATCTGTGTCAACCTTATCTGTGTCATCTGTATCTATATATCATCTATATCTATATCATCAGTATCTGTGTCAACTTTATCTGTGTCATCTTCATCATCTGCATCTGTGTCATATTAATCATCTGTACCATCTGCATCTGTGTCATATTAATCATCTGTACCATCTGTATCTGTGTCATATTAATCATCTGTACCATCTGTATCTGTGTCATATTCATCATCTGTATCAACCTTATCTTTGTCATCTGTATCTGTGTCAATATTATCTGTGTCAACCTTATCTGCATCATCTGTATTTGTGTCAACCTTATCTGCATCATCTGTATCTGTGTCAACCTTATCTGCATCATCTGTATCTGTGTCAACCTTATCTGCATCATCTTCTATATGTCTATCTGAATATGTGCAAAGAAAGCAGTGATCAAAGTGACAACAACATACAGTTTGTCCCTAAATGTCCTAGATTGTGACAGCATAAACCTCATATATATGCTGCAGCAGGTATCTGGCAAGCCCAGTAACCAGCTCCACTGTTGTAATCAACAGAGAAATTTAGTACAGATATCAAATAGTGTCCAAGCAATAAAGTTACAGAAAATACACTATAAAACCAAATATTCTGAATGAAATCAATTAGAAATATCTGGAAACACTACAAGTTAAAAAAAAAGGTGGACAGCAAATGTTGCGGACCATCAGCAATGTTGAGGACCTGCAGGTACAATCAAGTGAATCCAAGATATTGGGGTTGGGGAGGGGCACGCCGGCGCACCTGCCATAAAGAACACAGGTACAGAAAAAAAATCATCAAATGTTTATTGCTGATTTTATATTGGAAAAGCTCTTACTTATCCCAGAAATGTTCTTGCTTGTTCCAGAAATGTTCTTGCTTATTCCAGAAACGTTCTTGCTTATCCCAGAAATGTTCTTGCCTATCCCAAAAATGTTCTTGTTTGTTCCAAAAAAAAAAAAGAGCAGCAATAGCTCAGTGATTAGTGAACTGGGCTACAAAGGGCAAGGGGTAGGGTTCGATCCCAACCGACAGCGTCTGGGTTCACCCAGCCTTAAATGGGTACTGGATTTTTTTCTGGGAAAGTAAGGCAGCACGGGCGTAATACCAACCACATTACCCCAAAAATCATGTGCTGAAGGTCTGTAAAATATAGGGTCACTAACACCATATTTCCCTATACGCCACTTGGCATGATGGGGGTACTTTACTTTTTTTTTACTTGTTCCAAAAATGTTCTTGCTTATCCCAGAAATGTTTTTGCTTATCCTAGAAATGTTTTTGCTTGATGGAAACCTTAAAATAACATTAAGTGGACGTGCCTGTGTTGTGGTTTGCAGTTTAACTGTGATATTAGCGCTTTTCGGCCCAACACACGCAACTTCAGCACAATGTTTTTGAGTACCAGGTTGTCTTCGATACCTACCTGCTTGGCCAGACTAGACAGGTTAGTTTGTTTCTGGAGGCACCACAGAGAGGGGAGCAGGGTCTAGTTGACAAATTCTTCCAGCTCTACTGCTGAGAAGCACCCTAGCTTCCAAAACATTTTCTCACACTGTCTTGTAGAATGTCACCAAAACCATTGTTAACAGAAAAGAATTCACTATCTCCAGGTATTACCACAAGTGTCTAGGTTGGCTGTGTACAAATACAGGCCATGTAAACTGGCAGTGCGTTGACTGCAGCCTTGACCGTTGTCAGGGAATAAGAGAATAGAGCTGTCATAAATGGAGGCTAAAGAGGTTTCAGGATAAGCCATCACCTATATAAAAAGATTCCACAGCTTAAATAAACGCAGACAAGAAAACCAACAATTCCATTCTTGGAAAAGGAATGGATTCTAGAAACAGAGTTGGAAGTTATACAGTCAAGACCAAAAGGAGGCTGTAGGGTTGTTGTACAGAGTATGAGAAAACCTTTAGTGACCACATGTTGAACAATGTATGAATGTTATAAGGTGGCCTTAATAGCCAGAGAAATGAAGAGGAAAAGGCTAATCATAAGAGATCATGAATAGAAAATAGAGAAAAATTGGTGGTACACTAAGAAACCTGATGTCAACATAGCAAGAAAGACAGTGTCATAGAATACTCAGTGGGAAAAGAAAGCAGGGGAGGACTAAAGAATACACGGAGAAGAGAAGTCAAGGAAACCCTCAAGAATATTGGTCTAGATTGGAGAGAAGCAGTCCGTTACCTGTGCTCCAAAAAGACTTCTAGAGGAGTCTGTTATTCACGTGGAAAATGTGAAGGCCATGTCCAGAAGTGAGTGGGCAGACAGACGCGTAGGAAGTCAATTTTGATTGGTTGATGAGAGCCAAATTTAAGAAGTAAACACAAAAGATCGAGAGCACTTTGAGACTGGACACTTGGAGAGGCTGAGTTTTGGCATGGAGGGACGATCTAGAATCATGACACTAAGAAAGTGTAATAGACATTTAGCCGGCAAAAGAAAACAAGATAGTTAGGAGACGCAGAGATTAGTGAAGAATAGTTAAGCAATGCAGATTAGTAAGTGGCACTATTAAGAGACAGTTAGTAGCAGTGCCAAGAGACCGCAGGACCGGTAGAAGTTAGATAGCATAGGGCCGGGCTGTTCAATGGGGAACAGTCCACGTGTAGTTGATATGCGAGTATGAATGCGTTAGAGCCCAGAGATAGGTGTGAGGGCGATAGACTCAAGAATTGTAAGAGTGCGCTTTAAATGTGTGACCTGCCATATCCAGTGTGTAACGAGAGTCTGATGTGACAGTATTAAAAGTCGGAACAAATTCTGATAACCAATGAGTTGTTATGTGTTACACAGTTATATTTATCTGCCTAGCGTCAACCCTTGGGGACGAATCATAACAGCAATAAAGTTGTCACGGAATCACAACATGAAACAGCTATCTTAACAACAAAACCAGAAGTACTACATGGTGAGCAGACAAGGTCAGGCTGAGACGAACGCCCAGTGAGCACGGGGATGTGTTGTCCCGAGCAAATCATGAGCAGCGCATTCCAGCTGAGGTCAATCTCACAGAGAACTGACAGGTGGGTGAAGGCCGTCAGTAAAGTAAACAAAGGAATGATCTATATATCGACACAGCGTGCGAGCCACGTCACGCTACCAGCTGACGAATGAGCGCTCAGAACAAACAGCATAACAAACAATTAAGAAATGGCTTTCCCGGGTACAATTGGACAATGTCTGTCAGCAATGATTGTTATAGCCAACTTGTTTGGATGGTGTCTGTCAGGAATCATTTGTTACAGCCAACTTGTTTGGATGGTGTCTGTCAGGAATGATTTATTTTAGCCTACTTGTTTGGATGGTGTCTGTCAGGAATGATTTGTTATAGCCAACTTGTTTGGACGGTGTCTGTTAAGAATGATTGTTATAGTCAATTTGATTGGACGGTGTCAGTCAGGAAATGATCTTTATGGAATAATTACTACACAACTTTCATCTTTACAAGCATTTACCATAATCTTCATAAAGTATTTTCTGTAACTGGGACAATGTCAACTGCTCATGGGTCCCCTCTGATGTGGTCTGGTCCTGCACATGTGAGAGCTTCATCCAAAGATAGTCATCAATTTTGTCCAGGATCTCGGTATGGTTCTCCCCCCAGTCACAGCGTCCCACCACACAGTAAACAGCTCTGGAAACATTCATTAAACATTATCATAATTTATGCTAAAGAGCATCACTTCAATAATAATTATATCAATTTGCATTACCCAGCATGTCAAGTATGCACCATTTGTTAGCACAAGTGGTCCACAAAGTAATCCAGTGAGTGAACAAATTCAGTGATAGTTTATAAAGTTTCAACTGTGTAGAGCTATCAACTAATTGGACTCCTGACAGATAAGATTGAGTACCTACTAGAGATGGATTAGAAAGCATGATGTCCTACTATTCAAACAAGTATACAACATAACCTTTAACAGCTAGAACTCAAAGACAGCAGAGCAATAGCAAATGTTGAGTCAATGTTTCAAGAACAAATTAGGAACCAAATCAAATGTTCTTCACTGACCCCCCCCCCCCCCCCTTTACTGTAATAGTGAGGGAGATGAAAACACTTGTCAGCAATAACTAGACACTTTCCCACCTATTATTTAAGATATTCACTAACACCATGTCTAGACACTTTCCCACCTATTATTTAAGATATTCACTAACACCATGTCTAGACACTGTCCCACCTATTATTTAAGATATTCACTAACACCATGTCTAGACACTTTCCCACCTAATATTTAAGATATTCACTAACACCATGTCTAGACACTTTCCCACCTAATATTTAAGATATTCACTAACACCATGTCTAGACACTTTCCCACCTATTATTTAAAATATTCACTAACACCATGTCTAGACACTTTCCCACCTATTATTTAAGATATTCACTAACACCATGTCTAGACACTTTCCCACCTATTATTTAAGATATTCACTAACACCATGTCTAGACACTGTCCCACCTAATATTTAAGATATTCACTAACACCATGTCTAGACACTGTCCCACCTAATATTTAAGATATTCACTAACACCATGTCTAGACACTGTCCCACCTAATATTTAAGATATTCACTAACACCATGTCTAGACACTGTCCCACCTAATATTTAAGATATTCATTAACATGTCTAGGCGCTGTCACACCTAATATTTAAGATATTCATAGATACTCTTTACCCATGATGCTGTGACTGTCTAATATATCAATAAAACACTGCATCATTCTATTATTGATTGAGCTCTTCCAGGCTGTTAACTACTAGCTGAGGAACAAGGTCAGAGGTCAACATGTAGCCCACAAGTTGGATGTTTAATTTGCTATGGAGGACTTGGCTTCACAATGCTTTGTTGATCTTATTGAAAAGTGTTGTGCCAAGTCAACAGTTGAAGAGCATACGCTGAAAGCCAATTTATTGATACTGTTTGATATTAATTGTTTAATAGTTATGTTCAAATATGTTTCTCTGTGCTAAAATTAATTTGTTATCTTAAGGAGGTTCTCAGTATTTACTTGTCAACATTGTTATAGGTTCGGATATGCTGGTGTTATCTATGACAATATATGATTTATATCTATGACAATATGTGATTTATATCTATGACAATACATGATTTGTATGCTTATTCACCTTTTGTAAGGATCTGAACAATTCTTGACAACTCTTCTGTAATGAAGTTTGATCTTTGTGTCATTTCCTGGACCAAGTCTGTGGTCTACTGAGTTCATGTACTCACCAAAGTAGGTGGGGAACTCCCCCAGCTGGTTTCTATGGACAAATACAATAAAAAGCTAAGCAAGAGAGAATGTAATAATGTAACATAAACTTGTTTAGTGAATTCTTAGTAACATAATCAATTAGAAAGGAAAGCATTCAGTAGTTAAGTCAATAATACTAATTCAATGACAGGAAAGCACTTAACCCTTGAGAACCAAGACACTTGTGTCCCAGAATAAAATCTTGATCGTGTTCATAAAAACCAACTTTATTGAAATATTTTTTTCCCCAGCAAATACACAACCCAGAATGTTTTTTCAACAATTTCATTAATTGAAACCCGACAAAAAATGAGAAATTCCTGTGGCAAGTCATATGTCTGAGAGCACGGCGTAGCCAAACTTTCTCATAAGTGTTTCTGTTTAGAATATTGTTTGTGGTGCCATATTTTCATTTGATAATAAGTAAATTATAGTTTTATATATAAATTATGTTTAGCAATAGAATTTTGAATTTATGTTCCCCAAAAATGAGCAAAAGGGACCCTAGTGTCCCTGTGGGTGACTAAATAATAATGGGGCATATATAAACGTGTAAAGCAAAGATATGAAATCAAGGCTGTGCGTGGGTGTAAGAATGTTTCTAAAGATTGATTTGGGTGTGACCAGTATAGTTAAAAATAGCTCCAGACACACCAAGGAAGTCAAGGTCACGCATAGGTGTAAAATATGTTAAAGAACTAGGTTAGGATGGGCTGATTGGAGTCAGACACCACATCAACAGAGAAAAATATTGCACAAACAACAGTGACCAGAAGTGATGAAGATATAAAAGGGGAAACCTTACTCCAAAAGAAACAGATCAGATCAGAGACAGAATGCTGGCTGGAAGGGCACTAAGCTAAGAGAGATACTTATAGAAGTGAAACGCTTGGACACTGAGAAGAAGCAGAAAGCTCAAGGCAGATCAGATCAAAAACAGAGACCTCCTCACTCTCACTTAGCATTCAGAGACGAGCTGATATAGCAGCCAGAAGGGCATTAAGCTAAGTGAGATACTTATAGGAGTGGAATGTTGACGATCAGATAGAAATATGCCGAGAAAGTCGTGCACTCGAAATCACATTGAGAGAAAGGAAAAGCTTAACAGATCGCAGGGTCCTCTCGAACCTGAGGAGAGATAGCCAAGATATAACCAGTGGGATATTATACCATTTCTAGGATTTGTGTGGTATTATATACTTTGTAGGATTTGTGAAGTATTATGAACTTTCTAGGATTTGTGTGATACGGGATACTTTCTAGGAGTGTGTGATTAAGTGGTTATGCACACAGCCAAGTAGAATTAACATGACTGTAACCTAGAATAAGAATATACTCATGAGTAGTCAAGAATTATTTCTTCAATGTGAAACTATACAACTGTAAATATTTTGTAATAAACATATGTTGGTGTTATAGCACACCTATAGCATGTCGATATTTCAGGTTGAAAAAAATGAGGAATAATTCAAGGCATGTGTAAGAATGTCACCTAATAATATTACCAGTACAAATAAACCCAACGCGAAGGCAATAATAAACTATCAAGACACAATAGCAGCAAGTATATATATATATACAATTAAAATTCAAAGGATGTTCAAACTAATAGAAAAAAGATATTGATAAAAGACTCTTTTATACCTATGCCCATCTTCACACTACAACTTTCCAGAACTCTTCAAGTTTGAAAGAACATTACAGTCCTGTTGGCAGCAACATGAATCTAGACTGAGAAACCATTGCATGCTAACTACTTGGCTGCAACATGAATCTAGACTGAGAAACCACTATGCTAACTACTTGGCTGTAACATGAATCTAGACTGAGAAACCATTGCATGTTAACTACTTGGCTGCAACATGAATCTAGACTGAGAAACCATTGCATGCTAACTACTTGGCTGTAACATGAATCTAGACTGAGAAACCACTATGCTAACTACTTGGCTGTAACATGAATCTAGACTGAGAAACCACTATGCTAACTACTTGACTGTAACATGAATCTAGACTGAGAAACCATTGCATGCTAACTACTTGGCTGCAACATGAATCTAGACTGAGAAACCACTATGCTAACTACTTGGCTGTAACATGAATCTAGACTGAGAAACCACTATGTTAACTACTTGACTGCAACATGAATCTAGACTGAGAAACCATTGCATGCTAACTACTTGGCTGCAACATGAATCTAGACTGAGAAACCACTATGCTAACTACTTGAGTGCAACATGAATCTAGACTGAGAAACCACTATGCTAACTACTTGACTGTAACATGAATCTAGACTGAGAAACCATTGCATGTTAACTACTTGGCTGCAACATGAATCTAGACTGAGAAACCATTGCATGCTAACTACTTGGCTGCAACATGAATCTAGACTGAGAAACCACTATGCTAACTACTTGGCTGTAACATGAATCTAGACTGAGAAACCACTATGCTAACTACTTGACTGCAACATGAATCTAGACTGAGAAACCATTGCATGCTAACTACTTGGCTGCAACATGAATCTAGACTGAGAAACCACTATGCTAACTACTTGACTGCAACATGAATCTAGACTGAGAAACCACTATGTTAACTACTTGACTGCAACATGAATCTAGACTGAGAAACCATTGCATGCTAACTACTTGGCTGCAACATGAATCTAGACTGAGAAACCACTATGCTAACTACTTGGCTGTAACATGAATCTAGACTGAGAAACCACTATGCTAACTACTTGACTGCAACATGAATCTAGACTGAGAAACCACTATGCTAACTACTTGGCTGTAACATGAATCTAGACTGAGAAACCACTATGCTAACTACTTGACTGCAACATGAATCTAGACTGAGAAACCACTATGCTAACTACTTGGCTGTAACATGAATCTAGACTGAGAAACCACTATGCTAACTACTTGACTGCAACATGAATCTAGACTGAGAAACCACTATGCTAACTACTTGGCTGTAACATGAATCTAGACTGAGAAACCACTATGCTAACTACTTGACTGCAACATGAATCTAGACTGAGAAACCACTATGCTAACTACTTGACTGCAACATGAATCTAGACTGAGAAACCATTGTATGCTACCTACTTGGCTTCACCCACAAGAAAACAAGCCAAATGTAACATTTGTTGTAATACTAACAAATGTAACATCTGTTGTAATACTAACAAATGTAACATCTGTTGTAAAACTAATAAATGTAACATCTGTTGTAAAACTAATAAATGTAACATCTGTTGTAAAACTAACAAATGTAACATCTGTTGTAATACTAACAAATGTAACATCTGTTGTAAAACTAATAAATGTAACATCTGTTGTAAAACTAACAAATGTAACATCTGTTGCAAAACTAACAAATGTAACATCTGTTGTAATACTAACAAATGTAACATCTGTTGTAATACTAACAAATGTAACATCTGTTGTAATACTAACAAATGTAACATCTGTTGTAAAACTAATAAATGTAACATCTGTTGTAAAACTAATAAATGTAACATCTGTTGTAATACTAACAAATGTAACATCTGTTGTAAAACTAACAAATGTAACAGCTGAGGTAAAGCACAAAGTTAACAATTTATTTGGTTCAAACCTACCCTGCCCTGTCCACAACATGTTTGGCCGCCCTTAGATCTCCACATCTTAGACAGAAGAAGAGCAGCGCCCACACTGGTTGACCATCCAACTCTCCATCCTGTGATTATAATTACAATCCCATTAGGGAAGAGGCAAATCACTGCAGTGCTGCTGGTAGCAAGTGGTGGAGTGTAATGTACACTACAAGGTAAGGTCACAGCTTAACAAAAAAGGAACACAACAAAATACTGACATTTCGGCCTACTTCAATCCCATTACCACAGAAAGGCAGTCACAGACGTTCATACCAGCATTGCTAAAATATTATTCATAAGTTTCATGACAAGAAAAAAAACTATTCCAAAACAAATACCAAATACTTTGATGAAACAGTGACAGTGAAACCACCTGCTGTCACAAGTAAGGTAACCCACTCAGTTATGCTAATGCACTGAGACTGACTTTCTCTGAGTTTGCCCTGTGAACACTCCTTATAATACACACAGAAAAGAGCATTAAATGGGCATTGGGGTGCTTTGGTGAGGTTTACAGTAACCTGTGATATTTGAGCCTTTTGGGCAAAGACATCCAACTTTAACATGACATTTTTGAACAATGGGTTGTCACATCCAACTTTAACATGGCATTTTTGAGCAATGGGTTGTCACATCTAACTTCAGCTTGGTATTTTGGAGCAATGGGTTGTCACATCCAAATTCAGCTTGGTATTTTTGAGCAATGGGTTGTCTTCTCTCATCAATCCCAACTCACTTGGCCAAGCTGGCTGGTCTGTTTCTTGAGAGGTTAGGGTGAGGTTGAACAGAATCCTGCAGCAAGCTATGAGTTGTTCACCTCATACAACTTGCTACACAGTGAGGCATCTTAGGTTCCCCATGGCTGACTTGATTGGCTGGTCACTGCAAAGCAAGCTAGACATACCACTACGAACATATACAGACAGTTACAAACTAAACACTTTTATCAAGTACATTCAAAGCTCATGAATGGTTCTATAATTTGGCTGTAACTTGATCATTCTCAGATAATCAACATCAATGTCACTTATAAATTTGGCAGTCCACCTGAAATTTGTTACCATGAAGCTTATCAATTAAGGAGTTCAATACAGGACATTGGATCTGTCAGCTCACCTCCCAGAGCTATCTTTCAGGACACGTTCCGCATGTGCAATATTGCTACTTGTGCAATATTGCAATAGTAAAAGTGCCCCCCCCCCCCATGAAGTGAACTACTGCTTTCAGATGACCCCAAATCAGAAGCTGTCAGTAAATAAAGCTATCATTGTTTATATATGGCCTTTGGTGACTTGACAGACGGTTGGTATCAAGCAATCATGATAAGTCAGTAGTTCTGCAAAATGTTAGTGTCTAATGCTGCATGATGTTTTACTGAACAGCTTCTTTCATGGCTGAATCTGCCAATATTGGATAGACAGATTATGTCACAGAGCGAACAAGATGTATTCATAGTGCCTGGTGCTGTCTGCTTTCTCCTGCGCTTTTTGTCTTCTGAATTTTTATATCAGTGAAGCAGGGAGGTAGCAGTGATTAAAGAGTGTACGATAAGATGGGAGTGAGGTAGTAGAAATCGAGGGGAGATAAGAAGGGCTAAGTAAAATAAAATCATGGGGTCAACGGGACAGTAGGGTTAAGAAGTAAAGAGGATGAACACATCGTGACTCTAGGGAATTGTAAGACACAATGTAGGAATGAGGCAAAAATGTAAAACGGGGTATTGATTGGTTGAAGAGAAAAAAAAGTTAGACAAAGGATAGGTTGGGAAGATCATTCGAGATTAACGATGGTTCTGTGCGGACGGTTGTGTGTTTTGTGTTGCAACCGGTACCGTGGGCAGGTTTGGGTCAGTTCACCAAAAAGTGACAGAGTAAGTTAGTTGGTGTGTGGTTGCTGCTGGGAACAGACCTTATTCCAGGAGCAGTGATAAGTAGAAGTGTCTTAGAGTAGTTAATAAGATAGTTGTGAAAGTTAGCAGCACCAGCCATTTAGTGACAGTCAGTGAGAGAGTCTCACAACGTAGACTTCATCAGAAATAGGAAGTTAGAGTGTAGTTATGCAAGTTAGCAGCAATGAACAATGTAGTGTCAATCCGTGAGTAGTCTCACCAAGTTTAGTCTTCATCAGAAGTGTGAAGATAGAATGTAGTTGTGAAAGTAGCAGCAACGAACAAGTTAGTGTCAATCCGTGAGTAGTTTCACATAAGACTTCATTAGGAGCATAGAGTGGAAGGTAGTGGTGCAGTTTAGCAGTGACAACGAATCAAGTGACAGTAGGGAAAGAAGTCAATCAGACAGGCTTTGTGTAGGAGCATGATGTTACAGTGGGGTGTTCAGGCAGTGACACCGAGCAATGTAAGTGGCGCTGAGCGATACAAATTTGCAGAGTTCCTAGCAACCAAGAAGGGCTCGATACGGAGTATGACGCTCCAGTAGACAATGTTAGAGGTGAGGTTGAGCGAGACCGACATCGCCAGCTTCGTGATTAGCAATATGGCTGCTATAGGGTACTAGGGGAGGAATTCCTAAACAACTATTTATTAGAGGAAGGTAGGCGAAGCCAGAGTGGCTTGAGAGAGTGCTGCAGTATACCTCTGCGATGTTGTAGATAACACAATGGGATGCCTCAAGGTTAGCAGGCAATGTGAGAGAGGCTGCTAACATACCATTGTCATTGTGAACGTGTTGTGTGAGGTAGACTTTTGAGAATAAAACCTCAAGTGTGTTATTTTTACCTGGTGTTCAGTGAATGCTTTATCGAGCGCTAGCTGTAAATTGCCTGTGCCTAGCTAAGAACGACCCCTCGAAGGGGCCAGCATGCTGGTCTGCAGATAACCAACAGTCGTAACACGAAACAGTGCGGAGTACTAAGTTGGGCGATCACCCGGCCAAGGGTGCCACACACGGGCAGAGTTCCAACGAGGCGACAGTCCTGAGCAGTAACCATCGAGCACAGGCCGAGGTTGACTCGACTTATCAATCAACATGGGTCATTAAGACGCAAGTCGTCGCGACACGTTGGCCGTGATACAGTGAAGGGATGTCCCCGTCAACTCATCAAGGCAGTTAGGGGAGTTCAGACACCATCAAGTGTCAGTTGAGGTCAGCTGGTCTATAAGTGTTGTGAAAATGGCTGCTATATCAGCACTGCCTTGAAAGTTGCTGTGCCATTTTTTTATTTTTGTTCTCAGTGTGCTACGATCTGCAGTAAGATTTCCCCATTTTCTTTCACTGATAGAGAATTCCCTCAAGGAAGCCCTGCAAACATCCTTATATCTCAGCTATGGTCTATCTTTGGTCTCTTTCAGTCCCTAAGTTCACCATGCAATATATGTTTGGGTATATGATTGAAGGTCATTCTTCTTACATGCCCAAGCCACCTTAGTCTACAATTCCTATGTGTTGCGAAGGTGGATGGGAGTTTGGCTCGTTGTAAGACATTAGAGTTGGTTACTTTTGTCTTGCCATTTAATGTTCATAATCTTTTGAAGGCAATGCACATGAAAGCTGTCTAACCCGTTCTCCTGCCATGCATAGTTAGTCCAAGTTTCTAATCCATATAGAAGTGTACTAAGCACACAACTTTGGTCAATTTTAATCTTAGTCCTGAGTGTTAATTAGGTGTTGGGCCATGCTCTATCTTTAAGTTTACCAAATGTGGAAGCTGCCATTCCAATTTGGGAATTTATTTCTTCTTTAAGGGAGACTGGTTGAGACCATAGATAGAACCAAGATAGGTGAACTTTCTCACAGATTCAAGGGGTGTGTTATTTAATGATATAGCTGTGAGATTGGCTACACCTTGTTGAAGCACCACAGTCTTCTGGATACATTATGACATTATGACATTCACAATGTTTTTATACTACCAGTACTAATATTCTCATACTGTTCTTATTACACGATAGTTATTTCCACCATCACACATAAGACCGCCGGGTATCCAGTCTTTTTTTACTCTTACATTCTTATCAGTTAACATACCTTCCCTCAAACAGTTCTGTAATCATCTCCGCCGGTCCACGTTATCTGCCTTACAACATCTACCACAGGGCATCGCTGCCCTCTCTAAAGACCTCGCTTTCACAACCTATAAATTGACTAGATTCACCTGTCACGTTAATTTTCTCCATAACTGCCTTAGACTTAGAATTATCCCACGTGGTTTTATCTCGAAATTCAAGCCCTTTATTCACTCCCCTAACGCTAGCGAGATGCGTCTTCTTGATAACATAGAAAGGCGATGCGGTTTCCAACGGATTAGGGCAGTTCTAGCGAACCACTCTAGGCTTCTTTACAGCTGCAGCGACAGACGTAGAATTTTAATATCCCAAATTCGTTCTCTAGCGATCAGTTTCGATCACCCTATTCGTGAAACTATCCATAACTTAAACAGGGAGCTTTATACCTTCATGTCCTCTCAACACAAAAAGAAGATATCCGACCTTCGACCTCAACCACCTCTCTTGACCACCATTCCCGCGTCATCTGCATTCCAAAGGACCACACATTATCGGATAACGAACGCTCAGTTCTCTCTAAAGGGTTACAATTTGTCCCTGTGCGCCTTACTAGTGGTCGTCACAGTCTTCTAAGGGATGTCCATGATCTCCACAGACGCATGCGTTTAGAATATTTTCACTGCGGTAAATTGGACACCTCATCCTCCACTGATGTTGATGAATTTTCTCGCTTTCATTCACGTAAATTAGATTGGACACCGCCTTCTGGTGCCTCAAGGGCTCTCGACTTATACACACAGGTTACTCTTCAGGAGATCGAGCAACTCCCCATTCGCCGGGTACCTCGTTCCAACTTAACTCCCGCCGAATTTCGAGCCCTCTCCAATCTCCGTAGTTGGGAAGATATTGTCATTAAACCAGCTGATAAGGGAGGGGCTGTGGTAGTATGGCGTAAAGACCTATACATCCAAGAGGGCATCAAACAATTATCTGACACCACGTTCTATAAACCTTGCCCTAGTGATTCCACTACTAGCAACAATGAGAAGGTTCGCTCAACCATCAAACAGCTTATCGACGATAAATCCCTTCCTCCTAGCGCGTCCCGTCTCATCATCCCAGACAGTGCTCTAGGTAAACCTTCCTTCTACATGCTCCCTAAAATCCACAAGCCCAATAACCCTGGTCGTCCCATTGTTTCAGCATGTAGTTATCCTACAGAATATATATCCGACTATCTCGACAGCATTTTCCAACCCATAGTGACATCCCTTCCCACCTATGTCAAGGACACTAATCATGCTCTCACTATCTTCTCTTCTCTTTCCCTTACCCCTGAACGCTCGTACCGACTTTTCGTCCTCGACGTATGCTCTCTGTATACCTCTATCCCTCATGCTGATGGCCTTATAGCTCTTCAATTCTTTCTTGACCAAAGAAAGCACCCATCTGTGGATACTTCTACTCTCCTCCGTCTCACTGAACTTGTTCTCAACCTTAATACTTTCAAATTCAATGGTCAATTCTATGACCAGGTGAGTGGGGTAGCAATGGGAACCAAGATGGGCCCTAGTTATGCTTGCCTGTTCATGGGTTACCTTGAACATCAAATACTGAATTCATACCGTGGCCCCCTTCCCCTTAAATACCTCCGGTACATTGATGACGGTTTTGGACTGACTGACTTGCCGGAAGATGACATCTCCAGGTTCATCGACTACATTGGCAACTTTCACAAATCCATCAAGATTACATCTTATATCTCTACCTTGTCCGTCACTTTTCTTGATCTGGTCGTCTCCCTTGGTACCTCCAGCCTCCACACTTCAGTCTTCTATAAACCCACTGTTATCTTCTCTACACCTCGTCTCATCCATCTCACTGCAGAGATTCCATTCCATATTCTCAATTATTACGACTTCGTCGTATCTGCCAGGATGATCACGATTTTCTCCAACAGGCCCCCCTGATGTTAAATTTCTTTAGGCGTCGTCTCTATCCTGATTCGGTTCTCCAATCTGCCTTTAAGAGAGCTCTTGATATTCCCCATTCGGTGGCACTCACCCCATCCACCCGCCGTTCCTCTGATAGGACCATATTTACCCTCACCTACCACCCCCATAACTTGGCTGCAGTGAGGATCCTTAACTGGTATCACTCCATTCTCCAACTCAGATCCTACTACCCTCCTACTTTTCAGTGATCCTCCTTTGGTCGCCTTCAAACGTGACAGGAATCTGAGAGACATTCTTGTCACTAGCCGCCTCCCCCGCTCAAACCACAAACACCTTGGTACTGTTCCTTGTGGACGTCAATTTTGCAGAACTTGTGACTACGTGCTTTGCACCGATTCGGTCTTGTTCCCTAATAAGCGATTCAAAATCAAGGAGGGGTTCACTTGTGTGTCGCGTAATATCTACACCATAATATGCAAGCACTGCCAGATGACGTATGTGGGTGAAAGTGGATGACGCTTGAGTGACAGATTTTGTGAGCATCTTCGTGATGCTGAGCAAAATACTGGCAGCCCGGTGTCTGCCCATTTCAACTCCCCTGGACATAGTGGTAAACTCGACATGCAAGTTACTGGCATTGTCTCATGTCACTCCAGCAATCGCAGCAGGTTTGCCCTTGAGAATCGCCTTATTGCCCAGTTGGGTTCGCTGTCCCCCCAAGGAACGAACATATCACTCTCATACTCATAGGACACCCACTACATATTTCATACCCCCATGCGCTACTTAACCTATACATGTGGACATATTTGTCTGCACATGTATTGACACATTTGGGCTCCTTTGGGTTTTTCTTTGTGGGCCTTGTGGCAATATATGCGCTGATTTATGCGTGTACGCATGCATTGTTACATACACATGCTTATGTTTACACATCGGTTCAGGTTGCGCACACAGAGGTAGACGTGCATAGTTTACACATATCCTGTACCTACCTCCCCATATTTTTAGAACCCTTCCTTTCCGCCTTCTCACCTGACTTCCTGGTCAGTGAGATTTATAGTCGGTCCTGCCGTATCAATTTAGTCCATTTGGAGACTGACCCATCTCAGGAACACAGGGAAGTGACCATTTTTTATTTTTCCTCTCTTTAGTATCTAGCATATTATCGCCATGTAGTTAGATTTGTTAATATATCGTTATATATAATTTTTGTGTTTGTTGTTCGTCCAGATGAAGGCCTACTTGGCCGAAACGTTGACTTTTGTTTCGTCCATTACCACGAAAAGCTGTCACCATACCACTTTTTTCTTCCTTTTTTTTTTAGTATTGCTATTATAATCAGCTTTACAGCAGCTTCGCATCTCTACGCATCTTGGTGCATCTTGATGCCTTTACCTCTCTTTATGACAGAAAGGATCAATCAGGACGGACTCATTGTGAGCAACCACTGCTGCATCATCAGCGAATAGAAGCTCCTTGATAAGGGTCACAGTTGTTTTAAATTTTGACCTCAGATGTGCTAGATTAAATAAGATGCCCTCAGATCTTGTAAGGAAGTAGATGTCTCCAGAAAAGGTTTCAAACACATTGTGTAGAAGGGCAGTGAAAAATATTCATAGAGGCTGTCAGTAAATAGAGCTACACAGAAGCTGTCAGTATATACTGCTATCCATTTCAATGAGGTTCATGTAACAAAATAAATTAGCTTTCAGGATCAATTACTTATTTTAAAATGTGCTATGTCTACTGACCTCAGATGACCTAGCTGTAACTGGTGGTCTTAATTTAAGGTAACTGAGCACCAGGTGGTATGTTCCTGGCACGCCACCCAGCTGTGCTTGACGGAGATTACCACTAATGGTTGTCTCAAGGTAGCGAATGTAGCTGAAAAAACAAAGTAGGACACTTATTACAATTCTAACAATAATAAATCATATGGTTCTGCATTACTTACATAATGTATGTAAATCTCAAGATTGGCACCTCAACTACATGTACATGTGGACAGGCACTCCTGACTGCTGTACACATACTTCAAGACTGTACTGAATATAGTAGACTGAGGAAAACCCATTGGCCTATAGATACAATCTATCTATCTATTGACCTTTCGAGCCGTAGCCGGCCCATAGGTTGTAGACCAAGATACTCCTCTTATCTGAATTTTTGTTCTAGCAGTTTCCAAATCTTTTAAAGATATTTTATCAAATCTTGCCATTTGTCTCTGTTCTGTGCAAGCAGCTCTATCTCATTGAGGGAGCCGAATCCTGCTGCTCTTGCCTCTCTCATAAATGTTCTTCTCAGTGTCTCTCTGGGTCTTCCTCTTTTTCTCTTACCTGTTGTTTCCCATACAAGGGCTTGCTTTGCTATTCGGTTATTATCTCTTCTCACATGTCCAACATATGACCATCGTCTTTTCTTTATTACTGAAGATATTAGTGGTTGATTGGCGATTTCTCTAAGTTCCTCGTTTGTTTTGAATTCGTTCCACGCTATACCAAGTATTTTCCTCAGACATTTATTTTCGAATGCGTTCAACTTTGTTTCTATATCTCTTGTTGTTTTCCAGCTTTCACACGT
Organism: Megaustenia siamemsis; assembly: GCA_032433765.1. Taxonomy (NCBI): domain Eukaryota; kingdom Metazoa; phylum Mollusca; class Gastropoda; order Stylommatophora; family Ariophantidae; genus Megaustenia; species Megaustenia siamemsis. The sequence goes on along the minus strand of JAVIAB010000106.1, from coordinate 77,267,964 downwards.
AAGGGTTGATAGTACATTTGATTTGAATAGTCTAAGTTTTGTATAGATACAATATCACAGACAAAAGTATATGAGCACCTGCAAGAATTATTTTAAAAAAAATAATAAAATAAAATTTATACAGGAAACGACATTGCCGATGTAGACAATACTTGAGGTGAACAAAAGATGGATTTCACTCAATGTCAATCTCAACATTTCCCCACTCAAAAGGAAACTTGATGTTTTCTCTCATTGTTGAAAATATAGGATATGAAATACATAGGCCAACAATTACAAAGACCTGCAATCACAAATCACATCATACTGAAATATACAAATCAACAACTGCAACTCAATTGCCTCTAACTGGTTATATTTAACAGAACCTCTAAGCCCCTTGAAACTGTACAAAAAGGACCCAAACTTCTACATCATTCTATGTCTAGCTATGTTTCTAACTTGTTGGCAGATCTACTACGTTCTAGCTATCTACCCTTCACTAATTCTGGATTCTCTCCAGATGATGATATCTGTCCCACCAAATGCTTTGCTTGATCTAAATTGATGTTTTGTCTCTCTAAGGTACTGATGGGAGCTGATTAGGCCAGGCCTCTAGCCTGGCTCATCAAGTTTGGTCACATGACTAACCTAATCACATGATCTTGAGATGTCATTCAAACTGACCAGTGTTCAGCTTGGCTGAGTAACTGAACAAACTCTCTGCTCCTCCCCTGTTAACTTTATTGACTCCAACTTAATACACTGTTTAACCCTCAAGGACCCAAGATCTGGTATGTGCGTACTCATTTCCTTGTATAATGTAATCTCATGGTCTCCACTGAGTCACTCTCTCCTGTTATCTATCTCAATATTCCTGTGGGATTTCAGTGCTATCATGGCTGACAACACATTCGTCAGTATCCTCAGTTTGGTGTGCATATTATTTTTGTGACTGATGGTCAATTCAGCTGTAACTTTGAGGGCTTCAGTTTTATCCTTGTAATTGAAGACACAAAATTGTTTATCCACTTGGAGGAAATAATACAAGCTGGAATAATTAGAGAAGACAGAAGCAGAGCTCAAAGCAGATTCAAACTAAAATGAAGTACTGCATCAATGAAACTCAGCAGATTCAAAGTAAAATGAAGTACTGCATCAATGAAACTCAGCAGATTCAAAGTAAAATGATTATTTCTTGAAAGATTTTAAAATGTCTCATCAGAGAATTGCTTCTATCTTGCTTGCCTTGGCATAGACCAAAATGATACCAATAGCATACCTTTGATGTAGATAAAGCTTGGCCTTGTTCACAAAGTGAGCTTGGATTTGTCTGTCCTTGCGAATCACCACTGGCTGACTACCAAACATGTGACCCAGTGGAATCTCTGTCATACACTGAACAAGCTGCCACATGTCAATTACATTCTGGGAGACAAGCAACATAGTTTTGTTAGCAAATACATCACAAAAACATTGGATGAAAAGTGCAAAACAATTTAAGGTTAAAATTCTCAGATTAAGAAGTCATATCTCTTGACTGCTCATATTTCTGTTTCCCCTCATGCTGTTCAACTTTTGTTCACACTTTGGGATCTCTACAAGAAGATTTCACTTAAAATGCCAATTCTGCTCTCCAAATGTCAAAAAGCACATGGATTTCATCTTTCTATTCAATGTGATCTTCACTTCCATCCCTTCAGCTGTTGAAGTAGAAAGTTCTAATTTGTTTGACAGCCTCAAGCTTTGCCATGAAGTAGAAAGTTCTAATTTGTTTGACAGCCTCAAGCTTTGCCATGAAGTAGAAAGTTCTAATTTGTTTGACAGCCTCAAGCTTTGCCATGAAGTAGAAAATTCTATTTTGTTCTGACAGCCTCAAGCTTTGTCATGAAGTAGAAAGTTCTAATTTGTTCTGGCAGCCTCAAGCTTTGTCATGAAGTAGAAAGTTCTAATTTGTTCTGGCAGCCTCAAGCTTTGTCATGAAGTAGAAAGTTCTAATTTGTTTGACAGCCTCAAGCTTTGCCATGAAGTAGAAAATTCTAATTTGGTTTGGCAGCCTCAAGTTTTGCCATTTGATGCTGGTAATAATTCAAACACCCAATCACCATCAAGGGCGTTCTTCTCGAGAATGCATGGAAAAAAAACCAAGAGGAAGACCCAGAAGAAGATGGATAGATGCAGTGACAGAGACATGTAACAACAAAGGAAATTGTTTCGTTCGTTCGTTCGCTTTCGTCAGCTTTGACCTCTGATGAAGTCCCACCCACTCAATTTTGTGGGACTGAATTTTGCGTGTAAAGTCTGTTTTATCCCATTACAGGATGCCCCTCGCCATGCAGGCAGATTTACTCCGACTTCAGAGGTACTAATTTTTAGGGAATTAGTAAAACCCAGGTGTCCTCGCCAGGGTACGAACCCCGGCTGTTGCCGTGGTAAGCCAACCGCCTATCGATTGCGCTAACCGGACACCATGGAAATTGTTTCAAAAATAGGAAAAATTAATCCGCAATTTCTTTATGTTACCCTTCCCAAATATCTTAGGGTAGTGAGATCTGATGTTTAGCCCTCTTGGATAATGGCAAACAGGAGGTCCAGTGTGCATTCGTGTATGTTAACCCGTGACAGTTACAATAAAAAAGAGTAGGCCATAAATATGGCCACTGCCTGGGCAAAATTATCAGCAAAAACCTGGCCACACCGTGGATCCCCGGCAGTGCTAGAGTTTGTGCATGTGGGCCAGGATTCCCCTAGGATATTCTCAAGGTTCTAAGGGGAAATTCTGTAACACTCATGGATTACTCAGGTGTGCAGTGATGATGATGATCCTAACAACAAACACAAAAAAGTGTACAGAGTACCAAAGATGTGACACCTTGTGTTCCAGGACCTACCTACAGGAGTAATGAAAGAAATAATGTTAACCCCTTCCTTCCCTTCGTTGTGTTCCAGGACCCACCTACAAAAGTAATGAAAGAAATAATGTTAACCCCTTCCTTCCCTTCATTGTGTTCCAGGACCTACCTACAAGAGTAATGAAAGAAATAATGTTAACCCTTTCCTTCCCTTTATTTGTGTTCCAGGACCTACCTACAAGAGTAATGAAAGAAATAATGTTAACCCCTTCCTTCCCTTCATTGTATTCCATGACCTACCTACAAGAATAATGAAAGAAATAATATTAACCCCTTCCTTCCCTTCAATGTGTTCCAGGACCTACCTACAAGAGCAATGAAAGAAATAATGTTAACCCCTTCCTTCCCTTCGTTGTGTATACTTGTCCATCAAAAATGTTAACTGTGTACCTGAGACGAGTACACTTCTCATCAATTTAGAACAATATCCTTCATTTATTAAGAGATGTAATAATTCAATAATTTAATTAATAACTTCACAATAATTATTGCCATGACTTTTCTCAATTATTTCCCTTCTATCGGTTGTATTCTTTGAGTTTTGTTTTTGCTGTATTCAGGAAAATGTAGTAAATAGTGAATTTGATAGCTTGACCTGGATTTTCTCAACAATGGTGTTAGGTGTGATTTGGTACCTTACTCGAACTGTACTGTATAAAAATGAACCACGAGGAATAACAATGTAATAAAAAAAAAACTGTAAATAAAGATAACAAATTACCTAATATATTTAATCTTTATTATATTTTTCTTTTGCTCTGACTTTTTTTTAAATAAATGGACATAAAAGGACAAAAACATTCAAAGATTTTCATTGAAATTTTTCTATGAAGATTAAAAAAATTTTTTTTTTTTTATTTACTTACTAAATCATCATACTCACATAATGTTGATATATTCCTCATCCCTTTTGCTTCAACAGACTTATATCAATTAAACATGTCAGCAGTCCATAGATATACCTCTCTAAAGAATACATGTTACTGCCTTCATTTTTCCTCTGGGACCAGGTGACACTTTTCTTTTATAAAGTCTGGTAATGAAGGAGTTAAAGTCTCCAAAATGTGCAGCTAAAAGCCAGCCATCTAAGGGAGGATGGATGCATAGTCTGCTTCATCTCATTTTTATGAGCATCCATGGAGTTAACAATTTAGAAGCAGTGATCTCTGCAATATGTGCCATTTTGGCACGCAAGGTTTCTGTTTTTGAGATTTTGGTGCCCTATGTGCCGTCTTCGGCTCGAAAGGACAATAGATAGATAGATGGAGTTAACATGATAAAGAATGACAAGCATCATCTGAGCGATATCTAATTAGTCAAAAGTGGACAAATAAAAGTAAGCTAAGACAATGACATACCTGGTCCCCAATTTTGTTTGCCACTTCCTGGAACATGTCCACCAGACTGGGCAAGATACCATTCTCAATCACATGCTCATTGTAAATAAACACCTACAGCAGCAGAAAGAAATGTGATCAGCACTTATAACAGTGGAGTGATTGGTCCACAAGTTTTTTTATGTTTAAAACAAGTCACACAGATTGTCTGAAGCACTGACACATGGATTGTCTGTAGCCCTGACAATATCAATGTGGAATAATAACCTAAGGTCACTCAGCAAACTTATCAAAGCATAATTGTGGACATTCCCAAAATGGTAAATATAAAAAAAAAACATCAGATTTTTTTTTAGTGTGAGTCATTAATTAATCAAAACAAGGACATGCTGGGATGAAAGTGACTCATAGCTAGCTGTCAACATCAAGGAGAGGGAACCATAACTAATGAAGATCCCACTAAACCCCTCAGCAGTACCCCATGGAAACAGTTGGATCAAACAAACAGTGACCAAAGAAGCAAGACAACCTGGAACTATTAAAATCAGTCAGGAAGTCGGATGTGCAGAGCTGAAAGGAACAAAATGTCACAGCTTCCTGTAAATGATGACACAATATATCTATGTCCACGTATTGTCATTTTTAGAGTAAAGGGTGAGGGAGAGGAATAGTTGTCAGGAAACACAAGAGAAGAATAATTAATCAACAATATCCCTTACACTGGCATACAGCCTGAAGAATGTTATCATTCCTACCTAGTTATGTGCCAAAAGACATCAATGCACATACTAAATTTGTCATCACAATTAGAAAGATGTAATACCTATTTTCAATACATTATGTAAACAAGAGGGCTTTATTATCTGGTCCTTGGAGCCCCCAAGGACTCCCGGCAGTCCCTAGTAACAAGATAATACTATAAAGATAGCTTCTTTTTTTCCTTTAGATAGTTTTTTATGAGACAGAAGTTTCAACTGTGTTACCACTGTAATAATGTGAGCTATCCGAAGGGATAAAACAGGAAAGGAATAAAACAAGAAACAAGAGTCAAAGAGAGCAAGAAGTTAACTATCAAAGGACGGCGATTCCACGTATGTTGGCACACTTTGACAGAGAGATCGTTAGACGGACTCTGAAATATTTGGAGATAACCAGTTTAGGAAGTTAACGTAACCACGGCCGAAGGAGGGAGATGGAAATTTCGCTAGCATTTTACAAACACAGGTAGGATGTAAATGACAATAAGAAGCAGCAGGGCGATCAGCTGGTTTGATGTAAAAGACTGAACAGATTGTTCCAAGGGCTGAAGACATACTCTGATGCCCAGCATTGATAGACACAAAGATTTCTCTGATGCCAAGCGTTGGTAGACACAAACAAAGATTTCTCTGATGTCCAGCATTGATAGACATGAAGATTTCTCTGATGTCCAGCGGTGGTAGACAAAGATTTCTCTGATGTCCAGCGGTGGTAGACAAAGATTTCTCTGATGTCCAGCGGTGGTAGACAAAGATTTCTCTGATGTCCAGCGGTGGTAGACACAAAGATTTCTCTGATGCCAAGCGTTGGTAGACACAAACAAAGATTTCTCTGATGTCCAGCGGTGGTAGACAAAGATTTCTCTGATGTCCAGCGGTGGTAGACAAAGATTTCTCTGATGTCCAGCGGTGGTAGACAAAGATTTCTCTGATGTCCAGCGGTGGTAGACACAAAGATTTCTCTGATGCCAAGCGTTGGTAGACACAAACAAAGATTTCTCTGATGTCCAGCGGTGGTAGACAAAGATTTCTCTGATGTCCAGCGGTGGTAGACAAAGATTTCTCTGATGTCCAGCGGTGGTAGACAAAGATTTCTCTGATGTCCAGCGGTGGTAGACACAAAGATTTCTCTGATGCCAAGCGTTGGTAGACACAAACAAAGATTTCTCTGATGTCCAGCGGTGGTAGACAAAGATTTCTCTGATGTCCAGCGGTGGTAGACAAAGATTTCTCTGATGTCCAGCGGTGGTAGACAAAGATTTCTCTGATGTCCAGCGGTGGTAGACACAAAGATTTCTCTGATGCCAAGCGTTGGTAGACACAAACAAAGATTTCTCTGATGTCCAGCGGTGGTAGACAAAGATTTCTCTGATGTCCAGCGGTGGTAGACAAAGATTTCTCTGATGTCCAGCGGTGGTAGACACAAAGATTTCTCTGATGCCAAGCGTTGGTAGACACAAACAAAGATTTCTCTGATGTCCAGCGGTGGTAGATACGAAGATTTCTCTGATGCCCAGCATTGGTAGACAAAGATTTCTCTGATGTCCAGCGGTGGTAGACACAAAGATTTCTCTGATGTCCAGCGGTGGTAGACACCACCATAAATAATTAGGAAGTATTAGAAGTTATAAGCAGAACTGTAGAAACAATAGAAAAGTAATAGAGTCAGAAGGAGATCTAGAAGCTATCAGTGAATTCCAGAACCATGGAGTTACTATAAGCCAGAGAAGAGTTGTCTACAGAATTCCTAAGGATATTGATAATTGAGTTAAGGGAGGATTATACAGTAAGTACCAAGTTAGATGTGATAAAACATAAGAACATTCAGACAGGGAAGTTAGATATAATAAAACATAAGAACATCCAGACAGGAAAGTTAGATATGATAAAACATAAGAACATCCAGACAGGAAAGTTAGATATGATAAAACATAAGAACATTCAGACAGGAAAGTTAGATATGATAAAAATAAGAACATTCAGACAGGAAAGTTAGATGTGATAAAACATAAGAACATTCAGACAGGAAAGTTAGATATGATAAAACATAAGAACATTCAGACAGGAAAGTTAGATATGATAAAACATAAGAACATTCAGACAGGAAAGTTAGATATGATAAAAATAAGAACATTCAGACAGGAAAGTTAGATGTGATAAAACATAAGAACATTCAGACAGGAAAGTTAGATATGATAAAACATAAGAACATTCAGACAGGGAAGTTAGATATGATAAAACATAAGAACATCCAGACAGGAAAGTTAGATATGATAAAACATAAGAACATTCAGACAGGGAAGTTAGATATGATAAAACATAAGAACATCCAGACAGGAAAGTTAGATATGATAAAACATAAGAACATCCAGACAGGGAAGTTAGATATGATAAAACATAAGAACATTCACTCACGGAAGTTAGATATGATAAAACATAAGAACATTCACTCACGGAAGTTAGATATGATAAAACATAAGAACATTCACTCACGGAAGTTAGATATGATAAAACATAAGAACATTCACTCACGGAAGTTAGATATGATAAAACATAAGAATATTCACTCACGGAAGTTAGATATGATAAAACATAAGAACATTCAGACAGGAAAGTTAGATATGATAAAACATAAGAACATTCAGACAGGAAAGTTAGATATGATAAAACATAAGAACATTCAGACAGGAAAGTTAGATATGATAAAACATAGAACATTCAGACAGGAAAGTTAGATATGATAAAACATAAGAACATCCAGACAGGGAAGTTAGATATGACAAAACATAAGGACATTCACACAGGAAAGTTAGATATGACATGTTCACTGTGTGGTTGCATATACACGTCGATTGACTAAGCAGACCTACACAAGTCTAATGTAGCATAGCAGATATGATTACATAGCTATGTGTGAGTTGTTACATCCAGGCTTTAAGACATCAGAATAAAGACTGGTGTTGATCCAAACATTGTGAGTTGTCAACTGGATGTGCTAATGTATTGTAAGAGTAATCTCCTCATGTGATAGCTCACTGTCACGGACAAACATCTGTTAGCAATAAGGAATGATAGACAAGTCAAGTCAGAAGAAAAAATAACAAGAGCACTGCTACAACCAGAACAACATTCTGTCCAAGTACAAACACAAGTAAGAGTTTCTCTCAGAATCTACAATCAAAGCTAAAGATAGGAAATTGTGATAAACCATTGACACCAAAGGAGAGCCGCGATAGCTCAGTGGTTAGTGAACTGGACTACAAAGACCAAGAGGTAGGGTTCGATCCCAACCAACGGCTTCCGGGTTCACCCAGCCTTTAATGGGTACCGGATTTTTTCTGGGAAAGTAAAGCGGCGCGGTCGTAATATTGACCTCATTACCCCAAAAATCATGTGCCGAAGGTCTGTAAAATTTATGGTCGCTAACACCATATTACCTATACACCACTTGGCGTGACAGGGGTACTTTACTTTTTTTTTTTTTTTTTTTTAATTGACACCAAACTTACATGCAAAGATTGAGGGCATTTACATTTCAGATATTCAATTCAACATATTAAAGCCAGTTAGTAGACCCAAGAATGTAGATGGAAGAATGCAGTTAGTAAACTCAAGAATATCGATAGAAGAATGCAGTTAGTAGACCCAAGAATGTAGATGGAAGAATGCAGTTAGTAGACTAAATAATGTAGATGGGAGAATGCAGTTAGTAGACCCAAGAATGTAGATGGGAGAATGCAGTAGAAGCACACAGTACTAGACAAAGGCATTTAGAAAGAGGGATGATGCTCATTCTAACAATTATTACCTCCACTACCTGAGTAAGGTACACATTTTTACAGCTGAAACTGGAAATCAACCAATCATCCCCTGAGTTGTGAAGCAGCTGTCAACAACTGTAACTATCAAGTTGTCAAATGACAGAACTAAAACAAGAAATCTTTTTGTTAAAATAAAAAAAAAACAATTTCCTTTGTGCATGTCTCTTGGTCTTTACCTGTCTGGCAAAGGCTACTTCAACGCTATCCAGGCTACTTCTGCCTCGGACTAAGTCAAGATCAGATGTGATTAGCTGAAAGCACAAAATAGCATTAATACTTAATTAGGTTACTGTAAGAAGACACCACATATAAATGTTATGTTAGTTTGAAACATAACTAATCATTACTTTGTAGCAAAGCTATTCAAAACATTATTTTGTTAATAAACATCTTTATACATTTTTTGCTTGGAAACAATAATCGACATCAATGGTTTTGCCCAAAATATTTAAATTGGGCTATTCTCCTATATCTCAAATCATGCAAAGATTTGTATTTTTCTCCATTCCCATTTAGATATATTTCTAAGCCCTCAAATACTTACTGCAGTTTGACCTACATTAAGACTAGCATGTCTCTGAAGTATAAATAATACTTTTATCTCTGTGTTGTCAACGTCTTTGTTGGGCAAAGAAAGTTGTCATTCTGTTCTGCAACTTGTCCTTATAAGTTACAACTAGCCCACACAAGCTCAATTGGATTGAGGTGCACATAATATGCAGAGTCGCAGAGAAGTGTTGCCGAAATCCTCAAAGATTTTGTCACTATCATGCACTTTTTTCTCATCTGTTTTTATCACAAGCAGCAATAATTCGGGTTTTAAATATGTCATCGAATTTGACATTTTCCTAGTTTATGAGATGGTTTAGTTTTTTTTGACGTTCATATCTAATCTATTTTTTGCTTGTCTTGTTTATTTCATTAAGTAATTGTAGATATTTAGGATTTTCTGCTAGTAATACAGTATCATCAGCATATTTTAGGTTATTGATTATCTTTCCATTAATGCTTAGGCCTGGCATCTCTGTGATGTTTTTAAAGATTCGCTCAGTGTATAGATTGAACAAGCTTGGTGATAGGATGTATCCATGCCTTACTCCTCTTTTTATATCAATGAGTGTAGAGTTCTCCTTGTTATATTTTATTATTGTTGTTGTTTGCTTCCAGTATAAATTACATAGTCGTATGTCTGTGTCCTCTAGATATATATCTTCTAGGCAGTCTATAGGTTGTTTATGATGTATTCTATCAAAAGCTTTGGTGTAGTCTATGAAGCAGGTATATATTGGCTTGTTTACTTCTGTGTACTTTTCAATTAGTGTTCTCAAGCAGAATATGGCCTCTCTTGTCCCACTATTTTTCCTAAATCCAAATTGCTGCTCATCTAATTCATTATTGATTTTATTCTGAATCCTTCCTTGTATAGCCTTTAGCAAGATTTTTGCTACATGGCTCATTAGGCTTATTGTTCTAAAATCACAGCATTAAACTGCATTATTTTTTTAGGCAACACAATGAAAGTTGATGTTTTTAGTTCATTTGGTATATATCATCACATATGTCTGTGATCACTTCAATGCCGAAATCTTCTAGTGCCTTTACCATCTCTATCTGCATGTTGTCAGGTCTTGCAGCTTTTCCCTTTTTCATTGTTTCAATGATCTGACAGGATCTACAGACAGAATATCCAATGATCTGACAGGATCTACACACAGAATATCCAATGATCTGACAGAATCTACACGCAGAATATCCAATGATCTGACAGAATCTAGACACAGAATATTTAAATAAACTGGCAGGATCTAGACCCAAAACATACAATGATCTAACAGAATCTACACAAAAAATATCAAATGATCTAATAGAATCTACACACAGAATATCTAATGAACTGGCAGGATCTACACACAGAACATACAATGATCTGATAGGATCTACACACAGAATATACAATGATCTGACAGAATCTACACACAAAATATCCAATGATCTAATAGAATCTACACACAGAATATCTAATGAACTGACAGAATCTGCACACAGAATATCTAATGAACTAGCAGGATCTAGACACAGAATATCTAATGAACTGGCAGGATATACACACAGAATATGTAATGAACTGGCAGGATCTACACACAGAACATACAATGATTTGATAGGATCTACACACAGAATATTTAAATAAACTGGCAGGATCTAGACCCAAAACATACAATGATCTAACAGAATCTACACAAAAAATATCAAATGATCTAATAGAATCTACACACAGAATATCTAATGAACTGGCAGGATCTACACACAGAACATACAATCTTACCATTTCAATCTTACCAAACATCTATTCTTACCTCTGGTTCTTGCTGGAACTCAAAGGTCTCCTGCCCAGATCCTAGAAGAGAACTGAGAATTTTCTGCTTCTCTCTTTCCCACTCATTTTCCATACACTCCCATTGCCTGCGATCTACATCCTCAAAGGTCTGCATAAATAATTGATTTACTTACAATACTAGTAAATTAATATTTATTTGAAATCACTTTTCTTAAATCTCATAACCACCATTAGGATAAATCAAACACCTCCTAACTGATCTTTGAAAACCAAGTTTATTTCTTGCTATAGGAATCACTAAACAGTTTCAACACAAAATTCAACTTTTTTTCCAACAATATTACTATTGGTATTTACTTAATTTTTTTGTTCTACTTTGCTCTACCTCTGTTATCTTTCAACGTGGACAGGAAAATTAAGTGATCCCGTCAGCTATTTCATGATTCCAATTTCTTCTAGGTCTACTTTCCCCCCTCTTTTTATTTTTTATGAGGTAAGGTTCTCTAAGGGAAGCTGAGTGGTGGTGATCATGCTACATGTTCAAACATTTGATTTGTTGTTTCCTAATGTGGTCCAAATAAAAAGCAGAATAGCACAGGCCAAAATAGCATTTCAGAAAATGAAAAATGTATTGTGCAACAAGTCTATGTCAACAGAAGTGAGAAAGAGAGTTCATTGGTGCTATATAGAGCCATTCTGACCTATGGAAGTGGTGAATCATGAACATTAGACAAACAATTGAAAAGACAATTAGAGGCAATAGAGATGGGAGTTCTTAGATGAATGTTGAAAGTTGTTCCTTGAACAGCTAGCAAGACCACCGAGGATATTCTCAAAGAGGCCAACGAAAAAAAAGGAAGATCCTAAAATACATAAGAAAAAAACATCTCAAAGAGGCCAACTAAAAAAAGAAAGCTCCTAAAATACATCAGAAAGAAACATCTCAAAGAGGCCAACAAAAAAAAGGAGCTCCTAGAAAAACATCAGAAAGAAACAACATTTTTCGGGCACATCACGAGAAGAGGAAATTTGGAGTACTTAGTTACAGCTGATAAAAAACAGGGAAAGAGAGATTGTGGTCAAGAAAGAGAGAAAATACTAGATAGCTTGGTGTCATGGCACGGGAAAGAGTCAACAACAGCATTGATACAATGCTCTGTGGATAGAAAATTGTGGAAAGACATGATCGCCTATATCAACCACTTAAGCACATGATAATGATGATAATAGTAAAAGAAAGCAACAAGAAAAGTCTGTCTGAATAGTAAGAAAACAGAAGTAATGGTCATATTGAAGAAACAATCATCACCAGCATGCAGCATAAAAATAAACAGGACAAATTTGAAACAAGTGCAACGCATCAAATACTTGGGCTCAATAATAACATTGGATGGAAGATGCACCACGGAAATAAAAAGCAGAATAGCTCAGGCCAAAATAGCATTTTAGAAAATGAAAAATATCTTATGCAACAAATCTATGTCAATAGAAATTAGAAAGAGAGTTCATCGGTGCTATATAGAACCAATTCTGACCTATGGAAGCAAATCATGGACAGTAGACAAACAAATGAAAAGACAATTAGAGGCCACAGAGATGGGATTTCTCAGAAAAATGTTGAAAGTTCCCTGGTCAGCTAAAAAGACCAATGAGGAAGTTCTCAAAGAGGCCAACACAAAAAGGGAGCTCTTTAAAAACATCAGAAAGAAGCAATCAACATTTTTCGGACACGTCATGAGAAGAGGAAAGTTGGAATACTTGGTTACAACTGGCAAAATAAAAGGAAAGAGAGATCGCGGACGACAAAGAGAGAAAATACTGGATAGCTTGGTGTCATGGCATGGAAAACAGTCAACAACAGAACTGATACGATGCACTGTGGACAGAAGATTGTGGAAGGACATGATCGCCTACGCAACCGGTATGGCACATGATGATGAATATGGTCCTGCACTGATGCCACTCCAACTCCTTCCTATGATCCTGATGCTACTCCAACTCATTGGATCCTCATTCGAAATTCTGTCTCTACTTGTCACATTCAGTTCTAAATAAAGTGATTTTTTTTTCCCTTTGGGTGTCTATGATATCAAAGTAGTCAGTACACATTTTCAGCTGTTAAAAAGGAAAATGACTTTTGTCAGTCAGAAAATAAAATAAATCTACACAATAGCCAGAATTTTGTCAGTGCTCATAAGTAAAATGTTTTTTCAAGTTGTCAGAAAGGACAATTATTCTCCAGTTTAAATGCTAATCCACTCACATTCTTTCTTGTTTGCTCAATAACAGCAAGTAGGGCATTCTCTCTTTCATTTTTCAGAAATCCCTGTAAAAGAAAGGATAACAGAAGCATTTATTTTGCAAGAGGAAGGAATTTAACAACAACAACAACTGTAAAGCTGCCAGTGCATGTCTATTTCAGTTCAAAGTAACGTATAAATATTTTTAAAATACAAATTAATGATGCACGTTGATAAATCAAGTAATGAATTTTGTGTGCATAGAATACTTGAGTGAATTATTCAGCTGCACAGTCCCAACTAAAACAAGTGCCACCTCCCCCTGTAAGACAAAGAAAAAAGTGAAGACCTGGATATCTGTGTCTTTAACTGGCTCAAGTGGTTCAAATGTTGTAGCAGTCCGAAGTCCTTCCAGACGTTCAGAGATCTTTGGCAGGACAAAACCTTTGCTGCCTAACAGAATGGATCTGTGGTGATAACAAAATATGACAGATATACATGTACAAATAATATTGTAAATGTACAAATATTATACATGTACAAATAATATTGTACGCATACAATTAGGAACAGAAGAAAATATGATAATAATCATGCCTGGTTCATGCAATCCCTACCCAACGTAAGAGGGTAATATGATAAAAGGGAATATGTTCACATATTTCAAATAGGCAGGTAAACTTATGAAAGATGTTCACATATTTCAATTAGGTAATCATATGAAAGATGTGCGACACCTTACCCAAAAGAGAAAAGAACAAAAACAAAAATGGATAACTAACACCATCTTAGAAAAAATGGAAGAAAGGAGACAAGCGAAGAACACTGCCCAATACAATAAAATAGATAATGAGATACGCAAAATGTGCAAAAAGGCAAAAGAAGACTGGCTCAGCCAAAAATGTAGAGAAATAGAAACTATGGAACGCAAACAAGACCTAAGAGGAATGCACACAGAAATAAAGAGAATGACTAATAAAAATAAAAAAGCCACAGAAGGTGGATGCATTGCAGACAAAAAAGGAAAAATGCTAACAGACAATAAGGATATCATAGATAGATGGGAGGAATATATAACAGAACTATTTCATGATCAAAGGGACAAGAAACCAGTTATAAAATGTACATCAGGCTATAAAATCTTAAAATCTGAGGTGGAAAAAGCTATAAAAACAATGAAAAGGGGAAAAGCAGCAGGACCTGAAAGCATACAGATAGAGATGATACAGGCACTTGAAGATTTTGGCATTGAAGTGATTACAGACATATGCAACGACATATACCACACAGGATACATACCAAATGAACTAAAAACATCAACTTTCATTGCATTGCCTAAAAAGAATGGTGCAGTTGAATGCAGTGACTTTAGAACAATAAGCCTAATGAGCCATGTTACAAAAATCTTGCTAAAAGTTATACAAGGAAGGATTCAGAATAAAATCAATACTGAATTAGATGAGCAGCAATTTGGATTTAGGAAAAATAGCGGGACAAAAGAAGCCATATTCTGCATGAGAACATTAATCAAAAAATACACAGAAGTAAACAAACCAATATATGCCTGCTTCATAGACTACACCAAAGCTTTTGATAGAGTACACCACAAACAACTTATAGAATGCCTAAAAGAGATACATCTAGATGACATGGATATACGACTAATATGCAATCTATACTGGGAGCAAACAGCAATAATAAAATATAACAAAGAGTTCTCTATACCCATTGATATAAAAAGAGGAGTAAGACAAGGATGCATCCTATCACCAAGCTTGTTCAATCTATACACTGAGCAAATCTTTAAAAACATCATAGAGATGCCAGGCCTACAAATTAATGGAAAGATAATCAATAACCTAAGATATGCTGACGATACTGTACTACTAGCAGAAATCCTAAAGACCTACAACAATTACTTAATGAAATAAACACGACAAGCAAAAAATATGGACTAGATATAAATATCAAAAAGACTAAAACTATGATCATAAACAAAGAAAATACTCAAAACCCACAAGTGGATATCAAAATTGAAGGAATAGACCTTGAGACAGTTCAGAACTATAACTACCTTGGACATACTATAACCAGTGATGGAAAATGTACAACTGAAATAAACAAAAGAATAGGAATGGCAAAAAGTAATTTTAATGTCATGAAGGACATACTAACATCAAAACAAATAACACCAGAGCTAAAACTAAGAATAGCAAAATGTTACATCTTCTCAATATTCCTATATGGTGCTGAAACATGGACATTAGACAAGAAAACAGAACAGAGAATTGAAGCCTTTGAAATGTGGATATATAGAAGAATAGGTAGAATTGGATGGAAGGAAAAGAAAACAAATGACAAAGTCTTAAAACAACTAAAAATGAAAAGAGAACTTCTGAACACAATTAGAACAAGACAAATGCGATTCTTAGGCCATGTTAAAAGACACAACAGCCTACTGAAAGTGATCCTGGAGGGGAAAATACAAGGTAAAAGAGGCAGAGGCAGACCAAGATTAACATGGACGAGTAACATCAAAAGATGGACAAATCAACCGATGACAACCTGCACCATCAAAGCAAGAGATAGAGCAAAATGGCGCTCCATGGTAGCCAACCTTCGTTGCGGAGACGGCACTCAATGATGATGATGAAAGATGAAAAAAAAAAGACATGAAATATTTTCCAGCGCAGCAAAACCAGTGATCCTGACAGAACTATGGCCAATTTGAAACACTGTCATCCATTCAAACATAAAGCTCTTACACTCCCTCATTACATCAATCTTTCTATAAACTTGTAAGATATGGACTAACAGGAGAATTACAGAGAAAAATACAAGTTATGTGCAAGTAACACAATATAATAGGAGAGGTTTATAGAACAATTAGACAGCATGATACAAGTGGAGAGGTTTATAGAACAATTTGACAGCAGAACACAGTTCCCTATATGATACAAGTGGAGAGGTTTATAGAACAATTAGACAGCAGAACACAGTTCCCTATTTGATACAAGTGGAGAGGTTTATAGAACAATTTGACAGCAGAACACAGTTCCCTATAAAGACCTCATGAAGAAAGGCAAACCCAGGTGGTATGGCCGTATAGATCTACTTGCAAAAAGAATCATCTAGTACTTAACAGTGATAGGGAGAAGAAAATGTGGAGGACAAAATAAAATAATGGAGAGACAATATCAAAGGATAGGCAGTCTCTTACATAATCATAAATGAAACAATTTTATCACTGGTCATCTTTACCAAACTGCCATCAGCAAATATTAATGAAAAAAAAAACCAGAATACTTACGCCTGGACATCTGTGTTATCATGACTAGCAGGCGTTGTTCTTGTAAGCAGTCGCTGACCTGCCTCCAGGATCTGCTGGAGGTTGCGCTCCACATGAGGCAGGTCTGTACCAGAATCCATATCTGCAGTCAGCTGTTCTGCCTGCTGCAGCAGGTCTGTGAACCCCTCAGAATCGTTGTTCATTTTGAAAGTAATAGATGTCTTTATGTAAGACAACAGTCCACAACTGTGTAACTAAAACCTGAAATGATTCAAGAAACCATAATTATAATATTTTAAAATACGCTTTTTTAAAATTGTGAAATATGAGCTTATATTATTATCTAAATTAACATTCATTTGTTGCAATGGAATTGGGGATTATTAAAACTAGGTAGCCAGTTTAATAAAAATCGGGATTTTCTCGGAAGTCTAATTTTTTTCTAGTTTTCTGGTCACAGAAGAGTCATAGCAGAGCTAGCTGAACCGTGTCCCAATGGAAGCTTGGTTTTAACAAGTTTTCCTGAACGATATATGGTAATGTTACTATTTATACATCAAATGAAAGGTCCTAATGTCCTCTACAAAATAGCGAAAAAATGTTCCAGGAAAACCTGAAATCATTCTTGAGATATAAAAATATTTATGTATTATTGGAACAGATGCAAGATAAAATGAGTATACTTGATGAGAGATCACAACAGCTGGGACTGAAAATAGACAGAGGAAAGACCACAATTATGAGCATTAATGCAGTTGGCAATAACCAAATAACAATAGGAGAAATACCTCTACTAGTCGTACAATTGTGCATATTTTTTGGGCAGTAATATAGACAAAAGGAGGAACAGAGAATGATACCAAAATAAGGATACAAAAAGTAAGAGGAGCCTTCGTTACACTAGGAAACATATGGAAATCCAAAGAAATTAGGTTAAATGCAAAAATAAACATTTTCAACTCCAATGTTAAGTCAGTCCTATTATATGGCTGTGAAACATGGAGAACAACAAAAATGACAATTCACAAAGATACAGGAGAGCTGGGAGTACAGAATATAGCAAAACTACTCAATGACATAAATAACAGTGGGCACATAATTACTGGATATAAGTAAAAAAGTAAAATAAAAAAATGGAAATGGCAGGACAAAATCACCAACATAGAATTATGGAAAAGTACCAGTCAAATAGCAATGGACAAAGAGATACAATGAAGACTGGTGCTGGATAGGACAACTGAAATATATCATACAGGAAGCCAACTGAAAGTATTACACGGCAGGCCCTTTTTTGGAATCCCCAGGACTGTTCCCCTGTGAACAGTCATGGTTAGCAAATTATATGACCAGATCTCCATTTTGAAAATCATAATTTTGGCATTCCCACGCATCTTGTGAATGTGTCACCATCGAATCAATAGCACCAATAACAACCCCTTAAAGTAAAAGCTTTTTGATCAAATTTTGTCATAAGTGTTTCAAATTTGAAAGATAACTTAATTCTGTTGTTGACTGTTTTAAGTGCCAAGACACCAAGCTACCTAGTATCTCTCTTTGTCATCTGAGATATCTCTTTCCCTCTATTTTGCCAGTAGTAACAAAGTATTCCAAATTACCTCATCTCATTATACGCCTGAAAAATGTTAATTGTTTCTTTCTGATGTTTTTTAGGAGTTGCCTTTTTGTGTTGGCCTCGTTGAGAATTTCCTCGGTCTTTTAGCTGTCCAGGAAATTCTCAATATTTTTCTGAGAAATCCCATCCCTGTGGCCTCTAAGTGTCTTTTAATTTGTTTGTCTACTGTCCATGATTCGTTTCAGAATTGGTTCTATATAGCACCACTGAACTATCTTTCCTCACTCCATAAGACGTTTTTCATTTTCTGAAATGCTATTTTGGCCTGAGCTATTCTATTTTTTATTTCCGTAGTGCATCTTCCACCTGATATTATAGCATCCAAGTATTTCATGCTCTGCGCTTGCTTTATTTTTGTCTTGTTTATTTTTATGCTGCATGATGGTGATGATTGTTTCTTCGATATGACCATAACTTCTGTTTTCTTTTATTTAAACTCAGACCTGTTTTGATGCTTTTGTAAAGTGAGAAGAAATCAAATGACAGAACACAGTCTTGTCTGACTCCTTGTTATATATATTGGAACTGTCCTGTTTGATTGCTAATTCTTATGGCTGCTGTTTGTTGCCAATACATATTTTTAATGATTCTCAGATCTTTGCTTTCAATATTTAACTTCTCCAGCACATTGATTATTTTCACACGCTCTACTTTGTCAAATGTTTGTGCGTAGTCTATAAAGCACATGTTTAGATCTTTTTTACCTTAGAAAGAAGGTAATCTTTAGCTCTTTTTATCAATGTTCTCAACATATATATTGCATTACTGGTGCCGTTTCATTCCACAAATCCACATTGTTCCTCACTTAGTTCTAGTTTTATTTTGTTTCTTACATATTTCATGATGATTCTTAGTAATATTTTTGTCAATTGGCTCATGAGACTAATGGTGTTGTGGTCTTCGCAATCAGTGGTGCCTGACTTTTTTGGGATGGCTACAAAGATAAATTTTAGTAGATATTCTGTTGTGAGCCCACTGTTATATATGTCAATGAGAAGTTTTGCTATGTTCTGTACTCCCAGCTCTCTTAATGCATCTATCTCTTTGATTGTTATATATCAGGACCTAGAGCTTTGCCTCATTTCAGGTGCTGAATTGCCTTCTCCACTTCACTCTGCATTATTGGTGGTCCTGTACCTTTACTTGAATTGTTTAGCTCTAGTCTTTCATCATCATAGAGTTGACTGATATATTCTGACCATCTTTCCGTTATCTTTTCCTGTCCCATTATTATATTTCATTCTTTGATTTACACATCCTGAAACTTTGACTTAATTTCTTCCTGTTATTTCATTTAACTGATAGTGCATAAATTTTGTGTCTTTCTTTTGTTGTTTTTCCATTTCTTCACATTTCTGCTTTAACCATCCTTCCTTTGCTTCTCTGCACTTGTTTTGGATTTCCTTGTGCAGTCTTTTGTATGTTATTGTCTTTTGTTTATTAATTCTAGTATTTCTTCTTTCATTCATTTCTTTTTGTTGGTTTTTTTAGTCACTGTTATTACTTCTTTTGATGTTTGCTGAATTGAATTTTTGAGCATTTCCCACTGTTCCTCAATGCTCTGTATTTTCTCAATAGCATCATATTTATTTTGTACTATGGTGCTGTACTTCATCACTTTTTAGTCTATCTACTCTAAGCATATCTAGTAATTTCATATTCTTAGGGATTTTTGTGTCTTCAGCAGTTTTATTCTCATCTTTCCAACTACTGGTACATGGTCACTATTGCAATCTGCTTCTGGTCTTGTAGCAAATGTTAGGCCACTCCTGAATCTCTGTACCAGTCATCATCATCAAGTACCATGTCTGCTGGCATAGGTGATCATGTCTCTCCACAACTTTTGATCTCAACAGTTATTTATCATTTCTGTTGTTTACCTTCTGTCAAGCCATTCTCTTAAGCTGTCTGGTATCTTTTCTCTTTGACTCTTTGCTTCCCTCCATCTCTTCGTCCCTCAATTTTCCCAGTTGTCACAACACATTCCAGCTGTTCCCATCTCATTGAATGGCTTCTCAAATTATGATAAATAATGATTCTGTACAAGTACAAAATTGATTTGATTGTGTACTTTGTTGTCTGGGCTTTGCCATGTCCATAGTTGCCTTTTACAGTCACAGGGTGTTCAGGTGTTGTTTGAACCAGATGTAACCTATAATAATTTAATGGGGTCTTTGCTCAATCTATCCCCTCTCTCATTTTTCTCTCGTCACATTTTGCACTTTATGACTTTAGGTCCCTACCTTTGCATTGAAATACCCTAATATAAAAATTAGTTATTTCTAATTTCTTGGGATTTACACTCTACTCTTCCATTCAATATCATAATCATGGCCATCTCTGATCTCTTTAACTTAATCTCATTCAGTCATTGTAACTTTTAAAAAGGTGTCAATGATGATTGATGTCTAGTCTTCTTCTTCGCAGTTACTACAGTACTGGTGTAGTGTATTAGTAATATTTAAGTAAATAAGCTTGAATTATGTTGATATCAATATCCATTAATCTACCTCTCAATTTTACTCGCAGAATAAGAATAGAATTCTATCTGATACTGGCCAAAAGGTAACATCTCGATCGGTCGCCGGGTCGGTATAAAAATGTAATTAAATTTTGATTTGAACTGTCACACTACTCACTCACTACTACTACTACTTACTACTGTGGTAGTCACCGTAGAGACTAGAGGCGGCGTAGTCACGGTAGTCAGTATCAGTAATGTAGTGGACGAGTTCGTCTTATAATAATAATAATATAAATAAATTTATATCAATATTGAATAATATTCGATTCAAGGTTAACGGTGAGAGTGGTTGTTATATCACAACTGGAAATACAATAATGAAAATATGATCACAAAAAAAAACACAAAGAAATAATAGTTGAAAATGAACTAATGAAACTTGTGCCCACAACGTTGAAGTCAGCGCCAGAAGTGAGCCACCATGTTCTTGTGTGCCGGGTTCTAGTTTTTTTTTATCTCGCGGCCCATTCAATTTGATCAAATCTTCACCAAATATGCATTTGTCAGTTTAATTTTTTTTAAAATATTAATACAAAACAAAACTTTGCATAACAATTTAAATGAAGTCCTACTTTAGTTTATAGCTTATTTTATGTTAATCCAAATATGTTTGTACAATGCTTTTGAAATTATTTTGTTCCATTACATAATTTTATACGGCACTTCGTTCTTGATTTTAATTTATACAAGAATTGTTTTCTTTTCGTGAAAGTTCCCTTTGATCTTCTTGTCTTTGATTCGCTTCTCAGTCTGTCGGCGTTGAAATGAAATGCATTTTTAACATTGTTCTTTGGTTAGCCCCACTCATAGTACTGAGTACTGACGTAGCATGTTTAGCTTGAAACCATTTTTTTTAATATTCTGGAAAAATAATAATCGTCATCAGGTCGCATAGCCTTTGCAGAACTTTGCATTCACCACAGCATGTCTGAAAGAAACTGACTAGCCAGATCTCCCACAGGACTTTGCATTCACCACAGCCCGTCTGAAAGAATCTCTGTCTAGCCAGATCTCCCACAGAACAATTCAGAGGAAGAGGTATGTTTACAGCACTCGGAAAAAATGACAAATAATTAACAACAGAAAAAAAATATGGACCAAAGCAGGATCGTCCTAAATATTTGTCTGCAACTCAAGTATTCAGCCCTACCCTATCCTGGAGATACTTGTCTTAAAAGGAAAAATATTTCCGAGCTGTGATCGCAGCCTTATGCTATAGTCATGAGAACACCTTCGCGAAAAGACATTGTCCACGATAGCTAATTTTTTAGTTAGCTGAGTGGCAGTGTTCCCTAGCGTTTGGCTTTTTCGTGGCAAGGCGCTGTGCCACCGAGTACGTTTTCGATCCTGATTTGGTCCATATTTTTTTCTGTTGTTGATTAGTTGTCATTTTTTCCGAGTGCTGTAAACATACCTCTTCCTCTGAATTGATTCGCTGATTATCGCCTCGGCAGTTTCCCTCTATAATAATATTCATTGATTATTATTTGTCTCCCACATAACGATGCATTCCCCACAGCCAGTGTGAAAGAATCTCTGTCTCTAGCCAAATCTCCCACAGAACGTTGCATTCACCACAGCCCGTCTGAAAGAATCTCTGTCTCTAGTCAGATATCCCACAGAACGTTGCATTCACCACCGCCCGTCTGAAATAATCTCTGTCTCTAGTCAGATCTACCACAGAACGTTGCATTCACCACAGCCCGTCTGAAAGAATCTCTGTCTCTAGGCAGATTTCCCACAGAACGTCGCATTCACCACAGCCCGTTAAAAAATTGTATGTCTCTAGCCAGATCTCCCACTTTTTCTGTTGTCATGCTTAAGGTCTCATTGATGTCTTCAAACCACCTTCTTCTTGGTCTACCCCTGATGCGTCGCCCAGGAAACATGCCTTTCATTGTTGTTCTTTCCAGCCCACTATGTTTTTTAACGTGGCCATATTATGTTAATTTCTCTTGTAGAATAGTGTTTATAAGCCAGTTATTGCTATGTTTAAATCTTTAGTATGCCCCCATGTTTACAGAAGAATGTCGAGAATACCATGGACAGCTAAGAAGAGTAATGAAAACGTTCTGAAAGAGGCAAAAGGAAAAAGAGAGCTAATTTCCAATATTAGGAAGAAACAATCTTCATTTTTTGGCCATGTAATGAGAAGAGAACAACTGGAATATATTGTAACAACTGGGAAAATTGAGGGACGAAGAATAGAAGGAAGCAAAGAGAAAAGATACCAGACAGCTTAAGAGAATGACTAGGCAGAAGGACAACAACAGAAATGATAAATAACTGTCGAGATCGAAAGTTGTGGAGAGACATGATCACCTACACCAGCAGGCCCGGCACTTGATGATGATGTATATATTGTACTTTTCGTTATCCAAAGTATGTTATGGATTTTCTGCAACATTTTGCTTCGAATGAATCGATTTTCTTCCTTGCTGTTTGCGAGCTTGTCCATGAATCACAATTATCTGTTGGGAAGAAACATGTCTTCAGTAATTGTAATTGTACTACCTCTTTGGTATTGTACCACACGTACTTCATGGCCTTCAATTTTTGTGTTGCTATTACTAATATAAATCATCATCAAGTACCGGGTCTGCTGGCGTAGGTGATCATGTCTCTCCACAACTTTCGATCACGACAGTTATTTATCATTTCTCTTGTTGTCCTTCTGCCAAGCTGTTCTCTTAAGCTGTCTGATATCTTTTCTCTTTGCTTCCCTCTATCTCTTCGTCCCTCAATTTTCCCAGTTGTTACAATATATTCCAGCTGTTCTCTTCTCATTACATGACCAAAAAATGATGATTGTTTCTTCCTAATATTGGAAATTAGCTCTGTCTTTGCTTCAGCCTATTTCAGAACGTTTTCATTACTCTTCTTAGCTGTCCATGGTATTCTCAACATTCTTCAGTAAAACCACATTTCTACAGACTCCAGTGATTTTGTTGTCTTTTGTTTTAATTATTGTTGATTTTGTTTTAACTTTTGTTTGAATTAAAGTACGGTAACGTTCTGCATTTATTGTTTCATTAAAAAATATAGGTCCTATTATCCGCATACGACTTATAGCGCACCAGACTCCGACTTTTTGATCGTAAAGCGGCACTTGATGAAATTCATGGGGGTTTTCACTGCTCCACAGCCGATTGTTCTGACTGTTCACATAACCGGATAAATGGAACCATGCTTCATCTGTGAAGAAAGTGAAATCAAGGATTTCCTCACCTTCTTGGGCTAGAAAATTCTCAAACCACATACAATAATTAATTCTGGATTGGTGATCTAATTCTTTTAATTGAGGAACGACGGAAAATTTGTACGGATGTAACTTTAATTTTTTTTTTCAGAACTCTATGAACAGTACTGCTTGATTTGTGTACTTGTTGAGCCAGCTTTCTTATTGATTTGCCAGGACTCATTAGAATGCTGTCCTGGATGTTGAGAGATGTTATTTCAAGAACAGATGGTCTACCAGGACGGCTAACATCATGTACAGTGTACACTACCGGTGTTTTGAAATTTGATTATTAAATTACTCACAGTATTTCGATGAGGCACTGGTGTATCAGGAAATCTATTCACAAATTGTTCAACAACCCCATTCGAATACTTGCCGCCGTTACGGAACACATGCTCCACTATAAATACTCTTTCTTCAATCGTTAACACCATTGTAAGCCAGATCTATCATGTAGCAGTGATGTTTATATGAACACGTAAATGGTGCTTGAACTATTACGTCATACATAGATAAAATTTAGGTGCGTAATTATTTCAACAACAAAAAATGCACAGTCATTAAAGAGATACCCTATACTTTAGAAATTACACTTTTGAAATAATATGTTGGAAATTATACTTTAGAAATTATACTTTAGGAATAATACTTTAGAAATTATATTTTAGTAATTATGCTTAAGAAATAATACTTTAGAAATAATATTTTAGAAATAATACTTTAGAAAATATACTTTAGAAATTATATTTTAGAAATTATGCTTAAGAAATAATACTTTAGAAATAATATTTTAGAAATAATACTTTAGAAATTATACTTTAGAAATAATACTTTAGAAATTATACTTTACTTTAGAAATAATACTTTAGAAATTATACTTGAGAAATAATACTTGAGAAATTATACTTTATAAATTATACTTTAGAAATAATATTTTAGAAATAATACTTTACTTTAGAAATTATACTTTAGAAATAATACTGTAGAAATTATACTTTACTTTAGAAATAATACTTTAGAAATTATACTTTAGAAATAATACTTTAGAAATTTCACTTTAGAAATTATACTTTAGAAATTATACTTTAGAAATAATACTTTAGAAATTTCACTTTAGAAATTATACTTTAGAAATTATACTTTAGAAATAATACTTTAGAAATTTCACTTTAGAAATTATACTTTAGAAATTATACTTGAGAAATAATACTTTAGAAATTATACTTTAGAAATTACACTTTAGAAATTATACTTTAGAAATTATACTTGAGAAATAATACTTTAGAAATTATACTTTATAAATCATACTTATGAATACGTTGGAAAGGAGACGAAGGGAAATCTTACACTTCCTATTTGCTGTTGTGTCCTGGTTGTCACTGATGATTGTGGGATGCCACTAGTTGGTGTTTGCGTGACATGACATGACATGAAACGATATGACATGACACGACGTGACGTGACATGACATGACGTGACCGTCCGAACAGCTATTTCTTGTGTTGTCTCCGAAAGAAGCTCACTTCTTGTGTCACTCCCAGCATTTTCCTGACATCATTATTATTTGCGACCGTGTCCCTCGTTCTCACATTAAGATATGTTCCGACGGCACCTACTTTTACAAGTTGCCATCTTTCATTTATCCTTGGCTGTTGACACTAATAGATACAGTTATTGAAGAAAGTGAGAACAAGAGGACTCGGTTTTAGTGTAAAGAGAAGTAATGTTGGTCTCAGAACTGTTACCTGCAGTCTCCACTCATTTTCTCCATTCACATCTACTATAAATCATTTTTTTTATTTCTGCACGCTGAAGATTTCTCAGGCTAGAGGACAATAAGAGCTTTCCCATAGATTGCCGTAGTTGACTAACATCGACACAGATTGTCCTGATTTATGAATCCTATGTCATGATAAAGACACCAGACGTAGCTTAAACAGCAGATTTATGAACATTGCAGTTCGAAGTACAATCAAGTTGTAATATGTGATGTCAAGTTATATTTAGTCTTGACAGAGCAGAGCATACATGAAGATAAGTGCAGATAAAGAGCAACCATTGCATCATGAGCTCAACACAGGGACCGGTGTCAGGCTAAAAAGACGTAAATCATGGGTGGCCGAGCAGAAGATGTCATCAAACAGGTCTGTGGGCTTATCAATATCAACGCTGACGAGGAGTGGATACCGATGCCTACACCACTCAGAGGGACATTCTTGTTTATTGTCACACTCGACAGGAAATGTAGGAAACATGACTCAGTCGTGGTCAATGCGGAAGTCAACGATCTCATCTGGGATAACACCGATGAGAAAGATGCAGTCATCTATACAGACGATCTGTAATACGACACCAAGGAAGCGCATGGGCATTTACAGCACGACATCATGTATTGTAGAACATTAAGTAAGACAGTCACAGTTTGCTACAATCATGTATGATCGAACATTAAGTAAGGCAGTCACAGTTTGCTACAATCATGTATGGTAGAATATTAAGTAAGGCAGTCACAGTTTGCTACACTCATGTATGGTAGAACATTAAGTAAGACAGTCACAGTTTGCTACAATCATGTATGGTAGAACATTAAGTAAGACAGTCACAGTTTGCTACAATCATGTATGATCGAACATTAAGTAAGGCAGTCACAGTTTGCTACAATCATGTATGGTAGAACATTAAGTAAGGCAGCCACAGTTTGCTACAATCATGTATGGTAGAACATTAAGTAAGACAGTCATAGTTTGCTACAATCATGTATGGTAGAACATTAAGTAAGACAGTCACAGTTTCCTACAATCATTTATGGTAGAACATTATGTAAGGCAGTCACAGTTTGCTACAATCATGTATGATCGAACATTAAGTAAGGCAGTCACAGTTTGCTACAATCATGTATGGTAGAACATTAAGTAAGGCAGTCACAGTTTGCTACAATCATGTATGGTAGAACATTAAGTAAGGCAGTCACAGTTTGCTACAACCATGTATGGTAGAACATTAAGTAAGGCAGTCACAGTTTGCTACAGTCATGTATGGTAGAACATTAAGTAAGGCAGTCACAGTTTGCTACACTCATGTATGGTAGAACATTAAGTAAGGCAGTCACAGTTTGCTACAATCATGTATGGTAGAACATTAAGTAAGGCAGTCACAGTTTGCTACAACCATGTATGGTAGAACATTAAGTAAGGCAGTCACAGTTTGCTACAATCATGTATGGTAGAACATTAAGTAAGGCAGTCACAGTTTGCTACACTCATGTATGGTAGAACATTAAGTAAGACAGTCACAGTTTGCTACAATCATGTATGGTAGAACATTAAGTAAGGCAGTCACAGTTTGCTACAACCATGTATGGTAGAACATTAAGTAAGGCAGTCACAGTTTGCTACAACCATGTATGGTAGAACATTAAGTAAGGCAGTCACAGTTTGCTACAATCATGTATGGTAGAACATGAAGTAAGGCAGTAACAGTTTGCTACAATCATGTATGGTAGAACAATAAGCAATTTTTAGCTCGTTAATTTGTTAGTTATTAGTTCGTTAGTTATTAGTTCGTTAGTTATTAGTTCGTTAGTTATTAGTTCGTTAGTTTGTTAGTTATTAGTTCGTTAGTTTGTTAGTTATTAGTTTGTTAGTTATTAGTTCGTTAGTTATTAGTTCGTTAGTTATTAGTTCGTTAGTTTGTTAGTTATTAGTTCGTTAGTTATTAGTTCGTTAGTTTGTTAGTTATTAGTTCGTTAGTTTGTTAGTTATTAGTTCGTTAGTTTGTTAGTTATTAGTTCGCTAGTTAGTTAGTTATTAGTTCGTTAGTTATTAGTTTGTTAGTTATTAGTTCGTTAGTTTTTTAGTTATTAGTTCGTTAGTTTGTTAGTTATTAGTTCGTTGGTTAGTTATTAATTCGTTAGTTTGTTAGTTATTAGTTCGTTGGTTAGTTATTTAGTTTGTTAGTTATTAGCTTGCACCAGATTGCTGCTGTCAACTCATCGACAAATCAGTAGTTCTGTTTTCCTGTAAATGTGTTGCTGTTTAGCGTTGTTTTAATTAAATGAGCTGATATTACATTTAATTTTAGAAACAAAAAGTTGGTCAGGTTTAACATTTACACTAGAGAGAATGATGTAGCTATATATAGAAACGGGAGTTCCCACTTGAATGGGAGGTAGAAGCAATCTCATAGAGCAAAGGAGATCTTGTTTTTGTGAACTACTTCCGGTATGAGAACGGTGGTTGAGGCAGTTGTTGTTGCTATGAGATCGTGGTGTCTGACAACAGTGTTTGAGTCCAGCTCTTAGTCCATGACTAAACGGTACGAGTAGTCCCCGAGTAAACAGTATATGGAATTTGGATGAATCTACCACATGGCGACAAGAGTTGTTTTGGAGGTCACTGTAATGTGAAAGCTAGAGTTTGGAGAGGTAGTGGTGTCTCCCTACGATCGTTTATTGCATGGAGACACCGTGAACGATGACGGTGCAGTTTTGGAACTCAGATAATCGGGAGTCAGTCTTGCTGAAAGCAGAATGAAGCTACTGGAAGGACAGATCAGAATTATGGAAAGTCAGCCACTACAGGATGTGTCAGCGTCTATACTTTGCATCATTCACTGGGATGTTCTAGATCTGAGGTCAACGTTTTTTTTTTGTGTAATGCTACAAGAGTTGTTCGTCCTTGATACTTTCTAGAATATGCAGTCTTCAACAAGTGATTTGAAGCTATTCTCCATTGACAAGGTCTGCAGCGATGACTACGTTCTGTACTGAATAGTCAATTTAAAAAAAAAAAAGTAAAGAGCCCCGTCACGCCAAGTGGCGTATAGGGACTATTGGTGTTAGTGACCATAATTGTAACAGACCCTCGGCACATGATTTTTGGGGTAATGTGGTCGGTATTATGACCAGCTGCAGCTTTACTTTCACAGGAAAAAAATCCGGTACCCATTTAAGGCTGGGTGAACCTGGCAGCCGTCGGTCTGGATCGAACCCGATCTCTTGTCCATTGTAGTCCAGTTCACTAACCAGCGAGCTATCGCAGCTCCCGAAAAGTCAGTACTTTGTGCAAAAATATGTGAACTGCAACAACGCATTGTGAGTTGAATTGTTTGGTTGAGTGATAGAACTTTGTGGCACTGAGTTGTTATAACTACTAAATGTAACACTCCAGAAATGTCACTCAAATCAGCATTTATTGACACAAGCTCATACACACTAACGTATGGTCATCGCACGACCGCCGGCTATGACTGTCATGAACATTTACAAATAACAACTGTCATTAACATTCACATACATAACAACTGTCATGAACATTTACAAATAACAACTGTCATTAACATTCACATACATAACAACTGTCATGAACATTTACAAATAACAACTGTCATTAACATTCACATACATAACAACTGTCATGAACATTTACAAACATAACAACTGTCACGAACATTTACAAACAACAACTGTCATTAACATTCACATACATAACAACTGTCATGAACATTTACAAACATAACAACTGTCATGAACATTTACAAACACAACAACTGTCATTAACATCTACAAACATAACAACTGTCATGAACATTTACAAACATAATAACTGTCATTAACATTTACAAACATAACAATTGTCATTAACATTTACAAACACAACAACTGTCATAAACATTTACAAACATAACAACTGTCATTACCATTTACAAACACAACAACTGTCATAAACATTTACAAACATAACAACTGTCATTAACATTTACAAACATAACAACTGCCATGAACATTTACAAACATAACACAGACCAAATTCAACAATTGGGTACAACTACATTTTTTGTTTTGGTTTTTAGAATCAACTTTCTCTGAAATGAAAACATCAACAATCCATATTTTTCTTATTTAAAAATAAATATTTTTCGTTGATCTTTTATTTGTGCCTTGTCCAAAGAGATTTTTCTCTGTATGTAGCAGACATGGCAATGAAACAGTCAAGAAGATTGTTAACACAGCAACACAATGCACTAAAAATACAAAATAACATAAAATAAAGTAAAATAGCTCAACGCAAACATGAGTATCGTTCAAATTTTAGATTGTTTTTTGACATTTGTCTCTCCAGGGTGTTTGACATTTGTCTCTCCAGGGTGTTTGACATTTGATTTTTGGAAAAATGACAAATAATCAACAACAGAAAAAAAAAAACGAAGAACAATATATGGTCCGAAGCAAGATCGAACCCATACTCTTTGGCATAGCGCCTTGCCACGAGAAGCCAAACGCTAGGGAACATTGATTTGTCCGTGTTCACTACTTCGCTGAGTTGGCCGTGCTCCCTAGCGTTTGGCTTCTCGTGGCAAAGCGCTGTGCCAAGGAGTACGGGTTCGATTCTGCTTCGGACCATATATTGTTCTTTGTCTTTTTTGTTCTGTTGTTGATTATTTGTCATTTTTTCCAAGTGCTGTAAACATACCTCCTCCTCCTCCTATGATTCGCTGAATTATCGCCTCAGACGTTTCTCTCTATAATAACATTAATTTATTAACATTTGTCTCTCCAGTGTGTTTGAAATTTGTCTCTGCAGTGTGTTTGACATTTGTCCCCCCAGTGTGTTTAACATTTGTCTCTGCAGTGTGTTTGACATTTGTCTCTGCAGGGTGTTTGACATTTGTCTCTGCAGTGTGTTTTAAATTTGTCTCTGCAGTGTGTTTGATCTGGAGTTTGTCATCAAAGAAAAACTACATTAAAACAAAATCTAATATTTGTCTAACACAGAATGCAAAAGAGAAAACATTATCTGATATTTGTCTACAGTAGAATGCAAAGAGAAAACATTACTCCATGTCTGTCTATAGTAGAATGCAAAGAGAAAACATTACTCCAAGTCTGTCTACAGTAGAATGTAAAGAGGAAACATTACTCCATGTCTGTCTACAGTAGAATGCAAAGAGAAAACATTGCTCCATGTCTGTCTACAGTAGAATGCAAAGAGAAAACATTGCTCCATGTCTGTCTACAGTAGAATGCAAAGAGAAAACATTGCTCCATGTCTGTATACAGTAGAATGCAAAGAGAAAACATCATCTGATATCAGTCTGCAGTAGGATGCAAAAAGAAAACATCATCTGATATTAGTCTGCAGTAGGATGCAAAAGAAAACATCATCTGATATTAGTCTGCAGTAGGATGCAAAAAGAAAACATCATCTGATATTAGTCTGCAGTAGGATGCAAAAAGAAAACATCATCTGATATTAATCTGCAGTAGGATGCAAAAAGAAAACATCATCTGATATTTGCTTACAGTAGAAAGCAAAGAGAAAATGTTATCCGATATTTCATAGAGCAGAAAGCAAACAGAAAATGATTGTCTAGTGTAGATGGCCGCTTAGTCGAATCAGGTCACGACTAGTGGCATTTTTGCTGCAATGTGATTTCAAGTTATTCTTTCTGGTATATATTTTTGTTTATAGAGACAGTGACAGTCCGGTCGCATTCACCTGACCACAAAGTCAACATGGTTTTGGCGCCCGTGCGCTGAGATTGTGTCGCAGCGACTGGCCGAGGAGTGTAGTGAAACGGTCACGGCTTTGCCCTGGGACGGGGTGTGTGATCTGTGTGCGACTACCAATTTGTCACCAGCTGGACTTCAGTCAAATCGAGTGTTTCACCAAAGTAGAGGTCTCACTTTATTTGTTGGGACAGCGATACGCCTACTGATCATGAAGTCTACACCGGAACTGACGCGAGGCGCAAAGAGATTATGCGCTAGTGACAGCTGTTACTGCGACCCGGAAGTGTCCATTTTGAGCTGCTCGCCATTTGTGCAGAATGCAGCGTGTTCAATAGTACAGTATTAACGTAAAAACGCGTCATTTTTACAGAAATCTGTAGGGCAGTATGGACAATCAGGATGTGCACTTTGTTGGTTGCTGGGACGGGGGATGAACAGATATGGGAATAATCCACCTGCAGTGAAGCCATTGCCGTTCGTTTTAATGTCTAATTTTCGTTTACTGTAGAAATAAAACATCAGATGTTTGTCTATAATAGAGAGCAAAGAGAAAACATCCGATGTTTGTCTACAACAGAGAGCAAAGAGAAAACATCCGATGTTTGTCTACAATAGAGAGTAACAAGAAAACATCCGATGTTTGTCTACAACAGAGAGCAAAGAGAAAACATCCGATGTTTGTCTACAACAGAGACTAACAAGAAAACATTCGATGTTTGTCTACAACAGAGAGCAAAGAGAAAACATCCGATGTTTGTCTACAATAGAGAGTAACAAGAAAACATTCGATGTTTGTCTACAATAGAGAGCAAAGAGAAAACATCCGATGTTGTCTACAACAGAGAGCAAAGAGAAAACATCCGATGTTTGTCTACAATAGAGAGTAACAACAAAACATTCGATGTTTGTCTACAATAGAGACTAACAAGAAAACATTCGATGTTTGTCTACAATAGAGAGCAAAGAGAAAACATCCGATGTTTGTCTACAATAGAGAGTAACAAGAAAACATTCGATGTTTGTCTACAATAGAGAGTAACAAGAAAACATCCGATGTTTGTCTACAACAGAGAGCAAAGAGAAAACATTCGATGTTTGTCTACAACAGAGAGTAACAAGAAAACATTCGATGTTTGTCTTCAATAGAGAGCAAAGAGAAAACATTCGATGTTTGTCTACAATAGAGAGTAGCAAGAAAACATTCGATGTTTGTCTACAATAGAGACTAACAAGAAAACATTCGATGTTTGTCTACAATAGAGAGCAAAGAGAAAACATCCGATGTTTGTCTACAATAGAGAGTAACAAGAAAACATCCGATGTTTGTCTACAACAGAGAGCAAAGAGAAAACATCCGATGTTTGTCTACAATAGAGACTAACAAGAAAACAACCGATGTTTATCTACAATAGAGAGCAAAGAGAAAACATTCGATGTTTGTCTACAATAGAGAGTAACAAGAAAACATTCGATGTTTGTCTACAATAGAGACTAACAAGAAAACATTCGATGTTTGTCTACAATAGAGAGCAAAGAGAAAACATCCGATGTTTGTCTACAATAGAGAGTAACAAGAAAACATCCGATGTTTGTCTACAACAGAGAGCAAAGAGAAAACATCCGATGTTTGTCTACAATAGAGACTAACAAGAAAACAACCGATGTTTATCTACAATAGAGAGCAAAGAGAAAACATTTGATGTTTGTCTACAATAGAGAGTAACAAGAAAACATTCGATGTTTGTCTACAATAGAGAGCAAAGAGAAAACATCAGATGTTTGTCTACAATAGAGAGTAACAAGAAAACATTGGATGTTTGTCTACAATAGAGAGCAAGAGAAAACATCCGATGTTTGTCTACAATAGAGATTAACAAGAAAACATCCGATGTTTGTCTACAACAGAGAGCAAAGAGAAAACATCCGATGTTTGTCTACAATAGAAAGTAACAAGAAAACATCTGATGTTTGTCTACAATAGAGAGCAAAGAGAAAACATTCGATGTTTGTCTACAATAGAGAGTAACAAGAAACCATCCGATTTTTGTCTACAATAGAGAGTAACAAGAAAACATTCGATGTTTGTCTACAATAGAGAGCAAAGAGAAAACATTCGATGTTTGTCTACAATAGAGAGTTACAAGAAAACATCCGATGTTTGTCTGCAACAGAGAGCAAAGAGAAAACATCCGATGTTTGTCTACAATAGAGAGTTACAAGAAAACATCCGATGTTTGTCTACAACAGAGAGCAAAGAGAAAACATTCGATGTTTGTCTACAATAGAGAGTTACAAGAAAACATCCGATGTTTGTCTACAACAGAGAGCAAAGAGAAAACATCCGATGTTTGTCTACAATAGAGAGCCAAGAGAAAACAACCGATGTTTGTCTACAATAGAGAGCAAAGAGAAAACATCCGATGTTTGTTTACAATAGAGAGCAAAAAGAAAACATCCTATGTTTGTCTACAATAGAGACTAACAAGAAAACAACCGATGTTTATCTACAATAGAGAGCAAAGAGAAAACATTCGATGTTTGTCTACAATAGAGAGTAACAAGAAAACATTCGATGTTTGTCTACAATAGAGAGCAAAGAGAAAACATCAGATGTTTGTCTACAATAGAGAGTAACAAGAAAACATTCGATGTTTGTCTACAATAGAGAGCAAAGAGAAAACATCCGATGTTTGTCTACAACAGAGAGCAAAGAGAAAACATCCGATGTTTGTCTACAATAGAGAGTAACAAGAAAACATTCGATGTTTGTCTACAATAGAGAGCAAAGAGAAAACATCCGATGTTTGTCTACAATAGAGAGTAACAAGAAAACATCTGATGTTTGTCTACAATAGAGAGTAACAAGAAACCATCCGATTTTTGTCTACAATAGAGAGTAACAAGAAAACATTCGATGTTTGTCTACAATAGAGAGCAAAGAGAAAACATCCGATGTTTGTCT
The DNA here is from genome assembly GCA_032433765.1 of Megaustenia siamemsis. Lineage (NCBI taxonomy): Eukaryota > Metazoa > Mollusca > Gastropoda > Stylommatophora > Ariophantidae > Megaustenia > Megaustenia siamemsis. The sequence continues at coordinate 77,233,420 of JAVIAB010000106.1, read as the reverse complement.
ACAATAGAGAGTTACAAGAAACATCCGATGTTTGTCTGCAACAGAGAGCAAAGAGAAAACATCCGATGTTTGTCTACAATAGAGAGTTACAAGAAAACATCCGATGTTTGTCTACAACAGAGAGCAAAGAGAAAGCATTCGATGTTTGTCTACAATAGAGAGTAACAAGAAAACATCCGATGTTTGTCTACAACAGAGAGCAAAGAGAAAACAACCGATGTTTGTCTACAATAGAGAGTAACAAGAAAACATCCTATGTTTGTCTACAATAGAGAGCAAAGAGAAAACAACCGATGTTTGTCTACAATAGAGAGCAAAGAGAAAACATCCGATGTTTGTCTACAACAGAGAGCAAAGAGAAAACAACCGATGTTTGTCTACAATAGAGAGCAAAGAGAAAACATCCGATGTTTGTTTACAATAGAGAGCAAAGAGAAAACATCCTATGTTTGTTTACAATAGAGAGCAAAGAGAAAACATCCGATGTTTGTCTACAATAGAGAGCAAAGAGAAAACATCCGATGTTTGTTTACAATAGAGAGCAAAGAGAAAACATCCGATGTTTGTTTACAATAGAGTGCAAAGAGAAAACATCCGATGTTTGTTTACATTAGAGAGCAAAGAGAAAACATCCGATGTTTGTCTACAATAGAGAGCAAAGAGAAAACATCCGATGTTTGTTTACAATAGAGAGCAAAGAGAAAACATCCGATGTTTGTCTACAATAGAGTGCAAAGAGAAAACATCCGATGTTTGTTTACAATAGAGAGCAAAGAGAAAACATCCGATGTTTGTTTACAATAGAGAGCAAAGAGAAAACATCCGATGTTTGTCTACAATAGAGTGCAAAGAGAAAACAACCGATGTTTGTTTACAATAGAGTGCAAAGAGAAAACATCCGATGTTTGTCTACAATAGAGAGCAAAGAGAAATCATTACCGTATTTGTCATAGGTATAAAGAATAAAGTACGAGGGGTCATTGGGAAGTTCCCGAGTAGAAATAATCGTGATGTAACCACTCGACATTGGTGTGAAAAATCTGAAGGTCATTTCTTGCAACTTCACTGAATCTGTGTGTCGCAACGTGTTGTCTACACACCGTCAACTTCTACACGCTATTTTCCGACCTCGTCTATGGACCTCGATGAAATGAGTCCAATAGTTGAGAAATAAAGTCTCGCAACGCTTTTCCAGCAAACTCGAGAAATCCGCTACCTAATCCCGGAAATGTTTCTCCAGGCCTTTGCTGGATATTAGTGAAGTCGAACACAGGTCTGTGGTAGCTACGCCTGGGTCGTCAAATGTTGTTCAAGAAGACAATTCTCAGGGCGTCAGGTCGCAAAACGCCGGAGTATATAACCGGCATAAGAAATCTGATTTCCTGTCACGACTGGAAAGTTAATTCTAATGCCCAAGTTAGCCATGGCAGCACTGCTGGGAAGTAAATTCTAATGCTCAAGTTAACTCAGGCAGCACGGCTGGGAAGTAAATTCTAATGCTCAAGTTAACTCAGGCAGCACTGCTGGGAAGTAAATTCTAATGCTCAAGTTAACTCAGGCAGCACTGCTAGGAAGTAAATTCTAATGCGCAAGTTAACTCAGGCAGCACTGCTGGGAAGTAAATTCTAATGCCCAAGTTAGCCAAGGCAGCACGGCTGGGAAGTAAATTGTAATGCTCAAGTTAGCCACGGCAGCACTGCTGGGAAGTAAATTCTAATGCTCAAGTTAGCCAAGGCAGCACTGCTGGGAAGTAAATTCTAATGCCCCAGTTAGTCAAGGCAGCACTGCTGGGAAGTAAATTCTAATGCTCAAGTTAACTCAGGCAGCACTGCTGGGAAGTAAATTCTAATGCTCAAGTTAACTCAGGCAGCACTGTTAGGAAGTTAATTCTAATGCCCAAGTTAGCCATGGCAGCACTGTTGGGAAGTAAATTCTAATGCCCAAGTTAACTCAGGCAGCACTGTTGGGAAGTAAATTCTAATGCTCAAGTTAACTCAGGCAGCACTGTTGGGAAGTAAATTCTAATGCTCAAGTTAACTCAGGCAGCACTGCTGGGAAGTAAATTCTAATGCTCAAGTTAAGTCAGGCAGCACTGCTGGGAAGTAAATTATAATGCTCAAGTTAACTCAGGCAGCACGGCTGGGAAGTAAATTCTAATGCTCAAGTTAACTCAGACAGCACGGCTGGGAAGTAAATTCTAATGCCCCAGTTAGCCAAGGCAGCACGACTGTGAAGTAAATTCTAATGCCCCCAGTTAGCCAAGGCAGCACGACTGTGAAGTAAATTCTAATGCCCAAGTTAGCCAAGGCAGCACGACTGTGAAGTAAATTCTAATGCCCCAGTTAGCCAAGGCAGCACGACTGTGAAGTAAATTCTAATGCCCCAGTTAGCCAAGGCAGCACGACTGTGAAGTAAATTCTAATGCCCCCAGTTAGCCAAGGCAGCACGACTGTGAAGTAAATTCTAATGCCCAAGTTAGCCAAGCAGCACGACTGTGAAGCAAATTCTAATGCCCCAGTTAGCCAAGGCAGCACGACTGTGAAGTAAATTGTAATGCCTAAGTTAGCCAAGGCTTCACTGTAAACAGGCCAAGCAGAAACATTATGTTAAGCCAATGTTAAGACTTCACTAGATTGCATTGTTTCAACAACAAACCTATATATGGGTTGCACAACAATTTTGACTAAAGTCTTAAACATATATTTATATGTAGCTGCAAATATAATTCAACAATGAGAAAGGCAGTTTGTTTCACACTTTTCTAGGGGTCACAAGCTGATGAGAAGATCGTTATGTGAACAATCACCGCTTGGGCGGACTGTCGGCAGCTTGTCTGACTCGCTCATGGACTTGTTCAGTTCCACACGTGCCTTGCGAACCATGAACCACAAGAGGACCACAGTTACCACAATCTAGAATATACGATGGATCAGTTGATCGTTTTTATATTAGCAAAACAAATACTCTCGCAGAATTTCAACTAAATGCCTTCATCTATAATTTCAATCATCTGTAATATTTACAAAAATAAAAACACCATCATACTTTTACTGCAAAGTCACTCTCTGATTATTATAAATTCATGGACTTCCAGACACAAGGGAAAACTCTACCTGAAGAACAAAGCATGAATGTTCTGTATAATGTACCCTCCTACTCAGAAAGAATTCCTCCAACATACACACCGTCCCTTCACTCTCAAGCAGGTGAAATCAATGTCCCAATTAAAGAAAAGTTTTAAGTTAAGTGAAACAACTCACTTGTTGCCATAAAACACTGTTCTATAAGACAATAACTGAAATGACTCATTTGTTGTTCTAAAAACACTGTGTTATAAGACAATAACTGAACCGACTCACTTGTTGCCCTAAAACACTGTGTTATAAGACAATAACTGAACCGACTCACTTGTTGCCCTAAAACACTGTGTTATAAGACAATAACTGAACCGACTCACTTGTTGCCCTCAAACACTGTGTTATAAGACAATAACTGAACCGACTCACTTGTTGCCCTAAAACACTGTGTTATAAGACAATAACTGAACCGACTCACTTGTTGCCCTAAAACACTGTGTTATAAGACAATAACTGAACCGACTCACTTGTTGCCCTCAAACACTGTGTTATAAGACAATAACTGAACCGACTCACTTGTTGCCCTAAAACACTGTGTTATAAGACAATAACTGAACCGACTCACTTGTTGCCCTAAAACACTGTGTTATAAGACAATAACTGAACCGACTCACTTGTTGCCCTAAAACACTGTGTTATAAGACAATAACTGAACCGACTCACTTGTTGCCCTAAAACACTGTGTTATAAGACAATAACTGAACCGACTCAGTTGTTGCCCTCAAACACTGTGTTATAAGACAATAACTGAACCGACTCACTTGTTGCCCTAAAACACTGTGTTATAAGACAATAACTGAACCGACTCACTTGTTGCCCTAAAACACTGTGTTATAAGACAATAACTGAACCGACTCACTTGTTGCCCTAAAACACTGTGTTATAAGACAATAACTGAACCGACTCACTTGTTGCCCTCAAACACTGTGTTATAAGACAATAACTGAACCGACTCACTTGTTGCCCTAAAACACTGTGTTATAAGACAATAACTGAACCGACTCACTTGTTGCCCTAAAACACTGTGTTATAAGACAATAACTGAACCGACTCACTTGTTGCCCTAAAACACTGTGTTATAAGACAATAACTGAACCGACTCACTTGTTGCCCTAAAACACTGTGTTATAAGACAATAACTGAACCGACTCAGTTGTTGCCCTCAAACACTGTGTTATAAGACAATAACTGAACCGACTCACTTGTTGCCCTAAAACACTGTGTTATAAGACAATAACTGAACCGACTCACTTGTTGCCCTCAAACACTGCGCTATAAGACAATAACTTAACTGACTCACTTGTTGTTCTAAAACACTGTGCTATAAGACAATAACTGAACCAACTCACTTGTTGTTATAAAACACTGTGCTATAAAACAATAACTGAACAGACTCACTTGTTACCATAAAACACTGTGCTATAAGACAATAACTGAACCAACTCACTTGTTGTTCTAAAACACTGACTGTGCTATAAGACAATAACTGAACTGACTCACTTGTAGCTCTAAAAGACTGTGCTATAAGACAATAAATGAACTGAATCACTTGTAGCTCTAAAAGACTGTGCTATAAGACAATAACTGAATCAACTCACTTGTTACCCTAAAACACTGTGCTATAAGACAATAACTGAACCAACTCACTTGTTGTTCTAAAACACTGACTGTGCTATAAGACAATAACTGAACCAACTCACTTGTTGCCCTAAAACATTGTGCTATAAGACAATAAATGAACTGACTAACTTGTTCTAAAACACTGTGCTATAAGACAATAACTGAACTGACTCACTTGTTGTTCTAAAACACTGTGCTATAAGACAATAACTGAACCAACTCACTTGTTGTTCTAAAACACTGTGCTATAAGACAATAATTGAACCAACTCACTTGTTGTTCTAAAACACTGTGCTATAAGACAATAACTGAACTGACTCACTTGTTATCCTAAAACAATGTGCTATAAGACAATAATTGAACAAACTCACTTGTTGTTCTAAAACACTGTGCTGTAAGACAATAATTGAACCAACTCACTTGTTGTTCTAAAACACTGTGCTATAAGACAATAACTTAACTGACTCACTTGTTGCCCTAAAACACTGTGCTATAAGACAATAACTGAACTGACTCACTTGTTGCCCTAAAACACTGTGCTATAAGACAATAACTGAACTGACTCACTTGTTGCCCTAAAACACTGTGCTATAAGACAATAACTGAACTGACTCACTTGTTGCCCTAAAACACTGTGCTATAAGACAATAACTGAACTGACTCACTTGTTGTTATAAAACGCTGTGCTATAAGACAATAACTGAACTGACTCACTTGTTGTCCTAAAACACTGTGCTATAAGACAGTAACTGAACTGATTCACTTGTTGTTCTAAAACACTGTTCTGTAAGACAATAACTGAACTGACTCACTTGTTGTTCTAAAACACTGTGCTATAAGACAATAACTTAACTGACTCACTTGTTATTCTAAAACACTGTGCTGAAAGACAATAACTGAACTGACTCACTTGTTGCCCTAAAACACTGTGATATAAGACAATAACTGAACTGACTCACTTGTTGTTCTAAAACACAGTTCTGTAAGACAATAACTGAACTGACTCACTTGTTTCCCTAAAACACTGTGCTGTAAGACAATAACTGAACTGACTCACTTGTTGCACCAAAACACTGTGCTATAAGACAATAACTGAACTGACTCACTTGTTGCCCTAAAACACTGTGCTGTAAGACAATAACTGAACTGACTCACTTGTTGCCCTAAAACACTGTGATATAAGACAATAACTGAACTGACTCACTTGTTGTTCTAAAACACTGTGCTGTAAGACAATAACTGAACTGACTCACTTGTTGCCCTGAAACACTGTGCTATAAGACAATAACTTAACTGACTCACTTGTTATTATAAAACGCTGTGCTACAAGACAATAACTGAACCAACTCACTTGTTGCTCTAAAACACTGTGCTATAAGACAGTAACTGAACTGACTCACTTGTTGTTTTAAAACACTGTGCTATAAGACAATAACTGAACCAACTCACTTGTTGTTCTAAAACACTGTGCTATAAAACAATAACTGAACAGACTCACTTGTTACCCTAAAACACTGTGCTATAAGACAATAACTGAACCAACTCACTTGTTGTTCTAAAACACTGACTGTGCTATAAGACAATAACTGAACCAACTCACTTGTTGCCCTAAAACACTGTGCTATAAGACAATAAATGAACTGACTAACTTGTTCTAAAACACTGTGCTATAAGACAATAACTGAACCAACTCACGTGTTGCCCTAAAACACTGTGCTATAAGACAATAACTGAACTGACTCACTTGTTGTTCTAAAACACTGTGCTATAAGACAATAACTGAACCTACTAACTTGTTGCCCTAAAACACGGTGCTATAAGACAATAAATGAACCAACTCACTTGTTGCCCCAAATACTGCGCTATAAGACAATAACTTAACTGGCTCACTTGTTGTTCTAAAACACTGTTCTGTAAGACAATAACTGAACTGACTCACTTGTTGTTCTAAAACACTGTTCTGTAAGACAATAACTGAACTGACTCACTTGTTGCCCTAAAACACTGTGCTGTAAGACAATAACTGAACTGACTCACTTGTTGCCCCAAAACACTGTGCTATAAGACAATAACTGAACTGACTCACTTGTTGCCCCAAACACTGTGCTATAAGACAATAACTGAACTGACTCACTTGTTGCCCCAAAACACTGTGCTGTCAGACAATAGCTGAACTGACTCACTTGTTGCCCCACAACACTGTGCTGTAAGACAATAACTGAACTGACTCACTTGTTGCCCCAAAACACTGTGCTGTAAGACAATAACTGAACTGACTCACTTGTTGCCCCAAAACACTGTGCTATAAGACAATAACTGAAGTGACTCACTTGTTGCCCCAAAACACTGTGCTATAAGACAATAACTGAACTGACTCACTTGTTGCCCTAAAACACTGTTCTGTAAGACAATAACTGAACTGACTCATATGTTGCCTCAAAACACTGTGCTATAAGACAATAACTGAACTGGCTCACTTGTTGCCCCAAAACACTGTGCTATAAGACAATAACTGAACTGACTCACTTGTTGCCCCAAAACACTGTGCTATAAGACAATAACTGAACTGACTCATTTGTTGCCCCAAAACACTGCTGTCAGACAATAACTGAACTGACTCACTTGTTGCCCTAAAACACTGTGCTATAAGACAATAACTGAACTGACTCACTTGTTGCCCCACAACACTGTGCTGTAAGACAATAACTGAAGTGACTCACTTGTTGCCCCAAAACACTGTGCTGTAAGAAAATAACTGAACTGACTCACTTGTTGCCCCAAAACACTGTGCTATAAGACAATAACCGAACCGACTCACTTGTCGCCCTAAAACACTGTGCTATAAGACAATAACTGAAATGACTCATTTGTTGTTCTAAAATACTGTGTTATAAGACAATAACTGAAATGACTCATTTGTTGTTCTAAAATACTGTGTTATAAGACAATAACTGAAATGACTCATTTGTTGTTCTAAAATACTGTGTTATAAGACAATAACTGAAATGACTCATTTGTTGTTCTAAAATACTGTGTTATAAGACAATAACTGAAATGACTCATTTGTTGTTCTAAAATACTGTGTTATAAGACAATAACTGAAATGACTCATTTGTTGTTCTAAAATACTGTGTTATAAGACAATAACTGAAATGACTCATTTGTTGTTCTAAAATACTGTGTTATAAGACAGGAACTGAACCAACTCACCTGACCTCCGAAAATGCAGAAACTGACCAGACTGCCGCTGTCTGAAGACATCAGTTCCTGGATGTTCCTGAGAGACGAGCCCATGTAACAGTTGAGCACTGTCATAGGGGCAATACCACCAGTGCTGGATATCAGATAGCGCCAGAGGGAAATGCTGGACAGCTGTTGGATAACATTGGAATGACATCATAACACCATTATTAAGTTTGTTGTCATATTTCTTATCAAGTTTGTGTCTTCTTTATCTCTTTCTTTCTTTCTTTCTTTCTTATCTTTTCTTTCTTTTTTTGTTCTTTCTTTCTTTCTTTTTTCTTTCTTTCCTTTCTTTCTTTCTTTCCATCCTTTCTTTCTGCTTCCCACTACCCTTATCTATGTCTCTATATCCTATAAAATATATGTATAGGCTCATCCCTCCCCTACTTTTCATTACTCCCTCAGCCCATCGACTAGCATCGCTATGCTGCTACATTAAATTAAGTATACTTGCTATTTTGTTGTTGTATTAGGATCTATTTTCCTGTATCTGACGAAGGCCTTTCCCGAAACGTCAGAGTTTGTTTATTCTATCAGTAAATGTAGCTGTTTTATACCATTTTATATTTATTTTCCATGTTAATATGTGTAACTGATTAGCAAAGTTAACAAATTCAGTCCATTCTCCGTTCCTGCATCGATGGATAGAATGATCCGAGAGAAACACTCTACAAGGTCTGCCAGAGATGCAGAACTGTGATTCAGTGGAGTCCATCTCACTGCAATATTTCTAAAACGATGAGGCAAACAGGCTTTCAAAGGAGGGTAGCAAATTACAGCGGCCAGATACAAGTACAACTTGTGAGGAATCAATGAGGTTTGTCAGGAACAAATACATGAACTAATGGAATACAGAACACCAGGGCCACCAGAAAAAAAATGATGCCTACTTCCAGCTAAACAGAAAAGAACAAGTAACAATGTTCAGACTCCGAACAGCCACAACAGATTGAAGTACCACCTTTCTACACCCTAAAGATAAGAAGATTTGATGGATGTGACAGTGGGACAGACAAAATGACTGCTGAACATCTGTTACAGGCCCAGCGTATGATGAACAGAAAAGGCTCGTGTGGCCATCACCGGTACCCTATAGGGACAAGCAGTATGGGGATGTCACCAGCCTTGAGCTGACCAACGCTTTCTATAAACTTTTTAATATGACGTCTAGACGAGTACGCCGAAGACGAAAAAGATTATATCCAGGACAGCACTGACCACTCCCGCCTACCCAAATCTCAGAAATCAGTGACCTGGCGTTGCCAGATTCAAAACAAACTTTGTGCCATCCAGTTTTACAGAAATACCTTTGCCATCTTTCATTCTGTACAGATGACGTCTTTACCCTTTCTCCAATATTTCAATTTTCTGTGACTTATTCAGTCGTTCTTGTGATTCATCTTGATAACAAATGACAATATTTACTAACAGCTTGTCCATGTGTGTGGAACAATCATGTACATTATGACCGGCTTGTCCATGTGTGTGGAACCATCATGTACATTATGACCGGCTTGTCCATGTGCGTGGAACCATCATGTACATTATGACCGGTTTGTCCATGTGTGTGAAACCATCATGTACATTATGACCGGTTTGTCCATGTGTGTGAAACCATCATGTACATTATGACCGGCTTGTCCATGTGTGTGGAACCATCATGTACATTATGACCGGTTTGTCCATGTGTGTGAAACCATCATGTACATTATGACCGGCTTGTCCATGTGTGTGGAACCATCATGTACATTATGACCGGCTTGTCCATGTGCGTGGAACCATCATGTACATTATGACCGGTTTGTCCATGTGTGTGAAACCATCATGTACATTATGACCGGTTTGTCCATGTGTGTGAAACCATCATGTACATTATGACCGGCTTGTCCATGTGCGTGGAACCATCATGTACATTATGACCGGCTTGTCCATGTGTGTGAAACCATCATGTACATTATGACCGGCTTGTCCATGTGTGTGGAACCATCATGTACATTATGACCGGCTTGTCCATGTGTGTGGAACCATCATGTACATTATGACCCAAATCTCTTGTCAAGAGGGTCTCATCACAGAACACAGGCTCCGCAGCAGCATCAAATATTGCCAGGTGTTTTCTGAAAGTTGTCACATAAACGATGACAGGCATGGTATATTACTTATTTTTGTCCAGGCAATGCTATAGACATTCTATCGTTTTTCTTACAATGGCTTCTAATTTTTTGTTTCGTTTTTCTCCCAAGGGCATCTATTTTTTGTTTCGTTGTCTTCACAGGGGCATCTAATTTTTTGTTTCGTTGTCTTCACAAGGGCATCTAATTTTTTTGTTTCGTTGTCTTCACAAGGGCATCTAATTTTTTGTTTCGTTGTCTTCACAACATGGACAATGAAAAGGAAAGAGAGATCGCGGACGACAAAGAGAAAAATACTGGATAGCTTGGTGTCATGGAAAATAGTCAACAACATAACTGATACGATGCACTGTAGATAGAAGATTGTGGAAGGACATGATCGCCTACGCCAACCGGTATGGCACATGATGATGATGATGTCTTCACAAGGGCATATACTTTTTTTGTTTCGTTGTCTTTACAAAAGGCATATAATTTTTGTTGTGAATATTATGTTGTCACAATAACGTCAGTCACATTAATTCAGAATTTAGGTTTTTTTTTCTCTTTCCTTCCTTTCTCATTTGCCTGTCGAGGAGAGTTATAATTTGCGGTCTTGTGCTCTTCTGTTCGCCTCTGCTGCTGTTATGTTTCCTAGTGTTTCTAATATTTCGTCAATTCATCTTTTTCGTGGTCGGCCCTTCGGTCTGGCGTTCTCGCAAAGTTTATTGAAGATTCGTTGTGTTGTGTTTTGATCTTTCTGCCTTGTTATGTAGCCACATCATTTTATCTGTTGTTTCTTTATATATTTTATGCCGAGGGTTATTCCTAGCTTTTTTCTCAGTTCTTCATTTCTGACTTTATCTCTCAGACTGTTTCCTGTCATTCGTCTAACACATTTCATCTCAGTAGTGGCTACTTTTCTTATTGTTCTTGCATCTAGGGTCCAGGACTGGCATTGGTAGCACAACGTTGGGATGAAGATATTTGTGGTCCATCTTCATTTTTCTGATTTCTTTGAGCATAAAAAGTGTATCCCTTACCGACCTGCTGTGTCAGTCGTAAGTTAGGGCTTCACTTAAAAGTACACGTTGGGGGTAGCCTGGAGATGTTTCCCCACGTGCTAGATCACTAGGTGTCACTTGCGATCTTTTACTGCCTGGCCATAAATTTGTAGGAAGTTATATTTAAAAGTTCTTATCTGCTCTTCTCCGCCTTGAATAGAACACTTGCCACAACTCGTTACAAATATATCTCCGTTAGAAACACATTTTCTATCACTTTTATCACAAAATCCACGCTCCAAAATTAAAACAAACCACCATCTTGGACAACCGAAAATCGGCTTTAAAAACCGGGAAAAAATCGAATTTCTGTGACTCTAATAAACCCGGAAAAAAAAACAGATCGGAGCAAGGGCATTAAACGGAAGAAATCATTGACTGGTATTGTAATAAAGTATCGGATGAAAACAGAGTAACGACGACAAATGACTCACAGAAAACAAAGTAACGACGACAGATGACTCACAGAAAACAAAGTAACGACGACAGATGACTCACAGAAAACAAAGTAACGACGACAGATGACCCACAGAAAACAAAGTAACGACGACAGATGACTCACAAAAAATAGAGTAACGACGACAAATGACTCACAGAAGCACAGAGTTACGACGACAAATAACTCATAGAAAACAGAGTAACGACGACAAATGACTCACAGAAAACAAAGTAACGACGACAGATGACTCACAGAAAACAAAGTAACGACGACAGATGACTCACAAAAAATAGAGTAACGACGACAAATGACTCACAGAAGACAGAGTTACGACGACAAATAACTCATAGAAAACAGAGTAACGACGACAAATGACTCACAGAAAACAAAGTAACGACGACAGATGACTCACAGAAAACAAAGTAACGACGACAGATGACTCACAAAAAATAGAGTAACGACGACAAATGACTCACAGAAGACAGAGTTACGACGACAAATAACTCATAGAAAACAGAGTAACGACGACAAATGACTCACAGAAAACAAAGTAACGACGACAGATGACTCACAAAAAATAGAGTAACGATGATAAATTACTCACAGAAAACATGTAACGACGACTAACGACTCACAGAAAACAAAGTAACGACGACTAACGACTCACAGAAAACAGCGCATTCTGAAAACCAAATGGAATGGGAGTCAGCCTTGTCAGTGCTACGACCCTCATGCCCTGGGGCCCGCCAACTACATCCACGACCATCTCCATCTTGCGAGAACGACAGAAGGTCCACAGGCAGCCCGAGAAGAAAGACCTCATCATGGCAGTGGAGATGGCTAGACCCGCGCTGACACTGACGATGGTCACAAGTGATCCATACAGCGGCCCATATAAGTACCTGAAGATAGACGTCAGAACTGTATGCGCGTGTGTGTATGTATGTATGTGTGTGTGCACGTGTGCATGTGTGTGTATGTGTGTGTATGCATGTTTATGTGCACGCGCGCTCGTGTATGCGTGTTTGTGTCATGTCTGTAGGTTTCAATTCTTATCTCTTGCGTCTTTTTTATTCTAAAATGACTTTATTTCATTTTTAAACGACACCATGTTTGTTTATGTTTGTTTGCCATCTGCTCCGATTTTGAATCAGACTTTCCCATTCTGTACTCACCAATGGAAATGGCTCACAGAATAGCCTATCAGTCATCTTTGTATCCAAATTATGGTCTACCCACAATTCACTTTCGTTCAAGAAACTTCCACATCTTTCTGAGATGTTTACTTGCAACTGCATCCATTGTTGCTGTCTATTCTTTGAACTAGGGATGTAACATTCGAGTTCTTGAATTCCGCAATCTTAAAATAAATTCGAGATTCGAAAAATCGAAATCTGCACGACTTTCCTCTTCTATTCAATATTTCGAAATCTGTACGACTTTCCTCTTCTATTCAAATATTTCGAAATCTAACCTCAACAAATCTGTGGGAAGATCAGTTTTAACTTATTTGACATCCAATGGAAGTGTTCGAAAAAATGAACGGCGATTGTTGCAATGTCGGAGATACCTGGATCTGGCGGCCAGACTACAACGTTTGGGTATTCAATCGCTTTCAGGTATTTTATATAAACATGGCGTCCAATTTCAGTATCAGCAGTACTGAAGCCTGGGGTGATGGAGGGGCTCGGTAGCTCGCTGCTTAGTGAACTAAAGACACGGTTCGGGTTCGATGCTCATTGACGACTTCCAGGTTCACACATTCAACGGGCACCGTATTTGTATGGGAAAGAAAGACAGGACTGGCGTAATACCGACCACGTTACGCACAAAAATAATGTGTAAATGAAAGATTGAGAAACACAGAGAGTGAGGTACAGAGGTATTAATGAACACACACATACACACACAAGGTTCGAACTCCTACCCTGTGGTCACCATAAGAAGGGTTAATCCCCAGGCCACGGGGAAGCAGACAGCAACGAACAGAACAGCCAGAACGGAAACACTGACACTAGGGTCTGCCTGCTCCAGCCAGAGCAGCGAGTAGCAGACAGAGTTATGGCTGACGACCAAGATTACAAAGACGGCAGCAAAGACAGCAGCAAATGTTAAGATGACGCGGCAACACCAGTAGTTGTTCTCCGGTGTTCCAGTAATAATGTCCTGCATCAGGGCTTTGCACACACCTGTGTGAATTCAAAAGATAACGAATATAATTATATTTATATCTGACATGATTGTCTTAGTGAAGTCGACATAACCAGATAAAAACAAGCAGTAAAACACTTAGGAAAATATTTGGTTATTGTTGTATTTGAAAATATTTTGTTATTGTTGTACTTGAAAATATTTTGTTATTGTTGTACTTGAAAATATTTGGTTATTGTTGTACTTGAAAATATTTGGTTATTGTTGTACTTGAAAATATTTTGTTATTGTTGTACTTGAAAATATTTGGTTATTGTTGTATTTGAAAATATTTTGTTATTGTTGTACTTGAAAATATTTTGTTATTGTTGTACTTGAAAATATTTGGTTATTGTTGTACTTGAAAATATTTGGTTATTGTTGTACTTGAAAATATTTTGTTATTGTTGTACTTGAAAATATTTTGTTATTGTTGTACTTGATAATATTTTGTTATTGTTGTACTTGATACTATTTTGTTATTGCTGTACTTGATAATATTTTGTTATTGTTGTACTTGATAATATTTTGTTATTGTTGTAAGTAAAGTAAAGTACCCCCGTCACGCCAAGTGGTGTATAGGGAAATATGGTGTTAGTGACCCTATATTTTACAGACCTTCGGCACACGATTTTTGGGGTAATGTGGTCAGTATTACGCCCGTGCTGCTTTACTTTCCCAGAAAAAATCCGTACCCATTTAAGGCTGGGTGAACCCGGAAGCCGTCGGTTGGGATCGAACCCTACCCTTGTCCTTTGTAGTCCAGTTCACTAACCACTGAGCTATCGCGGCTCCCCTTGTTATTGTTGTACTTGATAATATTTGGTTATTGTTGTACTTGCTGTACTTGTTAAAATTATCATTTTGTTGCCTTCGCTTGTTTCAGTTTTCTCTTTCCATATAGTTCTTCTCTTTTGTTTCTACCACCACTATTACCACAACCACCACCACCACATCTTTACCACCAAATCACCACCATCTTTATCATTTTATCTCCATCCTCCACTATTGTCCATGCGGGTCTTTTTTTCCAGTTGCGACGGGTTGTAATCAACTTTCAAGAATCTTTTTCTAAACAAATGTTACCGGAACTGTTCTTACATAACCAGCAACTACTATATTTATCATTACCAATTGAAGTTACCTCCAAATTTTAAACAAAAATAAATTAAAAGAAACGACACTCCCTGGATGCAGGCCGCACTTTTTCAAAAATACCTACCATCTACCTCCCTTTCCCGCATCAATATTAAAGACAAAGCTACACCAAATTTTTATTCTCGAACAAAAGAATTGTGCAGCCTACATTTCTTATTATTAAAGACAATACGTTCCAAACTTCTTCATTTGAAAACAAGACATGAACTGTGGACTTTTTAACAAAATAGTATCGTGAAGCTGTGGAAGTAGTTGAAAATGTCAACTTTGTATTATTGATCTTGGAGAAGAGGGTAGACGATCAACAAATCGTTCATTAGATTCTTCTCTTGACAATTGTAACGACACCAGAGCTTCAGGGGCAGGTTTATTGCGAGTTTCTCGTTTTGTGAGACGAGATGATAGAGTCCGGTCAACATCTATTATTTTTGTTAGAAAACAAAAGCCCTACTAATGTAGTGTTGGACACCACGATTTCGACGACTGTCGTCACATCTATGGGATACGTGGTCAGTACACTTTCTCAGAGGGAATATCTATTATCAATCTTAAAGGGTCGGGTCAATCTTGAAACTGTCCATCATTTGAGTAATTGAAGCTAGACAGTGGGTGAATGCACTAACGCCACGTCGCTACCGCCGACATTTACGACAGTCAGACAATAACCTTAATTTGAAGACAAACTCTAAACACTGCCATTTATGTTAGCAGAGACTGTTAATAGAGACATAATGAGTGTTAACATATGGCAGCATCGAATGGGACGGCCATCTTAACACTGCTACTTCTCCGACATATTTCTTGTTGGCACCTTTTTGCCTGGTATAGGACAGTCTAATTGTCCTTGGCAGTATATAACCAACTCAACAGTGCTACGGTTTCTAGAATTCGTTTTGCCATTTTCAATTTACTCTTCGGCTCACCATTGTATTAGTTTCATAAATTACATTTTAAAAAGAGCACGGAACCAACATTTGTAGTAGTTTTATCTGTATTCTACACAGTGGTGCTATTCTGTAATAAATGCAGACAATAATGAACATTTACTCACCTCCAATCTCTTCTTTCTCTGGTTCCTCATTTTTGTCTAGTTTACAACCAATAGTATCGTCTTTGTCGTCAGCATTTACCAACGATTGTTGCTTCTTGAATAAGGGGTGGTTGTAGTTCTGATGTTGTACATTCAAACAGTGGTTGCCCTGTTTCAAGTCCCAGTTGTAGATGACGTCACATTTAATATTTACAAAGTTTACGTCAGTCTGTGGTGAAGTCATTGACAAGTTCTGCGCTAGGGGTAGACGTTGACATAGCTGGCCATTATTATATCACTCACTTCTCTGAAAATAACGGAATGAACAAATGACATTCTACTGCTGGCTAAAAAGTATCAAATTGATGAAATTCTACCAAGCCCAAAAAGTACAAGATAAAACAAATTCTACCAAGCCCCAAAAAGTACAAGATAAACAAATTCTACCAAGCCCCAAAAAGTACAAGATAAAACAAATTTTACCAAGCCCCAAAAAGTACAAGATAAAACAAATTCTACCAAGCCCCAAAAAGTACAAGATAAAACAAATTTTACCAAGCCCCAAAAAGTACAAGATAAAACAAATTTTACCAAGCCCCAAAAGTACAAGATAAAACAAATTCTACCAAGCCCCAAAAAGTACAAGATAAAACAAATTCTACCAAGCCCCAAAAAGTACAAGATAAAACAAATTTTACCAAGCCCCAAAAAGTACAAGATAAAACAAATTCTACCAAGCCCCAAAAAGTACAAGATAAAACAAATTCTAAAACTGAAAAAAAGGTCATATACAAACATGAACCACCTTGAGAGAATTAACGAGAACATGTCGGGGTATTGCAACCAACTGACGTGGGGACAGATTAACCGGACAATGGCGAGAAGATATGACATAATTATCAAAAACAAGTACACAGCGTGCGTTGAATAACATCATTATTATCATGTGCAGCACCGTGGGGCATAACCGATCAATTTCTTCCACAGCCGTCTGTCATTAGAACATCGCACACTGTCTAACATCATGTCATTACTGCCCCGTGGCCTAACATCACCTCATTACTGTCCCGGTGTCTAACATCACCTCATTACTGTCTCACATCACCTCATTACTGTCTCACTGTATAACATAATCTCATTACTGCCCCGTTGTCTAACATCATCTTATTACTGCCCCGTTGTCTAACATCATCTCGTTACTGCCCCGTTGTCTAACATCACCTCTTTACTGCCCCATTGTCTAGTATAGCCTCATTACTCTCCCACTGTCTAGTATCACCTCATTACAGTCTCACTACCTAACATCACCTCATTACTGTCTCAGTGTCTAGATTCACATAAGTACTGTCCCACATCCCTTCATTACTGTTCCGCTGTCTAAAAGCACCTCATTACTGTCTCACTGTCTAACATCACCTCATTACTAACCCACTGTCTAACATCACCTCATTACTGCCCCACTGTCTAACATCACCTCATTACTGCCTCACTGCCCCACATCACTTCCTTACTGTCTCACTGTCTAACATTACCTCATTACTGTACCAGTGTCTAACATCACCTCATTACTGTCCCACTGTCGAACATCACCTCATTACTGTCCCACTGTCCCACATCACCTTATTACTGTCCCACTTCAGCCAACAACTCATTCAAGAGTGAATCGAACATCAACAGGAGTGTAGCCATGACGCGAGCGACCCAGTTGCGTTAAAATAAATATTAATCGTCATCAAAATGTGCTGCAATAATCACTCAAACATGCTGGAATTGCTCATTTCTTGTCTGTTGTCTTGTTCTGGGTCTGAAGCTGCAACACACACGGCCTGACGGGTCTCCTCGATGGCTGTCAGTGTGGATCCCGGCAGCCACAAATTTGTGTGCTGGATAGTCATGTTGGAGATCATACTTCCTGGCCTGGACAATCTGATGGCACTTCTCTTGGAATTAGATTCATTTTGTTGCGGTCAGTGTGGGCTGGCAGACTCGGTTTGTCCGGTCTGTCTTCAGGACAGTTGGTGATGTCCGTCATGAAATTGTCTCCACCATAGCTTCCTTGTGGTTGTCCGTTGAACACATCTCAGAGGTCCACTCAACAACTCTCTCGTGATCTGTGACCAAGCTCTTTACTGAAATCACACGACTAGATCCCACTACGTGAAGCTCTTGACTGAAATCACACGACTAGATTCCACTACGTGAAGCTCTAGACTGAATTCACACAACTAGATTCCACTACGTGAAGCTCTTGACTGAAATCACACAACTAGATTCCACTACGTGAAGCTCTTGACTGAAATCACACAACTAGATTCCACTACGTGAAGCTCTTGACTGAAATCACACGACTAGATTCCACTACGTGAAGCTCTTGACTGAAATCACACGACTAGATTCCACTACGTGAAGCTCTTGACTGAAATCACACGACTAGATTCCACTACGTGAAGCTCTTGACTGAAATCACACGACTAGATCCCACTACGTGAAGCTCTTGACTGAAATCACACGACTAGATTCCACTACGTGAAGCTCTAGACTGAAATCACACGACTAGATTCCACTACGTGAAGCTCTTGACTGAAATCACACAACTAGATCCCACTACGTGAAGCTCTTGACTGAAATCACACAACTAGATTCCACTACGTGAAGCTCTTGACTGAAATCACACAACTAGATTCCACTACGTGAAGCTCTTGACTGAAATCACACAACTAGATTTCACTACGTGAAGCTCTTGACTGAAATCACACAACTAGATTCCACTACGTGAAGCTCTTGACTGAAATCATACAACTAGATTCCACTACGTGAAGCTCTTGACTGAAATCACACGACTAGATTCCACTACGTGAAGCTCTTGACTGAAATCACACGACTAGATCCCACTACGTGAAGCTCTTGACTGAAATCACATGACTAGATCCCACTACGTGAAGCTCTTGACTGAAATCACATGACTAGATCCCACTATGTGAAGCTCTTGACTGAAATCACATGACTAGATCCCACTACGTGAAGCTCTTGACTGAAAGCACACGACTAGATCCCACTACGTGAAGCTCTAGACTGAAAGCACATGACTAGATTCCACTACGTGAAGCTCTAGACTGAAAGCACATGACTAAATCCCACTATGTGAAGCTCTAGACTGAAAGCACATGACTAAATCCCACTACGTGAAGCTCTTGACTGAAATCACACGATTAGATCCTACTCCATCAAACACACTCAAGGACAAACAATCTCACAAACACAGCTCATATGTTGGCGTAATCATACATATCAAACGTGGACGCCGTTGTCTGTTTTGTGCTCTTTCCGGATCGCCCATTGCATTTAGGTTTGCCCAACACGCCTTTGTCTGTAAGCAAAAGTGAACAAAATTGAAGAATATGAAGCGTATAGAT
Organism: Megaustenia siamemsis; assembly: GCA_032433765.1. Taxonomy (NCBI): domain Eukaryota; kingdom Metazoa; phylum Mollusca; class Gastropoda; order Stylommatophora; family Ariophantidae; genus Megaustenia; species Megaustenia siamemsis. The sequence continues at coordinate 77,214,015 of JAVIAB010000106.1, read as the reverse complement.
CGGCGAAGAAGGAAAAATATAACAATATCGATTATCCACATCGTAAGTGTATGCTGAAATATTCATTGAAAGTAATTCATTATCGTAATAAAAGTCACGAATCACATTAAAAATGGGTTGCTTGTTTTTTAATTTACCCGAACAAAAAAAAATATGGTATTTATAGACGATTGATTTTAGTTGCTTCTTGTCACATAATCAGCGGTTCACAATATATAACAGTTCACGGGCGCGTTAGGGAACAATGCAACAAGAACTACTGCAACATTAGAGTAAAACAACTTCAGCATGTAACAATCAAAGTATAAAGGTTAGAAGAGACAAGAACACGAAAACAAAGATAATGATCACAGGCATAAAACACGACAGATGTTTAAAGAAAATCAGTAGCAAATGAAAGAAGAAAAGTATTGAGAAATGTAGACACACTGAACAGGAAAGTAGAAGGTAGAGCGAAGGATAGATGGAGCTAATGGAAACCAGTAAACATACACTTGAATTATCACAAACATGTAAAAAAAAAAAAAAAAGTAAAGTACCCCCGTCACGCCAAGTGGCGTATAGGGTGTTAGTGACCCTATATTTTACAGACCTTCAGCACATTATTTTTTTGGGGTAATGGTATTACGCCCGTGCTGCTTTACTTGCCCAGAAAAAAATCCGGTACCCATTTAGGCTGTGTGAACCCGGAAGCCGTCGGTTGGGATCGAACCCTACCCCTTGTCCTTTGTAGTCCAGTTAACTAACCATTGAGCTATCGCGGCTCCCATCACAAACATGTGACCATCGATAACTATTCTCTTCTTTTGTTCATTAACGAATTACGTTGGGTTGTGCAGAAAGATGACATCTACAGACAGAAGAAATATTAACATGACAAGAGAGAAATAGAAACATGAGAAATTCGGAGATATATAACAAATTAGATAGATATTAAATATAGACACAGCCATTGAGAACACGGCTACCAAAAAACTCCAACAGCTAATGAGAGCATGGCCACCAACAACAAACACCAACAGTTAATAGAACACGGCTACCAACAAACATCAACAGCCAATGAGAATACGTCTACTAGCAAACACAACAGCTGATATGAGCACGGCCCAAACACCAAAAGCTAATGAAAGCATGACTACCAACAACAAACATCAACAGCTAATGAGAGCATGGCTACCAACAACAAACATCAACAGCTAATGCGAGCATGGCTACCAACAATAAACATCAACAGCTAATGAGAGTACGGCCACCAACAACAAACATCAACAGCTAATGAGAGCATGGCTACCAACAACAAACATCAACAGCTAATGAGAGCATGGCTACCAACAACAAACATCAATAGCTAATGAGAGCATGGCCACCAACAACAAACATCAACAGCTAATGAGAGCACGGCCACCAACAACAAACATCAACAGCTAATGAGAGCATGGCTACCAACAACAAACATCAACAGCTAATGAGAGCATGGTCACCACAACAAACATCAACAGCTAATGAGAGCATGGCCACCAACAACAAACATTAACAGCTAATGAGAGCATGGCTACCAACAACAAACATCAACAGCTAATGAGAGCATGGCTACCAACAACAAACATCAACAGCTAATGAGAGCATGGCTACCAACAACAAACATCAACAGCCAATGAGACAATGGCTACCAACAACAAACATCAACAGCTAATGAGAGCATGGCTACCAACAACAAACATCAACAGCTAATGGAGCATGGCTACCAACAACAAACATCAACAGCTAATGAGAGCACGGCCACCAACAACAAACATCAACAGCTAATGAGAGCACGACTACCAACAACAAACACGAACAGTTAATGAGAGCACGGCTACCAACAACAAACATCAACAGCTAATGAGAGCACGACTATCAACAACAAACATCAACAGCTAATGAGAGCACGGCTACCAACAACAAACACCAACAGCTAATGAGAGCATGGCTACCAACAAACACCAACAGCTAATGAGAGCACGACTACCAACAACAAACATCAACAGCTAACGAGAGCACAGCTAGCAACAACAAACACCAACAGCTAATGAGAGCACGGCTACCAACAACAAACATCAACAGCTAATGAGAGCACGGCTACCAACAACAAACACCAACAGCTAATGAGAGCATGGCTACCAATAAACACCAACAGCTAATGAGAGCACGACTACCAACAACAAACATCAACAGCTAATGAGAGCACAGCTAACAACAACAAACACCAACAGCTAATGAGAGCACGGCTACCAACAAACACCAACAGCTAATGAGAGCACGGCTACCAACAACAAACATCAACAGCTAATGAGAGCACGACTACCAACAACAAACATCAACAGCTAATGAGAGCACGACTACCAACAACAAACATCAACAGCTAATGAGAGCACAGCTAACAACAACAAACATCAACAGCTAATGAGAGCATGGCTACCAACAAACACCAACAGCTAATGAGAGCATGGCTACCAACAACAAACATCAACAGCTAATGAGAGCACGGCTACCAACAACAAACATCAACAGCTAATGAGAGTACGGCTACCAACAATGAACATCAACATCTAATGAGAGCACGACTACCAACAACAAACATCAACAGCTAATGAGAGCACGGCTACCAACAACAAACATCAACAGCTAATGAGAGCACGGATACCAACAATAAACATCAACAGCTAATGAGAGCACGGATACCAACAATAAACATCAACAGCTAATGAGAGCACGGATACCAACAATAAACATCAACAGCTAATGAGAGTACGGCTACCAACAACAAACATCAACAGCTAATGAGAGCACGGCTACCAACAACAAACATCAACAGATAATGAGAGCACGGCTACCAACAACAAACATCAACAGCTAATGAGAGCACGGCTAACAACAACAAACACCAACAACTAATGAGAGCACGGCTACCAACAACAAACACCAACAGCTAATGAGAGTACGGCTACCAACAACAAACATCAACAGCTAATGAGAGCACGGCTACCAACAACAAACATCAACAGCTAATGAGAGAGAGTACGGCTACCAAAAACAAACCCAACAATCACAATCAAACAAGTGCCAACAACTTCATACAGCAACACAAGAAACGAAAGAAGACTGCGTACAATATAACATGTTTGAAGCAAAGACCTGCACGGCGCTGAATTAATATCGGAGCATCAGTTTTAAGACATGACTTTTTAATAACAATAGCAAACGATAATGAAAACACAACTGTGGACACCATTAGGTTCATGGAAGGAAGATAGCATCTCCACATGAAAGTCTCAAATATTTGTTTTTTTTTCAGATGATGAACTTTCCTATTTGTTATTTATTTCAATTCTTATATTTGGAGATGTCAATGAAAGAAAAACCATTTCAAACCACTTGTTTGCCATGTTCTCTCCCAGGGAAGCGGCACGCACACAGCGACCGTCAAATGTCGTCACTATTTACCCACAAGAATCGATGTTCAAAGATTTCCTCTTGTCAATTCAACTGAATACATACGCTGTTGCTACTATCAACTTTTGACACAAAGTCAATAACTAGTTATAAAATGAGCTCTATATAACACAATTTACGGCCAGAGTGGTCCGGGAGTGCATCTCGCGATTAATAAAATATCAAGTACCGTGCCTGCAGGCGTAGGTCATCATGTCTCTCCACAACTCTCTCGTTATCTTTGGTTGTTTCCCAATTCTATGAAGATACAAGGCCGTAGCACTTTCATTCATTTGATTACAGATGATTTGAGCATTTCATTTGATTTCAAGTTTACCCAACTAATATTTCACCGAGAGTCTCATCGGTGCTGAGACTGACTTCTGTGTCGGTGACCTCGTGAACCTTCGCACTGCCATGTCTACAAGACGGTGGGATGGATCACGCTGCATGCAGGTAGCCAGCGTCCTCTGCGGTGTGTGTTCCATCTACTCGTAGATTGGCTTGGACAGGGTAACATACAAATACGTTACAAATATTCTTTTGAGTCAGTGTTATGTTAATGCTTATATTGTTGTTATGTTACTGCTTATGTTGTTGTTATGTTAACTCATCATCATCACTGTACTCTGCACCGCTCTCATCAAGCTATTCATCAGCACGCAACGACTACAGTACGGTGTTGACCATTCCTGCCACTTGTTGCTAAGATACTTCTCTTCCCACGACAACTTTTATCCCAGTTCACGCAGAGCGATGTAGTTTACTCCACACATCTTTCTGAGGTTGTTCTTGACATCTGTCCTATGTAGTTTACTCTACATATCTTTCTGAGGTTGTTCTTGACATCTGTCCTATGTAGTTTACTCCACATATCTTTCTGAGGTTGTTCATGACATCTGTCCTATTTAGTTTACTCTACATATCTTTCTGGGGTTATTTATGATATCTGTCATATGCAGTTTACTCTACATATCTTTCTGAGGTTGTTCATGGCATCTGTCCTATGTAGTTTACTCCACATATCTTTCTGAGGTTGTTCATGGCATCTGTCCTATGTAGTTTACTCCACATATCTTTCTGAGGTTGTTCATGACATCTGTCCTATTTAGTTTACTCTACATATCTTTCTGGGGTTATTTATGATATCTGTCATATGCAGTTTACTCTACATATCTTTCTGAGGTTGTTCTTGACATCTGTCCTATGTAGTTTACTCTACATATCTTTCTGAGGTTTTTCATGACATCTGTTCTATGTAGTTTACTCTACATATATTTCTGAGGTTGTTCATGACATATGTCCTGTGTAGTTTACTCCACATATATTTCTGAGGTTGTTCATGACATCTGTCCTATGTAGTTTACTCTACATATCTTTCTGAGGTTGTTCATGACATCTGTCCTATGTAGTTTACTCTACATATATTTCTGAGGTTGTTCATGACATCTGTCCTATGTAGTTTACTCTACATATATTTCTGAGGTTGTTCATAACATCTGTCCTATTTAGTTTACTCTACATATCTTTCTGGGGTTATTTATGATATATGTCCTATTTAGTTTACACTACATATCTTTCTGAGGTTGTTTATGATATCTGTCCTATTTAGTTTACACTACATATCTTTCTGAGGTTGTTTATGATATCTGTCCTATTTAGTTTACTCTACATATCTTTCTGGGGTTATTTATTATATCTGCCATATGTAGTTTACTCTCTATATATTTCTGAGGTTGTTCATGACATTTGTCCAATCTGTTGTCTATCCATCTGTCATGATTACCGAACTTGACATTTTGTCTGCTCTTTCTCTGAACTCAACACCAGTGTGACCGCGGACGATCAAGAAAAAAACTTTGCCGGTTTGTGACCTCTCTCCACGGACGAACAAGAAGATAACTTTGCCGGTTTGTGACCTCTCTCCACGGACGAACAAGAAGATAACTTTGCCGGTTTGTGACCTCTCTCCACGGACGAACAAGAAGATAACTTTGCCGGTTTGTGACCTCTCTCCACGGACGAACAAGAAGACAACTTTGCCGGTTTGTGACCTCTCTCCACGGACGAACAAGAAGACAACTTTGCCGGTTTGTGACCTCTCTCCACGGACGAACAAGAAGATAACTTTGCCGGTTTGTGACCTCTCTCCACGGACGAACAAGAAGACAACTTTGCCGGTTTGTGACCTCTCTCCACGGACGAACAAGAAGACAACTTTGCCGGTTTGTGACCTCTCTCCACGGACGAACAAGAAGACAAAAGCGCAGATCTTAGGAAACAAAAATCATGTGTGTATTCTATCCAGCACAGCAAAAGAAAAGTCAACGAGTAAAGGTTTACAAATACGAGGGGAGGTCAAAAAGTAATGCACACCAATTTTTTTCTCGGAAACTATTCGGGCAAAATGTGTGAAATTTTCACAGATTGTAGCTGAACATCCCCTTTACACTACCTATTTTTCAACATAATCTCCGTCCAAGCGTATTGCCTTACGCCAACACGAAACTAGGTCATGAATGCCTCGTTTGTACCAAGTTTTGTCCTGCTCGCGTAGCCATTTTTTAACTGCACGGATCACATCCTCATCATTGTCAAAGTGTGTCCCACGCAGGAATTTTTTGAGTGGTCCAAATAGATGGAAATCTGAGGGAGCCAGATCAGGGCTGTAAGGAGGATGGGGCAGTACAGTCCAACCAAATTTGTTGATTGCTTCCCGTGTTACCAGACTTGTGTGAGGGCGTGCATTGTCATGTTGAAGCAACAAATCTGCAGAGGGCTTATTAGGCCGAACTCTGTGGAACCGATTTTTGAGTTTTGTCAGTGTATTGATGTAAGCTGTCGAGTTGATTGTCTCACCTCTTGTCATTACATCAACAACAATCACACCATCAATGTCCCAGAAGACAGTGATCATCACCTTTCCGGCTGATGGAGATGTTTTGAATTTTTTTCTTTTTGGTGACTGCGGATGATGCCATTCCATTGACTGCATTTTTGTTTCAGGCTCATAATAATGTGTCCACGTTTCGTCACTAGTAACAATTTTTGACAAAAACATTTCTCCTTCAACACCGAAACGTTCCAACAATTCAGAACAGAATGTTTTCCTTTGAACTCTGTGATCATTTGTTAGGCACCGAGGAACCCATCGAGCGACAAATCTTTGAATATCCGAGAGTTTAAAAAATTGCGATTGCACTTCCCTTGCTGATTGTAAGCTGCAATGCCAATTGCTGACTAGTGATACGCCTATCCTTACGAATAATGGCATCAGCCCGGTTTAACATGTATGTGCTGGTAGCCGAGGCAACACGTCCAGAACGCGGTAAATCATGCAGCTCCACTCGTACACTTTCTGCAGCTTTAATTCTCTGAACCCAGCGACTAACTGTGCTCCTATCGACTGCAGAACATGTGTACACTGCACACAGTCGTTTATGAATGTTTGCCGCAGTTTCTTTTTCCGCAACCAGAAATTCTATGACAATTCGCTGTTTGTAACGGACATTGTTGACAAACTCCATTTTAACGGTTCATAGATTGCGTAATATTTATCAGAATGCTGTGCAATTTGGTGCACATAATTGGAACATGTCATATTCCAAGTGTGCAAAATTTCATATTCCTATCTTTATTATTAGCCGAGAAAAAAATTGGTGTGCATTACTTTTTGACCTCCCCTCGTACATACTCGTTCAGAAAAGAACAGTCATATTGGAAATATATAAAGAATATTGAGCACTGATTTCATGAAAATATCAGGAGTATTGAGCACCTATTTCATGAAAATATTAGGAATATTGAGCACTGATTTCATGAAAAATATCAGGAATATTGAGCACCTATTTCATGAAAAACATCAGGAATATTGAGCACTGATTTCATGAAAAACATTAGGAATATTGAGCACCTATTTCATGAAAAATATCAGGAATATTGAGCACCTATTTCATGAAAAATATCAGGAATATTGAGCACTGATTTGATGAAAAGTATAGACAGACGATAAAAGAGATTACCTACAGCGATACCAGCCAGACGATAAAGCTTGGTAGGTCATGTTCTCAAAAGGAATGCAGAAACAATCACAAGACATGCCATCGATGTTGACAAGATATTGGACTAAAGAGAATCTGCTCAAGGACAACCTGGCAGAGAACAAGGAAATAGAAGGATATTGTTGGCCAGAATTTGCGAAAGATGGCTGCCCACGATTCGTAATGTGAGAACTTGGACTTTCTCTGACTTAATGCAAGTCATTTACGCGATCTTATCAATTCGTGCATATGGAGAGAGAGAGAGAGAGAGAGAGAGAGAGAGAGAGAGAGAGAGAGAGGAAGACGAAAGAATAACTACCAGGGCGAGCTAGACCCAAAATAAAAGGAAAGAAAAAACATCAAGAATGGGTGTGATCAAACGCAAAGAAAGAAAAAAATGAACAAATACAAATTATAAAAAAATGTTCTTCGCTGAAAAGTGATGGCAATATGAAGTAGCTAGAGAAGAAAGTTGCGATTGAAAGACAAGATTGATCTCATGCAATATTTGAGTAAAAAAATATCTGAAATATTCTAGACAGCTTGCAGCACCTGAAGGAACTCGTCATCTGCAATAAGTTTGCGAATTTACAAATACTGATTCTTTATCTTCACTGAGTTTCGGAGATTTTGTCGAGATTTACTGGCAAGTCTCTCCTGGTTTAACCATCACTACGATAAAGTGTCTCATGAGTTCCAACTGGATGTCCAGGGCAGCAACAAAATCTTATTAGTGTCTACAAGTGCTGGATGCATAAACTGTTCTACTGCAAGGTTGCAATGACTGCCTGATTGGCTAACGTTTTTTATGTAGTGGTCCTTTCTTGTGGGACTATCCCACTCACAGGGAGATCAACATTACTTGGTGTAGTGGTCATTTCTTGTGGGACTATCCCACTCACAGAGAGATCAACATTACTTGGTGTGGTGATTACTTCTTGTACAACTATCTCACTCACAGAGAGATCAACATTACTTGGCGTGATGATTACTTCTTGTACAACTATCCCACTCACAGAGAGATCAACATTACTTTGTGTATTGGTCATTTCTTGTGGGACTATCCCACTCACAGAGAGATCAACATTACTTGGTGTGATAATTATTTCTTGTACAACTATCCCACTCACAGAGAGATCAACATTGCTTGGTGTAGTGGTCATTTCTTGTGGGACTATCCCACTCACAGAGAGATCAACATTACTTGGTGTGATAATTATTTCTTGTACAACTATCTCACTCACAGAGAGATCAACATTACTTGGTGTGATAATTATTTCTTGTACAACTATCTCACTCACAGAGAGATCAACATTACTTGGTGTGATAATTACTTCTTGTACAACTATCCCACTCACAGAGAGATCAACATTACTTGGTGTGATAATTATTTCTTGTACAACTATCTCACTCACAGAGAGATCAACATTACTTGGTGTATTGGTCATTTCTTGTAGGACTATCTCACTCACAGAGAGATCAACATTACTTGGTGTAGTGGTCATTTCTTGTGGGACTATCCCACTCACAGAGAGATCAACATTACTTGGTGTGGTGATTATTTCTTGTACAACTATCCCACTCACAGAGAGATCAACATGACTTGGTGTAGTGGTCATTTCTTGTAGGACTATCCCACTCACAGAGAAATCAACATTACTTGGTGTGGTGATTACTTCTTGTACAACTATCCCACTCACAGAGAGATCAACATTACTTGGTGTGGTGATTATTTCTTGTAGGACTATCCCACTCACAGAGAGATCAACATTACTTAATGTGGTGATTATTTCTTGTACAACTATCCCACTCACAGAGAGATCAACATTACTTGGTGTAGCGGTCTTTCTTGTAGGACCATCCCACTCACAGAGAGATCAACATTACTTGGTGTGGTGATTACTTCTTGTACAACTATCCCACTCACAGAGAGATCAACATTACTTGGTGTGGTGATTATTTCTTGTAGGACTATCCCACTCACAGAGAGATCAACATTACTTGGTGGTGATTATTTCTTGTACAACTATCCCACTCACAGAGAGATCAAAATTACTTGGTGTAGCGGTCATTTCTTGTAGGACTATCCCACTAACAGAGAGATCAACATTACTTGGTGTGGTGATTATTTCTTGTACAACTATCCCACTCACAGAGAGATCAACATTACTTGGTGTGATGATTACTTCTTGTACAACTATCTCACTCACAGAGAGATCAACCGTACTTGGTGTATCCACTCTGAACAGAGTGCCCACTGATGTTGATCGCACACACCCCAAAAGCTGTTAAATTTGTCCTATGGAGGATAAGCTTTCCTTGTATGAACCGCATGATCTACTAGACCTGAAGGTAAACATGAGCATTGTGTGGCAAAACAGCTCGCCTTGGAGGAATCGATGAGAAGCACCCAATTTTCTGGTTGCTAATTGATTTTGAAAACCAACATGTCAAACAGAAATGTGAAACATAAATTTTGTGAAACGGAAATGATGTGAAACACAGAAAGATCACCCTCTTTGTAAGTAAAAACTAACAGGATGTTTCTGGCGGTCCCGAAAAACAAAAATGTGAAAATCATTTGCCAGAAGTTGTCAACAGTCTGGGGCTCTGTCTTGTTCTTTCGTAAATTCACATCTCTGAGAAAATTCACTTTGTCTATAACGTGTGGTTTAGTGTAGGTACATTAGTCACAATCTGGGCAGTGATGATGGTTCAAATAATGTGTGGTTTAGTGTAGGTACATTAGTCATGATCTGGGCAGTGATGATGGTTCAAATAATGTGTGGTTTAGTGTAGGTACATTAGTCACAATCTGGGCAGTGATGATGGTTCAGATAACGTGTGGCTTAGTGTGGGTACATTAGTCACGATATCGGTAGTGCTGATGGTTCAGATAATGTGTGGTTTAGTGTAGGTACATTAGTCACTATCTGGGTAGTGATGATGGTTCAGATAACGTGTGGTTTAGTGTAGGTACATTAGTCATGATCTGGGTAGTGATGATGGTTCAGATAATGTGTGGTTTAGTGTAGGTACATTAGTCATGATCTGGGTAGTGATGATGGTTCAGATAACGTGTGGTTTAGTGTAGGTACATTAGTCATGATCTGGGTAGTGATGATGGTTCAGATAACGTGTGGTTTAGTGTAGGTACATTAGTCATGATCTGGGTAGTGATGATGGTTCTGATAATGTGTGGTTTAGTGTAGGTACATTAGTCATGATCTGGGTAGTGATGATGGTTCAGATAACGTGTGTTTAGTGTAGGTACATTAGTTACGATATCGGTAGTGATGATGGTTCTGATAATGTGTGGTTTAGTGTAGGTACATTAGTCACGACCTGGGTAGTGATGATGGTTCAGATAATGTGTGGTTTAGTGTAGGTACATTAGTCATGATCTGGGTAGTGATGATGGTTCAGATAATGTGTGGTTTAGTGTAGGTACATTAGTCACAATCTGGGCAGTGATGATGGTTCAGATAACGTGTGGTTTAGTGTAGGTACATTAGTCACAATCTGGGTAGTGATGATGGTTCAGATAACGTGTGGTTTAGTGTAGGTACATTAGTCACAATCTGGGCAGTGATGATGGTTCAGATAACGTGTGGTTTAGTGTAGGTACATTAGTCACAATCTGGGCAGTGATGATGGTTCAGATAACGTGTGGTTTAGTGTAGGTACATTAGTTACGATATCGGTAGTGATGATGGTTCAGATAATGTGTGGTTTAGTGTAGGTACATTAGTCACGACCTGGGTAGTGATGATGGTTCAGATAATGTGTGGTTTAGTGTAGGTACATCAGTCACTATCTGGGTAGTAATGATGGTTCATATAATGTGTCGTTTAGTGTAGGTACATCAGTTACAATCTGGGTAGTAATGATGGTTCAGATAATGCGTGGTTTAGTGTAGGTACATTAGTCACTATCTGGGTAGTAATGATGGTTCAGATAATGTGTGGTTTAGTGTAGGTACATTAGTCATGATCTCGGTAGTGATGATGGTTCAGATAATGTGTGGTTTAGAATAGGTACATTAGTCACGATCTGGGCAGTGATGATGGTTCAGATAACGTGTGGTTTAGTGTAGGTACATTAGTCATGATCTCGGTAGTGATGATGGTTCAGATAATGTGTGGTTTAGAATAGGTACATTAGTCACGATCTGGGCAGTGATGATGGTTCAGATAACTTGTGGTTTAGTGTAGGTACATTAGTCATGATCTCGCTAGTGATGATGGTTCAGATAATGTGTGGTTTAGTGTAGGTACATTAGTCATGATCTCGGTAGTGATGATGGTTCAGATAATGTGTGGTTTAGAATAGGTACATTAGTCATGATCTCGCTAGTGATGATGGTTCAGATAACTTGTGGTTTAGTGTAGGTACATTAGTCACGATATCGCTAGTGATGATGGTTCAGATAACTTGTGGTTTAGTGTAGGTACATTAGTCATGATCTCGGTAGTAATGATGGTTCAGATAATGTGTGGTTTAGTGTAGGTACATTAGTCATGATCTCGCTAGTGATGATGGTTCAGATAACTTGTGGTTTAGAATAGGTACATTAATCACGATCTGGGTAGTGATGATGGTTCAGGACAATATACGTCATCTTCTTCCTCACTTGAATCAGCTGGATATGATTCTGACATGTTGGGAACCGTGAGGCCATTGTCTTGTAGTACAGGACGTGTTGTAGTACATGACGTGTTGTAGTACAGGACGTGTTGTAGTACAGGACGAGTTGTAGTACTGGACGTGTTGTAGTACAGGACGTGTTGTAGTACAGGACGTGTTGTAGTACATGACGTGTTGTAGTACAGGACGTGTTGTAGTACAGGACGTGTTGTAGTACAGGACGTGTTGTAGTACATGACGTGTTGTAGTACAGGACGTGTTGTAGTACAGGACGTGTTGTAGAGGAAATGTTTGCATATTTCATTCCAAAATTGATTATTTGACACGCCTTTCCGAACTGGAGGGAGCATTCAAAAGTAATAATTGTTGAAATGATCAGTGGGCTATCTTTAAATGACTAGGACTATACAAGGAATATCGTGCCACTCAGCCACTGCTTCAGATTTGTAGAGTCCAGCTCTGTTAAAGATCTCGCATTCTGCAGCCATAATACACATTGTAGGCTTTGTTAATTACTGCTGTCATGTTCCGTTGCTGTGGTAGTCACTTCATCACAAATGCAGTTGCCATTTACTGCACCGTTCATACTTCTTGGTTATTTCTCAATTACATTTGACAGGGAAAGAAGCACACAGCTATACCAAAATAATGCTATTTGGTTATGAACTGATTGAATACTAGAAACAGTAGAAAACATAACAGCAGAGGAAACCAACAGAAAAGGAAAAGAAAGCAAACTATATCTCCCCCACGAAGCTGACGGACAAATGAAGAAGGAACGAAAAAGCAGAAAGTTGAGAAATAGACGATTTACACAGAGAGGGTGATGCAAACACAGACATGATTGTGCCATCTATTTCCAGTCCAGTTTTTCTTGGTCGTTGGCACAAATTACACAATCTGACATTACGTTACATTCATATCTATAGACCCCCCATTAGAAACTAGACACACACACACAATCTGACATTACGTTACACTCATATCTATAGACCCCCCATTAGAAACTAGAGACACACACACAATCCGACATTACGTTACACTCATATCCACAGACCACACATTAGAAGCTTGAGCCACACACACAATCTGACATTACGTTACACTCATATCTACATAACATTAGAAACTAGAGCCACACACAATCTGACATTATGCCACACTCATATCTAAAAACCACACATAACATTAGAAACTAGAGCCACACAATATTTTAAAATGTCATTTTAAATTCCCCAAATTTGGTTGATGAGCTGTTTTCTTATGTAAACCAAAGTGATTCTAATAGACCTGGAGATAGTTCAGAGATACAACTACCTTGGACATACTATAACCAGTGATGGAAAATGTACAACTGAAATAAACGAAAGAATAGGAATGGCAAAAGGTAATTTTAATGTCATGAAGAACATACTAACATCAAAACAAAATAATATGAGGGCTAAAACTACGAATAGTAAAATGTTTTATCTTCTCAACATTCCTGTATGGTGCAGAACATGGACATTAGACAAGAAAATAGAACAGAAAATTGAAGCCTTTGAAATGTGGATATAAAGAAGAATATGTAGAAATGGATGGAAAGAAAAGAAAACAAATGATGAAGTCTTAAAACAACTAAAAATGAAAAGAGAACTACTAAATAGAATTCAAACAAGACAAATGTGATTTTTGGGGCATGTTAATGACACAGCAGCAAACTAAAAGTAATCTTGGAAGGGAAATTACAGTGTAAAAGAGGAAGAGACAGACCAAGACTAATGTGGACGAGTAACAACAAAAGATGGACAAGTCAGTCTATGACAACCTGCACCATCAAAGCAAGAGACGGGGGAGGGGGGGAGGGGGGGGGAAATAACGCTCCATAATAGCCAACCCCTTCGATGCGGAGACGGCACTCAATGATATTGATGATGGCGTATTGTTGGGCAGCGTTATCTCCCGTGTTGCCAAGGTTCCGGCTTTGATAGAAACCAAGAAGGATTAAGTGACCTTGACCCATGTCAGAAATCACAGAAAGAAGGGGCTAGTCAGCACATCCTGGAGTAGACAAAAATGGGGGCTAACAAAACAACAGAGGTTACATAGGGGAAAATAGGTTTGTTGATATCGTGTGCTCAACAAGCTCTAGGAACATTGACCATGATGTGGGGAAAATGTAAAACACCCAAAGAACGGCTCCAAAAGTTGTGCATGAATACATTGGTACATTACTAAAGCGAGAGAGTCATAGTTTACTTTCAGCTAACATCAAATACTGTCTCCACCAGTGTAGACAATGTTAATGTCACCGGCAGTCAGGACACGCTTGATACTTGCTGTCGTTAGGATCAAGGATTAACGTTAGGATTAATGATCAGCGTTAGGATCAAGGGTAAGCTTTAGTATCATGGAATAGCGTTAGGATCAAGGATCAGCGATCGAGATCTGATCAAGATCCTACTTATCTCTTCACGGCTCCGACAAAAATACTAACTGGACTGGCAAAGCGAGTAGGGATAGAAGCGGGGAGGGGGGTGGGGTGTAAGTTACATAGAAACGCCCTGCTGATGTCGGATATGTCGAGCCAAAATATAGACTTATCTACAAACATATTGCATCGTTCTGTACACCACAAACCAGGCCACTTATGTCCATCGGAAGTCTCCTAACCACAAACATCAACCACAACAAATGCAAGCTGCGAGAGGTCCCAGCGTGTGCTACTAACTGAAGCCGAGCACATTTGAATCGCTACCAAGCTTACTCGCAATTTGCCTAACGACGTCACTAGTTATCCATATAAGAATTGATTTGATAACACTCACTATGCAATAAAGGATACGGCAAATCAATAATTGGTGTTATAGAGACATCAAATACAGAAAAATTATATACTATACACATGCACACATACATATATGTATATGCGTACAAAAAGACAGAAATATATCCATAGAGTGTGATGTTGGTTTCTTTGAGAGCTGATCACACCTAATGTAGAATGCGTCAACACACTGAATGTAGAATGCGTCAACACACAGAATATAGAATGCGCCAGCACACTGGATGTAGAATGCGTCAACACACTGAATGTAGAATGCGTCAACACACTGAATGTAGAATGCGTCAACACACTGAATGTAGAATGCGTCAACACACTGAATGTAGAATGCGTCAACACACTGAATGTAGAATGCGTCAACACTGAACGTAGAATGCGTCAACACACTGAATGTAGAATGCGTCAACAGAAAACTCTACCTGCCAACATCATCTTATTAGAGTTCATCTTTCAGACGTGAGCAGAAAATCTGTTACAAGAGTCCTCCAGTGGTCACATCCGTAAGACGGTCCCAGCAATTAGCGGATATTTACTCCACGCAAGGTGAATCTCAAGCTGGCCATTATTGCCATCTCTTAGCTCATTCCCCAATCATTTATCAGCGAATCGATCGGCAGTTTTTCTCCCTAGGTCATTGTCATTTTACAAGCCACTTTAATTATCTGCTACTCCGTCCTATGGCGAGTAGCAAATGAAAACATAATAAATATATACATTTGAGGGTATATTAGCAACAATGGTATGATAACAGCGCTGTATTGGATACTCATCCATTACGTCACGGTCACGTGAAAGCATCGCTTGGTGCCGAGGTTCTCAACTTATTCTTTTCTTGGGACATTCCAGCTGATGGGTTTATCTTCTAGTGTTCTAGTTCTTAAGTCTCTTTTACCTTCATATCTAGTGTTCTAGTTCTCTAACCTCTTTTACGTTCAGATCTAGTGTTCTTGTTCTCTAACCTCTTTTACGTTCAGATCTAGTGTTCTTGTTCTCTAACCTCTTTTACCTTCAGATCTAGTGTTCTTTTTCTCTAACCTCTTTTACGTTCAGATCTAGTGTTCTTGTTTCTCTAACCTCTTTTACCTTCAGATCTAGCGTTCTTTTTCTCTAACCTCTTTTACTTTCAGATCTAGTGTTCTTGTTCTCTAACCTCTTTTACCTTCAGATCTAGTGTTCTTGTTCTCTAACCTCTTTTACCTTCAGATCTAGTGTTCTTTTTCTCTAACCTCTTTTACGTTCAGATCTAGTGTTCTAGAGGGAAAATGGATTGTTCTTGGCAGTTCACTTTGGTTTTTACACAACAAGCAGGCTACACAACAAACATACTAAACAACAAGCAGGCTGCACAACAAGCAGACTACAAAACAAGCAGGCTACATAACAAACAGATTACACAACAAACAGACTACACAACAAGCATACTAGACAACAAGCAGACTAGCACGCTACGCGATAAGCAGACTACACGACAAACAGACTACACAACAAGCAGGCTACACAACAAGCAGACTACAAAACAAGCAGGTTACACGACAAGCAGACTAGACAACAGGCAGACCACACAACAAACATACTAGACAACAAGCAGACTAGACAACAAGCAGACTACACGACAAGCAGACTAGACAACAAACAGACTATACGACAAGCAGACTAGACAACAAACAGACTACACAACAAGCAGACTATACAATAACCAGACTAGACAACAGGCAGACCACACAACAAACATACTAGGCAACAAGCAGACTAGACAACAAACATACTAGGCAACAAGCAGACTAGACAACAAACATACTAGGCAACAAGCAGACTAGACAACAAACATACTAGGCAACAAGCAGACTAGACAACAAACATACTAGGCAACAAGCAGACTAGACAACAAACATACTAGGCAACAAGCAGACTAGACAACAAACATACTAGGCAACAAGCAGACTAGACAACAAACATACTAGGCAACAAGCAGACTAGACAACAAACATACTGGACAACAAGCAGACTAGACAACAAACATACTGGACAACAAGCAGACTAGACAACAAACATACTATGCAACAAGCAGACTAGACAACAAACATACTATGCAACAAGCAGACTAGACAACAAACATACTGGACAACAAGCAGACTAGACAACAAACATACTGGACAACAAGCAGACTAGACAACAAACATACTGGACAACAAGCAGACTAGACAACAAACATACTAGGCAACAAGCAGACTAGACAACAAACATACTAGGCAACAAGCAGACTAGACAACAAACATACTGGACAACAAGCAGACTAGACAACAAACATACTAGGCAACAAGCAGACTAGACAACAAACATACTAGGCAACAAGCAGACTAGACAACAAACATACTGGACAACAAACAGACTACACAGAAGAAGAGCCAACAGAAGGCACCCTTACCTAACGCCTATTTAGAACTACTTCTCTGAGTCTTGTATAAAAATAATTTGAAGACGACTGTCATGGATGTTAATTATCAGCAAAACCAAGGTTTTCCATAACGTATCATGTAGATAACCAAGATAGTATGATGTCATTATAATTATGTTCATTTAGGGAAATAATTGAAGGAACTATATTACATAGCGCAAGTTGATATAATTGTTATGTTGCAATTCGACTCTACACTACTGTGACTATACAATTTCGACCTTACACCACTGTGACTATACACCAATTTCGACTTTATACCACTGTGACTATACAATTTCGACTATACAGTTTCGACAGTACACCACTGTGACTTAACAATTTCGACTATACAGTTTCGACTGCACACCACTTTGACTATACAATTTCGACTCTACACTACTGTGGCTATACAATTTCGACCTTACACCACTGTGACTATACAATTTCGTTCTACGCCACTGTGACTATACAATTTCTACTATACAGTTTCGACTGCACACCACTGTGACTATACAATTTCAACTCTACACCACTGCGACTATGCAATTTGGACTTTACACCACTGTGACTGTACAATTTCGACTCTGCACTACTTGACTATACAATTTCGACTTTACACCACTGTGACTATATAATTTCGACTTTACACCACTGTGACTATACAATTTCGACTCTACACCACTGTGACTATACAATTTCGACTCTACACTACTGTGACTATACAATTTCGACTTTACACCACTGTGACTATACAATTTCGACTCTACACTACTGTGACTATACAATTTCGACTTTACACCACTGTGACTATACAATTTCGACTTTACACCACTGTGACTATACAATTTCGACTATACACCGCTGTGACTATACAATTTCGACTTGTACACCACTGTGACTATACAATTTCGACTCTACACTACTGTGACTATACACTTTCGACTCTACACTACTGTGACTATACAATTTTGACTCTACACTACTATGACTATAAAATTTCGACTCTACACTACTGTGACTATACAATTTCGACTCTACACCACTGTGACTATACAATTTCGACTCTACACCACTGTGACTATACAGTTTCGATTCTACAAAACTGAAACTCTACATCACTCTGGAGTTTCGAAACACTTTAACTCTGTCAGACCCCAAAACTCGAACACAACAACTCTGTATCAAACACAACAGTGCGATTTTGAGTCAATAACACGTGAGATCACTTACGTGCGACGCGTGCACACTGACCTGATATAACAAGTGTTAGGATCAGCTCAAGCCACAATCGCCACGACGATGCACCGACAACAGCAGCAGAATCGAATATCCAAGCAAGTGAACATAAGCTGGTGTTTTACAAAACGATGACACTAGGCTTATATCAAATATCTTGGAGATAGTAACATATGGCAGGTTATAGATTTCAATCTAGGTCTGGTGGGACGATAGTGGGACGTGGAGGTAGTGAACGAGATAAAGTGAAGGGAGGAGGTCAGGAGAGTGGGAACTAGTTCAAGAGGTAACGACAAAGAGAGGTAGAAATAAATAAGATAAATAGAGAGGGGAGGAAGGAAATAAACGGAGAAAGAAACGACGAAAAGAGATAACAATAAAAGGGGGTGGGGAGTAGATAAAGGGTTTATGATAGAGAGAAGGGTATAAAGTAAAATATATATATATAGCGATATATATATATATATATATATATATATATATATATATATATAGAGAGAGAGAGAGAGAGAGAGAGAGAGAGAAGTGACCAATATAAAGAAAAAGCGCGAGAAAAAAGACAGAACGAGATAGAGTTTAAACAATATAAAATAAAAGAGATAGACAGAAGAGGAGAGAAAAAAGCTATGGTTAGAGAGGAGCTTGATAGAGAGGGGACGAGATAGAAATAGAAAGAACAAGGATGAGATAACTCCCCATAAAACATCCATTTCTTTTTTCATTTTTTTTTTCGTTCGCCAGCTTTTACCTCTGACGAAGTCCCCAGAGACTAGGAACTGAATTTTGCGTGTTAATCCGTTTTTCCATGGCAGCCGTGTGCACAGGGGTCCCTCGCCGCACAGGCAGATAACTCCGACTTCGGAGGTACTTTTATTTTTCCGTCGATGAGTAACTGACGTTTCAAACCGTTTCAAGACAATTTCTCCTTACCATTAACGTTACTGCAGCTTGGCGTGCATTTCTTTGCTTTGACCCTACTAGAACTAAAACGCCATTTAATATTGAAACAATCAGCCGTGCAAATAGATGAAGCTGGTCTTATCAACTACAGTTCTACTATATAGAAGTGAGTCATGGACAATAAGCAAGACAACACAGAGAACATTAGAGGCAGCTGAGATGTGGTTTATCAGAAGAATGTCACGAATTCCATGGACAAAAAAAATACAAATGAAGAATGTTTAAATCGAGCTGGAGAAAATAGAAATATCATCAAAATTATAAGGAAGAGACAATCTAAATTTATTGGGCATGTGATGCGAAAAGAAGGCATTGAGAATTATATAAGAACAGGCAGAATGAATGGAAAGAAGAGCAGAGGAAAACCAAGAGAATAAATATTGGACAGATTCTCCAAATGGAATAATAAAAGATCACCGACTGAAATTATGACAAACAGGAAGGGCCGAGTGATGTGGAGAGAGATGAAGATGATTGCCTACGTCAACCGGCGCGGCACCTGATGATGACCAACAAAGCCATCACTGCCGAGAGTACTCTTCGCCCTGTGTCAGTGCACATTCTCCATGGAACAAAATCAGGATCTTCACCACAAACGTCAAGTCAATCCTTGACTCTATGGCTGGGAAACATGGAGGGGAACAAAGACAAATAGCAATAGTATCCAGCCTTTCATAAACATAAGCTTCAGATAGAGATTATTGATATTTGATGGCCAAGTAAAAGACTGAATGGAAACCGTGGAGAAAGAACTTTCCATGTAAACAGTGACGACTGGGGGATAGAGGTACGGCGTCGGTCTCATGACAGGAAGGACCATGGTTCAAAGCCCACTAGAAGTGGTGGAATTTTTTTTTTTAATAGGAAAAATTAATCCGTGGTTTCTTTATGGCATTAGCCTCCCTGATCTCTTGGGTAGTGAGATCCGATGTCTAGCCCTCTCGGATAACGGCATTAAACAGGAGATCCCGTGTGCAATCGCGCACGTTAAAGATCCGAGATCCTCAAGTAGGATATCGGAGCACCTATGGATTCATCCGGTGTGAAGTGATGATGATCCTCACAACAAACAAATAGGAACGGAGTTGCACTGGCCACACATTGCGGAGGCCACCAAGCAATTTTGCAAGACAGTCAATGAATTGGAATCGGCAAGCAACTAGGACAGTTGGGAGGTCCTTGCAGACCAGGAGAAGAACCGTCGAGACAGAAGCAAAGCTACAGGATAGAGGTGGGCTCAGTTGGAGAAGATAGCACAGAGCTGGGAGTGGACTCAGTTGGAGAAGATAGCACAGAACTGGGAGTGGACTCAGTTGGAGAAGATAGCACAGAACTGGAGGTGGACACAGTTGGAGAAGATAGCACAGAGCTGGGAGTGGATTCAGTTGGAGAAGATAGCACAGAACTGGGAGTGGACTTAGTTGGAGAAGATAGCACAGAACTGGGAGTGGACTTAGTTGGAGAAGATAGCACAGAACTGGGAGTGGACTTAGTTGGAGAAGATAGCACAGAACTGGGAGTGGACTCAGTTGGAGAAGATAGCACAGAACTGGAGGTGGACACAGTTGGAGAAGATAGCACAGAGCTGGGAGTGGATTCAGTTGGAGAAGATAGCACAGAACTGGGAGTGGACTTAGTTGGAGAAGATAGCACAGAACTGGGAGTGGACTTAGTTGGAGAAGATAGCACAGAACTGGGAGTGGACTTAGTTGGAGAAGATAGCACAGAACTGGGAGTGGACTCAGTTGGAGAAGATAGCACAGAACTGGAGGTGGACTCAGAAAAGATAGCACAAAACTGGGAGTGGACTCAGTTGGAGAAGATAGCACAGAACTGGAGGTGGGCTTAGTTGGAGAAGATAGCACAGAACTAGAGGTGGGCTTATCTGGAGAAGATAGCATAGAACTGGAGTGGGGCTTGGAGAAGACAGCACATACCTGTGTCTGTTGGCAGAGTGTAGTTGTCTCTAGAGTTGCTAGGCGTAAATCAAAGTCATCAAATAGTGACCGACTTAGTTGCTTACCCCGTCAACATAAACCGTGTATGACCACAGTCTTTGCCACACGACAGTTACTGAGCGCATGTGTCCCTGAAGGATTTCTGTGTGGTGTCTGTCCTAATGACGTTGTGTTCTTCACAAGCAACGCAATGTCACGGTCTTTCTTGTGTGGATAAAAGTTAACATAGCTGATACATTAGGTCGGGAGTATATTTATCTTGAGACCACACATTCAAGTGATTGAGTATCCACCGCTACCAGACAAATGACGTCGGGGCGCCAGGAAGGTTAAAGGTCACACAACTCCTGCAACGGCAAAAAGTCAATACGACCTACTTGGTCCAGTATATAAAAGTGCAACCTCTTAACAGTGCTTCACCGCATACATGGAAAGAACTATCATACCACTCCACCGCTCACATAGAACAACTACCACACCACCACATACATGGAAAGAACAACTATCATACCACTCCACCGCACACTAGAACAACTACCACACCTACGCATACATGGAATGAACAACTAGCATACCACTCCACCGCTCACATAGAACAACTACCACACCACCGCATACATGGAATGAACAACTAGCATACCACACCACCGCATACATGGAATGAACAACTATCATACCACTCCACCGCACACTAGAACAACTACCACACCAACGCATACATGGAAAGAACAACTAGCATACCACTCCACCGCACACTAGAACAACTACCACACCAACGCATACATGGAATGAACAACTAGCATACCACTCCACGCACACTAGAACAACTACCACACCAACGCATACATGGAAAGAACAACTATCATATCACTCCACCGCTCACATAGAACAACTACCACACCATCGCATACATGAAATGAACAACAATCATACCACTCCACCGCTCACATAGAACAACTACCACACCACCGCATACATGGAATGAACAATTATCATACCACTCCACCGCTCACATAGAACACCACCGCATACATGGAATGAACAACTATCATACCACTCCACCGCTCACATAGAACAACTACCACACCACCGCATACATGGAATGAACAATTATCATACCACTCCACCGCTCACATAGAACACCACCGCATACATGGAATGAACAACTATCATACCACTCCACCGCTCACATATAACACCTACCACACCACCGCATACATTGAATGAACAACTATCATACCACTCCACCGCTCACATAGAACACCTACCACACCATCGCATACATGGTAAGAATAAGGAAAAATGAGATTTCTAAAGAAGAAAAAAAACATTGCAAGCTGACATGTAGAAGACATGTCATGTGGAACAGTCTGCAACCACTTGACAACGGAAACATTCATTTCTTTTTTCTTGACCTCAGACCGACATGTCAGTCTTCTAAGGAAAGAACAAATGTTGTGTGGCCCATTGTCTGGCCCACCGTCAGTTTATTTGACCTCCTGCATATCAGTTTTGTGTTCCAGGATCTCGTTACGTGACCTACTGCCTGCCTGCCGACCCTTTTGGTTGCATCCTCTAAGCAGGTCTTTGTACTGTCACAAAACTGAATTTATTGTACGTTAATTTGCAGAGAAAGTCACTGAAAGATGTATGTGTGTCCCAGGAAACATTTCAAATGTGTAGCAATGCTCAAGATGCAACTAACCTTATCAAATCACTGGACAGCTGTCACCACTATTGTCCAACAAGGAAATAGCTCTTGAGGCAAAATGGGTACTCTACAATACAATCTTCATCCCAACGTTGTGCTACCAATGTCAGTTCTGAACCACTACTGAGATGAAATGCGATAGACCAGTGGTAGGAAACAGCCGGAGAGGTAAGATCAGAAATGAACATTGGGGGGGGGGGGGAAGGAGATGTGAATAATTCCCACCATCGAAAAAACAAAGAAATAACAGATAAAATGGTTTCATCACGTGATAAGGCAGAAAGATCCGCAGAAAGACACAACAAAACGAGCCTTCAATAAACATTGTGAGAACACCAGACCCTATCACGAAAATGATGGATTGACGAAAACACTAGGAAAATTATCTCCTCTGGACGCTGAAAGACAAATAAGGAAGTGAAGAAGAAAAAGAAGCAATGTTCAAAACGTTGGTGAACATTAGAAGTGGTTTTGTGCCTGCACGAGGTCAGCCGGTCCCACAAGCAACACAGAGAGCATAGAAGCACGGCCACATTTATCTTGTTGGATATAAACTGGCAGCTAGGAGTTTCCATAGCAACGTACATTGACAACAAGGCTATAAGTTGGAAACCATTAATATTGTACATAATTGTATGTTTAGCTGTACAAACTAACACGTGCCACGAATCCCCAAGGTGGACTCATTGTATGACGTCAATGTTTAGCAAACTCTCTAATGGTGTTTAAAACCTGATTTGTTCCCATTTTGTCTTTGTTGTTTACATACAAATAGAAACGTCGGTTATACCTCAACATGTTCTAAAATCTGGCTCTTTGTTAAAATTACATTTACAATGGCGTTTTGTCTATGGGAATCAACGAGAGACAGCAATCCCACAACTTGTTGTTACTTTCGAACATGCCATATTGGACACAAATAAAACGTTTCTGGGGCCGTCTGGGGGTAAATCAGATGGGGAGATTAAAGGTTCGCTCGCCTGCCCTGCTAGAAGTATGGGGAATAAGGTTCGCTCGCCTGCCCTGCTTGAAGTATGGGGAATAAGGTTCGCTCGCCTGCCCTGCTAGAACTATGGGGAATAAGGTTCGCTCGCCTGCCCTGCTAGATGTATGGGGAATAAGGTAAGCATGGAGATGTTACAATTTAACATCAGCTATCCGGGTGCTGAACCCAGCAAATCTTTACCCCTGACTTCTTCCCGTGTACAAAGTAACAGAACAATTTCCCATACAGATGTTAGCCCTTCCTCTGGCTTGATGGAGAACATTCCCCATATAGATGTCAGCCCTTCCTCTGACTTGATGGAGAACATTGCCCATACAGATGTTATCCCTTCCTCTGACCTGATGGAGAACATTCCCCATATAGATGTCAGCCCTTCCTCTGACTTGATTGAGAACATTCCCCATACAGATGTTAGCCCTTCCTCTGGCTTGATGGAGAACATTCCCATATAGATGTCAGCCCTTCCTCTGACTTGATGGAGAACATTGCCCATACAGATGTTTATCCCTTCCTCTGATTTGATGGAGAACATTCCCCATATAGATGTTAGCCCTTCCTCTGATTTGATGGAGAACATTCCCCATACAGATATTAGCCCTTCCTCTGGCTTGATGGAGAACATTCCCTATACAGATGTTAGCCCTTCCTCTGGCTTGATGGAGAACATTCCCCATATAGATGTTAGCCCTTCCTCTGACTTGATGGAGAACATTCCCCATACAGATGTTAGCCCTTCCTCTGGCTTGATGGAGAACATTGCCCATACAGATGTTATCCTTTCCTCTGATTTGATGGAGAACATTCCCCATATAGATGTTAGCCCTTTCTCTGATTTGATGGAGAACATTCCCCATATAGATGTCAGCCCCTCCTCTGGCTTGATGGAGAACATTCCCCATACAGATGTCAGCCCATCCTCTGACTTGATGGAGAACATTCCCCATACAGATATTAGCCCTTCCTCTGGCTTGATGGAGAACATTCCCCATACAGATGTTAGCCCTTCCTCTGGCTTGATGGAGAACATTCCCCATACAGATGTTAGCCCTTCCTCTGGCTTGATGGAGAACATTCCCCATATAGATGTTAGCCCTTCCTCTGACTTGATGGAGAACATTCCCCATATAGATGTTAGCCCTTCCTCTGACTTGATGGAGAACATTCCCCATACAGATGTTAGCCCTTCCTCTGGCTTGATGGAGAACATTGCCCATACAGATGTTATCCTTTCCTCTGATTTGATGGAGAACATTCCCCATATAGATGTTAGCCCTTTCTCTGATTTGATGGAGAACATTCCCCATATAGATGTCAGCCCCTCCTCTGGCTTGATGGAGAACATTCCCCATATAGATGTCAGCCCATCCTCTGACTTGATGGAGAACATTCCCCATACAGATATTAGCCCTTCCTCTGGCTTGATGGAGAACATTCCCCATACAGATGTTAGCCCTTCCTCTGGCTTGATGGAGAACATTCCCCATACAGATGTTAGCCCTTCCTCTGGCTTGATGGAGAACATTCCCCATATAGATGTTAGCCCTTCCTCTGACTTGATGGAGAACATTCCCCATACAGATGTTAGCCCTTCCTCTGGCTTGATGGAGAACATTCCCCATATAGATGTTAGCCCTTTCTCCGATTTGATGGAGAACATTCCCCATATAGATGTCAGCCCATCCTCTGGCTTGATGGAGAACATTCCCCATATAGATGTCAGCCCATCCTCTGACTTGATGGAGAACATTCCCCATAAAGATATTAGCCCTTCCTCTGGCTTGATGGAGAACATTCCCCATACAGATGTTAGCCCTTCCTCTGGCTTGATGGAGAACATTCCCCATACAGATGTTAGCCCTTCCTCTGGCTTGATGGAGAACATTCCCCATATAGATGTTAGCCCTTCCTCTGACTTGATGGAGAACATTCCCCATACAGATGTTAGCCCTTCCTCTGGCTTGATGGAGAACATTCCCCATACAGATGTTAGCCCTTCCTCTGACTTGATGGAGAACATTCCCCAGAAAGATGTTAGCCCTTCCTCTGGCTTGATGGAGAACATTCCCTATACAGATGTTAGCCTTTCCTCTGACTTGATGGAGAACATTCCCCATATAGATGTCAGCCCTTCCTCTGACTTGATGGAGAACATTCCCCATATAGATGTCAGCCCTTCCTCTGACTTGATGGAGAGCATTCCCCATATAGATGTCAGCCCTTCCTCTGACTTGGAGAACATTCCCCATATAGATGTTAGCCCTTCCTCTGGCTTGATGGAGAACATTCCCCATACCGATTTTAGCCCTTCCTCTGGCTTGATGGAGAACATTCCCCATACAGATGTTAGCCCTTCCTCTGATGGAGAACATTCCCCATACAGATGTTAGCCCTTCCTCTGACTTGATGGAGAACATTCCCCATACAGATGTTAGCCCTTCCTCTGACTTGATGGAGAACATTCCCCATACAGATGTTAGCCCTACCTGTGACTTGGTGGAGAGCATTCCACATATAGATGTCAGCCCTTCCTCTGACTTGATGGAGAACATTCCCATATAGATGACAGCCCTTCCTCTGACTTGATGGAGAACATTCCCCATATAGATGTTAGCCCTTCCTCTGACCTGATGGAGAACATTCCCCATATAGATGTTAGCCCTTCCTCTGACTTGATGGAGAACATTCCCCATATAGATGTCAGCCCTTCCTCTGACTTGCTGGTTACAAAGTTCTGGAGGTGACATGCTCTAGGATCCCTATTTACATGACGATAGTTTGTTTTCCCTTCCAATTATACAATCAAGGTTCCATGTTTTGCAGACAGATAAGAATATTGATATAAGCAGTAGTTCAGTCTTCAGTAAGTTCAGACGCCTTACTTCCAGTTATGTTGCTGCCAGACGCCTTACTTCCAGTTATGTTGCTGCCAGAACGCCTTGCTTCCAGTTATGTTACTGCCAGACACCTTACTTCCAGTTATGTTACTGCCAGACGCCTTGCTTCCAGTTATGTTACTGTCAGACGCCTTGCTTCCAGTTATGTTACTGTCAGACGCCTTGCTTCCAGTTATGTTACTGTCAGACGCTTTGCTTCCAGTTATGTTACTGTCAGACTCCTTGCTTCCAGTTATGTTACTGTCAGACGCCTTGCTTCCAGTTATGTTGCTGCCAGATGCCTTGCTTCCAGTTATGTTACTGCCAGATGCCTTGCTTCCAGTTATGTTACTGTCAGACGACTTGCTTCCAGTTATGTTACTGTCAGACGACTTGCTTCCGTGATGAAATAACGGCGAGAGAAGAATTATCTTGCAGTGAGGTAGATTTACTCCAAAATTTGTATTATTTCAACCATTTTAGCATGAAACATTTAACTTTTCGTGGTACGATCAACGCAAATCAAATGGCAGTGCAATGAAGTACCCAATAGTAACTGTGGATGTATTTGCTTGCAAGCACAAATAAGGTGTGTCTGAAGGCTATATTGACATGACAACTTATCTAGGGCTGTAATTAGACAAGCTTCAAGTAGAGACAATTTGCAAATTAAATGTTGACGTGTGGCTTTGTTGTATGAGTATATCTTAATGAAAGTTATGAGCTTTTCAAAAAATGAGGAAGATACTATGCAATCCATTTTTGACAATAGGAACAAGAAAAAGAGTTCTTAAATGTTATGTAGAGCCAGTCTTAACATATGGATGTGAATCATGGACAATAGGACAACAGACAAGAAAATCACTGGAGTCTGTAGAAATGTGGTTTTACAGAAGAATGTTGAGAATACCAAGGACAGCTAAGAAGAGTAATGAAAATGTTCTGAAAGAGGTAAAAGCAAAAAGAGAGCTAATTTCCAATATTAGGAAGAAACAATCATAATATTTTTGGCCATGTAATGAGAAGAGAACAACTGGAAAAATTGAGGGACGAAGAGATAGAGGGAAGCAAAGAGAAAAAATACCTGACAGCTTAAGAGAATGGCTTGGCAGAAGGTCAACAACAGAAATGATATAAAACTGTCGAGATCGAAAGTTGTGGAGAGACATGATCACCTACGCCAGCAGGCCAGGTACTTGATGATGATGATGAAGTTATGAGAGTAGTATGTATCTTTTATTATACATGTATTGTGAGCATTCATAACACAGTGACCTCAAGTTTCAAACCCACTGTCCACAGCTGGTTAAAGTCTTTTCAAACTGATCCATAAACAGATCAAAAAATGAAAAGTGAAAGATCACACTCTAATATAAACTGTAGTAGGTAGAACTCATGAGGTGGTGAAGTAGAAAGTTTTTTTAAAAAAATGCCATTTTCATAAATATTTGACTGGGAACAGACTATCACCACAATGAAAGTGATGTCCACCATCATCTACACAGGAGGCAAGAAGTTTGGACAAAATAGCATGTGTTTACCATCTATACCACATGGTATGTTGTCCCATAATACATCTGGAAATGTTCAGCAAAGACAAGCTATCAGCCAGTTCACACCAAAAGGAAGACCATTTAAAGATTACTCAAAGTTTCTTTAACTTCAAGCTTTTAAAAACATGGCACACAAAACAGCCCACTTTGATAGCATGAAAAAACAAAGTACTGCCAGGAAGGACAGAATCATTTGTAAAACAAACTGAACTGCTGCTTTCATGAATGTCAAAGCTTGAAAACTAACAAGAAGGTAAAATACAAACGAAACCCTTCCATTTAGGATATTCTCTTCTGTTTTCTCCAACCACAAAAGTTGTGCTTTCTTTTCTAATTAAGCTACCCTCTTTTGTTTTCTCCATTGCTTTTTCTTTCTTCATGAGGAGTTGACTGACCTCCATGGTCATAGTGAGAGCACCTCATCAGAAGTTATGCCAAGTTGGCAAGTTAAAGCAATGTTTTACATGCCATCAACCTTCTTAGTCATCTTTACTTTGATAGAGATAATTGCCAGCTCTACCCTATGTTGCTGCTTCTGGCCACATCAGATTAACTCATCATGGACACAGAGAAAAGGGAGGGAAGTGTCCCAGGTAGGAAACTGGTAGACCTAAAAATGGGAGTGGCAAAGGAGGTGGTTCAACCGTGCTCACTTTGTTGGTAAAGGTTGACAATTAAAATATGATGTATTTTGTTGCATGCCGTGTCTGTGAACCAACTGTAGAAATTTCTGGTATTGTATGAAAAAACTTGACATGAAATCACACAGGCAAAAGATAAGATTATTCAATTGTTATTTCTTTACTTATTCTTGACAGTTCAAGAGTTCCAACCTAAGTTATTTCAAACAATTCACTCAAACAAAAACACACTCCAGTCAAGCACAGACCTCACGAGTGTCAAGCAGACTTGACATATCAAAACTCTCGACTACACAATTATGAAACATTCCACAAAAATCAAGTTTATCTAAACTTTAGCTAAACTGTGACATGGTTGTGGGCTCAGTGTGAAGAAACTAGTCTGTTTCATCTCCCCAGAAAGACTGCCTCTTATAAATGATTGAAGGGACTCAACCTGACAACCAACTCAAGACTATAGGTCAGCCCTGACACCAAAGCCTGGGCCAGTCGGGGGACTGGTTAAAGAAGTCAAGCCTCCTTTTGGTTCTGAAGAAAACCTGCCCTTTTGTCCACTTCTGCAACAAATAAGACAAAGCCTTGATTTTAGACAAGAATTATTAGTGACATCAACACTTAGACACAATGAACACATCTGTCAAGTTATTCAAACTGACAGGATGGATACATTTCAGCAGCAACAAACTTTTCAAACAATTGGTTTTTTTTTTTTCAAAGTATCTCATTGTCTGCACATTCAAGTCTACAATGTTAGCTATCACCACTGAAGTAAGTAAAAAGTAAAGTACCCCCGTCACGCCAAGTGGCGTATAGGGAAATATGGTGTTAGTGACCCTATATTTTACAGACCTTCAGCACATGATTTTTGGGGTAATGTGGTCGGTATTACGCCCGTGCTCCTTTACTTTCCCAGAAAAAAAATCCGGTACCCATTTAAGGCTGGGTGAACCCGGAGGCCGTCGGTTGGGATCGAACCCTACCCCTTGTCCGTGGTAGTCCAGTTCACTAACCACTGAGCTATCGCGGCTCCCTGTCACCACTGAAGGCACAATATTTATTTTTTAATTGCATGAAAGTTTAAAAAAAAAAGGCTCTATAACTGTAAACCTTTTATTCTGTAATACACTTATTAAAGAGAAAGTGTAGCAAAAATGGAAGATAATGTTACTAGAACAAAATATATTACTTTATTAGAAGGAGAGGGAGTGTGACGAGAAAGATAATGAGAGAAAGAAATATGAAACACAAAAACATTATCACAGACTATATGACATAAGTTGTAATTTAAATACAATTCATTTTAAACTACGGTGGAGCCTTGGTATCAGTTTTGGCTGAAGTGAGTCCACATCACAAATGAGGACAAAAAATCAATGTCTGGACATAAGCCTATACACTTGTTGTCTGCTAATACCAGTGTGAACCTAAACCTCTGATTGCCTAGCACTCAGAAGACCCAAGAATGTTCCAGACAAATCAAGTCAACTCATTGTAATGGACAGAGCTGACAGGTAAAGTTGTGGGACAACTCTTAACTTATTTGATTCATGGAATGTTTACCCCAAGAATGTTATCTCACCCACAAAACATGGCATTCAAGGCCCTTCTGGTTGATGAGCCTGCTTGCTTGCAAGGTGTGATGAGTGGATACAACTTTATCCAAGTAAGGTCACAATGTAGTAGTTTAATTGAGGAGATAACTTACTGAGGTCCTGGTTTGGGCTTAACTCCCTTCTTAAAGTCATTGAGAATTCTGTTGATGTCCTCTACTGTCAGATCTTCCTGAAAACACAAACACAGGAATCAGTTGAAGGCATCCAAATAGTTTCATTGACACAACATCTTTATTGGACAACTCCATCATTCTCAGATCCACTCCCAGAACAAATCATAAATGTGATGCACAATGAGACAAACAGAAGAAACTCTACAGCTCTGTACTCACATAGTAATCATCATTGATCTGAACCATGGGAGCATTGACGCAAGCACCAAGGCACTCAACTTCTGCTAGGGTGAACTTATTGTCCTTGGTGGTGTGGCCAACATCAATTCCTGGCCACAGAAAATAGACACGTTTGTGGACACAAGGCATTTGTTAAAAGATTTCAAACATTTGTGTTCTTTTAGTATTAGTAAGTGAATGGTACAAAGTGAAGGGCATTCACCCCCAAACTATAAATGGTACAAAGTGAAATGTATTCACCACAAACTATAAATGGTATAAAGTGAAATGTATTCACCCCAAACTATAAATAGTACAAAGTGAAATGCATTCACCCCAAACTATAAATAGTACAAAGTGAAGTGTATTCACCCCAAACTATAAATGGTACAAAGTGAAGTGCATTCACCCCAAACTATAAATGGTACAAAGTGAAGTGCATTCACCCCCAAGTATTCACCCCAAACTATAAATGGTACAAAGTGAAGTGCATTCACCCCCAACCAGAAATGGTACAAAGTGAAGTGCATTCACATCAAAACAATAAATTGTACAAAGTGAAGTGCAAACAATGGCCATATTGAATCATTACAAACATTGTGTCTTATTGTGTGTCCATTGATAGCTTTGAACCCCTGTCTACTGGACAACAAACTCACAGCATTGTTGTCTGACAGCTTGATACTGTTTTTATTTATTTATTCTACTGTCATTTCCAGAAAGCTTATCTGTTACAAGCTAATGTTTAAAACCTATGCTCTAGTAGCATTTTTTTCTTTCCTTCAATACACACTATCTTTTCCTCCATGCCACTTCTTTGTGTCTTCTGTTGTAATGCACTGAAGTTAAGCCTTTATTTAGTGTTTATTTCTCTGGATATGTTTTCCTAAAGTTGTGAGACTGTAGCACAAACTTACCCAGATTCTTTTTGATGGCCTCTAAGATGACATCTGAGCCTACACCTCCAAGCATACATGGGGTTGTGGTGCATATCTGGACAAAGTATTTCCCAACGGGTTCCCTGAGGAAAGGAGCAAACAATCAACTTGGATCCCTTTAAAGTTAGCACAAAAGTAACTAAGGTAATACATAGAAGCTAAAACATGTTGTCAATGTGTTCCCTCAATGCTGAAAGGCAAATGAGGTAGAAAAGAAGATGAAGATGTGTTTGTGCACAGGACTATACTCATGATGAGGAAGATGTGTTTGTGTACAGGACTATACTCATGATGAGGAAGATGTGTTTGTGTACAGGACTATACTCATGATGAGGAAGATGTGTTTGTGCACAGGACTATACTCATGATGAGGAAGATGTGTTTGTGCACAGGACTATACTCATGATGAGGAAGATGTGTTTGTGCACAAGTGTAATAATGAAAACTGCGAGAAATGTAATAATAAAAACTGAGAGAGCTCAAACACTAATGCTTGATAATCAACTTCTTATGACCTTGATGATCAACTTGACTGATCAATGTCGTGACCGATGAAATGACGATTCATGAACGATCGACTGACCGCTCGTCCCCTTGAGATTGAGATCACTCCTCTTCACCACGAGCCCGAGTACCAGAGGTGCTTTAGCACGATGAGCGAGGGCTCGTGATGCTGCTCATGGCCGGATTGCTGAATGACGAGTTCCTCGCCACTCTGATGATCTGCCCCGTTCTCAAGCTGCCATGCCAGTCTTTTGGACCGCCATGATTGATGCCTCGTACTTCACGTCATTCTGTTGCGACTCTCCTTGGACCGTTATGATCTATAGTGTAGTACTTCACGTTGTAACTTATCAATTCCCCGTGATTTCTCCCAGCTCGTTCACTCGCTAGATGGTTGTAACTTTAAAGATGTTTTAATGACTCAACTCAAGTCCTGACTACACACAAAACATCTTTATTTGACAAGGCACATGTCCGGATCATGTAAACACATTTCACAAATTAACAGTACATATATTCACAGTGATAATTCCCTCCCTTGATTAACATTAGTGCCACCCTCAGGTGCACTTCTCATGGACTGCTACTTTAGCCCAAACTCGGTGGAACTCTCTTGTCGCGTTCCCAACTCTATGTAATCTACTTGACTAACAAGTTCAATTGTGTGTCATGGAAGCTAGTCATAAGCTCCCAAGTCTCTGAGGACCCTTACTTAAAGTTTCCCCATAATGTGTACGATCTACACGATCGATAAAAGTCTCTCTTCATGGTAGAAGCTTTGTCATAAGCTTCCTAAACTTTCCCGCCACGACTTCCTCGAAGTCAGCGAGATTATCCAACAACGTGTTGATTGCACTGATTCGCAATCAGCTTCTGTGCCGAGAAGGTAACGCTAACCTTGACAGCTACAATCACACTTATTCTAAATTCTACATAAGTCTTGCCCCACGACTTCCTCAAAGTCGGCGAGCGCTGGACACTTAACAAGTTTCCAACAATGTTCTACTGTGTCAATTTCGTTGATGCCCAATCAGTTTCTTTGCCAGTAAGGTAACCCTAACCTTAACAGTAACAATCCCACTGATTCTATACTCTTCATAAGTCTTGCTCTACGACTCCCTCAGGGTCGGCGAGCGCTGGACACTTAACAAGTTTCCAACAATGTTCTAGTGTATCAATTTCACTGATTCACAATCAGTTTCAGTGCCGCTAAGGTAACCCTAACCTTAACAGTAACAATCACTCCTATTCTATCTTGCCATATCTAACACAACATTTAGTAACTAACAATCACAACTCCTGGAAATAGGATAACTAACTGATTGGCTGTCGCCCTATAGCTGTCTTAACTTTCATCTATTTACAACTCCTTTCTAGTCCATGGTATGCTAACTAGATTTCTCTAGACGTCCGCACTGGACCCGGCTCAAATGCACACTGACTTTAAAATCTACGTCTATTCTCAACTCCCCACTTCCCCTGAAAACATCTCACCCATTCACGCTTATTTCGCCTTTCTCTATAAAACAGTTCACTCACTCACACCTGACCACTTCTGCTTGTCTCCCCTAGATGTTTATTATTTCTCTACTAATATCGTCTGTTTCAATCAACTCTCATCAATACTCTGTTTCTCTTGTTGCCCCGCTACACACCCGTTTCACACACCCTCATCTATTCCCTGTTTCACAAGACTATACTCATGATAATGAAGATGTGTTGTGCACAAGACTATACTCATGATAATGAAGATGTGTTGTGCACAAGACTATACTTGTGCACAAGACTATACTCATGATGAGGAAGATGTGTTTGTGCACAAGACTAAACTCATGATAATGAAGATGTGTTGTGCACAAGACTATACTCATGATATGAAGATTTGTTTGTGCACAAGACTATACTCATGTTGAAGAAACAGCAACATATTTTTGTGAAAGTAGATCTTGAGTGAGGCAGAGACTGAAGTGGACTGACAGTATGCACCATCAAGGCAGGAGAAAAAGACTACAGTGGACCAACAGCATCAAGAGAAGGACAAGAGAAGTTATGACAGCATGCACCATCAAGGCAGGAGAAAGAGACTAAAGGGGACAGACAGCATCAAGAGATGCACAAGAGAAGTTATGACAGCATGCACCATCAAGGCAGGAGAAAGAGACTAAAGGGGACAGACAGCATCAAGAGATGCACAAGAGAAGTTATGACAGCATGCACCATCAAGGCAGGAGAAAGAGACTAAGTGGACTGACAGCATCAAGAGATGGACAAGAGAAGTTATGACAGCATGCACCATCAAGGCAGGAGAAAGAGACTAAAGGGGACAGACAGCATCAAGAGATGCACAAGAGAAGTTATGACAGCATCTACCATCAAGGCAGGAGAAAGAGACTAAAGGGGACAGACAGCATCAAGAGATGCACAAGAGAAGTTATGACAGCATGCACCATCAAGGCAGGAGAAAGAGACTAAAGTGGACTGACAGCATCAAGAGATGGACAAGAGAAGTTATGACAGCATGCACCATCAAGGCAGGAGAAAGAGACTAAAGGGGACAGACAGCATCAAGAGATGCAAAGAGAAGTTATGACAGCATGCACCATCAGGCAGGAGAAAGAGACTAAGTGGACTGACAGCATCAAGAATGGACAAGAGAAGTTATGACAGCATGCACCATCAAGGCAGGAGAAAGAGACTAAAGTGGACTGACAGCATCAAGAGATGGACAAGAGAAGTTATGACAGCATGCACCATCAAGGCAGGAAAAAGAGACTAAAGTGGACTGACAGCATCAAGATGGACAAGAGAAGTTATGACAGCATGCACCATCAAGGCAGGAGAAAGAGACTAAAGTGGACTGACAGCATCAAGAGATGGACAAGAGAAGTTATGACAGCATGCACCATCAAGGCAGGAGAAAGAGACTAAAGTGGACGACAGCATCAAGAGATGGACAAGAGAAGTTATGACAGCATGCACCATCAAGGCAGGAGAAAGAGACTAAAGTGGACTGACAGCATCAAGAGATGCACAAGAGAAGTTATGACAGCATGCACCATCAAGGCAGGAGAAGAGACTAAAGTGACTGACAGCATCAAGAGACAAGAGAAGTTATGACAGCATGCACCATCAAGGCAGGAGAAAGAGACTAAAGTGGACTGACAGCATCAAGAGATGGAGTTATGACAGCATGCACCATCAAGGCAGGAGAACTAAAGTGGACTGACAGTGTCAAGAGATGGACAAGAGAAGTTATGACAGCATGCACCATCAAGGCAGGAGAAAGGATGAAATGAGATCCATAGTACCAAACTTCAAAGCAGAGACAGCACAAGATGATGAGATCTTGAGCAAAAACTGACCTTGGCAACAATTACAGAACAAAGGTTACAGAGACCAGGTGCTACATCTGCATCTCACAAAACCATTTTGTAATAAAACTTCAGGAAGCAACAAAACATAAAGCACCAGTGAGGAACTGAGGTGCAGGGGGGACAATGCGTGCCATGTGGTCAAGTTTCAGGCTAAAAATTGGCAGTAAATCAGGAAATGATTATCATATCCAATCCCCATGTCTGTCTTGTTGTAAACATACATACAATGCTGTGTAGAAAAAGTTCAAAGTTCGATTTCCAAAACTCAGAATGTACATTTAAGTGGTAGTAATTTTTACTATGGAATCATGACAATGTGAGCCACAGGTACATGAATCATAATCTAGGGTTAGGGAATGGTCTATTTGTGTAGTTGTTCTCTTGTGTCATCTGAACTCTTCACACCTGAGTGCTTTAGGTAGAAACAAAAAAACTTACAATATATTTATTCTTGTGGAACGGTTCATAACTTTCTACTTCTCCTTGATCACAGACTGGTGGCCTGCGTTGTTCATGACACCCTGCAGGGCAGAAACAAATACTCCACCTTGAATAATCCATGACCATTTTTCACAGAGTACCACAAATCTGACCCAATCTATTTCCACTTTGTCAGATTGTTTCTTCCCTTACACCAAGACAAACTATGCTACTAATTGTGAATCCTGAACACAAGACCTCATCATTCTCAGTGTTACTAGTGTCTGCTAGTTCACATTAAGTAGAGGTATCTATGCAGTTCCATCAACATATTTATCTTCAGCATGGGTAGATGTCTCAGAGACTGTGCACATGTTGCAGCCATTTTTAACCTTCTCTTTTTTAAGTCCAAAAAGATCTGAATTATGTGCAAAATACACACAGGACTTACTGTTTTTTTCTTTTTCTTTTTTCCAAGAGTGCTTGACATTAATCTTAGTAAGCAGACACCAGGGAAGGATAAAGCAGCAGGAAATGCCTGGATTTGAAGAGAAAAGCTCACACAATTATGGCAAGACCCACAAGGACCTTTCTGTTTCTAGACTGAAGTCTTACCTCTCCCTGTGGCTTTTCTGTGGCCGACTGAGCTAAGAGAACAAGCATGTCATCAACTAACCTGTTGAACATTGTATAAAAAGTTGCTACTTCGTAAACTCTCATCCTTGGCATCTTCAACACTTCTGCAACCTTGTGCATGGCAGATATTGGCAGCCAATCTGAAAGTCAAAAGAACAAATCTCTTAAATAAAAATAAAATAGGAATATTAAAGCTTTCTTAACTCATGTATTTATTCTTCACAAGTTGTGTATTTTACTAAATGACACAGCCAATCACATACAATCCTCTGTTGTCATCAGTTTCAATCATAGGTGGTTCTGTTCATTCTTGTCCAGACACAGAGACATGAATATTTGGTGTATACAATATGTGACTACACAGAGATATGAATATTTGGTGTATACAATATGTGACTACACAGAGATATGAATATTTGGTGTATACAATATGTGACTACACAGATATGAATATTTGGTGTATACAATATGTGACTACACAGATATGAATATTTGGTGTATACAATATG
This sequence comes from Megaustenia siamemsis, assembly GCA_032433765.1. Lineage (NCBI taxonomy): Eukaryota > Metazoa > Mollusca > Gastropoda > Stylommatophora > Ariophantidae > Megaustenia > Megaustenia siamemsis. Next base: position 77,176,332 of record JAVIAB010000106.1, on the reverse strand, counting down.
TGACTACACAGTGATATGAATATTTGGTGTATACAATATGTGACTACACAGAGATATGAATATTTGGTGTATACAATATGTGACTACACAGTGATATGAATATTTGGTGTATACAATATGTGACTACACAGAGATATGAATATTTGGTGCATACAATATGTGACTACACAGAGATATGAATATTTGGTGTATACAATATGTGACTACACAGATATGAATATTTGGTGTATACAATATGTGACTACACAGATATGAATATTTGGTGTATACAATATGTGACTACACAGATATGAATATTTGGTGTATACAATATGTGACTACACAGTGATATGAATATTTGGTGTATACAATATGTGACTACACAGATATGAATATTTGGTGTATACAATATGTGACTACACAGAGACATGAATATTTGGTGTATACAATATGTGACTACACAGAGATATGAATATTTGGTGTATACAATATGTGGCTACACAGTGATATGAATATTTGGTGTATACAATATATAACAACACAGTGATATGAATATTTGGTGTATACAATATATAACAACACAGAGATATGAATATTTGGTGTGTACAATATGTGACTGCACAGAGATATGAATATTTGGTGTATACAATATGTAACACAGAGATATGAATATTTGGTATACAATATGTGGATACACAGAGATATCAAAATGTCAACTAAACTCACTGTTATTCTGTCTCTGTGCCAAGTCCAACAAGGGTATACAAGCAGCAGCTTCATGGCCCTTGGGGTAATTGCTGATGATCACCTGACATCTCTAAATGGGAAAACAAAATGTGAGTCCCAGAGAAAACGTCAAAAGCAAGGTCTCAGAAGACCATCAACATGTTAAAAACAACACGCCTAAACTCTATATATATATATTTTTTTACTGCTGTAACTGCCTCATTTCTTTTTTTATCAAGTGTGATAACTTAAATTTAAACAATTTGTATAATAAATTGACAAGTAACTCATTTGGCAAGTGGTAAGTAAAGTTAAGGTGTATGAAAGACTGTTACCAGCAAATGACAGAAAAGTTATGGCATACAAAAAAAAATCTTATGAAATAAAACAGATAAACTAGTCACAGTAAATGCAAATTTAACACAGAATTGGCTATATAAGGAAGTCCAAACAATAAGACGATGATAATGAGTTGTCTGTCACATTTGAGTTCCATGTTAATGTTAAGCACATTTTTTTTGGTGATTGCCAGCTTTCACCTCTGGCAAAGTCCCTAGAGACTAGGAACTGAATTTTGCGTGTTAATCCGTTTTGCCCAGGCAGCCATGTGCACAGGGGTCCCCCCGCGAAAAGATAGATAACACCATCTTTTAAGGTACTCATATTTTTTCAGTCGATGAGTAATTGACGTTTCAAGCTGGGCCTTGCCACTGAGAACAGGGGTGGTTGCCAACTGGTTCAGCTGGGATTTGAACTCACAACCTCTCTGTCTCGTGACTGGCATCTTGCCTTGTGAGCAACCAGTCCCCTGTTCAGCACATTTGAATGAAAGAGATGATGATAATGCAAGACAAGAAAAATGTACTCAAAGCTCTTCAACTTTTCACACTTGGTGCCCATTGTTGTCATTTCTGTGAGTGACACCGCCTACCTTAATCAATTTATTTGAGTTCATCAGTGAGACCTTGATGGTGAGAAACTAAATGTTTGATATTCACTCTGATTCTAATCACCACTTTTATCTTGAGATAGAATAATGTCACCATACAAGTTTCAGGGGGAAACAATATCTTGATATGTAAAAGCCTTAGCAGTGATGATGTACAATAGACCATTCAAGATTTTCAGCCACTGATTTTCTTCACCTGCAATCCAATTTATCCCACTGATTCATCAGCATCATCATGTGCCATATTGGCTGGCGTAGGCGATCATGTCCATCCACAATTCTCTGTCCACAGTGCATCATATAAACTCTCATGTTGACCGTTTTCCATGCCATGACACCAAGTTATCTAGTATCCTTTCTTTGTCATCAGTGTTTTCTCTTTGGTGAGAATTTCTCAAATTGGCCCTGTATTTTGCCAATTGTAACCAAACACTTCAACGTTCCTCTTCTCAAGATGTGCTAAAAAAAAAATGTAAATTCCCAAAGCTCAATGTTTTCTAGTTGTTTTATTTCATCCCTGCTCCATGTAAGTGTTGATTCGACCTACACTAGAATTATGTGTTTCCAATATAGATTCTACTCTCAGCACTGCTCAACTAAAGTTTCCTACTTATTTTCATCCTTTTTTTCCTAAGCTCATCCGACTAATGCTCATTCTTGTCTCTTACATGTCACCATGCAATTCAAATATGAAACAAGTGCGTGAATGTCTGCAATGTTACATCCAGTAACAGATAAATTGAACCCATATTCATATGAATATTTATAGAACAATTAATGATGAAATACTTCTCAGGGTCCCCACCCATACTAAATATAAAATGTATAAATTCATTAATACCTTTTTATTCTCCGGGGTAAATTCAAAAGGTATGTCTGCATTGTTTTCTGGTGAATCTCGATGCTGAAAATAATGAGTGCAGAAGTCAGAATCATTAGACACTTAAAGCAACAGAAGAAATGTTAACATTAGTCCATGTTTTGTTTACAAATGGTAAAATTAAAAGAAGAAAAAAAATAAAATGACAAAGTTGCACATATTTGCAAATAATGCAAGAAATAATTCAGAGACAACCATTGAATATTATATTTAATTTGTGTTGATCTGCTGTTGGAGTGACACGTCAAATACAAAGTGTGTACACAATTGGTAGCACGAGTCTAAAGAAATGAAACATCAATAACAATTCTAAAATGAACAAATATAAATTTCAGAATTGTTTAGGGCCTTTTGTACTATCAAAAGGTGATGACCCTAATGGCATTGTCAGTTTATAATCTGAGATTAACCTAGTCTACAATAGTGATGTCCCTTTCTGAAATAAATTATCCACAATAACAACTGTAAACATGGTCTATCTTCATTTACATTTGCTCTTTGTGCTTTGTGCCAATCACTTAAAACAGCAGGCACAACACACCCCCCCCCTTTTTTTTTTTTTTACAGAGGAAGTGACCAGGACCAAAGTGCCAGTTGGTCACATGATATGAGGTCAATAGGCCAGATAGGATTTTGAGGGTCAAAAAGGGGGCCAATCAAAGCAAGGGTCCCTCAAGGATGGATTAAATAAGGGGTCTCTTATGGTAGGAGGACAAAGAGAGAGCAGGTGTGGCAAAAGAGGAGAAAAGCAGGAGATACAAGAGTAAAAGAGGAGGCCTGTGATTATAGGAAAGAGTTTAACCCCCTTGAATAGAGTGCTAAAGTGGGCTATTAGTCGGTTCTTCAAGGTGAATCAGCTGTGGATATCTGAGCAGCAGGACATGATTCCAATAACCTGGAAGTCTTCAGAAGTATGTGGCCTGGAAATCTGAAATGGGAGGAAACACAGTAGTCCTGGAATCCCATTGGATGTTGTACATTCATGGACCCTATCTCCTAAACATCTGCCCATTACACCAACATATTTTATGACAGTGCTGACATATTCATCATCATCATGTACCGTACCGGTTGGCGTTCATGTCCTTCCACAATCTTCTATCCACAGTGCATCGTATGAGTTCTGTTGTTGACTGTTTTCCATGCCATGACACCAAGCTATCCAGTATTTTCTCTCTTTGTCGTCCGCGATCTCTCTTTCCTTTTATTTTGCCAGTTGTAACCAAGTATCCCAACTTTCCTCTTCTCATGATGTGCCCAAAAAATGTTGATTGCTTCTTTCTGATGTTTTTTAAAAGCTCCCTTTTTGTGTTGGCCTCTTTGAGAACTTCTCATTGGTCTTTTTAGCTGTCCAGGGAACTTTCAACATTCTTCTGAGAAATCCCATCTTTGTGGCCTCTAATCGTCTTTTCATTTGTTTGTCAATTGTCCATGATTCGCTTCCATAGAGCTGATATATTAGTATATATAAAATTCCTAGATAAGCACATTAAACTTTCACGAATCTGAAATGATCATTGGGGAAGAGAATTTTATGAGTTTGTAGCACAAAGTTTATAGTTTGAAAGACAAGAGACCAGATCTCTAAGGGTGTCATCCCACTAACCTAGTTAGGAATGACTTACCACAAATGATTTATCACTGGACAAAAATGACTGAAGATACAATGTCCGCACTTGTTTAGTCTGCATGAAAAAAAAAAAAACAATGAACAATCATCTGCTAAAAAAATGACACACTCTGTGAGTTAAATAAAGGAGTGTAAGTAAACAAATAATGACTCCACCCCTGGTCAGTGAATAGTTACCCAATTGGATCCATCTCACAACTGTCAATGTCCAAACCAACTAGCAATGAACAAAAATACAACTGCTCTCATTGAATAGGGCCAAGACATAGACAGCATACAGCACTGAACCTGATCAGCAAGTCGGGAATGCTTGAGTCAGGGAACCAGATCTGGCCAAGATCATACTCCACAGTGCTTCTCAACATGGACTAAATCAGGATTAAAGAAAGAAAGCAAAAATAGGCACCCCTAGAAAATGCATGTACTAGGCTAGTAGATATAGACAACATGCCTATTGTAATACATGAGACTACACAACTGTATCCATTAAACAGCCTTTAAGTCAGGGGTGGTCGACAATGAGAAATAATTATTGGGTAAAAGTAGACTTAATTAGGCTCTATGTAAGTTCAGACAGTGACAGATATACAAAATATGGACATAACCATTTGTGCCACATAGACATTGTTCAACATACATTATGTAGCTTCACATGACGTCATTTTCTTCCATGGATACAGATCTGACTTGTTGCAGTTGGACAATGTTTAGCAGTACAGATGAGCACTGAGTTTCCCCAATTAAAACATTGAGGCTAACATGATAGCCTTCATCTAAGATAGACCACACTTAATACAAAGTCCTGGTAGGAAAGGCTCATTACTTTGATAAAAGTGGCTTCTCTAGGAGCAATGACTGATCCAGTGATTACAAACAAGTGCTACCTTGTAGGAAGACCCAACTTTGTGCCAAAAGATAGAGAGACATTCCCAAGTAACTGCTTGTGGTGGATCTAATGGACAGGAAGATGCGAAACAATGCACACTCAACATGTCAAAGACATCTCTAAAATATTTACATAATAATGTTGATAATAATAATGCTGCCAGCCTTGACCATCTCAAATCACACATAATGAACAATGCAATGGTTTACTTGAGGCTGTTATTTTACAATCAAGGCTATATATTGACTACTGTAACATTTTATTCCTTGTTTATTCTGTAACTTTTGACAATGAGTTGTAGATTTTTCTCCCTTTCAGATCCCTGAGGACCATAGGTCTTCAACAAATACTTTCAGCTCCCTGTGGACCATAGGTCTTCAACAAATGCTTTCAGCTCCCTGTGGACAATAAGTTTTCAATAAACACTTTCAGCTCTCTGTGGACCATAGGTCTTCAACAAATGCTTTCAGCTCCCTGTGGACCATAGGTCTTCAACAAATGCTTTCAGCTCCCTGTGGACCATAGGTCTTCAACAAATGCTTTCAGCTCCCTGTGGACCATAGGTCTTCAACAAATGCTTTCAGCTCCCTGTGGACCATAGGTCTTCAACAAATGCTTTCAGCTCCCTGTTGACCATAGGTCTTCAACAAATGCTTTCAGCTCCCTGTGGACTATAGGTCTTCAACAAACGCCTTCAGCTCTCTGTGGACCATAGGTCTTCAACAAATGCTTTCAGCTCCCTGTGGACCATAGGTCTTCAACAAATGCTTTCAGCTCCCTGTGGACAATAAGTTTTCAACAAACACTTTTAGCTCTCTGTGGACCATAGGTCTTCAACAAATGCTTTCCAAGGCATCCTGTTTGATGCCATTCTCTTAAGATTGCTCCATACCTTCCCCATCTCTGTTTCCACCTGTTTTCTCCAACTATAATTTAGTCTTCCCTTTGTATCCTCTCTTGGGATTCAAAAAAGGGCCTGTTGTGCAATACTCTCAGTTGGCTTCCTAAATGTGTGTCCTATTCACTTATCCAGAATCATCATCTGTCACATCTCTTTTAGCACTGACGTTTGTCTGGTATTTTCCCTCTAGTTATATATTAGTAATTCTGTCCTGCCATTTTTATTATTTTATTCTGTACAAGAATCTATTCAAGAAAGTTTGTATCTTCATGACTGTCATTTTTTATTGTTCTCTGTGTTTCACAATCTAAAAATCCCTCCAAAGATCTTTGCTTTTAACAAAGGCTTAATTATAAGGTGTCAAACTTTGCACATCGACTCACATTGTATCTCACCAAAAGTCCTTGTTGTTCTAGATGACCCACTCAACCTTGACAAGCCTGATACCTTTGTCACAATGTTCTTAGTGTGACGTTTATTAATTTTAAGACTGCAGCCCCATGCTTTACCCTCCTTAGACACCTCTTACTACAGGCAACATATCACAAGTGAGATTGAGCTGATAAGATTGCTTCAATCAATAATATTAATTATTATTAGCTTTATTTTCTCCTGAATTCTTCAGGTAAATACTTTTTTTTTCATTATTAAATTAAAAAGGCAAAAATCAAATTGTTTAATTTCAGAGCGTAGTAGGGTTAGAGTTGTTCTAAAAAGTAATAGTATTTATTAAATTAACTATAGTAAAGTTATTATTATAGTAAAGTGACTAATTAGCTTAAGCTAGGAGTAGTAGGAGGTCTTATGGCTTACTTACACTTTCACAAAAGAATCCTAAAGTACTTCTTAGTAGTTAACTTGTTAATTTATTTTTACCTAAACTTACTAACTTAAAATAATAATTACTAACTTCAAACGAATACTGACTATAAATAATGATACAGATTACTAAAAAATGAATAAATAATTATTATATATATTTGATTTGTTATTATCACAGAAGTGTTTAAGTTAAGTTATTGGTTCAGTTCCCTTTAGAAGGTGTGAATCTAAAGGGCATGTCATTGCTGTACGTGAGGCATTGTTGTGTGTGCTACGTCATCATAATGGCTCATCGTAAATCCCTAGACCGGCCTTACGCTAATCTTACGGTCTGTTGTTTGATGTGCGTCGAGGATAATCTGACGACTAACTGTGTGTTTATATGTTCGGAATTGGAGTCAACAACGATGGCCTAACATCATCAAGCACTATAATTTTTTAAAAAAATATAATGATCATAATTTTAGGGAGGACGTGAACTTCGGGGTATATGGTGGATAGGCGGCATGAACCATTGAAGGCTATGCATAAAAGTGTTCCTTGTTGCAGTTTCCTCATATTCCCAGTCCATGGAGGACTGGTTGGTCTCGAGGCAAGACGCCGGTCTCGGGACAGAGAGGTTGTAGGTTCAAATCTTGGCTACACCGGTAAGGATTTTTATTTATGATTTCTCTCTGCGGCAACGACAGAACTCTCAGCAGCGAGACCCGGCTTGAAACGTCAGTTACTCATCGACGAAAAAAACATGAGTACCTCCGAAGTCGGAGTTATCTGCCTGTGCGACGAGGGACTCCTGTGCACACGGCTGCCAGGGAAAAATGGATTAACACGCAAAATTAGTCTCTAGGGACTTCGTCAGAGTTGAAAGCTGGCGAACGCAACAACAACAAGAAGGTGTTTGAATTTCTAACTTCTTTCTCTGCTGTGGTCACTCTTGACTCAAGTCACTGACTGGTCAGGCATTCACGTCCAGCCCGTGCACTTCCATATTTATTATTATGTACTATAAGATTATATTCAACTACATCATCAGATGATCAAGTTTTGTTAACAAATAGCAAAGTACCCAGACAGAAACTCACAGAAGACGACCAGACCGTCTTGCCAAGCGAGGACAACATTTTTGCTGGCGACCTTCAGCTGCCACCGGAAGCAGCGGCGGTTGTGTCTCTTCTTTCTCTGCCGAGCTGCTATTTCCTTGGTAGCACAAACAATATGGCGGCTTGTACTTTCTTCACTAAACAAATTCATGTTCATTGAGAGGGTATTTCGTACATCAAATCTGTAAAAAAAAAAAAAAATGGACTGCTTTGTGTAATTCTGACCGAAAGAGTGATTTCAAAACTTTTTTTTTTTAATTTAAAAGCTGATAAGAAGATTAACTTTGAAAATACAATTCAAGTTATAGTTTTTAGTTATTTTAGTAGTTTTTTTTTTTAAGTGGAAAGTTTTAGTTTAGTTTAGCTTCAAAGAGAAAGGCAGTTTAGTTTTAGTTTGTAAAGTTTAGTGGTATTTAAAGTTTAACTAAGTTAATTGCGTTTAGTGCATGGGTCATTCTCATTGCACGTCCATAAAATAAGTCATACTTGCTCAGATCTTCTCCCCAGTTTGTCTCTCAGTGTGTGGAGAATGATGACTCCAGTTCTGTGTTGGTTTTTGTTATTCGTGGTCACCCGGTGTAGTGCTCCCTACTTTCTGGCATCCACAGTCTTGCATGATGTTCGTGCAGTCCAAACATAGTTGTTTTGTAAAGATCATTGATTGAGTCGTCAGAGTGTCCTGCCTCCCTGAGGGCATTTAGAATGTGAACCCAGTCCATTACACAGCAGCTGTACCAGTGAGGCTGGCATCTCGATCGTTTCCTCTCATGGAATTCAAGTTATAGTTTAGTATTAATTAGTATGCTTAGACTTAGAAACTGAATGAGTGTTAGTTAAAGTTTCTAATAATAGTAGTTATATAGCTAGACAGTAACTGTAGGCTACCTGTAGTCACTGTAGTCTTTTTACTTTAATGTAATGACTGAGTGAAGTGAGTGTAGTGACTGTGTCCACTCACACTGTGTGTAGTATAATGTAACAGTTTAACTGTAGTCTACAATATTTGTCAGTGTGTAGTAGTGTAATCTGCTTGTAGTCACTGAATAGCTTTAGTCACAGTAGTGTTATGCTAATCTATCTATTGACCTTTCAAGCCATAGCCGGCCCATAGGGCGTAGACCAATATACTCCCTCTCCCATCTGAATTTTTGTTCTGGCAGTTTTCAATTCTTTTAAAGATATTTTATAAAATCTCGCCATTTGTCTCTGTTCTGTGCAAGCAGCTCTATCTCATTGAGGGAGCCGAATCCTGCTGCTCTTGCCTCTCTCATCAATGTTCTTCTCAGTGTCTCTCTGGGTCTTCCTCTTTTCCTCTTACCTGTTGTTTCCCATATGAGGGCTTGCTTTGCTTTTCGGTTATTATCTCTTCTCATCACATGTCCAACATATGACCATCGTCTTTTCTTTATTACTGAAGATATTAGTGGTTGATTGGCAATTTCTCTAATTTCCTCGTTTGTTTTGAATTCGTTCCACGCTATACCAAGTATTTTCCTTGGACATTTATTTTCGAATGCGTTCAACTTTGTTTCTATATCTCTTGTTGTTTTCCAGCTTTCACACGCATACGTAAGGGTTGATAGTACATTTGATTTGAATAGTCAGACAGCTCATCAGACAGTTCTCAGTGGTGTATGATTAATTACTTATGTTTAGTTTGAACTGAATATTAATGGTGACCAAATAGTCTGAGATAAGGCACTAACTTTATAAGATATTATTGCATGAGAGAAAGTGCAAGCACAAGTAAAGTAAAGTAAAGTGCCCCCGTCACACCAAGTGACGTATAGGGAAATATGGTGTTAGTGACCCTATATTTTACAGACCTTCAGCACATGATTTTTGGGGTAATGTGGTCAGTATTACGCCCTTGCTGCTTTACTTTCCCAGAAAAAAATCCGGTACCCATTTAAGGCTGGGTGAACCCGGAAGCCGTCGGTTGGGATGCAAGCACAAGACATGACAATAATTTATCATTTGTAAAATGAACTCTTCAAGAATGAGTAAATCTAAAAGTGGATCTGTAAAGAAAGGCAATGAAAATTCCAAGAAACATAAGCGCAGGCATGATGCCTTCATTGTTCATGTCTTTGTAAAACCAACAGATGAAAAATTTACACTTAAAGATGCCTATAATGATATGACTGTGGCACAGCTTAAAGAGGAGCTGGAATTTGCAACAGGAATACCAGCATCAATACAAAGATTAAGTTATCTTGATGAAGGTAAACAACCCCAAAACTTCTTCTTATCTGTTATATTCAATTCTATTTGATCTATTATCTGTTATATTCAATTCTTTTTGATCTATTATCTGTTATAATCAATTATATTTGATCTAATATCTGTTATAATCAATTATATTTGATCTATTATCTATTATCAGTCAATGATAACATCTGAAGTCTTCTTCTTCATCCCACAACCATTGTGCCTTTGGAGCACCACTGACAGAGACGTTGTTAACCTTCTCCAATGATCTCTAACCAGTTATTCTTTGATTTTCTGCAAAGTCAAGACCTGTTCATTCTTTCCACTCAGAAGTCACTGCTTAATAATGGATAACTTGTTCTTCTAAGATCAATGAATGCCAGCTTCATATATACTGCTTGAGATGAGTGGTCTTCATCACTTGTGTTGTACAAACAACATCATGATGCCTTGAATGAAGAACAAATGCCAACTGCATTTCACGTTTGAGATTGGCAAAAGCATTAAGCAAAGTCACACTAGTGTTTCATACAACAAATCTGGAAGGCAAGATGAATAACAATCTTCCCACAGAGAAAGTTTATGACATGTCACGCCCACTTGAACCATTGGAGAGACTTTACCTGATGGATTCAGTGCCAGTCTCATTTTATGACATGCCACACCCACCCTAACATTTGGAGAAACATAGCTTGGTGGTGATGATACTGTTCTACTAGCAGAAAATCCTAAAGATCTACAACAATTGCTTAATGTGATATAAACATAACAAGCAAAAAATATGGACTAGATATGAATATCAAAAAGACTAAAACTATGATCATAAACAAAGAAAATTCTCAAGACTTACAATTAAATATCACAGTGGAGGGAATACATCTGGAGACAGTCCAGAGCTGCAACAACCTGGGACATACTATAACCAATGATGGAAAATGTAAAATTTAAATAAACAAAAGAATAGGTATGGCAAAAAGTAATTTTAATGCCATGAAAAATATACTAACAACAAAACAAATATCAGCAGGGCTGAAACTAAGAATGGCAAAATGTTACATCTTCTCAGTATCCCTGTATGGTGCAGAAACATGGACATTAGACAAGAAAACAGAACAGAAAAATGAAGCCTTTGAAATGTGAATTTATAGAAGAATAGGTAGATTTGGATGGAAAGAAAAGAAAACAAACGATGAAGACAAGAAAAGCTGATGCACAATTTCCAGAGTGAAAACTGCTACTGACTAGACTGAGGGGAGCTAAGCAAGGAGTTGTACAATGCAAGAACTTGGCATTATACAATTACATCAACGGTTTTGGAACATCATGCGATGTGTTGACGTAATTCGCATATATCGCTAGGCAGGGGAAGGTCGTATTCACAAACTTTTGACTTGACAATGAAGAACAATGAGGTGAGTACAACCTGTTATCATCGGCGAACTTTTCTAACTGGATCAGTTGATTAGCTCAGACGCAGAAAATTACACCATAGAACCGAAGCTAATCAGTTCCCTAATGCAACTTCTGCAGCGGTCCAGCGAATGTGACATCATTCCACCATGTTTGGAAATGGAAGTCTTCTTCTTCTTTTTGATTGTTACTAGATCTTTCCTCAGCACACCACCTCTCAAGAGCCAGCGTCTGTTTGTTAACACAGTGTGCATTGTAGCTCAACCTTTCAAGATCCAGCATCTACTTGTTATCACAGTGTGCCTTATCTCTAAGCCTTTCAAGATCCAGCATCTACTTGTTATTACAATATGCATTATAGCTTAGCCTTTTAAGATCCAGCATCTTTTTGTGCTATCACAGTGTGCATTGTCCATGAGCCTCTCAGATCTAGCTTCTACTTGTTATCACAGTGTGCATTGTCCCTCAGCCTTTCAAGATCCAGCTGCTACTGGTGTGATCACGGTGTGCATTGTCCTGATCCTCACAGATCCAGCTTCTGCTTGTGTTATCATGGTGTGTATTGTCCCTGAGCCTCTCAGATCCAACATCTACTGGTGTTATCACAGTGTGTATTGTCCCTGAGCCTCACAGATCCAACATCTACTTGTGTGATCACAGTATACATTGTCCTTGAGCCTCTCAGATCCAGCTTCTGCTTGTGTTATCACAGTATGAATTGTCCCTGATCCTCACAGATCCAGCTTCTGCTTGTGTTATCATGGTGTGCATTGCCTCTGAGCCTCTCAAATCCAGCTTCTACTGGTATTATCACAGTGTGCATTGTCCCTGAGCCTCACAGATCCAGCTTCTACGGGTGTTATCATGGTTTGCATTGTCCCTGAGCCTCTCAGGATCCAGCTTCTACTGGTGTTATCATAGTGTGCATTGTCTCTGAGGCTTACAGATCCAGCTTCTACTGGTGTTATCACAGTGTGCATTGTCCTTGAGCCTCTCAGATCCAGCTTGTACTGGTCATCTGGTGGAATCATCTAGCTTTGTTGATCCTATAGAATACATCTGGTGGAATCATCTAACTTTGTTGATCCTATAGAATACATCTGGTAGAATCATCTAGCTTTGTTGATCCTATATAATTCATCTGGGAGAATCATCTAACTTTGTTGATCCTATAGAATACATCTGGTGGAATCATCTAACTTTGTTGATCCTATAGAATACATCTGGTAGAATCATCTAACTTTGTTGATCCTATAGAATACATCTGGTGGAATCATCTAGCTTTGTTGATCCTATAGAATTCATCTTGTGGAATCATCTAACTTTGTTGATCCTATAGAATACATCTGGTGGAATCATCTAACTTTGTTGATCCTATAGAATACATCTGGTAGAATCCCAGATTATTATCATTATCAACCTCTGACAAAACATTAACATAATTTAACTCCTCAGACGATCTACAGGATCATACAGACTTGAAGAGCAATGACTTTGTACCAAGATGCACAGTGCAGCTCAAAGTCTGGAACATGTATCAAGAAATTATTGAAGCTGCTGCTGCAAATGATATTGATTGGGTTAGTTATCTACTTGTCATTTATTTTAAACAAATTGTGTGCATCATTAACTTTGATAATTTAGTGTGTGAAAAGTTGGGACAATTGTATTTTTTCATTAATTTATTGTTGATGCTATATCTTCATTTCACTTACATGAGAAGAACATTTCCTTTTAGTTGTGTATCAGGCAACACCAGGGCTTTCTTTATCTGTAACTTTTAAAATGGCAACACCAGGGCTGCCTTATCTACAACTTTTAAAATGGCAACACCAGGGCTTTCTTTATCTGTAACTTTTAAAATGGCAACACCAGGGCTTTCTTTATCTGTAACTTTTAAAATGGCAACACCAAGGCTGCCTTATTTGCAACTTTTAAAATGGCAACACCAGGGCTTTCTTTATCTGCAACTTTTAAAATGGCAACACCAGGGCTGCCTTTATCTACAACTTTTAAAATGGCAACACCAGGGCTTTCTTTATCTGTAACTTTTAAAATGGCAACACCAGGGCTTTCTTTATCTGTAACTTTTAAAATGGCAACACCAAGGCTGCCTTATTTGCAACTTTTAAAATGGCAACACCAGGGCTTTCTTTATCTGCAACTTTTAAAATGGCAACACCAGGGCTGCCTTTATCTACAACTTTTAAAATAAAAAGTAAAAAAAAGTAAAGAGCCCCCGTCACACCAAGTGGTGTATAGGGAATATGGTGTTAGTGACCATATATTTTACAGACCTTCGGCACATGATTTTTGGGGTAATGTGGTCGGTATTACGCCCAGCTTTTAAAATGACACATCCTAATTTTTGCACTAAGTTTATTTTACAATATGAGATTACCAACCCCTTTAATGTCATCTTTAATCTTTTATAATATGTTTGGGCGAGCAGGGGGAACAAATATTATCCAGGATCCTCTAGGAGTTGAAGTTTTTAGTGTTTGTTTTAGTATTTGACTTAATCATTAACTTAATCATTTGACTTTATGTTGAACTCCAAAGTCTTTGTAAGTTGCACCCAGACTTTTGCTTTTCATTGTAGCATGTTTTTGTGGGGATATATATTACTGTAGAATTGTAAAATGCTTTAGGCAATAGAAAGTAACATTCTAATTCAATGGATAATTATCAAGCTATTTATTCATTAATTAAATAAAAGCAAGCAAGCAATTAAATAAAAGAAAAGAGCCCTGTCACACTAAGTGTAATATAGAAAATATGGTGTTAGTGCCAATATTTGCATAGATCTATGGCACATTTGTTTGGGGGGTAGTATGGTCAATACTACAGCTGTTTTGCTTTATTTGCCAGAAAAATCTGGTACCCATTTAAGGTTGGGTGAACCTGGAAGTGATCGGTCTGGATCAAACCTGACCTCTTATTAGTCCAGTAACCCCTGAGCAATTGTGTCTCCTATATTCATTAAATACAGCCATTGGTTCAACTTTTTTAAAAATAAGAAAGGTGTGTGTTGCTTTATCTCTCATAGTCTAAATATCATTATTGCAAATTAGCATGCCTGTAGGCATAGATGATCATGTCATTCCACAACTTTCAATTTCTACAGTTATCTCTATTGTTGACTTTCTACCAAAGCATTCTCTTAAACTGTTTGATAATAAAACTATTCAAAGAATTGAAGTTAAAAAAGTGAAATAAATCAAAATTAATTGATCTTCTTAAACTCAGGAGCCACGATAGCTCAGTGGTTAGTGAACTGGACTACAAAGGACAAGAGGTAGAGTTCGATCCCAACCAACGGTTTCCGGGTTCACCCAGCCTTTAATGGGTACCGGATTTTTTTCTGGGAAAGTAAAGCAGCACAGGCATAATACTGACCACACTACCTCAAAAATCATGTGCCGAAGGTCTGTAAAATTTATGATCACTAACACCAAACAGGTAAAAGAAAAAGAGGAAGACCCAGGGAGACACTGAGAAGAACATGATGAGAGAGGCAAGAGCAGCAGGAATCGGCTCCCTCAATGAGATAGAACTGCTTGCACAGAACAGAGACAGATGGCGAGATTTGATAAAATATCTTTAAAGAAAACTGCTAGAACAAAAATTCATATAGGTGAAGGTGTATCTTGGTCTACGCCCTATGGGCCGGTTACGGCTCGAAAGGTCAATAGATAGAACACCAAATTCCCTATACACCACTTGGCGTGACGGGGGCTCTTTACTTTACTTTTTTTTTTCTTAAACTCAGACAGTGATCGGCCACTGTGTTCTGATTTGACTGATTTCTTCCTGGAAGCTGTCTTCTCAATGTTTCGTGAAAGAAAAGCTCATCAGATTCTGTTTTATCAAATGAAGCCTGGTATCTGGGAACTCAAACTTTTCTGTTTGGATCCCTTGATTTAAATTGGCTGTTTGCATCCCTATTTTACAGTTGTTCTCCACTTGAAGACGGCACTTAGGGCAGAAGTCATAGTGCTCCACAGTCGATGATTTGCTGCTAGTTCTTGTAGGTCTTGATTGTTATGTATTTTCTGTTGTCTAAATCTAAATTAATTTAGGTCAGTGCATTATTGACTGAGTAGTCACAACAATTTTTATTGTCACAGCTTTTTAGTATTGGTGTCACCAATACATCAGACTACAACACACCGGCCAGTGACTACATGACCAAAAAATCAAGAGCATCGTGGCTTGAGGAAAGAGCATTCATTGCTCTCTGCTTGGCAGTTCACAGGGGACATGAAGAGCTAGTTGTCAAGCTGATTGAGAATGGTAGGATCCATTAATACTGGAAGAGAGACAGTTTTATTGTTCTTGTTACATTATGACATGTCTACAATATTAAATACTGCACTAAAATATCATAAGAATGAAACTTATATATCTATACGGTTTCTAAGATGGTGGATCTAGTCCACGTTCTCTCGATCGCTGCAGAAAGTGCATTCGATGTCTGATTAAATTCGGTTCTAATTTGCACTCCTATATGTTAAAATCAAGATGATGACCTACTTATTACATCTGCGCCAATAAAACAATGTCTTGCGCCGGCAATATTTCATTTTCGATAAATCAAGTGTTGTGAATGCGACCTTCCATCGTCTAGGCTTGTTCTGCGCTTTACGTCACATTGGTACTGTTCATGACCGTTGATGGATTTGCTTGACGCAAGTTATTTATATGTTCTCATTAAATGTGAACTACTTTGTCAGCCGCAGTTTTATCTCTTTAGGGAATTTATGGAGCCGTGTTCTGTTCATCATAGGCTACATTCACTAGAGTAATCAAGTATCTAAAGGGCGCGTCATTGCTGTGCTTACATTGTTGTGTGTGCCAAGGAGAGGGATGGGGGGGGGGGGGGTGAGAGTGAAATAAAAACTCAGACCTGAACACCTCATGATGACTGCATTGGACATGTAACCTTTATTCTCCAGTCCTATAACTGCCCCCAGCAGAACTCAGAAATGGGAAAATGCCTTAAAGATTGGTTTTAAAAATGTTAGTACTCAGATTATAGAATCACATATAACTCATTTTGAGTTGCACTGACCTCACTGACTGGTATTGCTGTGTCAACGGAAAACTCTCATCTGGAAAGGTAAAATGGCCAGGAAAACCCAGAGCTAAATATAAATACTCTGACTAATGGACTGATATACAAAAAGTTAAAATTATGGTATTGAATTTTTTTAGCCATATATTTGACAGAAAACCAATACACCAAATATGCACAGTCGTTGGCAAACAGAAAGAGTGGGTAAACTTATTGTATATGATTTATGAATTTTTTTTTTTTTTTGGTTTTGTTTTCTACTGCCAGGGTTGGTAACTGCTAACAGATTGTGTTCTCAAATGTGTTTTTCTAAGTCATGCTATCCATATATTGATTATTATTGTTGGATAGATAAATAAACGGCCAATAAAAGCTAGAGCCATTATTTAATCAGGTAGGCATACATTTTATTCTATCTATCTATTGTCCTTTCGAGCCGTAGATGGCACATAGGGCAGAACCACAATCTCAAAAACAGAAACCTTGCATGCCAAAATGGCACATATTGCTCTAAAATCTATAGCGCTGTTTCCATAACAATACTTTTTACAATGATAGCTTTTCAAGCCATTGATCAACCTCCTTAGTCGCCTCTTACGACATGCCTGGAAGGGCACAGTGTCACTATTCTTTACCACCCTCATAATGAGACCCCGGTAACACACGGGATACATTTTATTATAGAAAACAAATCCTACTTAGACAATCAGGGAGAAACACAAATGAAATTACTTCTTTCCTTCCTCATTTGCCTTTCAGCATCAAGGGGATTTGTGGCCTTTTGCTCTTCTGTTCGCCTCTCTTGCTGTTATATTTCCTAGTGTTTCTAATATTCTATCAATCCATCTTTTTATGGTCTGCCCTTGGGTCTAGTGTTCTTGCAATGTTTATTGTAGGCTTGTTGTGTTGTGTTTTGATCATTCTGCCTTATCACATGGCCAAATCATTTATCTGTTGTTTCTTTATGTACTCTATGGCCGGAATTATTCCCAGCTTTTTTCTCAGTTCTTCATTTCTAATCTTATCTCACAGGGTGTTTCCCGTTAATTTGTCTAACACATTTATCTCAATAGTGGTTAATTTTCTTATTGTTCTTGCCTCTAGGGTCTAGGACTGGCATTGGTAGCACAATGCTGAGATGAAGATTGTATTGTAGAGTGCTCATTTTGCCTCTATAGTTATTTCCTTGTTGGACAATAGTGATGATAGCTGTCCAATGATTTTACAATAGTGATGATAGCTGTCCAATGATTTGATAATAGTGGTGATAACTGTCCAATGATTTGACAGGCTTTGTTGCATCTTGAGTCCATTTCTGTTGATGGAATAACTGTTCATAGAAATGGACTCTTTGCACAATTAGAGAACATAGCTTTGGTAGCAATTAAAATCCAAGCTCAGTACAAGAACATAGCATTGTAGCAATTAAAATCCAAGCTCAGTACAAGAACATAGCATTGTAGCAATTAAAATCCAAGCTCAGTACAAAAACATAGCATTGTAGCAATTAAAATCCAAGCTCAGTACAACAACATAGCATTGTAGCAATTAAAATCCAAGCTCAGTACAAGTACATAGCCTTGGTAGCAATTAAATCCAAGCTCAGTACAAGTACATAGCCTTGGTAGCAATTAAAATCCCACTTCAGTACAAGAACATAGCCATGTAGCAATTAAAATCCAAGCTCAGTACAAGAACATAGCCTTGTAGCAATTAAAATCCAAGCTCACAAGAACATAGCCTTGGTAGCAATTAAAATCCAAGCTCATTACAACAACATAGCATTGTAGCAATTAAAATCCAAGCTCAGTACAAGAACATAGCATTGTAACAATTAAAATCCAAGCTCTGTACAAGAACATAGCATTGTAGCAATTAAAATCCAAGCTCAGTACAAGAACATAGCCATGTAGCAATTAAAATCCAAGCTCAGTACAAGAACATAGCCTTGGTAGCAATTAAATCCAAGCTCAGTACAAGTACATAGCCTTGGTAGCAATTAAATCCAAGCTCAGTACAAGTACATAGCCTTGGTAGCAATTAAAATCCCACTTCAGTACAAGAACATAGCCATGTAGCAATTAAAATCCAAGCTCAGTACAAGAACATAGCCTGCTGTAGCAATTAAAATCCAAGCTCACAAGAACATAGCCTTGGTAGCAATTAAAATCCAAGCTCAGAACAAGAACATAGCCTTGGTAGCAATTAAAATCCAAGCTCACAAGAACATAGCCTGCTGTAGCAATTAAAATCCAAGCTCAGTACAAGAACATAGCCTTGGTAGCAATTAAATCCAAGCTCAGTACAAGTACATAGCCTTGGTAGCAATTAAAATCCAAGCTCAGTACAAGAACATAGCCTTGGTAGCAATTAAATCCAAGCTCAGTACAAGAACATAGCCTTGGTAGCAATTAAAATCCAAGCTCAGTACAAGAACATAGCCTTGGTAGCAATTAAAATCCAAGCTCAGTACAAGAACATAGCCTTGGTAGCAATTAAATCCAAGCTCAGTACAAGAACATAGCCTTGGTAGCAATTAAAATCCAAGCTCACAAGAACATAGCCTTGGTAGCAATTAAAATCCAAGCTCAGTACAAGTACATAGCCTTGGTAGCAATTAAAATCCAAGCTCAGTACAAGAACATAGCCTTGGTAGCAATTAAATCCAAGCTCAGTACAAGAACATAGCCTTGGTAGCAATTAAAATCCAAGCTCAGTACAACTTCTTGTTGATTATTTTGACAAGAGAAATGGTTGGATTTTGAATGGGATTTTAAATGTTTTTTATTTTAGGTGCAGACGTGAATAGACAGACATCCACAGGGAAGACACCTCTACATTTGGCCTCTGCTGTTGGAAAAGGAAAAATGGTTGATACATTACTACACCATGGTAATATAACCTCAGATTCACATCCATACAAAATCACTTATTTTAACTTTAATATATCTTTAGCATTGTTTTTATAGGTTCTCCAAATTCTGTTTTAGATAAGCCAGATTTTTTCTAATTTTTTAAATTTTGACTTGTGTTGAATTTGTTAAATTTTATGCCACGACTATTGTCTTTATTGTGTTTTTATTCAGTTAAGTTTTTTTGGACCATTTTTGTGCAATCTATCAGTTTCTGTTGTATAGTAGCAATAGTCTGTCTATTGTTTTCTCTATTGTATTGTAGCAATTGTCTGTCTATTTTTTTCTCTATTGTTTTGTAGCAGTTGTCTGTCTATTGTTTTCTCTATTGTATTGTAGCAATTGTCTGTCCTTTTTTATCCATCTCTCCAAACCCCATCATAATAAAGCAGAGTGCACCTTGAGGTTTAATGTCTAAAACTATTGCCAGTACTGTAGCATCTGTACATATTTACTCTTCTTTTATGCCTCCACTTCTTAGTGGTAGAGGACTTTGTGTGGCACATAATCCCTAGAGCCTACATGGCGGATAGTTAGATGCACTGGGTTGCATGCCCAATGTCACAGTGCAACATAATTATTTCTATGGATATTTCACAGACTAACCAGTTCAGCCATGCTGGTAGTGATCAAAGAGAAAAGGCAACCCACTACTCAAAAATATCAGAATGAAGATGGTTGTTTGGCTCAGAGGTGTCAAATATCATAGCTTGATGTAAACAACAACACAATGCATCTGTGTCCACTTTTAATGGCAGATAATGAAGAGAAACAGCCAATAGGCAAGGGCAGAAGAAGAAAGAAATGATTTTTGCAATGTCTGTTTCTCCTGAAGCCTTGTTGCTACTTCTGATTCTCATCTACTGCTTTGGAAAGTCTTTGTATGAATTGATATTTACATTCATATAGCTTTGCTGCATTAATTCTTCTCACAGAGCTTTGCTGCATTAATTCTTCTCACAGAGCTTTACTACATTAATTCTTCTCACAGAGCTTTACTACATTAATTCTTCTCACAGAGCTTTACTACATTAATTCTTCTCACAGAGCTTTACTACATTAATTCTTCTCACAGAGCTTTACTACATTAATTCTTCTCACAGAGCTTTACTGCATTAATTCTTCTCACAGAGCTTTACTACATTAATTCTTCTCACAGAGCTTTACTACATTAATTCTTCTCACAGAGCTTTACTACATTAATTCTTCTCACAGAGCTTTACTGCATTAATTCTTCTCACAGAGCTTTACTACATTAATTCTATGCAAGAGTTTTATGACATTAATTCTATGCAAGACCTACCTAAAAAAAAAGTAAAGTGCCCCGTCACGCCAAGTGGCATATGGGAATATGGTGTTAGTGACCATAAATTTTACAGACCTTCGGCACATGATTTTTGGGATAGTGTGGTCGGTATTATGTCCGTGTCGCTTTACTTTCCCAGAAAAAAATCCAGTACCCATTTAAGGCTGAGCGAACCCGGAAGCCATCGGTTGGGATCGAACCCTACCTCTTGTCCTTTGAAGACCTACCTACTCCCTTATAATTCTTAACCTTCAATCAGGCCACTGTTCATTTTATTTGACTTCTCATCAAGGAACACAATTCTGTTTCTTTCACAATAAAAGATGAAATATCTGAATTGAAAATTGTGTGAAAATGAGAAATCTAAGAGTTTTGTCTCTGAACTGTTTTAATTTTTAGGTGCAGACATCAGTACAGAAGATAAAAATGGTAACACAGCCTTGTCTGTGTCTGAGAGATTTGGGAACAAAGTTTGCTCCAGACATCTCTTCCAGTTTGCTTGGCAGGAGAGAGCAAAGAGCATCAAGCCCTCTCAGAAAGTAAATTATTCCTTGTTCATTTCATTTAATGTATCTACATCTAATATGATAAATTAACAGTTTAAGTAAAGATAGCAGTAAGATATCACTTCTTTAATTGTTAATTGTATACTAATTTGACATGTTGATGTACTTGACCAACGAGGACATTCTCTAAGAAACATACAACAAAAAGGGATCCCCTAAAATACATCAGAAAGAAACAATCAACATTTTTTGGGCATTTAATGAGAAGAGGAAAGTTAGAATACTTGGTTACAACTGCCAAAATACAAGGAAAGAGATATAGTGGGCAAAGAGAGAAGATACTAGATAGCTTGGTGTCATGGCATTTATAACAGTCAACTTCATAATTTGACTATTACAAGATCATATGTGACTATTACAAGATCATATGTGACTATTACAAGATCATATTTGACTATTACAAGATGATATTTAATTATTACAAGATCACATGTGACTATTACAGGATCATATTTGACTATTACAAGATCATATGTGACTATTACAAGATCATATTTGACTATTCTTCTTCTTCTTCCTCTTTCCTTCCTCAATTGCCTTTCATCGTCGAGGGGAGATATATTTGTGGTCTTTTGCTCTTCTGTTTGCTTCTGCTGCTGTTATGTTTCCTAGCGCTTCTAATATTCCCTCAATCCATCTTTTTCGTGGTTGAACCTTGAGTCTGATGTTCTTGCAGCGTTTATTGAGGGCTCATTGGTGTTTTGATCACTCTGCCTTATCATGTGGCTAAACCCTTTTATCTGCTGTTTCTTTATATATTTTATAGCGGGGACTAATCCTAGCTTTTTTCTCAGTCTGATCTTGTCTCTCAGGCTGTTTCCTGTCATTCGTCTGACACATTTAATCTCAGTAGAAGTTATTTTTCTTATTGTTCTTGCATCTAGGGTCCAGGACTGGCATTGGTAGCACAACGTTGGGATGAAGATTATATTGTACAGTGCCCGTTTTGCCTCTAGAGTTATTTCCTTGTTGGACAATAGTGGTGACAGTTGTCCAATGATTTTACAAGCTTTGATGCATCTTGAGTCTATCTCTGCTGTTTGTGAATTGTCATTTGTCACTAAACTTCCTAGGTATTTGAATTTCTCTACTTGTTTTAGGTGCCTGGCTTCTATAGTTATGTTGATGTTCTGTTTATCTTTGGGACATTCATGACTTCTGTTTTGTTGATGTTGATTTTCATTTTGTATTTTGTGCTTGAGCTGTTACTTTATGTAAGTGTTCTTGTAGGTCTTCTTCAGATGGGAGATGCACCACAGAAATAAAAAGCAGAATAGCTCAGGCCAAAATAGCATTTCAGAAAATGAAAAATATCTTATGCAACAAATCTATGTCAATAGAAATGAGAAAGAGAGTTCATCAGTGCTATATAGAACCAATTCTGACCTATGGAAGCGAATCATGGACAGTAAACAAACATATGAAAAGATGACTAGAGGCTACAGAGATGGGATTTCTCAGAAGAATGTTGAAAGTTCCCTGGACAGTTAAAAAGACCAATGAGGAAGTTCTCAAAGAGGCCAACACAAAAAGGGAGCTAATAAAAAACATCAGAAAGAAACAATCAACATTTTTTGGTCACATCATGAGAAGAGGAAAGTTGGAATACTTGGTTACAACTGGCAAAATAAAAGGAAAGAGAGATCGCAGGCGACAAAGAGAGAAAATACTGGATAGCATGGTGTCATGGCGTGGAAAACAGTCAACAACAGAACTGATACGATGCACTGTGGATAGAAGATTGTGGAAGGACATGATTGCCTACGCCAACCGGTATGGCACATGATGATGTAGGTCTTCTATTTTTCAATGTATTAGTGCCTGATCGTCTGCAAATAAAAGCTCGTTGATCTCCTCTGTCTCTGATGTGTTGGCTAACTTGCATACATAGTCCATGTATGTAATAAACAGTAGGGGAGATAGTACGCACCCCTGTCTTACACCTGATTTAACTTTGAAGTGGTCTGTGTAGCCTGCTGCTGTTCTGACAGTGCAGGTGCTGTTGATGTAGAGACCTTTAACTAGGTTGGTTAGATGTTGGCCTACTCCGTATGTTGCTAGTATCTCCCACAGTTGTTCTCTATTTACTCTGTCAAATGCTTTTTCCTGGTCAATGAAAGCTATGTACAAGTTTTAATTGTGTTCTATCGTTTTTTCTACAAGCTGTTTTAAGGTGAATAGAGCATCAGTGCATCCTCTGTTTTTTTGGAACCCCATTTGAGAATCGCCTAACTGTAGTTCTATTATTGGTCTTAGCCTTTTTTGCATGATTTTGGTGAATAGTTTTCCTACATGGCTGAGAAGAGATATACCTCTATATTGACTGCAGTCTCTTTTGCTCCCTTTCTTTTTCCATATTGGTACGATGATTGCCTGTTGCCAGTCTTCTGGGGCTTTTTGTTGGTGCCATGCTTCATTGAATATTCTGTGCAGCCATGTCACTACTGTTTCTCCTGCTGCTGCTGTTATTTCTATTGGTATGTTATCTATCCCCGGTGCTTTATTCCTTGATGCATATTTGATTACTTCTTCGATTTCCTCTTTCATAATGTTGGGTTCAGTATTTGTGCATTCTTGCGTGGTTTTTGTTGTCTTATTGGTAGTTGTTGGCATGTTTAATAGGTCTTCAGAGTATTCTTTCCATCTCTGTTGCTTATGTTGGTTATCTGATATTGGCTGTCTGTCTTTGTCATTTATGAGCTCAATAGAATCATGGTTTTCTTTTCTCGCTCTTGTGGCTTTTACTGCTTTGTAGAAATCTCTTGTGGTTGTCCTGCAGTCCCTGCTTATATTTTGTCAGAATTCCGTCCAGTTCTTTTCTTTTTGTAATTTGACTATTACAGGATCATATGTGACTATTACAAGATCATATTTGACTATTACAGGATCATATGTGACTATTACAGGAACATATTTGACTATTACAGGATCATATTTGACTATTACAGGATCATATTGACTATTACAAGATCATATGTGACTATTACAGGATCATATGTGACTATTACAGGATCATATGTGACTATTACAGGATCATATTTGACTATTACAAGATCATATTTGACTATTACAAGATGATATTTAATTATTACAGGATCATATGTGACTATTACAGGATCATATGTGACCATTACAGAATCATATGTGATTATTACAGGATCATATTTGACTATTACAGGATTATATTTGACTATTACAGTATCATATGTGATTATTACAGGATCATATGTGACTATTACAGGAATATATGTGACTATTACAGGATCATATGTGACTATTACAGGATCATATTTGACCATTACAAGATCTTATGTGACTATTTTAGAATGTCTGTGCAAAAGAATGAGAAATGGATACATCCATTGATATATTTTTGCTATTACTTCTGT
Organism: Megaustenia siamemsis; assembly: GCA_032433765.1. NCBI lineage: Eukaryota > Metazoa > Mollusca > Gastropoda > Stylommatophora > Ariophantidae > Megaustenia > Megaustenia siamemsis. The sequence continues at coordinate 77,151,588 of JAVIAB010000106.1, read as the reverse complement.
CTATGTGGCATGGATACATCCATTGATATATTTTTGCTATTACTTCTGCATGTGTGGCATGGAACAGAACAAACCAGAAAACAAGTTTATCCTTAAAGGACAAACTCCCTCCCTATTTAAAGCTACATTCTTTGTCCCTATTGAGTGCTACATTCTTGGTTCCTAACGAGTAAAAAAATTAAAGTGCCCCATCACACCAAGTGGCGTATAGGAAATATGGTGTTAGTGACCATAATTTTTACAGACCTTCAGCACATGATTTTTTGGGGTAATGTGGTCGGTATTATGCCCGTGCCGCTTTACTTTCCCATAAAAAAATCCAGTACCCATTTAAGGCTGGGTGAACCCGGAAGCCATCGGTTGGGATCTTTTATCCCTCCTGAGTGCTACATTATTGATCCTTATTGAGTGCTACATTCTTTTATCCCTATTGAGTGCTACATTCTTTAATCCCTATTGAGTGCTACACTCTTGATTCCTAGCTCTACAAACATCTTTCATTGACTCATTTATCGATGTCTCTATCAGGTACCACTGTTTGCCCATCAGTGTTATGATTCCAACTATCCTGTTTGGAAACGAGGTCCATCTGCTCAAATCTATGTGACCAACATTCTCAAGCCTGGAGAGTTTGAAGGGACATCACTGAGTTCTCCAAGGTCAAAGAAACATCCATCGTTAGTTCACAAGGAGTTGCGAAATAGCACTTTCTTCAGTGAATCTCTCAGCTCCTTAGACTCTGTGGATTACTCTCCATCTGGTAAATATTGTTGCTCTGTTGTATTTGTAATCAAATTTGTGTCAAAAATCCCTCATAAAATAGGAGAAAGGATTCTGCCAATTCTACTTTATTCGTTGAATGCCATTGTTTTTTTTTATCCTACATTATGATTCCGTCGTAAAAATTACTGCCTCAATATACAAATTCTTGAAATTTGACAGTTTGCTATTGGCAAGCATCTCCTCCTCCTCCCCCCATTCCTTCATAATTATTACTTCCGGTGACCCCTAAGTGTTGGATTTATTTCCTTTGATGTTAGAATTGTTTTTTCAAGTGCCTTGTAAAAAGTGCAATGGTAACATAGAAAAGGGGAGCTTTTTTTTAAAAATTAAATTTAACAAATTTTCAAGAAATTCTCTCTTTTTTCATATGAAGGGGAAATCTCCTGGGCGCTCGGCGAGACATCAAACAAACCTTTGTAACACAGGATAGCCAGTTAACGAAGCTTTGAGGCAACTGAACATATGGATTGAGGGACTTACTCTGTGAATAGACAATGTTACACCTCCGTTAGCCACTGCATCATGCTTTGAATTTCCGGCCATAAATCTAATGTAGCCCAGGAAATTATCAGCATCTGATTCCCGTTTGTCTGCTTGGGTAAACACACAGATGTGTAGCAAACGTTCAAAGGAAATCCTATTCTTGGAACTCCAAATGTAACATTTAAGTGGTAGTAATTTTTGCGACGATATCGTGAAAATGTGAGCCACAGGTAGGAATCATAATCAAGGGTTAATCACTGTGGAAATTAAATGTATCAAACACTGAAGGAAATCAGGTTGAGAGAAAATAAGAATTGAAGAACTGAATAGAAAGCTACAAGTCACCTTCACATAATGAAACAACAAACTGAATGGTTTGGGCAGGTCAAGATAGAAACGGCTAATCACAAATGAAACATTAGTCAATAAAGGCTTCAAGAGAAGTGGGTGTCCAACTTAAAAATTACAACAAAAACATAGATCTAGGAAATGTTTTTTATGTGTCTAAATGATGGTTGTTGTTGTTCCAGACTTAGAATGTGTGTGTATGCTTAGTTGATGGTTGTTGTTGTTCCAGACTTAGAATGTGTGTGTATGTTTAGGTGATGGTTGTTGTTGTTGTTGTTCCAGACTTAGAATGTGTGTGTATGCTTAGTTGATGGTTGTTGTTGTTCCAGACTTAGAATGTGTGTGTATGTTTAGGTGATGGTTGTTATTGTTGTTGTTGTTCCAGACTTAGAATGTGTGTGTATGCTTAGTTGATGGTTGTTGTTGTTCCAGACTTAGAATGTGTGTGTATGTTTAGTTGATGGTTGTTGTTGTTGTTGTTGTTGTTATTGTTGTTCCAGACTTAGAATGTGTGTGTATGCTTAGTTGATGGTTGTTGTTGTTGTTGTTGTTGTTGTTATTGTTGTTCCAGACTTAGAATGTGTGTGTATGTTTAGTTGATGGTTGTTGTTGTTGTTGTTATTGTTGTTCCAGACTTAGAATGTGTGTGTATGCTTAGTTGATGGTTGTTGTTGTTCCAGACTTAGAATGTGTGTGTATGTTTAGGTGATGGTTGTTGTTGTTGTTCCAGACTTAGAATGTGTGTGTATGTTTAGGTGATGGTTGTTGTTGTTCCAGACTTAGAATGTGTGTGTATGTGTGCCTAGGTGATGGTTGTTGTTGTTATTGTTGTTCCAGACTTAGAATGTGTGTGTATGCTTAGGTGATGGTTGTTGTTGTTGTTCCAGACTTAGAATGTGTGTGTGTATGTGTGCCTAGGTGATGGTTGTTGTTGTTGTTGTTGTTTCCAGGCATAGAATGTGTGTGTGTGCCTAGGTGATGGTTGCTGTTGTTGTTGTTGTTGTTCCAGGCATAGAATGTGTGTGTATGTGTGCCTAGGTGATGGTTGTTGTTGTTGTTCCAGCCATAGAATGTGTGTGTGTGTGTGCCTAGGTGATGGTTGTTGTTGTTGTTGTTCTATGCATAGAATGTGTGTGTGTGTGTGTGCCTAGGTGATGGTTGTTGTTGTTGTTCCAGACTTAGAATGTGTGTGAATGTGTGCCTAGGTGATGGTTGCTGTTGTTGTTGTTGTTCCAGGCATAGAATGTGTGTGTGAATGTGTGCCTAGGTGATGGTTGTTGTTGTTGTTCCAGACTTAGAATGTGTGTGAATGTGTGCCTAGGTGATGGTTGCTGTTGTTGTTGTTGTTGTTCCAGGCATAGAATGTGTGTGTGAATGTGTGCCTAGGTGATTGTTGTTGTTGTTATTCCAGGCATAGAATGTGTGTGTGTGTGTATGTGCCTAGGTGATGGTTGTTGTTGTTGTTCCAGGCTCAGAATCTGTGTGTGTGTGCCTAGATGTTGGTTGTTGTTGTTCTAGGCTCAGAATGTGTCTATCTATCTTTCGTTCGCCTGAAGTATTGTCTATATCTGCAATGTCGTTTCCTGTATAAATTTTACTGTCTTTTGTAATTCTTGCAGTGGCCCATATAGTTTTGTCTGTAGTGTTGTATCTATGGGCCAATGGATTTTCCTCAGTCTACTATATTCAGTGCAGTCTTGAAGTATGTGTTCAGCAGTCTGGGGTGCCTGTCCACATGTACAAGTAGTTGATGTGCCGATCTTGAATTTTGTATACATGTGACTATGGAGTCGATTGTGTCCTGTTCTTAGGCGTATAATGATAACTTGTTCATATCTATTCATATTATGAAAGGCATCCTGATTTGGGGCTTGTGGTCCTCTGATTGATTTGATTATCTGTTTCTTATGATGGTATGTAACTGGTGTATCTAGTTGTGTGCCTGTTGAACCTTCCTTTGCCAACTGATCTGCTTTCTCATTTCCTGGTATTCCACAGTGAGACGGGATCCACTGCAGGGCAACCCTGTGGTGCTTGCAGAGTTCAGTCAATAAGGTCTGCAGATGTGGTAATTTTCTGGATTGTAGTGCCTGGAGTACTGATCTTGCATCTGTCAAAAACACTACAGGCTGTGGGCTAAGATTACTGTTCAGCAGTTTTTCTATTGCCAACTTTATTGCTTGTATTTCTGCATCATAATTGTGACAATATTTCCCTGTTGCTATTTTATTCATATCCCTAGTGTTATTTGGGTACTCTATATATGCACCTGCTCCCCCATTCTTTACTGCATTCTGTGCTGATCCATCTGTGTACACACGAATCCATAGGTCTTTTGGGTATTCTTCATCCAGGAAACTGAGAGTTATTGTTTTTCGCTGTAGACTATTTTGTTCCTCTTTGTCAACTATTCCTTTCACTTCTGTCCGTATTTGAACTGATAATCCTGATTCATCTGTCCAGGGAGTTTGTTCTGGTATGGGCAGAAGGGGTTTAACAACTCTTGGCATGTCTGGCGTTTGTCTACTAATACGCTTGGCTTGGTGGATAAAGCTGCTTCTCTTAAGTCGTCCCAATGCAAGATTTTGGAATCTGTCCTTCATTGGATGTCTCGGCATGCATACAAATTTTTCTGCCTGAATCAGCACCTTTGTGTCTCTCCGTTCTCTCAGTGGTGGTATCCTCCACAATTTCTCCATCTCCAATATTGGTGTTGATTTCATTGCTCCTGTGATGACCCTAAGTGCCTGGTTTTGTACTTTATCCAGTTCTTGCAATGTGGTGTTTGATGCTGAGCACCATGCGGATGATCCATATTCTAAATGTGGGCGTATACTCTGTTGGTAAACTTTACTGAGTATTTTCCCACTCGCACCCCATGTGGTTCCACACAACTTTCTTAGAATAGCCAATTTCCTCCTTGCTTTTTGGGTTGCCTTATTTATCTGCTGTTTCCAAGATAGTTTGTTATCAAATGTAACTCCGAGATATGTAGCTTGTATGTCTTCTTTCACAGGCTCATTGTTTATGTAGATGGCTCCTGCTTTTTGTTTTGGGGAGAGTGTGAAAAGTGTAGTACTGCATTTGTCTGTATTGATGCTGATACACCATCTATTTGTCCATGAATTCAGTGCATTCATAGCTCTTTGTAGCAATTTGGAGGCCACTGTTGCATACTCCTCTGTGCACCACATTACCAAGTCATCTGCATACATTGCCACTTTGATGCCATGTGGTAGTTCAGTAACTAGGTCATTGATGTAGATCAGAAAAAGTGTTGGAGATAGTACCCCTCCTTGTGGAACGCCCTGGCGCAATAAGACCTTCTTACTCTTAAGACCATCCAGTTGCACTCTGGCTCTCCTGTTATGCAGGTATGCTTTGACCCATTTGTACATCCTGCCATTTACTCCATAATTTCTCAGTTTCTTCAAAAGCCCTTCCTTCCATACCTTATCAAATGCTTTCTTTAGGTCTATCCATGCTGCTAGTACCAGTTTCTTTTCTTGAAACGCATCTTCAATTTCCTGGGAAAGATAGGTTGCTTGATCTTCGGTAGAGTAACACTGTCTAAAGCCTGCTTGTTGTGGGACAAGGAGATTTTCACTTTCCAGGTACCACTGCAGTCTGAGATTGATTATACGTTCCATTGTTTTACACAAACAGCTTGTAAGGCTGATTGGTCTATAGCTGGATGTCATTGAACCATCTTTTCCTGGCTTTAGTAATGGTATCATAATTGCTTCTCTCCATGCCTGTGGCACTCTACCTGTGATCCAGCAAATGTTGTAGATCTGCAGTAGTTTTGCTTTAGCTGCAGTTCCCAAGTTCTTAATCATTTCATTGGACACTCCATCATTGCCTGGTGACTTTTTCATTTTTAATTTGGATATTGCCAGCTCTAGCTCTCTTTGTGTAATGGGTGTTTCCATTACTTCATGTGTGGTCTCTTCTTGTCTTGCATTTTGTTGTTTTAAACGGGTCTCTTGTCGTTTTTCTAGGCTAATTTCAATATTATTGTCATTTGCAAAGGAGTCTGCAAAGTAATTTGCTGCATGTTTACCTGTTAGAATGTTTCCATCCTTCTTCAGTGTAATTTTGGTGTTCCTTTCTGTACCCTCATCATTCAGCTGTTTTACAAGCTTCCACACTTTTCTTGTCTCGTTCAAGATTCAAGGACTGCTCAGAATGTGTGTGTGTGCCTAGATGTTGGTTATTGTTGTTCTAGGCTCAGAATCTGTGTGTGTGTGTGCCTAGATGTTGCTTGTTGTTGTTCTAGGCTCAGAATGTGTGTGTTCCTTGGTGATGTTTGTTGTTATTGTTCCAGGATCAGATTGTGTGTGTGTGTGTGTGTGTCTAGGTAATGGTTGTTGTTGTTCCAGGCTCAGAATGTGTGTGTGTGTGTCTAGGTGATGGTTGTTGTTGTTCCAGGCTCAGAATGTGTGTGTGTGTGTGTGTCTAGGTGATGGTTGTTGTTGTTCCAGGCTCAGAATGTGTGTGTGTGTCTAGGTGATGGTTGTTGTTGTTCCAGGCTAAAAATGTGTGTGTGTGTGTCTAGGTGATGGTTGATGTTGTTCCAGGCTTAGAATGTGTGTGTGTGTGTGCCTTGGTGATGGTTGATGTTTTTTGTTGTTCTTGTTGCTATTGTTGTTTTTGTTGTTGTCGGCTCGGTGGCTGCTGCTGTCTTAGAATGTGTGAGTGTATGTGTGTGTGTAGATGATAATATTTTAAATGGTTGTTGTTGTTCCAGTCTCAGAATGTGTGTATGTGTGTGTCTAGATGATATTTTAAATGGTTGTTGTTGTTCCAGTCTCAGAATGTGTGTATGTGTGTGTCTAGATGATAATATTTTAAATGGTTGTTGTTGTTCCAGTCTCAGAATCTCTGCCTCCAATCAACAAGAGCAAAAGTCTGACCAGGTCAGTTCAACATTTGCTTATACAGTTGTAGCAGTGTCAATTAGCTGTGATTTCATCTTGAGTTATGAGTCTCAAAAATTCTTGCAAAATGACTTCAATAGGAAAAATTAAATGAAAAAAAAAGGAAGAAGTTGAAGGTGATGGTAACTTTGTTGATAGTGGTAACTTTGTTGGTAGAGATAACTTTGTTGGTAGTGGTAACTTTGTTGATAGTGGTAACTTTGTTGGTAGTGGTAACTTTGTTGATAGTGGTAACTTTGTTGGTAGTGTTAACTTTGTTGATAGTGGTAACTTTGTTGGTAGAGGTAACTTTGTTGGTAGAGGTAACTTTGTTGGTAGTGGTAACTTTGTTGATAGTGATGACTTTGTTGATAGTGTTAACTTTGTTGGTAGAGGTAACTTTGTTGGTAGAGGCTACTTTGTTGGTAGAGGTCACTTTGTTGGTAGAGGTCACTTTGTTGATAGAGGTAACTTTGTTGGTAGAGGTCACTTTGTTGATAGAGGTAACTTTGTTGGTAGAGGTAACTTTGTTGGTAGATGTAACTTTGTTGATGGTGGTAACTTTGTTGATAGTGGTAACTTTGTTGATAGTGGTAACTTTGTTGATAGTGGTAACTTTGTTGGTAGTGGTAACTTTGTTGGTAGAGGTAACTTTGTTGATAGTGGTAACTTTGTTGATAGTGGTAACTTTGTTGGTAGAGGTAACTTTGTTGGTAGTGGTAACTTTGTTGGTAGAGGTAACTTTGTTGGTAGTGGTAACTTTGTTGATAGTGGTAACTTTGTTGATAGTGGTAACTTTGTTGATAGTGGTAACTTTGTTGGTAGTGGTAACTTTGTTGATAGTGGTAACTTTGTTGATAGTGGTAACTTTGTTGGTAGAGGTAACTTTGTTGGTAGAGGTTACTTTGTTGGTAGAGGTCACTTTGTTGATAGAGGTCACTTTGTTGATAGAGGTAACTTTGTTGTTAGAGGTAACTTTGTTGATAGTGGTAACTTTGTTGGTAGAGGTAACTTTGTTGATAGTGGTAACTTTGTTGGTAGTGGTAACTTTGTTGGTAGAGGTAACTTTGTTGATAGTGGTAACTTTGTTGATAGTGGTAACTTTGTTGATAGTGGTAAGTTTGTTGTTAGAGGTAACTTTGTTGATAGTGGTAACTTTGTTGGTAGTGGTAACTTTGTTGATAGTGGTAACTTTGTTGGTAGTGGTAATTTTGTTGGTAGTTGTAACTTTGTTGGTAGTTGTAACTTTGTTGATAGTGGTAACTTTGTTGGTAGTGGTAACTTTGTTGATAGTGGTAACTTTGTTGATAGTGGTAACTTTGTTGGTAGTGGTAACTTTGTTGATAGAGGTAACTTTGTTGATAGTGGTAACTTTGTTGGTAGAGCTAACTTTGTTGGTAGTGGTAACTTTGTTGGTAGTGGTAACTTTGTTGATAGAGGTAACTTTGTTGATAGTGGTAACTTTGTTGGTAGAGCTAACTTTGTTGATAGTGGTAACTTTGTTGGTAGAGGTCACTTTGTTGGTAGAGGTAACGTTGTTGGTAGAGGCAACTTTGTTGGTAGAGGCAACTTTGTTGGTAGAGGTAACTTTGTTGATAGAGGCAACTTTGTTGGTAGAGGCAACTTTGTTGGTAGAGGCAACTTTGTTGGTAGAGGCCACTTTGTTGGTAGAGGCAACTTTGTTGGTAGAGGCCACTTTGTTGGTAGAGGTAACTTTGTTGGTAGAGGTAACTTTGTTGGTAGAGGCAACTTTGTTGGTAGAGGCAAATTTGTTGGTAGAGGCAACTTTGTTGGTAGAGGCCACTTTGTTGGTAGTGGTATTTGTGTTGGAGAGGTCACTTTGTTTGTAGAGGCCACTTTGTTGGTAGAGGCAACTTTGTTGGTAGAGGCAACTTTGTTGGTAGAGGCAACTTTGTTGGTAGAGGTAACTTTGTTGGTAGAGGTCACTTTGTTGGTAGAGGTAACCTTGTTGGTAGAGGTCACTTTGTTGGTTGAGGCCACTTTGTTGGTAGTGGTAACATTGTTGGTACAGGTCACTTTGTTGGTAGAGGTCACTTTGTTGGTAGAGGCCACTTTGTTGGTAGTGGTAACTGTGCTGGAGAGGTCACTTTGTAGGTAGAGGCAACATTGTTGGTAGAGGCAACTTTGTTGGTAGAGGTCACTTTGTTGGTAGAGGTCACTTTGTTGGTTGAGGCCACTTTGTTGGTAGTGGTAACCTTGTTGGTACAGGTCACTTTGTTGGTAGAGGTAACTTTGTTGGTATAGGCAACTTTGTTGGTAGAGGTCACTTTGTTGGTAGAGGCCACTTTGTTGGTAGTGGTAACTGTGTTGGAGAGGTCACTTTGTAGGTAGAGGCAACATTGTTGGTAGTGGTAACTTTGTTGGTAAAGGTCACCTTGTTGGTAAAGGTCACCTTGTTGGTACAGGTCACTTTGTTGATACAGGTCACTTTGTTGGTAGTGGTAACTTTGTTGGAGAGGTCACTTTGTTGGTATATGTGCAAGAGAGCAACTTAAATGTTCAATCTGTATAACAGCAGACAGTTAAGTGTTCAATCTTTATTACATCAGACACTTCAATGTTCAATCTTTATTACATCAGACACTTCAGTGTTCAATTTTTATTACATCAGACACTTCAGTGTTCAATCTTTATTACATCAGACACTTAAGTGTTCAATCTTTATTACACCAGACACTTCAATGTTCAATCTTTATTACATCAGACACTTCAATGTTCAATCTTTATTACACCAGACACTTCAATGTTCAATCTTTATTACACCAGACACATCAATGTTCAATCTTTATTACACCAGACACTTCAATGTTTAATCTTTATTACATCAGACACTTCAATATTCAATCTTTATTACACCAGACACTTCAATGTTCAATCTTTATTACATCAGACACTTCAATGTTCAATCTTTATTACATGCGACACTTCAGTGTTCAATCTTTATTACACCAGACACTTCAGTGTTCAATCTTTATTACATCAGACATTTCAATGTTCAATCTTTATTACATCAGACATTTCAGTGTTCAATCTTTATTACATCAGACACTTCAATGTTCAATCTTTATTACATCAGACACTTCAGTGTTCAATCTTTATTACATCAGACACTTCAGTGTTCAATCTTTTTTACACCAGACACTTCAGTGTTCAATCTTTATTACATCACACACTTCAGTGTTCAATCTTTATTACACCAGACACTTCAATGTTCAATCTTTATTACACCAGACACTTCAATGTTCAATCTTTATTACATCAGACACATCAATGTTCAATCTTTATTACATCAGACACTTCAATGTTCAATCTTTATTACATCAGACACTTCAATGTTCAATCTTTATTACATCAGACACTTCAATGTTCAATCTTTATTGCATCAGACACTTCAGTGTTCAATCTTTATTACACCAGACACTTCAATATTCAATCTTTATTACACCAGACACTTCAATGTTTAATCTTTATTACATCAGACACTTCAATGTTTAATCTTTATTACACCAGACACTTCAGAGTTCAATCTTTATTACACCAGACACTTCAAGGTTCAATCTTTATTACATCAGACACTTCAATGTTCAATCTTTATTACACCAGACAATTCAGTGTTCAATCTTTATTACATCAGACACTTCAATGTTCAATCTTTATTACATCAGACACTTCAATGTTCAATCTTTATTACACCAGACACTTCAATGTTCAATCTTTATTACACCAGACACTTCAGTGTTCAATCTTTATTACACCAGACACTTCAATATTCAATCTTTATTACATCAGACACTTCAATGTTTAATCTTTATTACATCAGACACTTCAATGTTCAATCTTAATTACACCAGACACTTCAGTGTTCAATCTTTATTACATCAGACACTTCAATGTTTAATCTTTATTACATCAGACACTTCAATGTTTAATCTTTATTACACCAGACACTTCAGAGTTCAATCTTTATTACATCAGACACTTCAATGTTCAATCTTTATTACACCAGACACTTCAGTGTTCAATCTTTATTACATCAGACACTTCAATGTTTAATCTTTATTACATCAGACACTTCAATGGTCAATCTTTATTACACCAGACACTTCAGAGTTCAATCTTTATTACACCAGACACTTCAAGGTTCAATCTTTATTACATCAGACACTTCAATGTTCAATCTTTATTACACCAGACAATTCAGTGTTCAATCTTTATTACATCAGACACTTAAGTGTTCAATCTTTATTACACCAGACACTTCAGTGTTCAATCTTTATTACATCAGACACTTCAATGTTCAATCTTTATTACACTAGACACTTTAGTGTTCAATCTTTATTACATCAGACACTTCAGTGTTCAATCTTTATTACATCAGACACTTCAATGTTCAATCTTTATTACATCAGACACTTCAGTGTTCAATCTTTATTACATCAGACACTTCATGTTCAATCTTTATTACACCAGACACTTCAGTGTTCAATCTTTTTTACATCCCACACTTCAGTGTTCAATCTTTATTACATCAGACACTTCAATGTTCAATCTTTATTACATCAGACACTTCAATGTTCAATCTTTATTACACCAGACACTGCAATGTTCAATCTTTATTACATCAGACACTTCAATGTTCAATCTTTATTACATCAGACACTTCAGTGTTCAATCTTTATTACACCAGACACTTCAGTGTTCAATCTTTTTTATATCAGACACTTCAATGTTTAATCTTTATTACATCAGACACTTCAGTGTTCAATCTTTATTACACCAGACACTTCAGTGTTCAATCTTTATTACATCAGACACTTCAATGTTCAATGTTTATTACATCAGACACTTCAGTGTTCAATCTTTATTATATCAGACTCTTCAGTGTTCAATCTTTATTACACCAGACACTTCAATGTTCAATCTTTATTACATCCCACACTTCAGTGTTCAATCTTTATTACACCAGACACTTCAATGTTCAATCTTTATTACATCAGACACTTCAGTGTTCAATCTTTTTTACACCAGACACTTCAGTGTTCAATCTTTATTACATCACACACTTCAGTGTTCAATCTTTATTACACCAGACACTTCAATGTTCAATCTTTATTACACCAGACACTTCAATGTTCAATCTTTATTACATCAGACACTTCAATGTTCAATCTTTATTACATCAGACACTTCAATGTTCAATCTTTATTACATCAGACACTTCAATGTTCAATCTTTATTACACCAGACACTTCAAGTTCAATCTTTATTGCATCAGACACTTCAATGTTCAATCTTTATTACACCAGACACTTCAGTGTTCATTCTTTATTGGACCAGTCACTTCAATGTTCAATCTTTATTACACCAGACACTTCAATGTTCAATCTTTATTACACCAGACACTTCAATGTTCTATCTTTATTACATCAGACACTTCAATGTTCAATCTTTATTACATCAGACACTTCAAGGTTCAATCTTTATTACATCAGACACTTCAATGTTCAATCTTTATTGCATCATTCACTTCAATGTTCAATCTTTATTACACCAGACACTTCAGTGTTTAATCTTTATTGGACCAGTCACTTCAATGTTCAATCTTAATTACACCAGACACTTCAATGTTCAATCTTTATTACACCAGACACTTCAGTGTTCAATTCTTTTATACATTTTTTTATTTAAAGAAAAAGTATTTATTATTTTTATCTTTAAAGTTCACATATATATTTATTTAATGTCACTTTCCTCCAGTCTAAAGCGACCTCTGACCTATCAGGAGTGGCTAGATAATAAAAAGGAGAGGGAGAAGAATATTTCTCTTGAAGACATGAAACGTGTGGAAGAAAAAGTCAAGAAGAAATCTGTTGAAGATGACATGTAAGTTTGCTTGTACAAGTTTGAGTTAACTCTATCCAGCAGTAGACAAGACTGTAGACAGGTCATCTCAACACACAATTATGATGATTATTTCATGGACTGAAATTGGTCATCACTTTTGACCATCATAAGTAAACTACAACTTTCTCCTACAGTTTCATTTCTTCTTCATTTTCATTAACAGTTTATTTATTTCTTGATCGTGATCCTTCCCATGCCATTTGACATCACTTAGGGCGTGTAGTTTTTTTTTTCGTCAGCCATCTCTATTCTGGGTGGGATGTAGGATCTTATCTAAAGAATCTACGCCCGCCATCTTTGCTTCTCTTATAAGTGTTCTTTTTAGTGTCTCTTTAGGTCTTTTTCTGTATCCTGATGTTTTTCACAGAAGAGCCTGTTTTGGAATTCTCTTGTTGTCTCTTCTCATCACACGACCAACATATGTCCATCTTCTTTCCTTAATTGTAGATGAGATCTTTGGTTGCATGACCATTTCTCTTATTTCAATATTAGTCTTGAATTCATTCCATTGTAGACAGAGTATTTTTCTTAGAGATTTGTCTTCAAAAGCGTTTAGTTTTCTTCAATCTCTTTTGATGTTTTCCAGCTTTCACATTTGTAGGTAAGTGTTGATAATATGTTTGAGTTTAATATTCTAAGTTTAGCTTTTTGGTTTAGTATTTTTATTTCCATGTATTGACCGGATTTTTTATCTATCTATCTATCTTTCGTTCGCCTGAAGTATTGTCTATATCTGCAATGTCGTTTCCTGTATAAATTTTACTGTCTTTTGTAATTCTTGCAGTGGCCCATATAGTTTTGTCTGTAGTGTTGTATCTATGGGCCAATGGATTTTCCTCAGTCTACTATATTCAGTGCAGTCTTGAAGTATGTGTTCAGCAGTCTGGGGTGCCTGTCCACATGTACAAGTAGTTGATGTGCTGATCTTGAATTTTGTATACATGTGACTATGGAGTCGATTGTGTCCTGTTCTTAGGCGTATAATGATAACTTGTTCATATCTATTCATATTATGAAAGGCATCCTGATTTGGGGCTTGTGGTCCTCTGATTGATTTGATTATCTGTTACTTATGATGGTATGTAACTGGTGTATCTAGTTGTGTGCCTGTTGAACCTTCCTTTGCCAACTGATCTGCTTTCTCATTTCCTGGTATTCCACAGTGAGACGGGATCCACTGCAGGGCAACCCTGTGGTGCTTGCAGAGTTCAGTCAATAAGGTCTGCAGATGTGGTAATTTTCTGGATTGTAGTGCCTGGAGTACTGATCTTGCATCTGTCAAAAACACTACAGGCTGTGGGCTAAGATTACTGTTCAGCAGTTTTTCTATTGCCAACTTTATTGCTTGTATTTCTGCATCATAATTGTGACAATATTTCCCTGTTGCTATTTTATTCATATCCCTAGTGTTATTTGGGTACTCTATATATGCACCTGCTCCCCCATTCTTTACTGCATTCTGTGCTGATCCATCTGTGTACACACGGATCCATAGGTCTTGTGGGTATTCTTCATCCAGGAAACTGAGAGTTATTGTTTTTCGCTGTAGACTATTTTGTTCCTCTTTGTCAACTATTCCTTTCACTTCTGTCCGTATTTGAACTGATAATCCTGATTCATCTGTCCAGGGAGTCTGTTCTGGTATGGGCAGAAGGGGTTTAACAACTCTTGGCATGTCTGGTGTTTGTCTACTAATACGCTTGGCTTGGTGGATAAAGCTGCTTCTCTTAAGTCGTCCCAATGCAAGATTTTGGAATCTGTCCTTCATTGGATGTCTCGGCATGCATACAAATTTTTCTGCCTGTATCAGCACCTTTGTGTCTCTCCGTTCTCTCAGTGCTGGTATCCTCCACAATTTCTCCATCTCCAATATTGGTGTTGATTTCATTGCTCCTGTGATGACCCTAAGTGCCTGGTTTTGTACTTTATCCAGTTCTTGCAATGTGGTGTTTGATGCTGAGCACCATGCGGATGATCCATATTCTAAATGTGGGCGTATACTCTGTTGGTAAACTTTACTGAGTATTTTCCCACTCGCACCCCATGTGGTTCCACACAACTTTCTTAGAATAGCCAATTTCCTCCTTGCTTTTTGGGTTGCCTTATTTATCTGCTGTTTCCAAGATAGTTTGTTATCAAATGTAACTCCGAGATATGTAGCTTGTATGTCTTCTTTCACAGGCTCATTGTTTATGTAGATGGCTCCTGCTTTTTGTTTTGGGGAGAGTGTGAAAAGTGTAGTACTGCATTTGTCTGTATTGATGCTGATACACCATCTATTTGTCCATGAATTCAGTGCATTCATAGCTCTTTGTAGCAATTTGGAGGCCACTGTTGCATACTCCTCTGTGCACCACATTACCAAGTCATCTGCATACATTGCCACTTTGATGCCATGTGGTAGTTCAGTAACTAGGTCATTGATGTAGATCAGAAAAAGTGTTGGAGATAGTACCCCTCCTTGTGGAACGCCCTGGCGCAATAAGACCTTCTTACTCTTAAGACCATCCAGTTGCACTCTGGCTCTCCTGTTATGCAGGTATGCTTTGACCCATTTGTACATCCTGCCATTTACTCCATAATTTCTCAGTTTCTTCAAAAGCCCTTCCTTCCATACCTTATCAAATGCTTTCTTTAGGTCTATCCATGCTGCTAGTACCAGTTTCTTTTCTTGAAACGCATCTTCAATTTCCTGGGAAAGATAGGTTGCTTGATCTTCGGTAGAGTAACACTGTCTAAAGCCTGCTTGTTGTGGGACAAGGAGATTTTCACTTTCCAGGTACCACTGCAGTCTGAGATTGATTATACGTTCCATTGTTTTACACAAACAGCTTGTAAGGCTGATTGGTCTATAGCTGGATGTCATTGAACCATCTTTTCCTGGCTTTAGTAATGGTATCATAATTGCTTCTCTCCATGCCTGTGGCACTCTACCTGTGATCCAGCAAATGTTGTAGATCTGCAGTAGTTTTGCTTTAGCTGCAGTTCCCAAGTTCTTAATCATTTCATTGGACACTCCATCATTGCCTGGTGACTTTTTCATTTTTAATTTGGATATTGCCAGCTCTAGCTCTCTTTGTGTAATGGGTGTTTCCATTACTTCATGTGTGGTCTCTTCTTGTCTTGCATTTTGTTGTTTTAAACGGGTCTCTTGTCGTTTTTCTAGGCTAATTTCAATATTATTGTCATTTGCAAAGGAGTCTGCAAAGTAATTTGCTGCATGTTTACCTGTTAGAATGTTTCCATCCTTCTTCAGTGTAATTTTGGTGTTCCTTTCTGTACCCTCATCATTCAGCTGTTTTACAAGCTTCCACACTTTTCTTGTGTCTCGTTCAAGATTCAAGGACTCTGTTTTCTCTTTCCAGCTTCTCCGTCTGGCTTGTAGTTTAGCCCGTTGAAATTTGGCTTTAGCATGCTGGTAGTTGTTGTGGTGTTCTTGGCAAGGGTTATTTTCTGCTTGCTTTCGAGATGTTTCCATGTCATTGTGCAGTTGCTCTAGCTCACTACTCCAGTATGGTTTGTAGTGTTTCCGTGCCCCTCTAGGTATTGTTTCACTGGCAGCTTGTATTATTAGTCTACTGAATTCATCAACTATTTTGTTGATGTCTCTATCTGTATTTATATCTTTAGTCAGTACACTGGTGTAGTGTTGATACATTTTCCAGTCTGCCTTTTTGTAATTCCATCTGGAGAGAGTGCTGCTCTCCCTGATGGCCTTATTTTGTACCACTAAAAAGACTGGTCGGTGGTCGCTGCCTCCAAGTTGTTTCCCAACAATTCGTGTGATATTCCAATCCAGGTCTGGTGAATGGAAAGCAAAGTCTGGTGTAGATGTGGTATGCCATGATCTGGAGTAGAATGTTGGTGGATCTGTTGCCTGGTTTAATAGTATAAGCCCATTGTCATCCTGCCAATTTTCAAGCTCTTCACCTCTCTTGTCCATATGTTCATAGCCCCAGCTCTGTGAGTGGCTGTTAAAGTCTCCACATACAATTATTCTTTCTTTTAATGTAATTGTGTCTAGTGCTAGTGGGCGGTCACTCGGACAGTAGTAGTTAAGTAGATGGAAGTCTGTATTTCCTGTCCTGAGGTGCAGTATTTGATATTCCGCCCCATCCATATACACTTCAATCTGACATGCATTAATGTTGTTCCTTACAAGAGTCAGTATTCCGCCCTTTTGTCTATTTATTCTGTCAGATCGGTAGCACTGGTATCCCCTAATCTTCAAGGCTATGTCGTTGTTTAGATGGGTTTCCTGCAAACAGCATATGCTTATTTGTTCTTCATGCAGGATATTTTCTAATTCTATCTTTTTACTGTACCCATCTCTTTTGCTGTTGATGCCTTCAGCATTCCAGTGCATTATTTTTAGTGGTCTTATTTTGGATTGGCCAGTAGCTCTATTCTCTCACCCCCTGACTCCACAGAGCGGTTGAGAAGGACATCCAGTAATAGAGGTTGGGCCCTTTCAAGGCTGAGGACCCGGCGCTGCTCCTGCCTGAGTGCCCATCACAGGGCGAGTGCCATATCGATTTGCGGTTATAGACATAATTCCATTTGCGTTGAGTGCGTGGCATCCTGATTGTCGTGCGCCTTTTGGCTGGTTGCCTCCGACTTCAGCACTTGAACTTGCTAGAGCAGACTGTGGTCTTGCTCGGTTGTAGGAAGGCCTGGCCAGTCTTAGTTTTCAGTCCCTGGTGACTGTTAAGCCCCATCCCCACGACAAGGAGCTGGCCTTGATGAGGACCGGATTTTTTAAATTTTTGGCTCCTTTTGCTATCCTACTTCTGATCTCTTTCTTTGACCTTCTTGATCTATATTACTACTAAGATATATATAGTGGTCTACTCTTTCTAATACGTCGTTTATTTAGTCTTGTTTTATTTGCAGAATAAAAGCATTATTTTTATTTCGTTGTCCAGTCCTTGTTTTTTGAAGAAGGCTGCCTGCAGGCCAAAACATCAATAAACTTTATTGTCACGTCTTATAAAGCTGTTGCCATACTTTGTGTGAGTGCATACTACACTGCACCTTCTTTTCTTGTACCATGAAATGAAAACTGAGATACATCATATGTATTTTTATTATTTAGGAAAGTTAATACTAGTTGATGTCTATGTAGTGTTGAGAAATAACAGGAAAAGAAATGTAAAATTGCCATGGCTTCATTTATATTGTTTAATTAAATTATTTCTGTTAATATTGTCCAACAAAATCAACAATGACCACAATAAACTGCTTTCTTGCTATTGGTGTTAACAAGTAGAAATGGTGCCTTACTTTATATACTCCATTCATTCCAGGAGGGTATTCAAATTCTGAATCGTTTTTCCCTTTAAAAATTTTGAAAATGAATTAATCCATTCCAGACCAAAATATAACAAAACCCATTTTGATAAACTTGAACAGCAAATACTCCACGAAAAAATACACAATAAATGCCCTAAATATTAAATTAAAACAGAAATATGATAAATGAAATGCACTGATACTTTATAATAAAATGGAAGTTGCATTTCTGCTGTAACTTAGTAGGTAGTGGTGATGCCCCATGTGACACTCATCCTCTCATCTTACAAACAAAATCAGAGTGCAAAGATCCTTTTCTTCGATAATTAGAAACTGACTTATCTGCAAATCATCTCTGAAAGACTTCTCCATCTGTGAAAACGACTGGCAACATCTGGCAAGTGATCGCACATCATGGAGAGCACGTATAAGGAACGGTATAACAACATTTGAGACTGTTCTAAGACAGGACTTAGAAGAGAAGAGACTCATGAAAAAGGATGGTAAACCCTGTGGACCAGCGAGCCTGACCTGTTCATTATGTGACCGCGTGTGTTTGTCAAACTCTGGTAGAATTAGCCACGAGAGAAGCTGTTCGGCAAAAACAATACCTCAAAAAATACGCAATAGCCTCCACTAGACCGTCTGACAAGACGAAAAGGGCCATATATATCAAAAAGATAATTAACTTTGTCTCTAGTGTTGTGATGGGCAGAAGGGAAGAGAGATGAGTGCTAATTACTTTTAATTTATTCAGTTCCCAAAGTTTACTACAATGTGAGCATTCCTGTTGAAAGAAGTCATGGGTGACATTTGGTTACTGTGCCTGTGGTGCTTGAACGTAGAAACATTTGAATTCCAAACCAAATTTCTCTAACATTTGAATTCTGTAACATTTGAAGTTAGGGTTGTTTGAAGTACAAGGTGCCACTGTGCTCATCAACTCATTATATTGTAGATTGTTGGCAACCTACATTTGCTATATCGCTCATCAGAAAAGAGTTAGATATCATCACAAAAAGAAACGGATACCATCACCAGAAAGAAATGATGCCATCACCAAAAAGAAACGGATACCTTCACCAGAAAGAAATGAACCATCACCAAAAGAAATATATACCATAGAAAGAAAGAAATGATACCATCACCAAAAAGAAATATATACCATAGACAGAAAGAAATAGATACCATAACCAGAAAGAAATAGATACCATCACCAGAAAGAAATGATACCATCACCAAAAGAAACGGATACCTTCACCAGAAAGAAATAGATACCATCACCAGAAAGAAATATATACCATAGACAGAAAGAAATAGATACCATAACCAGAAAGAAATATATACCATAGACAGAAAGAAATAGATACCATCACCAGAAAGAAATAGATACCATCACCAGAAAGAAATATATACCATAGACAGAAAGAAATAGATACCATAACCAGAAAGAAATAGATACCATCACCAGAAAGAAATGGATACCATAGCCAGAAAGAAATGGGCACCATAGCCAGAAAGAAATAATACCATCACCAGAAAGAAATGGGCACCATAGCCAGAAAGAAATGGATATCATCACCAGAAAGAAATGGGCACCATAACCAGAAAGAAATGGATACCATCACCAGAAAAGAGTTTGATACTGATACCATCACCAGAAAGAAATAGATACCATAGCCAGAAAGAAATGGATACCATCACCAGAAAGAAATGGGCACCATAGCCAGAAAGAAATGGATACCATCACCAGAAGGAAATGGGCACCATC
Source organism: Megaustenia siamemsis (assembly GCA_032433765.1). NCBI lineage: Eukaryota > Metazoa > Mollusca > Gastropoda > Stylommatophora > Ariophantidae > Megaustenia > Megaustenia siamemsis. Next base: position 77,132,067 of record JAVIAB010000106.1, on the reverse strand, counting down.
ATCAGAAAAGAGTTTGATACCGTCGTGAGAACTGCCATACTATTTGTTCCAGAGCAAAGAAAACAAAAAGTGAATGAACAAAGAAGACTATATGGCAAAGAATATCAGAGACAAAGATGATAGCCATCATAGATGATAGAATCTAGATCTGGAGTATCTCACATTTACACAACCCAAGTTAATGTTCTTCTTCTTCTTCTCTTCCTCATCTGCCTTTCAGCGTCGAGGGGAGATATAATTTGCAGTCTTTTGCTCTTCTGTTTGCCTCTGCTGCTGTTATGTTTCCTAGCACTTCTAATATTCCATCGACCCATCTTTTTCGTGGTCGACCCTTGGGTCTGGTGTTCTCACAACTTTGTTGAAGGCTCGTTGTGTTGTGTTTTGTTAGGTTAATGTTAAGGTTGATGATGTTTATTTCTGCTCTATAAGAGGCTTATAGAAATGATAAATAACTGTCGAGATCAAAAGTTGTGGAGAGACACTTCATCTATGCCAGCAGGCCAGGTTCTTGATGATGATGATGATAAGATGCTTGGTCGCTGACTTTCTTCCCTGGTTAGTTGCTTGTGCTTCCCCTGGTTAGTTGCTTGTGTTCACCCAATGACCTTGTCATTCACCTTTAAAAGGATGTTAAGTGGGTGTGTATGTGTTGTGTTGTGGTTTGCAGTAGAATTGTGGTATTTGTTCCTCTCAGCCCAATACATCCAACTTTAGCGACATTTGTGCATACCGGCATAAAGATATCATTATCATCTGAAGCCATGCCCGCAGCACAGACAACCGTGTCCTTGCATGCACACATTCTTGTCTCAATTATCCCTTAACATTTCTGTTGTTGATCAATGAAAGTATGAACAGAGCGTATAAGCATTGTTTTCTTAAGGTCATAAAAAAATTACATTTGTTTCTCTTTTCTGTTTTAGAAACAAAGAAGAGAATGAAGACCTTGGATGGGAAAAATGGATAACAGAAATAGAGGAAGAGAATGTGGCAAAATCTCAGTGGCACTCTTCTGCAAGTAAAAACACATCTGCTGGTCAAGGTGACAGGACCAAACTTTCTGTAAATCCTGATGGAGCTTTTCGATTATATCTTAGAAGTTTAGGCAGATCAAAGTCAGGGGTCAGATTTGAAGATTGGCTGAATGAGAAGGAAGTTGAGATTAATCAGTTAATCAATGAAAAGAATAAAAGTGTTCCTTGATATAGTTAGTCAAATGTATCTTGTTCATTTATCATGGAGAACTCATTAACTCAGATTAATATTTTTTTATTTATCTTATTGCAAGGAACACAAATAACATCTTTCTAGGTATTTCTTTTCATTGTTTAAATATCATCAAATCTATGTAAAGTTTAGAATGAATGTCTCTGCTTTATGAAGTCAGTGAAGTTTAGAGTGAGTGATTTTACTTTTTGAAATCACTGAAGTTTAGAACGAATGTCCATGCTTTATGAAATCAGTGAAGTTTAGAACATATGTCTTTGCTTTATGAAATCACTGAAGTTTAGAACGAATGTCTTTGCTTTATGAAATCACTGAAGTTTAGAACGAATGTCTTTGCTTTATGAAATCACTGAAGTTTAGAACGAATGTCTTTGCTTTATGAAATCAGTGAAGTTTAGAATGAATGATTTACTTTTTGAAATCACTGAAGTTTAGAACGAATGTCTTTGCTTTATGAAATCACTGAAGTTTAGAACATATGTCTTTGCTTTATGAAATCACTGAAGTTTAGAACGAATGTCTTTGCTTTATGAAATCAGTGAAGTTTAGAATGAATGATTTACTTTTTGAAATCACTGAAGTTTAGAACGAATGTCCATGCTTTATGAAATCACTGAAGTTTAGAACATATGTCTTTGCTTTATGAAATCACTGAAGTTTAGAACATATGTCTTTGCTTTTTAAAATCAGATAAATTGAAATTGAAGTTTAGAATGAACGATTTTGCTTTTCAGCGTGTTCTTTTAATTTAATTGAGTAAAGCTTGATTGAGGCTGCCCCTTGTCTAAATCCTGCTTGCTTTTCTCATTATACAATGCCTACCCATAGCCATCTATAGATTTACTAAGATCTATGGGCAGAAAATAAAACCCAGAAAACCCTTCAACTAGCAGGACTAACTATAGGAGCCATAGACAGCTGATGTCACTCGACCTACAACCACCCCTGCTCACAAAGTTGAAAGTGTCATGCTGGTTTAAGATTTTCCAGGAATTTTCTGTCCGACCATAGGTTTTTGTAAATGATGGCTAGGGCCTATCACATCTTTTGATTTTATTCATGCTGATTTTTTATTTTAACAGAATTCTTTAGAGGCAACTGACAGAAGTCATACCTCTCTAGTTGTTGCAATCCTTTAGATTGCCCTTTTTGGAAATTTGTATAATGATCTTTTTTTTCCAATTACAGGGACCTTTTCTTCTTTCAGATTTTGATTGAATATTCTCTGAAGGTGGTTTCAGTTTTGTATAGACTAGTAATGATAAATGTTGGATAATAGCTGTGTAAATGTGTGTGGACAGTTTATAAACAAATGTTGGATGATAGCTGTGTAAATGTGTGTGGACAGTTTATAAACAAATGTTGGATGATAGCTGTGTAAATGTGTGTGGACAGTTTATAAACAAATGTTGGATGATAGCTGTGTAAATGTGTGTGGACAGTTTATAAACAAATGTTGGATGATAGCTGTGTAAATGTGTGTGGACAGTTTATAAACAAATGTTGGATGATAGCTGTGTAAATGTGTGTGGACAGTTTATAAACAAATGTTGGATGATAGCTGTGTAAATGTGTGTGGACAGTTTATAAACAAATGTTGGATGATAGCTGTGTAAATGTGTGTGGACAGTTTATAAACAAATGTTGGATAATAGCTGTGTAAATGTGTGTGGACAGTTTATAAACAAATGTTGGATGATAGCTGTGTAAATGTGTGAATGTGTGTGGACAGTTTATAAACAAGTGTTGGATGATAGCTGTGTAGATGTGTGGACAGTTTATAAACAAATGTTGGATGAGAGCTGTGTAGGTGTGTGTGGACAGTTTATAAACAAATGTTGGATAATAGCTGTGTAGGTGTGTGTGGACAGTTTATAAACAAATGTTGGATGATAGCTGTGTAAATGTGTGTGGACAGTTTATAAACAAATGTTGGATGATAGCTGTGTAAATGTGTGGACAGTTTATAAACAAATGTTGGATGATAGCTGTGTAAATGTGTGTGGACAGTTTATAAACAAATGTTGGATGATAGCTGTGTAAATGTGTGTGGACAGTATAGAAACAAAGTTGGATGATAGCTGTGTAAATGAGTGGACAGTTTATAAACAAATGTTGGATGATAGCTGTATAGATGTGTGGACAGTTTATAAACAAATGTTGGATGAGAGCTGTGTAGATGTGTGGACAGTTTATAAACAAATGTTGGATGAAAGCTGTGTAAATGTGTGTGGACAGTTTATAAACAAATGTTGGATAATAGCTGTGTAAATGTGTGTGGACAGTTTATAAACAAATGTTGGATGATAGCTGTGTAAATGTGTGTGGACATTTTATAAACAAATGTTGGATAATAGCTGTGTAAATGTGTGTGGACAGTTTATAAACAAATGTTGGATGATAGCTGTGTAGATGTGTGGACAGTTTATAAACAAATGTTGGATAATAGCTGTGTAAATGTGTGTGGACAGTTTATAAACAAATGTTGGATAATAGCTGTGTAAATGTGTGTGGACAGTTTATAAACAAATGTTGGATGATAGCTGTGTAGATGTGTGTGGACAGTTTATAAACAGATGTTGGATGATAGCTGTGTAGATGTGTGGACAGTTTATAAACAAATGTTGGATGATAGCTGTGTAAATGTGTGTGGACAGTTTATAAACAAATGTTGGATGAAAGCTGTGTAAATGTGTGTGGACAGTTTATGAACAAATGTTGGATGATAGCTGTGTAGATGTGTGTGGACAGTTTATAAACAAATGTTGGATGATAGCTGTGTAGATGTGTGGACAGTTTATAAACAAATGTTGGATAATAGCTGTGTAAATGTGTGTGGACAGTTTATAAACAAATGTTGGATGATAGCTGTGTAAATGTGTGTGGACAGTTTATAAACAAATGTTGGATGATAGCTGTGTAAATGTGTGTGGACAGTTTATAAACAAATGTTGGATGAAAGCTGTGTAAATGTGTGTGGACAGTTTATAAACAAATGTTGGATGATAGCTGTGTAAATGTGTGTGGACAGTTTATAAACAAATGTTGGATAATAGCTGTGTAAATGTGTGTGGACAGTTTATAAACAAATGTTGGATATAGCTGTGTAAATGTGTGTGGACAGTTTATAAACAAATGTTGGATGAGAGCTGTGTAGATGTGTGGACAGTTTATAAACAAATGTTGGATGATAGCTGTGTAGATGTGTGGACAGTTTATAAACAAATGTTGGATGATAGCTGTGTAAATGTGTGTGGACAGTTTACAAACAAATGTTGGATGATAGCTGTGTAGATGTTTGGACAGTTTATAAACAAATGTTGGATGATAGCTGTGTAGATGTGTGTGGACAGTTTATAAACAAATGTTGGATGATAGCTGTGTAGATGTGTGGACAGTTTATAAACAAATGTTGGATGAGAGCTGTGTAGATGTGTGTGGACAGTTTATAAACAAATGTTGGATGATAGCTGTGTAGATGTGTGTGGACAGTTTATAAACAAATGTTGGGTGAGAGCTGTGTAAATGTGTGTGGACATTTTATAAACAAATGTTGGATGATAGCTGTGTAAATGTGTGGACAGTTTATAAACAAATTTTGGATGAGAGCTGTGTAAATGTGTGGACAGTTTATAAACAAATGTTGGATGAGAGCTGTGTAGATGTGTGGACAGTTTATAGACAAATGTTGGATAATAGCTGTGTAGATGTGTGGACAGTTTATAAACAAATGTTGAATGATAGCTGTGTAGATGTGTGGACAGTTTATAAACAAATGTTGGATGATAGCTGTGTAGATGTGTGTGGACAGTTTATAGACAAATGTTGGATAATAGCTGTGTAGATGTGTGGACAGTTTATAAACAAATGTTGGATGATAGCTGTGTAGATGTGTGTGGACAGTTTATAAACAAATGTTGGATGATAGCTGTGTAGATGTGTGTGGACAGTTTATAAACAAATGTTGGATGATAGCTGTGTAGATGTGTGTGGACAGTTTATAAACAAATGTTGGATGATAGCTGTGTAGATGTGTGTGGACAGTTTATAAACAAATGTTGGATGAGAACTGTGTAGATGTGTGTGGACAGTTTATGAACAAATGTTGGATGAGAGCTGTGTAGATGTGTGTGGACAGTTTATGAACAAATGTTGGATGAGAGCTGTGTAGATGTGTGGACAGTTTATGAACAAATGTTGGATGAGAGCTGTGTAGATGTGAGGACAGTTTATAAACAAATGTTGGATGAGAGCTGTGTAGATGTGTGTGGACAGTTTATGAACAAATGTTGGATGAGAGCTGTGTAGATGTGTGGACAGTTTATAAACAAATGTTGGATGAGAGCTGTGTAGATGTGTGGACAGTTTATAAACAAACGTTGGGTGAGAGCTGTGTAGATGTGTGTGGACAGTTTATAAACAAATGTTGGATGAGAGCTGTGTAGATGTGTGTGGACAGTTTATGAACAAATGTTGGATGAGAGCTGTGTAGATGTGTGTGGACAGTTTATAAACAAATGAAATGAAGAGGTTACCATGATACTGGTGTCAACCATCACACTTTTTGAATGTCAACAAAACCAGATAAATGAAGTACCAAATTACACTAAAACATCAACATTTGCAATTATTATTATCATTGAGTCAAATAGATAGTCTATTTCATCAACCTTTTCTTGTCTGCATTATCTTTCACATCTAATAGGTTAATCTTTTTTGTTCTGAAGTTTCTGCAAAGGTTATCTTTTGTCATTTTTAATGAATTAACATACATCATCAAGAACGTTCCCATTTAGTCTGTCATGTTGCCAGTTAGTCTGTCATGTTGCCAGTTTGTTATGTCTCTCTGCAGCACCCCTCCCTCCCCCCCACCCCCATAATTATATTTATTGTGTTAGTGTTGGTTAATAAATACAAATAAAATTTCAGTCAAACTGATTACTGACAGTAGACTACAATCAAACTGACCACTGACAAGTAGACTACAGTCAAACTGACCACTGACTGTAGACTACAGTCAAACTGACCATTGACTGTAGACTACAGTCAAACTGACCATTGAATGTAGACTACAGTCAAACTGACCATTGACAGTAGACTACAGTCAAACTGACCACTGACTGTAGACTACAGTCAAACTGACCATTGACAGTAGACTACAGTCAAACTGACCACTGACTGTAGACTACAGTCAAACCGACCACTGACTGTAGACTACAGTCAAACTGACAACTGACAGTAGACTACAGTCATACTGACCACTGACAGTAGACTACAATCAAACTGACCACTGACAGTAGACTACAGTCATACTGACCATTGACATTAGACTACAGTCAAACTGACCACTGACAGTAGACTACAGTCAAACTGACCATTGGCATTAGACTACAGTCAAACTGACCACTGACAGTAGACTACAGTCAAACTGACCACTGACAGTAGACTACAGTCAAACTGACCACTGACAGGAGACTACAGTCAAACTGACCACTGACAGTAGACTACAGTCAAACTGACCACTGACAGTAGACTACAGTCAAACTGACCACCGACTGTAGACTACAGTCAAACTGACCACCGACAGTAGACTACAGTCAAACTGACCACCAACAGTAGACTACAGTCAAACTGACCACTGACAGTAGACTACAGTCAAACTGACCACTGACAGTAGACTACAGTCAAACTGACCACTGACAGTAGACTACAGTCAAACTGACCATTGACATTAGACTACAGTCAAACTGACCACTGACAGTAGACTACAGTCAAACTGATTGCTTACAACAGGCTACAAGTGGGACAGTCTAATTGTGAACCAGATGTGCTGGCAGTAAAACATTTAACCTAAAGTGAATTGGAGCAGAGCTAACGATCTGAATAAAGATTTACTGATGAAAATTTTGTTTGGTCTTCTAGTGTGTTTATGTAAAACTGCTGGCCATCTTTATTCCCCTTTTATTATTAACCACATGATCCTTCTTGATTGTGTCCCTAACTGGTTCACACTCCATTTCAGTTAGTAAAGTACACCCCTAATCTAGTGGCCACTCCAAAGGTTACATCAACATGTCTGATAATTTGTCATAATTTATAGAGCAAACAGTGGAAACTAATGAAGTATACCGTAGGGTGAGCAATCTGAGGAAGGTTGAATAATGGAAACTATGAATGAAAGAAACATCCTTTCTTGAACACACAGTGAATGCCAGTTATAAACGCCACCATCCTACAGACTTATGTCCAGAAACAAGCATTAGAAATAAACTCTAGTGTCCCATCCTACGAACAAAACTTTTAGACACCTCAGAAAGTGGAATACTCAGCTATGCCAACTATAAACTACATGATGTTATGGAAACAAAGGACTCATTCCCTAGAACACAGATGGATCAGTATTTGAAGCTGCCCTAAATACAGGACATAGCATTGTGATCAGACTTCGAGGAGGATCCAACTACACCACAGAACTAACAGCAATAGAAAAGGCACTTTTGTAGAATGCTTCTAGGTTTTAAAAGCCATACTACCATTTTGGACACTTTTGTGAGTTATCCACCATGAACTGTCATCTGATATCTCCACTGTTATCAAACTAACCCACCAGTTGTCAATTTCCTATGGCTTGGAGGTTATTCATTAATGTAAATTACCTAAATTAGAAGCATCACCTCCTCAGACATCTACATGCACTAGTTTCAGGACATGCGAACAGATCCCTAGAAGTAACTAAGAACAGCAGAACACCAGCACAGCTGGCCACTAACTAGGTCAGGCCTACCCAGCAGAAACAAAAGCTGACTCCATAATCTCATCCCATGAAACAAGAAAATAAACAAATAGCAAGGCCTGTAATGATCTGTGTGTATTTACATGTGTCCTTTAGTTGTCAATAAACTTAACATGAGACTCCAAACTGACAGTAATTCTCATTTTCAATTATTTATAGAACACACCAACCAGGACCACAAAATGTTTACCAGAGGCACTGTGAACCTTTCTTAAGTAAAGTAAAGTACCCCTGTCACGCCAAGTGGCGTATAGGGAAATATGGTGTTAGTGACCCTATATTTTACAGACCTTCAGTACATGATTTTTTTGGGGTAATGTGGTCAGTATTACGCCCATGCTGCTTTACTTTCCCAGAAAAAAATCCGGTACCCATTTAAGGCTGGGTGAACCCGGAAGCCGTCAGTTGGGATCGAACCCTACCCCGTGTCCGTGGTAGTCCAGTTCACTAACCACTGAGCTATCGTGGCTCCCGTGAACCTTTCTTGCTGGAAGCAAAATCCTGTACCAAGTAAAGCCACACCAAAATGGCTTGAACAAACAAAGAGACCTTACTCTGGTTTCTCAGCTGAAAACAGGATATGCCCCTGTCATTGAGATGGAAGAAGGGTGCTGATTGGCTGAAAACAAAAGATATATGTGAATTACAAGTTTAGGGGGTGAGAGTTACTCAGACGGTAGGCCAGACTAGCTGGTTCGCCGGAAGGCGGTAGCCAGTTGGCTTTTTCCAAAATTAAACTCCCAAGCTCGCACAACTGGAACTGAAAAACAAAATGCACCTTCGAAGGTTGGTAAGCCAACTGGCTACCGCCTTCTGGCGAACCAGCTAGTCCAGCCTACCATCTGAGTAACTCTCACCCCCTAAACTTGTAATTCACATATATCTTTTGTTTTCAGCCAATCAGCACCCTTCTTCCATCTCACCCCTTCTACTGAACTCTCTCGAAATCCAGAGAATTCTTTAATCCCCTGAACTGAATTCCCCATTCTCTCCTCATGAATTGTCCATGTTTTCCCGACTCACTCACTCCTCTTATTGTTACTCTTTTTACCCTCCACTGTTACAGTGCTTCTTTATCTTCTTTGTGCTTTTTTATCTTCTTTGTGCTTCTGTAACTTCTTCATCATCCTCTTCTTCTGCTTCTTCATCTTAAAAGAGGCATGACTGTATTAAAAGAGTCCTGACTGCACGAGTGGTGTGAATATTCCAAATGCTCTTTAAGGACATGGTATAATGTGTCTTAAAGGTGCAGTTGTTGCTACTAATGTGGATCTCTTCAGCTCGATTCCTGGTAACATCAAGGTCTATATCTCTTTTTCTCTCTTAAAGAGCACCATAGCACCATGACCGTATACATTCCGTTTAGTTGACCTGACGATCTTCTTTTGCTAGTCTCTGCACAGACAATATGTCGTAGCTGTAATTGTTGTTGTGTGAAGGTGTCCCCTAAATTTTTGCTACCTAGAAATTTTTATGAAAATATTATTTTTGATAATGTCATATGTAACATAAGCAATAGATCTACATCAAAGAAGTGATAGGTCTACATCACACAATCAATATGTCTATATCATACAAGCGAATAGGTCTAGAGTGTACATCATACAATCAATAGGTCTACAGTCTATGACACACAAGCAATAAGTCTAAATCACACAAGCAATAGACTACATCATACAAGCAATAGGTCTGCATCACACAAGCAATAGGTCTACATCATACAAGCAATAGGTCTACAGTCTATGTCACACAAGCAATAGGTCTAAATCACACAGGCAGTAGGTCTACATCATACAATCAATAGGTCTACATCACACAAGCAATAGGTCTACAGTCTATGTCACACAAGCAATAGGTCTAAATCACACAAGCAATAGGTCTACATCATACAATTAATAGGTCTGCATCACACAAGCAATAGGTCTACATCATACAAGCAATAGGTCTACAGTCTATGTCACACAAGCAATAGGTCTAAATCACACAGGCAGTAGGTCTAAATCACACAAGCAATAGGTCTAAATCATCATACAATTAATAGGTCTACATCACACAAGCAATAGGTCTACATCATACAAGCAATAGGTCTACAGTCTATGTCACACAAGCAATAGGTCTAAATCACACAAACAATAGGTCTACATCATACAATCAATAGGTCTGCACCACACAAGCAATAGGTCTACATCATACAAGCAATAGGTCTACAGTCTATGTCACACAAGAATAGGTCTAAATCACACAAGCAGTAGGTCTAAATCACACAAACAATAGGTCTACATCATACAATCAATAGGTCTACATCACACAAGCAATAGGTCTACAGTCTATGTCACACAAGCAATAGGTCTAAATCATACAAGCAATAGGTCTAAATCACACAGGCAATAGGTCTAGAGTCCACATCACACATGCAATAGGTGTACATTCTACACCACACAAGCAATAGATCTACAGTCTACATCACACAAAATCTAGTCTACTTCACACAAACAATAGGTCTACATCATACAAGCAATAGGTCTACATCATACAAGCAATAGGTCTACAGTCTACATTACACAAGCAATAGGTTTACATCATACAAACAAGCAATAGGTATAATCATACAAGCAATAGGTCCACATCTCACAAGCAATAGGTATATATCTCACAAACAAGCAGTAGGTCAACATCACACAGGCAATAGGTCTACATCATACAAGCAATAAGTCTACATCACACAAACAAGCAATAGGTCTAATCATACAAGCAATATTTCTAGAGTCTACATCACACGCGCAATAGGTGTACATCCACATCACACAAGGAATAGATCTACATTACACAGACAATGGATGTACAGTCTACATCACACAAGATTTACAGTCTACATCACACAAACAATAAGTATACATCATACAAGCATTAGGTTTACATCATACAAGCAATAGTTCTAGACCACAAAAGTAAAAGGTCTACATCACACAATTAAAAGATCTACATCATACAAGCAATAAGTCTACATCACACAAGTAATAGGTCTACATCATACAAGTAATAGGTCTTAATCACACAAGCAATAGGTCTACATCACACAAACAAGCAATAGGTCTACATCAAACAGGCAATAGGTCTAGAGTCTACATCACACACACAATAGGTGTACATCCTACATCACACAAGTAATAGGTCTACATCATACAAGCAATAGGTCTACAGTCTATGTCACACAAGCAATAGGTCTAAATCACACAAACAATAGGTCTACATCATACAATCAATAGGTCTGCACCACACAAGCAATAGGTCTACATCATACAAGCAATAGGTCTACAGTCTATGTCACACAAGAATAGGTCTAAATCACACAGGCAGTAGGTCTAAATCACACAAGCAATAGGTCTACATCATACAATCAATAGGTCTACATCACACAAGCAATTGGTCTACATCATTCAAGCAATAAGTCTACAGTCTATGTCACACAAGCAATAGGTCTAAATCACACAAACAATAGGTCTACATCATACAATCAATAGGTCTACATCACACAAGCAATAGGTCTACAGTCTATGTCACACAAGCAATAGGTCTAAATCATACAAGCAATAGGTCTAAATCACACAGGCAATAGGTCTAGAGTCCACATCACACATGCAATAGGTGTACATTCTACACCACACAAGCAATAGATCTACAGTCTACATCACACAAAATCTAGTCTACTTCACACAAACAATAGGTCTACATCATACAAGCAATAGGTCTACATCATACAAGCAATAGGTCTACAGTCTACATCACACAAGCAATAGGTTTACATCATACAAACAAGCAATAGGTATAATCATAAAGCAATAGGTCCACATCTCACAAACACGCAATAGGTCTACATCACACAAGCAATAGGTCTACATCTCACAAGCAATAGGTATATATCTCACAAACAAGCAGTAGGTCAATATCACACAGGCAATAGGTCTACATCATACAAGCAATAAGTCTACATCACACAAACAAGCAATAGGTCTAATCATACAAGCAATATTTCTAGAGTCTACATCACACGCGCAATAGGTGTACATCCTACATCACACAAGGAATAGATCTACATTACACAGACAATGGATGTACAGTCTACATCACACAAGATTTACAGTCTACATCACACAAACAATAAGTATACATCATACAAGCATTAGGTTTACATCATACAAGCAATAGTTCTAGACCACAGAAGTAAAAGGTCTACATCACACAATTAAAAGATCTACATCATACAAGCAATAAGTCTACATCACACAAGTAATAGGTCTACATCATACAAGTAATAGGTCTTAATCACACAAGCAATAGGTCTACATCACACAAACAAGCAATAGGTCTACATCATACAGGCAATAGGTCTAGAGTCTACATCACACACACAATAGGTGTACATCCTACATCACACAAGTAATAGGTCTACATCATACAAGTAATAGGTCTTAATCACACAAGCAATAGGTCTACATCACACAAACAAGCAATAGGTCTACATCATACAGGCAATAGGTCTAGAGTCTACATCACACACACAATAGGTGTACATCCTACATCACACAAGTAATAGGTCTACATCATACAAGTAATAGGTCTTAATCACACAAGCAATAGGTCTACATCACACAAACAAGCAATAGGTCTACATCATACAGGAAATAGGTCTAGAGTCTACATCACACACACAATAGGTGTACATCCTACATCACACAAGTAATAGGTCTACATCATACAAGTAATAGGTCTTAATCACACAAGCAATAGGTCTACATCACACAAACAAGCAATAGGTCTACATCATACAGGCAATAGGTCTAGAGTCTACATCACACACACAATAGGTGTACATCCTACATCACACAAGTAATAGGTCTACATTATACAAGTAATAGGTCTTAATCACACAAGCAATAGGTCTACATCACACAAACAAGCAATAGGTCTACATCATACAGGCAATAGGTCTAGAGTCTACATCACACACACAATAGGTGTACATCCTACATCACACAAGAAATAGATCTACATTACACAAGAAACAGGTTTACAGTCTTCTTCTTCTTCCTTTTTAGCTCCCAGTGGAGCATAGGTCTTCAACAAACACTTTCCAAGTCGTTCTGTTTTTTGCCATTCTTTTGAGATCATTCCATGTCTTCCCCATCATCTTCATCTCTGCTTCTATCTGTCTTCTCCATGAATTCCTTGGTCTTCCTCTTTGTCTTTTTCCCCTGGGGATTCCAAAAAAGGGCCTATTGTGTAATACTCTCAGTTGGCTTCCGTAGTGTGTGTCCTATCCAGCGCCATCGTCTTCGCTGTATCTCTTTATCCACTGGTATTTGACTGGTACATTTCCATAATTCTATGTTAGTGATTTTGTCCTGCCATTTCCATCCTTTTATTCTGCGTAAGCATCCATTAATGAAAGTCTGTATCTTCGTGATTGTCAATTTTGTTGTTCTCCATGTTTCACAGCCATATAATAGGATCGACTTAAAATTTGAGTTGAAAATTTCTACTTTTGTATTTAACGTAATTTCTTTGGATTTCCATATGTTTCCCAGTGCATTGAAAGCTTCTCTTGCTTTTAATATCCTTATTTTGGTATCATTTTCTGTTCCTCCCTCTTTATCTATATTACTGCCCAGATATATGTAAGTTTGTACGTCTAGTAGAGGTATTTCTCCTAGTTTTATTTGGTTATTGCCAACTGTATTAATTCTCATAATGTTGGTCTTATCTCTATTAATCTTCAGTCCTAGCTGTTGTGACCTCTCATCAAGTATGCTCATTTTATCCTGCATCTGTTGATGGCTGTGTGATAGGAGAGCTATGTCATCAGCAAAGTCTAAATCATCAAGTTGTTTGGTCAGTGACCACTGGATCCCATTTCTATTGTTTTGAGTTATTTTCATAATCCAATCTATGGCCAGTAGAAAGAGAAATGGAGACAGAAGGCATCCCTGCCATACTCCTGTTCTTATTTCAAATGCGTCTGTAAGCTGTCCTTCATGCACCACACTACATTTTGTTCCTTCATACACTGTTTTTATCAGGTTAATAAACTTTATGGGTATTCCGTAATGACTCAGCAACTTCCAAAGCATTCTTCTGTCGATATGTGTGTGCTTGTAAATAAATAGTGTGTTGTGATGATTTGAAAAGGGAGGAAAGTAGGTGCTAGCTCTCGCTTGTTCATCAGTAATAGTGGTTCGCTCTCTCTCTCTCTCTCTCTCTCTCTCTCTCTCTCTCTCTCTCTCTCTCTCTCTCTCTCTCTGACAAGTGAATTAACCAAGATGTTCACAAGAAGATGTTTCGTTAATGAGAAAACATCTGTAAAAGATCAAATAGTCCTTTATCAATAATACTTAACATACCTAATTTAAATACATTAATATTGAATACCAAGCACATCAGGACTAAAAATATCTACTTTCTAACCAATCAATAAGATAATAATATGAAAAACGAAGGAATAATACACTCAATAGACTTAACATACATACTTTATACATATTACCATTAATACAATCGAATAGCCTTTTATTGATAACCTACCACATCGTTATGAGATAAGAGAAAAACAGAAAAAATATTCAACTTACAGCATAAAATAGACCCACAACACAGACCGCTAGACTGAACAGTACTATGAAAATAAACTTCCGTGAATCAATCGCGCTTATAACACGAAGTCTCACATGCGACTGGTAAATAAAAGTTGGACGACACTATTTCACTCTCGACTAACATCTAGGCTAACCAATCAGAGAAGAGGATTTCTATCGGACACCCATCAACGAAATGACTGACCTTTAGATTAACCAATCAGAGAAGAGGATTTCTATCGGACACCCATCAACGAAATGACTGACCTTTAGATTAACTAATCAGAGAAGAGGATTACTGTTATCGTGATAACTGACCTAATTTTCCACATTAAGTGCTGTCGATTCTGACACATGGGTTATTTTAAATCGATTCGGTCCCTGATAAAAGCCACCGGTCGGGTCAATGGTGGGGGAAATAATACAGGTGGCGGGTTACTTGAACGCGCTTTGACCCCTGATGCAATACCAGAGGAGTTCCATGACAGTCATAATAGTTAGACACAACGAACAGATAGTTATATTCAAGGTCCAAAAAGTTAGACCAAATCGCAAAATTTTAGCACCAGAACACACAAATTTAGGCTCATAAGCAAAAAGTCGATCTCAAAACCCTGCAAATCTACTCCCATAGCCATAATAGTTAGACACATCGAACCGATCGTTATTTCTAAAGTCCAAAAAGTTAGGCCAAATCGCAAACATTTTACCCCCAGAACACATAAATGTAGACTCATATGAAAAAAGTCGACCTAAAAATCCCCCCCCCCCAAAAAAAAAAAAATTACTCACATAGTCATAATAGTTAGACACAACGAGTAGGAAGTTATATTCAAGGTCCAAAAAGTTAGGCCAAATCGCAAACATTTTACCCCCAGAACACAAAAAATTTAAGCTCATAAGCGAAAAGTCGACCTCAAAACCCTAAAAATCTACTCACATAGTCATAATAGTTAGACACATCGAATAGATAGTTATATTCAAGGTCAAAAAAGTTAGACCAAATCGCAAAATTTTAACACCAAAACACACAAATTTAGGCTCATAAGCAAAAAGTCGATCTCAAAACCCTGCAAATCTACTCCCATAGTCATAATAGTTAGACACATCGAACCGATCGTTATTTCTAAAGTCCAAAAAGTTAGGCCAAATCGCAAACATTTTACCCCCAGAACACATATATGTAGGCTCATATTAAAATAGTCGACCTAAAAATCGAAAAAATAAAATTACTTACATAGTCATAATAGTTAAACACAACGAGCAGGAAGTTATATTCAAGGTCCAAAAAATTAGACCAAATCACTAAGATTTTACCACCAGACCAGATCACACAAATTTAGGCTCATGTTAAAAAAGTCGACCTAAAAATCCTAAAATCTACTCCCATACCCATACAAGTTAGAAACATCGAATAGATAGTTACATCCAAAGTCCCAAAAATTACGCCAAAGCGCAACATTTTTTTACCCCCAGACCACAAAAATATAGGCACATATCCAAAAAGTCGACCTCAAAATCCTACAAATCTACTCCCATACTCATACTAGTTAGACACAACGATCAGGAAGTTATATTCAAGCTCCAAAAAAGTTAGACCAAATCGCAAACATTTTACTCCCAGAACACAAAAATGTAGGCTCACATTCAAAAAGTCGACCTAAAAATTTCAAAAAGCTACTCACATAGTCATAATAGTTAGACACATCGAACCGATCGTTATTTCTAAAGTCCAAAAAGTTTGGCCAAATCACTAAAATTTGGACACACAGAACACAAAAATATAGACTCATATTAAAAAGTCGACCTCAAAACCCTAAAAATCTACTCACATAGTCATACTAGTTAGACACAACGAACAGGAAGTTATATTCAAGGTCCAAAAAGTTAGGCCAATCGCAAAATTTTAGCACCAAAACACAAAAATTTAGGCTCATATTAAAAAAGTCGACCTCAAAACCCTAAAAATCTACTCACATAGTCATACTAGTTAGACACAACGAGCAGGAAGTTATATTCAAAAGCTAAAAAAAAACAACTTTATTTTAGACATCCCCATACCAACAATTTTCTTAAAAATCACTTTATGATAGTTACACCCCTTACCATTTTTAAGGGATACGCCCATAAAATCGGTAAAAATAGTAAATTTACACTCTTGACTTACCCCAAACTTTATTTTAGACATCCACATAGCAAAGATTTACTTATAAATCCCTTTTATGATTGTTACCCCCATGGCCATTTTTGAGGGATACGCCCATAAAATCGGTAAAAATCGTAAATTTAGCACGCAGGCTTACCTAAAACTTTATTTTAGACACCGCGTTACCAAAATTTATTTAAAAATCACTTTTATGATTGTTACCCCCATGTCCATTTTTGAGGGATACGCCCATGAAATCGATAAAAAATTGAAATTTAACCTCAAGGCATACCCCAAACTTTATTTTAGACATCCCCATTCCAACAATTTTCTTAAAAATCACTTTTATGATTGTTACCCCCTTACCATTTTTTAGGGATACGCCCATGAAATCTATAAAAAATCGTAAATTTAGCACCTACGCTTAACTAAAACTTTATTTTAGACATACCCATACCAAAAATGTACTTAAAAATCACTTTTGAAATTGTTACCCCCTTACCATTTTTTAGGGATGCGCCCCTGAATTCGACAAAAATCGTAAATTTAGCACGTAGTCTTACCTAAAACTTTATTTTAGACATCCCCATACAAAAAATTTACTTAAAAATCACTTTTGAAATTGTTACCCCCTTACCATTTTTGTGGGATACGCCCCTGAAATCGATAAAAAATGAAATTTAACCTCAAGGCATACCTCAAACATAATATTTGACACCCCTACATATCAAATTCCAACAAAAAAACAACAAAAAGCTAGTAAGTGTTGGTGGCTGTTTACCCATGCCAAATGTATTTTTTTTTTTTTTGCACCACTGCACGGTGGTAGTCCCGTGCAGTTTCGGTGCATGTGCGTGTACTTTTGGGGTGGGTAAACAGCCATAATCTTTAATATTTACTTATGTTCGTTCATCATTATAAAGATCTTTAATGTATTCTGTCCATCGTTCCTATATGTTTTCTTGATCAATCAACAGTTCTCCTCTCTCTGATCTTAAACATCCAGTTTTTGATTGCGTTTTCTTCCTGTTAATTCCTCAATTTGTTTGTACATAGCTTTAGCATCTCCTTTTTGTTGCATTTCAATCTCTTTGCATCTCTCTGTTAGCCATGATTCTTTTTCATTGCATTTTATTACAATTTCTTTATTTAATCTCTTATACACATCTTTATTTTCTTTATTTCTTCTTCTTGTATCCATTAGCTGCAAAATGTCATATGTCATCCATTTCTTTCTTGAATTTGTCCTCACTGGTGGTATGGACTCTTTTGATGTTTGTTGCATTGATTCTTTTAGCATTTCCCACTGTTCATCAATGCTTTATGGTTCAATGGTTCTATCGTTAACCCCCGACATACACCAGCAATGGTACTATGTGTCGTAAAGATAGTTTTTTTTTTTATCAATGCTTTGTATCTTCTCTATTGCATTGTATCGGTTCTGAATTGTGATTTTATATTTGTCTTGCAGCTTCTTGTCTGATTTTAGTAAATCTAAATTTAACTTGATGTTAACTGAGGCTCGTTTTGTTGTTTTTAATTTTACTCTAAGCTTTCCCACAACTGGTACATGATCACTATTGCAATCTGCCCCTGGTCTAGTTTTCACACACACCTGACTGTTTCTAAATCTATTGCTTATCATTATATAATCAATTTGATTACGTGCGTTGTCCCCTGGGCTTTTCCACATCCAAGACAGACGTCTTGTATGTTGCTTAAACCAGGTGTTTCCTATCATCATGTTGTGTGTTCTTGCCCAGTCAATAAGTTTCTCACCTCTTTCATTCCTCTCGCCTAAGCCATAATGACCAACTACTTCCTCAACTCTTTCCTTTCCTACTTTTGCGTTAAAATTCCCTAGAACTATGGTGTTTTCATGTGGTTTGCATTTATGAAGTGTCTCATTTAACTCGTAAAATTTATCAATTGTTTCCTCTAGACTGTCTGCTGTTGGTGCATAAACTTGTATAAGATTTATGTCTATTGGCTTTCCATTCAATTTCAATAAAAGGACTCTGTCAGATATTGAGTAAAAGCTTTCACTGTTCTTGCTCTTTCTGCATCCAGGATGATACCTACTCCTCTTTGGTGTTCAGTACCTCCAGAATAGATTATTTTATGTTAATCAGAATACATCACCCCTGATCCGGCAATAGGTCTACATCACACAAACAATAGGTCTACATCACACAAGCAACCCATTCTTCGTTTGCCTACTCCCGACTGTTCCTCATCACGCAAGCATTAGGTCGACATCATACAGGCAATACCAGCTCTACATAACATAGGGGCTAAGGCAAAGAAATGCAAATGAATGCATAAAAATGCGAAGCTGCAGTAAAGCTGAATTCGAGGAAAAATTGAAAAAAATAAAAAATGGTATGTTAGAAGCTTTACGTGATTAGTAGACGACACAGATTCGAACGACGTTTCGGCTCAATAGGCCTTCAGCAGGAACAAACAAACAACATACACACACAGATATGTGAATAAATTAAAAAAAAAAAACTAATCCTACATAGCTAACTAGTAATGAAACATCAAAAACAAAATAATCGAAATATGTTGACTTCCCTGTGTGTCGTGGACAGTGGTCAGGCTAGGAAAAGGAATATCTCACGGGTGTAGCTGTAATTTATACCCTGTGGTCAGAGGTGAAGGGTTCTAAAAATACACGAGTGGGGGGAACGCTATCTAGGTACGTAAACTACAAGGGCACAGGCAATATCTGAAAGTATCTAAGGGCCCATAAATACATGTATACACACACACAGATGCGTGTATACATAAGTACACGTGCAAGAAGAAGTGCACATACTAATACATATCAACATACACATACATATACACACACATACATGTGTATGCATACAAGCAAGAGCACATATACATGCATGTATATGCGTATACATATATATACCGATACCCGTGCCTATGGACACATACATGCATGTGCACATCCATACGGGGACAATCATATGTGTGGAAGGGTTCACACCGGGGTCAGTGTGCAAACTCGAAGGAGGAAGAATAGAACAGTGGAATGACAGGTACTCAAAAGACGGAAAGAGTGAGATGTATGAGGGTGGGGTGCAATAAAAACATATGAGGGGTAAGTAGCGCAGAAAAAAGGTATATAGGAGAACACCGAAGTGCCTCAACGGGGACTAGTGGAGAAGAACTAAGAATAGCGTGGCATAGTAGATAGACTAAAGAGCCACCACATGGGTGGTAGAGAGGGCTATGCAAGAGGGAAGGAGCAGCCGAAAGGAAACTATGTGTATGAGTGTGATACATTCATGCCTCGTGGGGTCAGCGAACCATACTGGACTATGAGGCGATTTTCCAAAGTATATCGGCTGCGGTCGCCAGAGTGACAGAGGACAATACCAGTGACACGGATGTCGTCTTTGCCCTTGTGATCTGGGGAGTTGAAATGGGAAGACACTGGAGTGCCAGTATTCTGTTGGACATCACGTAGATGTTCACAAAATCTTTCCGCTAATCTTCTACCAGACTCGCCAATATAGGTCATGTGGCATCGTTGGCATATAATGGCATAAATGATGTTGCGGGACACACATGTGAAGCCATGCTTGATCTCGAACCGTCCATTGGGGAATGAGACCGAGTCAGTAGGGAGCACATAGGCACAGGTGATACAGTTACGAACACAAGGGGCCGTACCGAAGTGTTGAGGGTAGGAGCGAGGGAGACGGCTCCTAACCAGAATGTCACCCAAATTCCTGTCGCGCTTGAAGGCGATCATCGGGGGATCACTAAAAAGTAGACGGGTAGTGGGATCAGAGAGGAGAATGGAACGGTAGTGGTTGAGGGAAGTCAACATATTTCGATTATTTTGTTTTTGATGTTTCATTACTAGTTAGCTATGTAGGATTAGTTTTATTTATTCACATATCTGTGTGTGTATGTTGTTTGTTTGTTCCTGCTGAAGGCCTATTGAGCCGAAACGTCGTTCGAATCTGTGTCGTCTACTAATCACGTAAAGCTTCTAACATACCATTTTTTATTTTTTTCAATTTTTCCTTCTACATAATATACTTGCCTGCTCGCAACTGTTACTTTGCTGTCAGCTATGATAAGGACTACTTTGCTGTCAGCTATGATAAGGACTACTTTGCTGTCAGCTATAATAAGGACTACTTTGCTGTCAGCTATGATAAGGACGTAGTTGAAGGCGTCGTGGTTTACTTGGCCAAACTGGTTGATTTGCTTCAATGATCAACGGGAGATGGCACAGTTTCTTCATTGGCTATGGTTCACTAATCCTAACACAAACCGTCAGCTTTGAGTCGCGGACCGTTTTCAGCCCCTGCAATGTTCTGTGATTTGGCCACATAAACAACAAATAGTTATATATAATAACACATAACAAACGGTTATAAGAGAACAATGCTAGTGTGTGTGTGTGTGTGCGCGCGCGTGTGTGTATGATAGCATTTGGTTTCATTAGTGAAACTCTACTATAAATATATCTACTATAGTTATTGTTTTTTAAAGGGTTCATCTTTCAACATCATCAAGTGCCATGCCTGCTGGCGTCGGTGATCATGTCTCCTCCGCAACCTTCGATCTCAACAGTTATTTATCATTTCTACTTTTGACCTTCTGCCAAGTTTTTCTCTCAGTCTGGTATCATTTCTCTTTGCTTCCCTCTAACACTTCGTCCCTCAATTTTCTCAGTTGTCACTATATATTCCAGCTGTTCTCTTCTTGTTACATGGTCAACAAATGATGCTTTTTTCTTCTTAATATTGGAAATTAACTCTCTTTTTGCTTTGGTATTTTTCAGAATGTTTTCATTATTCTTCTAAGCTGTCCATGTTATTCTGAACATTTGTCTGTACGACTACATTTCTACAGCCTCCAGTGATTGTCTTGTCTGTGTTCCTATTGTCCATGATTCACACCCATATCTTAAGACCGGTTCTACATAACATTTAAGAACTCTTTTTCTTGATTCTATTGTCAAAAATGGATTGCACAATATCTTCCTTATTTTTTGGAAAGCTGCTTGTGCTTGAGCCATTCTGCATCTCACCTCTGTTGTACATCTACCATCGGAGGTTTTCACTATTCCCAGATATGTAAATTCATTTACCTGTTTTAATATTGTCCCACTTGTCTTTATTGTGCATTGTGGTGTATTTTTTTCTTTGTTACTACCATTACTTCTGTCTTTTTGCTATTGATGCTGAATCCTTGTTGTTTTTAGACTATATGTAGTCTTTAAACATAGAAACAAAGTTAATTAACATCAGGCATACTTCACTCGTTTCTCTTCAGAAGCGAGTCCGTGATGACGCCCATCACTCTTCTCTTTTTATACACTTTAACAGGAAATTGTGTGACGGACAATAAACAATTGACAGTAGCCAAGCAGAAGAAAGTTAACGATTCTAGAAAGACTAATATGTAGCATCGCATAGAAGTTCTAATACACGACATTGGACAGACCATAATTGCACACAAATGAAAAGTGACCACATTGTTTAGATGTCTTGCCGTGGAGAATAGGACGTCGAAAACAATTTAATGGGGAGATACATTAAAGCAGAAAGCATATATTTACAAGATATTTCATATCATAAGAAAAAAAACGGCTAGCTAGACGTCACTTAAGGGCATAACATTGATCCATGATCACGTTAAGTCAAGTTGGCAAGGCACACGATGATGGTACAGATAACTGCTTCTTTAAATGATACATTTGCAGTTTGGCGGAATATTTAGGAAAATTATTCAATACAGAATAGCAATTGCAGGCTCCCAAAGGAAGAAACGTGCCCAATTCCAACAAAAATAGATCGGGTGATCATGAATATTAATCAGCCAGGCCCAGGGATGACCTACTTTTCGGCAACTCGTGAAGTCCTTAGTCCGGATAGAAGGCGTCTCGAAGAGCTGTTGTAACAAGTTCGTCAATTTCACTTGATTCACGAACCGAATTGTTGTTAAATGTAGATTGTATACAGATACATGTTTATAAGTGTAACATGGCGAGGTGAGTTTGTGTGTTGCAGTAGCTATGACTAGAACTATTCGCGTGTTGCCGTGTGTCGGGTCGGATCATGGCGAGCAGCCTGGATGCCATTTTCGACGGTCAACTGCAGACGTCAGTGTTGTGAGGAGCCGTGTACTGCCTGCGCTCGTTAGTCGGTACATCTGAGAAGTAAGTATGCCGGGCTGTCAACTGTCCTTGCTCAGAGAATTTACTGTTTACGTTAGTGATTAATTAAGTGACAGTAGGAGAGAAGTCTTTGGTGCCGTGCCGGTGCCGTGTACATGCAGCGTACCATCGAGTGAAGAAAGTTAGTTCAGTTATGGCGGAGCGAAGATTGACACGTCGGTCGTTGCGATTTCTTTGTTACAGTTACAGTACACTCGCCGGGCATTCACTGACGTGTCACATTCTACTAATCATGTATTCCAAGGTGCTGATACATTCATACAAGCACTATATTTCGACAATGAAGAATATTTGCCGGTATATTGGCATTGAGTAGTTTTAACAAACGAAATTATTTGTAGCCGGGTGACCAGCCCAAGTCCAAGCAAGCAGCTCCGACCTGGGGCAGGGGAATGAGGAGAGTGAGAGATATCAGCTAGCAAGAGAGGCACACCGGGCGTGTGAGGAAGAATGTAATTTCTGTCTCATCAACATATATTATCATATATGATATTGCTTAGTGTCACTATTCTATTTCAGTTAAATAATACATAACCTATTGTAGAGTGTCTTTAAGTCTTCCAGTTTTTGAATAGAGATTGGAGTTATGGTTAACTTTGTTGAAGTTTGTGTGTTGTCAATAAAGTATTGTACTAGGAGTCTAGTCTTAGTCTGTTGTCTGGGCTCGCTACATGTAGACTACAGCAGTACAGAGCACGGCAGAATTGTGTCTGAAGGGTTCAGTATTCCTAATAATTTGTAAACCTATTATTGTCCAATTGTTATAATTTATGTCAACCAACAAACACTTCAGTTCATTCTGTTTACTGTTTGTCCCATCTTTGTTATCTTCATTCTCAATCTGCTCTTCTTGTAAATGTTTCCCCGTAAAATTACTGAGTATTTTTTTTGTCCACAATAATTGTTTTCTTTAATTTATTACTTTAATTAAAATTGTGGCTGTATGAGATGCTCTTTCATGGACTTATGTTTTACATAAAAAGTTAATAACTTAATACAAAAGGTTATAGTAAGAATAACTGAATAAGAAAATAGACAAGTTACAGAAATGAACATTAATGATTAACAAAAATAGAGAATCAAGAACTTACAATCTGTAAATTGTTAAAAAAATATGATCATGAATATTATATGAAGACTGGGATAGACTGTCTTCAGCACCATGTGCAACATATGTCAAAATTGTGGCCATAGTGAATCTCAACAACTAAACCAATGCTGTATATTAGCCATGATGTTGACTTCCTTACCATAGTTATAGTTAGTCGAAGGCTCCGGTTTCACTGCAAACAAATTAAAATCCATAGTTGGTCAACCTCCCGTGCCAGTGGAATCATCTGAATTAATATCTCATCTCACTGAAGGATCCAAACAAAGAAAGGCAGCTGCAGTCCCCATCATAGCAGGTGCAGGACACATCAAAAGACATAAGGCATGGTCTCACCGAAAGTGAACGCAAACTCGTCCTTCGTCATACGATATCATCATTCATCGCAAGCAATCGGAATATCGAAACATGATCTGAATGAAAAACAGCTCACAGTGTGCACAGAATACTAAACTCAGTAGCTCTGGCAGCAAGCCTGACTTTGAATATGAGGAAACAGCAAACAAAGAACACTTTTCAGACGGAGCCTCAACGGTTCCTGCCACCTATCCACCATATTGACAGAGAGTCCTTACCATAGTGTTGAACTGTTCAGCATCTCTTCTATAAGTTGTGCATTGATAATATATTTATTTAATGATAGTCAAACTACTTGTTGCCAGCGCTGCTCTGCCCTCCGTATCAGCACATACAGTGGCATGAGCCCTAGAAGCTCAGGACAGATACTCTTGGAAATCAACACTTCTGCCTCTATAACCACTGGGTTTAACCATCTACATGACTGTCCAGTATGATGTACAAAAGGTGTACAACACTAATGGCACTCATAGCCATTGGGTTTAACCATCTACATGACTGTCCAGTATTATGTACAGAGTGTAAAACACTAATGGCACTCATAGCCACTTGTTGAAGGTCCTCAAGTCAGCAAAACTATAGAACAATGCTTCATGCTTGCCACATCTGTGATTTCTCTTTATTTAATCTGCTCCTTCACAATCTTAGTCCACAGTGGATGAAAAAAGAGCATGTATCATGGATTTTGAGCTTGGAAAGGTTTATGGTAACTGAAGGCAGATAGACCAGAATCATGATAGTAAAACAATGAGCCTGAAAACATGCAGAAAAAGCAACATACTGAAGTTCTATGGCTGTTTGTAAGTCAATGCTTGGCAGTTGAGGATGTGATCTAAGACCGCAACAGTTCAGAACTCAATTGGAAACAAGCTGAGTTAGTAATGACACAGGATCAACACAAGCATAGATCCCATTCTTCATGTTTTCATGAAAGCTGCTGCTTTCTTGATGTCTCATGTCCTGCAGAGATTGGAGCTTGTCATCATAGCTGGGAGTCTTTAATATCAGTAGCCTGGACCACTGTCTGCGACAGTTCTCATCTTTTTAGCCACTCACTTCTGATGCTCACTATTTCTGAGAAGTGTAGTGAGGTCTTGATCAGCTTTGGGTTGATAATTTTGTGACCCTGCAGGTCATCTAGCTAAAGCTGCCTATTTTGAACGAGCAACAAAGAAGAAAATAGGTAACCTCTAAGATAGTGTTATGTGTTTGTCCAATAAATGAACTTCTGAGAGTGCACATCATCTGTCATGGCACCATATCTAATTATGTTGTATGTTCTAGCCATGTTTCCATGTCCAGGAAATACAATGCACATTTTAATGACAAACAATAACCCAAGGTTTATGCTGCCTTGTCTAAGGCTTGCTAAAACAGTGTGCTGTCAGAGATGTTGATCTGATGTCATGGGCTCAGAGGTATTGGTCTGATGTCATGGGTCAGAGATATTGATCTAATGGCACAGGCTCAGAGATATTGGTCTGATGTCATGGGGTCAGAGATATTGATCTAATGGCACAGGCTCAGAGATATTGGTCTGATGGCACAGGCTCAGAGATGTTGATCAGATGACATGGGGTCAGATGTTGATCTGATGTCATGGGGTCAGGTACGTTGATCTGATGTCACTGGCTTAGAGACTTAGATGTTGATCTGATGACATAGGCTCAGAGATGTTGATCTGATGTCATGGGCTCAGAATGTTGATCTGAATTCATGGAGTCAGAGATGTTGATCTGATGTCATGGAGTTCAGAGATGTTGATCTGATGTCATGGAGTCAGAGATGTTGATCTGATGTCATGGAGTCAGAGATGTTGATCTGATGTCATGGAGTCAGAGATGTTGATCTGATGTCATGGAGTCAGAGATGTTGATCTGATGTCATGGAGTCAGAGATGTTGATCTGATGTCATGGAGTCAGAGATGTTGATCTGATGTCATGGAGTCAGAGATGTTGATCTGATGTCATGGAGTCAGAGATGTTGATTTGATGTTGTTGTTGTTATGGATCCAGCGACCTTTGAGCTGATGCCCTTCGGCCCAATGCCATGTAGTAGTATCTGCAGGTATTTTTATGTTCTGCTGTGGTTCCGTACAGAGTGTTCCATTTTGAAGGTCTTTCAGGAAGTTGTGTTGTTCTGATGTCAGTGAGCTTTGGACATTGAAACAGGTGGTGTTCTACAGTTTCTTGTGGGTGATTACAGTAAAAAGCAAATGATGTCACATACCAGCTTTCACCATTGCTAAGACATCCAAACATTTCTATGCCAGCTAAACAACAAATGATAAATAGCATCTTCATACCAACTTTGTGCTATGAAAGTCAAACATGGACCCTTTCTAAATCACATTTAAGAAAGATCAATATATGTGAGATGCGTTGCTTGAGAAAAGTAACAAACAACACAAGAAGAGATAGAATACCAAATGAAACCATAAGAAAAATAGTAGGAACAAAACCCTGCCAAGAATATATAGAACAATAACAACTTAAATGGTTTGGCCACCTGGTCAGAATGAATCCTTACCAATCACCATCAAGGGCGTTCTCAAAAATGCATGGAAAAAGACCAAGAGGAAGACCCAGAAGAAGATGGATAGATGCAGTGACAGAGACATGTAACAACAAAGGAAAATCACTAATTCAGACAATTCGAGCAGCACAAGAACGACAAATGATATAAACCACGACACCTTTTAGGTATCAGTGAAAAGAGAAAAGAAGAAAGAAGAAGATTACAGAGTGAACATACTGGGGTATGGTTTTGTTGTATTCTATTAATGTGGTTATTCAGCATAACATGTCCTGTTCTCAGTCTGAAGATGGTGGTTTGTTCTCTTCTTGTTAGGTTGTTGATGTTGTCTTGTGGATTTGGTCTTGCTATATATTTGAAAAGCTCTCTCCCTGTTTTCCCTAAGGCCATCCATTCAACCACTCCTCTCTACTGTTGGAGTTTATGACATGTTTGGCTGTGTCTAGTGTGATGGATGTATGTGTCTGTGTTTGCTTGAATCCTCTCTTAGCTAATGTATCTGCCTTATCATTTCCTGGTATATTTGAGTGTCCCAGGATCCATTGCATTACCAATCTTATGTTATGTGTTTCAATGAGTTTGTCTGTATCTATGATAAGCTGTGTGAGTTCTGGTTTGTTCATGTTGTTTCCCAGTGCTTGCAGAGCCGATTTGGAATCCGTAAATATGACTGTGTTTGTTTTCTTGATGGTGCGGTATCGAAAATCATATTTAAATGATAAATTCCTGTTTCTATAGCTATTTCTGCTTCATAATTATTACAGACTTCACCAGGTTCACATATTTTTTCTGCTGTTCCATCTGGATAATGTATTAATATTCCATATCCAGCTTTTGAAGTAGCGTTAGTGGCTGCACCATCTGTGTATATATGTATCCAATCCTCTGGATAAGTATCTATTGTTTTCCTTGCTGCTAGTGTTACTGATACTGGGTCTGCCCTTTTATCTGTTCTGTCACATATCTGTACATTTATTTCAAGATTTTAAAAATTCATACTTGGTGGCATTTCTTTGGTGACTCTTGATGTTTGTAGTCGTTTTTCAGGTAGATGGAATTTCTCTTGTATATTTCTAACATGTTGTAATACTGACAATGCTTAATTCTTTGTTTTGGAGTCCATGTATCTACTAATTTTCTGTTAGGGTGGTCCTTCTCCATTCTTTTTTGTCTTTCATAGAGCACCATTTCAGCCTTGTTTCTCCTCAACTCTAAAGGTTCCACATTGCAGTGAATTTCGCAGGCTGCAACTGGAGTGGACCTCATTGCACCACTAATGAGTCGTAATGCATTATTTTGTATCTTGTCCAGTGACATGTTAGTTGTTTTGCTGCATATCACTAGGAGCGAGCTACCATGATCCAAAACAGAGCGAACATATCCCAGATAGAGATTTCTAAGTGTTTCTTTGTCTGCTCCCAAGGTACTGGAAAGCCTTTTCATTAGTTGGAGTTTTTGTGTTGCCTTCTTAGTGAGAGTCTCTACGTGTTTCTCCAGGTTCAATTGTCAGTCTAGTTGTGTTCCTAAATATGTAGGGTGTTCCTCTTTTTGTAGACTATTGTGTTGGAGATTGAGTTTGATGTTTGCCGTAACTATTTTGTTACTTCTAGTAAATACTGTATATACTGTTTTCTGTATATTTATTTTCATTTTCCAGGTATTACAGCATTATTCTAGGTGTCTCAGGTTTTTGTTTAGTTGTGCTTCAGCTGTTCTAATATTTTCATTCGTACTCCACATGACCAGATCATCCGCATAGAGAGCTTTTCTATTTATCAGGGTTTTGGTCAGATCATTGATATATATATATAAAAAAAGGTATAACTGAGTGGTGATCCCTGTGGTAATCCTTCTTCTAGCACCTCTTCGTCTGATAAGGATTCGTTTAATTTAGTTTGTATTGTTCTGTCAACTAGGAAATATTTGACCCATTTGTACAGTTTCCCATGTATTCCGGCATCTCTCATCTTCAATAAACGCCCCTTACGCAAGACTCTATCGTAAGCCTGCTGCAGGTCTACTAGGATGGCTAGAGTATGTTGTCTCTTCTGAAATCCATCTTGGACCTGTTGTATTAACCTGAAGATTTGGTCTTCTGTGTTATTGCCTGCCCTGAAACCAGCTTGTTCGTTGCACAGGATATTAGAGGTTTCCAGATACCAGTATAGTCAGCTATTTTACCTATGCATGATGTTAGGGATAGGGGACGATAGCTTCTGGGATCATCTGGAGGCCTGTTCTTTTTGAGCAATGGCACTATATAGGCATTCCTCCATGTCTTCGGAATTTTGCTTTCTTTCCATGACTTGTTGATCAGTCTGAGTAATGTCTCTTTACCTGACTTGCCGAGATGCTTTATCATTTCATTGTGTATCTTGTCAGGCCCTGGGGATTTTCTACATTTTAATTTTCTTAATGCCTTTCCTAGTTTCCTCATATTAAAATCTTCTTCAAATATTGCAACATTTATTGTTGGGACTTTTTCAATTAATTTTAAATTGCATAGATGGATTTATGGCTATCTGTAAGCTTGCTCGCTCTAAAAAGAAACATGATGGACTTCTAGTCAGTACTAGAGTCATTTGTTTTCAAGTATGCCAGTAGATGGTCTCGATGCTGTTTCGCTGAAGCTCTCACCCTGTCCACAGGGGGTTCCTATAGAAATAGTAAAAAGATAGAAGACAAGACACCCACTCAAGGGAGAGTGAGGGTGATTAGATGATGACCATAGCGTATACCACATGTCAGTGTGCTCTAGCCCTGCATCTATAGGGGCTCACCTCCTCCTGGCCTAGTTATACCGCTGGGAGCTCGGTCACGCCCAAGACCAACTTTGCGATAACAGGGGGACCACGTGTAGTGTGGCCTTGGACACAGTGGCCCAGTGGAGTTGAATTTAGTCCATCAAGACCGGAGAGGATTTTGTCAACACAGAGAGGTTTTGTCATCTGATATCCACTGTCTGATAAATGAGAGGCTATGAACGCTTCAAATACCTTTTGGTGATGTCAAGAGCGGACATCACCCCTCCCCCCACCCCATGTTGATTTGATATCAAGGGCTTAGAGGCTTAGATGTTGATCTGATATTATGGGGTCAGAGATGTTGATCTGATGTAATGGGGTCAGAGATGTTGATCTGATATTATAGGGTCAGAGATGTTGATCTGATATCAAGGGCTTAGAGGCTTAGAGGCTTAGATGTTGATCTGATATTATAGGGTCAGAGATGTTGATCTGATATCAAAGGCTTAAAGGCTTAGATGTTGATCTGATATCAAAGGCTTAGAGGCTTAGATGTTGATCTGATATTATAGGGTCAGAGATGTTGATCTGGTGTCATGGGCTCAGAGATGTTGATCTGGTGTCATGGGCTCAGAGATGTTGATCTGGTGTCATGGGCTCAGAGATGTTGATCTGATATCATGGGCTCAGAGATGTTGATCTGGTGTCATGGGCTCAGAGATGTTGATCTGATGTCAAGGGGTTAGAGATGTTGATCTGATATCATGGGCTCAGAGATGTTGATCTGATGGCATGGGCTCAGAGGCTCAGATGTTGATCTAATGTCATGGGCTCAGAGATGTTGATCTGAGGTCATGGAGTCAGAGATGTTGATCTGAGGTCATGGAGTCAGAGATGTTGATCTGAGGTCATGGAGTCAGAGATGTTGATCTGATGTCATGGAGTCAGAGATGTTGATCTGATATCATGGGGTCAGAGATGTTGATCTGATATCATGGGGTCAGAGATGTTGATCTGATATCATGGGGTCAGATATGTTGATCTGATATCATGGGGTCAGAGATGTTGATCTGATGTTGTGGGGTCAATTTAAGCTGTTAGTTCTTAGATCCAGGAAAAGAGTGAGCAGGTCAGCTGCAGTGGCTTTCTTGATATCTTTCTGTTCTGCTGGAAAAGTTGGGTTTGCCCATCATGATGATGCTAACTTTTCTATATGAACAGATACTACCACTGCTGGGACTACTCCGGGAAGCCAAACTGGCAAGTCAAGGAAGTGCGAGGACTTGATCACGGGTGATCTTGTCTAGTTTGTGCTCCCCACTGTGAGAGAGAGTGTGGAGGGGGGAAGGACAGACAAAAGAAAAGGTGAGGAAGACCTTAAAGAAAGTTGTGGTTTCACTGAGAACAAAGGGATGGAAATTGCTGGTTGCAGGCATCTGTGCTCTATTATTAGGGAACAAGTGAATGATTAACTGTAATAGATGTTGACTGTAAATTTGTGTGTTTTTATCTTTTAATTTTAATAATGCCACAGCTTAAATTATTGTGTGAAGCCAAGAGGTATCAGCTTATACACTACTGGTTCTTCTTGTACACCTCTAGATGTCAATATTAATAAGTTTGAAGAAATCATTAGTCAGCTCAAGGCTGGGGACATCAATACACTTCTGCGTACACCTCTGGATGTTGATATTAAGTTTGAAGAAAGCATTCGTCAGCTCAAGGCTGGGAACATCAATACACCACTGGTTCTTCTGCATACTCCTCTAGGTGTTGAAGTGACATCAATATGTAATAGTATATAGACTAGGATAGAATAAATCACATAATGGGAGACACAGATATAGCTTGGGTCAGATAGCTTAGTAGTTTACCCAGAGTTAAATGTAAAATAGCAGTAACATAAGTATAACCCAGACACAGAATAACGTGAGATAGTTTTTTATAGGGGATAGATGTAACGTAACATGAGCTGTCACGTGTCCAGAAATTAAGTTGATAAACTCTGGGGCAGGTCAAGTTTATGAGAGTGCTGTCATTCTTAGAGTTCATTGTAGCATTATTTTTTAAACTCAAAGGTCAATTAAATGTCAAGATGTAGTCTTGTTTTGTAGAATCTGACACAAAAGTCATCTAGAGATGAGGTTTGCAGTCACCCATTGGCTGAGAGATAACTGCGCAGAGACTGAGCCATTAAATTATGCAAATGAGACAGGTTATTTAACCTCATGAATCATCAGAAGAGAGGACATCAACAGCAAGAAGTAGTAAAGAAGATTCAGAAATGTAAAATAGATGAGCTTAGTTTTGCTTCGGCTGAACTGCCTGAAGGCAGACATGATAGTAATTGACTTCCACAAGTTAGTTATTATCAAATAGAGATGTAGAAGGAAGATCCAGAGATAGGTCAGTCAGGAAGACATAGTTTAGTTGAGAAGTGGTTCATGTTAGATTCAGAAGTTTTGTGCTCCAGAGAACAACAGTAAGTAGATTACGTTGAACAAGTCAAGACAGATATAGAGTAGAAGTGTAACGCAAGATGAGTTGTGAATGAAGGATAGAATTATAAATGTCACAGACTATAGGTACAAAGAGATGGATCTATAACCACTGGTGTTAACTTCTAGAGCTAATCTAAATAAAGAATATTGATTTCATAATTGTATGTACCCCAAAAAAAACCAGTGGAAGAGATCGATCACTTTATCTATCTTGGAAGTCACACTGATCAAGAAGGGGATACAAGTAAAGAAATTAGAATCAGAATAGCTAAAGCAGCAATGTTTTTCAGAAGCCTTGAAAAGTTGTGGAAATCAAAACTCATCAACACAAACACAAAACTTAGACTATTCAAATCAAATGTACTATCAACCCTTACGTATGTATGTGAGAGCTGGAAAACAATAAGAGACATAGAAACAAAGTTGAACGCATTTGAAAATAAATGTATAAGGAAAATACTGGGTATAGCGTGGAACGAATTCAAAACAAACGAGGAAATTAGAGAAATCGCCAATCAACCACTAATATCTTCAGTAATCAAGAAAAGACAATGGTCATATGTTGGGCATGTAATGAAGAGGGATAATAACCGAATAACAAAGCAAGCCCTCATGTGGGAAACAACAGGTAAGAGGAAATGAGGCCGACCCAGAGAGACACTGAGAAGAACATTGATCAGAGTGGCAAGAGCAACAGGAATCGGCTCTCTCATTGAGATAAAGTTTCTTGCACAGAACAGAGACAAATGGCGAGACTTGATAAAAGATCTTTACAAGGATTGAAAACTGCTAGAATAAAAATTTAGATAAGTGATAGAGTATCTGGGTCTATGCCCTATGGGCCGGCTACGGCTCAAAAGGTCAATAAATAGATAGATAGATGTATTGCTTACCTGCAAAGCAGCAGGGCAGCCACAGGTTGTACTGTTTACTGCATACAGGAGTGAAATAGTGGATAATTAAGGGGAGGCTATTAGGCGTATAAAAGGTCGAAAGGTGAAGGTCAGGAGGGAAATAAACAGGTAAGAGCTCAGTGGGCCCACGTGAAAATTATGACAGTGATCGGGTCGTGCAAAACGTGAATGGAGAGAAATGCGAAAGCTAGATTGAGGGGTTTTAAGTCAGAAAAGGAATAAGTCAGTCAGTTGAGCGTTAGACCTTGCTGGGATCTCATGCAGGCAGCTGTGTGTTAGTTTTGTTACAGCTGGTACTGTTGATCATGTTAGGGTTTGTTTTTTCAGTAAAAGGATAGAGTAGGCACGATAGGCTCAAGTTATGAGTTAGAGAGTGATAGAATAGAGTAGAAGTGGTGAAATTCAGTGTTTCAATAAAGGATGGAATACACACAAGTGAGTTACAGTAAGAGGGACAGTTTTACTTAATTAGTGACTAGCTAGTAGGTTAGTTACAAGAGACAGAGTGAACGATTATGAGTTCGCTAGCAGAGACAGAGTGGGGACATTATTGGTGTCTCATTACCATAAAGCGGCGTAGTCCACGAACACTAAGTATTCAGAGATGAGTCTTTTCAGAGAGGAAGGCTATTATAAAGTGGCGTAGTCCACGAGCATTAAGTATTCAGAGATGAGTCTTTTCAGAGAGGAAGGCTATTATAAAGTGGCGTAGTCCACGAACACTAAGTATTCAGAGATGAGTCTTTTCAGAGAGGAAGGGCTCAGGCAACGTGTCGTAGAACACGCATAGTGTGATCCAGAAGTGATTACGCACTGAGTGTGACTTCAGAGGAAGTCCACATGAAATGTAGTTGCGCCGAGGTGCGACGAACAGTCTATATTTGAGGAGGGAGCAATTCCCTGTCAACTTCAAGGGCGGATTCCTTTGAAGGGGTGTCATAGTACACCACAACTAGCAACAAGAGCTCGCACGGGTCCTGGAACTAGGATGGAGCGAGCAGGAGTATGATTCTCCAATGAAGCACCATGTTGGCAAACGGGAGTGTACCCTATGTGTCCAACGATTAATATATTGCCTTATAGACGAGGGGAAGTGTGCCCTGGTCGTCTACATATTGTTATGTTACCATAATGGCGAAGGGAGGGAACCCTGATCGCCAACCCACTGTGTATAGCAGCAAGGCTGCAGAGTGTGTATGAAAGGGGCGGAATTGTCAGCCCATATGTAATTACGACTGTCAACTGTGAACTGAATTTAAAGATGAATAAATACTCAGGAATGTGTTTCTGAATTGTTCTTTGATGTTCTATAGCAATATCTGTAATCGTCTGTACCGGGCGTAGCGAACGCTGGGGAAGTTGTCAAACACAAACGCGGAGACTCCACTATATGAATCATTGGCCATTGTTTCAGCATTGATACAATCAAGGTGAGCGACGCCACTGGTGGGCACGGTCGCAATATCAAGCAGTACACAGCTGGTGCCAGTCATATCACGAGTCATTGCTCATCGTGCGGAAGCACCCTGGTAATGATGGCTCGTGGTAACTAGGGGGAAAGCTGGTACCGCTGGTGATTATATTGATGAAGGAAGCGTCAGTAATCATCATCATCAGTATCATCTTGAAGCGTAAAAGGAAGTTATTCTTTCAGCGGGTATATTATCAGTTTATTTCCCCTGATATAAAAACTTACTAAATACCCCCGGTATAGTAGCAGGTAAAATTACCTGACCTGACAGGCTAACTCTATATATTTGAAGTTAAAACAGGAGTAAAACAGTGATGTGTACTATCACCCCTATTGTTTATTACCTACATTGACCACATATTAAAGTTAGCCAATCCATCAGAGACAAAGAAGATTAACAAACTTCTATTTGTAGACGATTAGGCACTAGCACCTGAAAAAATAGAAGGGTCTACAAGAACACTTAAATAGACTTAACAACACAACATGAAAATCAACATCACCAATATTGTCCAACAAGGAAATAACACTTGAGGCAAAAATGGGCACTCTACACAATCTCCATCCCAGAGTTGTGCTACCCATGCCAGGCCTGGACTTTTGACTCAAGTACAAAAAGAAAAATTACCACTACCGAGATGAAGTGTGTTAGACGAATGACAGAAAACAGCCTGAGAGATAAGATCAATAATGAAAAACTGAGAAAAAACTAGAAATAATTCCCATCATAGAATACATACAGATTCAACAAATGAAATGGTTTGACCATGTGATAAAATACATAGACCAAAACACAACACAAGGAACCTTTAATAAACATTTCAAGAACATGAGACTCAAAGGCCAACCACAAAAAAGATGGAATGATTGAATATTAGACACTAGAAAATATAACAGCAGCAGGGGTCAACAGAAGAGCAAAATACTGCAAATTATATCTCCCATCAACGCTGAAAGTCAGATGAGAAAGGAAAGAAGATACCTGCATTAAAGTTCTTTCAAAACCATTATGGCATGATATATGTGGCTAAAATATGTCAGTTTTCTTTTATAAATTTGATTTATCATTTTCAGTTCTCTTCAGATATTTTTGTTGGTTCTTCTATCTATGAAGGATCTTTGAGGATTCTTCTGTAACATTTCATCTCAAGTTGTGATCTTTTCAGCTGCTGAGTTTAATGTCCATGTCTTCCACCTGTAGTCACAGTTGTGATGATATAGGTCCTGAGTAGCTTCAATTTGATTAAACAGCATTTTGCAGCAAATGTTTCATTAAAAAAAAAAAATTAGTCTTTCTGAGCCAACTAATATTAAACAGTATCATTTTTTTGTATTCTTATGTACTTAGATTTTTTATTAGTATTTTCTCATCTCTGTATTCATAATTTCTTAAAGGTTTTGGGGTTTTCATATTCAGATATAAATGTTAATAACATCATAGATACTTGTACATTCACAAAGACATTTTCAAAAGGACGTGAACTCCCATGGTATATGCTGGATAGGTGGCGGGAACAATTGAAGGCTATGCATGAAAAGTGTTCCTTGTTGCAGTTTCTTCATATTCCAAGTCCGCTTGTTGCAGGAGCTACTGAGTTAAGTGCTCTGTGCACTCCGTGAGCTGTGTGTCTCATCCGTTTTGATCATGTTTTGATATTCCAATTGCTTTCGATGAATGATGATATCGTATGACAGGGAACAGTTGGCTGTGTTCACTTTCTGCGCGGTTTCGCCTTATGTCTTTTGGCGTGTGCTGAGAATGCTATGATGGGGACTACAGTTACCTTTCTTTGTTTGGGAGATGAGATTCGGATGATTACGCTGGCACGGGCGGTTGAGCAATTATGGATTTTAATTTGTTTGCAGTGATACCGGGGCCTTCCATAACCAAATAGATGCATTGCACTGATATTTCATGTATCCAACCGATGATTAATAAACTTGAATAAACACTATTCATAGTGTGTGATTGTTAACTATGTCAAGATATTAAAATGTGTTGTGATCTATGTGAACTATGTCTATCAAAATAGTTAGCAATAGTTTCCAGTCAAGATATGAATAAGAAGCAAACTTATCCAACACTCACACAAATACACTACTGATTCAATAACAAACCAAGCAGCCACAACTTATTCAAATTCTTTAATTGCAGGTTTATATTTGACAACAGCTGATTAACCATATTGTCATTCCTGCCAAATTTCGCAGTTACCATGCCAAAGTCAAAGAATTCACCAATACTGACATGTGATATATGTGATTTCAAAGCCTCCAATGGCTATATCTTCAAACGTCATTTACATCGATGTCTCTCCCTGCATGGAATTGCATCAAAAAGATCATCATCTCGTAATCCAATTAGATTGAAGGGAACTGAGGGTCTCCTTAGCAAAGACTCTTCCCAAGAAGACACAAAAGATCTATCATCTTTTAGTGGTCTAGATTATGATTATGACCAAGTGCTGTCTGAAGATGAAAGAGATGAATTACCAAATACTGCAGGCGAATCTGAAGGTGAACAAGTTGTGAAAACTCTCTCACCTGATTGGGTGCTTGACTCGCAGATGGCTCTAAAGCAGACTGAAGAGCTGAAAGAAAGCCCAGATATTTATGCAGATGCTGGTGAAACTTCATCATTTAGTGACAATTCTCCATTAATTCAGGGAGCCCCATACTGCAGGTATGTATGAGTATCTGACTCTTGTCAATTTAGTTTGTGTTTGTCATTTTTATCTTTGAAAGGTAAATGCACAAGATTTGATAGCTCAACTTCAGTCACTCTTTCCAAGGAAAACACTTTGAGATCCTGAAAAAGTTGACGATGAAAATTGAGGGCACTTTGTTGAGATAAAATTATTGATATTTTATATTTTATAGCTAAAAATATATGTGCGTTGTATAGTTTATAGCTAAAAATATATGTTGTTTTATAGTTTATAGCTAAAAATATGTGTTGTTTTATAGTTTATAGCTAAAAATATGTGTTTGTTTTATAGTTTATAGCTAAAAATATGTGTTGTTTTATAGTTTATAGCTAAAAATATGTGTTGTTTTATAGTTTATAGCTAAAAATATATGTTGTTTTATAGTTTATAGCTAAAAATATGTGTTGTTTTATAGTTTATAGCTAAAAATTGTGTTGTTTTATAGTTTATAGCTAAAAATATGTGTTGTTTTATAGCTTATAGCTAAAAATATATGTTGTTTTATAGCTAAAAATATATGTTGTTTTATAGTTATAGCTAAAAATATGTGTTGTTTTATAGCTTATAGCTAAAAATATATGTTGTTTTATAGCTAAAAATATATGTTGTTTTATAGTTTATAGCTAAAATGTGTTGTTTTATAGTTTATAGCTAAAAATATATGTGAGTTTTATAGTTTATAGCTAAAAAGATTTGTATGACATTGCTAGACATGATAGTTGCAGTATATGGAGCCTCAAATAGCAATGGGCTGTAGCTAGATAAGGACTGCTAGATTGTTGTAGTTGCATCTTGTATGTCTCTTAACAAAGGTATTGTGTCATTTTTGTCCTAGGTGGTTCTTTTAAACATTGTTTAGTCTCAGATAAAATCTTAATAGCTTCAGAAGACCAGTTCTCTCTCATTATATCTATCTCTCTTTAGCACTCTGTGACTAATTAGATTTTGCTAATAGTGAACTTTACCTGTCTCTTCTATGTTGATCAGTATCATTCTGAAAATTGAGGTCTCTTTCAAGTGGGAAGTATTTCTTTTTATTTGAAATTATTAAATATATTTTTATCATTTTTTATTTTAAATACATATTTGTGTGTGTGTTGTATGTTTGATCCTGCTGAAGGCCTATTGAACCGAAACATCGTTCTGGTTTGTGTTGCCCTCTTGTTACGTGAAGCTTTAACCGTACCGATTTATTTTCTATATTTCTCCATATCTATATTTTTGTTGTCATTTCTCCACACAATTAGCTTTACTGCAGCTTCACCATTTTATGTATTTATGTGCATTTCTTTGTCTTGACCCCACAAAGTTTGTCCCCTACTACTCTCTCTGAGATACCTAAAGCCAATTCAGCAATTTCTACAGTTGGCATTGTTATGCGTTATGATGGAGTAAACAACTCACAGAACCTGTTTAGACAAGGAGGGCAAATAGCAATGGGACATGGCTCTCTCAAAGAAACATTTTATTTTTAAAAAAGATTTTGTAAATGTAAATATCTTGAAAGAAACACTAATATCATCTCAGTTAGTTGGCTAATTTCAAATTGGGGATAACCTCCAATAACCTGGAAGTTTGGGGAAGTGGTAGTCCAGAGATACAATGGTGGCCTCAGGACAGGAAGAACCCAGGCTTGAAAGCCCATCAGTAGAAGCTGTGGTGATTTTTCAAAAATAGGAAAAATGAATCAGTGGTTTCCTTAGACATTACCCTCCTCTGATCTCTTGGGTGGTGAGAGCCAATGTCAAAGCCTTTCAGATAACGGCAATAAACAGGCGGTCCCTTGTGCATTAAAGAATCCTTGGCAGTTAAAATTGAAATAAGCAGGCCACAAAAATGGCCGCTGCCTGGGCCAAAGAGTTCATGGGGCCACGATTGTCCTAGGATTTTCTCTAGATTCCCGAGGGGGATATCGGAACACCTATGGATTCATCTGGTGTGCAGTGTTGAACTAACAAACAAACCTACTACTGCTTAATTTTACATATATATTTGTAATATTTTGTAATATGGAAATGTTTGTTTCTCCCCAGACAATACAGTTGCATTGAATGCTCCTATGAGTGCAAGAGTGCAAGAGACTATTTGTTGCATCAGCGCAATGTCCATGGTCACAAGATGAAAATATATGCTTGCAATATCTGTGATTATGCTTCTCGATATGGCAATAAGGTGGAGAGACACATGAATGTTCACAATAAGCTGAACATCAATATGGAAGATCAGGAGCGTATGTTGAAAGCTGTTGAATTAACAAGTCCTGCAGCAGAGCTGCACACAGCGGACATGGATTCCAGTGAGTCAGGAATGCTGGGTGCCAATGAGTCACCAACAGAAATGCCTAAAATTCAGCCTCTGAAATTGAAGCGACTTAATATCAAAATGCCATTTAAAGTATCCAAGAGTTCCAAACTTATGCCTAGTTTCTTGTTCAAATCTAAGAAACGAAACAGCAGCAAAGTTGCTCCTCTGGTAAGTGAGGTTATTTGCTTTACACAATAAATTTGTTGTTCTCTTGTTGAGTTTAAAGAAAGCATGGACTTCTCCATATTGAAACTTTGCTCTTCTGATCGCTGTTTCCTTATTTTTGCTGTTTCTATATTAGTAACATTCCCTTTCACACCGCAATGTGTTTTGTGGTTGGGTTTTCTTACATCCAAATGTTAAAGCTCCTCTTTAATTTATAAAATAGGATTGTTTTGATCACATTTTTGCATACATTTGTCAAGGCTAGGACAAATTTAGTGGACAATATGCATTTGTCCCTGGCACTGGGCCTCCTCTTGTAGCTTTGCTTAGGGCTTTCCCCCAAAATAATGTCACATGGACATTTTTTTCAATGTTGGCAATTAATTTCTGAGAAGTCATCAAAACATCAACATTAGACAATATGTTTCTCATTTAAGTTGAATTATCATTGGTATTTTAATTATGACAATCCAGAAACATTTTTTTTCTTAAAAAAAAATGAATAAAATAAAAACCTACATATTGAACCCAGAGCCTTCTTGTCAGTAGTGAGCATGTAATCTGTCTCAGCCAGCAAGGCTTCACATAAATAATAACATAGCCATATGCTTTCTTCTGTGAGGAAAACTTCATAATACCCAATCTGGCACTTTTTGTCTTCAAGAATTTGGAATTTTGGAAATGATTGGAAACCATTAACCAGTGTAGATTAGATGTTGGAGATATATATATATGATCATTGGTGTCTTGGCAGGCAGTTAGTAAAACTGGTAGATATTTTAAAGTATCAAGATGCTAGTCAATCAAGCAGCCATTAAAAAAAAAAAGTTCTCACTTGACTGTATTTATATCTTTAAATTAGGCTTTCTTGTTAACCATCTGTTCTTGAATCCTAAAATTGACCTTTTAGTCAAATGTGTAAGCTTACGTAAATTTAAATTCTCAGTTAATGTGTGTTGCAGAGACCAGTATTCTATTGAATGAATCAATGTGTTATTATTTAACATTGGCACTATTGAAAGTATTGGTTAAAAGCTCTTGAATTCTCATGTATGTGTGCATGTGTACACGCTCACTACCAATGGGTTCAACATGCTGTGGCAGAATTTAAAAAAAAATGACAAATGACAGCTATAAAATAAATTAAAGTTGATCTAAAACATGCATTTTGTTGACACAATTTATTCACAAAGTCTGAAAAGCAGGTAATAAGAAAATTACAAGATTTTAGTAGAAATAATCAAGAAAACATACATAAATTAAAAGCTACAATTAAATTGAGGTTTTTGGGCTCAGCATACCGGTTGTGAAAGCTGTGATTCGCAGCTTGTGGTACAGAGTGTATTAATAATAATAATACTCAACACAAATGTATTTTTCATTTAAATGCTGGGCTGGATAAGTCTCATGAAAGTTTGAATGTCCCCATGGTGGCTTTGAATTTGAAATGTTTGTGCTCAAAGCACTGAAAATTCCACTCAGTGGTTGGGAAAAATTGGAGGGAGTACTGGTTGAAGGAATATCTTAGCTTGCCTTCAGTTTTGCTCTCTGTCTCTCTGTGAGTGTGTGTGTGTGTGTGCTATTTTTTGTGGAAATACACTCCAAATGAAGCTCTTTATTGCTGACATGATTGCTTTCTTTGTGATGTTATCATCAGGCTCTAGATGTTAGTGTGTCACCCAACAATGAAGTCTACAGAATGGTTCAGTCTGCAGATGGATCTCACCACTACCAGTGTCGCGACTGTCTCTACTATGCTGCCATACCCAGCAGTGTGAAGAAACATCATGCATTGTGCCATGGTCGCCTCTTGTACTGTCCTCATTGTTCCCTTTCTACATCTGGACAGGTACTGAGTTAGACATTTGTGTTGTAGACTTTTATTTAATCATCTGTAAATAAGCAGTCACTCACAGTTACAGCTGATCATTTTCTCCTTGAGACAACTACTTTTGTTCTTGTTTAGTTGCTTTCTTTTATTGTACTCTTATTTCTGTCAGATTAAATTTTTTCTATTTACATATCTCAACTAAACATGTTTTTATTTTTTTCCTAAACAACTCAGTTCTGTACTTGTCATCTTTGACTTTCTTATTTCATTAGTTCTTAGTTAACAAGTGACGTTTTTTTTTTTTTTTTTTTTTTTTTTTTTTGTTTTTTTGCTTCCGTTAGAGGTTTGAAAACAATTATTGTCTTTGTTGTTTCAATAAATAATGTGTTAGAGTCAACACTCCAGTATAAATGTCAATATTGTTGGTACAAGTGATCACACTTAATATCACTAACTATATCTCACACCACTGAATCCCTGCACACACAGACAGTTTGTTAAATCTCATAGACAAGTTAATTATTCATTCTATTGTTAAATCTATTGTTAAATCTCATAGACAAGTTAATTATTCATTCTATTGTTAAATCTATTGTTACATCTCATAGACAAGTTAATTATTAATTCTATTGTTAAATCTCATAGACAAGTTAATTATTAATTCTATTGTTTACTTGCAGGGCATATATTATGAACATCTTATTACTCATGAAGGATATGGTTATGTCAAATGCCCAGACTGTTCCTATGTGACTAATGCAAAGTCCAACTATGAAAAGCACAGGTCAGTCCATATATTTATCAGATGAATGTCATGCCAGATATATTTTGTATGTTCATATTGCATGGTTTCTGTGTAATGTCATGCCAAATATTGTATGGAGGCATTATGAATTTATTCTCCTACTGCCGTCCATTAGCTTGAAAATAAAGGTTGTCTTTGTTCCTCTTTTTATCACAGTAATAGTTAACGTGGTTGCACTGTGTTCTGGGACCATAGGACCACTTAGAATAGGTACCATTGACATCATTGTAAATATATCCTTTGTACAACTGTCCAATTTTATGATCATTGGACCGTCGTTTGTCACACTTTTTATTGTCTTTTTATGGCCACAGAAGTGGAATATAATTATCATTGGTAGCTTCATTAACCTGAGATTCATGAAATCAAAATAATTTTTATTTATTTCACCACTCTGTCTTCTTCTCACTAATTGCCACTTTCTCGTACTAATTGCTTTCACCTAAATTCCTTTTTTGACCATTCATTATCTATCTTTCAATTCTTTTCCATCATGAGTGTCTGATTTATTCTACTAGTCAATGTGTTCTACTCACCCTTACACCCTATTCTGCTGTTACCTCTCCATGTACTAAACTTGTCTTTTCTTTATACTCCTTTTTTATCTGCCTACAACAAGCTTGTCTAATTGAGACTATTCCACTCCTTGATGTTGTCACTGCAGATCTTCTGTGAACTTACAAATATGTTGTTGTTCTACAAGAGTGGTAGATCACTCGTTGTATTTGTTGTTGTTCTACAAGAGTGGTAGATCACTGGTTGTTGTATTTGTTGTTCTATAAGAGTGGTAGATCACTGGTTGTTGTATTTGTTGTTGTTCTATAAGAGTGGTAGATCACTGGTTGTTGTATTTGTTGTTGTTCTATAAGAGTGGTAGATCACTGGTTGTTGTATTTGTTGTTGTTCTATAAGAGTGGTAGATCACTGGTTGTTGTATTTGTTGTTGTTCTATAAGAGTGGTAGATCACTGGTTGTTGTATTTGTTGTTGTATATAAGAGTGGTAGATCACTGGTTGTTGTATTTATTGTTGTTCTATAAGAGTAGTAGATCACTGGTTGTTGTATTTGTTGTTCTATAAGAGTGGTAGATAACTGGTTGTTGTATTTGTTGTTGTTCTATAAGAGTAATAGATCACTGGTTGTTGTATTTGTTGTTGTTCTATAAGAGTAGTAGATCACTGGTTGTTGTATTTGTTGTTGTTCTATAAGAGTGGTAGATCACTGGTTGTTGTATTTGTTGTTCTATAAGAGTGGTAGATCACTGGTTGTTGTATTTGTTGTTGTTCTATAAGAGTAGTAGATTACTGGTTGTTGTATTTGTTGTTGTTCTATAAGAGTGGTAGATCACTGGTTGTTGTATTTGTTGTTGTTCTATAAGAGTGGTAGATCACT
This sequence comes from Megaustenia siamemsis, assembly GCA_032433765.1. Taxonomy (NCBI): domain Eukaryota; kingdom Metazoa; phylum Mollusca; class Gastropoda; order Stylommatophora; family Ariophantidae; genus Megaustenia; species Megaustenia siamemsis. The sequence continues at coordinate 77,088,222 of JAVIAB010000106.1, read as the reverse complement.
GGTTGTTGTATTTGTTGTTGTTCTATAAGAGTAGTAGATTACTGGTTGTTGTATTTATTGTTGTTCTATAAGAGTGGTAGATCACTGGTTGTTGTATTTGTTGTTGTTCTATAAGAGTAGTAGATTACTGGTTGTTGTATTTATTGTTGTTCTATAAGAGTAGTAGATCACTGGTTGTTGTATTTATTGTTGTTCTATAAGAGTGGTAGATCACTGGTTGTTGTATTTGTTGTTGTTCTATAAGAGTGGTAGATCACTGGTTGTTGTATTTGTTGTTGTTCTATAAGAGTGGTAGATCACTGGTTGTTGTATTTGTTGTTGTTATATAAGAGTGGTAGATCACTGGTTGTTGTATTTATTGTTGTTCTATAAGAGTAGTAGATCACTGGTTGTTGTATTTGTTGTTGTTCTATAAGAGTGGTAGATCACTGGTTGTTGTATTTGTTCTATAAGAGTAGTAGATCACTGGTTGTTGTATTTATTGTTGTTCTATAAGAGTGGTAGATCACTGGTTGTTGTATTTGTTGTTGTTCTATAAGAGTGGTAGATCACTGGTTGTTGTATTTGTTGTTGTTCTATAAGAGTGGTAGATCACTGGTTGTTGTATTTGTTGTTGTTATATAAGAGTAGTAGATCACTGGTTGTTGTATTTATTGTTGTTCTATAAGAGTAGTAGATCACTGGTTGTTGTATTTGTTGTTGTTCTATAAGAGTGGTAGATCACTGGTTGTTGTATTTGTTCTATAAGAGTAGTAGATCACTGGTTGTTGTATTTGTTGTTGTTCTATAAGAGTAGTAGATCACTGGTTGTTGTATTTGTTGTTGTTCTATAAGAGTAGTAGATTACTGATTGTTGTATTTGTTGTTGTTCTATAAGAGTGGTAGATCACTGGTTGTTGTATTTGTGTTGTTCTATAAGAGTGGTAGATCACTGTTGTTGTATTTGTTGTTGTTCAATAAGAGTAGTAGATCACTGGTTGTTGTACCCACACAACACTGAAGAATCTAGCCAACAATTGTGTTCTTGTATTTGTTCATGATCATTCTCAGATCATTCCATGGTGGAGAGTTCCCATTCCGCTGCACAGTGTGTAGTTTTGGAGCAGATTCTGAAAGTAAAATCAAACGTCATGTGCCACACAGCACAAGCCCACTAATGGTAAAGTCAACTCTCACAGTTCTGATATTGCCACTTGTGTTCACATTATCCAATTTGATATTGATTAAATGCACATTTAAACAACTTGGGGACAATTAATTTGAAAAGTGGGAGGGTACAATGTGAAAGGTAGATATTGCTAGTCAATCACAATTATCAGCAAGACTACCTAACCCTCTCAAAGACAAACAATAAAAATGAGCTCCTGGTTAAAGTTGCACATGTAAAACTATCCCTGGAAATGAACATTGAAAAGAGTAGACCACAGGGCTACTGCCTGGGTCAAGTTCTACCATCTTTCACAGCCAGCATTTCAATATGTAGCTTGTGCTGCCATCTTCTTGTGTTGTCAGATAGGAATGTTAACAGATGTTGTGCTGAGATCTTGTGTAAACAGGTGGGAATGTTATGGGCATTATCCAAATACAGTAATGCTGGCCCTAAAACAAAGACAAAGTGGGGTATACATTTAACCTTAATTGCAATACCTACCTGTGACGTACTTCATTACATTCCATAGTACAAAATGCTACCACTTAATTTTAGTTTGATCACATATTAGTTACTGCCAGCAATAGTTTGATCACATATTAGTTACTACCAGCAATAGTTTGATCACATATTAGTTACTGCCAGCAATAATTTGATCACATATTAGTTACTGTCAGCAATAGTTTGATCACATATTAGTTACTGTCAGTAATAGTTTGATCACATATTAGTTACTGCCAGCAATAGTTTGATCACATATTAGTTACTGCATAGTGTGGCCTGAAGAACTGATGAGATTGTCAAGCTCAATACCCTATATATATATTTGAGCAATTTGTTTTCTATTGTACAATTGAGTTCAATATGTCCTTTTGTCAAGTTTATGTAGGGGAAGAGCAGGATTTAGCAGTGGATGGGATAGATGTCAGTCTGGAGAGTGCTGTGAACAATGAGCATCCTATAGATGTGGATGTAACAGCTAGTCTTATTGTTGGTGCTGAGGCAGTAGAGGTGAATATGCAGGTAAAGTAGTGTTACTCAGTCTGTTATTGTCCAAATGATTAGTTTATTGTTGTAGTCTGAAGTTGTGATTGTTGTTCTTCAAAATACTAGGCAAATATAAATAAGAGGAGGATGATCGTACAGAGCTCAGACAAGCCTAGAATAAGGCAACATGACAACCTCTGCATGAAATGGTAGCGGTTGATAAGAACCAGAGCTCTGTATCTCAGAGACAAATAATAATAAATGAATGTTATTACAGAAGGAAACTTCCAAGGCGGTTTTTTTCTGTTGTTTGTCATTTTTTTCTGAGTGCTGTAAAACATACCTCTTCCTCCTATGATTCGCTCTGTATCTCCCTTGACAGCCAGAGGTATATGAGAGGAAATTATGATAATGTTGCACTTCGTATGTCATTACTTGAGGATTGGAAAACACATAAGAGATTGTGACATTTTATTGTTGTCTTTGTACGTGATTCCATGTTTGTGAATCATTTAGTGTTGAAGGTTTGTAATTATTGCTGTACTTCATCATCATCATGTGCCATACTGGTTGGTGTAGGCGATCATGTCCTTCCACAATCTTCTATCTACAGTGCATCGTATCAATTCTGTTGTTGACTGTTTTCCATGCCATAACACCAAGCTATTCAGTATTTTCTCTCTTTGTTGTCCGTGATCTCTTTCCTTTTATTTTGCCAGTTGAACCAAGTATTCCAAGTTTCCTCTTCTCATGATGTGCCCGAAAAATGTTGATTGTTTTTTTCTGATGTTTTTTAGGAGTTCCCTTTTTGTGTTGGCCTCTTTGAGAATTTCCTCATTGGTCCTTTTAGCTGTCCAGGGAACTTTCAACATTCTTCTTGGAAATCCCATCACTTTGGCCTCTAATCGTCTTTTCATTTGTTTTGTCTACTGTCCATGATTCGGTTTTATATAGCACCGATGAACTCTCTTCTATTGACATAGATTTCTTGCATAAGATATTTGTCATTTTCTGAAATGCTATTTTGGCCTGAGCTAATCTGCTTTTTATTTCGGTGGTGCATCTTCCATCTGATGTTATTATTGTGCCCAAGTATTTGATGCTTTGCACTTGTTTCAAATTTGTCCTGTTTATTTTTGTGCTGCATGATGGTGATGATTGTTTCTTTGATATGGCCATTACTTCTGTTTTCCTACTATTCAGACTGAGACCTTTTTTTGTTGCTTTATTTTACTATTATGTCTATCATTTCTTGTAGTTCATTCTTTGTCTCTGCAATTAAGACTATGTCATCTGCATATTGCAAATTATTTATGTTGTGACCGTTGACTTCAATTCCTCTTTTGTCTACTATTGATCTCATATGTTCACTGTAAAGTGAAAACAAATCCAGCGACAGAACACAGCCTTGTCTGACTCCTTGTTTTATATATTGGAATTGTCCTGTTTATTTGCTAATTCGTATAGCTGCTGTTTGTTGCCAGTACATGTTTTTTTTATGATTCGCAGATCCTTGCCATCAATGTTTAATTTCTCCAGCACATAGATTATCCTATATATTATTATATATATTATATTACGATATTATTATTATGTAAAGACAGATCTTGGAAAGGTTCTGGCAAAAGCAACATACAAAGAATTAGACAACAAAGTGAAAAGTTCAGCAAGAAGAGATACAAGAGCTTATATAGACAATTAAGCAGAGACAGCTGCAATTACAGGAGTTAGCAGAACTCTTTATACTGTACAAAGATGCTGACAAACACCTATACATCCAGTGGAACACCAATTCTAGACAAATCTGGATTAATGCTAACAACAAGCGCAGACATAAAAACCCGTTGGGCGGAACACTTCAAAGAAATTCTTAACCGTCCACTACCCCACAGTTTAATAGATTTTGAAGTTGAAACACCAGCAGCAGAATTAGATGTAGATTTAGATGACTTCACCTTGAGTGAAATAGAAACCACCTTAAAGCTTATGACCAATAACAAGGCTGCTGGAGAGGATAAGTTAACAGCGGAGATCCTCAAGGCAATTGATAGCCATAATCTAATACATCTCCAAAAAATATTCAACATCATTTGGAAAACAGAGAAGACGCCTCATAATGGAAAAAAAGGAATCATTGTTAAGATTCCAAAAAAGGGCAATCTTAGAGATTGTAACAACTGGAGAGGCGAGACACTTTTGTCAGTTGCCTCAAAGTTATTCTGCAAAATCATCCTAAATAGAATAAAGGATTCAATAGATACAGTAATGCGTGAAGAACAGGCTGGGTTTGGAAAGAGAGGAGCTGCCTTGACCACATTTTCACTCTACGACTTATATTAGAGGAACACATTGAAAAGCAAAAACCTTTTGTACTTAATTCATCGACTTCAAAAAAGCATTTGATAGTATTCATAGAGATTCTTTGTGGAAAATTCTGAAACAATATGGCTTACCATCAAAAATCATAAATATTATCAAAGACCTGTATGATGGTTACACATGTGCAGTTTGAACAGAGGAAGGGCTGAGCGAATGTTTCCCAATAGAAACTGGGGTTAAACAAGGATGTATTTTATCGCCCTTGTTATTTGGAATTGTTATGGACTTCATAATGAAGAAATGCTGCACTGGTAATAAAAGCATCGAATGGATACAAGGAGACCATTTGGAGGACCTCGACTTTGCTGATGACATAGTTCTCATCAGCAGTCAGAGAAAAACGATGCAGGAAAACACAAATGAACTATCATCAATAGCCAGCAAAATCGGGCTTGAGATCAATCATGAAAAGACTAAAGTCATGAAAAGTTTAATTCCAACAGATGACAAAATATACATGGAAAACAAACCAGTAGAAGAGATCGATCACTTTATCTATCTTGGAAGTCACATTGATCGAGAAGGGGATACAAGTAAAGAAATTAGAATCAGAATGGCTAAAGCAGCAATGTCTTTCAGAAGCCTTGAAAAGTTGTGGAAATCAAAACTAATCAGCACAAACACAAAACTTAGGCTATTCAAATCAAATGTACTATCAACCCTTACTTATGCATGTGAAAGCTGGAAAACAACAAGAGATATAGAAACAAAGTTGAACGCATTCGAAAATAAATGTCTAAGGAAAATACTTGGTATAGCGTGGAACGAATTCAAAACAAACGAGGAAATTAGAGAAATCGCCAATCAACCACTAATATTTTCAGTAATCAAGAAAAGACGATGGTCATATGTTGGACATGTGATGAGAAGAGATAATAATCGATTAGCAAAGCAAGCCCTCATATGGGAAACAACAAGTAAGAGAAAAGAGGAATACCCAGGGAGACACTGAGAAGAACATTGATGAGAGAGGCAAGAGCAGCAGGATTAGGCTCCCTCAATGAGATAGAGCTGCTTGCACAGAACAGAGACAGATGGCGAGATTTGATGAAATATCTTTAAAAGAAAACTGCTAGAACAAAAATTCAGATAGGAGAAGGTGTATCTTGGTCTACGCCCTATGGGCCGGCTACAGCTCGAAAGGTCAATAGATAGATATAGATTATCCTCGTTTTACTTTGTCAAATACTTTTGTGTAGTCTATAAAGCACACATATAGATCTTTCTTCACCTCTATAGTTCTTTCTATCAATGTTCTTAAGATGTATATTGCATTATTGGTGCCCTTTCCTTCCACAAATCCACATTGTTCCTCACTTATTTCTGGTTTTATTTTGTTCCTTACACGTCTCATGATGATTCTAATAATATTTTCGTCATACGGCTCATGAGACTAATAGTGCGATGGTCTTCACAATCAGTGGCACCTGACTTCTTCGGTATGGCTACAAAGATAGATTTTAGTAGATCTTTGGGTGTGTCCAGTGTTATATATGTCATTGAGTAGTTTTGTTATGACTTGTACTCCCAGCTCTGGTCTTTCATCATCATAGAGTTGACCGATATATTCTGTCCATCTTTCCATTATCTTCTCCTGTCCCATTATTATATTTCCTTCCCTTCATTTCACTTTTTCCTGAAACTGACTTCTTTTCTTCCTGTTAATTCATTTAATTGATTGTGCATAAATTTTGAGTTTTTCTTTTCTTGTTTTTCCATTTCTTCACATTTCTGCTTTAACTATCCTTCCTTTGCTTCTCTCCATTTGTTTTGGATCTCTTTGTGCAATATTTTGTATGTCCGTTCTTCTTTTTCTTATATTTTCATCTTTCGTCCATTAGTTCTATTATTTCTTTGCTCTACTTACACTTCTTTTTTCTCTGGACAGTCGGATGATGGTAGTGACAATATAGAAGATGCCCCTGAGGGAGATGGTCCTCACACTGAGTATAGGTAAGTCTATGCAACATGACGACCATATTCTTTTGTTGGATGAGTAATAATTTTGCTTTGTGCTGTGTCCTAAGTTCCCATATGGTGGTATCACCAACTTGCAGAATCACATTTGCTTGTTGAAGATTTCATAGTTTGAAATTTCATGTAGTCACTTGGAATATGTTTGGTTTTTTTTAATTACCTTTATAATAATGTTGGTGTAGAAACCATCTTGTTACTTAATAACATTGCCATGGATTGTAGGAAAATGTCTTGCTAGAAAATAGTTTAAAGTGGTTGGTTTGGACATAAAGTAATGCTGACTACGTTTTTTGCTTTTCTTAGTCTAAAGTAGTAGTAAAAGTAAAGTAAAGAGCCCTGTCATGCCAAGTGGCGTATAGAGAATATGGTGTTAGTGACCATAAATTTTACGGACCGTAGGCACATGTTTTTTGGGGTAATGTGGTCGGCATTACACCCGTGCCGCTTTACTTTCCCAGGAAAAATCCAGTACCCATTAAAGGCTGGGTGAACCTGGAAGCTGTCGATCAGGATTGAACCCGATCTCTTGTCCTTTGTAGTCCAGTTCACTAACCACTGAGCTATCACGGCTCCCTGAAGTAGTAGGTTTGGACATAAAGTAAAATGCTGACTACATTTTTTACTTATCTTGGTCTAAAGTAGTAGGTTTGAACATTAATGCTGGCTACATTTTTTACTTTTCTTAGTCTAAAGTAGTAAGTTTGAACATTAATGCTGGCTACATTTTTTACTTTTCTTAGTCTAAAGTAGTAGGTTTGAACATTAATGCTGGCTACATTTTTTTACTTTTCTTAGTCTAAAGTAGTAGGTTTGAACATTAATGCTGGCTACATTTTTTACTTTTCTTAGTCTAAAGTAGTAAGTTTGAACATTAATGCTGGCTACATTTTTTACTTTTCTTATCAAGACTCACATTGACCTTGCATTTGCAATTTAGTTTACCTTTTGTAAGTGTAAATTCTAATTTATGTTTCAGATGTCCGAAATGTCCAATGATTTGTTACAGACGTGGCAATTTCACCAGACATCTGACATCCAAGCACAAGTTCAATCAGGCCAGTGCAGCCTCATTAAGCAAGAGTATGGAGAGTCAGATTTTCAAGGGATTGAAATTAAAACGGAAACGCATTGCCTCATCATTTGCAGGGATGAAACAAATACGATTGCAAACAGAAACTTGAAGTGTTCCCATTGTTCATACATTGCTAAATGGCCAAGTGATCTTCGTCGGCATATGCAGGTGCACACCATAGTAAAAAGGTTTAAATGCTCCATCTGTACCAATAAGTATAAATACCTTGGAGACCTCAATGTGCACATGCGCAGAGATCATAATACAGAGCCCCCAGAGAACATAGCCAGAGAAATTGCTACATCGGATGTGCTAACAAAAGCCTCACCAGCAATTTACAGGTGCCCCATTTGCCCATTCACATCTCATTCAAAAGCAGAGCTAGAGCAGCACTCGCGTCACCATGGCAACACAGAGAAGACTTATCAGTGCCGTTTGTGTGAGTACCAGACTTACTGGAGAGGTGATGTTAGCCGGCATCTTTTCCGACACCATAAGATAGTTCTGAGCAAGGAAGCATCTGAAATTGGGGCATATTTCCTGCACCGCCCAGACATCAAACCACTTACTAAACAAGGAAGTGCTGCAGGAATGACTAACATATCCCCTCTACCTTCTCCAAATATGTCAAAGACTATCTCAGTGAGTACTCCAGCAGTTGCAGAGTTTGCTAAACCTAGCCCTAAGTCTTCAGGCAAAATTAAAGCATCCTCAAATATTGTAAAAAGAAATCAAATGGCCCTGGACCAGTGTTTCTCAAAGAAGGTTCCTTTGTGTGTGAGTACCCTAACTGTGACTTCAAGACAACAATATCTGAACGCATGGAGGCTCACCTTGCAGTTCACCAGAACCTGAAGCAGTTCATGTGCCCAACCTGTGGCAAGAGGACAAACTGGAAGTGGGATGTGGTCAAGCACATGATCAAGGTCCATATGAATCCAGCAGCAGTTATTGAAGATGTTATCACACTGAGCATTGATGAAGCTAAAGCTACAATTCAAGAGTATCTGGCCAACTATGAGAAGAAATCCAAGGATCTAACTGTCAGTTACTGTTCTCTGTGTCCCTTCAAATCACTGGAGAGAAATCGTGTAGTAAGACACATGGGTACAATTCATAAGAGTGAAAGTGGCAAAGTTATTAGTCAAACTATGTTTGGCTCATATGAGCAAAATGGTGCATCAAGATCCCAGACCGAGGATGGAAAAACATCTCTAGAAAATGAGGATGGCATATATGTTGAAAGGCTTACAGAACAGTTACCAGTCTTGAAGTTTGTGGAGCCTCCTGCTGAGGAACTAGCCAAGTATGAGAAACCTTATGCTTGTGCCATTTGTAAAAAGCCAGGTTCTTCCAAAGGAGATGTGAAGAAACATTACAACTATACTCACCCTTACAAGGATGTTAGAATACTGTACATTGGTGATGGGACAGAGTTTAACTATTACAATGGTGAGATTTACCAGAAGACCTTCAAATCTGAACCTTCCACAGATTACCCTGATCTAAAGACTGCACCATTTTCTGTGTCACCTTTAGGAAAATTCCTCGCCAGATTCTAAATTTAGCAATCCTAAAATGCATGGCTATGTGAAACCTTTCAAATGTTCCATTTGTGGTCTCAGGTCAAACTGGAAATGGGATCTCAAGAAGCATTTGAGGTCAAACATGCAAATGAGGGCGGCTTTGTCATCTTGCTGTCAATAGAAGAAGCATCAGAGACCTATGGTAAAGACTGCACACCCAGTCACCCTAAAAACGAGGACTTTCTGTGTTTACCCATATCTTCTCCAAGCCAAGTTCCAGCACTGACCCCTTCCCCAGCACCTACAGCTGACCATGTATTCAAGCCACCTTCAAACATCAAAGCAGAAATACTGCCTGATTCCAATGGTGATGATAGTGAGGAAGAGGAACTGCAAGGCTTGTCGACATTCTTCCCTCAGTCACCTGCATCTTCCCTATCACCATCACCCCGGCATAGAGGCAGAGATCGTTCCACTTTTCTGGACCCATCAAGGCGCCAATGGAAGTGTTCTGGCTGCAACTACATTTCCAACTGGCGAAGGAACATGGCCAGGCATATCCATAGAAAACACCCAGGCGAAGAAGACAAAGTACAGGTACTGTCCTTGCATGGTGATCCTTCTGAGTTCTCAAAGAATGACTCTGTTGCACAAGAAGAAGAAGAAGAGGCAGAATCTGTTGATGAGAGCAGCTGTGATGATGAATTAGACCAAGTAAGCAAACCAAATTTAGTGCAGCCTGACCTGAAATTATGGAACTGTCCTTATTGTGCCTTCTCATCGAGACTGCGAACTCACATCATTGTCCATATGCAGCAGCATGGGTTGAAACCATTTTTATGTGGTGTTTGTAATATTTCTTTCATGAACAGGGGTCCTCTACACCGCCATCTGCAGAAGGTTCACAAACGTAGTGATTATCTCAAGCTCTGTAAGGTCAACATTAAGTATGAAGCTGAAGCAACCGAAGAAGTGGCTAGGGCAGAGTATATCAACTCCTACTTCTGCAGACTTTGTAATGTTGAGTCTGCCAAGAGACAAGAAATAGTCCAGCACTTAGAAGTTGTTCATGGATCAGCTGATAGTGATAATAATATTCTGAAGATACAAAAGCATGTTGGAGGTTCAAACAAGAAAAAGACGACCTTTGAGAAGCTGTTAGAGAGTGATGCTCAGAAGTTGTATAGAAAATTCCATTTCTGCACAATCTGCCCTTTTCGTACTCAGAAAAAATCAATGCTAGCTTTTCATATGACATACCACAAGCCAAATCCTGCAAACAGGTTTAAGTGCAAGCATTGCCCATACTATGTTGGTGCCTTACGCCTGCTGCATCAGCACCAGCGCAAGTGGCATAAAGAGCCAAGCAGCAAGATGCAATGGGAGCAGGAAGGTCAGATAACTCCCAGCACATCACCCTCCAAAGTGCACACAAGTTCAAACAGCCCAGTGGGCGTACCTCGGCGCCACTGCTGTGAAAAATGTCCATACACAACAAACAGCAAGAATGATTTCATCTACCACAAACAGGTAGACTATTTCATCTGATATTTTACATCAGCTACATCCTTCCTATATCATTAAGGAATATTTATTAAGCAAAATTTTAATGCTTGATAGATTCAAAGATATAACATATTTAAAGCTTCATATATTTGTTACATGACACTGTCTTTCTAATCTCATGGCATTTAAAAATAATTGTACCATTGGGGAAAATAATATTTCTAATAGATGGAGATGATGATGATGCGGGCATATAATATATAAAGCTTGACGCCTGTTGAGAAGTAGTTTTCATTAATTGACAAAACAAAACCTCTTAATAAAGGGCATTCCCCCCTCCCCTCATTTAACACTAGATTATGATACTGTAGTATAAATTTACAGCTTCAAGACAAATTCCTCAAAATTTGACATTCCATTTTCAAACAATCCCCCAAGAGAAATTACTATTCTTAGAACACCTAATGTTACATTTAAGTGGTAGAAATTTTTACCGCGGTATCATAACTGGGAGAGTTACAGATAGGTATCTTAATCTAATTTTCTTGCAATTCTCTTCAACCATTATTCTCTGTCACCTTTGGTTCTTCTCATTATTCTCTTACCATCTGGAATCTGACAAAGAGCTACTCTCTGTACAGTTAAGATATTCTTGGTACATAGTCTGTCTAGTGTCATCTTCTCTTATAGTGACACCCCATTAGTGCAAGTCTTTGTTGGAGATAAAATCCAGCAAAGACGTCATGGGACGCACCAAAATGGCAGCTTATTTATATTCGAGCCATGGACTAAGCAATGTTTATTTTGAACAACACGATATCTGTTATTGCAGCGAGTTGGCAGATTTTTGAAAATGTATTCAAGGGTTTGAACATAAATGTTTGTTCACAGTTCGTTAACCTTCGCTGTAGATAAAGTCTTTAATTTGATGGCTTCGTTTTGTGACCTTGGTAGCTAAGGACCTAACTTGTGCGAAGGATGGCATTGGCAAGGATCATTTTGAATCTTTGAAGTGGGCTCATTTTGTGTTTAACTCAAAAGCATATGTGCTTTTTAACCAAAGACCTTTTTTTTGGGGGGGACTCAAGGAAGATATCCCCGATGGAAGAATAAATTGTAATATTAGTCCCATAAATGATTCACTTCCAGAGATTTATGATGTAAACAAAGCAGTTTTGTCATTGCAAGTGAATAATGTCCACACCTATAATTGGTCAGGATTGTGTAGCAGCAGCAGCTTTATAGCGAACACAGAAAACATCATAGGATTGTGCTGTTCTGAAACAGCTATGCCATGCTACCCTAGAATTGCCTTTAATGGGATTACTGTGACCACAAACCACTCTCCATGTGTGCCACATATTTACACCCCAGAAAGAAATACTGAATATAACATCATCATATGCCGTCTGTGATATTAATGACCACAAACCAGGAGCCTCCTGTATGATTGATACAACTGTTGCACCAAGCACTTCATCAGCAGAGCCATCATCTATGGAATGTTAATCTGACATTGTTCTTGAATGATGTCCAAGTTAATGAGACATCAGAATCGTGTGGCAGCAGCTACAAGTAGTTGAAAACTTCTCCTCTTGTGTAAACTACACATTCACATCCAAGAGTGAATCAGTGAATGTCACAAAATCATATTCTCTCTGTGGTTTTACTAACTACAGGTCAGGTGGCTTCTGTTGGATTGGAAATGATAACTTACCACCACTGTGTGTCTATATGTTTGGAATTGGAGTCATCAACGATGGCCTAACATCATCGAGTGCTACGACGATCATCGTTTTTGGGAGGTCGCGAACTTCCATGGTATATGGTGGATAGGCTGCGGGAATCATTGAAGGCTATGTCTGAAAAGTGTTCCTTCTTGCAGTTTCCTCATATTCCAAGTCTGGCTTGTTGCAGGAGCTACTGAGTTAAGTGCTCTGTGCACACCGTGAGCTGTGTGTCTCATCCGTTTTGATCCTGTTTCGATATCCCGCTTGTTTACGATGAATGATGATATCGTATGACAGGGAACAGTTGGCTGTGTTCACTTTCTGCGCGGTTTCGCCTTATGTCTTTTGGCGTGTGCTGAGACTGCTACGATGGGGACTACAGTTACCTTTCTTTGTTTGGGAGATGTGTTAGTAATTCGGATGATTCCACTGGCACGGGCGGTTGAGCAATTATGGATTTTAATTCGTTTGCAGTGATGCCGAGGCCTTCCATAACCAATAATAATAACCAAAATCCAGCCAAAAAGCTCTCAGCTTTCTACTGAGACTTCTCTGTTCTCAGTGTGAATTGTACTCGGGGTTGGAAAAAAAAATACCCCCACGGCCGACCCAGCCGTTGGCTGAAATGGGTACCAGGGTATTACCCTGGGAAGGTGAGGAATGTTGCCTCGCATCTGAGTTTCGATCCTTGAGGCAACACTATACAGAAATCTCCGAACACTTCTGGATAGGCGGCCGAGCATATATGGGTGTAAACTTGTGTGCTAAGGCGCCGGTTCAAGTCTCATACTTTACCTTTTACCTTTACTTCTCTGTTTTCAAAGACCTCTAGTTTGAGGCAGATGTTTTCAGTAAGTTCCTCATTGTCTTCACATTTAATTAGTTCTCAATTGATAAAGCTGCCTTAAGATATGTGGAAATGTGAGATATACATATATGTGTTACATACTTGATATATTTATTTCTCTATTAGTTTTGCTGAGTAAGATTGTGCTACATACCTGATATATTTATTTCTCTATTAGTCTGTTGTGTAAGATTGTGTTACATGCCTGATATAATTATATATCTGACAGTTTCATCGACCAAAACGAACTGCTGAGTTTAAATGTGAATATTGTGACTATTGGGTTGTACACAACGTCTGCTCAAGCAACACATGCGCTTGCACACTGGTTCAATATCAAACCATGGTGCTGGCTCTGTGGATATCTCCCCAGCCAAGTCTCTCTGCTCAGGTAAGCACATCTTTCATTTTTTGTATTTATATAAATGATCTGTTTTAATTCTCTTGAGATGTGTTCTCCATTCTCATTGCTGATCACAAATGTGGACAAGATACAGCACACGTGAATCTTTGAGATGTTAGGGAGAACATTTACATTATAGTGAACACCTTCCTGGAAAACCAAAGGCTAGGAAGCAGGCCCACAGAGTTGTGTGCTGATGACAGATTTACTGGATTGTGAAGAAGCAAACCCCCCAGGGTCTCCCCATACAGAAACATACAATATTGGTGGTGTATGGAAACAGTTGTACAGAAACATACAATATTGGTGACGTCTAGAAACAGTTCTTCTTCACATCCCTGAAAGTGTTGAGGCATTTTAATCTTTTCACTTGTCTCTTTTAGTTTGTGTTTAGAGCCCTTCTTTAATTCTGATGTTATTATCTTCTTGCTACTGTCATTGAGAGAGTCTGGCTTCACTCACTGAGGCAGGCAACAAGAACATTCAGACTGGCAATTACTCCTTCCCAGTCTACCAGATGATGATGTGCACACACTTAGAAGTCATATTGTTGGTGTAGTATAACAATTATTGCTAACATCATATGCCACAACACTGCTCTCTCTCCTTATTGTTCATCAGTTAAATGGGCGTTAAGTGTGCTGTCATATCTGTTCAGTTCAACACACTAATACCTTCAGCTTGGGTAGATGAGCTGCCATCTTTGACCTACTTTTTTTACTTTTAACTGCTAAGAGTTCTTTAATGTTTGTGAGTGCACATGAGAGATCTCTTGTGTTTTGCCTTTGAGAATGCTAGACATTGGATCTCACTGCCTAGAGACCAGAGGATGGTAAAGCCATAGGGAGACAACAGATTCAAATTGAGAAATTCCCACTGCTTGTCGCAGGATTTGAACTTCCTTCCCAGAGACTGATGTCTTACTACTAGAGCACCTAGATCTCTTCTCTTTCTCTCCCCCCCCCCCCCCCCCCCAATTCTACAACACTAATTGAATGGTAAAAATGTAAAAAAAAAATAAATGCTAAGATAGCAATAGATCCAGTGTGGTGGGTAGTTTTAAGTAGAATGGAGATTTTGGGTACTTCAGTAAATTTGGTTAAATGAAAGTAACATAGATGAATTAGATCCAGTACCGTGAATGCTGGCTGAGGTGATCATGTCTCTCCACAACTTTCAACCTCTAATTATCTTTTCTCTTGCTAACCATCTACCAAACTGTCCTCTTCAACTCTCTTAAATCTTTTTCACTGTTTCTTTCTACTTTTATTTCTTCCCTTAATTCTTCAAGTTGTTACAATATAATTAAAAAATGATGATTCTTGGTAAAAAGCTTTCTTTTCGCTTCAATATCTTTTCTCACGTTAGCCTTCGGTAAACCACATTTCTGAGGCCTCCAACAATTTGTTTGGTCTATTGTCTAGGATTCACACCGATAATGTCAAGACTGGCTTCAGCATTAACACTTCAGAATTCTTCTCCCGGTCTCCATTGCTAAAAATTGGTGGTGTAATATCTTGTTCATTCTTTTGAATGTAGGCTTTGCCTGAACTATTCTGCATCTCATCTCTGTTATACATTTATCATCTGAAGTTCATGAATTTGTTGACCTATTTTATTAGTATCTTTTAATCATGCATTCCAGGGAAGTTTATGACGATGGCTTGACAAGCTGTCATTGTAAAAGTATTGTTATGGAAACAGCGCCATAGATTTTAGAGCAGTGATCTCTGCAATATGTGCCATTTTGGCATGCAAGGTTTCTGTTTTTGAGATTGTGGTTCTGCCCTATGTGCCGTATTCGGCTCGAAAGTACAATAGATAGATAGAATGCCAGATATGTAGAATTAATGCACATGGAATAAGTACACGGTCTTCAAACAGTCATACAGCCCTATGGGAAAACATCACCTGTAGAGTAATAAAGATACACTGAATCATGATACTTAACACAACAAATAATGCACTTACAAGTGAAGATCTGTCATCTACCTGAACAGTAAATATAAATGTTATGTTATTCATTAGAATAGGGTGAGTTATTTAGTTAATGCATGGATACATGTACTGGAGTGTTTGCTCAAGCTTAATGGGTTGGTGGTTCTTTTTTTGTTTATTTTTATTTAGACCCAGGATTGGTGTATGATCCATTGGAGCTGACAGAATTGGCTTCCATTAAACAGAAGATGATCTCAGCTAAGATTACAGCCAGCCTGTCTAAGAGCCCAAATGTCAGCCCTATGAAGATAGCATCCCAGTGCGCTGTGGACAACAAACCTGGATACATTATTAAGAATGGGCTTTATCGCAAGCTCCACAAATGTCGTTTCTGTCCATACACGAACATACGATCTCGAAATATGCAACTTCATGAAATGATGCATGGCCCAAGAGATAGCAACCATCCGTTGATGAAATGCCCTTACTGTGATTACTATGTGGGTTCTAAAGGGCTGTTGTCCCACCATATGAAGGTATGTTTGTTTTGCTGGAATACATTTTTGTGACACTATTCTAGTCCCACCATATGAAGGTATGTTTGTTTTCCTGGAATACATTTTTGTGACACTATTCCTGACCCACAATAATCAGCTGACACACATTTTCTTCTCTTCTGGCATCTTGTCCTCTTGTAGTTTTTCCTTCATTGGGCCCTCAGAAGCAGAGCCGAAATAACAGAAAAGCCAACAAGTGCTAACTTGTATGGATCTTTTCAGACATTTGTTCTCATTTCTAACATTGTTCAGCTTTTCTTGTTTTAAACAATAATTGTATTTGTATTTCTTGTCATCATATAATTGACAATATTTATTGTAGGCATTTCACAGCAGTTTAACAAAAATTATTGAATGCAATATCTAGGTAGTCTTTGATGATAGAAATCTAAAAATACCTCATTCATGTCTGTATGTCAGTTGTTAAAAGAGTTATGGATTTTTGACATTTTTGTTATTGTTGTTATGATTGTAATCAGCTGTCAAAACATGTCACACAAAACACAAGTAGATTGATTAGGTTGTTGTCTATGTCACCTCCCCTCCTGCCATTAGGAGATAAGACATCTGTGATGTCAGCTAATATGATCTGATTAATAACAAATGACAAGCTAATTTAATTGAAGGCAGCAACAATTTGGCAGAGGACATTTCCTTGAAATTTACCATACTTATTTCAAAATGAATGCTGAATCTATATAATCATTCCAAACTACATTAGTGTTCTTTAATTTAGGCCGACTGACTAAGCAGAAAATATAGCATTTTAAAAAAAAAAACCAAAGGGAATTCTAACAGTCACCATTTTTATAATGGAGAGTGAACCTCTCCTTGAGTGAAAACCACATCTGGTATCCTTATCATGTGATATCCAGTTCAAATAAAATAAAACGTGAACACGCTATTATACTGCTTTCAAATGCTGTGCACTAAGAAAATTCTCTAGGTCAAACGGAATACCTGGATGTAAAAATACCTAATTTATTGTATTACTTGTCATCCTATATAATTGACATTTTTTATTGTATTAATGTTCACTAAAGGTCAGTAGTTTTCTCATATGAGTGATATTAGTGGTAATAGAAGTATTAACTGTAGTTGTGGATATTGCTTTTCCTTTCTTGCTGTTCTGCAACATGTTGGGGCAACATTGATGACTACAACTAGCTCACTCCATTACTCTGTGTTTTAAATTACCTATAACTTTTATTAATGGTAATACAGGTGGTAGAGCTTGAGGTATTTTGGTATTAATGGTAGCACCAACTTAACTATAGATGGCAATATCACTAAAATAAGTGAAGGAATTAAAATACTTAGGCAGCACCCTGACATATAACAACATGCAAGCAACAGAAATAGACTCGCGATGTAACAAAACTTGTCAAGTTATTGGAGAGATCTCACCACTAGTGTCTAACAAAGAAGTAACATTAGAAGCGAAGCGAGCTATTTATTAGACTATCTTTATCCCAACATTGTGCTACCAGTGCCAAACATGGGCCTTAGACTCAAGAACTATTAGAAAAATAACCACCACAGAAATTGTGTCAGATGCATGACAGGAAACAGCCTGAGAGACAAGATTAGAAAGAAAGAGTTACGAAAAAGACTAATAATGGAACCAACTATTGAGTACATAAAGCGACAACAGATCAAGTGGTTTAGGCATATGATAAATCATAAAGAACTTAATCTAATACGAGTTACCAACAAA
Source organism: Megaustenia siamemsis (assembly GCA_032433765.1). Lineage (NCBI taxonomy): Eukaryota > Metazoa > Mollusca > Gastropoda > Stylommatophora > Ariophantidae > Megaustenia > Megaustenia siamemsis. The sequence goes on along the minus strand of JAVIAB010000106.1, from coordinate 77,070,433 downwards.
CACGAGAACACCAGACCAAGAGGCTGACCAAGAAAAAGGTGGATAAACGGAATACTAGAAACACTCAGAGGTTTTAACAGCAAAAAAGTCCAATAGAAGGGTAAGAAATTGCAAGCCATATCGCCCCTTGATGCTGAAAGGCAAATGAGGAAGAAAAGACAGAAAGAAAATTGCAGCAGTAGCAGGAAAAGTATTTGTGTATTGTGTTTATGATACTGAGCTATTTGACCACTTACTGTAGTGTATAGCACTAATAATGATTAGAACCTTTTGTGAAATCATCTCCTTTTGAATAGGTACATCAGAAAAATTATGGTGACACTCCAGAAAATGATGCAGAGGTGACAGAGATGGGAGAAACAGTGGAGAATGAGGAAGACTCTGATCAGGATATTTTGCCACAACAAAAGGTAAATACATTACAGAATAATTTACCCTAGATTACAATGCCTCTCTGTTAGATACATTGTATGAAACTGTCATAAATTTACCTTTCACAGAAAACCCTGAGTAATTTTGAGAAATAATAATTTATAGACTTTTGGGTACCAATCTTAGGAGCACAATGGAAGTACAGTCGAACCTGTCTAAGGCGACCATTCACGGGACTTTCAAAAACTGGTCCCATAGGACAGGTGGTCCTGCCTCACAGGTTTCACATAATAAATAGAGCGATAAAAAAAATTTTATCCTAAGCACTATGAAAACTAACCTGCAAATCAGCGTAATCCATGAGTAGAACATAGTGCACATGTCGGTCTACAATAGCCACTGGTTGGACACTTTTCATAAAACACGATAGTTAAACACACAAAAATAAAACACACATACACAGATTCCACTTATACTGTACATGTATCACTTTTGACTTGAAAAAAAATCCAATATGGTAGTCTGTTGTTTGACAGATGAAATAAACGATAAGTTCAATTTTTCTCTCAAGTCCATGATAACGTCTAGTATGTCAGATCTCCCGTTTGTTATTGAATAGGTGCGCAGAAGCTCCAAAGCATTATGTGCATCTGCGATAGTGTATGTTTTCTCAATGTCAGTAGAATCTTGTTCGTTGTCTGATTCACTATTCACATCCTCAGCAGCTAAAATTGCAGTGGCAGAAAGATCCCAGTTTGTTTCTATTGTGTTGCAAGTTTGGAGCCCTGAATCAATCATGGAGATGTCTGTCAATTGGTATCTAAACAATTCTTTTGAAAGGTTATCCAAAGCAGTAGAAATTGCAGTAGAAACAATTTGCACGTCGGTCTTTGATGCAGATTCCATGTGCGTCAGAGAATATGCGTGTGTTTCAGCTGGACAATGAAAACCTGCTTTACAGAAACACTTAAGGATGGTTGAGTCAGCCGCAGCACTCATATCTGAATCACCGACTTCGCCACATTGCTTACCAAACACAAGATTGTGTCTTTTAATGAAGGCCTCTAACCAGCCGTTCGATGCTTTAAAGACTGAGTTTTCCAATTCTTTTGCAAACTGTAAAGCTCGTTCTTTGATCATCGGCCCAGATAACGGAATTTTTCGTGCAAGTGCTGATTGACACCATTTCCAACAAAGTGTATTTATGTCTTCATTTCCCGTTTTCCTGCTATTCCTTCTTTTCATACTTGGTGCATTATTTTCAAAGTCATTCATATACTCGGCTTTTCTCTTTAACGTACGTAAAATCTGTGTCTTTCCCACTTTAAACTGTTCTGCCAATAATCGCGAACTTTTTCCTTGCTGATTTTGTCGAATCACTGATATTCGTTCTTCCAGCGTTAATGCTTTTGGTTTTACACTTTTGACACTGGCCATTTCCTATATTGTGTGTAACACTTTTAAAATCCACAAAAATAATTCACTGAGATACTGTACATGTACGTGAATACACTCTAAGCGGGCAATGACTAATTCTTTAGTTAATTCCTGTAATTTATACGGGCCACGCAATGGTCTACTCTGGTCTAGACGGAACCGCGAAGTGATGTCACTTCACGAATCATAGATCTGTGTCTACCGTGTTTCTCACACCAGTATTGACTGATAAACGTAACACGTCCCACTGTAATCTGGGACTCACTAAATACGGGAAAACTTCGACACCTGTAGACACCTGTGTCGATCGTTTATGGCTCCCAGCGAGACGGAGAAGGACTGGCTGGTCAGTGTATCGTTATCTCGGATTACCCGCGTGTCGTAAACGGGATAAATAACATTGGCGGCGGTTAATTAGCCTGGTCTCTGGTCGCGTCATAACGGTGAGCGCCGTAATCAGTGTTAGCATATAGTAAAAAACTCGGGGAAATTGTAGACCCGGTCCTATAACCAGGGAAACGCTTTAAACAGGTGGTCCTAAGACCAGGTTCGACTGTACTAGAGTTCCAAGAATGATTGGAGCACAGCCAGGACTCAGGTTAACATGTGAATGACATGTAGCCTTTTTTTTTCTTTTGAACAAAAACCACAAGTTTTCTTGAGGGATCCAAAGCAACTCAATACTCTCTTCTTCAACATTATTCTATCTATCTATCTATTGACCTTTCGAGCCGTAACCGGCCCATAGGGCGTAGACCAAGATACACCTTCTCCTATATGAATTTTTTGTTCTAGCAGTTTTCTTTTAAGGATATTTTATCAAATCTCGCCATCTGTCTCTGTTCTGTGCAAGCAGTTCTATCTCATTGAGGGAGCCGATTCCTGCTGCTCTTGCTCAACATTATTACAGCACGCAAAATCCCTTCCATTTACTGTTACGTAAAAAAAACCACACTATTTCAATGTGATCATACTTTTAATGATGCCATTGTTGTATTTGAAAGAAAAAAAACACTTCCAGTTGCAATGATGCACCAAAGGTTACCGGCAGGAACAATTATGAAGGTACAAAACAGGAAAGAGCTCAAGTGCATAAGAGGAAACTGTCAACTTTCTAAGAATTTGAATTTTGAGATTGTAATTTATATAAAGATCTCACAATCTAGGGTTAAATAAAATTAACAAACTAAATAAACAAAACAAAAAAAAGACATTCAATAAAATTAAAGAAGTGCTTCAGATGGTTCTATCTCAATCCTTAAAGATACATAGAAATGTGCTGTTAAAGAAATGTTGCAAATGCATACAAAAATATAGTGACAAGTGTCTCTTGTCGTTTGAGCTGAAGCCAGCACATAAGGCAGAAATTGTCTAATGATTTGTGCTATTAAATATCAACTTTGAACAGGACCAGCTTTTGTCTCACCCCATGATCCTGTTCTTGGTGAGCTTGTCAACCTTGGCAAATGTCCACTGTTTTTGCTTATTGCCTCAGTGTTCTTCCTAGTCTTTCTTTAGATCAGCCTCTTGTTTTGACCATCATCTGAGGACTTGCTTTGAGATTCTTTTGTTGTCTCTTCTCATCACATGGCCAACATATGCTCATTCTCTTTTGTTGCCTCTTCTCATCACATGGCCAACATATGCTCACTCTCTTTTGTTGCCTCTTCTCATCACATGGCCAACATATGCTCACTTTCTTTTGTTGCCTCTTCTCATCACATGGCCAACATATGCTCACTCTCTTTTGTTGCCTCTTCTCATCACATGGCCAACATATGCTCACTTTATTCTCTTGTTTCTTCTCATCACATGACCAACATATGCTCACTTTCTTTTGTCTTTTGTTGCCTCTTCTCATCACATGGCCAACATATGCTCACTCTCTTTTGTTGCCTCTTCTCATCACATGGCCAACATATGCTCACTTTATTCTCTTGTTTCTTCTCATCACATGACCAACATATGCTCACTTTCTTTTGTTGCCTCTTCTCATCACATGGCCAACATATGCTCAATCTGTTTTGCTGCCTCTTATCACATGGCCAACATATGCTCACTCTCTTTTGTTGCCTCTTCTCATCACATGGCCAACATATGCTCACTTTCTTTTGTTGCCTCTTCTCATCACATGGCCAACATATGCTCAATCTCTTTTGCTGCCTCTTATCACATGGCCAACATATGCTCACTCTCTTTTGTTGTCTCTTCTCATCACATGACCAACATATGCTCACTCTCTTTTGTTGCCTCTTCTCATCACATGACCAACATATGCTCACTCTCTTTTGTTGCCTCTTCTCATCACATGGCCAACATATGCTCACTCTCTTCTCTTGTCTCTTCTCATCACATGGCCAACATATGCTCATTCTCTTCTCTTGTCTCTTCTCATCACATGACCAACATATGCTCACTCTCTTTTGTTGCCTCTTCTCATCACATGGCTAACATATGCTCACTCTCTTCTCTTGTCTCTTCTCATCACATGGCCAACATATGCTCATTCTCTTCTCTTTTTTCTTCTCATCACATGACCAACATATGCTCACTTTATTCTCTTGCCTCTTCTCATCACATGACCAACATATGCTCATTCTCTTCTCTTGTCTCTTCTCATCACATGACCAACATATGCTCACTTTATTCTCTTGCCTCTTCTCATCACATGACCAACATATGCTCACTCTCTTCTCTTGTCTCTTCTCATCATATGACCAACATATGCTCACTTTCTTCTCTTGTTGTCTCTTCTCATCACATGATCAACATATGATCACTCTCTTCTCTTGCCTCTTCTCATCACATGACCAACATATGCTCACTCTCTTCTCTTGTTTCTTCTCATCACATGACCAACATATGCTCACTTTCTTCTCTTGTTTCTTCTCATCACATGACCAAAATGTGCTCACTTTCTTCTCATCTCTTCTCATCACATGACCAACATATGCTCACTTTCTTCTCTTGTCTCTTCTCATCACATGACCAAAATGTGCTCACTTTCTTCTCTTCTCTTGTCTTGTCTCATCACATGACCAAAATGTGCTCACTTTCTTCTCATCTCTTCTTATCACATGACCAAAATGTGCTCACTTTCTTCTCATCTCTTCTCATCACATGACCAAAATGTGCTCACTTTCTTCTCATCTCTTCTCATCACATGACCAAAATGTGCTCACTTTCTTCTCATCACATGACCAAAATGTGCTCACTTTCTTCTCTTCTCTTCTCATCACATGACCAACATATGCTCACTCTGTTCTCATCTCTTCTCATCAGATGTCAGCTGTGGTGGTGATAAATAAATGTTATATGTCAGATGTGGTGATGATAAATAAATGTTACATGACAGATGTAGTGATGTTAAATGTTAGACATTATAAAATGCTACCTCTGCCCACATGTGTACATCTTGTACAGATTGGTGTTAACTTTGTACTGTGTACAGTTTATCATTTGTAATCCGTTTTACTTTCATCAACTGTTTTGTTTTGTACTTACAGCAAGGATAGTAAGTTAATGAATAGTTTTTGTGAACTATTTGTTTGTAGAGAAAGCACATGAACACAGCCTTTAGTCATTTATGTCACAAAATGTCAGATCAGGACATCTGTGCATAAAGCTGGAGGGTACACCAAGTCAGAGCAAAAACTACAGCAACAGGTGTGCAATGTTTTCATGTAGAATTCTTGATTGGAGGCAGCATGCTTCTATCTTCTGCTTTAGCCTGGCAAATATTTGTTTTTACTACTGGCTGTGATGTCTACATTTTTGCAGCCCAACACATGCAATTTCATAAAAGTATTTCTTGTGTATTGGGAACTGCCTCTTCTGTTAATGCTTACTTGACCAGACAGTTCAGTTTTGTTTACACACTGAGCTAGAGTTAGGTAAGAGTCACTGACTACTTATGTGTCAGTGTCAGTATAATGGCCATGGATATTCACTTATTGTGACTATAATGCAATAATGCATTTTATAAAGCACAAATATTTATTATATCATTTTTGTCTTAGGAAACCACAAGTTTTCAACAGAATATCTCTGTTAGAATTGTTTTTATCTGTGAAATTACATTGGTTATTATTTTGCTGTTTTTTTTTTCCAAAGGCATTTCTTTTCTATAGAATAGAGAGCTATACCCTACCCTCCTAAATACTCTCTTATGGCATGCTTGATAGGTTACCATGCTAAAATTATTAGCTCCCTTTTTGGGCTCATGTTGAGTGGTTCATTTCTTATCCTTAACCCTAGATTCAATTGTAAAATTACTGTCTCAAAATACAAATTATTGAAATTTGCTAGTTGCATTCCTAATGACTACTTCCGGTGGCCCCTATGTGTTGGATTTGTTTCCTTTGTTTGATTTTTTTTTTTTTAAGTGCATTGTAAAAAAAAAGTACATCAGTACTCCCCAAAAAGGGGGCTGTTTATTTTTGTAATAAATTTCTCATTTTCAAGAAATTCTTTTTTTTTTTTTCAAATTGTTTTCTTATGGCAAGGGAAATCTTCTCAGCAGTCAACGAGACATCAAAGAAACCTTTGTAACACAGAATAGACAGCTAACAATGCTTTGAGGGAGGGAGCTGAACATTCAACTGGTTTGATGGACTGGTATCCATGTGAATAGACAACATAACACCTCCGGTAGCACAATGCATCCAAATATCAGGCCATAAATCTAACGAAACCCAGGAAATAATTACAGCATCCAATTTCCATGTGTCTGATTGGGCAAGCACACAGCTGTGTAGCAAAAGTTCAAAGAAATTACTATTTTTGGAACTCCAAATGTAGCCATTTAAGTGGTAATTTTTATGAAACCTTTGAGGGAGGGAGCAGAGAAGGTGCCTCATAAGTGGAAAAACGAATCATTGTTAAGATTTAAAAAAAGGCAATCTCAGAGATTGTATCAACTGGAGAGGCGAGACACTTTTGTCAGTTGCCTCAAAGTTATTCTGCAAAATCATCCTGAATAGAATAAAGAATTCAATAGATACAGTAATGCATGAAGAACAGGCTGGGTTTAGAAAAGGGAGAAGCTGCCGTGACCACATTTTTACCGTACAACTTATATTGGAGGAACACATTGAAAAGCAAAAACCTTTTGTACTTAACTTCATTGACTTCAAAAAAGCATATGACAGTATTCATAGATAGAGATTCTTTGTGGAAAAATCTGAAGCAATATGGATTACCATAAAAAATCATAAATATTATTAGACATGTATGATGGCTACACATGTGCAGTTTGAACAGAGGAAGGGCTGAGCGAATGTTTCCCAATAGAAACTGGGGTTAAACAAGGATGTATTTTATCGCCCTTGTTATTTGGAATTGTTATGGACTTCATAATGAAGAAATGCTGCACTGGTAATAAAAGCATCGAATGGATACAAGGAGACCATTTGGAGGACCTCGACTTTGCTGATGACATAGTTCTCATCAGCAGTCAGATAAAAACGATGCAGGAAAACACAAATGAACTATCATCAATAGCCAGCAAAATTGGGCTTGAGATCAATCATGAAAAGACTAAAGTCATGAAAAGTTTAATTCCGACAGATGACAAAATATACATGGAAAACAAACCAGTAGAAGAGATAGATCACTTTATCTATCTTGGAAGTCACATTGATCGAGAAGGGGATACAAGTAAAGAAATTAGAATCAGAATGGCTAAAGCAGCAATGTCTTTCAGAAGCCTTGAAAATTTGTGGAAATCGAAACTCATCAGCACAAACACAAAACTTAGACAAATCAAATGTACTATCAACCCTTGCATATGCATGTGCAAGCTGGAAAACAATAAGAAACATAAAAACAAAGTTGAACGCATTGGAAAATAAATGTCTAAGGAAAATACCTGGTATAGCGTGGAACGAATTAAAAACAAATGATGAAATTAGAGAAATCGCCAAACAATCACTAATATCTTCAGTAATCAAGAAAAGACGATGGTAATATATGTTGGACATGTGATGAGAAGAGATAATAACCGAATAGCAAAGCAAGCCCTCATGTGGGAAATAACAGGTAAGAGAAAAAGAGGAAGACCCAGAGAGACCCTGAGAAGGACATTGATGAGAGAGGCAAGAGCAGCAGGAATCGGCTACCTCAATGAGATAGAGATGCTTGCATAGAACAGAGTCAAATGGTGAGATTTGATAAAAGATCTTTACAAGGATTGAAAACTGCTAGAATAAATTTTAGATAAAAGGAGTATCTGGGTGTACACCCTATTGGCCGGCTACGGCTCGAAAGGTCAATATAATTTTTATGAAGATATTGTGAAAACGTGACCCACAGATAGGAATCATAATCTAGGGTTAGACAGGAATCAAAATAAAAGGGCAGTCGTCATCATCCCTTGCTCCAGTGTCCTACAGGGCAGCTTCAGAGTCGCTCTTCTTAGTCTGTCATGTATATTCACAGTGTACCACTAATCTAACTTACCATATTACTGTCTTCACTGTGTTCTTGACTAGTGTGTCATTGGTTTGCCTTTATTCCACCTTCTCATTGCATGCCAGTTCATGTGAAGGCCCTGAAAATCTTCTGTGTATATAGCTTGACTTAATCATCTCTCTAATTTGTAGTTCTGTAAATAGCAGCCTTTGAGTTTGCCAGATTGCATACAGCATCATTGAGTAATAAGTTAAAGGCAGACATTTGTGCCTCAGGTAATGACAGTATATATTTGACTCCTATTCCAGGTGGATACATTGCTTCAGATATCTCGGTTTAAGAGATTTGGCTGTGAAAGATGTCCATATGCCAGTGCCAAGCGGCAGCATTTTGTTCGTCACCTAGAGCTACATGGGTCTAGACAACGCTACACCTGCCAGTATTGTGATTACAGTGTGCCCTCCAACAACTTGCTGCTGCAGGTAATGAGAGTTCTCCCTCTTCAAGTTTTAATTGTTTTTTTCTTTTTGGCTAATTCTAACTTTCTGAAAATCTGACAGCATAAACTTTATTATGATAGTTATGATCATAATCTTTGCAGTACAATATGATCATTTCTGAGTTCTACAGGCCATAAAATAGTATCATTTATGTGACAGAAAAGGATATTTTTTTTACTTCAAAAAATCAATTTGTAGTTACCATTTTTTTAATATTCAATAATTTAGGTTGCTTTGTAGAGTCCAGAGTAGGGTCATGTTTGGTTTGTGTTGTGGCTGGTATCCTGACCAGAAAAACCGTGGTTTTTATTTTCCTGTTGAACATTCTTCAATCAATAAAGTTGCAAAATTTCAACCTGTTAAACATTTTTCAGTTTGCAAAATAATATCTCTCCCTCTCCCTCTCCCTCTCCCTCTCCCTCTCCCTCCCTCTCTCTCTCTCTCTCTCTCTCTCTCTCTCTCTCTCTCTCTCCCTCCCTCCCTCCCTCCCTCACTCACTGACACACTCACTCACTGACACACTCAACTACACCACAGAAACACTCAACCACACCACAGACACACTCAACCACACCACAGACACACTCAACCACACCACACCATCACACATCACACGCACACACACAGAGTTTGCATTCCTGTCCTTGCATTGTACCTGCAGTTTTTGTTGTATATCTATGTTGCTAGGCGTGGTTTGATTCAAAGTTCAGTGAAGTTGTTGCTCAACTGAAATAATCTAAGTTCTAAAAGTGGTTATCACTTGATCGGCATATTCAGGAAAGTAATAACAGCTAAGTTAGCACTGTACCCCCACTTTCAACTTGAGGCTGTGAGGTTAAAACATTTGACACACTATAGCATCACCTACTATATATATGAGACCTTTGGTTGCATGTTTTTTTAGACCTCAGTAGGATAGGTACACAACATCAAGTATTTAATGAAAGCATGAATAAGTAGACAGTGTCAAGTATTTTATGAAAGCATGTTTCATCTCTGTCAACGACAGCACACTAAGCTTCATATGATGCCCAATCAGAACCTACTGGCTTCCCAGTCCATCACCAACCTTCAACATTTGAGTGAAGTGCCTGCAGATGTTGCTCTGGCATCAGCACTCCCGCCAGCCGATTCTGAGGCAGCAGTCACAATTAGTGTCATCCATGACCACCTTGGTCTGTATGAGAACAGGTGAGATCTTCCTCTACAATTATTGCTTCTGTAATGTTTTAACAAATGCCCACCTCTTCATATCATGGTTTCTGTCATAAAATTAATCATTGAATAAATAATTCTACTGTCTTTGGGGGGGGGGGGGGGGGTGTCTTATTTTTGTATATCCTCTTGCATGTTGTCACGAGCTAAAAGAGAATGGTAGCCCTTCATGCATGCCATTGGTGGGTTTGGCCTTTGACTATGTTAGATGTTACGGTCTATTCAAAATACTTTCCAAAATAGGCTGTCCACATACTCTACTGACGTTAGTCTAATCGTTTCATGAGGATATGAAGTGTACCATTCAATACGACGGCAGCACATCACAACCCTTCAACATATGCTGCAGTGACGTCAAACAGGGATGCCTCTGACCCTATTTGGAATCTTCTTAGCATGTTCTATTAAAACATGCATTCTCAAATGTAAACAAGGGAATCTATCTTCATACTAGATCTCATGGTCGGTTGTTCAAACTTGCAAGACTAAAGGTAGGGTCTAAAATCACACATATCACTATTAGAGACATGTTATTTGCTGATGACACTGCACTTGTCACGCAAAGTCAGGAAGAACTCCAGAGCTTGATACATCGCTTGTCACATGCCTGCAGAGACTTCAGCCTCACAATAAGTTTGCAGAAAACTTATATACTCAGTCAGGAAGTTGAAGCCAACACCTGCAATCTTTATCAACTACAACAAACTCAATGTCGTGCAGCAGTATAGCTACCTGGGGTCCTTCATCAACGACAAACTATCTTTAGATACAGAAATTGACACCCTGATTGGTAAAGCTGCTACCACCTTAGCCCGTCTTTCTAGGCATGTTTGGCAAAACAGCAAACTGACAATTAAAACAATGGCCGCAGTTTACAATACCTGCATCATTAGTATCCTCCTGTGTGGCAGCTAATCTTTGACAACTTATTCAAGGCAGGAGAGAAGGTTAAATGCATTCCATATGCGATAACTGTGCCATATTCTTGGTATCACCTGGAAGGATTAAGTGACAAAACAGGAGGTCATGACTCGCACAGGCCTCCTGAACATCTACACACTGCTTAAACAACATAGGTTATGCTGGCTTGGCCACATACACTGTATGAAAGATGGCCGCATACCAAAAGATATACTCCTTGGAACACTACTAGCAGATGGCAAAAGAACTAGGGTGTGCCCTATAGAGGGGGAATATATGAAATTGTTAGGAAGCTGTAGAAGAATATTAGAGAAACTGTTATGAAGCTGTAGAAGAATATTAGAGAAATTGTTAGGAAGCTGTAGAAGAATATTAGAGAAACTGTTATGAAGCTGTAGAAGAATATTAGAGAAATTGTTAGGAAGCTGTAGAAGAATATTAGAGAAACTGTTAGGAAGCTGTAGAAGAATATTAGAGAAATTGTTAGGAAGCTGTAGAAGAATATTAGAGAAATTGTTAGGAAGTTGTAGAAGAATATTAGAGAAATTGTTAGGAAGCTGTAGAAGAATATTAGAGAAACTGTTAGGAAACTGTATAAGAATATTAGAGAAATTGTTAGGAAGCTGTGGAAGAATATTAGATAAACTTTTAGGAAGCTGTAGAAGAATATTAGAGAAACTGTTAGGAAGCTGTAGAAGAATATTAGAGAAACTGTTAGGAAGCTGTAGAAGAATATTAGAGAAACTGTTAGGAAGCTGTAGAAGAATATTAGAGAAATTGTTAGGAAGCTGTAGAAGAATATTAGAGAAACTGTTAGGAAGCTATATAAGAATATTAGAGAAATTGTTAGGAAGCTGTAGAAGAATATTAGAGAAACTGTTAGGAAGCTGTAGAAGAATATTAGAGAAATTGTTAGGAAGCTGTAGAAGAATGTTAGAGAAACTGTTAGGAAGCTGTAGAAGAATATTAGAGAAACTGTTAGGAAGCTGTAGAAGAATATTAGAGAAATTGTTAGGAAGCTGTAGAAGAATATTAGAGAAATTGTTAGGAAGCTGTAGAAGAATATTAGAGAAACTGTTAGGAAGCTGTAGAAGAATATTTAGAGAAACTGTTAGGAAGCTGTAGAAGAATATTAGAGAAACTGTTAGGAAGCTGTAGAAGAATATTAGAGAAATTCTTCATGCAATGGTTAAAACAATTACTATAGCTATGAGGTTGATATACAAGAAGATGATGGGAGTTCATGCAATAATTGAAGTAGATAACAATAGTTACAGGGATGGTAACATGTTAAATAATGCACTTAACCAATAGAGACTCCTTTAGAGGAAGTTGAAGGTGAGTTATGGTCTTAGATTAGCCTGTCTGTTTTTAATAAAGTAAAAAAAGCTTGTAACGTTTGTCTGTCTATTTTATGGCCCATTTATGATGAAATAATAAGCCTATTTTTGCTTCTCTTGTGTGTTGTTTAGCATTTATGATTCTGAACCCAAGAAGCTGTATCGCTGTGACAGATGTCCATATGCAAATGTACGCAGAGATTACCTGCTCTCACATCTCAAGTTTCACATGGTGCCAAGTGCCTTAGTTTGTCCATACTGTGATTACAGGTCAGTTTCTAATTACCATTGCTCATTTAATCCTAGATTACGAGACTGTTATAAAAATTGTGACCTCAAAATACCAATCCTTGGAATTTAATAGTTTGCCATGGGTAAACATTCTCGCCTCCCTATTACTTCTTAATTACTACTTCAAGTAACCTCGGACTGTTGGGATTTGTTTCCTTAGATGTTAGATCAGACACTAACGCACACATCATAAGCAGTACTATGGCCTCATACAAGAGTGGCTTTTTTTTTTTAAGATTTTTGTTTTTATTTTTCTTATGATGGGGGAAATCTCCTCGGCTGTCGGCGCAGACATCAAAACAAATTTTTGTAACATGGTATAGCCAACGAACGACACTAAGAGAGGGCCAAACTAACAGCTGGATTGACATGCTGATAGCTGCCGTGTCCAAAGACAACGTAACAACCTCCAGTTGCCACGGCGCCTGGGGTCGAATTTCAGGCCATAAATCTAATCTAAGTCAGGAAATGATTACAGCATCCGATTCCTGTGTCTCTGCTTGGGTAAACACACATCTGTGTAGCAAAAGTTCAAAGAAAATCTAACTTTCCAAAATAAAAATTTAACAATTAAATGGTAGTAATTCTTACTAAGGTCTCATGAAAACATGACTCAGATGACAGTTAGATTTTGCAATCTAGAGTTAATAAATATAATTAGCCATTACAAATTATCTGCTTTCTTTGTGTTTCTCTTTACAGTTAAATACCACATCTGTCAAAAGGGAGAAAAGAGAAATTTCATGAACAGAGTTAGGTTAAAACATGTACCATCATGATTAATTTCTAGGTCTGTGTCCTCAGTCTCTTGTTCTCCTGCTCTAGTGACATAAGTTATAATTGAACTAAAGAAGTTAGCTACAATTGAAGAATCTGTCCTGATATGATTTCAGGCTGCTTCATGTGTTAATGTTTCAAAGAAGCCTCAATCCACTCCATGTAGCTACTTCTACCAAGAGGTAGTACATAAGAGACTATTAGCACATCATACCAACAAATTTTTAAAAATTGTTCACTAACACTATATTCCCCATAGGCTTAGCAAGGCAGGGAGGGAACCTTTACATCATACAAATATGTTATTTGAGGGTTGAAGACTTTTTAGTGAAGATTTTGTTGTTTTGACATTTGACCTTTCATCATCAACAGATTCATCTGTGGAAGTAAACATTTCTCAGTTGTATTTCAACACCAGCTTGCAACTCTCACATTTGTGGCTTGTCTGTGATGAATGTCATCACTATAAAATATACAGCCATCCATGCCAGGACATAGAGTGTTCATTATGGCAATGATGTGTTAAACATCTTAGAGTTTTGCTTGTCATAATAATAATACAAATATTGGCAAAAATACAGTTTTGAACAACTTGACTCTTTGATAACAAATGATACAAAGTTTATCAGGGAGATCAAAGGAAGGTTGAACATAATAACTATGAGAGCTTTGAAACAACTGCACAACATATGACAAGAAACTGATATACCAACAAAACTTAGGTAACGTAAGGCTGTGAAACAATGACATTTGACAGATCTTTTAAAAATATTACAATGCCTTTGAATGCAAGTGTTAAGGAATAATATACAGAATACCATGATCTGTGGAAAAAGCATGTCAGTTTAGCAAGGATGTTATATCTAGAAAGTTGATTGATATTAAAGATAAAAACAAGGAAAATAAGTATTTTGGCCATGTAAAACAACATAATGACCTAGAGAAGATAATTATGAAGGGCATAGTTCCAGGTAAAACAAATAAATAATTAATATTAATAGAAGTAGGTGCAAGATATCAAAGACAAGCAAGAATTGACTGGTGTAGAAGCTGAACATTTTGCACAAGTGTAGCCAAGTTCTAACAGGAAGAAGTAGCTAGTTGATGATTAATAGTACAAGATATATCTCTACAAATGATTGTATTTTGTTTTCAGTGCTCCGAAGCAACCACTTCTGACTCAGCACATTCGTGTTCACTTCTGCCCTCTACCAGAGCTCTCTGACTGGTTGCTAGAGAATGGACAGACACAAAGGGAGACCAGTCAAAGAAATCTCGATCTGACAGAGGCTTTGAAGGTTAGAAATTCATTTATCTTCACTTTTCACTGTAAGATGCAGTCAGACCATAAGTGTGGCATGCCAAAGTGTATTTGCTGGCAAGAATTGTGACTGTTTTAGAAAGAGTAGAATGCATGTAGTCAGATACTTGTCACCATCATGGTTCACTGCAACTACATTTATCTATTTATGGCTGACATGGCTTTGGATTTCATTTGTTCTCTGAAAGTGGGTACTGGAGATTTTTGTGTGAGAATACAAGGTGTCCTGGCATGATACTGGTCATATAATTGTACCTGTGGTTGTGAACAAATATGGGCACTAATATTACATACCCATAAATAACATTATGTGAAGTGCACCCTTTACATGAACTGTTTGAAATCTTTTGGAGACTTTTTTTTAAATGGTGTTTATAAGTCCAGACAATCTTTTAAAGACTTGTTGCATGTGAAAGTAACATAGGTTGTTGCAACATCTCAACAGGTGGCTCATGGGTATCAGAACCAGTCCAAGAAGAAAGATAAAGGAAAGACAGCCATTGCTAATGTTGATAAAACAGGCAAGGTGGACAAATCGGAAGGCAAAGAAAACATTGAGGTTTGTTCACAAGAAGCTTCTTCTCTTCCCTCTACTGTTTTGGGAATGTTTGTCATACATTTGGTGATATAGGTTGGTGGGGTAGGCCGTGTTATTACTTGGTGCCTCTCATATGAGTCACAGTTGTGGAGAACATGTTCTACTGTTAGTTTATTCTTCTCACATCGATACACACACATCAGTTTGACCAATTTCAGTGTGTAATGTTTACACTGACTGGCAGCTTGTCAGCTGACAATTATAGTTTGATGCATTTGAATATTTCTTTTCTGTCCTTAACAACACATTTCCTCATCACAGTGGAATCATTGATAGAGAAGAAGCTGCCAAGTGTTGAAGGCTTGTATATTATGGGTATTTCAAGTGTTGAAGGCTTATATATTATGGGTATTTCAAGTGTTGAAGGCTTGTATATTATGGATATTTCAAGTGTTGAAGGCTTGTATAATATGGATATTTCAAGTGTTGAAGTGCAGCCCAGAAGTACAACCATTTAAATTAAATGTAGCATTAATGTGAAAGTGACTTCTAATAAACTGAGAGAGAGAGAAGAAGAAGAATCAGCATTTTGTGGTCACTGGAGCCAATCCTTTGTACTAAATTTAGTGTTGTTTGTGAGTTGTCTGTGTTGTTTGTGAGCTGTCTGTGTTGTTTGTGAGCTGTCTGTGTTGTTTGTGAGTTGTCTGTGTTGTTTGTGGGTTGTCTGTGTTGTTTGTGGGTTGTCTGTGTTGTTTGTGAGTTGTCTGTGTTGTTTGTGAGCTGTCTGTGTTGTTTGTGAGCTGTCTGTGTTGTCTTGTGAGCTGTCTTGTGTTGTTTGTTTGTGTGTTGTTTGTGAGTTGTCTGTGTTTTATCTGTTGTTGTTTGTGAGTTGTCTGTGTTGTTTGTGGGTTGTTTGTGAGTTGTCTGTGTTTGCGGGTTGTCTTGTTTGTGAGCTGTCTTGTTTGTGGGTTGTCTATGTTGTTTGTGGGTTGTCTATGTTTGTGGGTTGTCTATGTTTGTGGGTTGTCTATGTTGTTTGTGGGTTGTCTATGTTGTTTTTATATGTACATGCTAAGAAAAACAATACAGAAAAACTGGTATTCACTATTGAATGCTTAGTCTCTTTACATTCTTTAGTCCATTTTGTGATGTATTAACTAGACCATGTTGCCAGTATTTAATGAAAATGTTAAACTGGTGGCAGAAATATATGCCATATACGTGGCAGATTAGTCGTAAGGATGCAGCTCATTTCAGCAGCTGTGGAGGAGGTGGGGAATCAATGATTTAAAAACTTGATTCATTTTGAAGAAAATGCAAGCTTCTGCCCATCATTAGTTGTTAGACTATCCTCATTGAACAACTAATCCGTAAGCTCTCAGATCTCCCCAGCAGATTCCACGGTGTGAAACAATAAACTAGTTCACAAGTCCTCCTCATAGCTCTCCTGGTTTTAGGCAACATCCCTCTTGTCTAACATGAAGGTCCAGGAGTTTTGCCAGAGCTACAGATTCATGAATGGCATCAAAATAATTATCTTGCCCTTTTTTTTTCAAGCATCCACCCGGGTTAGAGATACATTTATGATTGTCCATTATTATGATGTAGTGCACACATTGTCAATAATGGATATACCCACAATACTAGATTCACTCTAGCTACTGCAAACAGATGCATGAACACTTTAGGGTGAGCCCAGAATCAATAAGTGGAAGCAGGTTGCTTGCTTGTTTGTGTTCGCCTGATGACTAGAGGAGTACACCCCTTCATCATCCGCCCTTAAAAGGACATTATGTGGGTATGTCTGCATTGTGTTGTGGTATGCAGTAAGCTGGTTGACTTGGCACAATGATCTACTTAAAGGAGCTGAAAGTAATCAGCACAGAAAAAATCAAAATGCACTTGTTGAACAGCTCTCAGTGTCTTGATGCAATACGCACATTGACTTTACGTCAGGAGGATCATATTCATTCTGCCTAATTCACCCAAAAAGGACTGCTGCCAGATGCGCATACTCCATAGCACCACCATGAATCCGTTAAGTGGAACATGTGGTTGGGTTTAATGAAACAATCTTCATTAGAGAGCTGAAATTAATGTCTCCAAATGCTAATCCAGCAGCAGTCGATGGAACACAAATTCTATTCCATGATCTTGGAACCAGAAGTCACTTCTAGCTGTAGGTCTTGTATAATCACCAGCTAAATGAATAAAATAGAAATTTTGTTCATGAAATAGTACTGTGTTCACTGTCTCACTAGTCATAGTATATGGGTTGACAGGGTTTGAGCAATAGAGATGCCCAGCTGACCTATATCTGCCAGTACTGTGACCGAGAATTTCCAGCATCAGACAGACTGGTCAAGCATGAACTGCAGCATCTCATTGGTAACTATTTTGAGGTAAGTGTTTTTACATACTGCCTGGTCAAGCATGAACTGCAGCATCTCATTGGTAACTATTTTGAGGTAAGTGTTTTTACATACTGCCTGGTCAAGCATGAACTGCAGCATCTCATTGGTAACTATTTTGAGGTAAGTGTTTTTACATACTGCCTGGTCAAGCATGAACTGCAGCATCTCATTGGTAACTATTTTGAGGTAAGTGTTTTTACATACTGCCTGGTCAAGCATGAACTGCAGCATCTCATTGGTAACTATTTTGAGGTAAGTGTTTTTACATACTGCCTGGTCAAGCATGAACTGCAGCATCTCATTGGTAACTATTTTGAGGTAAGTGTTTTTACATACTGCCTGGTCAAGCATGAACTGCAGCATCTCATTGGTAACTATTTTGAGGTAAGTGTTTTTACATACTGCCTGGTCAAGCATGAACTGCAGCATCTCATTGGTAACTATTTTGAGGTAAGTGTTTTTACATACTGCCAAACAGTAGGCATCAAATGCAGTGGGCATGAAGTACAGAGGAGTGTCAGCTCAGGTCCTATAGTTGACAGCAGCAGCAACATGCTCTCACTGGTAAGACTTTTTACCTGACTAGGATAACAGTCTACAAACAGTTGATGTTTTGCAGAATGAAGTGTGTGTGTGGGTGGGTGGCCGGCTACAAACAGTTGATGTTTTGCAGAATGAAGTGTGTGTGTGGGTGGGTGGCCGGCTACAAACAGTTGATGTTTTGCAGAATGAAGTGTGTGTGTGGGTGGGTGGCCGGCTACAAACAGTTGATGTTTGCAGAATGAAGTGTGTGTGTGGGTGGGTGGCCGGCTACAAACAGTTGATGTTTTGCAGAATGAAGTGTGTGTGTGGGTGGGTGGCCGGCGCGTACGCGCCTGTGAGATGCCCATAGACAACTATGCTAAGAAAATGATTGTCTAATGCAATTGAAATGTTCAGCAGGTGAACTTGAACAAACCTCAGATCAAATAGAAGAGAGAAAAAGTGAATGTTCCATGAGATATGTCATAGGGAAATGAAATGTACAATTTTATCAAGCTATGCTATAAATGAAGGGAGTGCTCCTTCCTTGCTGTCATGACTTATCTTTCAATCTTCTTTCAGCTAGATTGCAGTTTCTCTTTCAGCTGTTCATCATCACCAAGCCAACTTGTTACAACTACATACCTGGCCTTGAAATCATGAAAACTTCTCAGATTTCTTTTTCTAAATGAAAAGCCAGCTCAATATTTTGGACTTTATTTAGCCAGCACTTCAAACTTCATTTGTTTTCACATGCCTGATGTATGGTTTAGAGATACTTCATCAACTGCTGGTTGTTGTTGGCAGTTATATATGTCTGTCTGTTGGTCACATAAGTCTGTCTGTTGGTGACAGCAACATTGTCACTTATAAGTCTGTCTTTTGGTGACAGTAATGTTGTCTTCTGTTTATTTATAAGTCTGTCTGTTGGTGACAGCAATGTTGTCACTTATAAGTCTGTCTGTTGGTGACAGCAACGTTGTCACTTATAAGTCTGTCTGTTGGTGACAGTTATAAGTGTGTCTCCACCTACTAACCATCTCAGGGGCTCCATCAATAGCTAATTAGACATGTTGGCACTGGTTAAAAAGCATTGCTCTAATATCATTTTGAAAGCTTCATACAAAGAGGTTTAGTGGATTTATTTCAAAGAAGCCATTGTTGTCTCCTGCTTGATACAATAGAATCAGGTCTAGAGAAGGTAGGATGGCTACAAATCACATCAGGAAGTTTACTTTATAGTTGGACCTCATGGTTGCAAGCACACACCTGATGTCAATAACTGTTAGGTTGCTGTTTAATGTTTTTTACTGAGGTGGATGTTACAAGTATGCCAGATAATCAATGAGCAGCAGACACAAATCAATGTTTTGACCATTTTTCTTATGTTTGATATTGTACACTGATATGACTTCAGCTGACCTCTTACATCATCATTCAGCTTTTGTTAGCTCTTGGGAACTGGTCACATGGTCAAAGCATTGGATTTAAAACTGTTGTTGAATGCTTGTTGTCAGTTGACCTTGAGAAGAAATGTGTACATATGTCATGACAAATCATAAACCCCAGCATGTGTGAGCACCCACATGAAACAGTAGTACATCACCTTACTTACCTTCTTTCAAAGCTCACTGACATCAGAGCAACTCTACTTCCTCAAAGACCTAATAAATGGAACACCTTGTAAGGAACAACAAGGCAACTCATAAATACCTGCGAATATCATAACATGGCATTGGGCTGAAGCCCGTCAGCTCACAGGCATCTGAGTCCATAACAGCAAAGACAAATCATGTGAAGCTAAAGTAGAACAAAGGTTCCCTCCACACCTTGTAAGGCATATCAGGAACAAGGTATTGGTGACCATATTTTCCTATGACCATAGCATATTTGTGGGTGATGTAGTTGGTATTATGCCAGGCTGCCTTTGCTTCCCAGAAAAATCTCTGGTACCCATTTTTATAGGCTGGGTTAACCCTGAAGCTTTGTCAATCTGAAAAAAAAAAAAAAAAAAAAAAGATCCACCACAACTGGAGATCGAACATGGACCCATCTGATCAAGAACTGTGCAGACTAACCACCCTGCCATTGAAGCTCCTTGAGACTCACGATTGGCAATAAATTCAACTGTCTCTTTATATAAAAGGAAATTATTGTTTTGTTTGGCATTTGTACACAAATACACTGTCATTATATTGTAATATTTGCAAACATTGAGAACTCTACTTTATGGAACGAAGGCATGGAATTGAGAACTCACAGCCGCTAAGAACTCTACTTTATGCAACGAAGGCATGGAATTGAGAACTCACAGCCGAGTGAGTTATTAAGAAATATAGGGGATATCACATTGTTATATTTAGATTATAGTTTTGTTAAACATTCTTACAAGTAGATGTAATTGTCATAAATATTAGTTGACCCCTAGCTAGTAGTTCTCTACTGTTGTATTTTTGTTTCCCCTCAGTAGATGTAATTGTCATAAATATTAGTTGACCCCTAGCTAGTAGTTCTCTACTGTTGTATTTTTGTTTCCTCTCAGTAGATGTAATTGTCATAAATATTAGTTGACCCCTAGCTAGTAGTTCTCTACTGTTGTATTTTTGTTTCCTCTCAGTAGATGTAATTGTCATAAATATTAGTTGACCCCTAGCTAGTAGTTCTCTACTGTTGTATTTTTGTTTCCTCTCAGTAGATGTAATTGTCATAAATATTAGTTGACCCCCAAGCTAGTAGTTCTCTACTGTTGTATTTTTGTTTCCTCTCCTGCAGAGAACTGAATATATTTCCTGGAATAAGAAGATTGTTGAGCAGGTAAGAATATCTTTAGCTTCATACAACTAACTACATACTTTAGCTTTATACAACTAACTACATACTTTAGCTTTATACAACTAACTACATACTGTAGCTTTATACAACTAACTACATACTTTAGCTTCATACAACTAACTACATACTTTAGCTTCATACAACTAACTACATACTTTAGCTTTATACAACTAACTACATACTTTAGCTTTATACAACTAACTACATACTTTAGCTTTATACAACTAACTACATACTTTAGCTTTATACAACTAACTACATACTTTAGCTTTATACAACTAACTACATACTTTAGCTTTATACAACTAACTACATACTTTAGCTTTATACAACTAACTACATACTTTAGCTTCATACAACTAACTACATACTTTAGCTTTATACAACTAACTACATACTTTAGCTTCATACAACTAACTACATACTTTAGCTTTATACAACTAACTACATACGTTAGCTTCATACAACTAACTACATACTTTAGCTTTATACAACTAACTACATATGTTAGCTTCATACAACTAACTACATACTTTAGCTTCATACAACTAACTACATACGTTAGCTTCATACAACTAACTACATACTTTAGCTTTATACAACTAACTACATACGTTAGCTTCATACAACTAACTACATACTTTAGCTTTATACAACTAACTACATACGTTAGCTTCATACAACTAACTACATACTTTAGCTTTATACAACTAACTGCATACTTTAGCTTTATACAACTAACTACATACGTTAGCTTCATACAACTAACTACATACGTTAGCTTCATACAACTAACTACATACTTTAGCACCAACCTGGGTATCACCCCAGCAGGGAAAGCCAGGTCACACCACATGACATAGAAGATATGTAACTGTCCATGAATTAATGGCACATTTATGGCTGACCTGGTCAGTATTACACCAGACAGGTTTCTTTCTGCAGAGAAAGGTTGTAATGTTTACAAACTTTGTGAGTCTAAGAGGAATATCAAGAATTGCATGCAGCTGAGAGTAGATCAACCATTGCTACTAGGATCAGAACTTGGTTGTCTTTGTTGAGAGCTTAGTTTTGGTTTGTCCAGGACAGTGCCAGTAACTTGGATGAGACTTCTACATTCAAGCTTCTACTAGCTGACCTAAGTTACCATAAAGATATAGGCACCCACAAGTTTTCTACAATTATATTGTAATATTGATAGTATCTCAACAATTTTAGGACAGCTATCCCCTTATACTTCAACACAAAGCAATACTTATCACCATTTTATACAGAGTATATTCATTCCAACATTGTGCTATCAGTGCGAAACATGGACACTTACGTCTAAGCATAAAAGAAAGTCTGTCACCACAGAGATGAGACGTCTGAGAGGAGTGCTTGGAGTGACCAGAAAAGACAGGAGGATCAGAAATGATATAAGAGAAAAAGTAGACATTTGACCAATCCTAAGCTACATACAGAAACAACAAATAACTGGTTTGCCCATCTAGAAAGAATGTTGTGCGATTCCTTACCATACAAAACTTAAATAAAAGAAGGGAGAAGAGCAAAGGCAGACCTGTAAAATGGACAGACAACATCAAAGAAACTTTACAACAGCATTAGTTGACAATGAGTGAAGCCATCAATGAGAAAAAATGCAAGAACCAACACTTTGTATCTCCCTGGACACTGGAATGGGTTGAGAGGAAGGGAAGAGAGAAGCAGAAATATAAACGTTACCATCTGTTGCTACACAATTGTACATGTCTAAGTGTAGAATGTTCGGTTTGCCAAGTTCAAGTCTCTCAGCACGTGTCAAGACTAGTGTTACACACTCCAGAGATTATTACCAAAAATGTTATTCTTCTATTCAAGGACTTATCACCATGCTCACACCCATGCTACTGATACCACAATTCTAAACAAAGTAGCTGAAAATTGTCTCCATTTTTCTATTCATAGAATCTGTTTCATTGCAGTCAGTAATTCCCCATATTCGCTCCACCACTTGTCACATTTTTTCAGAAATGCGTTGTTAAATTCTGTTGACAAGGTCACCCCGTTCACATTTACTGTCAATAGTATTAGCATTTAACAATATAGTAAATTAAGCCCTTGAAATATTTTATTTGAACCATTTCACTTTGCCATATATATTTTGTTTGTTTGTTGTTGTTAAGGTGGTTTCTACTATCACATGTTTTATTGATTCACTTCTCATAGAGAAATGTTTAGAGTTCTACATGTAGCACATTGCTTGTCCAACTTAAAACTGTGACCATGACAACTTCTGTATTCTGTGAGAGCGTCTATATTATAAAGGGTCACTCACTCTTACATTGTATTGTAGTCAAAGCTCACTCTTACATTGTATGTAATCATAGCTCACTCTTACATTGTATGTAGCCATAGCTCACTCTTACATTGTATGTAGCCATAGCTCACTCTTACATTGTATGTAGCCATAGCTCACTCTTACATTGTATGTAGTCATAGCTCACTCTTACATTGTATGTAGTCATAGCTCACTCTTACATTGTATGTAGCCATAGCTCACTCTTACATTGTATTGTAGTCAAAGCTCACTCTTACATTGTATGTAGTCATAGCTCACTCTTACATTGTATTGTAGTCAAAGCCCACTCTTACATTGTATGTAGTCATAGCTCACTCTTACATTGTACTGTAGTTATAGCTCACTCTTACATTGTATTGTAGTCAAAGCTCACTCTTACATTGTATGTAGTCAAAGCTCACTCTTGCATTGTATGTAGTCATAGCTCACTCTTGCATTGTACTGTAGTTATAGCTCACTCTTACATTGTATTGTAGTCAAAGCTCACTCTTACATTGTATGTAGTCAAAGCTCACTCTTGCATTGTATGTAGTCATAGCTCACTCTTGCATTGTATGTAGTCATAGCTCACTCTTGCATTGTATGTAGTCATAGCTCACTCTTGCATTGTATGTAGTCATAGCTCACTCTTACATTGTATGTAGTCATAGCTCACTCTTACATTGTATGTAGTAATAGCTCACTCTTACATTGTATGTAGTCATAGCTCACTCTTACATTGTATTGTAGTCAAAGCTCACTCTTACATTGTATGTAGTCATAGCTCACTCTTACATTGTATTGTAGTCAAAGCCCACTCTTACATTGTATGTAGTCATAGCTCACTCTTACATTGTATTGTAGTCAAAGCCCACTCTTACATTGTATGTAGTCATAGCTCACTCTTACATTGTATGTAGTCAAAGCTCACTCTTGCATTGTATGTAGTCATAGCTCACTCTTGCATTGTATGTAGTCATAGCTCACTCTTGCATTGTATGTAGCCATAGCTCACTCTTACATTGTATGTAGTCATAGCTCACTCTTACATTGTATGTAGCCATAGCTCACTCTTACATTGTATGTAGCCATAGCTCACTCTTACATTGTATGTAGCCATAGCCCACTCTTACATTGTATGTAGCCATAGCTCACTCTTACATTGTATGTAGCCATAGCCCACTCTTACATTGTATGTAGCCATAGCTCACTCTTGCATTGTATGTAGCCATAGCTCACTCTTGCATTGTATGTAGCCATAGCTCACTCTTGCATTGTATGTAGCCATAGCTCACTCTTGCATTGTATGTAGCCATAGCTCACTCTTGCATTGTATGTAGCCATAGCTCACTCTTGCATTGTATGTAGCCATAGCTCACTCTTACATTGTATGTAGCCATAGCTCACTCTTACATTGTATGTAGCCATAGCTCACTCTTACATTGTATGTAAGCCATAGCTCACTCTTACATTGTATGTAAGCCATAGCTCACTCTTACATGGTATGTAAGCCATAGCTCACTCTTACATGGTATGTAAGCCATAACTCACTCTTACATGGTAGGTAAGTCAGTCCACTCTTAAAGGGCATCAACACACTGAGATGCCAGAATAAATGGGAACATCTTCAAGATCAGGTCAACAATATAAACCTTTGGACATTTCAAAATAATTAGTCAAAGGCAAGCTAATTAAGAATAAATGGAGAGCCACAAGAGCAAGTCAGCTGTTACAATATCTTGACTGTTCTAAAATGAAGAAAAGAACTTGAATACGAGGGAAAGTTAACAGTAATTTGATCCTAACATGCACAGAGAAGTGTGTACAGTGAACAATCTTAATTCAGGACAGATGCACAATGGCTCCATTGAAATAGCCCACATGATGATCTCATACAACATGGCAGCTGCACATACACTGTGGAAGAGCTGCAAGGTGTTATTCATTTTTGTGTGGTCAGATGGCGAGAGAGCTTCTGAGGACTACAGGTTGAGTCTGGAGGCAGTTGTTGGAGAGTGTTTGATTGGGTGGAACGATTTCAACATGGAAGGGGATGAAACATTGAGGGACCGCAGAGTGGTAGACGGCTGCATAGCAACTGAGTCAGTCACTTAGGAGACCAAGCAGAGGATTTTTGAAGGCCATTCACTATTGACAAGGAAATAAGAGACAGAACTGACACTCTACAATAAAATATTCTGGCATTGTGCTACCAATGCCAGTTATAGACCCTAGATGCAAGAACAATAAGAAAAATATCCTCTACTGAGATGAAATCCGTTAGACAAATGACAGGAAACAGCCTGATAGATATGATCAGAAATGAACTGAGAAAAGAAGCTACTTGTAACCCCCTCCGTAGAATATATAAAGAAACAACAGATAAAATTATTTGGCCTTGTGACAAGGCAGAAAGGTCAAAACAACACAACGCAACGAGCCTTCAATAAATGTTGCGAGAACACCAGACCCAGGGGCTGAACACAAAAAAGATGGATTGGTGGAATATTAGAAACACAAGTCTTGTTAAGCAGAGGGAATTATATTGATGATAAGAGACAATTTCTATCAGTTCTCATGTTGTTTGTAAGGTAATAATATGAGAAATAGCTAATATCTGTACATTGAATAGAGGATAGACACAGAGGATAGAATCAATGAGAAAAACATCTAACAAATGAGTTGTAACAAAATTAGGACAGAAGTGAGAAATACTAAAAGAGGTAATGGTAGGCAGGAAATGATGCTGGGTATATTAACCCTAGATAACGATACCTATCTGTGTGTCACAATTTTACGGTATATTAACCCTAGATAACGTTACCTATCTGTGTGTTACAATTTTACAAGACTAGTCAACTCCCTTTGGAGCATAGGTCTTAAACAAGCACTTTCCAAGCCGTTCTGTTTCTTGCCATTCTTTTAAGATTATTCCATGTCTTCCCATTGTCTTCATCTCTGCTTCCGTCTTCTCCAAGAATATTCTGGTTTTCCTCTTTATCTTTTTCCCTGGGGATTCCAAAAAAGGGCCTGTTGTGTAATACTCTCAGTTGGCTTCCGCAGTGTGTGTCCTCTCACCATGTCAGCACCATCATCTTCGCTGTATCTCTTTATCCACAGGTATTTGACTGGTACTTTTCCATAATTCTATGTTAGTGATTTTGTCCTGCCATTTCCATCCTTTTATTCTGCGCAAGCATCCATTAATGAAGGTTTGTATCTTCATGATTGTCATTTTTGTTGTTCTCCATGTTTCATAGCCATATAATAGGATTGACTTAACATTGGAGTTGAACATTTTTATTTTAGTATTTAACCTAATTTCTTTGGACTTCCATATGTTTCCCAGTGCAACAAATGCTCCTCTTGCTTTTAATATCCTTATTTTGGTATCATTTTCTGTTCCTACCTCTTTGTCCATATTACTGCCCAGAGATATTGTAAGATTGTATGTCTAGTAGAGGTATTTCTCCTATTATTTGGTTATTGCCAACCGCATTAATTCTCATAATTTTAGTCCTATCTCTATTTTCAGTCCTAGCTGTTATGATCTCTTATCAAATAAAGAATTTGCATCTTGAGGTGATCATTTTTATGACAGTCTCATTATCTAGATTAAAGTGATATAACATTATGTTGATGGTCTTGCTAGTGGTAAAGGTAGAAAGTGGCAGGATGTCAGTGGGAGAGTAGCAGTAAGGCTGTCAGTGTGGAGCAGATTATGTTGGAGATTAATTTCCACCAGTCTGACATGTTAAGACAGCACATGACACAATATGGGTGGTCGTATAACTCTCACATCTCTCTCTTCTGGTGTAGATGTCATCATACTTCACTCACTTATGAAAGTAATTTAACTCACTATTACTAAAAGCAAATGTGCTGTTTTTAGGTTATTTCCTTATAGACTTCCTATAGACCAGTGTAAAACCCTCTCACAAACTGTATAAAGGCTTGTGTGCTTTTTGCCTGATATTGATTTGATTTTATATTTCCTTCTTTTCCCCCCATTTCCAGGCTACCAGGCATATTTTGAGTGGTCAGGAGGAGCCGTTGTTGGAGGGTGAACAGCAACAAGAGTTGCAGCAGACTGAGAGGTACCAACAAGATGAGAAAGAGAGTTTTGAGGACATCGCAGATACAGAGAAAAGTGTGCCAGACATACACCATTCACCATCCCAAGACAACAAGGTTAAAGTGAGAAATAATCACAAGAAGGGAAAGCTTTTTGGTGACAAGGTCAAACAAGACTCCTCCCAGGTAAATGGGACCTGTTTGTTAGACATAAACAACCAGAATGGCAGTGATAAAGACAAGGAAGACATACATGAAGATTCTACAGTAGACTTGCTTCTCTCAAGTGTAGATGAGAGTCTTTCCAGAAATAATATTGTTGAAGATGGAATGCTAGATCAGGCTTCTGGTGCAGAGGTCAGGGCCAGTGGAAGTTCAACTACATTTAATAGTTCACATAGAAGAGGTGACAAGGAGGTCAGAGTGAAGCGCAAGAAGACTCCCAAGAAGGGAAGTTTGGCTGTTGACAATTGTATTTCTGAAATTTTGAAAGATTTTTTAGAAATGGGAAATGAGTGCCCTGAAGTAGAAATTGGAAGAAAGGAGGGAAAATGTCAAGTTGAAATAGTCAGTGGTGATAAAAGTGTGTTAGAAGGTAGTCAGGATAATGCTGAAATAGTCAATTGTGATAAAAGTGTGCTAGAAGGTAGTCAGGATAATGCTGAAATAGTCAATTGTGATAAAAGTGTGCTAGAAGGTAGTCAGGATAATGCTGAAATAGTCATTGTGATAAAAGTGTGCTAGAATGTAGTCAGGATAATGCTGAAGCAGTCAGTGGTGATAAAAGTGTGCTAGAAGGTAGTCAGGATAATGCTGAAATAGTCAGTGGTGATAATGAGAGAGATAATGAGGAAGTCATTGTAGGAGGTGGAGAGCAAAACAAATTGCAGCCAGGAGAGGAAGCTGAGACTAGTCGGAAGGATGTAAGTACATGCAGAGTAGAGAAAGAAAATAGTGAGGGAACTGAAAACATGTCCTGTGAGGAAAAAACTGTAGTGAAAGATATTGACAAGTGTGTGGCTAGAGGACAGGATGGAGGAGTCACCAGCAACATGAATGCACTTATTTAAATGGGTTTGTTTCATTATTTCTGAGGCTTGTGACATTTCAAGGATGCTCCAACCAATGCCATTCCATGACAAACTATCAACATTCAAGATGACTTCTGAAAATGCATGCAGAACAAGAGTCACTACCCAAGTCATTGACATCACCTGCAATATTTCTGTTATCTATGTCTTACTCCTTCATAAATTTGAATTGGTCTCATTTAACCCTCGATTACAATACCTATCTGTGACTCATGTTCACGATACTGTAGTAAAAATCACTACCACCAATCTAGCACCAAAGGAAACAATTCTAACACTCAGAGGTCACTAGAAGTAATAATTAGGAAGGTACTCGAGGGAGATGTTTGACCACGGCAAACTGTCAAATTTTGAAGAACTTTTATTTTGATGCTGCAATTTTGACTGCGGTATCGTAATCTAGGGTTAATTGGACAGTAAAATCATGCATTACCAAATGGAACTTCCATAATTTGGGCTCCCCAGATCAACTATCTCAGAATGTAGGAGGACAATGTCAACATTTATTAAAAACACAATGTAGCAAATGATAGTAAATTGAAATAGAAAGAGAGATTAATTGGAACCTTAGTTCTGTGGTCTCATGTATTATCATCACAATAGGAAACATGAAAACAATCATTGTTTGATCCTTGGCAAGATAGTGTGTGTGTGTGTGTGTGTGTTATAGTGAGCATGGGCTGATGCTACCCTCAAAGATACATTCCTGTCAGCCCTGTTGTAAAAAAAAATAGGGCCCTGACACACAAATCTCGTGAAGACTTGGTGCTGTAGTTTAGTCTTGTCAGATGTTCCCTCTTGGCATCAATAGAAGCATTTGTATCTTTGACTCTGGTCCATCAGTTGTGCTGCTGTTTCCCATATTGAGCTGCTCTATCTCAAGTGTTTGCATTAATTCACCTTCAGTGACGTGTTCTCATTGCTCATCCTCCTAAACTTTATCATTTGACAAGCTATGATAATTATAATGAGTGGATCAGTTTCAAACTGCATGTGACTATGACCCTGTGGCTGATAGTCCAACACTGTGTGCCAGATGGGCTACAAGATGCATCAACTAAACAAGGACACCTTGTTTCATCAATGACAACAAAGTATGTTCAAAGAGGTCCATTATTATCAGGAGGCAATCATTGTTATCACAAAATGTGAAGGCAACAGCTGGAATATGTTGGACAAGTCAAAGGAGGAAAGGGAACATGAAGAAAAGATACAAGACACTATCATGATAGGAATTGATCAACTGAGGTCATCCAGGCAAGTGGTTGGTCACCCGACAGTCACACATGCAAGCCGCTCATCTCAACCAGAATCCCATCATTTTACACACACCTTCATTTTTATATGAAATTTTATTACACCACTTTTGATATGGGATTATATTATATACATTTGATTTCTGTCATTTTGTTATCAGTTGGAATCTTTGTCATTTTGATGTTTAATTTTACTAGAAACTCATTGCTACCAGAATTTGATAGAAGCCACATTTGTGTAACCTTTTTTTATGAATTGTTCATGTATTGTTGTTCTATGTTACTGATAGCAGCACCTGTTAGCTGTCTCCCATAGACTGGAGGAGAGCTTGACTAGTGGCTTCACTTTGTTCTTTCCCATCAAAGGTGAATTCCCCATCAAGGTGAATACTTCTTTAAATTCTTATGATGATGAAATGCTAATCTAATTCCATGGGGGTCAGTTGGTGTGGCTGGTTCTTGCTTTGGCAGGTCCTGCTAGAAAAGCTGGAGTATTGTTCACTCTAATGTTGCTGCAGCGCTGAGAGACCATCACTATGGCAGACCTTTCCTCAATATCCCCCAGACCCTCCTTTGTGGTACAGACTGCTACCTGTGTGCAGGTACTGATCCTGCTTGTGCTGCAGTAAGAACCCTAACCTCTGTACATTGTTTACCATTTTGGTGAGTGCTTGCTCTGGTTGTTTCCCAAGAAACTCGTGAAGTTTGTTTGTGCATGCCTGATTCAACATTTTTGCTACAGTAATATTTGCATTCAAAGAAGTGTTATGGAATTCTATGTATTGACACAATATGCAAGTGATGTTAGCATTTGGTTTTATACTTACATGCGTGTATGCTTATTTATTATGTTTTCATCTTGATGTCACATTCAATTATGTTGCTATTATTGTTATTATTTATCTTTTGGATTTAATGTCACATTGTGTGTGTGTGCGTGCACGCGTGTGTGTGCGTGCGTGCGTGTGTGTGTGTGTGTACACTAGACTGGTGCCATGCACACACACACAGAGATACTGTGGAGGACTTCTTGCTTCCCACCATTCTCTTTGTGCTGCAGTGTTTGTGATTACAAGAAATCCTGACTGCTGCTTGACATAGTGCCAGAGTGAAACTGCTATCTATCTCTCTCCACATGTATATTGTCTGGTTAATCAATGATACATCAATGCTTCAGCAGTCAGCTTTTGCTGTACATTTAGACCAGCACAGGTTATGACCAAGACTCTGTGTTTGAGGTTCCTTATAGTTTGTCATGCAGGGTTGCTTTTGAGAGTCATATTTGTGTTCCTTCTGTGGTTTCTATATAATGTTGCTCTCCCCAGATCTCTTGGATAGTGAGATCAAATGTCTAGCCTTCTCAGATAATGGCAATAAACAGGAAGTTCCACATGTACTCACCCATGTTAAAGATCCCTTGACAGTTACAATAAACAGGAAGTTCCACGTGTACTCACCCATGTTAAAGATCCCTTGACAGTTACAATAAACAGGAAGTTCCACGTGTACTCACCCATGTTAAAGATCCCTTGACAGTTACAATAAACAGGAAGTTCCACGTGTACTCACCCATGTTAAAGATCCCTTGACAGTTACAATAAACAGGAAGTTCCACATGTACTCACCCATGTTAAATATGGCCCTGCTGTCCTCACAAAATTGTCAGCAACAAACAGTCTACCCAGTTTCTGTGCTGCAAAGTTTGTGCTCATGGGCCAGGATTCTCCTTGCATTTTCTCAAGGGGGAAATCGGAGCACCTATGGACATATCTGGTGTGCAGTGATGTTGATCCTGACAAAACAAACAATATTTGTGTATTTAGATTGATATAGTACTGTAGGCTATGCAGTCCACTCATTGCAGTCTCAATGAGTTATTTGATGTAGGTGTGCACTGAAGCCACAGTTGTAACCCTAAATACCTTGCTCTACCACACTTCACTTCCAACATTACCACATTCTACACTTACTCTTTGTAGTCATCACAATTCTGCCTGCTACAGTCTATTGGTTTGTTTCATATTTATTCTTTTGCTGCATTCAACTCACAATTACTCCTCACTTTCCTCCCTGTATCCTAAGTGAGCATGGTTGTTATGTTGTCACTTCAGTTAGCCATCATTCTGTGTGCAACAGTCCAGCTGGACTAACGCATTTGACTTCAGCAAGGAATGTTTGGGTACCTGGTTGTCTACCATCTTCAGTGTCTGCTTCCTTGCCAGACTAGTTAGTCTGTAACATCTACCATCTTCGGTGTCTGCTTCCTTGCCAGACTAGTTAGTCTGTGACATCTACCATCTTCGGTGTCTGCTTCCTTGCCAGACTAGTTAGTCTGTGACATCTACCATCTTCAGTGTCTGCTTCCTTGCCAGACTAGTTAGTCTGTGACATCTACCATCTTCGGTGTCTGCTTCCTTGCCAGACTAGTTAGTCTGTGACACCTACCATCTTCGGTGTTTGCTTCCTTGCCAGACTAGTTAGTCTGTGACATCTACCATCTTCAGTGTCTGCTTCCTTGCCAGACTAGTTAGTCTGTGACATCTCCATGATGTACATTCTAAAGCACTGTTAAGTTTCCATCTACACTCACACACTGGTAGAGAGCAGATTATTTAGAAGGGAGTCCTCGACCGCTTGATTCCATCTACACTCACACACTGGTAGAGAACAGATTATTTAGAAGGGAGTCCTCGACCGCTTGATTCCATCTACACTCACACACTGGTAGAGAGCAGATTATTTAGAAGGGAGACCTCGACCGCTTGATTCCATCTACACACACTGGTAGAGAGCAGATTATTTAGAAGGGAGTCCTCGACTGCTTGATTCAATCTACACTCACACACTGGTAGAGAACAGATTATTTAGAAGGGAGTCCTCGACCACTTGATTCCATCTACACTCACACACTGGTAGGGAGCAGATTATTTAGAAGGGAGTCCTCGACCGCTTGATTCCATCTACACACACTGGTAGAGAGCAGATTAATTAGAAGGGAGTCCTCGACTGCTTGATTCTATCTACACTCACACACTGGTAGAGAACAGATTATTTAGAAGGGAGTCCTCGACTGCTTGATCTACACTCACACACTGGTAGAGAGCAGATTATTTAGAAGGGAGTCCTTGACCGCTTGATTCCATCTACACACACACACTGGTAGAGAGCAGATTATTTAGAAGGGAGTCCTTGATCGCTTGATTCCCTCCACACACACACACTGGTAGAGAGCAGATTATTTAGAAGGGAGTCCTTGACCGATTGATTCCATCTACACACACTGGTAGAGATCAGATTATTTAGAAGGGAGTCCTTGACCGCTTGATTCCATCTACACACACACACTGGTAGAGAGCAGATTATTTAGAAGGGAGTCCTTGACCGCTTGATTCCATCTACACACACACACACACACACACTGGTAGAGAGCAGATTATTTAGAAGGGAGTCCTTGACCGATTGATTCCATCTACACACACTGGTAGAGAGCAGATTATTTAGAAGGGAGTCCTCGACTGCTTGATTCAATCTACACACACACACACACTGGTAGAGAGCAGATTATTTAGAAGGGAGTCCTTGACCGCTTGATTCCATCTACACACACACACTGGTAGAGAGCAGATTATTTAGAAGGGAGTCCTCGACCGCTTGATTCCATCTACACACACACACACACTGGTAGAGAGCAGATTATTTAGAAGGGAGTCCTTGACCGCTTGATTCCATCTACACACACACACACACACACACTGGTAGAGAGCAGATTATTTAGAAGGGAGTCCTTGATCGCTTGATTCCCTCTACACACACACACTGGTAGAGAGCAGATTATTTAGAAGGGAGTCCTTGACCGATTGATTCCATCTACACACACTGGTAGAGAGCAGATTATTTAGAAGGGAGTCCTTGACCGCTTGATTCCATCTACACACACACACTGGTAGAGAGCAGATTATTTAGAAGGGAGTCCTTGACCGCTTGATTCCATCTACACACACACACACACACACTGGTAGAGAGCAGATTATTTAGAAGGGAGTCCTTGACCGATTGATTCCATCTACACACACTGGTAGAGAGCAGATTATTTAGAAGGGAGTCCTCGACTGCTTGATTCAATCTACACACACACACACACTGGTAGAGAGCAGATTATTTAGAAGGGAGTCCTTGACCGCTTGATTCCATCTACACACACACACACACTGGTAGAGAGCAGATTATTTAGAAGGGAGTCCTCGACTGCTTGATTCCCTCTACACACACACACACACACTAATTGAATATTGTATCTTGTGATACTAATTGAATATTGTATTGTAAAGGATAACTTTATGTGCATGGAATTTAATTGATGGGATTAAAACAAATAAATCTGATGTATGGAGTGAACAGCTGACATTGAATGTACACAGCAAAGTTAAGTTGTTAGTTTCTAACTATTCGGAATGTACAAATGTTTATTGCTATGTTGACTTGAACTCATGTTTTGTGTTTAAATGTCACTTGTTTGACCATAACATAACAAGCCAGTCATTGAATGACATTTTGAGGGCACTTTACACAAGTCCATCTTTATGTGTTTCATGTTTGTGGTTTCTGTGTGTGCATAAAATGATGTCTATTTCTGTACTGGAGTATTTTTTTTAATGTGAATAAATCTAGATAGTTACAATGGTGGCCGGCTTATATATCGTCTGTGGATGTTTATGCTGTTGGAAGTAGATCCTACAAGTTGTTAAACTGTGGTTGTACTGTCTTAGTAATTGTGCTCCATTTAAACTGATGGTACTGTCATAGTAAATATCTATACTCATCAGATCACATGTCCTTTGCAGAATGTTGCATTCAATGCAGTCCATCTGAAAGAATCTATCTCTAGCCAGATCTCCCACAGAATGTTGCATTCACCACAGTCCATCTGAAAGAATCTATCTCTAGCCAGATCTACCACAGAATGTTGCATTCACCACAGTCCATCTGAAAGAATCTATCTCTAGCCAGATCTCCCACTTCTTCTGTTATGTTCAAGTTCTCTTTGATGTCTTGAAACCTTCTTGGTCTGCTCCTGAAGCATCGCCCAGGAACAATCGTTCGCTACACCTTGAATTATATAATTCATGCTGCACATTTTAAACCATAAACTTAATTTATTCTCACTTCCTTGAGCACACTCACCTAATCTATTCACCATCATACCTTCCATTATTTTACTTTCCAGCCCGTCTTTTGACGTTACCAAAGTATTTTAATATCTCTTTATTGCTCTTTTTCATTATCCAAGGTATCTTAAGAATTTTTCTGTAGCATTTTCTTTCAAATGAATCAGTTTTCTTCCTTGCTGTTTGTAAGAATGTCATTTGAGTCTATACTTCAGACTTCCATATTAGTAGCATTCATAGTTTTCCACTGGAGCTTAGTTTTGAATATTGTTAGTGCATTCTGAGGATCTAGATGTTCCTATCAAATTCTGAAAATTGATTACAAGTCACATTTGTATGTGATTAGTAGTTTTACTTTGCCCCTCATATTGTAAGTGATTGGTAGTTTTACTGCTACACCTCATATTGTAAGAGATTAGTAGTTTTACTACTGCTTCTCATCTTGTAAGAGATTAGTAGTTTTACTGCTGCACCTCATCTTGTGAGACATTAGTAGTTTTACTGCTGCACCTCTTGTAAGGGATTAGTAGTTTTACTGCTGCACCTCTTGTAAGGGATTAGTAGTTTTACTGCTGCACCTCATATTGTAAGGGATTAGTAGTTTTACTGCTGCACCTCTTGTAAGGGATTAGTAGTTTTACAGCTGTACCTCTTGTAAGGGATTAGTAGTTTTACTGCTGTACCTTATATTGTAAGGGATTGGTAGTTTTACTGCTGCACCTCATCTTGTAAGGGATTGGTAGTTTTACTGTTGCACCTTATCTTGTAAGAGATTAGTAGTTTTACTGCTGCACCTCATCTTGTAAAAGATTAGTAGTTTTACTGCTGCACCTCATCTTGTAAGGGATTGGTAGTTTTACTGTTGCACCTTATCTTGTAAGGGATTGGTAGTTTTACTGCTGCACCTCATCTTGTAAGGGATTGGTATTTTTACTACTGCTTCTCATCTTGTAAGAGATTAGTAGTTTTACTGCTGCACCTCATCTTGTGAGACATTAGTAGTTTTACTGCTGCACCTCTTGTAAGAGATTAGTAGTTTTACTGCTACACCTCATCCTGTAAGAGATTAGTAGTTTTACTGCTACACCTCATCTTGTAAGAGATTAGTAGTTTTACTGCTGCACCTCGTCTTGTGAGACATTAGTAGTTTTACTGCTGGTGAGAGATTAGTAGTTTTACTGCTGCACCTTATCTTGTGAGACATTAGTAAGTTTTACTGCTGCACCTCATCTTGTGAGACATTAGTAGTTTTACTGTTGCACCTCATCTTGTGAGACATTAGTAGTTTTACTGCTGGTGAGACATTAGTAAGTTTTACTGCTGCACCTCATCTTGTGAGAGATTAGTAGTTTTACTGCTGCACCTCATCTTGTGAGAGATTAGTAGTTTTACTGCTGCACCTCATCTTGTGAGAGATTAGTAAGTTTTACTGCTGCACCTCATCTTGTGAGAGATTAGTAGTTTTACTGCTGCACCTCATCTTGTGAGAGATTAGTAGTTTTACTGCTGCACCTCATCTTGTGAGAGATTAGTAGTTTTACTGCTGCACCTCATCTTGTGAGAGATTAGTAGTTTTACTGCTGCACCTCATCTTGTGAGAGATTAGTAGTTTTACTGCTGCACCTCATCTTGTGAGAGATTAGTAGTTTTACTGCTGCACCTCATCTTGTGAGAGATTAGTAGTTTTACTGCTGCACCTCATCTTGTGAGAGATTAGTAGTTTTACTGTTGCACCTCATC
The DNA here is from genome assembly GCA_032433765.1 of Megaustenia siamemsis. Taxonomy (NCBI): domain Eukaryota; kingdom Metazoa; phylum Mollusca; class Gastropoda; order Stylommatophora; family Ariophantidae; genus Megaustenia; species Megaustenia siamemsis. The sequence goes on along the minus strand of JAVIAB010000106.1, from coordinate 77,033,896 downwards.
TTGTGAGAGATTAGTAGTTTTACTGCTGGTGAGACATTAGTAAGTTTTACTGCTGCACCTCATCTTGTGAGACATTAGTAGTTTTACTGCTGGTGAGACATTAGTAAGTTTTACTGCTGCACCTCATCTTGTGAGAGATTAGTAGTTTTACTGCTGCTCCTCATCTTGTGAGACATTAGTAAGTTTTACTGCTGCACCTCATCTTGTGAGAGATTAGTAGTTTTACTGCTGGTGAGAGATTAGTAGTTTTACTGCTGCTCCTCTTGTAATGCAGCTGTTTTCTAAAGTGTAGAATTGATTAACGTTGGGGAGGTCAGCAACTTTGGTTCATTCACTGCCATTTTCACCACACACTTGTAACTTCTTGTTTTGTTGTTACTGCTGCTGTTCAGGACTAGGAAGATAGTTATTTCTTTGACCCTCCAATTTGTGTGAAAACTTTGCCATACTTATGATTACATGACGCTGGTCACTGACATCATTTATATTTTAATCACAATATTTTGGTATCATTCCCTGTTTTATAGAAGTGCATTCAGTACAGGGTCTCTACGTGTGAGTTGTTGCACTTGTCATGGCAGGCAGACATGGAGTGTCAGTATAGTCTGGCATACAGTGTTGTGCTTTGAAGGTTTTCAATGTTCAGAGAAGATCAGAGCACCTATGTATGTGTCAAGACTGCAGTGATGATGATCATAACATAATATAGCCTGGTATACAGCAGTACACCATCATGAGTCTGATGTTTTGAACGTGAAAGGAATCTTTGGCTTTATCTCATAAAACTTTCCATTGGTTGTATTTAGTTGTCACCAAACCTTCTGTTAGTGTATCTCATAAAACTTTCCATTGGTTGTATTTGGTTGTCACCAAACCTTCTGTTAGTGTATCTCATAAAACTTTCCATTGGTTGTATTTGGTTGTCACCAAACCTTCTGTTAGTGTATCTCATAAAACTTTCCATTGGTTGTCACCAAACCTTCTGTTAGTGTATCTCATAAAACTTTCCATTGGTTGTATTTGGTTGTCACCAAACCTTCTGTTAGTGAATCTCATAAAACTTTCCATTGGTTGTATTTGGTTGTCACCAAACCTTCTGTTAGTGTATCTCATAAAACTTTCCATTGGTTGTCACCAAACCTTCTGTTAGTGTATCTCATAAAACTTTCTATTGGTTGTATTTAGTTGTCACCAAACCTTCTGTTAGTGTATCTCATAAAACTTTCCATTGGTTGTCACCAAACCTTCTGTTAGTGTATCTCATAAAACTTTCCATTGGTTGTATTTGGTTGTCACCAAACCTTCTGTTGGTTGATGTTATAAAACTTTCCATTGGTTGATGACATAAAACTTTCCATTGGTTAATTTGAGTTGAACACCAATGGCAGCAGTGTGTGTGTAGCCACTCCACACTGCTTCTTTTGATGTGAGCATTGTTAAGTTGATTAGATTGTCAAGAAACGGGGTTCATTAATCAGGATATATCAGACATGAGGATCACTGTTCTCAAGACACAGAACATAACTGAAACACTCCATTTTGTGAACACTGAAAAGCAAAAGGTTTAAGAAGGAATAGTCAACAATATAGAGAAAGTAAGTAAGTAAAGGTTGTCAAATATAGAGAAAGAAAGTAAGTAGAGGTAGTCAACAATATAGAGAAAGTAAGTAAGTAAAGGTTGTCAAATATAGAGAAAGAAAGTAAGTAGAGGTAGTCAACAATATAGAGCAAGAAAGTAAGTAGAGGTAGTCAACAACATAGAGCAAGAAAGTAGAGGTAGTCAACAATATAGAGCAAGAAAGTAGAGGTAGTCAACAATATAGAGCAAGAAAATAAGTAGAGGTAGTTAACAATAGAGAGCAAGTAAGTAGAGGTAGTCAACAATATAGAGCAAGAAAGTAAGGGTAGTCAACAATATAGAGCAAGAAAGTAGAGGTAGTCAACAATAGAGAGAAAAAAGTAAATAGAGGTAGTCAACAATAGAGAGAAAAAAAGTAAGTAGAGGTAGTCAACAATAGAGAGAAATAAAGTAAGTAGAGGTAGTTAACTATAGAGAGAAATAAAGTAAGTAGAGGTAGTCAACTATAGAGATAAATAAAGTAAGTAGAGGTAGTCAACTATAGAGATAAATAAAGTAAGTAGAGGTAGTCAACTATAGAGAGAAATAAAGTAAGTAGAGGTAGTCAACTATAGAGATAAATAAAGTAAGTAGAGGTAGTTAACTATAGAGAGAAATAAAGTAAGTAGAGGTAGTTAACTATAGAGAGAAATAAAGTAAGTAGAGGTAGTTAACTATAGAGAGAAATAAAGTAAGTAGAGGTAGTTAACTATAGAGAGAAATAAAGTAAGTAGAGGTAGTCAACTATAGAGATAAATAAAGTAAGTAGAGGTAGTCAACTATAGAGATAAAGAAAGTAAGTAGAGGTAGTTAACAATAGAGAGCAAGAAAGTAAGGGAAGTCAACAATATAGAGAAAGAAAGTAAGTAGAGGTAGTCAACAATATAGAGCAAGAAAGTAGAGGTAGTTAACAATAGAGAGAAAGAAAGTAAGTAGAGGTAGTCAACTATAGAGAGACAGAAAGTAAGTAGAGGTAGTCAACTATAGAGATAAAGAAAGTAAGTAGAGGTAGTTTACAATAGAGAGCAAGAAAGTAAGGGAAGTCAACAATATAGAGAAATAATGTAAGTAGAGGTAGTTAACTATAGAGAGAAATAAAGTAAGTAGAGGTAGTCAACTATAGAGAGAAATAAAGTAAGTAGAGGTAGTTAACAATAGAGAGAAATAAAGTAAGTAGAGGTAGTCAACTATAGAGATAAATAAAGTAAGTAGAGGTAGTCAACTATAGAGAGCAAGAAAGTAAGGGAAGTCAACAATATAGAGAAAGAAAGTAAGTAGAGGTAGTCAACAATATAGAGCAAGAAAGTAGAGGTAGTTAACAATAGAGAGAAAGAAAGTAAGTAGAGGTAGTCAACAATATAGAGCAAGAAAGTAGGGGTAGTTAACAATATAGAGAAAGTAAGTAAGTAGAGATAGTCAACAGTAGAGAGAGAGAAAGTAAGTAGATGTAGTTAACAACAGAGAGAAAGTAAGTAAGTAGAGATAGTTAACAATAGAGAGAAAGAAAGTAAGTAGATGTAGTTAACAATAGAGAGAAAGAAAGTAAGTAGAGATAGTTAACAATAGAGAGAAAGTAAGTAAGTAGAGATAGTTAACAATAGAGAGAAAGAAAGTAAGTAGAGGTATTCAACAATAGAGAGAAAGAAAGTAAGTAGAGGTAGTCAACAATAGAGAACAAAAAAGTAGAGGTAGTCAACAATATAGTGGAAGAAAGTAAATAGAGGTAGTCAACAGTATAGTGGAAGAAAGTAAATAGAGGTAGTCATCAATATAGTGGAAGAAAGTAAATAGAGGTAGTCAACAATAGAGAACAAGAAAGTAGAGGTAGTCAACAATATAGTGGAAGAAAGTAAATAGAGGTAGTCAACAATATAGTGGAAGAAAGTAAGTAGAGGTAGTCAACAATATAGTGGAAGAAAGTAAATAGAGGTAGTCAACAATATAGTGGAAGAAAGTAAATAGAGGTAGTCAACAATATAGTGGAAGAAAGTAAATAGAGGTAGTCAACAATATAGTGGAAGAAAGTAAATAGAGGTAGTCATCAATATAGTGGAAGAAAGTAAGTAGAGGTAGTCAAAAATATAGTGGAAGAAAGTAAATAGAGGTAGTCATCAATATAGTGGAAGAAAGTAAGTAGAGGTAGTCAACAATATAGTGGAAGAAAGTAAATAGAGGTAGTCAACAATATAGTGGAAGAAAGTAAGTAGAGGTAGTCAACAATATAGTGGAAGAAAGTAAGTAGAGGTAGTCAACAATATATTGGAAGAAAGTAAGTAGAGGTAGTCAACAATATAGTGGAAGAAAGTAAGTAGAGGTAGTCAACAATATAGTGGAAGAAAGTAAGTAGAGGCAGTCATCAATATAGTGGAAGAAAGTAAGTAGAGGTAGTCAACAATGTAGTGGAAGAAAGTAAGTAGAGGTAGTCAACAATGTAGTGGAAGAAAGTAAGTAGCGGTAGTCAACAATATAATGGAAGAAAGTAAATAGAGGCAGTCATCAATATAGTGGAAGAAAGTAAGTAGAGGTAGTTATCAATATAGTGGAAGAAAGTAAGTAGAGGTAGTCATCAATATAGAGCAAGAAAGTAAGTAGAGATAGACAACAATATAGAGTAAGAAAGTAAGTAGAGGTAGTCAACAATATAGAGCAAGAAAGTAAGTAGAGGTAGTTAACAATATAGAGCAAGAAAGTAAGTAGAGGTAGTTAACAATATAGAGCAACAAAGTATAGTTAGTAAACAATATAGAGCAAGAAAGTAGAGGTAGTCAACAATATAGAGCAAGAAAGTAGAGGTAATTAACAATATAGAGCAAGAAAGTAGAGGTAGTCAACAATATAGAGCAAGAAAGTAAGTAGAGGTAGTTAACAATATAGAGCAAGAAAGTAGAGGTAGTTAACAATAGAGAGAAAGAAAGTAGAGGTAGTCAACAATATAGAGCAAGAAAGTAAGTAGAGGTAGTTAACAATATAGATCAAGAAAGTAGAGGTAGTTAACAATATAGAGCAAGAAAGTAAGTAGAGGTTGTCAACAACATAGAGCAAGAAAGTAGAGGTAGTCAACAATAGAGAGAAAAAAGTAAGTAGAGGTAGTCAACAATAGAGAGAAAGAAAGTAAGTAGAGGTAGTCGACTATAGAGAGAAAGAAAGTAAGTAGAGGTAGTTAACAATAGAGAGCAAGAAAGTAAGGGAAGTCAACAATATAGAGAAAGAAAGTAAGTAGAGATAGTTAACAATATAGAGCAAGAAAGTAGAGGTAGTAAACAATATAGAGCAAGAAAGTAAGTAGAGGTAGTCAACAATATAGAGCAAGAAAGTAAGGGTAGTCAACAATATAGAGCAAGAAAGTAGCGGTAGTCAACAATAGAGAGAAAAAAAGTAAGTAGAGGTAGTCAACAATAGAGAGAAAGAAAGTAAGTAGAGGTAGTCGACTATAGAGAGAAAGAAAGTAAGTAGAGGTAGTTAACAATAGAGAGCAAGAAAGTAAGGGAAGTCAACAATATAGAGAAAGAAAGTAAGTAGAGGTAGTCGACTATAGAGAGAAAGAAAGTAAGTAGAGATAGTTAACAATATAGAGCAAGAAAGTAAGTAGAGGTAGTTAACAATATAGAGCAAGAAAGTAAGTAGAGGTAGTCAACAATATAGAGCAAGAAAGTAGAGGTAGTTAACAATAGAGAGAAAGAAAGTAAGTAGAGGTAGTTAACAATATAGAGCAAGAAAATAGGGGTAGTTAACAATAGAGAGAAAGAAAGTAAGTAGAGGTAGTTAACAATATAGAGCAAACAAGTTTGGGTAGTTAACAATAGCGAGAAAGAAAGTAAGTAGAGGTAGTTAACAATATAGAGCAAGAAAGTAGAGGTAGTTAACAATATAGAGAAAGTAAGTAAGTAGAGATAGTCAACAGTAGAGAGAGAGAAAGTAAGTAGAGGTAGTTAACAATAGAGAGAGAGAAAGTAAGTAGAGATAGTTAACAATAGAGAGAAAGAAAGTAAGTAGATGTAGTTAACAATAGAGAGAAAGTAAGTAGAGATAGTTAACAATAGAGAGAAAGAAAGTAAGTAGATGTAGTTAACAATAGAGAGAAAGAAAGTAAGTAGAGGTAGTTAACAATAGAGAGAAAGTAAGTAAGTAGAGATAGTTAACAATAGAGAGAAAGTAAGTACGTAGAGATAGTTAACAATAGAGAGAAAGAAAGTAAGTAGATGTAGTTAACAATAGAGAGATAAAGTAGAGGTAGTCAACAATATTGAGTAAGCAAGTAGAGGTAGTCAACAATAGAGAACAAGAAAGTAGAGGTAGTCAACAATATAGTGGAAGAAAGTAAATAGAGGTAGTCAACAATATAGTGGAAGAAAGTAAGTAGAGGTAGTCAACAATATAGTGGAAGAAAGTAAATAGAGGTAGTCAACAATATAGTGGAAGAAAGTAAGTAGAGGCAGTCAACAATATAGTGGAAGAAAGTAAGAGGTAGTCAACAATATAGTGGAAGAAAGTAAGTAGAGGCAGTCATCAATATAGTGGAAGAAAGTAAGTAGAGGTAGTCATCAATATAGTGGAAGAAAGTAAGTGGAGGTAGTCAACAATATAGTGGAAGAAAGTAAGTAGAGGTAGTCATCAATATAGTGGAAGAAAGTAAGTAGAGGCAGTCAACAATATAGTGGAAGAAAGTAAATAGAGGTAGTCATCAATATAGTGGAAGAAAGTAAATAGAGGTAGTCATCAATATAGTGGAAGAAAGTAAATAGAGGTAGTCATCAATATAGTGGAAGAAAGTAAATAGAGGTAGTCAACAATATAGTGGAAGAAAGTAAGTAGAGGTAGTCATCAATATAGTGGAAGAAAGTAAATAGAGGTAGTCAACAATATAGTGGAAGAAAGTAAGTAGAGGCAGTCAACAATATAGTGGAAGAAAGTAAGTAGAGGTAGTCATCAATATAGTGGAAGAAAGTAAATAGAGGTAGTCAACAATATAGTGGAAGAAAGTAAGTAGAGGCAGTCAACAATATAGTGGAAGAAAGTAAGTGGAGGTAGTCATCAATATAGTGGAAGAAAGTAAGTAGAGGCAGTCAACAATATAGTGGAAGAAAGTAAATAGAGGTAGTCATCAATATAGTGGAAGAAAGTAAATAGAGGTAGTCATCAATATAGTGGAAGAAAGTAAATAGAGGTAGTCATCAATATAGTGGAAGAAAGTAAATAGAGGCAGTCAACAATATAGTGGAAGAAAGTAAGTAGAGGTAGTCAACAATATAGTGGAAGAAAGTAAGTAGAGGCAGTCAACAATATAGTGGAAGAAAGTAAGTAGAGGCAGTCAACAATATAGTGGAAGAAAGTAAGTAGAGGTAGTCATCAATATAGTGGAAGAAAGTAAGTAGAGGCAGTCAACAATATAGTGGAAGAAAGTAAGTAGAGGTAGTCATCAATATGGTGGAAGAAAGTAAGTAGAGGCAGTCAACAATATAGTGGAAGAAAGTAAATAGAGGTAGTCATCAATATAGTGGAAGAAAGTAAGTAGAGGTAGTCAACAATATAGTGGGAGAAAGTAAGTAGAGGTAGTCATCAATATAGTGGAAGAAAGTAAGTAGAGGTAGTCAACAATATAGTGGAAGGAAGTAAATAGAGGCAGTCATCAATATAGTGGAAGAAAGTAAGTAGAGGTAGTCATCAATATAGTGGAAGAAAGTCCAATAGAATCAAATATGTCAACAATTGAGTAGAAATACAGTATAATGTTTCAGAAAGCAAAGTGATGCCTTATTTAGTGGTATCCTGAACAGTGTGGTCTCTTCCCAATTCACAATATGTACAATCAGTTATGGTATTAACACATTAACATGCTGCTGTAACATTCAGTTACAGTGTTACAACATTAACACGCTATACAACAATCAGTTATGGTGTTACAACATTAACACGCGGTACAACAATCGGTTATGGTGTTACAACATTAACACGCGGTACAACAATCGGTTATAGTGTTACAACATTAACACGCGGTACAACAATCGGTTATGGTGTTACAACATTAACACGCGGTACAACAAGCAGTTATAGTGTTACAACATTAACACGCGGTACAACAATAAGTTATAGTGTTACAACATTAACACGCGGTACAACAATCAGTTATAGTGTTACAACATTAACACTCGGTACAACAAGCAGTTATAGTGTTACAACATTAACACGCGGTACAACAATCAGTTATAGTGTTACAACATTAACACGCGGTACAACAATCAGTTATGGTGTTACACATTAACACGCTGCTGCAACAATCAGTTATAGTGTTACAACAATAACACGCTGCTACAACAATCAGTTATGGTGTTACACATTAACACGCGGTACAACAATCAGCTATAGTGTTACAACATTAACATGCGGTACAGCAATTAGTTATAGTGTTACAACATTAACACGCGGTACAACAAGCAGTTATAGTGTTACACTTTAACACGCGGTACAACAAGCAGTTATAGTGTTACAACATTAACACGCGGTACAACAATCAGTTAAGGTGTTACAACATTAAAACGCGGTACAACAAGCAGTTATAGTGTTACAACATTAACACGCGGTACAACAAGCAGATATAGTGTTACAACATTAACACGCTGCTACAACAAGCAGTTATAGTGTTACAACATTAACACGCTGCTGCAACAAGCAGTTATGATGTTACAACATTAACACGCGGTACAACAAGCAGTTATAGTGTTACAATGTTTAACACGCGGTACAACAATCAGTTATAGTGTTACAACAATAACACGCTGCTACAACAAGCAGTTATAGTGTTACAACATTAACACGCTGCTACAACAAGCAGTTATAGTGTTACAACATTAACACGCTGCTACAACAAGCAGTTATAGCGTTACAACAATAACACGCGGTACAACAAGCAGTTATAGTGTTACAATGTTTAACACGCGGTACAACAATCAGTTATAATGTTACAACATTAACACGCGGTACAACAATCAGTTTTAGTGTTACAACATTAACACGCTGCTGCAACAATCAGTTAAGGTGTTACAACATTAACACGCTGCTAGAACAGACCCAATAGAATGGACCAGTTATGGCTGTCTGGTTCCCTCTGAAAGCGCCTCGACACGTCTGCTCAACAAGTGGCGATCAGCAAATGGCGTAGTTAAATGAAAGGAATTCTCTCTGTCTCTAAGATGCTTCAAAATTTACATCATCTCCTGGCCAAACCATTGCCTTTCACAAGACCGCCCATTATGGCGCGATAGCAAGCCACCTCGTCCGGTAGGGAGCGCCGTCTACTACAGGCGACACCCGATCATCATCAAGCTACTGTATGCAAGATAAAAAATAAAGAGAGACTAGCAATAGGAACTTGGAACATTAGATCAGCATTCCAGGTTTAGCAAACTAGAAAATATCAGCCAAGAAATGAATAGAATGAAATTGAACATCTTGGGACTATGTGAAATGAGATGGAAAGGAGCAGGATTATTACAACGCGACAGCGGAAATGTAATTTACTCTGGGGGAACCACACACGAAAGAGGAGTAGGCATCATGTTAGATAGAGAAAGAAGCAAAACAGTGAAAGGATTTTGGTCAGTATCGATAGAATTCTGCTAGTAAAATTGAGACCAATGGATATCAACATAATTCAAGCTTACGCATCAACAAGTAATAGCGAAGAAGAAGACTTTGACACTTTTTACAACGAGCTAAAGATGACTATGTAACAGTGTAAATCCCAAGAAATAACTATTATATTAGGGGGCAAAGGTAGGAACAGCCAAAGTGAAAACTGTGACTGGGGACATGACCTTGGAGAAATGAATGATAGAGGGGATAGATTGATAGATTGGGCAAGGACACATGAAATGATTATAGGTAACACCTGGTTCAAACAACACCCTAGGCGACTATGGACATGGCAAAGCCCAGACAAAAAGTACACAATCAAATTGATTTTATACTGGTACAGAGAAGGTTCAGGAATGGGCTAACATCGGTTAAAACAAGGCCAGGAGCAGATTGCAATAGTAACCATGTACCAGTAGTTGGAAAGATAAGAATAAAACTACGGAAGGCACAGAAATCCCCAAGAAATATAAAATTAGAACTAGATTTGCTTATAGTAGATAAACAAATGAGTGATAAGTACAGTACGATAGTACAAAATATATATAATGTTATTGAGACAATCTCCCGTGTGTTACCGGGGCCTCATTATGAGGAAAGCAAAGAATAGTGACCTTCCAGGCATGTCGTAAGAGGCGACTAAGAAGATTGATCGATGGCTTGACAAGCTGTCATTGTAAAAAGTATTGTTATGGAAACATCCATAGATTTTAGAAGCAGTGATCTCTGCAATATGTGCCATTTTGGCACGCACGGTTTCTGTTTTTGAGATTGTGGTTCTGCCCTATGTGCAGTCTTCGGCTCGAAAGGACAATAGATAGATAGATAGATAGATAGATAGATAGATAGATAGATAGATAGATAGATAGATAGATAGATAGATAGATAGATAGATAGATAGATAGATAGATAGACAGATAGACAGATAGACAGATAGACAGATAGACAGATAGACAGATAGATAGATAGATAGATAGATAGATAGATAGATAGATAGATAGATAGATAGATAGATAGATAGATAGATAGATAGACAGATAGATTAGATAGACAGACAGACAGACAGACAGACAGACAGACAGACAGACAGACAGACAGACAGACAGACAGACAGATAGATAGATAGATAGATAGAGATAGAGAAAATACAGGGCATCGAGGAGCAGTGGGAAATGCTTAAACAATCGATTCAACAAATATTTTAAAAAGTAATAAAGTAAAAAAAAAGTAAAGTGTCCCGTCACGCCAAGTGGCGTATAGGGAATATGGTGTTGGTGACCATAAGTTTTACAGACCTTCGGCACATGATTTTTGGGGTAATGTGGTCGGTATTACACCCATGCCGTTTTACTTTCCCAGAAAAAAAAATCCGGTACCTATTAAAGGCTGGGTGAAACGGAAGCCGTCGGTTGGGATCGAACCCTACCTCTTGTCCTTTGTAGTCCAGTTCACTAACCACTGAGCCATCGCGGTTCCCAGAAGAAGTAATAGCAGGGACTAAAAGAATCAACAATAAAAGTGGATGCCAGAAGAAATATTACGACTAATGGACGAAAGAAGAAAACATAAGAAAGAAGAACGGACATACAAAATATTGCACACAGAGATCCAAAACAAATGCAGAGAAGCAAAGGAAGGATGGTTAAAACAGAAATGTGAAAAATGGAAAAACAACAAAAGAAAGACTCCAAATTTATGCACAATCAGTTAAATGAATTAAGAGGAAGAAAAGAAGTCAAAGTTTCAGAGTGTGTGAAATCATAGGAAGGAAACATAATAATGGGACAGGAGAAGACAATGGAAAGATGGACAGAATATATCAGTCAACTCTATGATGATGAAAGATCAGAGCTTAACAATTCAAATAAAGACACAGGACCACCAATAATGCAGAGTGAAGTGGAGGACGCAATTCAACACATGAAAAGAGGTAAAGCTCCAGGTCCCGACAATATAACAATCGAAGAGACTATGACTATATGTGTGCTTTATAGACTACACAAAAGCATTTGACAAAGTAAAGCATGTGGAAATAATCAATATGCTGGAGAAATTAAACATTGATGCATTTGACAAAGTAAAGCATGTGGAAATAATGAATATGCTGGAGAAATTAAACATTGATGGCAAGGATCTGCGAATCATAAAAAAAAACATGTACTGGCAACAAACAGGACAATTCTAATATATAAAACAAGAAGTTAGACAAGGCTGTGTTCTGTTGCCGGATTTGTTTTCACTTTACAACGAACATATTATGATATCAATAGTAGACAAACAAGGAATTAAAGTCAATGGTCACAACATAAATAATTTGCGATATGCGGATGGCACAGTCTTAATAGCAGAGACAGAGAATGAACTACAAGAAATGATAGACATAATAGTAAAAGAAAGCAACAAGAAAGGTCTCAGTCTGAATAGTAAGAAAACAGAAGTAATGGTTATATCGAAGAAACAATCATCGCCATCGTGCAGCATAAAAATAAACAAGACAAATCTGAAACAAGTGCAACGCGTCAAATACTTGGGCACAATAATAACATCAGATGGAAGATGCAACACAGAAATAAAATGTAGAATAGCTCAGGTCAAAATAGCATTTCAGAAAATGAAAAATATCTTATGCAACAAATCTATGTTGATAGAAGTGAGAACAAGAGTTCATCGGTGCTATATAGAACCAATTCTGACCTATGGTAGCGAATCATGGACAGTAGACAAACATATGATAAGACAATTAGAGGCCACAGAGACGGGATTTCTCAGAAGAATGTTGAAAGTTCCCTAGACAGCTAAAAAGACCATCGAGGAAATTCTCAAAGAGGCAAAGACAAAAAGGGAGCTCCTAAGAAACATCAGAAAGAAACAATCAACATTTTTCGGGCACATCATGAGAAGATGAAAGTTGGAATACTTGGTTACAACTGGAAAAATAAAATGAAAGAGATATCGCGGACGACAAAGAGAGAAAATACTGGATAGCTTGGTGTCTTGGAATGGAAAACAGTCAACAACAGAACTGATACGATGTACTGTGGATAGAAGATTGTGGAAGGACATGATCGCTTACGCCAACCGGTATGGCACATGATGATAATGAGCAGGCTGAAACTGTGACCACACCTGTAGAACTTGTAGCTTGTGTTCCCATGCCCACGAGCTGCTTGTTTCACCCCGTAGAACACAAGAACAACTTTCCCTTCTGGGATTAGAAGCCGCACTTTCCAAGTTTGGAGCCCGACAAGTTATCGATTCGATCAGCCGTTCTCCTCACAGCCAGAAGCAGCTGATATCACTAACAACGGAGAACATTCCTGAACTCTGAAATCCTGATTGTTACATCTCTCTGATTTTATTACTCATGTTCCTGGCTCGTTCTAGCAACACAGCGGTGTGTATGTTCCCGGAACACGACAACGATGGTACCTCTCAACGAGAACTTCAAACACAATGTTTGCCCGCCCGTTATTGACAGGTGTATCTCTGTGTCCAGGCCTGGATATTTTCGTTTTGTTTACTTTTCTCTTTCAAAATTCTGCCCTATCTCCTATCTTTATCGATCCAGACATCGAGTTTTGAAGAGCTCTCGACGATGCCTCAGATAATGGCGGGTTTAGCGAAGTGCTGCCATAGATGGCGGCTTGGGGATCCACGTGACTCGGGGAAGAGCTTACGGATATGGTGGCGGCGATATAGCGATCGAGCCCCGGCATTCTTCTTCCGCTTGCCGACGAAATGGGTTAATAGCTCTCGGCTTTCTGTTATTGGCTGTAATGGACATTTCCTGAGAGCCTTCTTAAAGTAATCTACCCATCGGAAATTGGTTATCGTCGATCACGTGAGACAGCTACAACTTGTTATTCGCTGTCACGGCGTTAGCTAAACTTTGATGGTGTACCCGCCTTTGAATTGTCTGCTGTAACAATCATTTACTGACAGACTTAATCATTGCCGTCAACAACAGACTGATAGCTTCAACCACAGACTGGTAGAGCCAACAACAGACTGGTAGATTCAACAACAGACTGATAGCTTCAACCACAGACTGGGTAGATCCAAAACATACTGGTAGATTCAACCACAGACTGGGTAGATCCAACAACATACTGGTAGATTCAAGAACAGGCAGGTAGATCCAACACCATACTGGTAGATTCAACAACAGATTGGTAGATTCAACAACAGACTGATAGCTTCAACCACAGACTGGGTAGATCCAAAACATAATGGTAGATTCAACCACAGACTGGGTAGATCCAACAACATTCTGGTAGATTCAACAACAGACAGGTAGATTCAACAACAGACAGGTAGCTTCAATAACAGACTGATAGCTTCAACAACAGACTGGTAGATTCAATAACAGACTGGTAACTTCAACCACAGACTGGTAGATCCAACAACAGACGGATAGCTTCAACAACAGACTGGTAGTTTCAACAACAGACTGGTAGATTCAACAACAGACTGGTAGATTCAACAACAGACAGGTAGCTTCAATAACAGACTGATAGCTTCAATAACAGACTGGTATAACAGACTGATAGCTTCAACAACAGACTGGTAGTTTCAACAACAGACTGGTAGATTCAACAACAGACATGTAGCTTCAATAACAGACTGATAGCTTCAATAACAGACTGGTATAACAGACTGATAGCTTCAATAACAGACTGGTAGTTTCAACAACAGACTGGTAGATTCAACAACAGACATGTTGCTTCAATAACAGACTTGTAGTTGAAATCACAGACTGTCTGTCTGTCTGTCTGTCTGTCTGTCTATCTAATCTAATCTAATCTAATCTAATCTAATCTAATCTAATCTAATCTAATCTAATCTAATCTAATCTAATCTAATCTAATCTATCTATCGAGCCTATGTTTGAAAACTTCCAGAGTTGTGGCACTAACTTTCAAAAGAAGTTCGAAAAATGCTTCAGCTTTTGAACACCGCGGGAGTAGTGAAGAAAGATCCCCTCAAAGGCACTCTGTTGTAGCCCCTGTGTCTCTTACATTACTCTTACAAGTTTTCACATTTGTTTTTATATTATTTGTATTTTATATCTTTCCTTTCTTGTGTATAGTTGCACCAGTGCAGTGGCCTAGCACTTCAGTGACCGTGGTAGTATCATGCCCCCCACCCCCCATGTTGGTTGGAAGTAGGTCGCCCAATCGGTCCTTAGTTGACCCAGTTGATATTTGGAGACAGACCTTGGGCAATACACGGCAGTGACGCATTGAACAGACACAGAGCTGGAGTCGTCAGTCGCTAGATCTGCAGGACACGGCAGTGACACATTGAATAAACACAAAACTGTAGTCGTCAGTCGCGGGACACGGCAGTGACACATTGAATAGACACAGAACTGTAGTCGTCAGTCGCTGGACGCTGCGGGACACGGCAGTGACACATTGAATAAACACAGAACTGGAGTCGTCAGTCGCTGGAAGCTGCAGGACATGGCAGTGACACATTGAATAAACACAAAACTGTAGTCGTCAGTCGCGGGACACGGCAGTGACACATTGAATAGACACAGAACTGTAGTCGTCAGTCGCTGGACGCTGCGGGACACGGCAGTGACACATTGAATAAACACAGAACTGGAGTCGTCAGTCGCTGGAAGCTGCAGGACATGGCAGTGACACATTTAATAGACACAAAACTGTAGTCGTCAGTCGCTGGACGCTGCGGGACACGGCAGTGACACATTTAATAGACACAGAACTGTAGTCATCAGTCGCTGACGCTGCGGGACACGGCAGTGACACATTGAATAAACACAGAACTGGAGTCGTCAGTCGCTGGAAGCTGCAGGACATGGCAGTGACACATTGAATAAACACAAAACTGTAGTCGTCAGTCGCTGGACGCTGCGGGAAACGGCAGTGACACATTGAATAAACACAGAACTGGAGTCGTCAGTCGCTGAAGCTGCAGGACATGGCAGTGACACATTGAATAGACACAAAACTGTAGTCGTCAGTCGCTGGACGCTGCGGGAAACGGCAGTGACACATTGAATAGACACAAAACTGTAGTCGTCAGTCGCTGGACGCTGCGGGACACGGCAGTGACACATTGAATAAACACAGAACTGGAGTCGTCAGTCGCTGGACGCTGCGGGACATGGCAGTGACACATTGAATAAACACAGAACTGGAGTCGTCAGTCGCTGGACGCTGCGGTACACGACAGTGACACATTGAATAAACACAGAACTGTAGTCGTCAGTCGCTGGACGCTGCGGGACACGACAGTGACACATTCAATAAACATAGAACTGTAGTCGTCAGTCGCTGGAAGCTGCAGGACACAATAGTGACACATTGAATAAACACAGAACTGGAGTCGTCAGTCGCTGGACGCTGCAGGACACGGCAATAACACATTGAATAAACACAGAACTGGAGTCGTCAGGCGCTGGACGCTGCGGGACACGGCAGTGACACATTGAATAGACACAAAACTGGAGTCGTCAGTCGCTGGACGCTGCGGGACATGCTGAGGAAGAGATTTGAGCGCCTATAGCCATGTTCGGAGTGTGACGATGATAACCCAGAAATAACTCAATAACATTGAATAGACAACAAACTTGCTGATAGCTTGTTCAGATCTTAGGAGGCTGGCTCGAACAGCGCCCCGTGAATGTATGAAACGTTGAAGGCTATATCAACACAGTTGACACTCCCATCAGTGTCACGAAATAGATGCTCTCCTCACCAATTCTTTACTGTCTATTCTGCTCATCAATCTGTATATGAATCCCCCATGTGTAGAGACACCCCCCCCCCAAATCAATATAGACACGCCCCCACCTGTATAGACATGACTCTCCCCCATCTGTATAGACATGACTCTCCCCCATCTGTATAGACATGACTCTCCCCCATCTGTATAGACATGACTCTCCCCCATCTGTATAGACATGACTCTCCCCCATCTGTATAGACATGACTCTCCCCCATCTGTATAGACATGACTCTCCCCATCTGTATAGACATGACTCTCCCCCATCTGTATAGACATGACTCTCCCCCATCTGTATAGACATGACTCTCCCCCATATGTATAGACATGGCTCTCCCCCATCTGTATAGACATGACTCTCCCCCATCTGTATAGACATGACTCTCCCCCATCTGTATAGACATGACACTCCCCCATCTGTATAGACATGGCTCTCCCCCATCTGTATAGACATGGCTCTCCCCCATCTGTACAGACATGGCTCTCCCCCATCTGTATAGACATGACTCTCCCCCATCTGTATAGACATGGCTCTCCCCATCTGTATAGACATGACTCTCTCCGCCATCTGTATAGACATGGCTCTCCCCCATCTGTATAGACATGGCTCTCCCCATCTGTATAGACATGACTCTCCCCATCTGTATAGACATGATCTCCCCATCTGAAAAGACATGACTCTCCCCATCTGTATAGACATGACTCTCCCCATCTGTATAGACATGACTCTCCCCATCTGTATAGACATGGCTCTCCCCCATCTGTATAGACATGGCTCTCCCCACCTGTATAGACATGACTCTCTCCGCCATCTGTATAGACATGGCACTCCCCCATCTGTATAGACATGGCTCTCCCCATCTGTATAGACATGACTCTCCCCATCTGTATAGACATGATCTCCCCATCTGAAAAGACATGACTCTCCCCATCTGTATAGACATGACTCTCCCCATCTGTATAGACATGACTCTCCCCATCTGTATAGACATGGCTCTCCCCCATCTGTATAGACATGGCTCTCCCCCATCTGTATAGACATGGCTCTCCCCCATCTGTATAGACATGGCTCTCCCTATCTGTATAGACATGGCTCTCCCCATCAGTATAGACATGGCTCTCCCCATCTGTATAGACATGGCTCTCCCCATCTGTATAGACATGGATCTCCACATCTGTATAGACATGGATCTCCCCCATATGTATAGACATGGCTCCCTCCCTTCTGGATAGACATGGTTCCTTCCATTCTGTATAGACATGGCTCCTTCCATTGACATGGCTCCTTCCATTCTGTATAGACATGGCTCCCTCCATTCTGTATAGACATGGCTCCCTTCCTTCTGTATAGACATGGCTCCCTCCCTTCTGGATAGACATGGCTCCTTCCATTCTGTATAGACATGGCTCCTTCCATTGACATGGCTCCTTTCATTCTGTATAGACATGGCTCCCTCCATTCTGTATAGACATGGCTCCCTCCCTTATGTTTAGACATGGCTCCCTCCCTTCTGGATAGACATGGCTCCCTCCATTGACATGGCTCCTTCCATTCTGTATAGACATGGCTCCCTCCCTTCTGTATAGACATGGCTCCTTCCATTCTGCATAGACATGGATCCCTCCCTTCTGGATAGACATGGCTCCTTCCATTCTGTATAGACATGGTTCACTCCCTTCTGGATAGACATGGCTCCTTCCATTGACATGGCTCCTTCCATTCTGTAGAGATTTGTCCAGTTTTGCCGGTTGTAATTTCTGTGAATTATTTCTTTGGGGTGGGGGAGCGGGATTGTTATGTAAGTGTTTGTAGAGATGTTTGAAGCTTGTTGTGTAAGTGTTTGTAGAGATGTTTGAAGCTTGTTGTGTAAGTGTTTGTAGAGATGTTTGACACTTGTTATGTAAGTGTTTGTAGAGATGTTTGACGCTTGTTGTGTAAGTGTTTGTAGATATGTTTAACGCTTGTTATATAAGTGTTTGTAGATATGTTTGAAGCTTGTTATGTAAGTGTTTGTAGAGATGTTTGACGCTTGTTATGTAAGTGTTTATAGAGATGTTTGAAGTTTGTTTGTAAGTGTTTGTAGAGATGTTTGACGCTTGTTATGTAAGTGTTTGTAGAGATGTTTGACGCTTGTTATGTAAGTGTTTATAGAGATGTTTGAAGTTTGTTGTGTAAGTGTTTGTAGAGATGTTTGACGCTTGTTATGTAAGTGTTTGTAGAGATGTTTGACACTTGTTACGTTAGTGTTTGTAGAGATGTTTGACGCTTGTTACGTTAGTGTTTGTAGAGATGTTTGACGCTTGTTGTGTAAGTGTTTGTAGATATGTTTAACGCTTGTAATGTAAGTGTTTGTAGAGATGTTTGAAGCTTGTTATGTAAGTGTTTGTAGAGAGGTTTGACACTTGTTATGTAAGTGTTTGTAGAGATGTTTGAAGCTTGTTACGTAAGTGTTTGTAGAGATGTTTGACGCTTGTTGTATAGGTGTTTGTACAGATGTTTGAAGCTTGTTGTGTAAGTGTTTGTAGAGATGTTTGAAGCTTGTTATGTAAGTGTTTGGAGAGATGTTTTAAGCTTGTTATGCAAGTGTTTGTAGAGATGTTTGGTAAGTGTTTGTGAGATGTTTGACGTTTGTTATGTAAGTGTGTTATAGTAATTTCATACTTTTTATTGTAAGTATATCTTGATGTTATTGTTCACAGCACATCACATTTATTTAGTTCATCACAACAGGTAATTCAAGACAGACTGTTTTTCTGAATACATAATGATAATCAAGTTTATTGATCTCTAGGCACAATGATCGACTAGTGGTGGATGCACTTATCTTAAATTAATGTTAATTAATTCGGGACACTCAAGAGACTATCGTCGGTGACTATTTGAATGTCCGTAAGTGCATATCTTGCATACAACATTATTCAACTTACGTTCATGAGAAATGTGAAACAACTTGAAATACTCTTAAGCACTTTCACAACACTAAAGTTCATATTTTCATTGCTATACTCACTACTCTCTCAACTTGCTTAATAACTTCTCAACTGACTTGAACTACAACTTGAAGATTCTAACTTCCTAACTAACTGGCACAACTTTCTAATCTTAACTTTTCTAACTGTGTGTCTATTTTCCTAACTGTCTACTTCTCTTTCCTGACTAATTCTTAACTTAACTTCTACTAACTGCCTTTGGCAGTTCGGCCGAAGCCTGACTAAGCTTACTTAGTCTACATTCTGACTTCGTCTAGTCTCTCACTCTCTAACTAACTAAAACTAATCCTATTGTGTTGAAGTTTAAATACTCCAACCACAACTACTCGTCTGAAATTCAGCAGCCAATCAAAACTGTTGCCAAGTGACAATTTGCGCTCTCCTGGTCGCTTGAGTTCATTGCTGCTCACCATTCTGTGACCGATACTTGAACTATCTCATGGTTTGATGAAAACACCTTGTTTTCGTGAATCTCTATGTGCTATTTAAATAATGGTTACCTCATGATAATGACCTTTCCTGGTAGTTGAATGGCAACTTATTTATCAGACGGGCCAAAGTCATGGTGTCAACGCATGCTATATTGTTATTTCCCCAACCTGTTGAAGCCACTATATGTTACTGCTATTGTCTATTGAGGAGCGGGTAACAACTAAGTTACCTGCCCCCCATGATTTCACTAGCTTACTGTTACAAGTGTTTGTAGAGATTTTTGAAGCTTGTTATGTAAGTGTTTGTAGAGATGTTTGAAGCTTGTTATGTAAGTGTTTGTATAGATGTTTGAACCTTGTTATGTAAGTGTTTGTAGAGATGTTTGAAGCTTGTTATGTAGGTGTTTGTAGAGATGTTTGAAGCTTTTTATGTAAGTGTTTGTATAGATGTTTGAAGCTTGTTATGTAAGTGTTTGTAGAGTTGTTTGAAGCTTGTAATGTAAGTGTTTGTAGAGATGTTTGACGCTTGTTATTTAAGTGTTTGTTGAGATGTTTGAAGCTAGTTGTGTAAGTGTTTGTAGAGATGTTTGACGCTTGTTATGTAAGTGTTTGTAGAGATGTTTGGTATTTGTTATGTAAGTGTTTGTAGAGATGTTTGAAGCTTGTTGTGTAAGTGTTTGTAGAGATGTTTGAAACTTGTTATGTAAGTGTTTGTAGAGCTGTTTGAAGCTTGTTATGTAAGAGTTTGTAGAGATGTTTTAAGCTTGTTATGTAAGTGTTTGTAGAGATGTTTGAAGCTTGTTATGTAAATGTTTGTAGAGATGTTTGAAGCTTGTTGTGTAAATCTTTGTAGAGATCTTTGACGCTTGTTATGTAAGTATTTGTAAAGATGTTTGAAGCTTGTAAATGTAAGTGTTTGGAGAGATGTTCGAAACCTTTTGTCTGGAGACTGGGTCTTGTAATTTGAAGTTGGCTGGACGCTGTTGCACGTGGAGAAGTTTTTCTGTGTCAGAACTTTCTCCTCTCTTCTATCATCCAGAGGTCGTATCTCTGTGTGTAAAGGTAAAGGTAAAGTACGAGACTTGAACCGGCGTCTTAGCACGCGAGTTTCCACCCATATGTGCTCGGCCGCTTATCCAGAAATGTTCGCGGATTTCTGGATAGTGTCGCCTCAAGCATCGAAACTCAGATGTGAGGTAACATTTCTCACCTTCCCAGGGTAATACCCTGGTACCCATTTATGCCAACGGCTGGGTCGACCGTGGGGGTATTTTTTTTTATCCAACCACGAGTACATTTCACTTCTCTGTGTGTTTCTTATTTCTCTATGGTCTAGACTTGTATGGTTGAATCTACCAAAACGAGTCATGTATTTGCACTATTCGCGGAAGGTTAGTTGTTATTTCTGCCATCCCTATCTGCTCGAGGGCAACCATTCATCTTTCCACGTATTGTTTTGTTTTGAGAAGTGTTTATGTCGCCATTATTATCATGAGTGTTTTTACACGCGAATAGTTGCTATTTGTTGTGTCGTAAAGAGGTGGCATGCGACGCCTCAGCGATTGGTGTCAAAACATTTCCAGATCATCATCATCAGGTACCATGCCTGCTGGCGTAGGTGATCATTTCTCCCCACAACTTTCGATCTCGACAGTTATTTATAATTTCTATTGTTGACCTTCTGCCAAACCATTCTCTTAAACTGTCTGGTATCTTTTCTCTTTGCTTCCCTCTATCTCTTCGTCCCTCAATTTTCCCAGTTGTTACAATATATTCCAGCTGTTCCCTTCTCATTACATGACCAAAAATGATGATTGTTTCTTCCTAATATTGGAAATTACCTCTCTTTTTGCTTTGGCTCTTCCAGAACGTTTTCATTACTCTTCTTAGCTGTCCATGGTATTCTCAACATTCTTCTGTAAAACCACATTTCTAAAGAATCCAGTGATTTTCTTGTCTGTTCTCCTATTGTCCATGATTCACTTCCATATGTTAAGGCTGGCTCTACATAACATTTTAATAACTCTTTTTCTTGTTTCTATTGTCAAAAATAGATTGCACAGTATCTTCCTCAATTTTTTTTTGGAAAGCTGCTTTCGCTTGAGCCATTCTCCATCTCACCTCTGATGTACATCTTCCGTCTGAGGTTAACAAAGTTCCCAAATATTTAAATTCATTTACCTGTTTTAATATTGTTCCACTTGTCTTTATTTTGCACTGAAGTGATGTCTTTTTTGTTGTTGTTACCATTACCTCTGTCTTTTGCTATTAAGGCTGAGTCCTTTATTTTTGCTTTCCTTCACTATAATGTCTAACATTTCTTGTAACTCATTTTCACTCTTAGTGATTAAGATTGTATTATCCGTATACCTTAGATTATTTATATTATGACCTCCGATTGTTATTCCAAGCATGTCCCTTATGGATCTTAAAATAGTCTCATAATAACTATTAAACAAATCTGGTGACAGCACACCACCTTGCCTAACACCGTGTTTTCTTTGTTGAAACATTCCCAATTGGTTTCCAGTTCTTATGGTCGCTGTTTAATGCCAGTACATGTTCTTTATTATTCTTAGATCTTTGCTGTCTACATTTATGCCTTCTAAAATTTTGATTATTTCTTGGTGCTTTACTTTGTCAAATGCTTTGGTATAATCTATGGAACATAGGTATAGATCTGCTTTTACCTCTATGGCTCTTTTTACTAAAGATCTTATGATATATATGGCATTGTTCGTTTCTTTACCTCTAACAAAACTACACTGTTCATCACTACTTTCTGGACTGATTTTGTTTCGCACTCTTCGCATGATGATTCTTAGTAATATTTTAGTCATATGACTCATAAGGCTTATTGTGCGATGATCATCGCATTCAATCGCACCCGATTTCTTTGGTAGGGCTATGAATATTGATTTGAGCAGGTCGTCTGGTATATATCCGCTATTGCAGATATCATTCAATATTTTTGTTATGATTTCTATTCCAAAAGCACCCATGGCTTCAATCTCTTCTTTAGTTATATTATCTGGTCCATGAGCTTTTCCTGCTTTCATATTGCGCAAGGCATCTTCCTCTTCTTCTTTGAGTATTTCTGGTCCTTCTCCATTATCCTTAATATTTACTTCTGTTCGTTCATCATTATAAAGATCTTTAATGCTTTCTGTCCATCGTTCCCTTATGCTTTCTTATTCAATCAACAGTTTTCCTTCCTTTAATTTTAAACTCCAGTTTTTGATTACGTTTTTCTTCCAGTTAATTCTTCAGTTTGTTTGTATATAGCTTTGGCATCTCCTTTTTGTTGCATTTCAATCTCTTTGCATCTCTCTTTTAGCCATGCTTCTTTTGCTTTATTGCATTTTATTACAATTTCTTAAATTTAATCTCTTATACTCATCTTTATTTTCATTATTTCTTCTTCTTGTATTCATTAGCTGCAAAATGTCATCTGTCATCCATTTCTTTCTTGAATTTGTCCTCACTGGTGGTATGAACTCTTTTGATGTTTGTTGCACTGATTCCTTTAGCATTTCCCACTGTTCATTAATGCTTTGTATCTTCTATATTGCATTGTACCGGTTCTGAGTTGTGATTTTATATTTGTCTTGCAACTTCTTGTCAAATGTAACTTGATGTTAACTGAGGCTCGTTTTGTGGCTTTTAATTTTACTCTAATCTTTCCCACAACTGGGAGCCGCGGATAGCTCAATGGTTAGTGAACTGGACTACAAAGGACAAGAGGTAGGGTCCGATCCAACTGTCGGTTCCCGGTTCACCCAGCCTTTAATGGGTACCAGATTTTTTTCTGAGAAAGTAAAACAACACGGGCGTAATATTAACCACATTACCCCAAAAATCATGTGCCGAAGGTCTGTAAAATTTATGGTCACTAACACCATATTCCCTATACACCACTTGGCGTGACGGGGATACTTTACTTTTTTTTTTTACTTTCCCACAACTGGTACAAGATCACTATTGCAATCTGCCCCTGGTCTAGTTTTCACACACACCAGACTGTTTCTAAATCTATTGCTTATCATTATGTAATCAATTTGATTACGTGCGTTGTGTCCTGGGTTTTTACATGTCCACAGACGTCTTGGATGTTGCTTAAACCAGGTGTTTCCTATCATCATGTTGTGTGTTCTTGCCCAGTCAATAAGTTTGTAACCTTTCATTTCTCTCGCCTAAGCCATAATGACCATCTACTTCCTTAACTCTTTCCTTTCCTACTTTTGCGTTAATATCCCTTGAACTATAGTGTTTTCATATGGTTTACATTCACGAAGTGCCTCATTTAACTCGTCGTAAAATGTATCAATTGTTTCCTGTAGAGTGTCTGCTGTTGATGCATAAACTTCTATAAGATTTTATATATTGACTTTCCATTCAATTTCACTAAAAGGACTCTGTCAGATATTGACTAAAAGCCTTTGATGGTTCTTGCCCTTTCTGCACCCAAGATGATACCTACTCCTCTTTGGTGTTCAGTACCTCCAGAATAGATTATTTTATGTTCATGAGAATATATCTCCCCTGATCCCTGATTCTGTATCTCATTTCGCAAAGTCCCAGTAAAAATAAACCCATTCCTTTCATTTTCTGTTTGATAATTTCTAGTTTACCCTTCTGCATGAGTGTTCTCACATTCCAAGTACCTATCTTTAGAGTCTGTTTTATCTTTATTTTGCTTACAGTAGCTTGATGACGACCGGGTATCACCTGTAGCACATGATGTCCCCTACCGAACGAGGGTTTTCCATTGGAATCCCCCTCCCCCCCCCACCCCCTTTAACGTTGTTTTCGAGAATTCTATTATTGCGGCGATTCATGATTGTACAAAGAAATACGACGGTGGTTTTCTGCTGCCTCACGTCGGTTTGTTTACGATTGGCTCCGCTAGTCCTTGACTGAAAAGTCTCACCCACAAGGCAGTGGGGTTGTTTTACTTCGGGGTACCCTCCTTTAGCCTTTCACTCTCCCGATCTTACCTGCAAGGCAGCAGGGCAGCCGCAGGCTGTACTGTCTACTGCATACAGTAGCAGGTAAAATTACCCGACCTGACACATATTTTTATCCAGATAAG
Source organism: Megaustenia siamemsis (assembly GCA_032433765.1). Lineage (NCBI taxonomy): Eukaryota > Metazoa > Mollusca > Gastropoda > Stylommatophora > Ariophantidae > Megaustenia > Megaustenia siamemsis. The sequence continues at coordinate 77,009,379 of JAVIAB010000106.1, read as the reverse complement.
AAATCATATACTCATTATCCTTTCAGCTGTGTCGATTTGAAAGCTGGCATTGAAGCCGCTTGGCCTAGTAGCCAGTGCTCTGACTGACGTTTCCTGCAGAGGAAATTCGATTTTCAAAGACGTCTGACGTTTGGCATTTCGGTAATTAAAACAAATTGTTTGAGGAAAGATAATTAGTTCATCTTGGCATCACAGGGGTAATGCTGTTCTCATCATCATCATGTTACATGTGCTGTGATCATTTTACTCAACAGTCACAATTTTGTAAATATTTCACAACTTCCATTTATTTGTTGCATTGTCGATAACCTTCCCTACCGATCCTTCTCGTTTTTGAGCCTCACCACTTCCAATAGAGTACTGCGGTAGCGCGGCGGTTAGGGAACTGGCTTTTGAGGAAAAAAAGTCAGGTTTGATTCATTCCGATAACTTCAAGGTTCACCAACTTCCAATGGGAAAGAAGGGCGATCTGGCGTGGCACTGACAATATCATCTATACAAATGTTCGGCTGTTGTTGAATAACATGCGCACTGTGACAAATCATGTACGACACAAAACAATTGCACTAACCCAAAACATGTACACTAAAATAAAACATGCGCACTAACATAAAACATGCGCACTAACATAAAACATGCACACTAACATAAAACATGCACACTAACATAAAACATGTACATTAACATAAAACATGCGCACTAACATAAAATATGCGTACTAACATATAACATGCGCACTGGGACAAATAATGTACGACACAAAACAACTGCACTAACACAAAACATATTGCATACTAACATAAAACATGCGCACTAACATAAAACATGCGCACTAACACAAAATATGCGCACTAACATAAAACATGCGCACTAACACAAAACATGCGCACTAACATAAAACATACGCGCTAACACAAAACATGCGCACTAACACAAAACATGCGCACTAACATAAAACATGCGCACTAACACAAAACATGCGCACTAACATAAAACATGCGCGCTAACATAAAACATGCGCACTAACATAAAACATGCGCACTAACACAAAACATGTCCACTGACACAAAACATGTACACTGACACAAAACATGCGCACTAACACAAAACATGTACACTGACACAAAACATGTACGCTGACACAAAACATGTACACTGACACAAAACATGCGCACTAACACAAAACATGTACACTGACACAAAACATGTACGATGACACAAAACATACACACTGACGGACTAATTGCGGTCCAATGGAAAGGCATGAGGTCACTTGGTAACAGAAATAATTCTGTCAGTTGTGCTGACCAGCGGCGTGGACGGAGAATAGTAAAAGAGAACTTCTATCTGGTGAGAGTATCCAATAAGGATGTGTACTGTTTGTTCTCTATTTTGTCTGTAAATATCTTTTTTCATGTATTTGTTTCGTTGTCTGTGTAAAGGTAGTTCAAGACAAATCCATCTTTTTAAAACTGCGTCTACGTGTCTATAGTTGATGCTCACGTAATTCATTGTGTGCCAGTGACGACAATCAGATTCCTGATGACGACAACACAGATTCATGATGACGACAACACGGATTCATGATGACGACAACACAGATTCATGATGACGATAACACAGATTCATGATGACGACAACACAGATTCATGATGACGACGACACGGATTCATGATGACGACAACACAGATTCATGATGACGATAACACAGATTCATGATGACGACAACACAGATTCATGATGACGATAACACAGATTCATGATGACGACAACACAGATTCATGATGACGACAACACAGATTCATGATGACGACGACACAGATTCATGATGATGACGACACAGTTTCATGATGACGACAACACAGATTCATGATGACGATAACACAGATTCATGATGACGACAACACAGATTCATGATGACGACGACACAGATTCATGATGACGACGACACAGCTTCATGATGACGACAACACACAAACATTAAAACACCGGTCCGTTCAGTGAATTACTGATTTACCGAGCTATAGAGAGCGACATAGATCTGCCCAGGTCCGGCCTTGACTTACCGAGCTATAGAGAGCGACATAGATCTGCCCAGGTCCGGGCTTGACTTACCGAGCTATAGAGAGCGACATAGATCTGCCCAGGTCCGGCTTTGACTTACCGTGCTATAGAGAGCGACATAGATCTGCCCAGGTCCGGCCTTGACTTACCGAGCTATAGAGCGCGACATAGATCTGCCCAGGTCCGGCCTTGACTTACCGAGCTATAGAGAGCGACATAGATCTGCCCAGGTCGGGGCTTGACTTACCGAGCTATAGAGAGCGACATAGATCTGCCCAGGTCCGGTCTTGACTTACCGAGCTATAGAGCGCGACATAGATCTGCCCAGGTCCGGCCTTGACTTACCGAGCTATAGAGAGCCACGCCGATCTGCCCAGGTCCGGCCTTGATTTACCGAGCTATAGAGAGCGACACAGATCTGCCCAGGTCCGGGCTTGACTTACCGAGCTATAGAGAGCCACACAGATCTGCCCAGGTCCGGCCTTGATTTACCGAGCTATAGAGAGCGACATAGATCTGCCCTGGTCCAGGCTTGACTTACCGAGCTATAGAGAGCGACATAGATCTGCCCAGGTCCGGGCTTAACTTACCGAGCTATAGAGAGCGACATAAATCTGCCCAGGTCCGGCCTTGACTTACCGAGCTATAGAGAGCGACATAGATCTGCCCAGGTCCGGGCTTGACCTACCGAGCTATAGAGAGCGACATAGATCTGCCTAGGTCCGGGCTTGACTTACCGAGCTATTGAGAGCGACATAGATCTGCCTAGATCCGGACTTGATTTACCGAGCTATAGAGAGCGACATAGATCTGCCTTGGTCCGGACTTGATTTACCGAGCTATAGAGAGCGACATAGATCTGCCTAGGTCCGGCCTTGACTTACCGAGCTATAGAGAGCGACATAGATCTGCCTAGGTCCGGACTTGATTTACCGAGCTATAGAGAGCGACATAGATCTGCCCAGGTCCGGACTTGACATACCGAGCTATAGAGAGCGACATAGATCTGCCTAGGTCCGGACTTGATTTACCGAGCTATTGAGAGGGACAAAGATCTGCCTAGGTCCGGACTTGATTTACCGAGCTATAGAGAGCGACATAGATCTGCCCAGGTCCGGACTTGATTTACCGAGCTATAGAGAGCGACATAGATCTGCCCAGGTCCGGACTTGATTTACCGAGCTATAGAGAGCGACATAGATCTGCCCAGGTCCAGGCTTGACTTACCGAGCTATAGAGAGCGACATAGATCTGCCTAGGTCCGGACTTGATTTACCGAGCTATTGAGAGCGACATAGATCTTCCTAGGTCCGGGCATGACGACCGAGTATCACATGATGTCCCCTACCGAACGAGGGTTTTCCATTGGAATCCCCCTTCCCCCCCCCCACCCCCTTTAACGTTGTTTTCGAGAATTCTATTATTGCGGCGATTCATGATTGTACAAAGAAATACGACGGTGGTTTTCTGCTGCCTCACGTCGGTTTGTTTACGATTGGCTCCGCTAGTCCTTGACTGAAAAGTCCCACCCACAAGGCAGTGGGGTTGTTTTACTTCGGGGTACCCTCCTTTAGCCTTTCACTCTCCCGATCTTACCTGCAAGGCAGCAGGGCAGCCGCAGGCTGTACTGTCTACTGCATACAGTAGCAGGTAAAATTACCCGACCTGACACATATTTTTATCCAGATAAGAAATCATATACTCATTATCCTTTCAGCTGTGTCGATTTGAAAGCTGGCATTGAAGCCGCTTGGCCTAGTAGTCAGTGCTCTGACTGACGTTTCCTGCAGAGGAAATTCGATTTTCAAAGACGTCTGACGTTTGGCATTTCGGTAATTAAAACAAATTGTTTGAGGAAAGATAATTAGTTCATCTTGGCATCACAGGGGTAATGCTGTTCTCATCATCATCATGTTACATGTGCTGTGATCATTTTACTCAACAGTCACAATTTTGTAAATATTTCACAACTTCCATTTATTTGTTGCACTGTCGATAACCTTCCCTACCGATCCTTCTCGTTTTTGAGCCTCACCACTTCCAATAGAGTACTGCGGTAGCGCGGCGGTTAGGGAACTGGCTTTTGAGGAAAATAGGTCAGGTTTGATTCATTCCGATAGCTTCAAGGTTCACCAACTTCCAATGGGAAAGAAGGGCGATCTGGCGTGGCACTGACAATATCATCTATACAAATGTTCGGCTGTTGTTGAATAACATGCGCACTGTGACAAATCATGTACGACACAAAACAACTGCACTAACACAAAACACGTGGACTGACAAAAACATGCGCACTAACACAAAACATGCGCACTAACATAAAACATGTGCACTAACATAAAACATGCGCATTAACATAAAACATGCGCATTAACATAAAACATGCGCACTAACATAAAACATGCGCACTGGGACAAATAATGTACGACACACAACAACTGCACTAACCCAAAACATGTACACTAAAATAAAACATGCGCACTAACATAAAACATGCGCACTAACATAAAACATGCACACTAACATAAAACATGCACACTAACATAAAACATGTACATTAACATAAAACATGCGCACTAACATAAAATATGCGTACTAACATATAACATGCGCACTGGGACAAATAATGTACGACACAAAACAACTGCACTAACACAAAATATATTGCATACTAACATAAAACATGCGCACTAACATAAAACATGCGCACTAACACAAAATATGCGCACTAACATAAAACATGCGCACTAACACAAAACATGCGCACTAACACAAAACATGCGCACTAACATATAACATGCGCACTAACATAAAACATGCGAATTAACACAAAACATTCGCACTAACACAAAACATACGCACTAACATAAACATGCGCACTAACACAAAACATGCGCACTAACATAAAACATGCACACTAACATAAAACATGCGAATTAACACAAAACATTCGCACTAACACAAAACATGCGCACTAACATAAAACATGCGAATTAACACAAAACATTCGCACTAACACAAAACATGCGCACTAACATAAAACATGCGCACTAACACAAAACATGCGCACTAACATAAAACATGCGCGCTAACATAAAACATGCGCACTAACATAAAACATGCGCACTAACACAAAACATGTCCACTGACACAAAACATGTACACTGACACAAAACATGCGCACTAACACAAAACATGTACACTGACACAAAACATGTACGCTGACACAAAACATGTACACTGACACAAACATGCGCACTAACACAAAACATGTACACTGACACAAAACATGTACGATGACACAAAACATACACACTGACGGACTAATTGCGGTCCAATGGAAAGGCATGAGGTCACTTGGTAACAGAAATAATTCTGTCAGTTGTGCTGACCAGCGGCGTGGACGGAGAATAGTAAAAGAGAACTTCTATCTGGTGAGAGTATCCAATAAGGATGTGTACTGTTTGTTCTCTATTTTGTCTGTAAATATCTTTTTTCATGTATTTGTTTCGTTGTCTGTGTAAAGGTAGTTCAAGACAAATCCATCTTTTTAAAACTGCGTCTACGTGTCTGTAGTTGATGCTCACGTAATTCATTGTGTGCCAGTGACGACAATCAGATTCCTGATGACGACAACACAGATTGATGATGACGACAACACGGATTCATGATGACGACAACACAGATTCATGATGACGATAACACAGATTCATGATGACGACAACACAGATTCATGATGACGACGACACGGATTCATGATGACGACAACACAGATTCATGATGACGATAACACAGATTCATGATGACGACAACACAGATTCATGATGACGATAACACAGATTCATGATGACGATAACACAGATTCATGATGACGACAACACAGATTCATGATGACGACGACACAGATTCATGATGACGACGACACAGTTTCATGATGACGACAACACACAAACATTAAAACACCGGTCCGTTCAGTGAATTACTGATTTACCGAGCTATAGAGAGCAACATAGATCTGCCCAGATCCGGCCTTGACTTACCGAGCTATAGAGAGCGACATAGATCTGCCCAGGTCCGGGCTTGACTTACCGAGCTATAGAGAGCGACATAGATCTGCCCAGGTCCGGCTTTGACTTACCGTGCTATAGAGAGCGACATAGATCTGCCCAGGTCCGGGCTTGACTTACCGAGCTATAGAGAGCGACATAGATCTGCCCAGGTCCGGCTTTGACTTACCGAGCTATAGAGCACGACATAGATCTGCCCAGGTCCGGCCTTGACTTACCGAGCTATAGAGAGCGACATAGATCTGCCCAGGTCGGGGCTTGACTTACCGAGCTATAGAGAGCGACATAGATCTGCCCAGGTCCGGTCTTGACTTACCGAGCTATAGAGCGCGACATAGATCTGCCCAGGTCCGGCCTTGACTTACCGAGCTATAGAGAGCCACGCCGATCTGCCCAGGTCCGGCCTTGATTTACCGAGCTATAGAGAGCGACACAGATCTGCCCAGGTCCGGGCTTGACTTACCGAGCTATAGAGAGCCACACAGATCTGCCCAGGTCCGGCCTTGATTTACCGAGCTATAGAGAGCGACATAGATCTGCCCTGGTCCAGGCTTGACTTACCGAGCTATAGAGAGCGACATAGATCTGCCCAGGTCCGGGCTTAACTTACCGAGCTATAGAGAGCGACATAAATCTGCCCAGGTCCGGCCTTGACTTACCGAGCTATAGAGAGCGACATAGATCTGCCCAGGTCCGGGCTTGACCTACCGAGCTATAGAGAGCGACATAGATCTGCCTAGGTCCGGGCTTGACTTACCGAGCTATTGAGAGCGACATAGATCTGCCTAGATCCGGACTTGATTTACCGAGCTATAGAGAGCGACATAGATCTGCCTTGGTCCGGACTTGATTTACCGAGCTATAGAGAGCGACATAGATCTGCCTAGGTCCGGCCTTGACTTACCGAGCTATAGAGAGCGACATAGATCTGCCTAGGTCCGGACTTGATTTACCGAGCTATAGAGAGCGACATAGATCTGCCCAGGTCCGGACTTGACATACCGAGCTATAGAGAGCGACATAGATCTGCCTAGGTCCGGACTTGATTTACCGAGCTATTGAGAGGGACAAAGATCTGCCTAGGTCCGGACTTGATTTACCGAGCTATAGAGAGCGACATAGATCTGCCCAGGTCCGGACTTGATTTACCGAGCTATAGAGAGCGACATAGATCTGCCCAGGTCCGGACTTGATTTACCGAGCTATAGAGAGCGACATAGATCTGCCCAGGTCCAGGCTTGACTTACCGAGCTATAGAGAGCGACATAGATCTGCCTAGGTCCGGACTTGATTTACCGAGCTATTGAGAGCGACATAGATCTTCCTAGGTCCGGGCATGACGACCGAGTATCACATGATGTCCCCTACCGAACGAGGGTTTTCCATTGGAATCCCCCTTCCCCCCCCCCCCCACCCCCTTTAACGTTGTTTTCGAGAATTCTATTATTGCGGCGATTCATGATTGTACAAAGAAATACGACGGTGGTTTTCTGCTGCCTCACGTCGGTTTGTTTACGATTGGCTCCGCTAGTCCTTGACTGAAAAGTCCCACCCACAAGGCAGTGGGGTTGTTTTACTTCGGGGTACCCTCCTTTAGCCTTTCACTCTCCCGATCTTACCTGCAAGGCAGCAGGGCAGCCGCAGGCTGTACTGTCTACTGCATACAGTAGCAGGTAAAATTACCCGACCTGACACATATTTTTATCCAGATAAGAAATCATATACTCATTATCCTTTCAGCTGTGTCGATTTGAAAGCTGGCATTGAAGCCGCTTGGCCTAGTAGTCAGTGCTCTGACTGACGTTTCCTGCAGAGGAAATTCGATTTTCAAAGACGTCTGACGTTTGGCATTTCGGTAATTAAAACAAATTGTTTGAGGAAAGATAATTAGTTCATCTTGGCATCACAGGGGTAATGCTGTTCTCATCATCATCATGTTACATGTGCTGTGATCATTTTACTCAACAGTCACAATTTTGTAAATATTTCACAACTTCCATTTATTTGTTGCACTGTCGATAACCTTCCCTACCGATCCTTCTCGTTTTTGAGCCTCACCACTTCCAATAGAGTACTGCGGTAGCGCGGCGGTTAGGGAACTGGCTTTTGAGGAAAATAGGTCAGGTTTGATTCATTCCGATAGCTTCAAGGTTCACCAACTTCCAATGGGAAAGAAGGGCGATCTGGCGTGGCACTGACAATATCATCTATACAAATGTTCGGCTGTTGTTGAATAACATGCGCACTGTGACAAATCATGTACGACACAAAACAACTGCACTAACACAAAACACGTGGACTGACAAAAACATGCGCACTAACACAAAACATGCGCACTAACATAAAACATGTGCACTAACATAAAACATGCGCATTAACATAAAACATGCGCATTAACATAAAACATGCGCACTAACATAAAACATGCGCACTGGGACAAATAATGTACGACACACAACAACTGCACTAACCCAAAACATGTACACTAAAATAAAACATGCGCACTAACATAAAACATGCGCACTAACATAAAACATGCACACTAACATAAAACATGCACACTAACATAAAACATGTACATTAACATAAAACATGCGCACTAACATAAAATATGCGTACTAACATATAACATGCGCACTGGGACAAATAATGTACGACACAAAACAACTGCACTAACACAAAACATATTGCATACTAACATAAAACATGCGCACTAACATAAAACATGCGCACTAACACAAAATATGCGCACTAACATAAAACATGCGCACTAACACAAAACATGCGCACTAACACAAAACATGCGCACTAACATATAACATGCGCACTAACATAAAACATGCGAATTAACACAAAACATTCGCACTAACACAAAACATACGCACTAACATAAAACATGCGCACTAACACAAAACATGCGCACTAACATAAAACATGCACACTAACATAAAACATGCGAATTAACACAAAACATTCGCACTAACACAAAACATGCGCACTAACATAAAACATGCGAATTAACACAAAACATTCGCACTAACACAAAACATGCGCACTAACATAAAACATGCGCACTAACACAAAACATGCGCACTAACATAAAACATGCGCGCTAACATAAAACATGCGCACTAACATAAAACATGCGCACTAACACAAAACATGTCCACTGACACAAAACATGTACACTGACACAAAACATGCGCACTAACACAAAACATGTACACTGACACAAAACATGTACGCTGACACAAAACATGTACACTGACACAAAACATGCGCACTAACACAAAACATGTACACTGACACAAAACATGTACGATGACACAAAACATTCACACTGACGGACTAATTGCGGTCCAATGGAAAGGCATGAGGTCACTTGGTAACAGAAATAATTCTGTCAGTTGTGCTGACCAGCGGCGTGGACGGAGAATAGTAAAAGAGAACTTCTATCTGGTGAGAGTATCCAATAAGGATGTGTACTGTTTGTTCTCTATTTTGTCTGTAAATATCTTTTTTCATGTATTTGTTTCGTTGTCTGTGTAAAGGTAGTTCAAGACAAATCCATCTTTTTAAAACTGCGTCTACGTGTCTGTAGTTGATGCTCACGTAATTCATTGTGTGCCAGTGACGACAATCAGATTCCTGATGACGACAACACAGATTCATGATGACGACAACACGGATTCATGATGACGACAACACAGATTCATGATGACGATAACACAGATTCATGATGACGACAACACAGATTCATGATGACGACGACACGGATTCATGATGACGACAACACAGATTCATGATGACGATAACACAGATTCATGATGACGACAACACAGATTCATGATGACGATAACACAGATTCATGATGACGACAACACAGATTCATGATGACGACAACACAGATTCATGATGACGACGACACAGATTCATGATGATGACGACACAGTTTCATGATGACGACAACACAGATTCATGATGACGATAACACAGATTCATGATGACGACAACACAGATTCATGATGACGACGACACAGATTCATGATGACGACGACACAGTTTCATGATGACGACAACACACAAACATTAAAACACCGGTCCGTTCAGTGAATTACTGATTTACCGAGCTATAGAGAACGACATAGATCTGCCCAGGTCCGGACTTGATTTACCGAGCTATAGAGAGCGACATAGATCTGCCCAGGTCCAGGCTTGACTTACCGAGCTATAGAGAGCGACATAGATCTGCCTAGGTCCGGACTTGATTTACCGAGCTATTGAGAGCGACATAGATCTTCCTAGGTCCGGGCATGACGACCGAGTATCACATGATGTCCCCTACCGAACGAGGGTTTTCCATTGGAATCCCCCTCCCCCCCCCCCCACCCCCTTTAACGTTGTTTTCGAGAATTCTATTATTGCGGCGATTCATGATTGTACAAAGAAATACGACGGTGGTTTTCTGCTGCCTCACGTCTGTTTGTTTACGATTGGCTCCGCTAGTCCTTGACTGAAAAGTCCCACCCACAAGGCAGTGGGGTTGTTTTACTTCGGGGTACCCTCCTTTAGCCTTTCACTCTCCCGATCTTACCTGCAAGGCAGCAGGGCAGCCACAGGCTGTACTGTCTACTGCATACAGTAGCAGGTAAAATTACCCGACCTGACACATATTTTTATCCAGATAAGAAATCATATACTCATTATCCTTTCAGCTGTGTCGATTTGAAAGCTGGCATTGAAGCCGCTTGGCCTAGTAGCCAGTGCTCTGACTGACGTTTCCTGCAGAGGAAATTCGATTTTCAAAGACGTCTGACGTTTGGCATTTCGGTAATTAAAACAAATTGTTTGAGGAAAGATAATTAGTTCATCTTGGCATCACAGGGGTAATGCTGTTCTCATCATCATCATGTTACATGTGCTGTGATCATTTTACTCAACAGTCACAATTTTGTAAATATTTCACAACTTCCATTTATTTGTTGCACTGTCGATAACCTTCCCTACCGATCCTTCTCGTTTTTGAGCCTCACCACTTCCAATAGAGTACTGCGGTAGCGCGGCGGTTAGGGAACTGGCTTTTGAGGAAAATAGGTCAGGTTTGATTCATTCCGATAGCTTCAAGGTTCACCAACTTCCAATGGGAAAGAAGGGCGATCTGGCGTGGCACTGACAATATCATCTATACAAATGTTCGGCTGTTGTTGAATAACATGCGCACTGTGACAAATCATGTACGACACAAAACAACTGCACTAACACAAAACACGTGGACTGACAAAAACATGCGCACTAACACAAAACATGCGCACTAACATAAAACATGTGCACTAACATAAAACATGCGCATTAACATAAAACATGCGCACTAACATAAAACATGCGCACTGGGACAAATAATGTACGACACAAAACAACTGCACTAACCCAAAACATGTACACTAAAATAAAACATGCGCACTAACATAAAACATGCGCACTAACATAAAACATGCACACTAACATAAAACATGCACACTAACATAAAACATGTACATTAACATAAAACATGCGCACTAACAAAAAATATGCGTACTAACATATAACATGCGCACTGGGACAAATAATGTACGACACAAAACAACTGCACTAACACAAAACACGTGGACTGAAAAAAAACATGCGCACTAACACAAAACATGCGCACTAACATAAAACATGTGCACTAACATAAAACATGCGCATTAACATGCGCACTAACACAAAACATGCGCACTAACATAAAACATGCGCACTAACATAAAACATGCGCACTAACATAAAACATGCGCACTAATATAAAACATGCGCTAAAACAAAAAACATGCGCACTAACATAAAACATGCGCACTAACATAAAACATGCGCACTAATATAAAACATGCGCTAAAACAAAAAACATGCGCACTAACATAAAAAATGCGCAATAATATAAAACATGCGCACTAACATATAACATGCGCACTGGGACAAATAATGTACGACACAAAACAACTGCACTAACATAAAATATGCACACAAAACATGTACACTGACACAAACATGTAGACTGACACAAAACATGTACACTGACACAAAACATGTACACTGACACAAAACATGTACACTGACACAAACATGCGCTCTAACACAAGACATACACACTGACACAAAACATGTACGCTGACACAAAACATGTACACTGACACAAAACATGTACACTGACACAAACATGCGCTCTAACACAAAACATGTACACTGATACAAAACATGTACGCTGACACAAACCATGTACACTGACACAAAACATGTACACTGACACAAGACATGTACACTGACACAAACCATGTACACTGACACAAACATGCGCTCTAACTCAAGACATACACACTAACACAAAACATGTACACTGATACAAAACATGTACGCTGATACAAACCATGTACACTGACACAAAACATGTACACTGACACAAAACATGTACACTGACACAAACATGCACACTGACACAAAACATCTACACTGATACAAAAACATGCGCACTGACACAAAACATGTACACTGATACAAAAAATGTACGCTGACACTAACCATGTACACTGACACAAAACATGTACACTGACACAAAACATGTACACTGACACAAACATGCACACTGACACAAAACATCTACACTGGCACAAAACGTGCACTGACACAAGACATGTACACTGACACAAAACATGTACACTGACACAAAACATGTACACTGACACAAAACATGTACACTGACACAAAACATGCACACTGACACAAAACGTGCACTGACACAAGACATATACACTGACACAAAACATGTACACTGACACAAACATATACACTGACACAAAACATGTACACTGACACAAGACATGTACACTGACACAAGACATGTACACTGACACAAAACATGTACGCTGACACAAAACATGTACACTCACACAAAACATGTACACTGACATAAAACATGTACACTGACACAAAACATGTACACTGACACAAAACATGTACACTGACACAAAACGTGCACTGACACAAGACATGTACACTGACACAAAACATGTACACTGATACAAACATATACACTGACACAAAACATGTACACTGACACAAGACATGTACACTGACACAAGACATGTACACTGACACAAAACATGTACGCTGACACAAAACATGTACACTCACACAAAACATGTACACTGACATAAAACATGTACACTGACACAAAACATGTACACTGACACAAACATGCACACTGACACAAAACATGTACACTGACACAAAACATGTACACTGACACAAACATATAGACTGACACAAAACATGTACACTGACACAAAACATGTACACTGACACAAAACATGTACACTGACACAAAACATGTACACTGACACCAACATGCGCTTTAACACAAAACATGTACACTGATACAAAACATGTACGCTGACACAAACCATGTACACTGACACAAAACATGTACACTGACACAAACATGCGCTCTAACACAAAACATGCGCACTGACACAAAACATGTACACTGATACAAAACATGTACACTGACACAAACATGCACACTGACACAAAACATGTACACTGATACAAAACATGTACGCTGACACAAAACATGTACACTGACACAAAACATGTACACTGACACAAACATGCACACTGACACAAAACATATACACTGACACAAAACATGTCGACTGACACAAAACATGTAGACTGACACAAAACATGTACACTGACACAAAACATGTACACTGACACAAAACATGTATACTGACATAAAACATGCGCACTGACAAAAACACCTGCACTGACAAAAACACCTGCACTGACACACTATTACTCCATAGACCTCAAAGAGAACTTGAAAGACCTCTCCTTTCCCTGCACGGGGCGGCATTATTGTGTGCATCTGTCCCACGAATTACCGGTGTACTAACCTATTTATTTTGCGCTGCCAGTCAACTATCAACTGTGGAGCAAGCTGTAGCGATGCTTCTCTTCACTTAGGATCAGAGGGTTCCGAAACACATCTTCCAGTGTGCACAGGAGGAGTGGAGACCTACACCTTTATCTTCTCTATCAACGACTTTTGTTATTGTGGCTCAAAACTTCCGGTGACCTTGGCTGAGTGTGCATTCTGCCCGTATTCTTTTAGTGAATTGCTTTCATGAGATCAAGAGGTTTATAGTCCACATCGACGGCCTCTGGGCTCAAGCAGACTCATGGAGGACACAGCACTGGCGTAATATTGACCACGTTATCTAAAACATGCCTCGCTGGTTAAACAAATACGGACACAGCATTTATTATAGGCAGGGGGTGGGGGGTGGCGGGACTCTTTCTTTCTCTCTCTCTCTTTCTTTCTTTCTTTCTTTCTTTCTTTCTTTCTTTCTTTCTTTCTTTCTTTCTTTCTTTCTTTCTTATGATCTCAAATACCAATTCTTGTTGCTGAATTTTATTCCAAATAATACTAGATCCAGCACATGATGATATTTGTCAACACACTTCATCGCTTGTAAACAGGCTCCAAACACTTAATTTGTGGATCGTGTTGACAATTGTGTGCACAACTGACCGACCATCCAATTTGATTAATCGCCACATCGGGTTACAAAGTCACGACGGTGTCTGGCGCTCGTATTTCAGTTAAGTTCAGTTTCCGGTTTTATTCAAAACTCTAAGAATTTAGGCCCCGAATAATACAAGTAGAGATCATGCCGGTAGTGAGACGACAGATAATGAGAGCGATAACTTGATCATTATTTACTGCGGTCCGATAGAAAGGCATGACGTCACTTGGTAACAGAAATAATTCTGTCAGTTGTGCTGACCAGCAGCGTGGACGGAGAATAGTAAAATAGAACTTCTATCTGGTGAGAGTATCCAATAAGGATGTGTAGTGTTTGTTCTCTATTTTGTCTGTAAATATCTTTTTTCATGTATTTGTTTCGTTGTCTGTGTAAAGGTAGTTCAAGACAAATCCATCTTTTTAAAACTGCGTCTAGGTGTCTGTAGTTGATGCTCACGTAATTCATTGTGTGCCAGTGACGACAATCAGATTCCTGATGACGACAACACAGATTCATGATGACGACAACACAAATTCATGATGACGACGACACGGATTCATGATGACGACAACACAGATTCATGATGACGATAACACAGATTCATGATGACGACAACACAAATTCATGATGACGACACCACAGATTCATGATGACGATAACACAGATTCATCATGACTACAACACAAAAACATTATAACACCGGTCCGTTCAGTGAATTGCTGACTTACCGAGCTATAGAGAGCGACATAGATCTGCCCAGGTCCGGCCTTGACTTACCGTGCTATAGAGAGCGACATAGATCTGCCCAGATTCGGCCTTGACTTACCGAGCTATAGAGAGCGACATAGATCTGCCCAGATTCGGCCTTGACTTACCGAGCTATAGAGAGCGACATAGATCTGCCCAGATTCGGCCTTGACTTACCGAGCTATAGAGAGCGACATAGATCTGCCTAGGTCCGGGCTTGACTTACCGAGATATAGAGAGCGACATAGATCTGCCTAGGTCCGGGCTTGACTTACCGAGCTATAGAGAGCGACATAGATCTGCCCAGGTCCGGCCTTGACTTACAAAAGCTATAGAGAGCGACATAGATCTGCCCAGGTCCGGCCTTGACTTACCAAGCTATAGAGAGCGACATAGATCTGCCTAGGTCCGACCTTGACTTACCAAGCTATAGAGAGCGACATAGATCTGCCTAGGTCCGGGCTTGACTTACCGAGCTATAGAGAGCGACATAGATCTGCCTGGGTCTGGGCTTGACTTACCGAGCTATAGAGAGCGACATAGATCTGTCTGGGTCTGGGCTTGACTTACCGAGCTATAGAGAGCGACATAAATCTGCCTAGGTCCGGGCTTGACTTACCGAGCTATAGAGAGCGACATAGATCTGCCTGGGTCTGGGCTTGACTTACCAAGCTATAGAGAGCGACATTGATCTGCCTGTGTCTGGGCTTGACTTACCGAGCTATAGAGAGCTACATAGATCTGCCCAGGTCCGGCCTTGACTTACCAAGCTATAGAGAGCGACATAGATCTGCCCAGGTCCGGACTTGACTTACCGAGCTATAGAGAGCGACATAGATCTGTCCAGGTCCGGGCCTGACTTACCGAGCTATAGAGAGCGACATAGATCTGCCTAGGTCTGGCCTTGACTTACCGAGCTATAGAGAGCGACATAGATCTGCCTAGGTCTGGCCTTGACTTACCGAGCTATAGAGAGGGACATAGATCTGTCCAGATCCGGGCTTGACTTACCGAGCTGTAGAGAGCGACTAGATCTGCCCAGGTCCAGCCTTGACTTAACGAGCTATAGAGAGCGGCATAGATCTGCCCAGGTCCAGCCTTGACTTACCGAGCTATAGAGAGCGATATAGATCTGCCCAGGTCCGGGCTTGACTTACCGAGCTATATAGAACGACATAGATCTGCCAGGTCCGGGCTTGACTTACCGAGCTATTGAGAGCAACATAGATCTGCCCAGTTCCGGCCTTGACTTACCGAGCTATAGAGAGCGACATAGATCTGCCTAGGTCCGGCCTTGACTTACCGAGCTATAGAGATCGACATAGATCTGCCCAGGTCCGGCCTTGACTTACCGAGCTATAGAGAGCGACATAGATCTGCCCAGGTCCGGCCTTGACTTACCGAGCTATAGAGAGCGACATAGATCTGCCCAGGTCCAGCCTTGACTTACCGAGCTATAGAGAGCGACATAGATCTGCCCAGGTCCAGACTTGACTTACCGAGCTATAGAGAGCGACATAGATTTGCCTAGGTCCAGCCTTGACTTACCGAGCTATAGAGAGCGACATAGATCTGCCAAGGTCCGGCCTTGACTTACCGAGCTATAGAGAGCGACATAGATCTGTCTAATGTCCAGCTTGACTTACTACCGGGGTCGTAATAAGGAAATCCGTCGATAAAGTGACGTCACCTCAGGACCCGATTATATACACGGGTGGTTGTGTATCCGGCGGACAGCGCAGAAGTTGGGGCTTTGTGGCATACCAACATGGCAGAGAAGTGGCTAGGGAATCTGGCAAGTGTAGCTTTCCTGTGTCCAGCATGAGAATGGAGATAGAAGCAGTAACGGCGGCGATAACATGGTTGGTTACACATAACGTGGATCACGCCGTCTTGGTGACTGACTCGCAAAGTATGCTACAGAAGATTGACAGACAGCGTCTGCGGCAGGAGCGGATGCAGCTCTGGGATGCAACTCTACAGTGAGCGGGATAACCTGGGTGTCCAAGGCACGCTGGTGTACATGGCAATGAAACAGCTGATAAACTTGCTGGCAGCTCTGACATTGAGTGTGGCCTTACTCTGGACAAAGAGGACATTGCTTGTCCAAGCTTGTTCTTTATTCCTTAAGAGAAGGGGAGGGGATTGTGTGGGACAATTATGTATATATTGAGAGACTGAGGAGTCTAAAGGTGAGTCAATGATGTATATATTGAGAGACTGAGGAGTCTAAAAGTGGAAAAGGGATCTGGTCGATCCGGAGTGTTTAGTTGGAAAAGTAGATGTCTTTACAAATCAACAGCCAACAGAAACAATCAGTCTGCATACGCTTCGAAAAATTCTGGAACGGTCAGTGGAGCGGGTATGGGGATGCCTCTACTGCAGTGAAACTTATTCCATGAATAGAATAGAATAGAGAAACATCGAACGTCACAGCTGAACGATAACATGTGTCTTCGTGTTTGGAGAGACAAGAGTCTCGATGTACTCGTGGCTCTTTCCTTATACATCATAACATCACCTACTGTACTACATTACTACACACACACTGTCTTAGTCGTCTAGATTATGTCGAGTTCTATATTAGCGACAGTGTCAATTGTACAGGATTAACCGATCTATATAGCAACACTTGCAGATCTCTGTCAGGAAATCAACACACGATGGCTCTTAGCGAAATATTGTCTATAAACCCATGGTCAACTCTCTGTGTTTCAACCTCTACCTGTACTTGTGTTAGATCTCCCTCACTCTTTATCCTCGCTCTTGAGGCGAATCAATCTTCTGTGGCACACAACAACTATCTGAGACATCTTTCATGTGGCTAACCTATTTCCAGCAACTCTTTGAGGCATCTTTTAATTGCAACCACTTTCTGTGATTAGATCACTCACTTAATGCCAACCATCTTCTGTGATTAGATCACTCACTTAATGCCAACCACCTTCTGTGATTATATCACTCACTTAATGCCAACCACCTTCTGTTATTATATCACTCACGTAATGCCAACCATCTTCTGTGATTAGATCACTCACTTAATGCCAACCACCTTCTGTGATTAGATCACTCACGTAATGCCAACCACCTTCTGTGATTAGATCACTCACGTAATGCCAACCACCTTCTGTGATTATATCACTCACTTAATGCCAACCACCTTCTGTTATTATATCACTCACTTAATGCCAACCACCTTCTGTTATTATATCACTCACGTAATGCCAACCACCTTCTGTTATTATATCACTCACTTAATGTCAACCACATTCTGTGATTAGATCACTCACTTAATGCCAACCACCTACTGTGATTAGATCACTCACTTAATGCCAACCATTTTCTGTGATTAGATCACTCACTTAATGTCAACCATTTTCTGTGATTAGATCACTCACTTAATGCCAACCATTTTCTGTGATTAGATCACTCACTTAATGCCAACCACCTACTGTGATTAGATCACTCACTTAATGCCAACCATTTTCTGTGATTAGATCACTCACTTAATGTCAACCATTTTCTGTGATTAGATCACTCACTTAATGTCAACCATCTTCTGTGACGAGGAAAGAACTCTGAGAACCGCACCTTGAGTCCAGCCTGCTGTGGAAACCCCCAGTTCAAGATGACCTGTACTCTTCCCTGTGTAAACACTTGTATAGTTGGTCCAGCCAACAAGAAACCAAATAAAAAAATTTACTGCTGATTTGTGCAGTCTAGAGTGTGGTCTAAACTTGGTAATAAAATATAGCAGGACCCTTAATCGCTAAGAGTGAAAATGAGTTACAAGAAATGTTACACATTATAGTGAAGGAAAGCAAAAATAAAGGACTCAGTCTTAATAGCAAAAGACAAAAATAATGGTAACAACAAAGAAAAAGACATCACCGCAATGCACAATAAAAACAAGTGGAACAATATTAAAACAGGTAAATGAATTTAAATATTTGGGAACTTTGTTAACCTTAGACGGAAGATGTACAACAGAGGTGAGATGGAGAATGACTCAGACAAAAGTAGCTTCCCAAAAATTGAGGAAGATACTGTGCAATCCATTTTTGTCAATAGAAACAAGAAAAAGATTTCGTATATGTTATGTTGAGCCAGCCTTAACATATTGATGTGAATCATGGACAATAGGATAACAGATAAGAAAATCACTGGAGTCTGTAGAAGTGTGATTTTACAGAAGAATGTTGAGAATACCATGGACAGCTAAGAAGAGTAATGAAAACGTTCTGAAAGAAGTCAAAGCAAAAAGAGAGCTAATTTCCAATATTAGGAAGAAACAATCATCATTTTTTGGCCATCTAATGAGAATAGAACAGTTGGGATATTTTGTAACAACTGGGAAAATTGTGGGACGAAGAGATAGAGAAAAGCAAAGAGAAAAGATATCAGACAGCTTAAGAGAATGGCTCTGGCAGAAGGTCAACAACAGAAATGATAAATAACTGTCGAGATCGAAAGTTGTGGAGAAACATGATCACCTACGCCAGCAGGCATGGCCAATACCGAAAAAAAAACTTTAAATAAAAAAAAAAATCAAGTAATCGCAGAACAGCGGACTAACTTTTTAGCCACATTTGTTAAGTTTAAATAAAGAATATGTGGGTCTTATCTACACTTCCATTTCCACCACCTGGTGGAGGGTAGTAACGGGGTGTAAGTGGACAAACATAAACACGGGACAATTATACGGAAAATTGGGGAGGGGGGGGGTGGGTTTAAAAGAAAAGATGAAGTGAAAACGGTCAAATAATTTCAGTCTCAAAATTCCGCGCTGAGTTTGCGTGTTATTAGTTTTGTGCAAAAATGTAGCAGGAAAAAACATCGGAGATAAAACATCGGAGATTAAACATCGGTAAAAAAACATCGGAGATTAAACATCAGGAAAAAACATTGATGATTAAACATCGGGGAAAATCCATCGGAGATTAAACATCGGGAAAAAACATCGGAGATTAAACATCGGGGAAAACAAACATCGGAGAATAAATATTGAGAAAACACGTCGGAGATTAAACATCGGGAATAAAACATCGGAGATTAAAAATCGGGAGTCTGGACGGTGGCCATGGAAGTCGGAACCCTGTAAGGAGTGTGTAACAACTCACCTGCCGAATCAACCAGTCCTGTAAATGGATGGCGCTATACTTCGGGCCAGCGAAAGAAGAAACATCGGGAATAAAACATCGGAGATTAAAACATCGGGAAAAAAAGTATCCAAAAAAAAACATCGGAGATAAAACGTCGGGAAAAAACCATTTGAGATAAAACATGGGCAAAAAAACATCGAAAAAAACCATCTGAGATAAAACATCGGGAAAAAACATCGAAAAAACCATCTGAGATAAAACATCGGGGAAAAAACATCTGAGGTAAAACATTGGATATAAAACTCGGAAAAAAAACATCGGAGATAAAACGTTGGATATAAAACTCGGAAAAAAAAACATCGGAGATAAAACATTAGATATAAAACTCGGAAAAAAAACATCTGAGATAAAACATTGGTTATAAAACTCGGAAAAAAAAACATCTGAGATAAAACATCTGGGAAAAAAAAACATCGGAAATAAAACATAGGAGAAAAAAACTTCGGAGATAAAACATCGGAAAAAAACATCGGAGATAAAACATCGGGAAAAAATCGAAAAAATACATTGGGGATAAAGCGTCAGAGATATAACATCTGGGAAAAAAAACATCTGAAATAAAACATCGGGAAATAAAACATCGTAAAAAAAAACATCGGAGATAAAAAGACCGCGGAAAATGTTTCGTCTATAGCCATGACCTTAAATTCCTATAGTTTTAAATTATGAATTATGCCATGAATTTTCCTATTTCATGATTTGTCTTCAATGATTCTTCCACGCCATGATTTATCTTCTATGGATTATCCACGGTATTCTTTCTGCGATCTTGTCTCGTGAACCGCGTGAAAGAGAACAATCGATAAGGTAAACAAATGTAAAGAGAAGAATGTTGCCGAGAGACATGATCATCTAGGCCAGCAGGCACTTGGTGGGGATTGTATCAAGAACACCTGGTAACATACAAGTCATCGGAAGTCTGCACTCCATCATGTGGTTGTGAGGGGGCCAGTGGTCCGTATTACTTTTTCTGTGAGGCAGACCGCCATTCTATTTTTATTCGGTCGACTGAGGAGTGTCAGTCTTGGGTAGAGTCCGCGTTCTCTTTGTTGCCATGTTAGTGTGTTAGCCACTGCACTGATGACGCTCCCTTGTTATTGTGTACCTGACAGCACTGAGCATGTCTGAACGTAGCGTCGTGGTTGTGTGTTGTTTGTTACCACACAAAATAACGGTACACGCGAAACCAGCAGCGGCTATGGGTGAGCAAGCCTTCACTGCTAGGGGGAGCCGTACACATATGGGTTTGGCATAACAATCAATCAATCAATTAATCACTCAATCAATCAATTGCAAGTACCCGATTGTTCATACACACACAAAAGAAATCCCTGGATGATTATGGCAAACTTGCTGATTTTCTTTTCATTCTAGTCGATGTCTTCGAAGTCCTGTTATTGTCACTGAGGTCATGCCACGACAGCCGATGCTGGCTTTTACTCATTGATGTGTCGTGTCGTGATTTCCTTGACCTTCCCGACTTTTGCTGGTGAGGTTGGAGTTTGACTGCTCCCAGGCTGAGCTGGGAGACTCCAGCCTAGACGAACTGCTATACTAGGTCTTCTAAATCAGTAAGAGCCACCACCGCAAAGTTCATTCGTCCATAGCCAGTTGTCTATGTACATCAAACATTGACACTTGTCCACCATGTTTGTTATTCCTCGCCCTTTGTAAGGTAACTTGGCAGAAAACTTGCTACATTCACTCCCGCATTCACCCATAAGACAAATTGCTACATTCACTCATAAGTGATTTAGCTACATTCACATGTTAGTCACATTGCTACATTCACCTCTAAGCCACATTCTCTTCCGCATTCACCAATAAGACACATTGCTACATTCACTCACAAGTCATAGAGCTACATTCACCCATAAGACACATTGCTACATTAACTCATAATGCTACATTCACTTCCGCATTCACCTCTAAGCCACATTGCTACATTCACTTCCGCATTTACCCATAAGACACTTTGCTACATTCACTCACAAGTCATAGAGCTACATTCACCCATAAGACACATTGCTACATTAACTCATAAGACACATTGCTACATTAACCCATAAGACACATTGCTACATTAACTCATAAGACACATTGCTACATTAACTCATAAGACACATTGCTACATTAACCTATAAGACACATTGCTACATTCACTCATAAGTCATATAACTACATTCACCAATAAGTCACATTGCTATATTCACCTGTTAGTCACATTGTTACAGTCAGCCGTACGTCACATTGCTACACTCAGCCATTTGTCACATTGCTACATTAAGCAATAAGTCACATTACTACATTTTCTCATCAGTCACATTACTACATTCACCAATCAGTCACATTGCTACAATAACTCATAAGACACGTTGCTACATTCACTCATAAGACACATTGCTACATTAACCCATAAGACACATTGCTACATTAACCTATAAGACACATTGCTAAATTCACTCACAAGTCATATAACTACATTC
Source organism: Megaustenia siamemsis (assembly GCA_032433765.1). Lineage (NCBI taxonomy): Eukaryota > Metazoa > Mollusca > Gastropoda > Stylommatophora > Ariophantidae > Megaustenia > Megaustenia siamemsis. The sequence goes on along the minus strand of JAVIAB010000106.1, from coordinate 76,986,256 downwards.
ACCAATAAGTCGCATTGCTATATTCACCTGTTAGTCACATTGTTACAGTCACCCATAAGACACATTGCTACATTAACCCACAAGACACATTGCTACATTCACTCATAAGTTATATAACTACATTCACCCATCAGTCACATTACTACATTCACCCATCAGTCACATTACTACATTCACCCATCAGTCACATTACTACAATCACCCATCAGTCACATTACTACATTCACCCATCAGTCACATTACTACATTCACCCATCAGTCACGTTGCTATATTCACCAATAAGTCACATTACTACATTCACCCATCAGTCCCATTGCTACATTCACTCACAAGTCATAGAGCTACATTCACCCATCTGTCACATTACTACATTCATTCATCAGTCACATTACTACATTCATCAATAAGTCACATTACTACATTCACCCCTCAGTCACATTGCTACATTCACCCATCAGTCACATTACTACATTCACCCATCAGTCATATTACTACATTCACCCATCAGTCATATTGCTACATTCACTCACAAGTCACATAGCTACATTCACCCATCAGTCACATTACTACATTCACCTATCAGTCACATTACTACATTCACCCATCAGTCACATTACTATATTCACCCATCAGTCACATTACTACATTCACCCATCAGTCACATTACTACATTCACCCATCAGTCACATTACTACATTCACACACCAGTCACATTACTACATTCACCCATCAGTCACATTACTACAATCACCCATCAGTCACATTACTACATTCACCCATCAGTCACATTACTACATTCACCCATCAGTCACGTTGCTATATTCACTAACAAGTCATAGAGCTACATTCACCCATCAGTCCCATTGCTACATTCACTCACAAGTCATAGAGCTACATTCACCCATCAGTCACATTACTACATTCATTCATCAGTCACATTACTACATTCATCAATCAGTCACATTACTACATTCACCCATCAGTCACATTGCTACATTCACCCATCAGTCACATTACTACATTCATTCATCAGTCACATTACTACATTCATCAATCAGTCACATTACTACATTCACCCATCAGTCACATTGCTACTTTCACTCACAAGTCATAGAGCTACATTGACCCATCAGTCACATTACTACATTCATCCATCAGTCACATTGCTACATTCACTCACAAGTCATAGGGCTACATTCACCCATCAGTCACATTACTACATTCATTCATCAGTCACGTTGCTACATTCACCCATCAGTCACATTACTACATTCACCCATCAGTCATATTGCTACATTCACTCACAAGTCATCGAGCTACATTCACCCATCAGTCACATTACTACATTCATTCATCAGTCACATCACTACATTCATCAATCAGTCACATTACTACATTCACTTATCAGTCACATTACTACATTCACTTATCAGTCACATTACTACATTCACCCATCAGTCACATTACTACATTCATCAATCAGTCACATTACTACATTCATCAATCAGTCACATTACTACATTCACCTATCAGTCACATTACTACATTCACCTATCAGTCACATTACTACATTCACCCATCAGTCACATTACTACATTACTACATTCATCAATCAGTCACATTACTACATTCACCCATCAGTCACATTGCTACATTCACCCATCAGTCACATTGCTACATTCACTCACAAGTCATAGAGCTACATTCACCCATCAGTCACATTACTACATTCATCCATCAGTCATATTGCTACATTCACTCACAAGTCACAGAGCTACATTCACCCATCAGTCACATTACTACATTCATCCATCAGTCACATTGCTACATTCACCCATCAGTCACATTGCTACATTCACTCACAAGTCATAGAGCTACATTCACCCATCAGTCACATTACTACATTCACCCATCAGTCACATTACTACATTCATCAATCAGTCACATTACTACATTCACCCATCAGTCACATTGCTACATTCACCCATCAGTCACATTGCTACATTCACTCACAAGTCATAGAGCTACATTCACCCATCAGTCACATTACTACATTCATCCATCAGTCATATTGCTACATTCACTCACAAGTCACAGAGCTACATTCACCCATCAGTCACATTACTACATTCATCCATCAGTCTCATCCATGTTTCCCTCTATAATTATGAAGACTGGTGGGTAAAATGTAGAAGTAAAATTGATGAAAAGATGGAAGTTTTTTTTTTAATAAGATGGATACAGCTATACTTAAGGTGAGGAACAAAGCAAATTAAACCAAAAAAAATAGAGGCACGATAATATAACTACGTAGTGCTAATATGCGAGACTTCCTGAGATATTCCATCTCTGAAAAGACGATTAGAGGCCACAGAGACGGGATTCTTCAGGAGAATGTTGAAAGTTCCATGGACAGCTAAAAAGACCAATGAGGAAATTTTCAAAGAAGGCAGCACGAAAAGAGAGCTCCTAAAAAACATCAGAAAGAAACAATCAACACTTTTTGGGCACATCATGAGAAGAGGAAAGTTGGAATATTTGGTTACAACTGGCAAAATAAAAGGAATGAGAGATCGCGGACGACAAAGAGAGAAAATACTGGATAGCTTGGTGTCATGGCATGGAAAACAGTCAACAACAGAATTGATATGATGCACTGTGGATAGAAGATTGTGGAAGGACATGATCGCCTACGCCAACCGGTATGGCACATGGTGATGATGGTGACGGGGATAAGACAACCGTTTTCTTGTGTTTCTAGATATTTTGTGTGTTGTGTCTATTGTACCAGCTGAAGTCCTATTGAACCACAACGTCGTTTTTGTTTGTGACACCCATTAAACATCAAGAACAAGGATAAAGAAATAAAACAAGTAGAGGGATTCAAGTATTTAGGCACAATGTTCACAGAAGATGGAAAACTAGACAGAGAAATTGACATGAGAATACAAAAAGCAAATGCTGTCACATACCAGCTTTCACCATTGCTAAGACATCCAAACATTTCTATGCCAGCTAAACAACAAATGATAAATAGCATCTTCATACCAACTTTGTGCTATGAAAGTCAAACATGGACCCTTTCTAAATCACATTTAAGAAAGATCAATAAACGTGAGATGCGTTGCTTGAGAAAAGTAACAAACAACACAAGAAGAGATAGAATACCAAATGAAATCATAATCTCTATGACAATGACTGCACACACACACACAATGGAGAAGTGGAACCAATTCTGTTTACTGGTATCTGAACTTTGCAACGCCCCAGAAGACTCACACCATTCGAATTTATCATCGAGCTAGCACTATGATTCGGGTAAAGAATACCACTCTAAAGGCTTTCTCTGACAGTGGCGGAGTAGTGTTCCAGTATAATGATATATCATACCCTAATTTATCTGTGAACACTACTGTAGTCAAAACACAAACGCCAATGGCACACATTAAGATTGAGTTCTCACCGACCATTTCGCAGGCCGACAGTGCACTGACGGTATGTGAGGTGCAAACATTTACAGACACCTATTGTCTGGACGAGCATTCTTGGTCGTTTTGTGCAATGTGTAGTGGGTGTAGTAAAGGCTGCAATGTCATCATCGGTACTTGTCACGGCAACTGTTCACATGGGATCTATGGACACGACTGTTCCGGGTCTTGTCTCAGTGTTTGTCCTTTATTTGAGGAAAAATCCGGAAAATGCCTACAATGTAAACATCTTGGCTATACCTGTAATGACACTTGTTCCGATGGTAATTTTGGGCTACAGTGTGAACAGATATGTTCTGATGGCTGTGACATCATATGTACTCTGAAATCTCCGGACAACTGTTTAACGAAACCTGTGATTCCCACGTTCAGAAGAGACTGCCGACTACAACAAGCCCAAGCATATGGGCACTTTAATGTGTTTTTGTGCTAGACATGGTTCATTTCTTGGTGTTTTTTAGTGAAGCCATGGCTCATATCTTGTTGTGTTTCTGTCCTAGCCATGGCTCATATCTTAGCTTGTGTGTGCTGGCCATGGCTCATATCTTGGTGTGTGTCATGTTAGTCATATCTCATATCTTGGTAAGTCCGTGTTAATCATGTCTCATATCTTTATGTGTGTCTGTGTTTAGTCATATCTCATATCTTAGTGTGTACCAGTGTTAGTCATAAGTCATATCTTTGTGTGTGCATGTCTGGGTTAGTGATATCTCATATCTTTGTGTGCATGTTTATGTTAGTCACATCTCATATCCTTGTGTGTGCATGGCTGTGTTAGTCCCATCTCATAGCTTTGTGTGTGCATATCTATGTTAGTCATATCTCTTATCTTTGTGTGCATGCCTATGTTAGGCATGTGTCATATCTTTGTGTGTGCATGTCTATGTCAGTTATATCTCATATCTTTATGTGCATGTTTATGTTAGTCATGTGTCGTATATCTTGATGTGTGTCAGTGTTAGTCATACCTCGTATCGCTGTGTGCATGTATGTGTTAGTCACATCTCACATCTTTGTGTGTGCATGTATGTGTTAGTCACATCTCATATCTTTGTGTGTGCATGTCTGTGTTAGTCACATCTAATATCTTTGTGTGTGCATGTCTGTGTTAGTCACATCTCACATCTTTGTGTGTGCGTGTCTGTGTTAGTCACATCTCACATCTTTGTGTGTGCATGTCTGTGTTAGTCACCTCTAGTGACTCGGGCAGATGGTGCTCGTAAACCTGTGAGGGCCGACCATCTAAGGGCAGAATCCCCCTACAGAAAAGACAATATGCTGCCTTGCAGGAAGATTGGGGACAATCAAAGGCTAGGGAAAGCAAACCCGAATAAAATGCTGGCTGAAATCGGATGCACTGGGCCATTGGCGCAGAACACAGTGCAACGTTTTAACGGGTGTTCAATCAGAGTGGCGAACTCTACTTGTGATGTTCTGTCTGTGGGGGCGATCAACACACTTAGCCTGACAGCTGACTTCATGTGGGAGTCTGGAATCCTTACTCTGATTGAGTCCTGATCGCAGAGAGAGAGAGAGAGAGAGAGAGAGAGAGAGAGAGAGAGAGAAATCATAAGAAAAATAGTAGGAACAAAACCCTGCCAAGAATATATAGAACAACAACAACTTAAATGGTTTGGCCACCTGGTCAGAATGAATCCTAACCAATCACCATCAAAGGCGTTCTTCTCGAGAATGCATGGAAAAAGACCAAGAGGAAAACACAGAAGATGGATAGATGCAGTGACAGAGACATGTAACAACAAAGGAAAATCACTAATTCAGACAATTCGAGCAGCTCAAGAACGACAAATGATATGAACCACGACACCTTTTTGGTATCAGTGAAAAGAGAAAAGAAGAAGGGAAGAAGATACACGTTAAGCTGTACATATACCCATTTTCACCTTGTTTTTTAATTGTTCTTTAACTGTTTCTACTGTTCTTCAACTCAGACCAGAACACGATTTGGCGGCTGCTCAAGCGGCCTTTATTCTCCGGGTCCCATATGCTGCCCTACTAATCGCTTCACACAGGCCACAGTAATGCGATCATACCGTCAATATTGCCCCCCCCCTCCCATAATTCCACAGCGTATCATTTTGGCAGTCGCGTTTTTCGTGCTCTCTGTTTTTACCTGTAGCCCAGTCTTGGTAACTCACAGACAACGTTAAAAGTGGCTTGATTGAGTCTTCTGTCTTGGTAACTCACAGACAACGTTAAAAGTGGCTTGATTGAGTCTTCTGTCTTGGTAACTCACAGATAACGTTAAAAGTGGCTTGATTGAGTCTTCTGTCTTGGTAACTCACAGACAACGTTAAAAGTGGCTTTATTGCGTCTTCTGTCTTGGTAACTCACAGACAACGTTAAAAGTGGCTTGATTGAGTCTTCTGTCTTGGTAACTCACAGACAACGTTAAAAGTGGTTTGATTGAGTCTTCTGTCTTGGTAACTCACAGATAACGTTAAAAGTGGCTTGATTGAGTCTTCTGTCTTGGTAACTCACAGATAACGTTAAAAGTGGCTTGATTGCGTCTTCTGTCTTGGTAACTCACAGATAACGTTAAAAGTGGCTTGATTGAGTCTTCTGTCTTGGTAACTCACAGACAACGTTAAAAGTGGCTTTATTGCGTCTTCTGTCTTGGTAACTCACAGATAACGTTAAAAGTGGCTTGATTGAGTCTTCTGTCTTGGTAACTCACAGACAACGTTAAAAGTGGCTTGATTGAGTCTTCTGTCTTGGTAACTCACAGATAACGTAAAAAGTGGCTTGATTGAGTCTTCTGTCTTGGTAACTCACAGATAACGTAAAAAGTGGCTTGATTGAGTCTTCTGTCTCGGTAACTCACAGAGAACGTTAAAAGTGGCTTTATTGAGTCTTCTGTCTCGGTAACTCACAGAGAACGTTAAAAGTGGCTTTATTGAGTCTACTTTCTTGGTAACTCACAGATAACGTTAAAAGTGGTTTGATTGAGTCTTCTGTCTTGGTAACTCACAGATAACGTTAAAAGTGGCTTGATTGAGTCTTCTGTCTTGGTAACTCACAGATAACGTTAAAAGTGGTTTGATTGAGTCTTCTGTCTTGGTAACTCACAGATAACGTTAAAAGTGGTTTGATTGAGTCTTCTGTCTTGGTAACTCACAGATAACGTTAAAAGTGGCTTGATTGAGTCTTCTGTCTTGGTAACTCACAGATAACGTTAAAAGTGGTTTGATTGAGTCTTCTGTCTTGGTAACTCACAGATAACGTTAAAAGTGGCTTGATTGAGTCTTCTGTCTTGGTAACTCACAGATAAAGTTAAACATGGCTTGATTGAGTCTTCTGTCGTGGTAACTCACAGATAACGTTAAACATGGCTTGATTGAGTCTTCTGTCTTGGTAACTCACAGATAACGTTAAAAGCGGCTTGATTGAGTCTGCTGTCTTCGTTCATTCATTGAGTGCCGTCTCCACATCAAAGGTTGGCACCATGGAGCGCCATTCCGCTCTATCTCTTTCACTCTCTCTCTTTCTCTCTCTCTCTCTCTCTCTCTCTCTCTCTCTCTGCTTTGATGGTGCAAATTTGTTATAGGGCTTGTCATTTTTATGATTTTCTGCTAGTAGTACAGTATCATAAGCATATCTTAGGTTATTGATTAAGTTTCCATTAAATGTTTAGGCCTGGCATCTCTGTGGTGTTTTTAAAGATTTGCTCAGTGTATAGATTGAACAAGCTTGGTGATAGTATGCATCCCTGTCTTACCCCTCTTTTTATATCAATGGGTGTAGAGTTCTCTTTGTTATATTTTATTATTGCTGTTTGCTCCCAGTATAAATTATATATTAGTCGTATGTCCATGTCTTCTAGATGAATCTCTTTTAGTCAGTCTATAAGTTTATCATCATCATCATCGAGTGCCGTCTCCGCAACGAAAGTTGGCTACTATGGATCGCCATTCCACTCTGTTTCTTGCTTTTATGGTGCAGGTTGTCATAGATTGACTTGTCCTTCTTTTGATGTTACCCGTCTATGTTAGTTTAGTCCGTGTTAGTGAGGTTCATCAAGTTTCAGTCCGTGTTTGTGAGGTCCCGCAAGTTTACCTCCGTGTTAGGAAAGTTCTGTCAGTTTACCTCCGTGTTAGTGAGGTCCTGCAAGTTTACCTCCGTGTTAGTGAGGTCCTGCAAGTTTACCTCCGTGTTAGTGAGGTCCTGCAAGTTTACCTCCGTGTTAGGGAGGTCCTGCAAGTTTACCTCCGTGTTAGGGAGGTCCTGCAAGTTTACCTCCGTGTTAGGGAGATCCTGCAAGTTTACCTCCGTGTTAGGGAGATCCTGCAAGTTTACCTCCGTGTTAGGGAGGTCCTGCAAGTTTACCTCCGTGTTAGGGAGATCCTGCAAGTTTACCTCCGTGTTAGGGAGGTCCTGCAAGTTTACCTCCGTGTTAGGGAGGTCCAGCAAGTTTACCTCCGTGTTAGGGAGGTCCTGCAAGTTTACCTCCGTGTTAGGGAGGTCCTGCAAGTTTACCTCCGTGTTAGGGAGGTCCTGCAAGTTTACCTCTGTGTTAGGAAGGTCCTGCAAGTTTACCTCCGTGTTAGTGAGGTCCTGCAAGTTTACCTCCATGTTAGGGAGGTCCTGCAAGTTTACCTCCGTGTTAGTGAGGTCCCACAAGTTTTAGTCCGCGTTAGTGAGGTCCCGCAAGTTTAAATCCGTGTTAGGAAAGTTCTGTCAGTTTAGCTCCGTGTTAGGGAGGTCCTGCAAGTTTACCTCCGTGTTAGTGAGGTCCCGCAAGTTTTAGTCCGCGTTAGTGAGGTCCCGCAAGTTTAAATCCGTGTTAGGAAAGTTCTGTCAGTTTAGCTCCGTGTTAGGGAGGTCCTGCAAGTTTACCTCCGTGTTAGGGAGGTCCTGCAAGTTTACCTCCGAGTTAGGAAGGTCCTGCAAGTTTAGCTCCGTGTTAGGGAGGTCCTGCAAGTTTACCTCCGTGTTAGTGAGGTCCTGCAAGTTTACCTCCGTGTTAGTGAGGTCCCGCAAGTTTTAGTCCGCGTTAGTGAGGTCCCGCAAGTTTAAATCCGTGTTAGGAAAGTTCTGTCAGTTTAGCTCCGTGTTAGGGAGGTCCTGCAAGTTTACCTCCGTGTTAGGGAGGTCCTGCAAGTTTACCTCCGTGTTAGTGAGGTCCTGCAAGTTTACCTCCGTGTTAGGAAAGTTCTGTCAGTTTAGCTCCGTGTTAGGGAGGTCCTGTCAGTTTAGCTCAGAGCTTCTGTGACAGAGTTTACTTGTGTGTGGCATGTGACTGTTGCAGTAGAAACCAGCGGCCGCTGAGCTCAGTAAACATCACAGAGCTTGGCAATGAGGCTCAGTATGAGCTGAAACATGCAGATCAATGACTTACATGTGTGGCACTCTTATAGGTAGATGTGCTGGACACGATGTCAACCAATGCACATTTAGAGCCGCTACAATGTACGTGCCTCATTGAGATAGCCAAGCGTATATAGAATATGCCCAAAAAGCTGTGCAAACAAGTGTGGTTTTATTTTGTTTCTACTCTGTATCTATTCCAACAATTTGTCGTTCAGTGACGTTTATTTCACTGAATTCTTGGCTGTTTACTTCTGTATTTATAAATTACCTTTTCATGTTTGTGTGTGCTCGTTATAATTTCTTCTGCTCTGTAATGTAAACCAGTTGTTCGAAACATTGATTGTTGCTGATTCATTTCCAATCGCTCGCACAATGATCAGTCTTGGCTTTATCAATAGCTAGGCTTGATGTGTGTTTGCAAACAGAGGGTAGCCGTCCCAAGTCACAACATAGGGAGTACAGGTTTGAGTTGTAGTTCCACCCCCGAGACAGACTGTTCTGAAGAAACCCCGTAGCGGGTAGACAATGTTGTGTTAGTGCCAGTAATCATGGATAAGTTATAGAGTTCGTGGTCAGCACTACACCAGTATCGGCTTTCTTTCTTAGAAAAGTCATCTTGACCCATTGAAGGGTGAGTGAGGCCGGTCGGTGCTGGTACCTGGCCACGTGTTTCGGTCACGGTGCTAAATATGCCCTGAACTTGATATCAAGATGACGTGAGTTTGATCACCACCCCTGAAACGGATCTATCATTAAAATGAAGTCTGTATATTACGTCGAGATACTTGCAATAAGAAATGAAAACTCACTGATACCAGTACACTACAACCACATTCATAGATTTGTGTCCACAGAAGCTGAGTCATCCAAATCTAATGAGCTTGAATACACAAATTAAATGGCGAACTACTGGCGTTACGTCAGAATGGCTGCCAGCAGGCTTTCTATCCAGGGGGCGGTGGTTTGATCCACGTAATCAAAATTGAGACAGGGCTCGTGTTGTTTGTGATTGAACGACCAAATTGAGACAGGGCTCGTGTTGTTTGTGATTGAACGACCAAATTGAGACTGGGCTCGTGTTGTTTGTGATTGAACGACCAAATTGAGACAGGGCTCGTGTTGTTTGTGATTGAACGACCAAATTGAGACAGGGCTCCTGTTGTTTGTGATTGAACGACCAAATTGAGACAGGGCTCCTGTTGTTTGTGATTGAACGACCAAATTGACACAGGGCTCGTGTTGTTTGTGATTGAACGACCAAATTGAGACAAGGCTCGTGTTGTTTGTGATTGAACGACCAAATTGAGACAGGGCTCGTGTTGTTTGTGATTGAACGACCAAATTGAGACAGGGCTCCTGTTGTTTGTGATTGAACGATCAAATTGAGACACGTTTATGTCTCTTGTATACACTGGCAGAGAACGGCGCTAAATAAGCCGGTCGTAATGACATCAACGGATCCGCGATAGCTCAGTGGTTAGTGAACTGGACTACAAAGGACAAGAGGTAGTGTTCGATCCCAACCGACGGCTTCCGGGTTCACGCAGCCTTTAATGGGTACTGGCATTTTTTTCTGGGAAAGTAAAGCGGCACGGGCGTAATACCGATCACATTACCCCAAAAATCATGTGCTGAACGTCTGTAAAATTTATGGTCACTAACACCATATTCCTTATACGCCACGCCACCTTAGCGTGACGGGTCACTAACACCATATTCCCTATACGCCACTTGGCGTGACGGAGGCACTTTACTTTTTTTTTTTTTTGTAATGACATCAACGAGGTCGTTGTGAAAAAAAAACATGGCAAATGTTGAACAGGCCGTTATAAAATTCGTAGCTTTGTTTACTCGATCAAATGAGGTGGTCTTGACCTATTTGTAGACTCCGACAAATGCACTGCCTTGAATGCAGCACTCGGTAAACTCTTGTCTTCTCATTTATATTTATTTGTTGTTAGGATCATCATCATTGCACACCGGACGAATACGAAGGTGCTCCGATATCCCACTCGAGAATCACAAGAAAAACCAAGGAGAATCCTGGCCAACATGCACGAACTCTGTAGCACCACATGTGATCCGTAGTGTGAGTAGCTTTTTGCTGATAATATTGCCCGGGCAGTGGCCATACAAATGGTAAACTCTTTCTCGATTTTAACTGCCAATGGATCTTTAACGTGTAAGCGTGACCTCCCGTTTATTGCCGTTATCCGAGAGGGCCAGACATGGGTTCTCACTGCCCACGAGATCAATGAAGCAGCGTCTTAAAGAAACAACGAATTATTTTTTCCTATACCATTAAACTACTAAAAACTACTAGACATCGGATATCATTGCCCAGAAAGGACTAGACATCGGATCTCATTGTCCAGAAAGGACTAGATATCAGATCTCACTGTCCAGAAAGGACTAGACATCGAATCGCACTGCCCAGAAAGGACTAGATATCGGATCTCACTGCCCAGAAAGGACTAGACATTGGATCTCACTGTCCAGAAAGGACTAGACATTGGATCTCACTGCCCAGAAAGGACTAGATATCGGACCTCACTGCCCAGAAAGGACTAGACATCGGATCTCACTGTCCAGAAAGGACTAGACATTGGATCTCACTGTCCAGAAAGGACTAGACATTGGATCTCACTGCCCAGAAAGGACTAGATATCGGACCTCACTGCCCAGAAAGGACTAGACATCGGATCTCACTGCCAAGAAAGGACTAGACATCGGATCTCACTTCCCAGAAATGACTAGATATCGGACCTCACTGCCCAGAAAGGACTAGACATCGGATCTCACTGTCCAGAAAGGACTAGACATTGGATCTCACTGTCCAGAAAGGACTAGACATTGGATCTCACTGCCCAGAAAGGACTAGATATCGGACCTCACTGCCCAGAAAGGACTAGACATCGGATCTCACTGCCAAGAAAGGACTAGACATCGGATCTCACTGCCAAGAAAGGACTAGACATCGGATCTCACTGCCAAGAAAGGACTAGGCTTTGGATCTCACTGTCCAGAAAGGACTAGGCATTGAATCTCACTGTTTGTCCAGAATGGATTAGACTTTGAATCTCACTGCCCAGACAAGATTTGACATCGGATCTCAATGTCCAAAGACCAAGGGAGAGTGACACCATCATTTGAGATGCGTCTGACCTCTAGACTACCCAGAACAACTCTTCCAGAGACAGGAAATCCCTAGGTACTGTTCTGTAAGATGCTATTTGGTACCTGACAATACTGCCATCAACTGGATTCTGTTGTATGGATTAGAAGCATGGACAACAAAATAGAAGAATACGAGGAAGCTGCAGACATTTACTTGCTGACGGCATATTCGTCAGATAGCCAGAAACCGAATAATGAGCTATTGAAAAAAATAATAAGATGAAGAAATAAGCGGCGGGGATCGATAGGACACTATCTTTGGTAGGCAACTGCAGGCTTTACCAGAATAGCTCTCACCTGAAACCCACAGGGAAAGAGGAAGCAAGGAGATCTAGGAAAACATGGAGAGCTTGAGACAGATAATAAAAATAATCAATGACAACTGGAAACGAGTCGATGAGACAGTAAATGGAAGACAGGATTGGAACGTTCTTGTTACGCACTAGAGGGAAAAACCAGCAAGAATAGAAGAGTGATATTCGGAACAGTTAACAGTCTATGTCTTACCGTCCTTACTTTCAGGCAACAGCGGACGGGGAGTTCGAAACTTGAGTAGGTGATATCGAACTTGTAGGTTGACCTTTAACCTGATAATTTTCGACATAAATATGAGTGCAGTTTGCGCTATGTAACATATTTCTTTCAATTAGTGCCCTAAATTATCATAATTATAATGACATCATAATATCTTAGTTATTAGCGTTATAAGTTATGAAAAAACATGGTTTTGCTGATAAGAATTTCTTACATTTTTGTTCATGTTAATTTGTATATAGAGATGCAGCGCAGTGATTCTTACAGTAAACATTTGATAAATTCGCCTTCCCATCGGCACTACTTCTATATGTTTCAATAGAAAGAAAGAACGCCATCTAATTAGTCGCTCTTTTTGTTGCCACTGCAAAGGGGAGCTAATTGCTGAAATGCCTACCTACTTCTCATACAATTTGGAAGGTCGAAAGATACCGTTGTACGATTGTAGTAGGTTTGACCTCCATAGACATTGAAGCCTATTTATTAGCAACGGCTTGAGTTATTTGAACTATATCACGACTTTACTAGGGAATACGGTGGCTGGTTGTACACTGGCATTAAACTCATTGAGCTGAAATGTGATTGTGTTATGTATTCTAATAGAATATTAGAGGAGTCGTGGTCTCCATTGGCTCCTCCGAATATTCGCCGCTGCTTTCAGGTCAGGTTTAAACTTACAACTGGAACGATTAATGCTTCGAGTGCTAATCTGGTCGATTTTGAAATCATCAACTGGGCTAAAGATTAACACAAGTCTTAACGAATGTTTTATTGTCAAGACAAGCTTCCACATCGCTTAGCCGTGAGCAGATCCACAATGTAATCCGTACGGCCGCCCTCACGATAGACACTAGCCGGCAGGGGAAGCCACAGCAGACGACAGAGCCGGCAGTCTCCACCTGCAGTTTGTGTCTTCGATTTGTAGGGGAATACACCGCCGGCAGAAGTTGTACAAAGTAAGTTTATAATTTGTCTTCTCTGTTTTTTTTAAATGAATTCAATTATACATTTACTGTTTTATTTGAGCTTTGCTCTGTTATTGTTTACATCTCGCTGTCTGCCGCCACACTGGCAGTTGTTCAGCCTTCAAGTAATTAGTCCAGGTATGATTACTGTACTGTGTACATTTCATAACATAAGCCATAAGCTTTGTAGTCACTTACAGCAGTTCTGGTAATACTTACTGTATACAACCTTTCTTCTGTTGTATCAAGTTGTAATAGAGTCACATCAGAGTTCCTGTAAGTTGTATTTACAAATATGAACTGCTCAACAAATAATAGTAATAGAATGAAAGTGTGGACGGGTCGTCAGTAGCAGCAGAATTGCACTGACGGCATGAACTGACAGTCGATCTTGTGTTGGGAGAATTAAATAATTATGTGCTTTTTTTATTCTTCTTCCTTCCCCATTTGCCTTTCAGCGTCGAGGGGAGATATAATGTGCGGTTTATTGCTCTTTTGTTCGCCTCTGCTGCTGTTATGTTTCCTAGTGTATCTAATATTCGGACAATCCAACTTTTTTCGTGGTTGGCCCTTGGGTCTGGTGTTCTTGCAACATTCATTAAAGACTCGTGTTTTTGATCTTTCTGCCTTGTCTCGTGGCCAAACAATTTTTAAAAATCTGTTTTTCTTTATATATTCTATGACGGCGGTTTTTTCTAGCTTTTTTTCTCAGTTCTTCATTTCTGATCTTGTCTCTCAGACTGTTTTCTGTCATTCGTCTGACACATTTAATCTCAGTAGAGGTTATTTTTCTTATTGTTCTTGCATCTAGGGACCAGGTCTGGCATTGGTAGCACAACGTTTGGATGAAGATTGTAGTATATATTGCTCGTTTTGCCTCCAGAGTTATTAACTTGTTGGACAATAGTGGTGATAACTGTCCAATGATTTGACAAGCTTTGTTGCATCTTGAGTCTGTCTCTGCTGTTTGTGAATTGTCATTTATCACTAGACTTCCTAGGTATTTAAATTCCTGCACTTATTTTAGTTGCCTGCCTTCTATAGTTATGTTGATGTTCTGCTTTTCATTTGCGATATTCATGACTTTTTTTTTTAAATTTCATATTGTATTTTGTGTCTGTTCTGTTGAGGCTATTTAAGTGTTCATGTAGGTCGTCTATTTTCCCATGTATTAGTGCATGATCGTCTGCAAATAAAAGCTCGTTTATCTCCTCTGTCTGCGATGAGTTGGCTAACTTACACATATAGTCCATGTATGCAATAAACAATATGGGAGATAGGACGCACCCATGTCTTACTCTTGATTAACTTCGAAGTGGTCTGATTAGCCAGCTGCTCTCCTGGCTGTGCAGCTGCTGTTCTGACTGTGCAGATGATACCTTCCTTAAATATTGATATGTTGGAGGAATGCGATATGGGTGGCTGGTAAACATAGTTTAGATATTTATGTTAAAAGAAAAGTGACATAGAACAAATCTAGATCTACGTACACAGACACAACGAATTGCGCATGTGAAGAGACATCAGATTAACTCAACTTCCACAAAGACCTGATAAATGGAACACCTTGTACAGAACTACAATGGAACTCAGAAATACCTGCAGATATCATTACATGGCATTGGGCCGAAGGGCGTCAGTTCACAGGCTTCTGGATCCATAACAACAACAAACAGCAGAAGGAAACAGCCATAGACAGACGCATATCGCGGGACAACATCAAGGAGTCACTACAGCAGCATCATATGATAATGGTTGAGGCTATCAGGAGAGAGAAAGCTGGAACTTTGTATCTTCCTCGACACTTTGTATCTTCCTCGACACTTTGTATCTTCCTCGACACTTTGTATCTTCTTCGACACTTTGTATCTTCCTCGACACTTTGTATCTTCCTCGACACTTTGTATCTTCCTCGACACTTTGTATCTTCCTCGACACCTACTGGGGCCTAAGAGGAGACGAGGAAGCAGAAGAAGGTCGGTTATAACGGCAGCTGTGTTAACAGATACAACAAGTAGACATAAATATAGAAGATCTACTGTAGACATGGACACCATAGGAGGGACAAGGGAGAACAAAACAAACACACAATTTCATTACTTCAAAGAAAGCTTGGACTCTTCTGCTGGTGGTTGTGGTGGTGCTGCTTGTGGTTGTGGTGCTGTTGGTTGTTGTGCTGCTTGTTGTAGTGCTGTTGGTTGTGGCGGTGCTGCTTGTGGTTGTGGTGCTGTTGGTTGTTGTGCTGCTTGTGGTAGTGCTGTTGGTTGTGGCGGTGCTGCTTGTAGTTGTGGTACTGCTGCTGTTGGTTGTTGTGCTGCTTGTGGTAGTGCTGTTGGTTGTTGTGCTGCTTGTGGTAGTGCTGTTGGTTGTGGCGGTGCTGCTTGTGGTGCTGTTGGTTGTTGTGCTGCTTGTGGTAGTGCTGTTGGTTGTGGCGGTGCTGCTGGTCGAGTGCTTGAAACTGTTTAGTGCAGGGACTTGTTTGTTTGTTGTTAATCCCTTGTCAAGTTTGACTACTACTCTTGTTCACTGTGTTGTTACAATGTGTATATAACTGTTACATCCTCAATGACAAAGTTGAACACAGTCAACACGTTAGCACAAGCGTGCTGTTTGGATAATTAGAATAACCGAGAGTGCTTGTCACGTCTCAGGACAGTTATATGGTGGGACAATAAAAAAATGTTTACTCAACCGTTACAATCATAAATATAGAAGACTGGATGATAACGTTATCCGGCGTACTCTACGACTGCCTCATGTGAACCTTCATAAAGGTCTAACAAATATGTGAAAGATATAGCATACTGAAGGGTTGATAGTGTGGCTGTTTGGGTGTAGCCTGCAGCACTGAGTGAGCAGATGTAGTAAGGAATGAATGATGTACCGGAATATAATGACATCAGTCATGGTTGCTGCAGCTCCTGTACATCCAACACAACGGCCTCATCGTTAGTGGTGTAACGACAATGTTGAGGAAACTTGTGTGGGGGGGAGTTTAGAGAATAGCCAGGTCAGTTCTGAGGGGAGTGCTTTGAAAAAGGGGATAGGAGGAGGGGAGAGTTAACAAATTTAAAATAGAGGGAGGTAAAACCTTTGGAAAAGAGATGGTCAGGGTGACGGTGTTAGTGTGGAGATTCATCATTAGGTAGCCTGTCGGAGGCTGGACTTTTGAGTACCAGACTGAATTGTCCCGGTGTCTTGCCGTGTTCCTGTTACGTCACTGAGTGCCAGACTGAATTGTCCCGTTGTCTTGTTGTGTCCCTGTTGCCTCATTGAGTGTGAGACTGAATTGTCCCGGTGTTTTGCCGTGTCCCTGTTACGTCACTGAGTGCCATACTGAATTGTCCCGTTGTCTTGTTGTGTCCCTGTTGCCTCATTGAGCGTGAGACTGAATTGTCCCGTTGTCTTGTTGTGTCCCTGTTGCCTCATTGAGAGTCAGACTGAATTGTCCCGTTGTCTTGTTGTGTCCCTGCTGCCTCATTGAGTGTGAGACTGAATTGTCCCGTTGTCTTGTTGTGTCCCTGCTGCCTCATTGAGTGTGAGACTGAATTGTCCCATTGTCTTGTTGTGTCCCTGCTGCCTCATTGAGTGTGAGACTGAATTGTCCCGTTGTCTTGTTGTGTTCCTGCTGCCTCATTGAGTGTGAGACTGAATTGTCCCATTGTCTTGTTGTGTCCCTGCTGCCTCATTGAGTGTGAGACTGAATTGTCCCATTGTCTTGTTGTGTCCCTGCTACCTCATTGAGTGTGAGACTGAATTGTCCCGTTGTCTTGTTGTGTCCCTGCTGCCTCATTGAGTGTGAGACTGAATTGTCCCATTGTCTTGTTGTGTCCCTGTTGCCTCATTGAGTGCTGCCTGTAAGAGCCAGGCATTGTCTAACATTCATGTAGTCCAGTGTGTTCGATCTTCTCCACAAAAGCTCTTATCACAGCTTTGTGCTACTCAACAAAATCTAATGTAAAATTAAATATGAATTATGTTATGTTCTCAAACCAACTCCCAAGTCGTCCCCCACCAGTAGTGTAATGTCTCTTCATGCAGACTGCACTTGAAGACAGGGAGGAGAAGTGTCACAGTTGTGTGTTAGCACACAAGTCAATGAAAGTCACGTTCGTGAACTAGATCAAGTGCCCTCTCAGCTTCAAGTGTAATAACATTATTGCCATTGCTAAATACAGAAAAGACATTAATTTTTTTCATAAACAATTTAAGCCGTTTGTTTGAGAATTGAGGAATGTAAACTGTAGACGTGCAAGGAGCATATTAAGTTTTTTGGTCCCATTACCGTTCACGATATTAATAATACCGATTGGTGTCTGTGCCCATACATGTTGTATGTTGGTGTCTATAGTGCATGAAGTTTCGTTACCGACTAACATGGTGTCATCCTGTCTTAAAGTGCGGCTTTCGTAATGGATACTACACATTTGGTTGAAATACAATAAATATACATATGCATTATATATATATATATAGTAAAAAAGTAAAGTACCACGTCACGCCAAGTGACGTATAGGGGATATGGTGTTAGTGACCATACATTTTAAAGACCTTCGGCACATGATTTTTGGGGTAATATATATATATATATTATCATCATCATCAAGTACCAGGCCTGTTGGCGTAGGTGATCATGTCTCTCCACAACTTTCGATTTCGACAGTTATTTATAATTTCTGTTGTTGGCCTACTGCCAAGCCATTATCTTAAGCTGTCTGTTATATTTTCTCTTTACTTCCCTCTATCTCTTCGTCCCTCAATTTTCCCAGTTGTTACAATATATCCCAACTGTTCCCTTCTCATTACATGGCCAAAAAATGATGAGTGTTTCTTCCTAATATTGGAAATTAGCTATCTTTTTGCTTTGGCCTCTTTCAGAACGTTTTCATTTTACTCTTATCTGTCCATGGTATTCTCAACATTCTTCTGTAAAACCACATTTCTACAGACTCCAGTGATTTTCTTGTTTGTTGTCCAATTGCCCATATTTCACATCCATATGTTAAGACCATTTTTTACTGCCCATTTTTTTGGGCACATCATGAGAAGAGGAAAGTTGGAATACTTGGTTACAACTGGCAAAATAAAATGAAAGAGAGATCGCGGACGACAGAGAGAGAAAAAATACTGGATAGTTTGGTGTCATGGCATGGAAAACAGTCAACAACAGAACTGATACGATGCACTGTGGATAGAAGATTGTAGAAGGACATGATCGCCAACGCCAACCGGTACGGCACATGATGATGATGATGTTAAGACCGGCTCTACATAACATTTAAGAACTCTTTATCTTGTTTCTATTGTAAAAAATAGATTGCATAGTATCTTCCTCATTTTTTGGAAAGCTGCTTTTGCCTGAGCCATTCTGCATCTCACCTCTGTTGTACATCTTCCGTCTGAGGTTAACAAAGTTCCCAAATATTTAAATTGATTTACCTATTTTAACATTGTTCCACTTATCTTTATTTTGCACTGAGGTGATGTCTTTTTCGTTGTTGTTACCTTTACTTCTGTCTTTTTGCTATTAAGGCTGAATCCTTTATTTTTACTTTCTTTCACTATAATGCCTAACATTTCTTGTAACTCATTTTCACTCTTAGCGATTAAGACTGTATCATCATCATACCTTAGATTATTTATATTATGACCTCCGATTGTTATTCCAGGCATGCCCCTAATGGATCATAAAATAATCTCACTATAAATATTAAACATATCTGGTGATAGAACAACACAACCAACAAGCAGGAGAAGACCTAGAAAACTCAATAGTGTCAGTCGATTTAGTGTGCTTGAATGATGGAAGGGCAACAAGAATGGCCACTCGAACAGGGGACTCTGATAGTGTCATAGACCTTGCACTGGTGTCTTCCACCTTCGCACCGGTTTGCAGGTGGAATGCACTGGGGTTCCACGGAAGTGATCACTATCCATGTGTCCTCTTAATTGAGAAAAGCAGAAATAGAAGCCAGAAAAGGAAGCTCCACACATTCCACTACGAGAAAACAGACCAGGACGTCATTAGCAAAATCAGACATAGGAAACAGAGCGCCCCTCGTAGGAGGCAGGAGAGATGGACGCAGCCTCGCTGGTGGAACGTACACGTAGAGTAAGCTTGGCGGAGCAAGAGACAAACGGCCAAGACATGGCAGAAAGCTAGAAAGAATGGAAGAACACAACCTGAGCTCTTGAAGCGTCTGAAAGTAGAGGTCGACCAAAAATGATGCACTGTAAACTATGTGCTAAGCAGGCTAAGGATGCCAAATAGGATGAATTCTGTAAAAAAAGTGAGCTCAGAAAAATCGCTAGCTACATTCTGGCGCCTTCATCAGAGCATGAATGGCACAACACGACACAGAGGCATACCAGACTTTCAGAGGACAGGCCGGATATGGCACAAATCTGATGAGAGCAAAATGGAAGGTCCTGCTTGCCCGCTACAATGAGCAGACGGAACAAAAAAAATGAGGCTGTAAGAATGAGGATACGGGGATCGCTGTCAAAATTGTGTAAGGATGTAGTGCTGGAAGAAGATCTCACAATCACAACCGATACCATTCGCACGACACTTAAAAGGTCACACAACACTGTTCCTGGTCCAGATGGTGTTAGGTACGATGACATAGGCGATTTAGCTGACGACGACTTGACAAAACTGGCCAATGAGTTTAATGCCAGCATTCGGAGTGGCCAGATTAAGGAGGAGTGGCTACAAAGCTACTTACTACCGCTACCGAAGCCAAACAAGGACCATTCTCAGATCAGTGCCTACAGAATCATCACAATGCAGAACACTGCGGGCAAGCTGCCGGAGAAAATAGTTGCCCGTGTCCTCACCTGTCACCTTGGACAGAAACACGCATTCCCACTCCTCAAACTGGCGGTGTACCCCTTCCTCATTAGATGGATCGCCGCGGCACTGTTTCAGAGGAAGGTGATACTCAGATGTGGAAGTTGGTCTTCCGAGCCAACATCCATTTATCCAGGGCTGCCACAAGGCTCACCATTGTCACCAGTTCTATTTAACGTGTACACAATAACGATCACGGAACAACAGCTGGATGGGAGGGGAAGAACTATGACTTTTGCTGATGATATTCTGGTATATAGATAGGGAATCGCCTCCACAATGCAAGACGAACTCGATCGCATTTCTTCCTGGTGTGGGGTTTCATGTGCCTTGGTTAATCTTAATAAAGCATCAGTTTCATGGTTCTCCCTTAACAATCATATCGTTAATACGACCACACCGGTAGTACAAATGGGAGCTGATGAGGTGACCATGGACAAGTTGATGACATACCTCGGAGTTAAGTTTGATCGCAGCCTGTGTTTTCGGGACCACGTCGACCATGTGATAACAAAATCCTGCAAAGAATTAGCCGCCTTGAAGGTCATGGCAGCTGCCAACATTGAGCAGAGGCTACTTACTCTTCTGTTCCAGGGATTAGTCCTCGCACCAATCGAGTATGCCCTGGCAATTCTTACTGTCAGTACGACTCAAATTGATAGGCTGGAGAAAATACAAAATGAAGCCATGCGCATTATCTTGGGATGTACAAGGGACACTCCCTGTGTAGCAATGAGGTATCTTCTTGACTTTTTAACCATGGATGACAGAATTAAGATCTGGAGAGCACCAGCATACCTGAAGATTAGTACAGATAAAGAGTATCCATTGCCCCAGGTGCTCAACACAGGGAAAGGTGCCAGGCTAAAAAGAAGCAAATCATGGGTGGGCCGAGCAGAAGATGCCATCAAACAGGTCTGTGGACTTACCAATATCAGCGTTGGTGATGACGTTCTGGTCTGTTTTCTCGTAGTGGAATGTGTGGAGCTTCCTTTTCTGGCTTCTATTTCTGCTTTTCTCAGTATGGAGGACACATAGATAGTGATCAGTTCCATGGAACCCCAGTGCACTCCACCTGCAAACCGGTGTGAAGGTGGAAGACACCATTGCAAGGTCTATGACACTATCAGAGTCTCGTTTTCAAGTGGCCATTCTTGTTGCCCTTCCATCATTCAAGCACACTAAATCGACTGACACCAGTGCGTTCTCTAGGTCTTCTCCCTGCTTGTTGGTTATGACGTTACCCCGCTGGTTTCCTCTAGCATTAAAGTCTCCGCAGAAAATGACGTTCTCTTCATCGAACTCGAAGAGATTCTATTGTTGTGTGTTTACCTTCCCATTACAGGCATACACATTTACAATCATGAAATGAATTGGTGTCTGAACCCTAACCGCATGTACTTGCAATTCTCGTACATTGTCCCACGCAGACATATCAACCTCAGCTGCCACCATATTGTTGCGCACAAGGATGGCCTGCCCAAGGTGTCGGCTATTGTAGAAACAATGAACTCCAGGAGTACTTACTGTCCTATCACCAAAAAGAGTTTCTTGTAAAACCATTATATCGGCGCCGCACAGTAGCTTAACAAGAATGGGCCGTCGTTGATTTATGGACCCACAATTCCAGTATGTAACGCGCACATACTTTAGGCCTAACCTCTTACACTTCAACAGTTTAACGCCACCTCTTTTACCTTGTCGTGTTTTCCTTCTTCGATGTTGTCGTTTGGGCAGCATCTGAATACTTACCGTCGTCATAGTATCATAGATGATTTTGTCGCTGAACGTCGATGCTGTGGATGGTCTAGACTCAAGTGCACTTACTCAGTCGCACGGTCCAGAACCCGTTTCCCCGTTATAAACTGGCCAACTCCAGTAAATAGCTCTGCAGCACGCGGATACACTATGAGCTTTTTACAAATTAAATAAATCACGCGTCCTTGACGACAGACCGGCGAAAACAAACCGCCATTTTTTGACGCGTTCAATAGCGCGTTAAAGAATAGTGGCACTGTGACCTTCCAGGCATGTCGTAAGAGACGACTAAGGAGGTTGATCGATGGTTTGACAAGCGTCATTGTAAAAAGTATTGTTATGGAAACAGCCATAGATTTTAGAGCAGTGATCTCTGCAATATGTGCCATTTTGGCACGCAAGGTTTCTGTTTTTTGAGATTGTGGTTCTGCCCTATGCGCCGTCTTCGGCTCGAAAGGACAATAGAGAGAGAGAGAGAATAGCGCAATCAACAACAAAGATGAGTATCAGTGATCAAATAAAGAAATCGTAACAAAATGCAATGAATCAAAAGAAGGAAAGTGATTTACATCAAATAGAAAGTACAATCACGTGATCCCTTCAAATATCAATAAAAACAAACAAATAAACAGAAAAGTTCACTGGAAATCAGCACTTATCTGTGAGTCCTCTGAAGAATACAGCGAACAGGGCGCCATATTCCCCGGAAGTCACCTATGGTCATGTTCGGAGTGCAATGATGATGACCCGCAAATAACTAAATAACTCAATAACCTTGCCTAACACCATGTTTTATTTGTTGAAACATTCCCAATTGTTTACCAGTTCTTATGGCCGCTGTTTGTTGCCAGTACATAAAGGTAAAGGTAAAGTACGAGACATGAACCGGCGTCTTAGCACGCGAGTTTCCACCCACATGTGCTCGGCCGCCTATCCAGAAATGTTCGGATATTTCTGTATAGTGTCGTCTCAAGCATCGAAACTCAGATGCGAAGCGACATTCCTCACCTTCCCAGGATAATATATCCTGGTACCCATTTCTGCCAACGGCTGGGTCGACCGTGGGGGTAATTTTTTTTTTTAAATTTCCAACCACGAGTACAATTCACACTGCTCCCAGCGGGAATCGAACACGGGTTGCCAGTACATGTTCTTTATTATTCTTAAATCTTTGGTGCCTACGTTTGTGCTCTCTAAAATTTTTATTATTTCTTAGTGCTTTACTTTGTCAAATGCTTTGGTATAATCTTTGAAACATAGGTATAGATCTGTTTTCACCTCTATGGTTCTTTCTACTATTAGAATTATATATTCATAATCATGTGCCACACCGGTTGATTTAGGGAACATGCCCTTTTACAATTCTCTATCCACAGTGCATTGTATCAATTCTGTTTTTGACTGTTTTCCAAGCTATCTAGTTTCTGCTCTCTTTGTCGTCCACGATCTCTCTTTCCCTGTATTTTACCAGTTGTAACCAAGTATTCCAACTTTCCTTTTCCCATGATGTGCCCGAGAAATGCTGATTGTTTCTTTCTTATGTTTTTAGGAGCTCCCTTTTTGTGTTGGCCTTTGATAATTTCGTCGTTGATCTATTTAAATGTCCAGGGAACTCTCAACCTTCTTCTGAGAAATCCCATCTCTGTGGCCTCTAATCGTCTTTTCATTTATTTGTCTACCGACCATGATTTGCGTCCATATGTTAGAATTGACTCTATATAGCACCAATGAACTATCTCTTATCACTTATATCAACATAGACTTGCATAAGATGTTTTTTTCATTTTCTAAAATGCTATTTTGGCCTGAGCTATTCTGCTTTTTATTTCTGTAGTGCATCTTCCATATGATTTTATTATTGTGCCCAAGTATTTGAAACGCTGCACTTGTTTCAGATTTGTTCTTTTTGTTGTTATGTTGCATTATAGTGATGATTGTTTCTTCGATATGACCATTATTTCTATTTTCTTACTATTCAGACTAAGACCGTTTTTGTTTCTCTCTTTTACAATTATGTCTCTCATTTCTTGTAGTTCATTCTCCCTCTCTGCAATTAAGATTGTGTCATCCGCTTAACGCAAATTGTTTATGTTGTGACCATTGACTTCAATTCTTTTTTTGTCTACTATTGATCTCATAATATTTTCTCTGTAAAGTGAGAACAAATCTGGCGACTTCTATATCTATATAAAATACGCTAAAAAGAATATATATATCTATATATAAGAATCAGTTGATATACACTATTCTGGTCATTGACAAAGACATCTAGGTCGTATTGTGTAATTGTTTGGGAACTTCGTTGAGTTCGTGAACAAAACGCCTCTCCGCTTGCTCGTGGGACAGTGACAACATTTCAGACAAGCAATCGTAGTTCCAAAATAGTCCGTGCCGAGTAACCAGGCTCGAAGAGGCGTCGCCGCTTGGATGAGAACGCGGAAATCTCAGATTCTCTGGTGAGAAGTGTTCAAACACGTGGAAAACTACCTGGACTTCCGCCAGGGTAGGAGAATATAAAACCATTTCCGGTCGGGTAGGAGAATATAAAACCATTTCCGGCCGGATAGGAGAATATAAAACCATTTCCGGCCGATAGAGGACAGAGATGGGTGCAGCCACGGACAGGTTAGAAGTCAGGAGATGGAGAGTTAAAACCAGAGAGGAGGCAAAACAGTAACGAGAAAGGAGACTGCGTGGTACAAGAGGAATGAGAGGAGAGAAGATGCAGTTAAACATAGTGTCTGTCAAACTTCAGTGCCAGTATCTCCAATGCAGATTTTCAAAAGCAAACAAATCAGTCACATTTAGTTTATTGTAGCTGACGGTCACAGAGCGGAACACATATGGTGGGGGGTGTTTATAAATGTTGTAGATTAAGGAACAAGTAGGTGGGGAGCGGCGGTGTGTCTATAATTGTTGTAGATTAAGGAACAAGTCTACAGCCGGATGCAAACGTCATATTCTACAAGTTGATTGTCTGTTGTTTTTCTCTTGTTTGTGAATGTCTGCGCTTATTGATGTGATAACTTTGTTTCTGTCTCATTTCTCCACTCAAGTGTGTAACTTCAGAGTTCAAGTAATTATAAAATCAAAACCTATTACAATATTCTTAAATATCGGTGGCTACAGTTGCATCATCTCATACATTTTCATGTGATATCGATTATTATCACACATACATTCGGTATGCGCCACAGCCGTAACTCGGCAAACATGGATGCCAAATCTAGCTGGGACCAGACTCTCAGAAGCATGATCGCGTTTACAGTGTAGTGTATTCCTGCATGTCATCCAGGTCCAGTGGAGGTACACACTCACAGTCATGTGTCCCCAAAGTCACAGTTAGATCCGGTGATCTCGGGCCCCACTTGCTGGACAGGTAGTCATGTTGTCTAGCGCGACCAGTCCATGCGTTTGGCAGGTGCTCGGTGTGGCAAATTTTGTGAACAGAAAATACAATTGTGAGTTCTTGTATCTGCGGTCACCATATTGATAAACATATACCCATATTGATAAACATATACTCATATTGATAAACATATACCAATAAGTTTTTAATTTATAAATGCTTGAAATTAATTTTGTGGACCGACCAACCAACCAACCGACCAGAAAATCAACCAAACAAACAACCAACCGACCGACCAAACAACCAATCGTCTGACGAAATAACCGATTGACCGACCAAATAACCTAGAGACCGACCAAACAACCAACCAATCGACCAAACAACCAACCGACCAACCAAACAATCAACCAACCGACCAAACAACCAACCGACCGACCAAACAACCAACCGACCGACCAAACAACCAACCGAACGACCAAACAACCGAGCGACCATACAACCAACCGACCAGCTAACCAACCAACCAACCAACCGACCGACGAAACACCCAACCGATCGACTGAGCAACCAACCAACCAACAGACTAACTAAGAAACAAACTAATCATTAAAAAAACCCAAAAAACATTAGTTTCTGGAGAGCAAGAGAAAGTGTGGGGGTGTCCGGTTAGCGCAATCGATAGGCGGTTGGCTTACCACGGCAACAGCCGGGATTCGTACCCTGGCGAGGACACCTGGGTTTTACTAATTCCCTAAAAATTAGTGGGAGCCGCGATAGCTCAGTGGTTAGTGAACTGGACTACTACGGACAAGGGGTAGGGTTCGATCCCAACCGACGGCTCCGGGTTCACCCAGCCTTAAATGGGTACCGGATTTTTTCTGGGAAAGTAAAGCAGCACGGGCGTAATACCGACCACATTACCCCAAAAATCATGTGCTGAAGGTCTGTAAAATATAGGGTCACTAACACCATATTTCCCTATACGCCACTTGGCGTGACGGGGGGTACTTTACTTTACTACTTTTAAGAGAAAGTGTATCAAATATGATTGCTGGTTTTGATAATAATGGAGGCGGTGGTGGGCCATTTCTCTACTGTGTTTGTAGCAGCTACTTGTTGAAGAACTCATCGCTTGCTGTAGAACTCATGATTTATGCATAAACCAATGGGAGAGTCTCCAAATATTTCCAGACTACTTTTGTTTGAAGACGAAATACTAACTTAAGACTCGAAACGAAGGTTCGTCAGCCCAGGTGCTATATATGAAAGAGACATCTTTGCGACATAATTTTGTTTTGGTATAACACCATCAGTTGTTGGGGACACAGTTGTACTGTTTTTGGTGACACAGTTGTACTGTTGTTGGTGATACAGTTGTACTCTTGTTGGTGACACAGTTGTACTGTTGTTGGTGACATAGTTGTACTGTTGCAGACACGTCGAATACATTTATTCTCGTCCTTTAATCGTTAGTTACGGCAGTTAACCGTGTAGGCTGCCCTATGTAAACACTCTAGTGTGTAATTTGTCCGTGCAACGCCTATCGGTCAATTATTGAACTAATAACAGGCGGCCGCCTATCACTCAATTACGTTGACTGTCACGTGATAAGGATTGCGGTGGCTATCAGGCTGGAGTGAAGCCAATATTCTTCACACTGATCTGGTACTTTGTTTGGATTCGTTGTTTCATCTTTCTCTCCTCTTATCACGTCGAATAGAGAGATAGTTTACTAGGTCGAGGCCGCCCCTGCAAGTCTCTTGTTCTCCTTGTGTTTTTTGTTTTTAAATATTATTTGTGTGGATTATTTCTTTCTGTCTTGGCACGTGCTCAAAACATATAATTTGTTGTTTCTTTGTTGTTTATTCTATTGTAAAGTTTGTTCAATATCTGAATGGACTTCCGGTGTCATGGCGACTACGTGTTGTCGTTTTTATAATTCGACTCTTGTTGATATATTTAAATGATTTACGCGACAGACTAGTTGTGAAATTATGTGTTGCTATTCCACGTTTGATGTATATTTTACTTCTGACGGGTGGATGGACTGTGAACTTTATCGATATTTAAGTGGAATATGATTTATTCTTCCTTTGTGTCGTGTGTTCGCGGTTCGATAGGCAAGCACATGATCCGACAAATTGATGTCGTTAGCCGGGTGTGTTCAACCCGAATGTAAAATGTCTTTGACGGTGGATGGGGCGGAGGAATTTAAAATAATCAACGGCCCAGAAAGCGAAAACAGCAAAGTGTGTGGTACACATGAGGCATATTCATAACACGAAAGACGAATATGGCAGACCACCGTGAAAGAGATTGGAGCCTCATCACGTAACAATCCAAAGAAAGCCAAGGAGAGAAATTCTAAATACTGTTTTAGGAACGAACTAAAAATAGCCACATGGAATGTTAGGACCTTATACCAACAAGGAAAACTAGAAAATCTTATGATAGAAGCAGAGAGATTAAACATAGATATTTTAGGCATAGCAGAAACAAGTTGGAAGGAAAGTGGAGACATACAAGACGATAAATATACATTTATATACTCAGGCAACAATACAGAACACCAAAGAGGGGTAGGCATACTAATTAAACGAGAACTACAAAAAAATAAATAAATACTCAAGTGACATACAATGATAGGATTATATTAATAAAAATGAAGGCAAAGCCATTTGACATAACAATAATACAGACATACGCACCTACTCAAGACTATACAGATGAACAAATAGAAGCATACTATGAGGATCTAAATACAGTTATGAAGCAAGTGAAATCTACAGACATCTTGATTGTAATGGGTGACATGAACGCAAAAGTGGGAAAAGGCAGATATAAGACCATTATAGTAAATCATGGGTTAGGAAAAAGAAATGACAGAGGAGAAAGATTAATTCAATTTTGTGAAGAAAACAGGCTAATAATATGTAACACCTACTTTGAGCAAGAGAAAGGGAAATTTACACATGGAAAAGCCCTGGAGATAGAAAGAGGAATCAAATAGATTATATAATGATAAAAGACAGATTCCGGAACAGCGTCAAGAAAGCCAAAACCTATCCAGGAGCAGATATTAATTCAGATCACAATCCTGTAATGATTAAAATAAAAATCAAATTAAAGAGAAATAAACAAATACTAATTCTGCAACAGCAATAGATAAAACAGCTTTAAATCAGAAAGATGTGAAAGAAACTTATACTGTACAAGTAAAGAACACATATCAGAGGCTGCTAGAAGAAGGGATTGAGCCGTACAGAAGAGAAAATCCTGAAGAAAAAGTCACAACCAAATGACAATGCATAAAAAACAGCATACAAGAATCCTGCATCACCTTACCCAAAAAGGAAAGTAACAAAAAACAAAAATGGATAACTGACAACATTTTAGAAAAAATGGAAGAGAGAAGACAAGCGAAAAACACTGCCAAAGACAAGGACATTGATAATGAAATACGAAAAATGTGCAAAAAGGCAAAAGAAGACTGGCTCAACAAAAGATGTCTAGAAATCGAAACTATGGAAAGTAAACAAAATTTAAGAGGAATGCACACAGAAATAAAAAGAATGACAATAAAAAAGACATAAAAGCAGCAGGAAACGGATGTATTGCAAACAAAGAGGGAAGAATGCTAACAGACAACAAAGATATAATCGAAAGATGGCAGGAATACGTAACAGAATTATTTCCTGACGAAAGGGACAAAAAACCATTCATAAAATGTACATCCAGCTATAAAATCCTGAAATCTGAAGTAGAAAAAGCTATAAAAACAATGAAAAAGGAAAAAGCAGCAGGACCTGACAATATACAGATAGAGATGATACAGGCACTAGAAGATTTTGGCACTGAAGTGATCACAGACATATGCAATGACATATACCGCACAGGATACATACCAGATGAACTAAAAACATCAACTTTTATAGCATTACCTAAAAAGAATGGTGCAGCTTAAAGGGAGAAGCTGTCTTGACCACATTTTCACTCTACGACTTATATTGGAGGAACACATTGAAAAGCAAAAACCTTTTGTACTTAACTTCATCGACTTCAAAAAAGCATTTGATAGTATTCATAGAGATTCTTTGTGGAAAATTCTGAAGCAATATGGCTTACCATCAAAAATCATAAATATTATCAAAGACATGTATGATGGTTACACATGTGCAGTTCGAACAGAGGAAGGACTGAGCGAATGTTTCCCAATAGAAACTGGGGTTAAACAAGGATGTATTTTATCGCCCTTGTTATTTGGAATTGTTATGGACTTCATAATGAAGAAATGCTGCACTGGTAATAAAGGCATCGAATGGATACAAGGAGACCATTTGGAGGACCTGGACTTTGCTGATGACATAGTTCTCATCAGCAATCAGATAAAAACGATGCAGGAAAACACAAATGAACTATCATCAATAGCCAGCAAAATTGGGCTTGAGGTCAATCATGAAAAGACTAAAGTCATGAAAAGTTTAATTCCAACAAGTGACAAAATATACATGGAAAACAAACCAGTAGAAGAGATCGATCACTTCATCTATCTTGGAAGTCACATTGATCGAGAAGGGGATACGAGCAAAGAAATTAGAATCAGACTGGCTAAAGCAGCAATGTCTTTCAGAAGCCTTGAAAAGTTGTGGAAATCAAAACTCATTAGCACAAACACAAAACTTAGGCTATTCAAATCAAATGTACTATCAACCCTTACGTATGCGTGTGAAAGCTGGAAAACAACAAGAGATATAGAAACAAAGTTGAACGCATTCGAAAATAAATGTCTAAGGAAAATACTTGGTATAGAATGGAACGAATTCAAAACAAACGAGGAAATTAGAGAAATCGCCAATCAACCACTAATATCTTCAGTAATAAAGAAAAGACGATGGTCATACGTTGGACATGTGATGAGAAGAGATAATAATCGAATAGCAAAGCAAGCCCTCATATGGGAAACAACAGGTAAAAGAAAAAGAGGAAGACCCAGGGAGACACTGAGAAGAACATTGATGAGAGAGGCAAGAGCAGCAGGAATCGGCTCCCTCAATGAGATAGAACTGCTTGCACAGAACAGAGACAGATGGCGAGATTTGATAAAATATCTTTAAAAGAAAACTGCTAGAACAAAAATTCATATAGGAGAAGGTGTATCTTGGTCTACGCCCTATGGGCCGGTTACGGCTCGAAAGGTCAATAGATAGATAGTTGAATGCAGCGATTTTAGAACAATAAGCCTAATGAGCCAGGTAATCACAATTTTACTAAAAGTTATACAAGGAAGGATTCAGAATAAAATTAATAATGAACTACATGAGCAGCAATTCGGATTCAAGAAAAACAGTGGGACAAAAGAGGCCATATTCAGCATGAGGACATTGATTGAAAAGTACATAGAAGTAAACAAACCAGTATATGCCTGCTTCATAGACTACACCAAAGCATTTGATAGAATACACCATCATCAACTTATAGACTGCCTAAAAGATATAAATCTGGATGACACAGACATCCGACTAATATGTAATTTGTATTGGGAGCAAACAGCAATAATAAAATATAACAAGGAGAACTCTACACCCATTGATATAAAAAGAGGAGTAAGACAAGGATGCATCCCATTACCAAGCTTGTTCAATTTACAAACACTGATCAAATCTTTAAATTACATCAATGAGATGCCAGGCCTTAACATTAATGGGAAGATAATCATTAACCTAAGATATGCTGATGATACTGTTCTACTAGCAGAAAATCCTAAGAGTCTACAACAATTACTTAATGTAATAAACATGACAAGCAAAAAATATGGACTAGATATGAATATAAAAAAGACTAAAACTATGATCATAAACAAAGAAAATTCCCAAGACCTACAATTAAATATCAAAGTTGAAGGAATACATCTAGAGACAGTCCAGAGCTACAACTACCTGGGACATACTATAACCAGTGATGGAAAATGTACAACTGAAATAAATAAAAGAATAGGAATGGCAAAAAGTAATTTCAATGCCATGAAAAATATACTAACATCAAAACAAATAACGCCAGGGCTGAAACTAAGAATAGCCAAATGTTACATCTTCTCAATATTCCTGTATGGTGCAGAAACATGGACATTAGACCAGAAAACAGAACAGAAAATTGAAGCCTTTGAAATGTGGATTTATAGAATAGGTAGAATTGGATGGAAACAAAAGATAACAAACGATGAAGTTTTAAAACAACTAAAAATGAAAAAGGAACTACTAAACACAATTAGAGCAAGACAAATGAAATTTTTTGGTCATGTTAAAAGACACAACAGTCTAATAAAAGTAATATTAGAAGGGAAAATACAAGGTAAAAGAGGCAGACCAAGACTAACATGGACGAGTAACATCAAAAGATGGACAAGTCAGCCTATGGCAATCTGCACCATCAAAGCAAGAGACAGAGTGGAATGGCGCTCCATGGTAGCCAACCTTCGATGCGGAGAGGGCACTCGATGATGATGATGAAGTTTGTTCATAACTTGGCCTTTCACTTCTTCTTCCGTCCTCCAAGGTGACTCCCATCCTACAACTGAAGCAGATCTAACGTCAATGGTGGTTATTGTTTGTTGTAGCCTCCCGATTTTGACGTTACGAACGTTGAACATGAACACCTCTAATTCTGCCGTCAGCTTTAAAACCGATGACGTGATACATCATGGCAGAGGCCCAATCATCCTGATCCCATAACTCAGGAAGGTATTAGTGCACCTAGCAGACATGGATACTATTAAACCCATTGGATCACAGCAGATCGTCAGCTCATTTCTGTGAACGTTAGAAGAAGTCAGCTTTGTTTATTCTCAGCTACCCAGGTACAGCTGTATTTGACACCAGGATGTGAACTCTAACTGAGGATTCAGACTTGTGTCATCTCTCCGTAACAAATGTGACTAGAGCCATGCCACAGACACCTGCACGCTTTACAACAGTGAGCATTTAATAGACATCTTAATTGTCGACGTGGAAGCGGTGATAGTTCAGTGGTTAGTTAACTGGACTACTCAGGAAAAGAGGTCGGGTTCGATCCTGATCGACGGCTTCCAGGTCCACCCAGCATTAAATGGTACCACCCCCTTCTGGAGAAGAAAATTGGCACGGGCGTAATAATTACCACATTACTGGAACAGTAGTGACCACATTACCGCAACAATAATGTGCCCAAGGTCTATACAAAATTTGGACACTAGCACCAAACCTACCCTGTACTACATCACGTGGCGCTGCTCTTTTCTTAGTCTTTATTATTTTTCTATTTTCGAAGTTGATCTATATCGTCACAGAACAGTCGATGGGAAAACAAGCATCGATAATAAAGGCAAAGAAAGTATATCACAAATCAACGCGGACGCAAGTTGGGAAAGAAGAAAAACGAACAATAGAAACAAAACAATACAATAAAGCGACCAACTGTACACTTCTATTTGTTTACATAGGAAATGAGCTTTTTTGTGGCTTGAAGAAATGGGAAGTGACTCACGACAAAACTGCATAACGTGAACAACATGTCACGATTGGTGGTCACTAGAAATGTTGGCAACCTTGTGAAAGGAACAAAACATGGGACCTGTGTTGCTGTCAATAATGAACATGCAGTGAATGTCCACTTTGTTTGAATAGTAAACTGTCAAAACTGAGGAGTAAACCATCACAGCTGAATAGTGAACCATCACAGCTGAATAATGAAGCATCACAACTGAATAGTGAACCATCACAGCTGAATAGTGAACCATCACAGCTGAATAATGAAGCATCACAACTGAATAGTGAACCATCACAGCTGAATAGTGAACCATCAGAGTTGAATAGTGAACCATCACAGCTGAATAGTGAACCATCACAGTTGAATAATGAACCATCACAGCTGAATAGTGAACCATCACAGTTGAATACTGAACCATCACAAGTGAATAGTGAACCATCACAGCTGAATAGTGAACCATCACAACTGAATAGTGAACCATCACATCTGAATACTGAACCATCACAACTGAATAGTGAACCATCACAGCTGAATAGTGAACCATTACAGCTGAATAGTGAACCATCGCAGCTGAATAGTGAACCATCACAGCTGATTAGTGAACCATAACAACTGAATAGTGAACCATCACAGCTAAGTAGTGAACCATCACAACTGAGTAGTGAACAATCACAACTGAATAGTGAACCATCACAACTCATATGTTTAATTGAAAACGTGAACATCTCACACAATAACTTATATTACCCGCTGCAGAAAGAATGAATGGTCAACGAGAAAGATGTGAAAGGCTTGTTAGTAATACTTTGTTGTTGTAAAATTTGGCAGTTAAGAAGTGAGATGAAGGTTTATTTGAAGAATAAAATGAAGGGGCAATTGAAAATGAAGGGGCAATTGTTGTGTCTTCATTCTGTTCAGCGTGTCTGGCACTGTTTTGTTAGACAGCTGGGCGCATGTCAATACCAGAACGTTCAATGATGCTCTTGATATATATTATCTTCAGAGGCTCCACTAATTAAAGCATATGTCATGGTTGTTGGTTGTGCGATACTTAATACTCTTAT
Organism: Megaustenia siamemsis; assembly: GCA_032433765.1. Taxonomy (NCBI): domain Eukaryota; kingdom Metazoa; phylum Mollusca; class Gastropoda; order Stylommatophora; family Ariophantidae; genus Megaustenia; species Megaustenia siamemsis. Next base: position 76,952,215 of record JAVIAB010000106.1, on the reverse strand, counting down.
CGGACATTATTTGATAGATATAAACGATTCTAGCACTCACGCATTTTAGTCGCGGCTTGCAGAAATGAAATGTTTGATATTTGGATATGGGTTTCTTACGATTAAAGGAAGATGGCGAAAACGCAGAAACAAAGATGGCGGGAGTCAAGATTGTCTAGGCTTAAAAAGGATAACAGTCAGGAGTACATTAGATCAGTAGAGAAGAAAACTAAACAGTGAGGAGAACATAGCAGTTGAAGACTTTTACTTGGGATTCGAGACTAAGAGATTCAGTGATGTTTTAGTCAAGGATTATTCATAAGATTTATTTAAGAGAAGTTATTTAGATATTTCAGGTCTCTAAACAGATACATGCTTTTTAAGGAAATCAAGGTTAGGAATATACGGATTGATACAGAAGTTACATTAGTGTGTGTGTGATTTTATGCGAAGTATAAGAAGTTATGTGGATGTAATTACATAACCTGGGAGAGTGTCACGTTACAACGGCGGTAGCCAAGACATGAATATAGAACTACTAATGATATAGTTTGATAGATGTTTAGACGGCCATAGCAAACATGTGTAATGACTGACTTTTACATACAGCCAAGATATGTATCCAGATGTCTTGTGAAGTGTAACTCAAAAACTGTGTGAATAAACTTGTGTACGCGAGTAGTATATATCCAGTGATAGGACCGTGGAAAGTGCGGCCAGCCGCGCATAAATCCTTATATAAATAGTCTACCCGTACATGGCCGCACATTTTTTGGTGCGGTTTTTCCTTATATGAGAGTCTACCGTTTTTTCTTATATGAGAGTCTACCCGCCCATTTTTGTTCCGGTGACCTCTCGTTGACCTCTCGGTTGACCTCTCGTTGTGAAGGCGTCGAAACGCACCTAAATCCTTATATAAATAGTCTACCCGTACATCGAGGCACATTTTTTTGGTGCGGTTTTTCCTTATATGAGAGTCTACCGTTTTTCCTTATATGAGAGTCTACCCGCCCATTTTGGTTCCGGTGACCTCCCGGTGACCTCTCGTGGTGGTGGTGTTGTGGTGACCTCCCGCGGCGGTGGTGAAGGGGTGGTGGTGGTGGTGGTATCATAAATCTATTATATTCTTTGTACTTTCAATGGTTCCGTAACTTTCATAAATCTATTCTTTCTTTATACTCTCATTCAATAAAAACAGTGACAAGTTTATTTATTGTTTTTAAAAACTTCCTTTAGAATTAAAGGTAACAACTTAGACCGTTACACACGCTACACGCCAAACACTGTGTTTAACGTTAAGCGAGATATCAAAGAGCTCGGTAGACGCCCCGCGAAGACGCGCAATCCGCCTCCCGTATGAACATCAAAGGATTACCCTTGAGCACACTAATAAATTTATCGCCGTAGCAGGTAAGTGTTCATCAGGAGAGTCATTTAACAGGGGAATTTTACGATACCGATGTTTTAATGTGAGACGCTTGGGGGAAATTAACAGTGACAAGTTTATTTATTGTTTTATTCTGAAGATTGTATTGTATAGTGCTCGTTTTGCCTCCAGAGTTATTTCCTTGTTGGACAATAGTGGTGATAACTGTCCGATGATTTGACAAGCTTTGTTGCATCTTGATTCTATCTCGGTTGTTTGGGAATTTTCGTTTGTTATTAGACTTCCTAGATATTTGAATTCCTCTACTTGTTTTAGTTGTCTGCCTTCTATAGTTATGTTGATGTTCTGTTTATTTTTGGCGACATTCATGACTTCTGTTTTGTTGATGTTGATTTTCATGTTGTATTTTGTTCCTAAGATGTTGAGTTTATTTACAAGTGTTATACATGATAGTGTTAAATGGATAAATATCGACGGTGCCACGATGGATGAATGTAAGTTGGCGACTGTGTCGGGATTGCTGTTTGTATGTTGGCCAGTGTGCCACGAGGGATCATGTAGGTTGTCTAGTTGGCCATGATGGATCATGTAGGTTGTCTAGTTGGCCATGATGGATCATGTAGGTTGTCTAGTTGGGCACCACATGTACATGAGAGACAGGGGGAGTTAACCATGCCATTTCGTGTCGGTGACCCCGGAAGTGACCTGTTTATGTCTGGTGTATGCTGACTTTGGAGTTCTTTATGTACTTGATCGTTAGTGATAGGTTAGTAGATTATACAACATCAATGAAAAACAATCAATATAAAACAGAAGACAAAGATATATTTTATTCTTTTATTATCTCAATAGGTGTATAACATACATTGATATTATATAACATTACAAAAATATTCAGTACACGAAGTAAATATATAGTACAAGGATAACATTTATTTATAGATAGGTAGTTGGGTGTCTGCTTAGCTAGGGTGAAACTGTTAGAGATTGCTGGGTAGTCTAAGCTGGTAGTGTAAAGAGTTAAATATCTAGAGGTGTAGTCGAGACATTATCATCAGCTACCTTTCTTTTTATATAGAAATAGGAAAGAGCATTTCTTGTTTGACTATAGGAAAATATGGAATTATTTAAGACTTTGAAACCTACATTTTTCCCACCCTTAGCCTTTTGCGTAGCGAGAACCTCTAAAAACATATCTTTATCTAATTTGTTGTGTTGCTTGCTTAGCCCTTTACAACTGATTTTATCGTAATCCCCACTACAATGGTACGTCTTACTACATAAACTAACAAGAGCTGTCCCTTCGTACTCTAGTTTAAAAAGCCCGGGCGTTCGTTTGGTGTATGCTTTAACACCCTTACAGTTTATACAGTCTGTTTTACTAGTATGTTCATCGCAGCAATGGGTGTATGGAGGTCGCCTAGTGTGTAATAAGGGCTGTATAGGGGTCGGCTAGTATGTCGTGATGGGTGTACGGAGGTCGTCTAGTGTGTCATATTGGGTGTATAGAGGGCGTTTAGTGTGTCATGATGGTTGTATAGGGGTCGTCTAGTGTGTCATGATGGTTGTATAGGGGTCGTCTTGCGTGTCATGATGGTTGTATAGGGGTCGTCTAGTGTGCCGTGATGGGTGTACGGAGGTCGTCTAGTGTGTCATATTGGGTGTATAGAGGGCGTTTAGTGTGTCATGATGGTTGTATAGGGATCGTCTAGTGTGTCATGATGGTTGTATAGGGGTCGTCTAGTGTGCCGTGATGGGTCAATGGAGGTCGGCTAGTATGTCGTGATGGGTGTACGGAGGTCGTCTAGTGTGTCATATTGGGTGTATAGAGGGCGTTTAGTGTGTCATGATGGTTGTATAGGGATCGTCTAGTGTGTCATGATGGTTGTATAGGGGTCGTCTAGTGTGCCGTGATGGGTCAATGGAGGTCGGCTAGTATGTCGTGATGGGTGTACGGAGGTCGTCTAGTGTGTCATATTGGGTGTATAGAGGGCGTTTAGTGTGTCATGTTGGTTGTATAGGGGTCGTCTAGTGTGTCATGATGGTTGTATAGGGGTCGTCTAGTGTGCCATGATGGGTACATGGAGGTCGGCTAGTATGTCGTGATGGGTCAATGGAGGTCGTCTAGTGGGGTATGATGGTTGTATGGAGGTCGTCTAGTGTGTCATATTGGGTGTATAGAGGGCGTTTAGTGTGTCATGATGGTTGTATAGGGGTCGTTTAGTGTATCGTGAGGGGTGTATGGAGGTCGTCTACTGTGTCGTGAGGGGTGTATGGAGGTCATCTGGTGTGGTATGTAGGGTGTATGGAGGTCATCTAGTGTGATATAAGGCTGTATGCCGGGCGTCTAGTGTGACATGAGGGCTGTATACCGGGCGCCTAGTGTGGTATGTGTGGTGTATGGCGGTTGTCTGGTATATCATACTTTAATCACCCAATAAGAAAAATGAAGGAACATTACATTCAACATTACTTATCTTAACTACTTTACATCAATACAGTTGAATAACGTGTTATCGTTAAGTCTTACCATACTTTAAGAGAAAACATTCAAACTTACAGCGTAAAATATAGTCTCAATCATCTACACCGAATATAACCTGTTATCGATAAGCCTTAACATACTTTAAGAGAAAACAAGCCAACTTACGGTGCAAAACTCCGCTAGTGTGAACAGTAACTTTCCTTGAATCAATCAAACTTATAACGCCGTCTAGTTTAAATATAACCTGGTAAGAAATGAATAAATTAGCCAATCAGCGAGTGAGTACGTCAACATCGCTTGATAGCGGGATTAACCAATCAGAAAAGAGTATTAACATAGGAGGCGGGGCGAAGAAATGGCTGACAGGTGGATTAACCAATCAGAAAAGCGCGTTAGCCCAAGCGTAGGTAGTGGCTGTCGGGTCAGCAGTGGGGGAAAAATGCGGGGTGGTGGGTTACTTGAACTCGTTTTGACCCCTGAGGCAATTCCAGAAGAGTTCTATGATCTCATTTTGACTGCTGAAGGCTTTAATACCAATGTGTCCCACTTCAACGAACGACATACATCATTAAAGGTGATTACTTCAGCTCTTAGACTTTGGAGTTCCATATCTTTATCACTTCAACGAATGACAGACAACAGTAAAGATGATCATTTCAGGTAAGAAAACTTAGTTCCAAACCCTAAAATTTTGGTTCATACTCACAAAGTTGAACACAAACTCTACAAATTTAGGCCCAAAGTTGTAATTGTTAGACACGAAAGTCGTAAATGTTATATGCAAAGTCCAAAAGTTTGTCAAAAAGATAACCTAAACTCAAAATAGTTAGACACAAAGCCCAACAATTTATATGCAAAGTCTAAAAAAGTTACTCTAAAAGACAACTAATGTAATACTTAACCCCAAAATTTCGTCACATAACCAAACAGTTGAACACGAACTCTACAAATTTAGTCCCAAAGTCGTAATTGTTAGACACGAAAGTCGTAAATGTTATATGCAAAGTCCAAAAGTTTGTCAAAAAGACAACCCAAACTCAAAATAGTTAGACACAAAACCCAACAATTTATAGGCAAAGTCCAAAAAGTTACGCCAAAAGACAACTAATGTAACACTTAACCCCAAAATTTCGGCTCATATGCACAAAGTTGAACTCGAAAGCCTAAAAATTTAGTCCCAAAGTCGTAATTGTTAGACACGAAAGTCGTAAATGTTATATTCAAATCCAAAAGTTTGTTAAAAAGGCAACCCAAACTCAAAATAGTTAGACACAAAACCCAACAATTTATAGGCAAAGTCCAAAAAGTTACTCCAAAAGACAACTAATGTAACACTTAACCCCAAAATTTCGTCTCATAACCAAACAGTTGAACTCAAAACCATAAAAATTTAGTCCCAAAGTGATACTAGTTCGACACAAAAGTCGTAAATATTATATACAAAGTCTAAAAGTTTGTCAAAAAGACAACCCAAACTCAGAATAGTTAGACACAAAACCCAACAATTTATAGGCAAAGTCCAAAAAGTTACTCCAAAAGACAACTAATGTAACACTTAACCCCAAAATTTCGTCTCATAACCAAACAGTTGAACTCAAAACCCTAAAAATTTAGTCCCAAAGTGATACTAGTTCGACACAAAAGTCGTAAATGTTATATACAAAGGCCAAAACTTTGTCAAAAAGACAACCCAAACTCAGAATAGTTAGACACGAAAGTCATAAATGTTATATGCAAAGTCCAAAATTTTATCAAAAAGACAACCCAAACTCAGAATATTTAGACACAAAAGACCAAATAGTTACATTCAAAGTCCAAAAGTTTGTCAAAAAGACAACCCAAACTCAAAAGTTTGTCAAAAAGACAACCCAAACTCAAAATAGTTAGACATGAAAGGTCAAAAAGGTATACTCAAAGTCCAAAATGTTACTTCAAAAGACAACTAATATAACAACAAGCCCCAAAACTTCGTCTCATAACCAAAAAGTTGAACTCAAAACCCTAAAAAGTGTCCACTTATCAACCAAAGTCTTTAATACAGCTGAGAAAACCCTAATAAATTATTACAATTTACTAAAAAGGTTGCCCTTGATGATAGTTGCGACTGTGTCTAAATCATTATTGAAAATATTCATAGAACTCTAGTAAAAACCAAACACACTAAAACACCACATTGAAAGAATGAACTTAAAGTTCACGCCCCTGTCACAACTCTGCTAAGAAAAGTACTGCAAAGCATGAAAGTTATGTCCCCTGCTATAACTCTACTAAACGAAAGTATTACCAAACACGTAGGTTACACTCCTACCATAACCCACTAAGAAAAACAAGATTTTGCTTAAAATACCACATTTATGATTGTTACGCCCCTTGTCCCTTTATGAGGGGACGCCCATGAAACTGTTAGAAATAGTAAATTTAACCTAGTGGCATACCCCAGATGTTATATTAGACACCCCCATAGCAAAAATTTACTTAAAACTCACTTTTATGGTGGTTACCCCCATACCCATTTTTGGCGGTTACGCCCATGAAACTGTTAAAAATAGTCAATTTAACATCTAGACATACCCCAAACTTTATATTAAACATCCCCATATCAAGAATTTACATAAAAACAACTTTTGAAATTACTACCCCTGTACCCATTTTTGGCGGTTACGCCCATGAAACTGTTAAAAATTGTCAATTTAACATCTAGACATACTCCAAACTTTACATTAGACATCCCCATAGCAAAAATTTGCTTAAAAACAACTTTTGAAATTACTACCCCTGTACCCATTTTTGGCGGTTACGCCCATGAAACTGTTAAAAATAGTAAATTTAACATATAGACATACCCCAAACTTCATTTTAGTCATCCCCGTATCAAGAATTTACATAAAAACAACTTTTGAAATTACTACCCCTGTACCCATTTTTGGCGGTAACGCCCATGAAACTGTTAAAAATAGTCAATTTAACATCTAGACATATCCCAAACTTCATTTTAGTCATCCACATAGCAAGAATTTCCATAAAAACAACTTTTGAAATTACTACCCCTGTACCCATTTTTGGCGGTTACGCCCATGAAACTGTTAAAAATAGTCAATTTAACATCTAGACATACCCAAACTTTATATTAAGCATCCCTATATCAAGAATTTGCATAAAAACAACTTTTGAATTTACTACCCCTGTACCCATTTTTGGCGGTTACGCCCATGAAATCGATAAAAAATTGAAATTTAACCTATTGGCATACCTCAAACATAATATTTGACACGCCCATGCATCAAATTTACCTGAAAAATCAATCAAAAATTAGTAGTATATATCTAGTGATTGGCCGGGTAGACTCTCATATAAGGAAAAAACGGTAGACTCTCATATAAGGAAAAACGGTAGACTCTCATATAAGGAAAAACCGCACCAAAAAATGTGTGGCCATGTACGGGTAGACTAATTATATAAGGATTTATGAGCGGAGCCCGAATTTCCATAAAAACAACTTTTGAAATTACTACCCCTGTACCCATTTTTGGCGGTTACGCCCATGAAACTGTTAAAAATAGTCAATTTAACATCTAGACATACCCCAAACTTTATATTAAGCATCCCTGTATCAAGAATTTACATAAAAACAACTTTTGAAATTACTACCCCTGTACCCATTTTTGGCGGTAACGCCCATGAAACTGTTAAAAATAGTCAATTTAACATCTAGACATATCCCAAACTTCATTTTAGTCATCCACATAGCAAGAATTTACATAAAAAACAATTTTGAAATTACTACCCCTGTACCCATTTTTGGCGGTTACGCCCATGAAACTGTTAAAAATAGTCAATTTAACATCTAGACATACCCCAAACTTCATTTTAGTCATCCTCATATCAAGAATTTACATAAAAATCACTTTTGAAATTACTACTCCGGTACCCATTTTTGATGGTTACATCCATGAAACTGTTAAAAAATAGTCAATTTAACATCTAGACATACTCCAAACTTTATATTAAGCATCCCCGTATCAAGAATTTACATAAAAACAACTTTTGAAATTACTACCCCTGTACCCATTTTTGGCGGTTACGCCCATGAAATCAATAAAAAATTGAAATTTAACATATAGACATACCCCAAACTTTATATTAACCATCCCCATATCAAGAATTTACATAAAAACAAAGTTTGAAATTACTACCCCTGTACCCATTTTTGGCGGTTACGCCTATGAAACTGTTAAAAATAGTCAATTTAACATCTAGACATATCCCAAACTTTATATTAAGCATCCCCATATCAAGAATTTACATAAAAACAACTTTTGAAATTACTACCCCTGTACCCATTTTTGGCGGTTACGCCCATGAATTCGATAAAAAATTGAAATTTAACCTATTGGTATACCTCAAACATAATATTTGACACGCCCATGTATCAAATTTACCTGAAAAAATCAACCAAAAATTAGTAGTATATAGCCAGTGATTGGCCGGGTGACTCTGATATAAGAAAAAAAAAAATGAAGACTCTCATATAAGGAAAAACCGCACCAAAAAATGTGCGGCCATGTACGGGTAGACTATTTATATAAGGATTTATGCGCGGCTGGCCGCACTTTCCACGGTCCTATCACTGGATATATACTACTAATTTTTGGTTGATTTTTTCAGGTAAATTTGATACATGGGCGTGTCAAATATTATGTTTGAGGTATACCAATAGGTTAAATTTCAATTTTTTATCGAATTCATGGGCGTAACCGCCAAAAATGGGTACAGGGGTAGTAATTTCAAAAGTTGTTTTTATGTAAATTCTTGATATGGGGATGCTTAATATAAAGTTTGGGATATGTCTAGATGTTAAATTGACTATTTTTAACAGTTTCATAGGCGTAACCGCCAAAAATGGGTACAGGGGTAGTAATTTCAAACTTTGTTTTTATGTAAATTCTTGATATGGGGATGGTTAATATAAAGTTTGGGGTATGTCTATATGTTAAATTTCAATTTTTTATTGATTTCATGGGCGTAACCGCCAAAAATGGGTACAGGGGTAGTAATTTCAAAAGTTGTTTTTATGTAAATTCTTGATACGGGGATGCTTAATATAAAGTTTGGAGTATGTCTAGATGTTAAATTGACTATTTTTTAACAGTTTCATGGATGTAACCATCAAAAATGGGTACCGGAGTAGTAATTTCAAAAGTGATTTTTATGTAAATTCTTGATATGAGGATGACTAAAATGAAGTTTGGGGTATGTCTAGATGTTAAATTGACTATTTTTAACAGTTTCATGGGCGTAACCGCCAAAAATGGGTACAGGGGTAGTAATTTCAAAAGTTGTTTTTATGTAAATTCTTGCTATGTGGATGACTAAAATGAAGTTTGGGATATGTCTAGATGTTAAATTGACTATTTTTAACAGTTTCATGGGCGTTACCGCCAAAAATGGGTACAGGGGTAGTAATTTCAAAAGTTGTTTTTATGTAAATTCTTGATACAGGGATGCTTAATATAAAGTTTGGGGTATGTCTAGATGTTAAATTGACTATTTTTAACAGTTTCATGGGCGTAACCGCCAAAAATGGGTACAGGGGTAGTAATTTCAAAAGTTGTTTTTATGGAAATTCGGGCTCCGCTCATAAATCCTTATATAATTAGTCTACCCGTACATGGCCACACATTTTTTGGTGCGGTTTTTCCTTATATGAGAGTCTACCGTTTTTCCTTATATGAGAGTCTACCGTTTTTTCCTTATATGAGAGTCTACCCGGCCAATCACTAGATATATACTACTAATTTTTGATTGATTTTTCAGGTAAATTTGATGCATGGGCGTGTCAAATATTATGTTTGAGGTATGCCAATAGGTTAAATTTCAATTTTTTATCGATTTCATGGGCGTAACCGCCAAAAATGGGTACAGGGGTAGTAAATTCAAAAGTTGTTTTTATGCAAATTCTTGATATAGGGATGCTTAATATAAAGTTTGGGGTATGTCTAGATGTTAAATTGACTATTTTTAACAGTTTCATGGGCGTAACCGCCAAAAATGGGTACAGGGGTAGTAATTTCAAAAGTTGTTTTTATGGAAATTCTTGCTATGTGGATGACTAAAATGAAGTTTGGGATATGTCTAGATGTTAAATTGACTATTTTTAACAGTTTCATGGGCGTTACCGCCAAAATGGGTACAGGGGTAGTAATTTCAAAAGTTGTTTTTATGTAAATTCTTGATACGGGGATGACTAAAATGAAGTTTGGGGTATGTCTATATGTTAAATTTACTATTTTTAACAGTTTCATGGGCGTAACCGCCAAAAATGGGTACAGGGGTAGTAATTTCAAAAGTTGTTTTTAAGCAAATTTTTGCTATGGGGATGTCTAATGTAAAGTTTGGAGTATGTCTAGATGTTAAATTGACAATTTTTAACAGTTTCATGGGCGTAACCGCCAAAAATGGGTACAGGGGTAGTAATTTCAAAAGTTGTTTTTATGTAAATTCTTGATATGGGGATGTTTAATATAAAGTTTGGGGTATGTCTAGATGTTAAATTGACTATTTTTAACAGTTTCATGGGCGTAACCGCCAAAAATGGGTATGGGGGTAACCACCATAAAAGTGAGTTTTAAGTAAATTTTTGCTATGGGGGTGTCTAATATAACATCTGGGGTATGCCACTAGGTTAAATTTACTATTTCTAACAGTTTCATGGGCGTCCCCTCATAAAGGGACAAGGGGCGTAACAATCATAAATGTGGTATTTTAAGCAAAATCTTGTTTTTCTTAGTGGGTTATGGTAGGAGTGTAACCTACGTGTTTGGTAATACTTTCGTTTAGTAGAGTTATAGCAGGGGACATAACTTTCATGCTTTGCAGTACTTTTCTTAGCAGAGTTGTGACAGGGGCGTGAACTTTAAGTTCATTCTTTCAATGTGGTGTTTTAGTGTGTTTGGTTTTTACTAGAGTTCTATGAATATTTTCAATAATGATTTAGACACAGTCGCAACTATCATCAAGGGCAACCTTTTTAGTAAATTGTAATAATTTATTAGGGTTTTCTCAGCTGTATTAAAGACTTTGGTTGATAAGTGGACACTTTTTAGGGTTTTGAGTTCAACTTTTTGGTTATGAGACGAAGTTTTGGGGCTTGTTGTTATATTAGTTGTCTTTTGAAGTAACATTTTGGACTTTGAGTATACCTTTTTGACCTTTCATGTCTAACTATTTTGAGTTTGGGTTGTCTTTTTGACAAACTTTTGAGTTTGGGTTGTCTTTTTGACAAACTTTTGGACTTTGAATGTAACTATTTGGTCTTTTGTGTCTAAATATTCTGAGTTTGGGTTGTCTTTTTGATAAAATTTTGGACTTTGCATATAACATTTATGACTTTCGTGTCTAACTATTCTGAGTTTGGGTTGTCTTTTTGACAAAGTTTTGGCCTTTGTATATAACATTTACGACTTTTGTGTCGAACTAGTATCACTTTGGGACTAAATTTTTAGGGTTTTGAGTTCAACTGTTTGGTTATGAGACGAAATTTTGGGGTTAAGTGTTACATTAGTTGTCTTTTGGAGTAACTTTTTGGACTTTGCCTATAAATTGTTGGGTTTTGTGTCTAACTATTCTGAGTTTGGGTTGTCTTTTTGACAAACTTTTAGACTTTGTATATAATATTTACGACTTTTGTGTCGAACTAGTATCACTTTGGGACTAAATTTTTATGGTTTTGAGTTCAACTGTTTGGTTATGAGACGAAATTTTGGGGTTAAGTGTTACATTAGTTGTCTTTTGGAGTAACTTTTTGGACTTTGCCTATAAATTGTTGGGTTTTGTGTCTAACTATTTTGAGTTTGGGTTGCCTTTTTAACAAACTTTTGGATTTGAATATAACATTTACGACTTTCGTGTCTAACAATTACGACTTTGGGACTAAATTTTTAGGCTTTCGAGTTCAACTTTGTGCATATGAGCCGAAATTTTGGGTTAAGTGTTACATTAGTTGTCTTTTGGCGTAACTTTTTGGACTTTGCCTATAAATTGTTGGGTTTTGTGTCTAACTATTTTGAGTTTGGGTTGTCTTTTTGACAAACTTTTGGACTTTGCATATAACATTTACGACTTTCGTGTCTAACAATTACGACTTTGGGACTAAATTTGTAGAGTTCGTGTTCAACTGTTTGGTTATGTGACGAAATTTTGGGGTTAAGTATTACATTAGTTGTCTTTTAGAGTAACTTTTTTAGACTTTGCATATAAATTGTTGGGCTTTGTGTCTAACTATTTTGAGTTTAGGTTATCTTTTTGACAAACTTTTGGACTTTGCATATAACATTTACGACTTTCGTGTCTAACAATTACAACTTTGGGCCTAAATTTGTAGAGTTTGTGTTCAACTTTGTGAGTATGAACCAAAATTTTAGGGTTTGGAACTAAGTTTTCTTACCTGAAATGATCATCTTTACTGTTGTCTGTCATTCGTTGAAGTGATAAAGATATGGAACTCCAAAGTCTAAGAGCTGAAGTAATCACCTTTAATGATGTATGTCGTTCGTTGAAGTGGGAAACATTGGTATTAAAGCCTTCAGCAGTCAAAATGAGATCATAGAACTCTTCTGGAATTGCCTCAGGGGTCAAAACGAGTTCAAGTAACCCACCACCCCGCATTTTTCCCCCACTGCTGACCCGACAGCCACTACCTACGCTTGGGCTAACGCGCTTTTCTGATTGGTTAATCCACCTGTCAGCCATTTCTTCGCCCCGCCTCCTATGTTAATACTCTTTTCTGATTGGTTAATCCCGCTATCAAGCGATGTTGACGTACTCACTCGCTGATTGGCTAATTTATTCATTTCTTACCAGGTTATATTTAAACTAGACGGCGTTATAAGTTTGATTGATTCAAGGAAAGTTACTGTTCACACTAGCGGAGTTTTGCACCGTAAGTTGGCTTGTTTTCTCTTAAAGTATGTTAAGGCTTATCGATAACAGGTTATATTCGGTGTAGATGATTGAGACTATATTTTACGCTGTAAGTTTGAATGTTTTCTCTTAAAGTATGGTAAGACTTAACGATAACACGTTATTCAACTGTATTGATGTAAAGTAGTTAAGATAAGTAATGTTGAATGTAATGTTCCTTCATTTTTCTTATTGGTTGATTAAAGTATGATATACCAGACAACCGCCATACACCACACATACCACACTAGGCGCTCGGTATACAGCCCTCATGTCACACTAGACGCCCGGCATACAGCCTTATATCACACTAGATGACCTCCATACACCCTACATACCACACCAGATGACCTCCATACACCCTCACGACACAGTAGACGACCTCCATACACCCCTCACGATACACTAAACGACCCCTATACAACCATCATGACACACTAAACGCCCTCTATACACCCAATATGACACACTAGACGACCTCCATACAACCATCATACCCCACTAGACGACCTCCATTGACCCATCACGACATACTAGCCGACCTCCATGTACCCATCATGGCACACTAGACGACCCCTATACAACCATCATGACACACTAGACGACCCCTATACAACCAACATGACACACTAAACGCCCTCTATACACCCAATATGACACACTAGACGACCTCCGTACACCCATCACGACATACTAGCCGACCTCCATTGACCCATCACGGCACACTAGACGACCCCTATACAACCATCATGACACACTAGACGATCCCTATACAACCATCATGACACACTAAACGCCCTCTATACACCCAATATGACACACTAGACGACCTCCGTACACCCATCACGACATACTAGCCGACCTCCATTGACCCATCACGGCACACTAGACGACCCCTATACAACCATCATGACACACTAGACGATCCCTATACAACCATCATGACACACTAAACGCCCTCTATACACCCAATATGACACACTAGACGACCTCCGTACACCCATCACGGCACACTAGACGACCCCTATACAACCATCATGACACGCAAGACGACCCCTATACAACCATCATGACACACTAGACGACCCCTATACAACCATCATGACACACTAAACGCCCTCTATACACCCAATATGACACACTAGACGACCTCCGTACACCCATCACGACATACTAGCCGACCCCTATACAGCCCTTATTACACACTAGGCGACCTCCATACACCCATTGCTGCGATGAACATACTAGTAAAACAGACTGTATAAACTGTAAGGGTGTTAAAGCATACACCAAACGAACGCCCGGGCTTTTTAAACTAGAGTACGAAGGGACAGCTCTTGTTAGTTTATGTAGTAAGACGTACCATTGTAGTGGGGATTACGATAAAATCAGTTGTAAAGGGCTAAGCAAGCAACACAACAAATTAGATAAAGATATGTTTTTAGAGGTTCTCGCTACGCAAAAGGCTAAGGGTGGGAAAAATGTAGGTTTCAAAGTCTTAAATAATTCCATATTTTCCTATAGTCAAACAAGAAATGCTCTTTCCTATTTCTATATAAAAAGAAAGGTAGCTGATGATAATGTCTCGACTACACCTCTAGATATTTAACTCTTTACACTACCAGCTTAGACTACCCAGCAATCTCTAACAGTTTCACCCTAGCTAAGCAGACACCCAACTACCTATCTATAAATAAATGTTATCCTTGTACTATATATTTACTTCGTGTACTGAATATTTTTGTAATGTTATATAATATCAATGTATGTTATACACCTATTGAGATAATAAAAGAATAAAATATATCTTTGTCTTCTGTTTTATATTGATTGTTTTTCATTGATGTTGTATAATCTACTAACCTATCACTAACGATCAAGTACATAAAGAACTCCAAAGTCAGCATACACCAGACATAAACAGGTCACTTCCGGGGTCACCGACACGAAATGGCATGGTTAACTCCCCCTGTCTCTCATGTACATGTGTTGCCCAACTAGACAACCTACATGATCCATCATGGCCAACTAGACAACCTACATGATCCATCATGGCCAACTAGACAACCTACATGATCCCTCGTGGCACACTGGCCAACATACAAACAGCAATCCCGACACAGTCGCCAACTTACATTCATCCATCGTGGCACCGTCGATATTTATCCATTTAACACTATCATGTATAACACTTGTAAATAAACTCAACATCTTAGGAACAAAATACAACATGAAAATCAACATCAACAAAACAGAAGTCATGAATGTCGCCAAAAATAAACAGAACATCAACATAACTATAGAAGGCAGACAACTAAAACAAGTAGAGGAATTCAAATATCTAGGAAGTCTAATAACAAACGAAAATTCCCAAACAACCGAGATAGAATCAAGATGCAACAAAGCTTGTCAAATCATCGGACAGTTATCACCACTATTGTCCAACAAGGAAATAACTCTGGAGGCAAAACGAGCACTATACAATACAATCTTCAGAATAAAACAATAAATAAACTTGTCACTGTTAATTTCCCCCAAGCGTCTCACATTAAAACATCGGTATCGTAAAATTCCCCTGTTAAATGACTCTCCTGATGAACACTTACCTGCTACGGCGATAAATTTATTAGTGTGCTCAAGGGTAATCCTTTGATGTTCATACGGGAGGCGGATTGCGCGTCTTCGCGGGGCGTCTACCGAGCTCTTTGATATCTCGCTTAACGTTAAACACAGTGTTTGGCGTGTAGCGTGTGTAACGGTCTAAGTTGTTACCTTTAATTCTAAAGGAAGTTTTTAAAAACAATAAATAAACTTGTCACTGTTTTTATTGAATGAGAGTATAAAGAAAGAATAGATTTATGAAAGTTACGGAACCATTGAAAGTACAAAGAATATAATAGATTTATGATACCACCACCACCACCACCCCTTCACCACCGCCGCGGGAGGTCACCACAACACCACCACCACGAGAGGTCACCGGGAGGTCACCGGAACCAAAATGGGCGGGTAGACTCTCATATAAGGAAAAACGGTAGACTCTCATATAAGGAAAAACCGCACCAAAAAAATGTGCCTCGATGTACGGGTAGACTATTTATATAAGGATTTAGGTGCGTTTCGACGCCTTCACAACGAGAGGTCAACCGAGAGGTCAACGAGAGGTCACCGGAACAAAAATGGGCGGGTAGACTCTCATATAAGAAAAAACGGTAGACTCTCATATAAGGAAAAACCGCACCAAAAAATGTGCGGCCATGTACGGGTAGACTATTTATATAAGGATTTATGCGCGGCTGGCCGCACTTTCCACGGTCCTATCACTGGATATATACTACTTACGCGATCTAGACATCTTGTGTCATCACATGAAGTGTCAATACAAGTGCAGTTGTGAATACTTGGAGTTGCAGTTTCTGTTTTGTGAATTAATCACGTTGTGTTGAGCACGTGGTCAACTAAAAATTGTCCACGTGACCATGATTGTTTATACTGATATATACTCTATCCTTTGTATGGAATTAACGACGTGGTACTGTCACTGGTACACACAATACATGTGAGTGAGTCAGAAGCAGCTTTAATAGGTCTGTAGAATAAGAAACATGGACATTAGACAAGAAAACTGAACAGAAAAGTGAAGCCTTTGAAATGTGGGTTTATATAAGAATAGGGAGAATTGTATGAAAAGAAAACAAACGATAAAATCTTAAAACAATTAAAAGTGAAAAGAGAACTACTAAATACAATTCAAACAAGACAATTTAGATTTTTGGGGCATGTTAAAAGACACACCAGCCTACTTAAAGTAATCTTGGAAGGGAAAATACAAGGTAAAAGAGGAAGAGGCAGACTAAGACTAACATGGATGAGTAACATCAAAAGATGGAGAAGTCAATCTATGACAACCTGCACTACCAAAGCAAGAGACAAAACGAAATGAAGCTCCATGGTAACCAACCTTCGATGCAGAGACGGCACTCAATGATGATGACTTTGAGAATAAGATCTCTCAATGAGATTAGTTGACATTTACACAAATTAGATTGAGGTAATATCTTGTATGGGAGGCTGGAGTCGTATTTGAAGGAAATCCTACCGGTGATAATTTGTTGATGAAAATCAACACCAACAAAGCAGAAGTCATGAATGTCGCCAAAAATAAACAGAACACTAACATAACTATAGAAGGCAGGCAACTAAAACAAGTAGAGGAATTCAAATACCTAAGAAGTTTAGTGACAAACGACAATACACAAACAGCAGAGATAGACTCAAGATGCATCAAAGCTTGTCAAATCATTTGACAGCTATCATCACTATTGTCCAACAAGGAAATAACACTAGAGGCAAAACGGACACTCTACAACACAATCATCATCCCAACGTTGTGCTACTAATGCCAGTTTTGTACCCTAGATGCAAGAACAATAAGAAAAATAACCTCTACTGAGATGAAATGTGTCAGACGAATGACAGGAAACAGTCTGAGAGATAAGATCAGAAATGAAGAACTGAGAAAAAAGCTAGGAATAGCCCCCGCCATAGAATTTATAAAGAAACAACAGATAAAATGGTTTGACCTCGTGACACGGCAGAAAGATCAAAACACAACACAACGAGTCCTCAATAAACGTTGCGAGAATACAAGACCCAAGGGTCGACCACGAAAAAGATGGACCGACGGAATACTAAAAGCACTTGGACACATATCAGCAACAGAAGAGCAAAAGACCGCAAATTATATCTCCCTCGACGCTGAAAGGCAATAGAACGAGCCCTCAATAAACGTTGCGAGAATACCAGACCCAAGGGTCGACCACGAAAAAGATGGACCGACGGAATACTAAAAGCACTAGGACACATATCAACAACAGAAGCGAACAGAAGAGCAAAAGACCGCAAATTATAGAAGATAATTTGTTAAGAATTTTGCATACATTGGAGACTGGTTGCTCTGTAACTGTCATATAAGCCGTCAGTTTGTGTAATCCGTGTTGTTCCTGACGAAGACTTGATACATGGAGACTTTCATTTATACATAAAGATACTACACATATATCATGCACATGTTATTATTTCCATGTGATAAAAAAAACACCATAACATATTACCAAGATCTGAAAGAAATCAATCAAAATAGTCCATGTCATGAAATGCAAATTCCTGGTTGCGTTGTTTGGGAAAATGTAAACTATCAGCTTGAATAACACTCAAGTTTATTTTTGGGAGTACTATTTATGCATACATCTCTCTATCTCACTCTTTCTCTCTCTATCTCTTTCTCTCTCTCTCTCTCTCTCATTCTCTCATCATCATTGAGTGCCTTCTCCGCAACAAAGGTTGGCACCATGGAGCGCCGTTCTGCTTTGTCTCTTGCTTTGATGGTGCAGGTTGTCATAGGCTGATTTGTCCATCTTTTGATGTTACTCGTCCATGTTAGTCTTGGTCTGCCTCTGCCTTTTTTACCTTGTATTTTCCCCTCCAGTATTACTTTTAGTAGGCTGTTGTGTCGTTTAACATGGCCCAACAATCGCATTTGTCTTGTTTGAATTGTGTTTAGTAGTTCTCTTTTCATTTTTAGTTGTATTAAGACTTCATTACTTGTTTTCTTTTCCTTCCATCCAATTCTACCTATTCTTCTACATATCCACATTTCAAAGGCTTCAATTCTCTGTTCTGTTTTCTTGTCTAATGTCCATGTTTCTGCACCATATAGGAATATTGAGAAGATGTAACATTTAGCTATTCTTAGTTTTAGCCCTGGTGTTATTTGTTTTGATATTAGTATATTTCTCATGACATTAAAGTTACTTTATGCCATTCCTATTCTTTTGTTTATTTCAGTTGTACATTTTCCATCACTGGTTGTAATATGTCCAAGGTAGTTGTAGTTCTGAACTGTCTCCAGGTCTATTCCTTCTATTTTGCTATCCACTTGTGGGTTTTGAGTATCTTCTTTGTTTATGATCATAGTTTTAGTCTTTTTGATATTCATATCTAGTCCATATTTTTTGTATTATATGAATGCAACATTGTTTTCATCATGTATTATATGAATGCAACCGTGTTTTCATTATGTATTATATGAATGCAACAGTGTTTTCATTATGTATTATGTGAATGCAACAGTGTTTTCATTATGTATTATATGAATGCAACAGTGTTTTCATTATGTATTATATGAATGCAACAGTGTTTTCATCATGTATTATATGAATGCAACAGTGTTTTCATCATGTATTATATGAATGCAACAGTGTTTTCATTATGTATTATGTGAATGCAACAGTGTTTTCATTATGTATTATGTGAATGCAACAGTGTTTTCATCAGTTATTATGTGAATGCAGCAGTGTTTTCATTATGTATTATATGAATGCAACAGTGTTTTCACATTTATGTGTTCTGAGAATGCAGCTGTGTTTTCATAATGTATTATGTGAATGCAACCGTGTTTTCATCATGTGTTATGTGAATGCAACCGTGTTTTCATCATCTATTATGTGAATGCAACAGTGTTTTCATCATGTATTATATGAATGCAACAGTGTTTTCATCAGTTATTATGTGAATGCAATAGTGTTTTCATCGGTTATTATTTGAATGCAACAGTGTTTTCGTCATGTATTATGTGAATGCAACAGTGCTTTCATCATCTATTATGTGAATGAAACAGTGTTTTCATCATGTATTATATGAATGCAAAATTGTTTTCGTTTGATAATTAACTCGTTCAGTACGGAAGCCTTTAATCAATGCAACGGAACAAATTTCAGAGAGAAAACATGATGTATTTTTTTAAAGTCAATCGACATGTTTATATTTATCTAACACATATCATATGTTTAGATAATTGAAGACGGAATTAGATTTCACCAGTACAAAGATGATACAAAACATGCAAAAAAGAATAAGGTTTGATGACTGTTCACATTAATTTAATTGAGAGGGACACACAATGCGGCGAAACGTACGGAAAGAGTTTAGAAATAATGATGTAAATTGTGAATTAAATGTGAACACATATGATGTAACGGCACGTCTGATGTTTGCCATTGAATTCAGCAATCAAAAGCATCACCCTACCGCCCGACGACTGGTTCAATCGACTAGACATGAGCTTCCTTATGAGTCTCTCCCAACAATGACAGCTCTAGGAATAAAGAATACCTAACATCACGTCTACGCTTGATGCTTACAATATTGACAGGCGATTGTTTGTAAAGTGCCGTGTGCTAGAGTGGCACAGTAGGATCAATATCGCCAGTGTGGTAAACTAGCACACAAATAACCTGGTTCATTGAGTTCTCATCGGATACTTCCCTCACCGACAACTTTTTCCCATTAGCCAAGTTGACAGCTTCAGTCACGTGACCCGTCCTCTCGCCATCAACCGGCAATCCAACGTTGACTTTACTGATAGCGTTAACACTTCTGACCACTCATCTACTAACTTGTTGTTATACTCTCCGCTGATTTATTTAGATCACTCCAAGACAATGTCAACAGAACTTTGGTTGCAAGATATTTGCTTCATGTGGACGGCGAACATGTACACCATGTCATCTCGGAGATTGATTGTTCGCTATGAACTGTTAGGTTTATTATGATTTCTTCATGTTTGTGCTCTTTACTCTAAATATACTTTGTGTATGTTGTTGACACGCACACATTTGTTTAGTTTCTATCATTGACTTATTCTAATCTGTGTGGGAACTAACTTACTACACACTATCGTTTGTGTGCTTTCTGTGATATATTTTCTTATCTATGGTTACCCTTTCACTGACTATATTATTATCTATGTGGATTGCCCAATTATGTCATCATTTGTATGGTTTCTCTGACATTTTCTTGTTGTATTCACTATCTTATTTAAAACAACAAATCACGTGTGTGGTTTCTCCCATATCATTTCCCGTCGTTTCTCCCATATCATTTCCTGTCGTTTCTCCCATATCATTTCCTCTCGTTTCTCCCATATCATTTCCTCTCGTTTCTCCCATATCATTTCCTCTCGTTTCTCCCATATCATTTCCTGTCGTTTCTCCCATATCATTTCCTCTCGTTTCTCCCATATCATTTCCCGTGGATTAACATTGCCTTTGGTTTCTGCCATATCATTTCCTGTCGTTTCTCCCATATCATTTCCTCTCGTTTCTCCCATATCATTTCCCGTGGATTAACATTGCCCTTGGTCTCTCCCATATCATTTCCCGTCGTTTCTCCCATATCATTTCTTGTCGTTTCTCCCATATCATTTCTGTCGTTTCTCCCATATCATTTCCTGTTTATAAACATTTCCTGTCGTTTCTCCCATATCATTTCTTGTCGTTTCTCCCATATCATTTCCTGTTTATAAACATTTCCTGTCGTTTCTCCCATATCGTTTCCTGTCGTTTCTCCCATATCATTTCCTGTCGTTTCTTCCTTATCGTTTCCTGTGGATAAACATTGCCTTTGGTTTCTGCCATATGATTTCCTGTCGTTTCTCCCATATCATTTCTTGTCGTTTCTCCTATATCATTTCCTGTCGTTTCTCTCATATCATTTCCTGTGGATTAACATTGCCTTTGGTCTCTCCCATATCATTTCCTGTTTATAAACATTTCGTGTGGTTTCTCACATATCACTTCCTGTGGATTAACATTACGTGTGGTTTCCACGATAGTATCCCACTTGTACAGTTATCGCGTTTTATATACTATTTGTTTTTGTATTGTTTTCCTGATATTTTTGTAATTATCGTTTGTGCAATTGCTCTCACGTGTTTTATAATTGTAATTAACGTAGTTCCTGTGACACAATATGTCGTTAATGTTTGTGGTCAGCACAGTGTCCATGATTCATGCATGTATTAGAGTTGAGGTTGCCTTCTTGGTTTGGCCTTCTATTGGCTCTGGTTACTTGACCCCTTGTACTGGTCGAACTACCAGTTATTGTTTCCTGACCAACTTGCCTGTTTTATTGTAATTCGCCCAAGCAAACGCATATCACGTGCAGGATTGAGTTTATCGCTCGATCACATCGACCTATTGTCTACGCGGAAACTGATATCGTGTCGACCAACTAGAGTTTGTCTACTCAAATATGTTTTGTAACCGCTCCCTCTCATTATGTATCTCTTGCTCCATCACTTTCTATTCCAATCTGCTCCCCCTTCCCACAATTCCCTAACAGATATAATCTTGACTTATTGAATGCTGATATCCATGTAGGCAGTGCTTCTAGTTGTATCGAAACCAGCGGCACGGATTGTCTAATGAGATGATGTGTGAACGACAAACAGACTACCATTGCGAGCAAAATGCTTGTTCCCTGCCTAAGTTGTGCATTAACATTATGTACACCAACCAGCTCTACGTTCTTGCACCATCTAGCATGCATCTTTCTATTTATATTTCAGCTCTCTAGTCCGTTTCCAAACTTGTGCCCCTCTACAAAACGCTTAATAACCGTTTGGTTTCAATTGTTCACATTTTGCATGTCAACTTTTGATTATCATCACGTTATATAAAATAACCTGATCTATTGCCAACAGAAAAAAATTGTTTTTATTTTAAAAAAATAAGAAATGAAGAGCTGAGAAGAAAAAAAGGAATAATTCCCGCCATAGAATGTATAAAGAAACAACAAATAAAATTGTTTTGCCGCGTGATAGGACAAGATCAAAACAACACAACGAGCCTCCAATAAACGTTGCGAGAACACCAGATATAAGGAGCAAGAAAAAAAAGATGGATTGATGGAACATTAGAAACACCAGAAAACATAACAGCAGCAAAGTAAAAGACTCAAGTTATATCTTCCCTTGACGCTGACAGGCAAATGAGAAAGAAAAGAAGAATTACAATAATATAATCTTTACAGCTTCAGCTCGTTAATACAATATCACCATCAAATACCGTGCCTGCTGGTGTAGGTGATCATGTCTCTCAACAACTTTTGATCTCGACAGTTATTTATCATTTCTGTTGTTGACCTTCTGCCAAACCATTCTCTTAAGCTGTCTGGTATCATTTCTATTTGCTTCCCTCTATCTCTTCGTCCCTCAATTTTCCCACTTATCAATATATTCCAGTTGTTCACATTTCATGATATGACCAAAAAATAATGATTCTTCTTTCTTCTTCGTCTTTTCTATTTTCACTGATACCTAAAAGGTGTCGTGGTTTATATCATTTGTCGTTCTTGAGCTGCTCGAACTGTCTGTATTAGTGATTTTCCTTTGTTGTTACATGTCTCTGTCACTGCATTTATCCATCTTCTTCGGTGTCTTCCTCTTGGTCTTTTTCCATGCATTCTCGAGAAGAACGCCCTTGATGGTGATTGGTAAGCGTTCATTCTGACCAGGTGACCAAACCATTTAAGTTGTTGTTGTTCTATATATTCTTGGCAGGGTTTAGTTCCTACCATTTTTCTTATGGTTTCATTTGGTATTCTATCTCTTCTTGTGTTGTTTGTTACTTTTCTCAAGCAACGCATCTCACATGTATTGATCTTTCTTAAATGGGATTTAGAAAGGGTACATGTTTGACTTTCATAGCACAAAGTTGGTATGAAAATGCTATTTATTATTTGTTGTTTAGCTGGCATAGAAATGTTTGGATGTCTTAGCAACGGTGAAAGCTGGTATGTGACAGCATTTGCTTTTTGTATTCTCATGTCAATTTCTCTGTCTTGTTTTCCATCTTCTGTGAACATTGTGCTTAAATACTTTAATTCCTCTACTTGTTTTATTTCTTTATCTTTGATCTTAATGTGTAATGGGTGTCATAATTTGCTTATTGGTGTAGCCTCTGTTTTTGCTGTGTTAATTTTCATACTGTAGTCTGTGCAGTTTTTATCTAGAGATGTTAAATGCTGTTGTAGCAGGTTTTCATCCTCATATATTAGGCATTGTCATCTGCGAAGAGTAGCTCGTTGATGTTGGAGGTTTCTACCACTATGTTATTATTTGATTTTTCCTTATTGTTGGTTGTTTCCTGATTTATTTTGTCCATATATATGATGAAGAGCAGTGGTGAGAGGACGCATCCTTGTCTTACACCTTTTGTAACCTGAAACCATTCTGACAGACCTTCCGATGTTCTGATGGCACTTTGACTGTTTTTATATAATGTCATTATATTATCTAGTAGTTGTCCTGCTACCCCGTAGGTTTCTAAAGTTTGCCAAAGTTTGTTCCTGTCCACACAATCAAACGCTTTTTCCTGATCTATAAACACTATATTTAGGTTTCTGTCATATTCTATTGTTTTTTCACATAGTTGTCTCAATGTAAATATAGCATCAGTACAGCTTTTGCCTTTTCTGAATCCGAATTGATTATTACTTAATTGAGGTTCAATTATGTATCTTACTCTCCTCTCTAATATTTTAGCATACATTTTACCAACTTGACTCAGTAGGGATATTCCTCTGTACATTTCACACTCCCTTTTGCTTCCTTTATTCTTCCAAAATGGGACAATGATAGTTTTTTGCCAATCGTCTGGGACTTTTCTTTCTTCCCACGCCAAATTGAATATTATATTAAGCCAATCTATAGTTGTTTCCTTACAGGCTAGTAGCATTTCTGTTGTTATTCCATCTATACCAGCTGCTTTGTTCTTTTTATTCTGCTTCAAAGCCCATTCTACTTCTGCTTTAAGTATATTCGGTTCCTGTTCTTCATACTGCCTATGTTTAAACTCTGTATTTCCGTTTGTATTTCCCTGATTTAATAGTTCCTTAAAGTATTCTCTCCATCTGATTATTATGTTTTTCCTGCTGCTGATTGGTCTACCGTTCTTGTCGTTCATTATAGTGATTGGGTTATAATCATTGTTTCTTACTCTCATTGCTTTTACACTTTTGAAAAATTCTCTTGGTTCTTCTCTACATGTTTTTTGCTAATTCTTCACCAAATGCTTTCCAAGAGTCTGCTGTTGTTTGTTCTAGGATCTTTTTGCTATCATTTCTGGCTTGTCTATAGTGATTGTAGTCTTCTGTTGTTTTTGTCTCCTGTCACGTTTTATACTTTTCTTTCTTGTGTTTCACTGCTGATTTTACTGCTTCATTCCACCATCTTGTAAGTTTCTTTCTGCTCTTTCCTATATTTTTCAGATCGCATTTCTCTTGTGTTGACTTTATTAGACCTTCTTTAAACTGTTTCCATGCTTCCTCTATGTGTGTAGGTTGTATTCGGGTTGTTCGTCGTAGACTACTTACACTTGAGTAATCAGACATAAGTCTAAAGGTATCGAGATTACGAGTTTGGCGACATTGTGGGCTACGTCATCGTATTGGTTCCCTAAACCGGCCGTGCGCAAATCTTACGGTCTGCTGTTTGATGTGCAACAAGAATAATTTGACGACTGACTGTGTGTCTATACGTTCGGAATTGGAGTCATCAACGATGGCCTAACATCATCAAGTGCTACGATGATCATCATTTTCAAGAGGACGTGACTTACCGGTATAAGGGGATAGGCGGCGGGAACAAATGAAGGCTATGCATGAAATGTGTTCCTTGTTGCAGTTTCCTCATATTACAAGTCACATGTCTGTGTTAGTCACCTCTAGTGACTCGGGCAGATGGTGCTCGTAAACCTGGGAAGGCCGACCATCTAAGGGCAGAATCCCCCGACAGAAAAGATCAACTGCTGCCTTGCAGGAAGATTGGGGACAATCAAAGGCTAAGGAAAGCAAACCTGAAAAAATGCTGGCTGAAATCGGATGCACTGGGCCACTGGCGCAGAACACAGTGCAACGTATTAACGGGTGTTCAGTCAGAGTGGATCTGACAGACTCTAATTGTGATGTTCTGTCTGTGGGGGTGATCAACACACTTAGCCTGACAGCTGACTTCATATGAGAGTCTGGAATCCTTACTCTGATTGAGTCCTGAACGCAGAGAGAGAGAGATTCGGGTTGATATATAGTGACTGTTCCTTCCTGATATTGGAAATTAGCTTTCTTTGTGCTTTGGCCTCTTTCAGAGCGTTTTCATTATTCAATATGTCATGCGCATTTATAAGAACCGTATTTTGCGCTCAAGTTAGCACTTATATTAAACACATTTTGATGATACTTCTATATGGCTGATCAAAAGTCTAGAAATTGTTCAATTAACGGTAAAATGTCTTTAGGGACACAATAATTACTAAGGCACAAAGATCAAAGAAAGTTCCTGCATTAAGGAAACCGCATTATCTGGGCTATTTGAAGTCATGACGTCATTGAACATGTAAGACCACACTTGCATGGTAATCTGTAGATAGGAATATTTGATACGGCTTGAGGGCTTGTAACGGACTATAGCATTGCGCCCGGCTACGGGGTGTCAGCTGTTCATATACGGCTTGAGGGCTTGTAACGGACTATAGCATTGCGCCCGGCTACGGGATGTCAGCTGTTCATATACGGCTTGAGGGCTTGTAACGGACTATAGCATTGCGCCCGGCTACGGGATGTCAGCTGTTCATATACGGCTTGAGGGCTTGTAACGGACTATAGCATTGCGCCCGGCTACGGGATGTCAGCTGTTCATATACGGCTTGAGGGCTTGTAACGGACTATAGCATTGCGCCCGGCTACGGGGTGTCAGCTGTTCATATACGGCTTGAGGGCTTGTAACGCACTATAGCATTGTGCCCGGCTACAGGGTGTCAGCTGTTCATATACAGCTTGAGGGCTTTTAACGCACTATAGTATTGCGCCCGGCTACAGGATGTCAGCTGTTCATGTTCGGCTTGAGGGCTTGTAACGCACTATAGCATTGAACCCGGCTACGGGATGTCAGCTGTTCATATACGGCTTGAGGGCTTGTAACGCACTATAGCATTGCGCCCGGCTACGGGGTGTCAGCTATTCATACACGGCTTGAGGGCTTGCAACGCACTATAGCATTGCGCCCGGCTACGGGGTGTCAGCTGTTCATATACAGCTTGAGGGCTTGTAACGCACTATAGCATTGTGACCGGCTTTGGGGTGTCAGCTGTTCAATCTCCCCTGATTGCATTTACAAATAAGCATGTCAAGCAATATCCAGTCATTGTTCTCCAGGAAGTCGATGCTGCCCTGAATATATGAAAACATGAACACAATCAATGTAAAAACACATGCTTAAAGGACATATTGGTACGTCATCATGTCCCTGTTTGCTGCTCCCATGCTTTGTCCTGCGCGATGTGTACAGCTTCTGCAGCAGTCAGTCCAGCTCGTCCGTGATATCTTGCTTTTTTTTAGGTATTCCATTCCCCCGTTACCGGGAACTGTGCCCTCCATAATTATCTTCTCTAAGCCATTATATCATTTTACATGACCAAGATTTTGTGTTTTATTTTGTATGTTCTTTATAAGTTTTATGGAATTTGAAGTTTACGCAATATTGACACGTTTGTTCTTTTCTCTTCCTTGGTTTTCTAATGTTCCTCTGCAAGATTTGTATTCAAAGGCAATGATGCATATTTCACTAGATCTGTCAATTGTCCATGCTTCACAGCCATATCTAGCTATGGATAAATGCTAAAAACCAAAGTTGTGTTGCTATATCTGTTTGCCATATGTTGACACATCTTTGCAGCATGTATAACGTGAATCTATATCAATGTTGTTGATGTCAAGTAGGATTGTCCAACAACATTGATCCTATAGTTAACGAATGAAACTTATGTATGTATGTCTCTGTTTTATAAATACCTTAGTAGGAAACTATATAATCATCGTGAGTGAAAAGGGTAATCATTTTTGTATTAAAGTAAACTATTCTCAGTTCTGTATCATCAGTCAGTCTGTACCATTACTGTATCATCAGCATACCTGAGGTTATTTATATTATGACCTCCAATTGTTATTCCAGGCATGTCCCTTATGGATCTATACCTATGTTTCATAGATTATATCAAAGCATTTGACAAAGTAAAGCACCAAGAAATAATCAAAATTTTAGAAGGCATAAACGTAGACAGCAAAGATCTAAGAATAATAAAGAACATGTACTGGCAACAAACAGCGGCCATAAGAACTGGAAATCAATTGGGAATGTTTCAACAAATAAAACAGGGTGTTATGCAAGGTTGTGTGCTGTCACCAGATTTGTTTAATATGTATAGTGAGATTATTTTAAGATCCATAAGGGGCATGCACGGAATAACAATCGGAGGTCATAATATAAATAATCTCTAATCCAGTTCTTATGGCCGCTGTTTGTTGCCATTTTTATTATTAGATCATTGCAGTCAACGTTTATACATTCTAAAATTTTTATTCTTTCTTGGTGCTTTACTTTGTCAAATGCTTTGATGTAACCTATGAAACATAGGTATAGATCTGTTTTCACCTCTTTGGCTCTTTCTACTAAAGATCTTATGATGTATATGGCATTGCTCGTTCCTTTACCTCCAACAAAACCACACTGTTCATCGCTAATTTCTGGACTGATTTTGTTTCGCTCTCTTCGCGTGATGATTCTTAGTAATATCTTAGTCATGTGACTCATAAGGCTTATTATGCGATGGTCATCGCATTCAATCGCACCAGATTTCTTTGGTAGGGCTATTAATATTGATTTTAGCAGGTCGTCTGGTATATATCCGCTTTTGAAGATATTCAATATTTTTGCTACTATTTCTATTTCAAAATCACACATGGCTTCAATCGCTTCTTTAGTTAAATTATCTGGTCCAGGAGCTTTCCCTGCTTTCATATTGCCCAAGGCGTCTTCCACTTCTTCTTTGAGTATTTCTGGTCCATCTCCAATGACAGTAATATTTACTTCTGTTCGCTCATCATTATAAAGATCTTTAATGCATTCTGTCCATGGTTCCCTTATGATTTCTTTTTCAATCAACAGTTCCCATTTCTTGGTCTTAAACATCCAGTTTTAGATTGCACCTAATTCATTCTCTACAACTTGAATCCAGACACTTAATTCATTTTCTACAATTTGAATGCAGACACTTAATTCATTTCTACAATTTGAATGCAGACACCTAATTTATTCTCTACAGCTTGAGTACAGACACCTAATTTATTATCTACAACTTGAATGCAGACACCTAATTTATTCTCTACAATTTGAATGCAGACACCTAATTTATTATCTTTAACTTGAATGCAGACACCTAATTTATTCTCAACAGCTTGAATGCAGACACCTAATTTATTCTCAACAGCTTGAATGCAGACACCTAATTTATTATCTACAACTTGAATCATCTTCATCATCATCATCATCAAGTGCGCGGGCTTGCTGGCGTAGGTCATCGTGTCTCTCCACAACTTTCGATCTCGACAGTTATTTATCATTTCTTTTGTTGACCTTCTGCCAAGCCATTCTCTTAAGTTGTCTAGTATTTTTCTCTTTGCCTCCCTCTGTCTCTTCGTCCCTCAATTTTTCCAGTTGTTGCAATATATTCCACTTGTTCTCTTCTCATTACATGGCCAAAAAAATGATAATTGTTTCTTCCTAATATTGTAAATTTGTGGCGATTCATGATTGTACAAAGAAGTTACGACGGTGGTTTTCTGTTGCCTTTCGTTGGTTTGTTTACAGTTGGCTCCGCTAGCCTATGACTAAAAAGTCTCACCCACAAGACAATGGGGTTGTTTTACTAATTCATTCTCTACATATTGAATGCAGACACCTAATTTATTCTCTACATATTGAATGCAGACACCTAATTCATTCTCTACATATTGAATGCAGACACCTAATTCATTCTCTACATATTGAATGCAAACACCTAATTCATTCTCTACATATTGAATGCAAACACCTAATTTATTCTCTACATATTTAATGCAAACACCTAATTTATTCTCTACATATTGAATGCAAACACCTAATTTATTCTCTATATATTGAATGCAAACACCTAATTTATTCTCTACATATTGAATGCAAACACCTAATTTATTCTCTATATATTGAATGCAAACACCTAATTTATTCTCTACATATTGAATGCAAACACCAAGTTTATTCTCTACATATTGAATGCAGACACCTAATTTATTCTCTACATATTGAATGCAAACACCTAATTCATTCTCTACATATTGAATGCAAACACCTAATTTATTCTCTACATATTGAATGCAGACACCTAATTCATTCTCTACATATTTAATGCAAACACCTAATTCATTCTCTATATATTGAATGCAAACACCTAATTTATTCTCTACATATTGAATGCAAACACCTAATTTATTCTCTACATATTGAATCTATCTATCTATCTATTGACCTTTCGAGCCGTAACCGGCCCATAGGGCGTAGACCAAGATACACCTTCTCCTATATGAATTTTGTTTTGTTTTTTTTGTTTTAGCAGTTTTGTTTTAAAGATATTTAATCAAATCTCGCCATCTGTCTCTGTTCTGTGCAAGCAGTTCTATCTCATTGAGGGAGCCGACTCCTGCTGCTCTTGCCTCTCTCATCAATGTTCTTCTCAGTGTCTCCCTGGGTCTTCCTCTTTTTCTCTTACCTGTTGTTTCCCATATGAGGGCTTGCTTTGCTGTTCGGTTATTATCTCTTCTCATCACATGTTCAACGTATGATCATCGTCTTTTCTTTATTACTGAAGATATTAGTGGTTGATTGGCGATTTCTCTAATTTCCTCGTTTGTTTGAATTCGTTCCATTCTATACCAGGTATTTTCCTTAGACATTTATTTTCGAATGCGTTCAACTTTTTTTCTATATCTCTTGTTGTTTTCCAGCTTTCACACGCATACGTAAGTGTTGATAGTACATTTGATTGAATAGCCTAAGTTTTGTGTTTGTGCTGATGAGTTTTGATTTCCACAACTTTTCAAGGCTTCTGAAAGACATTGCTGCTTTAGCCATTCTGATTCTAATTTCTTTACTCGTATCCCCATCTCGATCAATGTGACTTCAAAGATAGATAAAGTGATCAATCTCTTCTACTGGTTTGTTTTCCATGTATATTTTGTCACTTGTTGGAATTAAACTTTTCATGACTTTAGTCTTTTCATGATTGACCTCAAGCCCAATTTTTCTGGCTATTGATGATAGTTCTTTTGTGTTTTCCTGCATCGTTTTTATCTGACTGCTGATGAGAACTATGTCATCAGCAAAGTCGAGGTCCTCCAAATGGTCTCCTTGTATCCATTCGATGCCTTTATTACCAGTGCAGCATTTCTTCATAATGAAGTCCATAACAATTCCAAATAACAAGGGCGATAAAATACATCCTTGTTTAACCCCAGTTTCTATTGGGAAACATTCGCTCAGTCCTTCCTCTGTTCGAACTGCACATGTGTAACCATCATACATGTCTTTGATAATATTTATGATTTTTGATGGTAAACCATATTGCTTCAGAATTTTCCACAAAGAATTTCTATGAATACTATCAAATGCTTTTTTGAAGTCGATGAAGTTAAGTACAAAAGGTTTTTGCTTTTCAATGTGTTCCTCCAATATAAGTCGTAGAGTGAAAATGTGGTCAAGACAGCTTCTCCCTTTCTAAACCCAGCCTGTTCTTCACGCATTACTGTATCTATTGAATCCTTTATTCTATTTAGGATTGAATATTGAATGCAGACACCTAATTTACTTTCTCCATCTTGATCACCTATTATTTTCGCCATATACAAAATGCACGCAGAAACGAAGGCATATGTTAGCACCAGCGATGAAAGACAACTCATAGTTGACTCATTAGCTCCAGGATCTGTGAACGAGGTCTATGGAGAATCTACTTCAACTTCGCTCGCTGTTAATTTGGCCAAGCCATTTCAGTGAGAATGGAAGGCGATGACAGCCCATTATCCAATAATTGCATGCTGAATACATGTTTGGGGCCAAACGGTTCAAATAAGGCAGCTAATTGTAAATGACAATACAAAGCGCTCACTTAACGTCATTTTAAGGGCGTGCGATGGATAAGCTGTGGTAGTAATCGAGCGAACGCAGAAGAAAAATCTAAATACTTCAATGACAAGGGAAAATAGAACATTTTTTTCGTGAAAAAAAAAATAATTTTAGTGAAACAAAAATTAAAATGGCTTGACAACAACTGTGTGCAGGACAACCAAGAACATTAATGTGTGTGTTACCAGTTGACGGTACGAGGAAAGAGAAACTATTGGGGAAAGGAATAATACAATGCACAATAGTCTCTCTGTCTATCTTTCGTTCGCCTGAAGTATTGTCCATATCTGCAATGTCGTTTCCTGTATAAATTTTACTGTCTTTTGTAATTATTGCAGTGGCCCATATAGTTTTATTTGTAGTGTTGTATCTATCCTGCCAGGCCTAAACATTAATGGAAAGATAATCAATAACCTAAGATATGCTGATGATACTGTTCTACTAGCAGAAAATCCTAAAGACCTACAACAATTGCTTAATGTGATAAACATAACAAGCAAAAAATATGGACTAGATATGAATATCAAAAAGACTAAAACTATGATCATAAACAAAGAAAATTCTCAAGACCTACAAATAAATATCACAGTTGAGGGAATACATCTGGAGACAGTTCAGAGCTACAACTACCTTGAACATACTATAACAAATGATGGAAAATGTAAAATTGAAATAAACAAAAGAATAGGTATGGCAAAAAGTAATTTTAATGTCATGAAAAATATACTAACAACAAAACAAATAACAGCAGGGCTGAAACTAAGAATGGCAAAATGTTACATCTTCTCAATATTCCTGTATGGTGCAGAAACATGGACATTAGACAATAAAACAGAACAGAAAATTGAAGCCTTTGAAATGTGGATTTATAGAAGAATAGGTGGAATTGGATGGAAATAAAAGAAAACAAACGGTGAAGTTTTAAAACAACTGAAAATAAAAAGAGAACTACTAAATACAATTAAGACAAGACAAATGAAATTTTTGGGACACGTTAAAAGACACAACAGCCTACTAAAAGTAATATTGGAAGAGAAAATACAAAGTAAAAGAGGCAGAGGCAGACCAAGACTAACATGGATGAGTAACATCAAAAGATGGACAAGTCCATCTATGACAACCTGCACCATCAAATCAAGAAACAGAGTTGAATGGCGATCCATGGTAGCCAGCTTTTGTTGCGGAGACGGTACTCGATGATGATGATGATGTTGTTGTATCTATGGGCTAATGGATTTTCCTCAGTCTACTATATTCAGTAGGGAACCGCGATAGCTCAGTGGTTAGTGAACTGGACTACAAAGGACAAGGGGTAGGGTTCGATCCCAACTGACGGCTTCCGGGTTCACCCAGCCTTAAATGGGTACCGGATTTTTTATGGGAAAGTAAAGCAGGACGGGCGTAATACCGACCACATTACCCCAAAAATCATGTGCTGAAGGTGTGTAAAACATAGGGTCACTAACACCATATTTCCCAATACGCCACTTGGCGTGACGGGGGTACTTACTTGACTACTATATTGAGTGCAGCCTTGAAGTATGTGTTCAGCAGTCTGGGGCGCTTGTCCACACGTAGTTGTAGTTGAGGTGCCGATCTTAAATTGTGTATACATGTGAATGTGGAGTCGATTGTGTCCTGTTCTGAAGCATATAATAATAACTTGTTCACATCTACTCATATTATGAAAGGCATCCTGATTTGGGGCTTGTGGTCCTCTGATTGATTTGATTATCTGTTTCTTATGATAAGTGCTGAAGTTGGAGGCAACCAGCTGAAAGGCGCACTACAACAGTCAGGATGCCACGCACTCACGCCAATGGGAAGTATGTCTATAACTGCACAATAGTCTAAATGTCTGTCAAGTGGTAAGAAAAATAATAATACACATAAAAAAAAAAATTACACTATACGGCAATACATTTATTTGGAAATAATACTAAAGTAGGAAATATATGTGCGTGCAGAAACACATAACATGTCGTATCAAATTGAAATAAGAAAATAGAGACAAAACGGAATAATATAATGTTTAAATAGTAGTAGTGTTGTATTGTAGTAACATAATTTTAGATAAGGTAGGTTAATCTATTATCCGTTTGTGATCATATGTGAAAGAAAATAGTTAACACTTGCCAGATTACAAAAGTGAAGGGAAATAACGCAGGCGATTATTTGACGAAAATAACAGATACAAATATTAACACATAATTATACATTAAAACGGAAGTGGCTCCTATTTTCTCCCTTGTATTGATCAATAACTAATTATTGGTATAAATCTGGTGATTGAAGAAATTCGTTTTCCAAATACCATGTTTCTGTGTGTTCATCTATTGGAGTTTATCCCCAGACGGTTTCACAAAACAGCAAGTATGTGGTCTTTTCTGAAGCAGTTTAACGAATATGTTGCATGCAGCATAATGTAAAATAATATATTTTCATTTAGTTTATTAAACTACGGTTATAGTTAGTCGATAACCATATTATTAAACTATATTAAGGGAAATGGTCGGTCTCGTTATATTTGAATAAATATAGGGCTGAGTGTGAAAGTGAACACACAATTGTGAGTTCATCGTTAGTGATATTCATGGTGTAGAGAAGCTCATGCACTGTGTTGAGATCTTACTGTTGAGCTGTCCTAGTGATCGATGAGCAAATCCAGGACCTGGTTCGTTGGTGAATAAGGATATGATTTAGTTCCTACAGGACAGTAGGTGTTCACTTATCTTTGATACACCGTAGCTGTAGCGTACAGGACAGTAGGTGTCCACTTATCTTCGATACACCGTAGCGGTAGCGTACAGGACATAAGGTGTTCACTTATCTTCGATACACCGTAGCGGTAGCGTACAGGACAGTAGGTGTCCACTTATCTTCGATACACCGTAGCGGTAGCGTACAGGACAGTAGGTGTTCACTTATCTTCGATACACCGTAGCTGTAGCGTACAGGACAGTAGGTGTCCACTTATCTTTGATACACCGTAGCGGTAGCGTACAGGACAGTAGGTGTTCACTTATCTTCGATACACCGTAACGGTAGCGTACAGGACAGTAAGTGTTCACTCAACCTCGATACACCGTAGCGGTAGCGTACAGGACAGTAAGTGTTCACTCAACCTCGATACACCGTAGCGGTAGCGTACAGGACATAAGGTGTTCACTTATCTTCGATACACCGTAGCGGTAGAGTACAGGACAGTAAGTGTTCACTCAACCTCGATACACCGTAGCGGTAGCGTACAGGACATAAGGTGTTCACTTATCTTCGATACACCGTAGCGGTAGAGTACAGGACAGTAGGTGTCCACTTATCTTCGATACACCGTAGCGGTAGCGTACAGGACATAAGGTGTTCACTTATCTTCGATACACCGTAGCTGTAGCGTACAGGACAGTAGGTGTTCACTTATCTTCGATACACCGTAGCGGTAGCGTACAGGACATAAGGTGTTCACTTATCTTCGATACACCGTAGCGGTAGAGTACAGGACAGTAGGTGTCCACTTATCTTCGATACACCGTAGCGTAGCGTACAGGACATAAGGTGTTCACTTATCTTCAATACACCGTAGCTGTAGCGTACAGGACATAAGGTGTCCACTTATCTTCGATACACCGTAGCTGTAGCGTACAGGACAGTAGGTGTTCACTTATCTTCGATACACCGTAGCGGTAGCGTACAGGACATAAGGTGTTCACTTATCTTCGATACACCGTAGCGATAGCGTACAGGACATAAGGCGTTCACTTATCTTCGATACACCGTAGCGATAGCGTACAGGACATAAGGTGTTCACTTATCTTCGATACACCGTAGCGGTAGTGTCTTGACCAACAAAATGTCATGGTTTCGTTACTTGGCGGGCCCACTTGTAAAGATGGATACCAGTCTCGTAGAGTTGGGAAACGGTACAATTATGGAGAATAGTCACTACCAGAAATTAACAAACTACCGCCAAGTTATGTCAGGTTGAACATCTATTTCTGCGATAGGATTATCTTTGCCCGCTTCATTCTATATACAAGAGGTGCTTACATTGATGGTTAAAGTAGTTCAATGCTTGTGCACAGGCCACATACAAAGGCTGTTACTGAGTGGAGAATGACATGGCCCTACAAGCCTGCAGCAGTCGCATCCGACGACACACAATCCTTGCCTGTTTGCACCTCTTATCTCGAGTTTCTCTTGATATTTGTCTTCACGGTTAACCAGTCGTCGGCCATTAATCATTGGCATCGATCTCCATTACATTGTTTGATAGCACTTTCCATTGTCATTGTAAACCAGCTGTTGCACCTTTCAGTGAAATAAATTGTGAGAGTCGCTTTTCTTATTACTGCAGCGCTTCACCCTAGTCGGCGAAAAGAAATGAATACTGTTAACAGAGTTTGTTTCCAGCATTGTGTGTACCGTTTGTTATATTAGATATATAGTGTGTACCGTTTGTTACATTAGATATATAGTGTGTACCGTTTGTTACATTAGATATATAGTGTGTACCGTTTGTTACATTAGATATATAGTGTGTACCGTTTGTTACATTAGATGTATTGCGTGTTTGCGTGTGTCTTTATAACTGTTCCTAATCCATGTCATGTGGGAGCTTTCCATTGTCTAGTCACGTCTAATGCTTGTGAAATAGGATTTCAAGACCAATAAATTCACAGTTAGTTGAGAACAGTTTTGTTTTTCTTCCTTTCTTTCTTTCTTTCTTTCTTTCTTTCTTTCTCTCATATCTGTGACGTATATTAACCTTGCCACTGTCCTGGTTCTAGCATGATCCCCATAAATAGATAGCTGCCTACTGTTCCCTAACAAGCGTCTTTTAAGCAGGACAAGTCAAAGGGCAGTAACTGCTTCTTCTTGTTTCTATCTGCAGCCATGACAATAGCCAGAGACCAGACGTAGACCTACTAATGTGATGCCTCCAACTTAATGCGGCACGGGAGACCGTTAACTTTGAATTATTTGAAACTAAAATCTTTTGTTTTTGGCAATAGAAAGTCACGTACAATGGATGATCCCGCTTCAACAGTAGCCGTTGTTACTTTATAAACATGAACAGCAAATATGCATTCATAATCATCATCATCAGTATCGTGCCTGCTGGCGTAGGTGATCATGTCTCTCCACAATTTTCAATCTCGACAGTTATATATAATTTCTGTTGTTGATCTTCTGCCTAGCCATTCTCTTAAGCTGTCTGGTAACTTTTGTCTTTGCTTCCCTCTATCTCTTCCTCCCTCAATTTTCCCAGTTGTTATAATATATTCCAGCTAATCTCTTCTCATTACATAGTCAAAAAATTATTATTGTTTCTTCCTAATTTTGGAAATTAGCTTTCTATTTCCTTTGGCCTCTTTCAGAACGTTTTCATTACTCTTCTTAGCTGTCCTTGGTATTCTCAACATTCTTCCGTAAAACCACATTTCTACAACCTCCAATGATTTTCTTATTTGTTGTCCTATTGTCCATGATTCACATCCATATATTAAGGCTGGCTCTACATAACATTTAAGTTATTCTCTTTTTTTTCTATTGTCAAAAATGGATTGCACAGTATCTTCCTCATTTTTGGAAAGCTGCTTTTGCCTTAGCTATTCTGCATTTCACCTCTGCTGTACATCTACTATCTGAAGTTAACAATGTACACTGATATTTAAATCCATTTACATGTTTTAATATTGTTCCACTAGTCTTTATTGTGCATTGCAGCGATGTCTTTTTCTATTGTTGCTACCATCATTCTGCCTTTTTGCTATTAAGGATGAGTCCTTTATTGTTGCTTTCCTTCACTATAATGTCTAACATTTCTTGTAACTCATGGTTATACCTCGGTATCACTGCAAACGAATTAAAATTCATAATTGCTCAACCGCTCGTGCCAGTGGAATCATCCCAATTAGTATCTCATCTCCCAAACAAAGAAAGGTAGCTGCAGCCTCCATCATCGCAGTCTCAGCACATGCCTAAAGTCATAGGCGAAACCGCACAGAAAGTGAACACAGCCATCTGTTCCCTGTCGTACGATATCATCATACACGGTCAAAACGGATGAAACAGCTAACGGTGTGCACAGAGTATATAACGCAGAAGCTCCGGTAGCAAGAAAGCTGTAATTTGAGAACAGTTTTCTTTTGTAACTCATTTTCACTCTTAGCGATTAAGGCTGTATCATCAGTATACCTGAAGTTATTTATATTATGACCTTGGGGGACTGGTTGGTCTCGAGATGGAGAGGTTGTGGGTTCAAATCCCGACTGCACCACCAGTTGGGATTTTTATTTTTGATTTCTCTCTGAGGCAACCACCCCTGGTCTCAGCAGCGAGGCCCGGCTTGAAACGTCAATTACTCATGTACAGAAAAAATATGAGTACCTCCGAAGACGGAGTTATCCGCCTGTGTGGCGAGGGACCCCTGTGCACACGACTGCTAGGGAAAAATGGTTTAACACGCAAAATTCCGTTCCTATTCTCTAGGGACTTCGTGAGAGGTCAAAGCTGGCGAACGGGAAAAACAATATTATTACCTCCGATTGTTATTCCAGGCATGTCCCTTATGGATCTTAAGATAATCTCACTATACATATTAATTACATCTGGAGACAGCATGCAACCGTGCCTAACACCCTGTTTTATTTGTTGAAACATTCCCAATTGATTTCTAATTCTTATGGCCATTGTTTGCTGTCATTTTTATTATTAGATCATTGCAATCAACGTTTATACATTCTTCAATTTTGATTTTTATCTTGGTGCTTTACTTTGTCAAATGCTTTGCTATAATCTATGGTACATAGTTAGATCTGTTTTCACTTCTATTGCTCTTTCTACTTAAGATCTTATGATTTATAAGGCATTGTTCGTTCCTTTACCTCTAAAAAAAAACCACATTGTTCATCACTAATTTCTAGACTGATTTTGTTTCGCACTCTTCAATCGCACCAAATTTCTTTGGTAGGGCTATGAATATTGATTTGAGCATGTCGTCTGGTATATATCCGCTGTTGTAGATATAATTTGATATTTTTGTTATTATTTCTATTCCAAAATCACTCATGGCTTCAATCTCTTCTTTAGTTATTTTTTATCTGGTCAAGGAGCTTTTCCTGCCTTCATATTGCGCAAGGCATCTTCCATTTCTTCTTTGAGTATTTCTGGTCCTTCCCCATTATCCTTAATATTTACTTTTGTTCGTTCATCATCATAAAGATCTTTACTGCTTTCTGTCCATCGTTCCCTAATGATTTCTTTTTCAGTCAACAGTTCTCCTTCCTTTGATCTTTCACACCCATTTTTTATTGCGTTTTTCTTCCTGTTAATTCTTCCATTTTTTTTTTATATAGCTTTAGCATCTCTTTTCTGTTGTATCTCAATCTCTTTGCATCTCTCTTTTAGGCATGCTTCTTTTGCTTCATTGCGTTTTATTACAACTTCTGTATTTAATCTCTTATACTCATCTTTGTTTTTTGTTATCCCTATTTCTTCTTATTGTATATATTAGCTGTAAAATGCCATCTATTTCTTTCATGAAATTGTCCTCACTTGTGGTATGAACTCTTTGGATGTTTGTTGCATTGATTCTTTTAGCATTAATCCGCTGTTCATCAATGCTTTGCATCTTTTTTATTGCATTGTACTGTTTCTGAATTGTGATATTATATTCGCCTTGTAAACTCTTGTCTGATTTAAATAATTCTAAATTTAACTTGAAATTAACTGAGGCTATTTTAAATTTTGCTCTAAGCTTTCCCACAACTGGTACATGATCACTAATGCAATTTGCTCCAGGTCTAGTTTTCACACACACCTGACTGTTTCTAAATTTGTTGTTTATCATTATGTATTCGATTTGATTACGTGCATTATCTCCTGGGTTTTTCCATGTCCACAGATGTCTTGGGTGTTGCTTAAGCCAGGTGTTTCCTCTCATCATGTTGTGTGTTTTTTCCCAGTCAATAAGTGTTACCTCTTTCATTTCTCTCTCCTAAGCCATAATAACCAACTACTTCTTCGACTTTTTCCTTTCCTACTTTTGCTTTGAGATCCCCTAGAACTATGGTGTTTTCATGTGGTTTACATTGATGAAGTGCCGTATTAAGTTCGTGGTAACATTTATCAACTGTTTCGTCTGCTGTTTGTGCATAGACTTGTATAAGATTTATATCTATTGGCTTTCCATTCAATTTCACTAAAAGGACTCTGTCAGATATTGGCCAAAAGCCCTTCACTGTTCTTGGTCTTTCTGCATCCAAGATGATACCTACTCCTCTTTGGTGTTCAGTACCTCCAGAATAGATTATTTATGTTCATCAGAATATATCTCCCCTGATCCAGTGTATCTCATTTCACACAGTCGCTATAAATTTAAACCCATCCTTTTTATTTCCTGTTTGATGTTTTCCAGTTTTCTCTTTTGCATGAGTGTTCTTACGTTCCTAGTTCCTACTTTCAGCGTCTGTTTTATATGTATCTTGTTTACAGTAGCTTGATGACGATCGTGTATCACCCGTAGCACATGATGTTCCCTACCAAACGAGGGTATCATATTGGTATCCCCATTAACGTTGTTGTCGTGAATTCTATAGTTGTGGCGATCCATGATTATACGTTACGACGGTGGTTTTCTGTTGCCTTCCGTCTGTTTGTTTAGGTTGACACCGTTAGCCTTCGACTAAAAAGTCTAATCCACAAGTCAGTTTTTTTTTTTACTTTAGGGTACCCTCCGTTAGCCTTTTACTCTCCCGAGCATACCTACATTACCTAAGCTAAAGATACCATAATGAAATACCCTCAATAATAAACGAAGAATG
Organism: Megaustenia siamemsis; assembly: GCA_032433765.1. Classification (NCBI taxonomy): domain Eukaryota; kingdom Metazoa; phylum Mollusca; class Gastropoda; order Stylommatophora; family Ariophantidae; genus Megaustenia; species Megaustenia siamemsis. Next base: position 76,911,692 of record JAVIAB010000106.1, on the reverse strand, counting down.
AACAAAAACAAAATCCATAAAAATTCCAGCTAATAGATTACAGTAATACACAGGGTAAACGTTGCTGTCAAGGTTTATGTTACTCTCTGCCAGTGATTGCTTGCTCCAGGCTTCATTTGAGCTCATGCCCAAACACTGTGGCTGGCTGGTAGTCTAATGCCGGAGTCGTCAGGCGATGGCAGACCTTTAACAGGAGCCGTCTTTTTTAACTAAAATAACAGATACGCATTATCTAAGGTAAAGATAACACAATGGAATAAGAAACTAAGAATGAAAACATGAGATAAGTACATGTAATATACTAGAAGGAGAATGTTATTCGCTGTCACTGAATGAGGGGTGCTGATGTCCTCCCGTGTGGTGGCTGAGGAAGAAGGAAGATCACGGTTACTGTCTGCAACAGGAATCTCCTTCCATAAACGCACCAAATAGCTGTCTCTCCATCTCTCTGTTCATTTCTCTCTCCACCTATCTCTTAAGCTCTCTCTCCATCTCTCTCTCCATCTTTCTGTTCATCTCTCTCTCCATCTCTCTCTCTTAACCTCTCTCTCCATCTCTCTCTCCATCTTTCTGTTCATCTCTCTTTCCATCTCTCTCTCTCTTAACCTCTCTCTCCATCTCTCTCTCTCTCTTAACCTCTCTCTTCATTTCTCTCTCCATTTCGCTCTCTTCATATCTCTTCATCTCTCTCTCCATTTCTCTCTCTTCATCTCTCTCTATCTCCCTCTCTCTCCATCTCTCGCTTTTCATCTCTCTTTCTCTCTCTTCACCTCTCTCTCTCTCTCTTTCTCTCTCTCTCTCTCCATATCTTTCTCCATCTCTCTCTTCATATCTCTCTCCATCTCTTAATCTCTCTCTCCTCATCTCTCTCTTCATCTCTCTCTATCTCTTTCTTCATCTCTCTCTCAATATCTCCCCATATCTCTCTTCATATCTCTCCATCTCTCTCTTATCTCTCTCTCCATCTCTCTCTCTTCATCTCTCTCTCATCATCTGTCTCTTCATCTCTCTCTCCATCTCTCTCTCCATCTCTCTCTTCATCTCTCTCTTCATCTCTCTCTATCTCTTTCTCCATCTCTCTCTCAATATCTCCCCATCTCTCTCTTCATATCTCTCCATCTCTCTCTTATCTCTCTATCCATCTCTCTCTTCATCTCTCTCTCATCATCTCTCTCTTCATCTCTATCTCTTCATCTCTCTCTTTCTATATTTCTCTCTCTTCATCTCTATCTACATCTCTCTCATCTCTCTCTCCATCTCTCTCTCCCCATCTCTCTCTTCATGTCTTTCCATCTCTCTCTTTTCATCTCTCTCACTTCATCTCTCTCTTTCCATCTTTCTCTCTCTCTCTCTCTGCATCTCTTTCTCCATCTCTCTCTTCATCTCTCTCCATCTCTCTTAATCTCTCTCTGCATCTCTTTCTCCATCTCTCTCCATCTCTCTCTTCATGTCTCTCCATCTCTCTTTTCATGTCTCTCCATCTCTCTCTTCATGTCTCTCCATCTCTCTCTTCATGTCTCTCCATCTCTCTCCATCTCTCTCTTCATGTCTCTCCATCTCTCTTTTCATGTCTCTTCATCTCTCTCTCCATCTCTCTCTTCATGTCTCTCCATCTCTCTCTCATGTCTCTCTTCATGTCTCTCCATCTCTCTTCATGTCTCTCCATCTCTCTCTTCATGTCTCTCTTTTCATGTCTCTCCATATCTCTCTCTCCATCTCTCTCTTCATGTCTCTCTTCATGTCTCTCCATGTCTCTCTTCATGTCTCTCCATCTCTCTCTTCATGTCTCTCCATCTCTCTCTTCATGTCTCTCCATGTCTCTCTTTTCATCTCTGTATCTTCATCTTTCTCTCTCCATCTCTCTCTTCATTTCTCTCCATCTCTCTCTTCATCTTTTTCCATCTATCTCTCCATCTCTCTCTCTCTTCATCTCTCTCCTATCTCTCTCTCTATCTCTCACTCTTCATCTCTTTCTCCATCTCTCTCTCCATCTCTCTCTCTATCTATCTCAACATCTCTCTTTCCATTTCTCTCTCCCCATCTCTCTCTATATCTCTCTATCTCTCTCCAGCTTCTCTCCATCTCTCTCCATCTCTCTTACTCCATCTCTCTCCCCATCTCTCTCTATCTCTCTCCATCTTCCTCTCCATCTCTCTTTCTCCATCTCTCTCCACCTCTTCTCCATCTCTCTCCATCTGTCTTACTCCATCTCTCTCCCCATCTCTCTCTCCCCATCTCTCTCTCCCCATCTCTCTCTATATCTGTCTCTATCTCTCTCCATCTTCCTCTCCATCTCTCTTTCTCTATCTCTCTCCATCTCTCTTACTCCATCTCTCTCTCATAATCTCTCTCTCCGTCTCTCTCTCTCTCTCGATATCCCTCTTCATCTCCCTCTCCATCTCTCTTTATCCATCTTTCTCTAATCTCTCTCTTAATCTCTCTCTCCATCTTTCTCTTCATCTCTCTCCTATTCTCTCTGTCTGTCTTCAGCCTCTTCCCACTACTGACAGAGGGCATTTGTTCACATTTCTTCCTGTCTTCAGCCTCTTACCACTACTGACAGAGGGCATTTGTTCACATTTCTTCCTGTCTTCAGCCTCTTACCACTACTGACAGAGGGCATTTGTTCACATTTCTTCCTGTGTTCAGCCTCTTACCACTACTGACAGAGGGCATTTGTTCACATTTCTTCCTGTCTTCAGCCTCGTACCACTTCTGACTGAGGTCACATGTCTTCCTATCTTCAGCCTCTTACCACTTCTGACTGAGGTCACATGTCTTCCTGTCTTCAGCCTCTTACCACTTCTGACTGAGGTCACATGTCTTCTTGTCTTCAGCCTCTTCCCACTTCTGTCTGAGGGCACATTTCTTCCTGTCTTCAGCCTCTTCCACTTCTGACTGAGGGCACATGTCTTCCTGTCTTCAGCCTCTTACCACTTCTGACTGAGGGCACATTTCTTCCTGTCTTCAGCCTCTTACTGCTTCTGACTGAGGTCACATGTCTTCCTGTCTTCTGCCTCTTACCACTTCTGACTGAGGTCACATGTCTTCCTGTCTTCAGCCTCTTACCACTTTTGACTGAGGTCACATGTCTTCCTGTCTTCTGCCTCTTACCACTTCTGACTGAGGGCACATTTCTTCCTGTCTTCAGCCTCTTACCACTTCTGACTGAGGGCACATTTCTTCCTGTCTTCAGCATCTTACCACTTCTGAGTGAAGTCACATTTCTTCCTGTCTTCTGCCTCTTACCACTTCTGACTGAGGGCACATTTCTTCCTGTCTTCAGCCTCTTACCGCTTCTGACTGAGGTCACATGTCTTCCTGTCTTCTGCCTCTTACCACTTCTGACTGAGGTCACATGTCTTCCTGTCTTCAGCCTCTTACCACTTTTGACTGAGGTCACATGTCTTCCTGTCTTCTGCCTCTTACCACTTCTGACTGAGGGCACATTTCTTCCTGTCTTCAGCCTCTTACCACTTCTGACTGAGGGCACATTTCTTCCTGTCTTCAGCCTCTTACCACTTCTGACTGAGGGCACATTTCTTCCTGTCTTCAGCATCTTACCACTTCTGACTGAGGGCACATTTCTTCCTGTCTTCAGCATCTTACCACTTCTGACTGAGGGCACATGTCTTCCTGTCTTCAGCCTCTTACCACTTCTGACTGAGGTCACATTTCTTCCTGTCTTCAGCCTCTTACCACTTCTGACTGAGGTAACATGTCTTCCTGTCTTCAGCCTCTTACCACTTCTGACTGAGGGCACATTTCTTCCTGTCTTCAGCATCTTACCACTTCTGACTGAGGGCACATTTCTTCCGGTCTTCAGCCTCTTACCACTTCTGACTGAGGTCACATGTCTTCTTGTCTTCAGCCTCTTCCCACTTCTGTCTGAGGGCACATTTCTTCCTGTCTTCAGCCTCTTCCCACTTCTGACTGAGGGCACATGTCTTCCTGTCTTAAGCCTCTTACCACTTCTGACTGAGGGCACATTTCTTCCTGTCTTCAGCCTCTTACCGCTTCTGACTGAGGTCACATGTCTTCCTGTCTTCTGCCTCTTACCACTTCTGACTGAGGTCACATGTCTTCCTGTCTTCAGCCTCTTACCACTTTTGACTGAGGTCACATGTCTTCCTGTCTTCTGCCTCTTACCACTTCTGAATGAGGGCACATTTCTTCCTGTCTTCAGCCTCTTACCACTTCTGACTGAGGGCACATTTCTTCCTGTCTTCAGCATCTTACCACTTCTGACTGAGGGCACATTTCTTCCTGTCTTCAGCATCTTACCACTTCTGACTGAGGGAACATTTCTTCCTGTCTTCAGCCTCTTACCACTTCTGACTGAGGTCACATTTCTTCCTGTCTTCAGCCTCTTACCACTACTGACTGAGGTCACATTTCTTCCTGTCTTCAGCATCTTACCACTTCTGACTGAGGGCACATTTCTTCCTGTCTTCAGCCTCTTCCCACTTCTGACTGAGGGCACATTTCTTCCTGTCTTCAGCCTCTTACCACTACTGACTGAGGTCACATTTCTTCCTGTCTTCAGCCTCGTCCACTTCTGACTGAGGGCACATTTCTTCCTGTCTTCAGCCTCTTACCACTACTGACTGAGGTCACATTTCTTCCTGTCTTCAGCCTTTTACCGCTTCTAACTGAGGTCACATGTCTTCCTGTCTTCAGCCTCTTACCGCTTCTGACTGAGGTCACATGTCTTCCTGTCTTCAGCCTCTTACCACTTCTGACTGAGGTCACATGTCTTCCTGTCTTCAGCCTCTTACCACTTCTGACTGAGGGCACATTTCTTCCTGTCTTCAGCCTCTTACCGCTTCTGACTGAGGGCACATGTCTTCCTGTCTTCTGCCTCTTACCACTTCTGACTGAGGGCACATTTCTTCCTGTCTTCTGCCTCTTACCACTTCTGACTGAGGTCACATGTCTTCCTGTCTTCTGCCTCTTACCACTTCTGACTGAGGTCACATGTCTTCCTGTCTTCTGCCTCTTACCACTTCTGACTGAGGGCACATTTCTTCCTGTCTTCAGCCTCTTACCACTACTGACTGAGGTCACATTTCTTCCTGTCTTCAGCCTCTTACCACTTCTGACTGAGGTCACATGTCTTCCTGTCTTCAGCCTCTTACCACTTCTGACTGAGGTCACATGTCTTCCTGTCTTCAGCCTCTTACCACTACTGACAGAGGTTACATGTCTTCCTGTCTTCAGCCTCTTACCACTACTGACAGAGGTCACATGTCTTCAACTTGAGATTAACATCATCCAACTACCGTGTCACATCAAATCAAAGCCTGTGGTAACATCACGCTGTATGTGTGTGACGTTTACCACTTTCATGCTTTACGATCAGTTCATTTATCACTTCTGTCGTCGATCCTACAATTTTCCTCTTAGACCTCGTTGCTTTCACACTCAGGTATATTAGGGATAGTGGCTATATAGAAGAAATCACACCATCACTAAAGGAAACGAGCTCTGAAAACAGACGGTTTTAGCATAACGCAAGACATTAGTTGGACGTACAATAAAAGCATGGAATGCATTGACCCTTAGACAATTTGGTTGTAAAACAGCGACTGAGCACAAGCTGTAGGAACTGTGGAATGTTTGAACTGCTGCGGGGAAAAACTCTCTTCAGTTTAGTGTTCGAACTGTGCAATGTTCGAAATACGAGCCTCCTCTGTGCTTATCGGAATAAATCAGAAAAAAATAGGAGATGCAATTATTTTAAAAGGTTCATTCACAAGCCCACACACATTAGCAGTCATACATTCGAAACTGGAGATTGTGCATAATAAGTTCATGATATCATTTTCTCTGAAAGAAAATCTGGTAAAATGATCATCCGGCATTGAGATAATGGCCATTGATAGTGTAGGACTAGAGTGCTGAGCAAGAGAAATGAATGAGGCGCGACGAGACCTTTTAGACATATCCCCTATTGTGGTTCTATATTGAAGCTGATGTGAAAGAACGAAGTAGATATGACTAGACACAATGATGTCCATGATATAAATAAATAGCAAATTTGTTGGAACTGTGATCATTGAGATTAACAATATACTCGTATTTTGGTTAGAACGCTAATTATTACCGTCGTTTTTATTTGCAACACCGATTTCTATTCTTTTTTTTCAACATTCGTTATTGAGCAGCTGTTGGTGAACTGATGACAGACCAATCGACGGCTTCTAGGTTCAGCCAGCCGTAAATAGGTACTGTTGACGAAATATTGTATGGGGGAAGAAATACGGCGCTAACATTGCTGAACACGTTACCGTAAAATAGTTGCATAAAGTTTTAGTTTAGTTTAGTCAACAGATCATTTTGATTGTACATTGGACAACTCATTAGTGTGGATGTTGCATAAAGTTTTAGCTTAGTTTAGTCAACAGATCATTTTGATTGTACATTGGACAACTCATTAGTGTGGATGTTGCACAAAGTTTTAGTTTAGTTAGTCAACAGCCAGCACCAGAACTGGAAGTTGTCACCAACCCACAGCTGATGGCTTGCGCCAGGATCGGTGAACCAGAACCATCCAACCCTGCTCCACCTCTCCATGGTGCCTCCAGTAACAGACTAACCTGTCTAGTCTGGCAAGCGAGCAGGGATCGAAGAGGGAAGACAACCCAGTGCTCAAAAATGTCGTGCTGAAGTCGGATGTGTTGGGCCGAAAGGCGCAAATATAACAGTTATACTGCAAACCACAACACAACGCAGACACGTCCACTTAACGTCCTTTTAAGGACGGATTACAAAGAGGAATTCTACAGTCTACGAATACTCTAGAATACTTTAGTTATCGGGCGAACGCAAGCAAGCAAGATCATTTGATTGTATATTGGTAACTCATTAGTGTGGATGTTGTACAAAGTTTTAGTTTTATTTTATCAATATTATATTTTGTTTTATTAGTCAACATATATTTTGATTATTCCTCGATCACTCAAACATGTTAAATCATATCTCTTGCACCGCCGCCACAAGCTAGCAAAAGCTTCGAAGATAATTTCACCTAATGTGTACGAACTCCGTAGTAACGAAAATCCTTGGAAATGGGAAAAGACGGAGTAATTGGGCAGATTTCTATCTGGTAACATTATGTGCACGGGTAGCGACCATGTTTGGCATGCTCTCTCCAATGTTTAACTGCCAAACTGTTTCTTTAACGTGCGCAGAGGGCCAACGGGACATCCTGTTTGTCGGCTTTAAGAGAGGGCTGGACATAGGATCTCATTAAACAGAGAGGGCTAAACATAGGATCTCATTATACAGAGAGGGTTAGACATAGGATCTAATTATACAGAGAGGACTAGACATAGGATCTCATTAAACAGAGAGGACTAGAAATAGGATCTCATTATGCAGAGAGGGTTAAACATAGGATCTCATTATACAGAGAGGGTTAAACATAGGATCTCATTATGCAGAGAGGGTTAGACATAGGATCTCATTATGCAGAGAGGGCTAGACATAGGATCTCATTATACAGAGAGGGTTAAACATAGGATCTCATTATGCAGAGAGGGCTAGACATAGGATCTCATTATACAGAGAGGGTTAAATATAGGATCTCATTATACAGAGAGGGTTAGACATAGGATCTCATTATACAGAGAGGGCTAGACATAGGATCTCATTATACAGAGAGGGCTAGACATAGGATCTCATTATACAGAGAGGGTTAGACATAGGATCTCATTATACAGAGAGGGTTAGACATAGGATCTCATTATACAGAGAGGGTTAGACATAGCATCTCATTATATAGAGAGTGTTAAACATATGATCTCATTATACAGAGAGGGTTAAACATAGGACCTCATTACCCAGAGACCGGGACAAGGTAGAGCCAAGAACCATTCACTGACTCGAAGATAAAAATGTGCGCCCCCTGTAGTGGAATTTGAACCCAAGACCTTACTGTCTAGAGGAAGGTGCCTGGCCTGTAACCAGCCCCATACAAAACTCTGGCATGCGCCATAAGCCACGGAGCGTGAGGCTATTATTTCTTTTTAAAATATATGTAAATTGCGTGTGTTTAAATATTTATGTGTGTGTGTGTGTATAATAAAGTGTCTTGACTTCTTGTGATCACGTGATGAGCTTACTATGTAAATGCTCTACTTTCTAGCTCTAGACAGCGGTGGTTGAGTCTTGCACTACTCTCTATATATAGACAGCATTTGGTTGATTCTTGCTCTACTCTCTAGCTCTAGACAGCGGTGGTTGAGTCTTGCGCTACTCTCTTAGACAGCATTGGTTGATTCTTGCTCTGCTCTCTAGCTCTAGATAACAGTGGTTGAGTCTTGCTCTACTCTCTAGCTCTAGACAGCGGTAGTTGAGTCTTGCACTACTCTCTATCTATAGATAGCATTGGTTGAATCTTGCTCTTCTCTCTAGCTCTAGACAGCATTGCTTGAATCTTGCTCTACTCTCTAGCTCTAGATAGCATTGGTTGAATCTTGCTCTACTCTCTAGCTCTAGACAGCATTGCTTGAATCTTGCTCTACTCTCTAGCTCTAGATAGCATTGGTTGAATCTTGCTCTACTCTCTAGCTCTAGATAGCATTGGTTGAATCTTGCTGTACTCACTAGCTCTAGATAGCATTGGTTGAATCTTGCTCTACTCTCTAGCTCTAGATAGCATTGGTTGAGTCTTGCTCTACTCTCTAGCTCTAGATAGCATTGGTTGAATCTTGCTCTACTCTCTAGCTCTAGATAGCATTGGTTGAATCTTGCTCTACTCTCTAGCTCTAGACAGCATTGCTTGAATCTTGCTCTACTCACTAGCTCTAGATAGCATTGGTTGAATCTTGCTCTACTCTCTAGCTCTAGATATCATTGGTTGAGTCTTGTTCTACTCTTTAGCTCTAGATAGCATTGATTGAATCTTGCTCTACTCTCAAGCTCTAGATAGCATTGGTTGAGTCTTGATCTACTCTCTAGCTCTAGATAGCATTGGTTGAGTCTTGCTCTACTCTCTAGCTCTAGATAGCATTGGTTGAATCTTGCTCTACTCTCTAGCTCTAGACAGCATTGGTTGAATCTTGCTCTACTCTCTAGCTCTAGACAGCATTGCTTGAATCTTGCTCTACTCTCTAGCTCTAGATAGCATTGGTTGAATCTTGCTCTACTCTCTAGCTCTAGATAGCATTGGTTGAGTCTTGCTCTACTCTCTAGCTCTAGATAGCATTGGTTGAGTCTTGCTCTACTCTCTAGCTCTAGATAGCATTGGTTGAGTCTTGCTCTACTCTCTAGCTCTAGATAGCATTGGTTGAGTCTTGCTCTACTCTCTAGCTCTAGATAGCATTGGTTGAATCTTGTTCTACTCTCTAGCTCTAGATAGCATTGGTTGAGCCTTGCTCTACTCTCTAGCTCTAGATAGCATTGGTTGAATCTTGACATGACGTGATAACATGACGGGGAACGAGTTTTAGCAGACCAGAAATGAGGACAGACTTTGTGTAGAGTGATAACATGACGGGGAACCAGTTTTAGCAGACCAGAAATGAGGACAAACTTTGTGTAGAGTGATAACATGATAACTACCTTGGACATACTATAACCAATGATGGAAAATGTACAACTGAAATAAACAAAAGAATAGGAATGGCAAATACTAATTTTAATGTCATGAAGGACATACTAACATCAAAACAAATAACACCAGAGCTAAAACTAAGATTAGCAAAATGTTACATCTTCTCAATATTCCTATATGGTGCTGAAACATGGACATTAGACAAGAAAACAGAACAGAGAATTGAAGCCTTTGAAATGTGGATATATAGAAGAATAGGTAGAATTGGATGGAAGGAAAAGAAAACAAACGACGAAGTCTTAAAACAACTAAAAATGAAAAGAGAACTTCTGAACACAATTAGAACAAGACAAATGCGATTCTTAGGCCATGTTTAAAAGACACAACAGCCTACTGAAAGTGATCCTGGAGGGGAAAATACAAGGTAAAAGAGGCAGAGGCAGACCAAGATTAACATGGACGAGTAACATCAAAAGATGGACAAGACAACCTGCACCATCAAAGCAAGAGATAGAGCAAAATGGCGCTCCGTGGTAGCCAACCTTCGTTGCGGAGACGGCACTCAATGATGATGATGATGATAACATGACGGGGAACCAGTTTTAGCAGACCAGAAATGAGGACAAACTTTGTGTAGAGTGATAACATGACGGGGAACCAGTTTTAGCAGACCAGAAATGAGGACAAACTTTGTGTAGAGTGATAACATGACGGGGAACCAGTTTTAGCAGACCAGAAATGAGGACAAACTTTGTGTAGAGTGATAACATGACGGGGAACCAGTTTTAGCAGACCAGAAATGAGGACAGACTTTGTGTAGAGTGATAACATGACGGGGAACCAGTTTTAGCAGACCAGAAATGAGGACAAACTTTGTGTAGAGTGATAACATGACGGGGAACCAGTTTTAGCTGACCACAAATGAGGACAGACTTTGTGTAGAGTGAGAACATATGATACTTGTTGTTAACTTCACCAGCTCTACGGACATCGTTAATAATGTTTACTGCTAGTCTTGCATCACAACAAACAAGTATAATGCGTTTCTTATCACTTTCACATGTCGACACGCTATAGCTGCTTCGGTGGATGTGCAAATAAAATATATTAACTTGCTAGTGAACGATATTCTAAAATTAAAATGAAAGATTTCGGTGATACTGGATTTCTGTGCTTCCCCCCCCCCCCAGTCCCGCCACTTCAACACACACACCAATGTGGACATCAAATTAATTTTGATGTCTCAAAATTTGTTTCCACCCCCTCCACCCCCACCCCAAAACGTAGTGAACAAAATCAAACACAAGAAGTCGCTGAACTGACAGCATCATCATCATGTGCCATACCGGATGGCGTAGATGAACATGTCCTTCCACAATCTTCTATCTACAGTGCATCGTATCAGTTCTGTTGTTGACTGTTTTCCATGCCTAAACACCAAGCTATCCAGTATCTTCTCTCTTTGTCGTGTGCAATAACTCTTTCCTTGCATTTTGCCACTTGTCACCAAGTATTCAAATTTGCCTTTTTTCATGATGTGCCCGAAAAATGTTGATTGTTTCTTTTTGATGCTTTTTAGCAGCTCCTTTTTTGTGTTAGCCATCTTTGAGAATTCCCTCGTTGGTCTATTTTAGTTCTCAAGGAAACTCTCAACATTGAGTTGTTGAGTTATTAGCGGGTCATCATCGTTGCACTCCCAACATGTTCATAGGTGCTCAGATCCCCTCCTCAGTTATTGAGTTATTAGCGGGTCATCATCGTTGCACTCCCAACATGTTCATAGGTGCTCAGATCCCCTCCTCAGTTATTGAGTTATTAGCGGGTCATCATCGTTGCACTCCCAACATGTTCATAGGTGCTCAGATCCCCTCCTCAGTTGTTGAGTTATTAGCGGGTCATCATCGTTGCACTCCCAACATGTTCATAGGTGCTCAGATCCCCTCCTCAGTTATTGAGTTATTAGCGGGTCATCATCGTTGCACTCCCAACATGTTCATAGGTGCTCAGATCCCCTCCTCAGTTATTGAGTTATTAGCGGGTCATCATCGTTGCACTCCCAACATGTTCATAGGTGCTCAGATCCCCTCCTCAGTTACTGAGTTATTAGCGGGTCATCATCGTTGCACTCCCAACATGTTCATTCCTTCCCTCTTCCTGGAGAACATTGATGGTGTCCGCCCGATCAATTGGTTGACCATCCTCAACAATAACACAGCTAGCCAACCTGTCCGCTCTTTCATTTTCACGGACTCCAGCATGTCTTGGGACGTAGACAAAGTTACTTATTTACTTATTGCTTTTTACTTCTGCAATGACTTTAACCATTGGATCCCGCCTCCAATTTTCTTATCATGATCATCAAATCACTCAGTATACAGGCGTGGGTGTAGTCTTGTGACTCTAACCAGATGAATGCCTTGGTCACTGCCGTCATCTCCATCGTCATGCTACTCGTGGTCATGACGTATGCACCACTGTCTTCCTTGACTATTCTGCCTGCCGAGCGTGCTGTAAATGCCCATGCACTCAGTGTCGTATTACAGATCCGTCTGTATAGATGACTTCATCTTTCTCATCGGTATTTTTCCAGATAGCCCTCAACATTCCTCTGAGAAATCCCATCTCTGTGGCCTCTAATCGTCTTTTCATTTGTTTGTCTACTGTCCATGATTCGCTTCCATTGACCAAAATTGCCTCTCTATAGCACTGATGATCTCTCTCACTTCTATTGACATAGTTTTGTTACTCAAGATGTTTATCACTTTCTGAAATGTTATTTTGATCTGAACTATTCTACTTGTTACTTCGGGTTTGCATCTTCCGTCTCATGTTATTCTGAACTGACAAATACAAGAGGATATACTTGGCATTGCAACTACCACGTTGGGACAGGTTTGTGTGAGAATTACCATCACACACTTCTAATTCAACATTGAAGTCATCCATTGATTGATCACATTTATCTGTGTGCCTCATTGCCCCTTCCTGTATTTCACTCTATGTCAGCAATATTTCTTCATTTATGCACCTTCCCTATCCCGCAACATCGGTGGTCGCTAGGGCACCACAGAAAGACGGTTATCAACCTTATCCGTTTATCTCTATCTACATTCACTCTTTCGGTCTGCGTATTCGAAACCTGTCAATTCTTTGATGTTATCTTCCCATCTTTTTCTCGGTTCGCTTCTCCCTCTCCTTCCTTTCACAGTTCTCCGCACAATCGTCTTTCCCAGGCCAGGTGATGGAAGTGTGTGGTCAAATCATTTCATATCACGATTCTTCACAATAGTCAAAAGATCAGGTAATGGTTGCCTCTTGTATCAGTTTGCGAACTTTTGATTCGTGGATCAAACCAAGTATGAGATATCTAAAACCTACCGATAACGTCTCCATAATTTATATTTTATTGTGCTGATCTGTTGTAAAAAAGCATGTTTTGTAGACGTATTGACACGTTCATACAACCATCTTGAGTTTAGAGCAAAGTATTTTTTTTTATCTTTTCAAATAGGTTTTAGCCTTGCAACAGCTGCCATTGTAGCCGATATTTCAGGTTTCCAGCCTTTATCACTGACAATTGATCCTACATTGAATGACAATTGATCCTACATTGACTGATAATTGATCCTATGTTAACTGACAATTGATCCTACATTGACTGACAATTGATCCTACATTGACTGACATTTGATCTTACATTGACTGACATTTGATCCTACATTAACTGACATTTGATCCTACATTGACAATTGATCCTATTTTGACTGAAAATTAATCCTTCATTGACAATTGATCCTATTTTGACTGACATTTGATTCTACATTGACTGATATTTGATCCTATGTTGACTGACAATTGTTCCTACATTGACAGGCATTTGATCCTACATTAACTGACATTTGATTCTACATTGACTGACAATTTATCCTACATTGAAAGACATTTGATCCTACATTAACTGACATTTGATTCTACATTGACAGACATTTGATCCTACATTTACTGACAATTGATCTTATATTGACTGACATTTGAATCTACGTTGATTGACAATTGATCCTACATTGACAGATATTTGATCCTACATTTACTGACAATTGATTCTACATTGACTGACATTTGATCCTATATTGACTGACATTTTATCCTACATTAACTGACATTTGATCCTACATTGACTGTCAATTGATCCTATATTGACTGACATTTTATCCTACATTGACAATTGATCCAACATTGACTGACATTTGATCCTACATTAACTGAAATTTGATCCTACATTGACTGACATTTGATCCTACATTGACAAGTGATCCTATTTTGACTGACATTTGATTCTACATTAACTGGCATTTGATCCTACATTAACTGACATCTAATCATCCATTGACAATTGATCCTATTTTGACTGAAAATTGATCATAATTTGACAATTGATCCTACATTGACTGACATTTGATCCTACATTGACTAATATTTTTTTCTACAATAACTGACATTTGATCCTACACTGACTGACATTTGATCCTACATTTACTGACATTTGATCCCACATTTACTGACATTTGATCCCACATTTACTGACATTTGATCCTACATTAACTGACATTTTATCCTACATTTATTGACATTTATTCTACATTGACTGACATTTGATCCTACATTAACTGACATTTTATCCTACATTTATTGGCATTTATTCTACATTGACTGACATTTGATCCTACATTGACTGATATTTGATTCTACATTAACTGACAATTGATCCTACAGAGACTGACATTTGATCCTACATTGACTGACAATTGATCCTACATTGACTGACATTTGATCCTACATTGACTGACATTTTATCCTACATTAACTGACATTTGATCCTCCATTAACTGACATTTGATCCTTCATTGACTGATATTTGATTCTACATTAACTGACAAGTGATCCTACATTGACTGACATTTGATCCTACATTAACTAACAATTAATCCTACATTGACTGACAATTGATCCTACATTGATTGACATTTTATTCTACATTGACTGACATTTGATCCTACATTACCTGACATTTTATTCTACATTGACTGACATTTGATCCGACATTGACTGATATTTGATTCTACATTAACTGACAATTGATCCTACGGAGACTGACATTTGATCCTATATTAACTAACAATTGATCCTACATTGACTAACAATTGATCCTACATTGACTCACATTTTATCCTACATTGACAATTGATACTATTTTAACTGAAAATTGATCCTACCTTGACAATTGATCCTATTTTGACGGAAAATTGATCCTACATCGACAATTGATCCTATTTTAACTGATATTTGATTCTACATTAACTGACAATTGATCCTACATTGACTGACATTTGATCCTACATTGACTGACATTTGATCCTACATTGACTGACATTTGTCAACTGTTTCTAGTTCTTGTCAGTTGATTATGATTTTAGCAAGAATGTCTCTAGGGCTGTTTGTTCATCAGGTTGGCTTTTACAGCATTGATCTTTCAAGCGCCACACATACAGCCTAAAGGTGCGGACACCACACAAGAACATTCTTTTATTAAAGTGTGGGTTGAGTGGTCGTCCAATGAACTCAGACAGACAGAGTGTCAAGATCACAATCTTAGTGTTGAGAGAGACCTTCAATAAGTGTCAGCTTGTACTTATACTTACAAGTCCTCTATAGCTTCATTGACCTGCCTTATTTCTTTGTGTACGTTTCCACCGTCACTTTTTCATTCCTTTATTGATCGCGAAGTGATTTTTAAAACTAATCTATTTTTATATAAAGCCTTCCCAGCATTCTGTATTATTTTTTTTCCAGTTCATGATCTATATTTTTGTTGCTTATTTCTTCTTTGTGATTGTTATTTTTACGCTGAAATGTATATCTCGGCTAATGTGCTTTTTATGCTAACATTAGCTTGTAAATCTCTAATGATTTGATGTCTGCTTTCAATCAATATTTTTGTACGAGGTGCTCATTGTTCTTCTTTGTTTTCTTCTGTATTTTCCTGTTTTCATTAAAAAAAAACAAAATGTTTCATGCCACAGGAAGAGAATATGTGACCAGTTTTTGTGGTCATTAGTTGCTAACGAGCTTCAGGCACTCACAATAGCAGACTTGGGCACACGTCGAGTCACTGATGAAGATGGCTACTTAACACGCCATCGCCATGAGGGACAGCCGACCGGAGATTGGTGAAAGGCGATATTTCTCTCGTTAACGCTTGATTTCCGTTGTTTCTTTATTCCTTAGCTGGTGTCAACAGACAGGTTACCAAATGCCAGTTTAAAGATGCGCTGTTACAAATTATACACACAAACAAAATGTCTTTTTGGACATTTATCAGCCAATAATTGGATTATTTTATCACCACTCTTTGATCGAATACCTCATATGTCGTCATCATCATCATCGAGTGCCTTCTCCGCAACGAAGGTTGGTTACCATGGATCGCCATTCTACTCTGTTTCTTGCTTTGATGGTGCAGGCTGTCATAGATTGACTTGTCCATCTTTTGATGTTACTCGTCCATGTTAGTCTGCCTCTTTTACCTTGTATTTTTCCTTCCAATATTACTTTTAGTAGGCTGTTGTGTCTTTTAACATGCCCCAAAAATTTCATTTGTCTTGTCTTAATTGTATTTAGTAGTTCTATTTTTATTTTCAGTTGTTTTAAAACTTTATCGTTTGTTTTCTTTCCATCCAATTCTACCTATTCTTCTATAAATCCACATTTCAAAGGCTTCAATTTTCTGTTCTGTTGTCTTGTCTAGTGTCCATGTGTCCTCATATGTACATCTTTCTTTTCTCTTCCATTCTCCTCTGTACTCTACTCTTATCTTATCTTTTCAATTACCCTCTACTTTTTTCACTGCTTCTCTCTATCTTTCTAACGCACTCTCTGCAGTATAATCGTAAACAACTGTCCTTTTTCTGAAAATCATATTCATAGACTATAACAATTGTTCAGTTTCATATCAGAATCTTATTATAACTTTCAAAGTAAAGTTTATTTTGACACTCATCGATCTGTTTCCTCAAATCATGTTCGATCTATTACAAAAATATTTCCAATGAAAGAAATGAGAAATATGTCGTTGCAGCAACCTGGAAGTTTCTTGGTGAATCTCACTATTTGATATATTTGTATACTCTCACACGCTCGCTTCAGTGATCATCATTTGATGTTTTGTGTTTGATGCTATTTCCTGTGTGCACATTAGAACAAGGCCGGCCACCCGCATCATTAGCGCAAACTTGAAAGTGTGATCTTTCTGTGTTTGCCTGCCCACAGCCTACAAGTCGGTGTCTATAATCAGCGCGTCGTCGCTGCGATGTTCGGCTGCTATCGTTTGTTTGTACAAGCGATGGCCATACTTGATAGAAGAGTCCAATGTTTTCTCATACTAACATCAGTTAAGTTCAAAATTAGATCAGGAGTAAGACAGGGATGCGTACTATCCCTCCTATTGTTCATTACATACATGGACTATGCATGCAAGTTAGCCAACCCATCAGAGACAGAGGAGATCAACGATCTTCTATTTGCAGACGACCTGGCACTAATACATGAAAAAATAGAAGACCTTCAAGAATACATAAATTCAACTCAACATCACAGGCACACAATACAATATGAAATTCAACATCAACAAAACAGAAATAATGAATGTCGCAAAAGAGAAACAGAACTATAGAAGGCAGGCAATTAAAACAAGTAGAGGAATTTAAATACCTATGAAGTCTAGTGACAAACGACAATTCACAAACAGCAGAGATAGACCCATGATGCAAAAAAGCTTGTCAAGTCATTGGGCAGCTATCACCACTATTGTCTAACAAGGAAATAACTCTAGAGGCAAAACGGGCACTCTACAAGACAATCTTCATTCCAACGCTGTGCTATCAATCAGTCCTGGACCCTAGATGCAAGAATAAGAAGAAAAATAACCTCTACTGAGATGAAATGTGTTAGACGAATGACGGGAAACAGTCTGAGAGACAAGATCAGAAATTAAGAACTGAGAAAAATGCTTGGAAGAATAGAAGAAGATATAAAGATACATAACCACCGCCATAGAATATATAAAGAAACAACAGATAAAATGGTTTGGCCTCGTGACAAGGCAGAGTGACCAAAACAAACGAGCCTTCAATAAACGTTGCGAGAACACCATACCCAAGGGTTGACTACGAAAAAGATGGACTGACGGAATAATAGAAACACTAGGAAACATAGCAGCAGCAGAGACAAACAGAAGAACAGAAGACCGCAAATTATATCTCCCCTCGACGCTGAAAGGCAAATGAGGAAGGAAATAAAAAGGAGGTCAGCTATCAGAAGTTGAGCTATAGTGTAACACCCAGCAACAACTAAAGGTGGTCTGAGCTCAGATCAATTTCTTGACTCAAGAAGGATGAGAGAAATTAGCAGACAGTATGTGTGTTTGAGAGGAAACAACATGAAAGATAAGCTCACAAGTGTAGAATTAACAATAACAATTCTGGAATGATAGAGTAGGTTTAACGAGAGCAGAAATATAATTGATACAAATATTTGTAGACTGTTAGCAGCAACGCACAGAAAGCAGCTCTTGATTAAATCTATGTGACCTTGCCGTGTAGGTCGCCTGGCTTGAATATTGTGCTGATAAGCAATGAGCGGCGGATGAATTGTAATGGTTTTATTTCTAGAATTATTAATGAGTCTGAAATGGGACATCATTTACATTGATTGAATTTCATAGTGAAGAACCCGAATCGTGTAAATGACAACTGTGTAGAATGTATTGCATTGCTTATTTCAAGGCATCGTTATTGACATTTCATGTTGCCGACAATGATCCTCATTTAACAACAGATACATTCTGCATTTTTCGTTCACATCAAGTATCCAACCAGTTCTCTGTTTTATTCTTTAACCATCACTGGGGGCCGTCTCCGCATCGAAGGTTGGCTACCATGGAGCGCCGTTCATTGAGTGCCGTCTCCGCATCGAAGGTTGGCTACCAGGGAGCGCCATTTCGTTCTGTCTTTTGCTTTGATGGTGCATGTTGTCATAGGCTGACTTGTCCATCTTTTCATGTTATTCGTCCATGTTAGTCTTGGTCTGCCTCTGTCTCTCTTACCCTGTATTTTTCCTTCCAAGATTACCTTTAGTAGGTTGCTGTGTTTTTTTAACATGCCCCAAAAATCTCGATTGTCTTGTTTGAATTGTATTTAGTAGTTCTCTTTTCATTTTCACTTGTTTTAAGACTTCATCGTTTGATTTCTTTCCATCCTATTCTACCTATTCTTCTATAAATCCACATTTCAAGGGCTTCCATTTTCTCTAGTGTTTGTACAATAGTCATGGATTGAGTAGAGAGAAACAGAGTTAGCAATTAATAGAAGTTACCAGCGATTCCCAGAAGCAATTATAGACAAGTTGTTATTACAAGAGACTCCCTAGAGATGTAGTTCAGAGATTTACAAATAATTGTGGGGGAACATTCATTCCTAGCGGTTAGATATCATAGAACGATGTTGGCCGTATAACCACCGTCTATTGACTCGAGGACCGATCTAATGTTTTATTATACATAAATATGATTCCATTGCTGTTTGATAGTAGCACGCCATGAACTAGTCGAGTATAAAAGCAATGCTGACTGTGTATGTTGTTTTCAAGTGCGATAATCCAGAAGACATTCTATCAGAAACAGATTGTGAGTTGTCGAGTTTCTGAAGTGAGCTAAATGTGGTGAAGAGTATCTCACGTGACGGCTCATTGTGTGTCATCACCAGTCAAGACTAGGAATGAGGAATTGACAACTACATCTTGATTACTGCTAGAGGTGGTAGCTCTGTCACTTACATCACAGCCGGTAGGTAGTACGGTAATCATGTGTCCACAGCTGTTATAATGAACATGTTACGAAATCTAAACCACTCTAGGTGACTTATGTTGTGACAAGTGGAAATAATTAGAATACATCCTCTATTATAGTGATCAGATTGAGTAAAAATGAAATTCTATATTTAAAGTTAATCATCACCGTCGTTGGTGATTTACAAGGCAGAAACGTGTATAACTTGTTAATAAATGTGTCGACAACAAAATATTCACTGAACTTGACAGGCATCATCTTTGTAGACATTCTTTCCTTGCTGATAATGCCCAACAACATATACATCATTATTAGGCAGAGTCATGCTACATGTAAGTTGTGTTGAGGTTTAATCTGCTACAGATGAGCTGTTGCTGACTTAATACCACGAGTTGATGCCGACTGGGTGCCATTTTACTCATTGGTGTGGCGGGTTGTAATGGCTTTATTGACATTCCCGGTTCTTACTGGAGAAGTTGGAGTTCGTTTATCGCAGGCTATGCTGGAAAATCTACTAATCCAGCCCACAGGTACTGCAATACCGGGTCCTCTATATCAGTAAGAGCCACCACTACACGGAACACGCCGATCCTAGCTTCTATTAGCCAGCCTGTTTTGTTGTAGACTCAATACTGGGTCCTCTATATCAGTAAGAGCCACCACTACAGAGAACACGGCAATCCTAGCTTCTATTAGCCAGCCTGTTTTGTTGTAGACTCAATACTGGGTCCTCTATATCAGTAAGGGCCACCACTACAGGGAACACGGCGATCCTAGCTTCTGTTAGCCAGCCTGTTTTGACGCAGACTGTTACCCGGGGAGACCACGAGGAGGTAGAACTGCTAGGTCTTGGTCAGCTGTTGGTGCTCCGATCCTGATAATGCTACCACTGGCCACATGCGCTTATGTTGCCCCTGTACGTTGTGGTACAATCAGAAATGAAGAGTTTAACAAACTACCGGTAGCTAAAGTTGACACTCATGGAGAACAATATCATCCATTACTTAGCCTGTGTTGGGGATGATGGGAGCGTCTCTGTGAACTCATTCTTGCAACATCACAGGTGATGATTGTTGTTGCAAGTTTAACTGCCTTAGACACGACTGGTTATTGGAAAAGAAAGTGGCGCACATAGTTCGCGATGATTTGATTCTATGTGTGATTGTAGCTGAAGATAGATGACATATGATTCAAGAAGGAAAGAGAATGATTGTAGCTGACAATAGATGACATATGAGACAAGAAGACGAGAGAATGATTAGCTGACAATAGATGATATATGAGACAAGAAGGCGAGAGAATGATTGTAGCTGACAATAGATGACATATGAGACTAGAAGGAGAGAAAATGATTGTAGGTGAAGAAAGATGACATATGAGACGAGAAGGAGAAAGAATGATTGGATTGTAGCTGAAGATATATGGCATATGAGACAAGAACGAGAGAGAATGATTGTAACTAAAGACAGATAACATATAAGACAATGAGGGGAGAAAATGATTGTAGCTGAAGATAGATGACATATGAGACGAGAAGGAAAAAAGAATGATTGTAGCTGAAGAGTGATGACATATGAGACAAGAAGGAGAGAGAATGATTGTAGGTGAGGAAAGACGAAATGTGAGACGAGAAGGAGAGAAAATGATTGTAGCTGAAGAGTGATGACATATGAGACGAGAAGGAGAGAAAATGATTGTAGGTGAAGAAAGATGCCATATGAGACTAGAAGGAGAGAGAATGATTGTAGCTGAAGAGGGATGACATATGAAACAAGAAGGAGAGAGAATGATTGTAGGTGAAGAAAGATGACATATGTGACGAGAAGGAGAGAGAATGATTGTAGCTGAAGATAGATGACATATGAGTCGAGAAGGAGAGAGAATGATTGTAGCTGAAGAGTGATAACATATGAGACAAGAAGGAAAGAGAATGATTGTAGCTGAAGAGTGATGACATATGAGACTAGAAGGAGAGAGAATGATTGTAGCTGAAGATAGATGACATACGAGACAAGAAGGAGAGAGTATGATTGTAGCTGAAGATAGATGACATATGAGACGAGAAGGAAAAAAATGATTGTAGCTGAAAATAGATAACATATGAGACAGTGAGGAGAGAAAATGATTGTAGCTGAAGAAAGATGACATAAAACGAGAAGTAGAAAGAATGATTGTAGCTGAAGATAGACGACATATGAGACAAGAAGGAGAGAAAATGATTGTAGAAGAAGATAGACGACATATGAGACAAGAAGGAGAGAGAATGATTGTAGCTGAAGAGTGATGACATATGAGACAAGAAGGAGAGAGAATGATTGTAGCTGAAGAGTGCTGACATATGAGACGAGATGGAGAGAGAATGATTGTTGGTGAAGAAAGATGACTTGTGAGACGAGAATGAGAGAGAATGATTGTAGCTGAAGATAAACGACATATGAGACGAGAAGGAGAGAGAATGATTGTAGGTGAAGAAAGATGACTTGTGAGACGAGAAGGAGAGTGAATGATTGTAGCTGAAGAGTGATGACATATGAGACAAGAAGGAGAAAAAATGATTGTAGAAGAAGATAGACGACATGTGAGACAAGAAGGAGAGAAAATGATTGTAGAAGAAGATAGACGACATATGAGACGAGAAGGAGAGAGAATGATTGTAGCTGAAGAGTGATAACATATGAGACAAGAAGGAAAGAGAATGATTGTAGCTGAAGAGTGATGACATATGAGACTAGAAGGAGAGAGAATGATTGTAGACTGAAGATATATGACATACGAGACAAGAAGGAGAGAGAATGATTGTAGCTGAAGATAGATGACATATGAGGCTAGAAGGAGAGAGAATGATTGTTGCTGAAGATAGATGACATATGAGACAAGAAGGAGAGAGAATGATTGTAGCTGAAGAGTGATGACATATGAGACAAGAAGGAGAGAGATTGATCATAGCTGAAGAAAGATGACATATGAGACGAGAAGGAAAAAAATGATTGTAGCTGAAAATAGATAACATATGAGACAGTGAGGAGAGAAAATGATTGTAGCTGAAGAAAGATGACATAAAACGAGAAGTAGAAAGAATGATTGTAGCTGAAGAAAGATGACATATGAGACGAGAAGGAAAAAAATGATTGTAGCTGAAAATAGATAACATATGAGACAGTGAGGAGAGAAAATGATTGTAGCTGAAGAAAGATGACATAAAACGAGTAGAAACAATGATTGTAGCTGAAGATAGACGACATATGAGACAAGAAGGAGAGAAAATGATTGTAGGTGAAGAAAGATGACTTGTGAGACGAGAATGAGAGAGAATGATTGTAGCTGAAGATAAACGACATATGAGACGAGAAGGAGAGAGAATGATTGTAGGTGAAGAAAGATGACTTGTGAGACGAGAAGGAGAGTGAATGATTGTAGCTGAAGAGTGATGACATATGAGACAAGAAGGAGAGAGATTGATCATAGCTGAAGAAAGATGACATATGAGACGAGAAGGAAAAAAATGATTGTAGCTGAAGAAAGATGACTTGTGAGACGAGAATGAGAGAGAATGATTGTAGCTGAAGAGTGATGACATATGAGACGAGATGGAGAGAGAATGATTGTAGGTGAAGAAAGATGACTTGTGAGACGAGAAGGAGAGAGAATGATTGTAGCCGAAGAGTGATGACATATGAGACGAAATGGAGAGAGAATGAATGTAGGTGAAGAAAGATGACTTGTGAGACGAGAATGAGAGAGAATTATTGTAGGTGAAGATAGATGGCATATGAGACAAGAAGGAGAGAGAATGATTGTAGGTGAAGAAAGATGACATATGAGACGAGGAGAGAGAATGATTGTAACTGGAGATAGATGACATATAGGACAATAAGGAGAGAGAATGATCGTAGCTGAAGAGTGATGACATATGAAACAAGAAGGAGAGAGAATGATTGTAGGTGAAGAAAAATGACATATGAGACGAGAAGGAGAGAGCATGATTGTAGCTGAAGATAGATGACATTTGAGACAAGAAGGAGAGAGAATGATTGTAGCTGAAGATAGATGACATACGAGACAAGAAGGAGAGAGAATGATTGTAGCTGAAGATAGATAACATATGAGACTAGAAGGAGAGAGAATGATTGTAGCTGAAGATAAATAACATATGAGACAGTGAGGAGAGAAAATGATTGTAGCTGAAGAAAGATGACAAAACGAGAAGGAAAGAGAATGATTGTAGCTGAAGAGTGATGACATATGAGACAAGAAGGAAAGAGAATGATTGTAGCTGAAGAGTGATGACATATGAGACAAGTAGGAAAGAGAATGATTGTAGGTGAAGAATGATGACAAAACAGTGAAGACATGACAGCTGTAATATGTGTGGCAACTGTTTTGTAGCGAGCACAACATGTCTCAGAGACAATATCTGGACGTGAGCAAATGATGATGACACAGGAGAGTTCTAGAAGGAAACAAAGAACATTTGAGATCAATATTATGTCTCCACGTTGTTCAGTCCATGCGAGATAATCACTGATTGATGATTGCCAGCTCGCTGAACTTGTTAACAGCTTTGTTCATTTTTTTTTAAATTAAAAAAACGTTTTCCATCCTGGATAACTGTGCTGTGTTTATTTGTAGTTTCTAAATCTGAGCGTCCTTTCTGCAAATTGCCAACAGAGATTCCAAAATAGACATGAATAATCACTTTTATTTGTCAATTACTGTTTGTCTTCCATTTCTTGAATTGACGTATAATTGACGTATTTTCTTCCCTCTTCATCTTCTACTTCTTCTTATCTTCTTCATCTTATTTTAAATTTTGTTCTTGTTCTACCTATTTCTCCTCCTCTTCTTTCTCTTCTTCT
The DNA here is from genome assembly GCA_032433765.1 of Megaustenia siamemsis. Taxonomy (NCBI): domain Eukaryota; kingdom Metazoa; phylum Mollusca; class Gastropoda; order Stylommatophora; family Ariophantidae; genus Megaustenia; species Megaustenia siamemsis. The sequence goes on along the minus strand of JAVIAB010000106.1, from coordinate 76,887,376 downwards.
TCTTCTTCCTCCTCCTCTTCTTATTTTCTTGTTCTTCCTCCTGTTCTCCCCCTGTTCTTCTTCTTGATGTCATTAATCGGGAACCACAGTTGACACGACTATTAGGCAGCAACAAAATCTCTTGTCTTATTAAGGTCATCCTCCACAGGCTGCTACCCGTCTGGTCCAAACTGTTCACTTCCCCCTTCCAGCATGTTCCTCTCCATGTTTTTTTTTTCTGCCCCCCCTCCCTTTTCCATCAACTGCATCTAGATGTTCTCCTATTTCTTGGGTGTAGCTCGTCCAGCTCAGCGTCTGCCTGTGGAGAAGCCCATGCTTTTGGCCGTCTATAGCACAACCATGCTACTCTTCGCGCCACTTCTATAGCACACCACGCTACTCTTCTCGCCACTTCTTTAGCACAACCCTGCTACTCTTCTCGCCACTTCTATAGCACAGCCTTGCTACTCTTCTCGCCACTTCTATAGCACAACCCTGCTACTCTTCTCGCCACTTCTATAGCACAACCCTGCTACTCTTCTCGCCACTTCTATAGCACAACCATGCTACTCTTCTCGCCACTTCTTTAGCACAACCCTGCTACTCTTCTCGCCACTTCTATAGCACAACCATGCTACTCTTCTCGCCACTTCTTTAGCACAACCCTGCTACTCTTCTCGCCACTTCTATAGCACAGCCTTGCTACTCTTCTCGCCACTTCTATAGCACAACCCTGCTACTCTTCTCGCCACTTCTATAGCACAACCATGCTACTCTTCTCGCCACTTCTTTAGCACAACCCTGCTACTTTTCTCGCCACTTCTATAGCACAACCCTGCTACTCTTCTCGCCACTTCTATAGCACAACCCTGCTACTCTCCTCGCCACTTCTATAGCACAACTCTGCTACTCTTCTCGCCACTTCTATAGCACAACCCTGTTACTCTTCTCGCCACTTCTATAGCACAACCCTGTCTATAGCACAACCCTGCTACGCTTCCCGCCACTTCTACAGCACAACCCTGCGATTCTTCTCGCCACTTCTATAGCACAACCCTGTCTATAGCACAACCCTGTCTATAGCACAACCCTGCTTCTCTTCTCGCCACTTCTATAGCACAACCCTGCTACTCTTCCCGCCACTTCTATAACACAACCCTTCTACTCTTCCCGCCACTTCTATAGCACAACCCTGCTACTCTTCTCGTTACTTCTATAGCACAACCCTGCTACTCTTCTCGCCACTTCTATAACAATACCCTGCTACTCTTCTCGCCACTTCTATAGCACAACCCTGTTACTCTTCTCGCCACTTCTATAACAATACACTGCTACTCTTCTCGCCACTTCTATAGCACAACCCTGCTAATTCTCGCCACTTCTATAGCACAACCCTGCTACTCTTCTCGCCACTTCTATAGCACAACCCTGCTACTCTTCTCGCCACTTCTATAGCACATCCCTGCTACTCTTCTCGCCACTTCTATAACAATACACTGCTACTCTTCCCGCCACTTCTATAGCACAACCCTGCTACTCCTCTCGCCACTTCTATAACAATACCCTGCTACTCTTCTCGCCACTTCTATAGCACAACCCTGCTACTGATCTCGCCACTTCTATAACAATACCCTGCTACTCTTCTCGCCACTTCTATAGCACAACCCTGCTACTCTTCTCGCCACTTCTATAACAATACCTTGCTACTCTTCTCGCCACTTCTATAACAATACCTTGCTACTCTTCTCGCCACTTCTATAGCACAACCCTGCTACTCTTCTCGCCACTTCTATAACAATACCCTGCTACTCTTCTCGCCACTTCTATAGCACAACCCTGCTACTCTTCTCGCCACTTCTATAGCACAACTCTGCTACTCTTCTCGCCACTTCTATAGCACAACCCTGCTACTCTTCTCGCCACTTCTATAGCACAACCCTGCTACTCTTCTCGCCACTTCTATAACAATACACTGCTACTCTTCTCGCCACTTCTATAGCACAACCCTGCTACTCTTCTCGCCACTTCTATAACAATACACTGCTACTCTTCTCGCCACTTCTATAGAACAACACTGCTACTCTTCTCGCCACTTCTATAGCACAACCCTGCTACTCTTCTCGCCACTTCTATAACAATACCTTGCTACTCTTCTCGCCACTTCTATAGCACAACCCTGCTACTCTTCTCGCCACTTCTATAACAATACACTGCTACTCTTCTCGCCACTTCTATAGAACAACACTACTACCCTTCTCGCCACTTCTATAGCACAACCCTGCTACTCTTCTCGCCACTTCTATAACAATACACTGCTAATCTTCTCGCCACTTCTATAGAACAACACTTCTACTCTTCTCGCCACTTCTGTAGCACAACCCTGCTACTCTTCTCGCCACTTCTATAACAATACCCTGCTACTCTTCTCGCCACTTCTATAGCACAACCCTGCTACTCTTCTCGCCACTTCTATAGCACAACCTTGCTACTCTTCTCGCCACTTCTATAGCACAACCCTGCTACTCTTCTCGCCACTTCTATAACAATACACTGCTACTCTTCTCGCCACTTCTATAACAATACACTGCTACTCTTCTCGCCACTTCTATAACAATACCCTGCTACTCTTCTCGCCACTTCTATGACAATACCCTGCTACTCTTCTCGCCACTTCTATAACAATACCTTGCTACTCTTCTCGCCACTTCTATAACAATACCTTGCTACTCTTCTCGCCACTTCTATAACAATACACTGCTACTCTTCTCGCCACTTCTATAACAATACACTGCTACTCTTCTCGCCACTTCTATAACAATACCTTGCTACTCTTCTCGCCACTTCTATAACAATACACTGCTACTCTTCTCGTCACTTCTATAACAATACACTGCTACTCTTCTCGCCACTTCTATAACAATACACTGCTACTCTTCTCGTCACTTCTATAACAATACCTTGCTACTCTTCTCGCCACTTCTATAACAATACCTTGCTACTCTTCTCGCCACTTCTATAACAATACACTGCTACTCTTCTCGTCACTTCTATAACAATACACTGCTACTCTTCTCGCCACTTCTATAACAATACCTTGCTACTCTTCTCGCCACTTCTATAACAATACCTTGCTACTCTTCTCGCCACTTCTATAACAATACACTGCTACTCTTCTCGTCACTTCTATAACAATACACTGCTACTCTTCTCGCCACTTCTATAACAATACACTGCTACTCTTCTCGCCACTTCTATAACAATACACTGCTACTCTTCTCGCCACTTCTATAGCACAACCCTGCTACTCTTCTCGTCACTTCTATAACAATACACTGCTACTCTTCTCGCCACTTCTATAACAATACACTGCTACTCTTCTCGCCACTTCTATAACAATACACTTCTACTCTTCTCGCCACTTCTGTAGCACAACCCTGCTACTCTTCTCGTCACTTCTATAACAATACACTGCTACTCTTCTCGCCACTTCTATAACAATACACTGCTACTCTTATCGCCACTTCTATAACAATACACTGCTACTCTTCTCGCCACTTCTATTCACGTAATGTTGATGAGCAATTGTTCGCATTCAACTAAACATAAATAGATCACCAAACCACAACGAGTTCTACTCTATGAGAGCAGTGTCATGTAGCTGGTCATTCTATTGACGTGATGATGCTGTCTCTGCACGGCAGTCATTCTAGTACTACCTTCATTTCTCCCATCTTACACGTGTCTGTCATGACAGATTCTCCTCTCTCGCCGTCTCAACGTTGTATTCTCTCATTACGTGTCGCATCCTCATCTCATCGCTGATGACGTGAACATTTTGCCACGTGAATTAGATTGTGACGTCATAATTGCCGCTATTTTGTTTCACAGAGAAAACTCTACGGTTTGCCTATTATTCCTTCCCTGGTTTACAACAAAAAATGTAATTGACCCAACCGGGAATGAAAACCGCGTACTCTAATTGAAATGTAATTGAGTTCTTATTTTACAAGATAAGATCGGCTTTAACTGAAGCCGCGAGTTGTAGAATAGAACAAGCTAGGCGGGGATGGGCAGGCAGTGTGATGAGATTATGGAGAAGATATATATAATATTCATTTCATAGATGGCCTGCTCATCCAAGTGGGACCTTGCAGACATGCATTATTGAGGAGTTGGACACGGAACTTAATTGTTATAATTCCCTAGTGAGGACCGCTTCAGACTGGCCGTCTTCCTACTGGCGTTTCATGTGTTCACTTTGTGATCAATAATAAGTTGTAGAACCTGGTTGGTTTGTTTGATGTTGATTCTGTTATTGGACCAGTGCTTGTTGAACCGATGAAGAATGGAGAACATAAAATAGAGGTGTCAGCAGCTTTGAGATGTGAAGTAGCTGAGACGTTCACTTGGAGATCATGCACAAGCTACGTTACATATACAAGGGTATTTGGTGATCGTATTAATGTGCATGCTTTATGTGTGGTAAGCGACGACTTGTAGCAAACTACTGTATTCTCTACACACCGGCTATTTGTGTGTGTTATATATGAGCTGACTTACTGTAGGACGGACGTCACATTTGGTACTACGACCATTTCCTCTTCTTGTCTTGGTAGGTTTGCCTACATTTGGCGAGGCACCATCCGTTAAACCTCAGACTAAGTCTTCTAGGTTATGCTAGGTTATGTTGTAGGGCAATTTCCATCTAAATAAAAATGAAAGTGAAAACCACAGTAATTAACTTCACAATCTTAAGTAACCAAATGTTGAAACTGCTAGCTAAACTGCATGGTTCATATGTGTCCTTTCCCAGTGGAGACCACTCAGAATACTAACGATTCAACTAAGCGTACATATTTGTGTGTGATCTTTTTTAAAATGTGAATTTCCTCTGTCAGCTGCCTATTGGTTGAACTTGCTACTGTATAATACAACTATGAAAGATATACAGTGGAATCCGGTTATAACGAAATCCTTGAAACTATCGAAATGTTGTCGTTATAACCGTATCTGGTTATATCCAATTTATGTTGAATAAAATGGGAGTGCGCTGGATAAACAAAAACATAGCTCGCAGACATGTTAAATGTGGATGAACTGAGCAATTGTCAACAATAAGCGCGGTACTTCTTCCCTGCAAAAATAATTTCCTGTCCAGCTTGCGCACCCATTGTTCAAGTATTGACCCTGTGGTACATATTTTTTTTTCCATAAACTTGTACTTTGTCGACAGTGTTCTGGCAAGGACAGCTTGTCACCATTTATATTGGCAGCGATCGAAATATAAATTCTGTCTTTTGGAATCTTGTATCCACTCCACGTTTCTTTTTTGTCAGCGAGTTTGCGGTTTGGAACACATAAAAGAGACCTGACTTGTGCGCGTTCTGTATAATTTTTGGTTTAAATTGCTTGAGAATTTTCTGTTGTACACTTTGCTTCCACTTATAAGGTGTTTCTTTTAAAACTGACCCAGTCCTGCTGTAGGCCACATTCATTGGAGTTCCATGTCCCACTTTGAATCTGTTCAGCTAGCCATACTTACTATGAAGTTGGTATGACCTACACTCTCAACCAGCCCTTACTTAGATTGAAGTTGGTATGACCTACACTCTCAACCAGCCCATACTTACTATGAAGTTGGTATGACCTACACTCTCAACCAGCCCATACTTAGATTGAAGTTGGTATGATCTAGATTCTCAACCAGCCCATACTTAGATTGAAGTTGGTATTATCTAGTCTCTCAGGCAGCCCAGACTTAGATCGAAGTAGGTATTATCTAGTCTCTCAGGCAGCCCAGACTTAGATTGAAGTAGGTATTATCTAGTCTCTCAGGCAGCCCAGACTTAGATTGAAGTAGGTATTATCTAGTCTCTCAGGTAGTTCATACTTTGATTGAAGTTGGTATGACCTAGCCTCTCAACCAGCCCATACTTAGATTGAAGTTGGTATGACCTAGCCTCTCAACCAGCCCATACTTAGATTGAAGTTGGTATAACCTAGACTCTCAACCAGCCCATACTTAGATTGAAGTTGGTATGACCTAGCCTCTCAACCAGCCCATACTTAGATTGAAGTTGGTATGACCTAGTCTCTCAGGCAGCCCATACTTTGATTGAAGTTGGTATGACCTAGCCTCTCAGGCAGCCCAGACTTAGATTGAAGTTGGTATGACCTTGTCTCTCAGGCAGCCCATACTTTGATTGAAGTTGGTATGACCTAGCCTCTCAACCAGCCCATACTTAGATTGAAGTTGGTATGACCTTGTCTCTCAGGCAGCCCATACTTCGATTAAAGTTGTTATGACCTAGTCTCTCAACCAGCCCATACTTCGATTAAAGTTGGTATGACCTAGTTTCTCACCAGCCCATACTTCGATTAAAGTTGGTATGACCTAGTCTCTCAACCAGCCCATACTTCGATTAAGTTGGTATGACCTAGTCTCTCAACCAGCCCATACTTCGATTAAAGTTAGTGTGACCTAGACTCTCAACCAGCCCATATTTAATTTGAAGTTGGTATGATCTAGACTCTCAACCAGCCCATACTTAGATTGAAGTTGGTATGATCTAGACTCTCAACCAGCCCATATTTAGATTGAAAGTTGGTATGATCTAGTCTCTCAACCAGCCCATACTTAGATTGAAGTTGGTATGATCTAGTCTCTCAACCAGCCCACACTTAGATTGTAGTTGGTATGACTAGTCTCTCAACCAGCCCATATTTAGATTGAAGTTGGTATAATCTAGACTCTCAACCAGCCCATACTTAGATTGAAGTTGGTATGATCTAGACTCTCAACGAGCCATACTTAGATTGAAGTTGGTATGACCTAGTCTCTCAACCAGCCCATACTTAGATTGAAGTTGGTATGATCTAGTCTCTCAGCCAACCCATACTTAGATTGAAGTTGGTATGATAGTCTCTCAACCAGCCCATACTTAGATTGAAGTTGGTATGATCTAGACTCTCAACCAGCCCATACTTAGATTAAAGTTAGTATGATCTAGTCTCTCAGCCAGCCCATACTTAGATTGAAGTTGGTATGAATAGTCTCTCAACCAGCCCATACTTAGATTGAAGTTGGTATGATCTAGACTCTCAACCAGCCCATACTTAGATTAAAGTTAGTATGATCTAGTCTCTCAACCAGCCCATACTTAGATTGAAATTGGTATGAATAGTCTCTCAACCAGCCCATACTTGGATTGTAGTTGGTATGACTAGTCTCTCAACCAGCCCACACTTAGATTGTAGTTGGTTTGACCTAGTCTCTCAACCAGCCCATACTTGGATTGTAGTTGGTATGACCTAGACTCTCAACCAGCCCACACTTAGATTGTAGTTGGTATGACCTAGTCTCCCAGCCAGCCCATACTTAAATTGAAGTTGGTATGATCTAGACTCTCAGGCAGCCCATACTTAGATTGAAGTTGGTATAATCTAGACTCTCAACCAGCCCATACTTAGATTGAAGTTGGTATGACCTAGACTCTCAACCAGCCCATACTTAGATTGAAGTTGGTATGACCTAGACTCTCAACCAGCCCATACTTAGATTGAAGTTGGTATGACCTAGTCTCTCAGCCAGCCCATACTTAGATTGAAGTTGGTATGATCTAGACTCTCAACCAGCCCATACTTAGGTTGAGGTTGGTATGATCTAAACTCTCAACCAGCCCAAATTTAGATTGAAGTTGGTATAATATAGACTCTCAACCAGCCCATATTTAGGTTGAAGTTGGTATAATATAGACTCTCAACCAGCCCATACTTAGGTTGAAGTTGGTATAATATAGACTCTCAGCCAGCCCATACTTAGGTTGAAGTTGGTATAATATAGACTCTCAACCAGCCCATATTTAGGTTTGAAGTTGGTATAATATAGACTCTCAACCAGCCCATACTTAGGTTGAAGTTGGTATAATCTAGACTCTCAGCCAGCCCATACTTAGATTGAAGTTGGTATAATCTAGACTCTCAACCAGCCCATATTTAGGTTGAAGTTGGTATAATAGACTCTCAACCAGCCCATACTTAGGTTGAAGTTGGTATAATATAGACTCTCAGCCAGTCCATACTTAGGTTGAAGTTGGTATAATATAGACTCTCAACCAGCCCATATTTAGGTTGAAGTTGGTATGATCTAAACTCTCAACCAGCCCAAATTTAGGTTGAAGTTGGTATAATATAGACTCTCAACCAGCCCATATTTAGATTGAAGTTGGTATAATATAGACTCTCAACCAGCCCATACTTAGGTTGAAGTTGGTATAATATAGACTCTCAACCAGCCCATATTTAGGTTGAAGTTGGTATAATATAGACTCTCAACCAGCCCATACTTAGATTGAAGTTGGTATGATATAGACTCTCAACCAGCCCATACTTAGATTGAAGTTGGTATAATATAGACTCTCAACCAGTCCATACTTAGATTGAAGTTGGTATAATCTAGACTCTCAGGCAGCCCATACTTAGATTGAAGTTGGTATAATCTAGACTCTCAACCAGCCCATACTTAGATTGAAGTTGGTATAATTAGACTCTCAACCAGCCCATACTTAGATTGAAGTTGGTATGACCTAAACTCTCAACCAGCCCATACTTAGATTGAAGTTGGTATAATCTAGACTCTCAACCAGCCCATACTTAGATTGAAGTTGGTATAATCTAGACTCTCAACCAGCCCATACTTAGATTGAAGTTGGTATAATATAGACTCTCAACCAGCCCATACTTAGATTGAAGTTGGTATAATCTAGACTCTCAACAGCCCATACTTAGATTGAAGTTGGTATAATCTAGACTCTCAACCAGCCCATACTTAGATTGAAGTTGGTATGACCTAAACTCTCAACCAGCCCATACTTAGATTGAAGTTGGTATAATCTAGACTCTCAGGCAGCCCATACTTAGATTGAAGTTGGTATGACCTAAACTCTCAACCAGCCCATACTTAGATTGAAGTTGGTATAATCTAGACTCTCAGGCAGCCCATACTTAGATTGAAGTTGGTATGACCTAAACTCTCAACCAGCCCATACTTAGATTGAAGTTGGTATAATCTAGACTCTCAGGCAGCCCATACTTAGATTGAAGTTGGTATAATCTAGACTCTCAACCAGCCCATACTTAGATTGAAGTTGGTATGACCTAAACTCTCAACCAGCCCATACTTAGATTGAAGTTGGTATAATCTAGACTCTCAGGCAGCCCATACTTAGATTGAAGTTGGTATAATCTAGACTCTCAACCAGCCCATACTTAGATTGAAGTTGGTATGACCTAAACTCTCAGGCAGCCCATACTTAGATTGAAGTTGATATAATCTAGACTCTCAACCAGCCCATACTTAGATTGAAGTTGATATAATAAGGATGGCTCCTGAAATCTGGATATTCTTGCTCCTAGCTTGCCCGAAACATGTAAGCGATGTGCAGTCAACATCTTCGTAATCAGTTTCCTCATTTTCTTTCTATTCTGCCCAACATTTCCTCGTTTTCTTCTTTCCTTCCTCATCTGCCTTTCAGCATCGAGGGGAGATATAATTTGCGGTCTTTTGCTCTTCTGTTCGCCTCTTCTGCTGTTATGTTTCCTAGTGCTTCTAATATTCCATCGATCAATCTTTTTTGTGGTCGACCTTTGGGTCTGGTGTTCACACAACGTTTGTTGAAGGCTTATTGTGTTGTATTTTGATCTTTCTGCCTTGTCACGTGGCCAAACCATTTTATCTGTTGTTTCCTTATATATTTTATATTTTATAAAAAGTAAAGTACCCCCGTCACGCCAAGTGGCGTATAGGGAATATGGTGTTAGTGACCATATATTTTACAGACCTTCGGCACATGATTTTTGGGGTAATGTGGTCGGTATTACGCCCGTGCCGCTTCACTTTCCCTGAAAAAATCAGGTACCCATTAAAGGCTGGGTGAACCCGGAAGCCGTCGGTTGGGATCGAACCCTATCTTTTGTCCTTTGTAGTCCAGTTCACTAACCACTGAGCTATCGCGGCTCCCTTATATATTCTATGAAGGGGACTATTCCTAGCTTTTTTCTCAGTTCTTCATCTCTGATCTTATCTCTCAGACTGTTTCCTGTTATTCGTCTAACACATTTCGTCTCAGTAGAGGTTATTTTTCTTATTGTTTTTACATCTAGGGTCCAGGTCTGGCATTGGTAGCACAACGTTGGGATGAAGATTGTATTGTATAGTGCTCGTTTTGCCTCCAGAGTTATTTCCTTTTTGGACAATAATGGTGATAACCAATGATTTGACAAGCTTTGTTGCATCTTGATTATATCTCTGCTGTTTGAGTATTATCGTGTGTCACTAAACTTCCTAGGTATTTGAATTCCTCTATTTGTTTTAGTTGCCTGCCTTCTATAGTTATGTTGATGTTCTGTTTATTTTTGGCGACATTCATGACTTCTGTTTTATTGATGTTGATTTTCATGTTATATTTTGTGCCTGAGCTGTTGAGTTTGTTTAAATGTTCTTGTAGGCCCAACACTACCGCTTGTAAATTTTTCTGTCCTTCAGGATTGTGTATAGTTAGCGTGATAAAATATGCTCCCTCCATATTTCTGGTTTTGATTTTAACTTTTTGTCCACTTTCTTTGTCAACGTTACTTTCTAGTGATATGCACGTGCATTTCTTGCTAGCACTAAAAGCTGTTGCAATAACAATATGCACGTGCATTTCTTGCTAGCACTAGAAGCTGTTTCAATAACAATATGCACGTGCATTTCTTGCTAGCACTAGAAGCTGTTGCAATAACAATATGCACGTGCATTTCTTGCTAGCACTAGAAGCTGTTGCAATAACAATATGCACGTGCATTTCTTGCTAGAACTAGAAGCTGTCGCAATAACAATATGCACGTGCATTTCTTGCTAGCACTAGAAGCTGTCGCAATAACAATATGCTCGTGCATTTCTTGCTAGCACTAGAAGCTGTCGCAATAACAATATGCACGTGCATTTCTTGCTAGCACTAGAAGCTGTCGCAATAACAATATGCACGTGCATTTCTTGCTAGCACTAGAAGCTGTCGCAATAACAATATGCACGTGCATTTCTTGCTAGCACTAGAAGCTGTCGCAATAACAATATGCTCGTGCATTTCTTGCTAGCACTAGAAGCTGTTGCAATAACAATATGCACGTGCATTTCTTGCTAGCACTAGAAGCTGTCGCAATAACAATATGCACGTGCATTTCTTGCTAGCACTAGAAGCTGTCGCAATAACAAATGTTATGGTTTGAGAAAAGTGTACAATGTACATATTTTTTGTGTGGCTAGGCATATCTCACAAAATGCGTTATAACCAGGCTATAATGTGTTGTAATGTTAAATCAGTCCTATTATATGGCTGTATGCAGCGAAAAACGACAATCACGAAGATACAGATCTTCATTAATGGAATTGCGCAGAATAAAAGGATGGAAATGACAGGACAAAGTCACTAACGTAGAATTACGGAAAAGCACCAGTCAAATACCAGTGAACAAAGAGATACAAGGAACAATGGCGCTGGATAGGACACGCACTGCGGAAGCCAACTGAGAGTATTACACGATAGGCCCTGTTTTGGAAATCCCAGGGGAAGAGACAAAGAGGAAAACCAAAATGTTCTTGGAGAGGACAGGTGGAAGCAGAGATGAAGATGCTAGGGAAGACATGGTGTGATACTAAAAGAATGGCAAGGAACATAATGGCTTGGAAAGTGTTTGTTGAAGACTATGCTGCACAGGGAGCTGAAATGGAGGAGAAGAAGAAGAATAGTGGTGTAAAAGAATTAGTTAAATATAGGATAAATAAGAAAAATTGAGGGCATTTTTTTGACGTTATATCAGGATTCTCGTTATAACTGGTTTCGTTATAAGTGTATTCTCCTATATAAACCTCTCTGACAGATTTCTGCTGATTGATGTTATTTGTCTTGTGTAATCAAATGTGGCATGTGCTAGAATTTGGAAAGCTATTACTGCAGGGGTACTTCTATATTTAGTTTCTACGGTAGTCGCTGGAGAGGAGGTCATCCTTCATAGAAGACAAATGGTTTGAGTTTTGACAAGAAGGTAACGACAATTACACACAAGGAAGGCTGAAAGAATGATCAGGAATAAACGACAGAAAAGACACAAAACGGTTGAAAGTAAATGAAATCAGCGAACTAGAAGTGGTTGTTCTCTCCCACTAAAATAAACAAGCAATGATGTAGGGTGTGAAGTGAAGGGTGAATGACATTATTTTTGACACCAAACGTGTCTCTCGTCAACAAAGTCATCCTGAAACACTCACATGTCACATCCGGTTCACAAACAAGCACTTGTAGCCAGACATGGGGTACTTTTAGTTCTACTGATTCGTGGTTCCTTCGATACATCGAGTTATTAGACATCAACTCTGACAAGCGTACGAGTGTCATTGTTGAATCAAGGGCTGTATAGCTTAAGTAAGGTCAGTATTTCAAAAATGTCTCAACAAAATACATGCCTCACTTTAATGTTACACACACACAGGCGGCAGCCCCACAATTAGGAAATACTAACCGGTTGTGTAAAACTGCCCTTGGTGACACTCACATGTGTTACTAACTGGTGCAGTCCTCGGCTGCCGAGATACTTTTGTGGGATTAGACAAAATATAAAGTGTTCATGGAAACTGCCACGAGTGCATCCAAGATGATGATGATGCTGAAGATGATGATAATGATATAGAAAAACAAAAGTTCCTTATTTTAGTTGTTGTAGTTTATGTAGTGATGTACCACTTTTAAAGCTGGCAGTACTTGACTATATTAATAGTTAGTCAATCAGCTAGTTTGCTGAACCTACCGCTATGCTTACCTGACAACTATATGTTACTTATCAGCAGACAGCTCATGATAGCAGTTTGCTCGCTAGTTCGTCCTATCCGACTTCCACACACCTTGGCTCCAGCTTGCCGAGGTCATACACCTTGAAGGTCACAAACCTCCATGTGTCCTATACAAAGAGATCAGCTGCCAAGTGGGCGTTCTGATAACTGCAGTGATGGCAGGTTGACTAACGAGATGAGAACCGCCGTAGTGCCAGCAGTCCTTCCCTATAGACCAGCGTTTCTGTACCTTTTTTTCTACCCTGGCTCCAGTTCTTGTTTCCTCCCGTGGCCCGTCTTAAACGTTTTGTTTTTAGATAGATGTTGTGTGATATATATATATATATATATATATATACGATAATTTACCAAAAACAGTAGTTACATAGACAAATATATGCTTAAAATGTGTTGGTTGTAATAATGACAGACTCCGCCAGCAAAACCAAGTATTTCTCTTTTGTTGTTTGCGTGCGTTTTCATTCTTTGTCTATTAATTGGGATATTTTGTAAAAAGTGATTACACCTCTGTCATTTACATTTCTGAACAACTATTTGATGATTTGTGTCACCGTAGATCTTTCTTCAAAATAATTTCGCAATGAACGGAAATATTCCACTTGTTTATCCTTTTGTCTTTATGGGACGTTTCCAAATGCTTTTGGTCGCGCTTACATGGTCGCATACTTTCACTGGGAAGTGTCATATCGCAAATTAAGCAGATGGGTTTTGTATGGTTTTGAAGTGATGGGATTAATCAATAGCCTCGGAAGTTCCCCATATAATAATATTTATGTATTATTATTTGTACCCAGATTAATCAATAGCCAAGATGCTCGGCTGTGTATTGTCGACATTTCTTCCTTGCCGAGATAGCCTACAACTCAGGAAATTATGTGGTGGGAACAGGAAATTCGAAACAGATGGAGACAGAGTGTACACATGTTTGCAGCTATACACAATTATAAAGATCGCTTTTCGTAAATAAAACATCTTTAGAACTTTCCAAACAAAGAGAAATGAAAGATTATGCCATTGCAAAACCTATATTATCTATATGTTTTATGAGCACAATGTTATAAATACGTTTTCTTTTTATAAAATATGTTGCCATATATTTGTGTATTTACTCACAAATGAATGGTTATGTCGATCTCGATAGACTTTTGCAATGCAAAGAAACTGGGCAAAGTAACTGTGAAAGGATTGACAAATGCTTCGTTCTTGAATACTCTGATTGGTACACTTGTAACTTGTAAGTCTGTTTTATACGCCTTCAAAATTCGTCGACAGACCTCTCATAAGACTACATTTAAAAGGGCGATTAGGTAGGTCAGCGGTCGTTTTTGGGCGAGTGACGACGACTAGGTAGGTCAACGGTCGTTTTTGGGGGAGTGGCGACGACTAGGTAGGTCAACGGTCGTTTTTGGGGGAGTGGCGACGACTAGGTAGGTCAACGGTCGTTTTTGGGGGAGTTGGGGAAGACTAGGTAGGTCAGCGGTCGTTTTTGGGGGAGTGGCGACGACTAGGTAGGTCAGCGGTCGTTTTTGGGAGAGTGGCGACGACTAGGTAGGTCAGCGGTCGTTTTTGGGGGAGTGGCGACGACTAGGTAGGTCAGCGGTCGTTTTTGGGGGAGTGGCGACGACTAGGTAGGTCAGCGGTCGTTTTTGGGGGAGTGGCGACGACTAGGTAGGTCAGCGGTCGTTTTTGGGGGAGTGGCGACGACTAGGTAGGTCAGCGGTCGTTTTTGGGGGAGTGGCGACGACTAGGTAGGTCAGCGGTCGTTTTTGGGAGAGTGGCGACGACTAGGTAGGTCAGCGGTCGTTTTTGGGAGAGTGGCGACGACTAGGTAGGTCAGCGGTCGTTTTTGGGAGAGTGGCGACGACTAGGTAGGTCAGCGGTCGTTTTTGGGAGAGTGGCGAGTAGGAATGGAAAATAATGTTGCCGCAAACATCACAGGTGATCCTTCCCTCTAGGATGGTCACTTCTTGAAGTCCGCCAGGTACTTGTGATATGCGCTTCCCTTATAGGCGACGCTAATGAAGCAATTTACTAAGAGAAAAGTGGCACCTAAGCCTTGTATCCTACAAACATCTGCATAACTTCCTGGTCTTGTGCTGTGGCCCTCCAGTCTCGCTCCATGGCCTCCCAATTATGCCAGTTTCATTTGTGATCACTCCTAGAATTTCGTATGTGGAACCTTGGGGACCATAAAGCCCTCATTTGAAAAAAACACACATATATATATATATATATATATATATATATATATATATATATATATATATATATATATATATAAGACCTAGTGTAACTGTGCTTGGGTATGTTGATATAGAAGACCTAGTATAGCAGGAATGGACAAGAAACAACGTCTCAAGCAGAACCTAGGAAATCAAGAAAGGTATTGCTGCTTTGCCAGATCACCAGCTCGTGTCGGCCCGAGATATAAGATCAACACTAGCATGCTTTACCTGTCCCGGCCAGTTGCACCTGTCAAAACGAGTACCTCGTCCCATAAATTCTCAGTTTACAGCTGCAGTAACCACATCATTTGAATAATACAGTTAGCGTTATCGTACAAGTTGTCCCCTCTCTCTCACACCGAGATGTTCCCTCTCCAAGCTTTACATTATAGTCCTATATCTACACAAGTGTTATCAGATCGTGTGTGTGCGTGTGATTTAATATGAGAGAGTTTGATTTACAACTCGACCACGCCCAGCGTTTCCGACTACATTCAGTGCTGGTTGTGTGTCCTTACCGTCCCTCTCTTTTATATTCAAGTAGAAAGCTGCCACAAATGCTGAATCACTCTTACCGTCCCTCTCTTTTATATTCAAGTAGAAGCTGCCACAAATGCTGAATCACTCTTACCGTCCCTCTCTTTTATATTCAAGTAGAAAGCTGCCACAAATGCTGAATCACTCTTACCGTCACTCTCTTTTATATTCAAGTAGAAAGCTGCCACAAATGCTGAATCACTCTTACCGTCCCTCTCTTTTATATTCAAGTAGAAAGCTGCCACAAATGCTGATTCACTCTTACCGTCCCTCCGCCTCACTCCCACAGTCCCAACAGAGGGCCATCTGTTTCAGTCACTGGTTGGAACATTTGTGCCACATCATTGTCGTTGCAGCTTATGAACGTGTTGTTTACATGACTGCCTGATGTTGTGATCGGCAGAGACATGGAGTCAGAGGGTGACCTTTATGTTACTTCAATTCTGATCACATGACGTCATCAGTGACATTGTCATCTTATTACTTTCATCACGAACATCCATGTTTGATCTTGTTTGTTCTTTCAAAGTCGCGATACAAATGGGTTCCCACATCCAGATCATGAATAGGTAGCAGAGCACGTCAATTTAGACTTAATTCAAGTTTATCCACAATTGTTTACTACTCTACATCCACAATTGTTTACTACTCTACATCCACAATAGTTTACTACTCTATATCCACAATTGTTTACTACCCTACATCCACAATAGTTTACTACTCTACAACTACCACCACTACATCCACAATAGTTTACTACTCTACAACTACCACCACTACATCCACAATAGTTTACTACTCTACAACTACCACCACTACATCCACAATAGTTTACTACTCTACAACTACCACCACTACATCCACAATAGTTTAGTACTCTACAACTACCACCACTACATCCACAATAGTTTACTACTCTACAACTACCACCCCTACATCCACAATAGTTTACTACTCTACAACTACCACACCTACATCCACAATAGTTTACTACTCTACAACTACCACCACTACATCCACAATAGTTTACTACTCTACAACTACCACACCTACATCCACAATAGTTTACTACTCTACAACTACCACCCTACATCCACAATAGTTTACTACTCTACAACTACCACCCCTACATCCACAATAGTTTACTACTCTACAACTACCACCCCTACATCCACAATAGTTTACTACTCTACAACTACCACCACTACATCCACAATAGTTTACTACTCTACAACTACCACCACTACATCCACAATAGTTTACTACTCTACAACTACCACCACTACATCCACAATAGTTTACTACTCTACAACTACCACCACTACATCCACAATAGTTTACTACTCTACAACTACCACCCCTACATCCACATTAGTTTACTACTCTACAACTACCACCCCTACATCCACAATAGTTTACTACTCTACAACTACCACCACTACATCCACAATAGTTTACTACTCTACAACTACCACACCTACATCCACAATAGTTTACTACTCTACAATTACCACCACTACATCCACAATAGTTTACTACTCTACAACTACCACCACTACATCCACAATAGTTTACTACTCTACAACTACCACCCCTACATCCACAATAGTTTACTACTCTACAACTACCACACCTACATCCACAATAGTTTACTACTCTACAACTACCACCACTACATCCACAATAGTTTACTACTCTACAACTACCACACCTACATCCACAATAGTTTACTACTCTACAACTACCACCACTACATCCACAATAGTTTACTACTCTACAACTACCACACCTACATCCACAATAGTTTACTACTCTACAACTACCACCACTACATCCACAATAGTTTACTACTCTACAACTACCACACCTACATCCACAATAGTTTACTACTCTACAACTACCACCACTACATCCACAATAGTTTACTACTCTATGACTACCACCACTACATCCACAATAGTTTACTACTCTACAACTACCACCCCTACATCCACAATAGTTTACTACTCTACAACTACCACCCCTATATTTTCACAATAGTTTACTACTCTACAACTACCACCCCTACATCCACAAAAGTTTACTACTCACAACTACCACACCTACATCCACAATAGTTTACTACTTACAGCTACCACACCTACATCCACAATAGTTTACTACTCTACAACTACATCCACAATTGTCTACTACGATTCTACAATTCCGGCTCTATATCTCATATTGTATAGCCAGACAGTGGACGAGGTGATAAATGATTGTTAGTCAATAACCATTAGGTGAGCCCATCAATATTGTATGGAACAGATTGTGTGTCCATCCACCGAACACTTTGGCCCCGCCATTAGCACGAGCATGTAACATGAGCGGCGAGGCAGACACGACACGTGGCCAGGGCAGTCATTAACACCGAAATGTGGACGAGCAGAGATTAACTGCCGATGACAAGGTCACTAATGGCCACCTCCTGATGGTCCATCTGCAGAATAGCGTGAGATATTTGCTAAGTTTATGTCCCTGTGCATGAAACCTAGCAAAACTGAGTCACTCGTAGAGCTTGTCAGCCCGGTTGAGGAATATATCATCAGCGCCATTGTACTCCAGACACACACATTGATGTCCTGGTATGACTACTCCCATGGTGTACAGGTTGTACATAAGGCTCCCATGTCGGTCGTACAGGTTGTACACACGGTTCATGCATGCTTTATTGCTTCGTTTGTTCTGTGTCCTGATTACAACCCACACAAACTGAGTGCGACATCTATTATAATCACATGCACCGATAGAGGGGCATCCAGTGCTTCTTCTGGTACATCTCCCTGCACTGAACACCCACAGATTCATCTGTTGTTTTCGCATCTTGTGAGAGGCGTGACAGGGAAAGTACCCCTTCTAGATTCACGTGTTACATTCAGCACACGCTCACGTTGTTGTCAGTAGTTTGTCGTTGAACAGGGCATGTGGTTAGGACAACAACAACATAACTGTTGAACTCTTTACTCCCTTATATTTGTAAAAATGTCGTTATTTCTACCAATTAAGCTGTCATGTGGACCTTGTGTCGTACAATATGTTTTTGTAGTACAACGCTACTCCATCAGGCTATAGGAATAAAAGCGAGCTGCGATAGCTCGGTGGTTAGTCAACTGGACTACCAAGGACAAGAGGTCGGGTTCGATCCTGATCGACAGCTTCCGGGTTCACCCAACCTTAGACTAGATTTTTGTTCTGGGATATTAAAGTAGCACGGGCGTAATACCGACCACATTAATCCAAAAATCATGTACTGAAATATTTAGAAAAATGATGGTCACCATATTCTCTACATGCCACTTGGCGTGACGTGGCTCTTGACTTCAATTATAGGGAACAAACAAGTCAGTGGGTAACGAAACAAAAACATGATGGCAACATACAGACTTTACTTCAATTGTAGATGCTGTTGTGAAGTGATCACACGACGAGGTCATCTATAAATCGACAGCCTCTCTGAAGTTGAGGTCTTAAACGTTGAGTTTACCAACAGGAAAACAGCGATTATCCGTGGACAGTAAATCTATTTAATTTTAAAGAAATCAGGAACAAATGATGAACTTGTTAATAGATCAGACAATTCTCTTTCTCCTTCTTTACTTCCTCATTTGCCTTTTAGTATCGAGGGGAGATATAATGTGCGGTCTTTTGCTCTTCTGCTGGCTCTAATTCTGTTATATTTCCTAATGTTTCTAATTTTTCGTAAATCCATCTTTTGCTCTTCTGTTGGTCTCTCCTGCTGTCATGTTTCCTAGTGTTTCTAATTTTCAATCAATCCATTGTTTTCGCGGTCAACCCGTGGGTCTAGTGTTCTCGTAATGTTTACTGAAGGCTCTTTGTGTTGTGTTTTGATCTTTCTGTCTTATCACGTAGCCAATCCATTGCGTCTGTTGTTTCTTTTAAGTATTATAATGGTCCTTATTGTTAAATTATTCCTAGCTTTTTTTCTCAGTTCTACATTTCTGACATTATCACTCATCCACACGTCTTTGGACTAACACATTTTCATCACGGTATAGATTATTTTTCTTATTGTTCTTTAGTCTTGGCTCCAAGTCTAGCATTGGTAGCACAACATTGAGGGGAAGATATGATGTAGGGTGACAATTTTGCCTCTAGTGCTGTTTTCTTGTTGGACAATACTTGTGATAGATGTTCAATGATTTGGCAAGCTTTGTTGCATATTGAGTTTATTTCTGCTGCTGATGAATTGTCGTTTGTCACTAGACTTCTTAGATATCTAAATTAAATTCCCCCATGTGTTTTAGTTGCTTTTATCATTGTGTTGATGTTTTTCTTTTGCGATGTTCATGACTTCTATGATACACATGTTGATTTACATGTTGCATTGAGTGCCGGTTAAGTCTTCTTCTGTGTTCTTTAGTTGTCCATGTATATGATAAGACAATGCATTGATTACACTGAGAGTAATGCACTAGTTACCAAACATCGAGATGAAAGCATACAAGCAATACAACTACAATAAAGGGCATGGCCAGTCATAGAAGCCCAGCTCGGCTTGCATGAGGAAAGGTACAGAATAGATGCACTAGCCATTCACTCTTAAGGACAGCTTTTACATTAAAAAATTACTATTTTCTTCAAAATTTGACATTTTCTTTTTCTTCTACTATTTTTTTTGTTACACCAAAATGAAAGTATAATCAATTTTGCATAGAATAATTCATTTCTTGCTGCAAAAAACAATTTGAAAGCATTTAAAAAAATATTTTTAATTGGCATGGTAACAGTAAATATAGTCCAAATCAATTTGTTAGTTTAAGCAGTCCTTGATAGCTGTTTATCACATTCAACAGAAGTTGCACTTTTTTTGTTGTAAGAAATGCTTGTATCAGGAAAAGACTTCTGACAGAACATTTGATAGAAGCAGACTTTTGGGCATCTAGAGGGTTGTGTGATGCCCTTGTCATTGCTGAATGTAAGACCTTATTTGGATAAATATGACAAAGACGGGTTAGCCCATTCGAGATAGCTACACGCGTGTGAATTAGCATGTTCGTTAGCCAGTTTATAGATGTAGAATGATAACATGAAGATAAGGTAACAGAATGGGAAGTAGATCAAGGAGACTGAGGGAATAACTCTCTGAATGACTGCAGATGATCAAACTGAGTTTTATGAATGGGGGAGAGGTTAATGAGATAACCACCAAGGTGAAGATTGTGATGTTTTGGAAGTTCCAGCATTAACTCATTCCGTACAGCTTTTCAACAAAGCAACGGAAGAGATTTCAGAGACAAAATTGTTCATGGTTTTAAGAATCGATCTACATATTTATATTTATCTAACATATTATATATGAAATTTTAGATATTTGAATAGGGAATTAGATTTCACTACTTCCAAGATGATACAAG
This sequence comes from Megaustenia siamemsis, assembly GCA_032433765.1. NCBI lineage: Eukaryota > Metazoa > Mollusca > Gastropoda > Stylommatophora > Ariophantidae > Megaustenia > Megaustenia siamemsis. The sequence goes on along the minus strand of JAVIAB010000106.1, from coordinate 76,866,335 downwards.
ACATGTAAAAAAACAAATATGGTTTGATGACTGTTCACACTAATCAAATCGAGAGTGACGTACTATGCGACGTAACGTGCTCAGCCGAAATCCGCATGACGCACACTGCGTCGAAACGCACAGAGAGAGTTAAGAGGGCCTATTCTTAGGGGACAGACATTGTAACAAGAGTCAGGTGGACAGACATTATAGCAAGAATCAGGCGGACAGACATTATAGCAAGAGCTAGGCGGACAGACATTATAGCAAGAGCTAGGTTGACAGAAATTATAGCAAGAGTTAGGCGGACAGACATTATAGCAAGAGCTAGGCGGACATACATTATAGCAAGAGCTAGGCGGACAGACATTATAGCAAGAGCTAGGCGGACAGACATTATAGCAAGTCTTATGGACAGAGAGAAATCCTCAAGGGACACGGACCAACAAGTGCGCTACTCTTGGCCAAGAATAACAAAATGGCAAGAGTCAACACGGCCTCTATGTCAGAAGCTGACAGGATAAGCCAGTGATTAAACTTGTTTTATAACAGCGGTCATATCATGAAGGTAACTGTTAGCGATCTTGCAAGTAAAGAGAAGTGGTGTGTTATTTAATAGAAGAAATGGACTACATTTCCAGAATACTCCCACCCGTCCAGTGGTTGACTTATCTCCTGACTATTTTGCAGCAAATACCAAAAGGGTTATCTTTTCTTATTCGCTTGTGCTACATCACGTTATTCATTGTCTTTGTTCATATTGGTCGATAATGAAATGAACAAATGCCTCCAACCATGTAAGCTAACAATGCCCACGTGACCCGCTTTAATGAAGCTAATGCCGCTGCTGGCGATGTGTTGACATGCATGTTTGGATAGAACTGAGAATATCCATTCTCTTGTTACTGTGTTATTTGTTTGTTTTATTAATTAGTTAATTCGCTGTTCCCAACTAAATGTCATTTTTGTATAACATTTTCCTGTGAATGTAACTCCTAGTCCAGATGCCAGTCTTACCATCGTTTTTAAAGAATTTATTTACAGTGACATTTATATAGAGCATTATTAAAGAATTTATTTACGGTGTCATTTATATAGAACAATATTAAAGAATTTATTTACGGTGTCATTTATATAGAACATTATTAAAGAATTTATTTACGGTGTCATTTATATAGAACATTATTAAAGAATTTGTTATGGTGTCATTTATATAGAACATTATTAAAGAATATATTTATTATGTCATTTATATAGAACATTGTTAAAGAATTTATTTGTGGTTGTCATTTATATAGAACATTTATAAAGAATGTATTTATTACTTTCATTTATATAGAGCATTGTTAAAGAATTGATTTACGATGTCATTTATATAGAGCATTGTTAAAGAATTGATTTATATTATATAGAATACACACAAATTGGACACAAGAAGCAGACTGAGTGTATCCATGAAACATGAAGTAGTATGGCATGGTAATTGTGCTGGTGAATGTTTAGATAAGGCTTTTATCTCAAGCGTTGTCACTGCCAGCACGAGTAGTTGTCTCCATTGGTCGGTTGGGATTTAGCTGCACCGACTGCCATCATGTCGGCTCTGTTAACTAATGAAGCTTTGACATATATGCTGTTAATTTAACTTTCTCGTTTATTTACTGAAACTTTGCACTGTTAAACCAGAAGTGTAGCGTAGAGTAAGTGTCGTTATTTTATGCCAAATATATTGTCAGCTTTAGAGTCAATGCAGCAGGAGGTCGACGCCTGGGAGTCATGACCCAGTTGGGTCATTGTTGTGTGTGCGACATTGTTGTGTGTGCTACGCTACATCATCGTAATGGCTTATCGTTTAATCTTAGACTGGCCATACGCTAATCTTACGGTCTGTTGTTTGATGTGCGACGGGGATAATCTGACGACTAACTGTGTGTTTATATGTTCGGAATTGGAGTCAATAACGATAGCCTAACATCATCAAGTGCTATACATAAAAAAAAGATTGACGGTCATCAGTTTCAGGAGGACGTGAGCATCCGGTATATGGTGGATAGGCGGCAGGAACCATTGAAGGCTATGCATGAAAAGTGTTCCTTGTTGCAGTTTCCTCATATTCCAAGTCCGGCGTGTTGCAGAAGCTACGGAGTTAAGTGCTCTGTGCACACCGTGAGCTGTGTGTCTCATCCGTTTTGATCACGTTTCGATATTCCAATTGTTTACGATGAATGATGATATCGTATGACAGGGGACAGTTGGCTGTGTTCACTTTCTGCGCGGTTTCGCCTATGTCTTTTGGCGTGTGCTGAGACTGCTACGATAGGGGCTACAGTTACCTTTCTTTGTTTGGGAGATGAGATATTAATTCGGATGATTACGCTGGCACGGGCGGTTAAGCAATTATGGATTTTAATTCGTTTGCAGTGATACTGGGGCCCTCCATAACAAAATATGTTCTTTATTATTCTTAGATCTTTGTTTTCTATGTTTATGCTTTCTAAAACGTTGATTATTTCTTGGTGCTTTACTTTGTCAAATGCTTTGGTATAATCTATTAAACATAGGTATAGATCTGTTTTCACCTCTATGGCTCTTTCTACTAAAGATCTTATGATGTATATGCCATTGCTTGTTCCTTTATTTCGAACAAAACCACATTGTTCATCACTAATTTCTGGACTGATTTTGTTTCGCATTCTTCGCATGATGATTCTTAGTAATATCTTAGTCAATTGACTCATACGGCTTATTGTGCTATGATCATCGCATTCAATCGCACCAGATTTCTTTGGTAGCGCTATGAATATTGATTTGAGCAGGTCGTCTGGTATATATCCGCTGTTGTAGATATCATTCAATATTTTTGTTATTATTTCTGTTCCAAAATCACATATCGCTTCAATCTCTTCTTTAGTTATATTATCATCTATACAGACGGATCTGTAATACGACACCAAAGAAGTGCATGGGCATTTACAGCACGCTCGGCAGGCAGAATAGCCAAAGAAGACAGTGGTGCATACGTCATGACCACGGGTAGCATGACAATGGAGGCGATGGCAGTGACCAAGGCATTCAAATGGTTAGAGTCACAAGACTACATCCACGCATGTATACTGAGTGATTCGATGAGCATGATTAAAAAAGTGGAGGCGGGCTCTGTACGCATGCAATAGGTAGAGTCGTTGCAGAAATCCAAAATACGTAAGGTCACCTTTGTCTATGTCCCTGGACATGCGGGAGTACGTGGAAATGAAAGAGCGGACAGGTTGGCTAGCTGCGCTGTCGTTGAGGACGGGCAACCAATGGATCGGGCGGACATCATCAATGCCATCCGAAATGTGGGAAGAGCACAGGACTTCGACAAACACAGATCCACGTCACTTCTTCGGATGATGGAAATGGGAGTTCAAATTGGCACAGCCAGAAATGAGAAACTTAGTGGCCGTGTAAGAAGACTTATCAACCAACATAGAACTGGAGTCATCAGTCGCTGGACACTGCGGGACTTGCTGAGGAGGGGATCTGAGCACCTATGGACAGGTTCGGAGTGCAATGATGATGACCCGCAAATAACTCAATAACTCAATCTGGTCCAGGAGCTTTTCCTGCTTTCATATTGTGCAAGGCGTCTTCCTCTTCTTCTTTGAGTATTTCTGGTCCTTCTTCATTATCCTTAATATTTACTTCTGTTCTTTCATCATTGTAAAGATCTTTAATGTATTAAAATAAATCGTTCCATTATGCTTTCTTGTTCAATCAACAGTTCTCCTTCCTTTGATTTTAAACATCCAGTTTTTGATTGCATTTTTCTTCCTGTTAATTCTTCAGTTTGTTTGTATATAGCTTTGGCATCTCCTTTTTGTTGAATTTCAATCTCTTTGCATCTCTCTTTTTTTGCCATGCTCCTTTTGCTTCATTGCATTTTATTACAATTTATTTATTTAATATCTTAATCTCATCTTTATTTTCTTTATTTCTTCTGCTTGTATCCATTACTGGAAAATGTCATCTGTCATCCATTTCTTTCTTGAATTTGACCTCACTGGTGATATGAACTCTTTTGAAGTTTGTTGCACTGATTCTTTTAGCATTTCCCACTGTTCATCAATGTTTTGCATTTTCACTTATTATTTATATAATAATATATAGTAATATAATATACTATTTTCTGTAACTCAACATCTTTTCTTCTTTTCCCCCCTTCGTCTTTTGCCTTTAATCGTCGAAAAAGGGGGGGGGGGAGGATATAATTTGCTTTTTGCTCTTCTGTTTGCCTTTGCTGCAGTTATGTTTCGTAGTGTTTCTAATATTCCGTTAATCTATATTTTTCGTGGTCGACCCTTGGGTCTGGTGTTCTCGCAATGTCTATCTGAAGGCCTGTAGTGTTATGTTTTGATCTTACTACCTTATCACGTTGTCAAAACATTTTATCTGTTGTTTCTTTATATTTCTATGGCGGGAATTATTCCTAGCCTTTTATCTCAGTTCTACGTTTCTGATCTTATCTCTCAGGCTGTTTCCTGTCATTCGTCTAACACATTTCATCTCGGTAGAGGTTATTTTTCTTATTGTTCTTGCATCTTGAGTCCAGGACTGGCATTGGTAGCACAACGTTGGGATGAAGATTGTAACTCATCTTCGCTCTTAGTTAAGGCGGTGTCACCAGTATATATCACGTTGTTTATGTTATAACCACTGACTGATACTCCGAGTATATCCTTTATGGATGTTTATCTAATCTTACTACACAGATGAAACACCTGATGTGTAGTTGTGACGATTATCTAATCTTACCTAGGTCAACCGTGTGTGTCAATGTTGTCATGGCATCAATCAAGTGCAGAACATGGAAGTCATGTCACATGTACAGGACAATATTTTGGCATACGAGTGTTTCAGAATTGTTGGTCCTAAGTTAAAGAGTTTAGTCACGGGAACTGACAGGCAGTAGTACATTCATTGTATGATTCAGGTTGGTGGGTTTTATTGTAGCTTGTGTGGCAGTTGGGGGAGGAGACCACAAGTAGACCATATCGCTCGGTCGCGCTGCCCTTAGTTGATGGATTTTTATTGTGAGATCGGATTAGGGATGGGACCACATGTAGACCATATCGCTCGGTCGCGCTGCCCTTAGTTAATGGATTTTTATTGTGGTATCGGGTTAGGGATGGGGAGTATCAGACGTGTTAGTGGTAATCTCTTAATGAATGATTAAATGGGCGGGTGGTTGAGCCAAACCATTATAGCCAGGCTAAGAACGGAGAGTTGGCCAGCAAGAGTTAGAAAACACAATCTTCATTGAATTTCCTCATTCGCTGACTAACAAAATGACATCTGTTGTTGATCATGTAGTACCAAGTTCATGTCACAGTGAAAGCTGTCATGCAATTAATAAATATAGGATCGCCTAATTTCTTCGTTCATATCTCTCTCTCTCTCTCTCTCTCTCTCTCTCAACCCCTATCATTTATGTATTTATCGTGACTACAGTGAGCCGCAGTGGTCTTGAAACAAAAGCGTTGTTAGTAACACAAAGAATATCCCAGATTAATAGAACAAGAGTGGACAACTACTACAGTCAGATCTCTGAATGATTACACGCTCTCTACAACAAATGACAAAATACAAGTCAGATAATTAGCGGGCATTAGCAAAAATTGAATGAATGAAGTTAAACTTCACCGTCATGTGGAAACCATCTGGTAAACGAAAACAAAGAAAACCAAAAGTGTGCCAGAGTTTCTATCTTTCTATCTATTTCTCGTTGACACATATAATCATACTGAAATGAACTTGATACAGAGAGCTCATTATGGTGCTAACAAGATGAGTACATCAGTCTTTATTTATCCAATTGTACATCGACTTGGGCATGTTATGAGTACTGGCCTATCAGAGAGTGGTTATGTATAAGTAACTTTGTGATCAATATTTGTCTTTCTTAATAATCTAATTCAGCAACTTGTAGACTCCTGTAATTATGTTCATAGTTCTGTCTACTTCTCTTAAACATTGATAAATGTAGACAAATGACTTTTCCCGTCATAAATGTGGGCAAATCAACTCTAGACATGCGAAGGAGTGAATAGTAAAAAGTAAAGAGCCCACGTCACGCCAAGTGGCGTATAGGGAATATGGTGTTAGTGACCATAAATTTTACAGACCTTCAGCACATGATTTTTGGGGTAATGTGGTCGGTATTACGCCCGTGCCGCTTTACTTTCCCAGAAAAAATCCGGTACCCATTTTAAGGCTGGGTGAACCCGGAAGGGATCGAACCCTACCTCTTGTCCATTGTAGTCCAGTTCACTAACCACTGAGCTATCGCGGCTCCCCATGAAAAATATACTAACATCAAAACAAATAACACCAGGGCTAAAACTCAGAATAGGAAAATGTTACATCTTCTCAATATTCCTGTACGGTGCAGAAACATGGGCATTAGACCAGAAAACAGAACAGAAAATTGAAGCCTTTGAAATGTGGATTTATATAAGAATAGGTAGAATTGGATGGAAAGAAAAGAAAACAAACGAGGAAGTTTTAAAACAACTAAAAATAAAAAGAGAACTACTAAACAAAATTACAGCAAGACAAATGAAATTTTTGGGTCATGTTAAAAGACACAACAGTCTAATAAAAGTAATATTAGAAGGGAAAATACAAGGTAAAAGAGGCAGAGGCAGACCAAGACTAACATAGACGCGTGACATCAAAAGATGGACAAGTCAGCCTATGATAATCTGCACTATCAAAGCAAGAGACAGAGTGGAATGGCGCTCCATGGTAGCCAACCTTCGATGCGGAGACGGCACTCAATGATGATATCACTTATCAATGATACCAACGCCACTGAACGCTGCCGTGTCCGATGAGTGTATCTTTGAGCCGTGCATACCGGAAGACATCGTTTAGCCGGAGTGAGTGGCCAAACATGTGCAGTCCTGGCTCTCCATGATTAGACGTGATCGGATTATATCTTGTCTAACATGGCAGCCGTGAGCACATTTCTTTTACAATTTGCCGCTTCTAGGAGTGGTCTTTTTGATATGTAGCAAATCAAGTAGGGACATTTGTAAAAGAAAAGGGAGGGGGAGGGAGAGAGAAGCGGGCGTCTGAGAGGATGTGATGTCAGTGTATGGGACCAGCAGAAAACATTTGTAGGCAAAACAAAATCTGCTTTTAATTCGCCTGGAACGGAAAGTGTAGAAGTGTAGACAGATCTGATTTCAATGTGCGCTAGTGAGAAGAAAACCATGTGTAGACAGAAAGTCTGCCTTCAGTTGAAACTGGCACCAAAAACATACGCGTAGGCAGCGCTGATTTTGATATAATCAGGCACTAGACCGAGGAAACAGGTTTTTGTCGTTAGAAAAATATCCTTTCAACTCAAATAGGAGCATAGAACAGACTTGTAGACAGTGTAGTGTAGCATCGGAGCAACCATATGGAACTCGATAACACAATATTTGTTTCAGCTTGAGAGACATACAGAGAGAGAGAGAGAGAGAGAGAGAGAGAGAGAGAGAGAGAGACGTGACGTTGGATGTGAATTTATTGTCAGAGTAGGACGAGGACATGAAGATAAATCTGACTTAATTATAAGACAATTGTCAGTGTAGATAGAGGTGACTGGATGATGAGAGTCAGTGTAGATAGAGGTGACTGGATGGTGTGGGTCAGTGTAGATAGAGCTGACTGGATGATGAGAGTCAGTGTAGATAGAGGTGACTGGATGATGAGAGTCAGTGTAGATAGAGGTGACTGGATGATGAGAGTCAGTGTAGATAGAGGTTACTGGATGGTGTGGGTCAATGTAGATAGAGGTGACTGGATGGTGTGGGTCAATTGTAGATAGAGGTGACTGGATGGTGTGGGTCAGTGTAGATAGAGGTGACTGGATGGTGTGGGTCAGTGTAGATAGAGGTGACTGGATGGTGTGGGTCAATTTAGATAGAGGTGATAATAGAACAAAGAAGTATGTGTTAGCACTCGGAAAAATTGACAGACAAACAACAACAGAAAAAAACGAAGAACAATTATGGTCCGAAGCGGGATCGAACCCGTACTCCCTGGCACCGCGCCTTGCCACGAGAAGCCGAACGCTTGGCACACTGCCACGCAGCTAAAAAAATTAGCTATTGTAGCAGTGTCTTACACGAAGGCGTTCTCAATGACTACAGCATAGGGTAACGATCACAGACCGGAAATAAATTGTATATTTGTACTTTCCTATTAATGCAAGTATCTCCCAGTAGGGCTGAATACTTGTGTTGTAGACAAACATTTATTGGATGAAACAGAACAAATAGTAGTTTCCAGTGGTTATATACTGGATACAAATAATAATAAATAAATATTATTATATAGGGAACTTCCGAGGCGATAATAGGGAATAATAGAACAAAGAAGTATGTGTTAGCACTCGGAAAAATTGATAGATAGAGGTGACTGGATGGTGAGAGTCAGTGTAGATAGATGTGACTGGATGGTGAGAGTCAGTGTAGATAGAGGTGACTGGATGATGAGAGTCAGTGTAGATAGAAGTGACTGGATGGTGAGAGTCAGTGTAGATAGAGGTGACTGGATGGTGAGAGTCAGTGTAGATAGTTGTGACTGGATGGTGAGAGTCAGTGTAGATAGAGGTGACTGGATGGTGAGAGTCAGTGTAGATAGTTGTGACTGGATGGTGAGAGTCAGTGTAGATATAGGTGACTGGATGGTGAGAGTCAGTGTAGATAGTTGTGACTGGATGGTGAGAGTCAGTGTAGATAGAGGTGACTGGATGGTGAGAGTCGGTGTAGATAGTTGTGACTGGATGGTGAGAGTCAGTGTAGATAGAGGTGACTGGATGGTATAAGTCAATGTAGATAGATAGATGTGACTAGATGGTATAAGTTATGTAGATAGATGTGACTAGATGGTATAGGTCAATGTAGATAGATGTGACTAGATGGTATAAGTCAATGTAGATAGATGTGACTAGATGGTATAAGTCAATGTAGATAGATGTGACTAGATGAAATAAGTTAATGTAGATAGATGTGACTAGATGGTATAAGTCAATGTAGATAGATGTGACTAGATGGTATAAGTCAATGTAGATAGATGTGACTAGATGGTATAGGTAAATGTAGGTAGATGTGACTAGATGGTATAAGTCAATGTAGATAGATGTGACTAGATGGTATAAGTCAATGTAGATAGATGTGACTAGATGGTATAGAGTCATGTAGATAGATGTGACTAGATGGTATAAGTCTGTGTAGATAGAGGTGACTAGATGGTGAGAGTCAGTGTAGATAGAGGTGACTGGATGGTGAGAGTCAGTGTAGATAGTTGTGACTGGATGGTGAGAGTCAGTGTAGATAGAGGTGACTGGATGGTGAGAGTCAGTGTAGATAGTTGTGACTGGATGGTGAGAGTCAGTGTAGATAGAGGTGACTGGATGGTGAGAGTCAGTGTAGATAGTTGTGACTGGATGGTGAGAGTCAGTGTAGATAGAGGTGACTGGATGGTGAGAGTCAGTGTAGATAGTTGTGACTGGATGGTGAGAGTCAGTGTAGATAGAGGTGACTGGATGGTAGAGTCAATGTAGATAGATGTGACTAGATGGTGATAGTCAGTGTAGATAGAGGTGACTAGATGGTGATAGTCAATGTAGATAGATGTGACTAGATGGTATAGTCAATGTAGATAGATGTGACTAGATGGTATAAGTCAATGTAGATAGATAGATGTGACTAGATGGTATAAGTTAATGTAGATAGATGTGACTAGATGGTATAAGTCAATGTAGATAGATAGTGACTAGAAGGTATAAGTCAATGTAGATAGATGTGACTAGATGGTATAAGTAAATGTAGATAGATAGATGTGACTAGATGGTATAAGTCAATGTAGATAGATGTGACTAGATGGTATAAGTCAATGTAGATAGATGTGACTAGATGGTATAAGTCAATGTAGATAGATGTGACTAGATGGTATAAGTCTGTGTAGATAGAGGTGACTAGATGGTATAAGTCAGTGTAGATAGATGTGACTAGATGGTATAAGTCAATGTAGATAGATGTGACTAGATGGTATAAGTCAATGTAGATAGATGTGACTAGATGGTATAAGTCTGTGTAGATGGAGGTGACTAGATGGTATAAGTCAGTGTAGATAGATGTGACTAGATGGTATAAGTCAATGTAGATAGATGTGACTAGATGGTATAAGTCAATGTAGATAGATGTGACTAGATGGTATAAGTCAATGTAGATAGATTTGACTAGATGGTATAAGTCTGTGTAGATAGATGTGACTAGATGGTATAAGTCTGTGTAGATAGAGGTGACTGGATGGTATAAGTCTGTGTAGATAGATGTGACTAGATGGTATAAGTCAGTGTAGATAGATGTGACTAGATGGTATATGTCAGTGTAGATAGATGTGACTAGATGGTATAAGTCTGTGTAGATAGAGGTGACTAGATGGTATAAGTCAATGTAGATAGATGTGACTAGATGGTATAAGTCTGTGTAGATAGAGGTGACTGGATGGTATAAGTCTGTGTAGATAGAGGTGACTAGATGGTATAAGTCAGTGTAGATAGATGTGACTAGATGGTATAAGTCAATGTAGATAGATGTGACTAGATGGTATAAGTCTGTGTAGATAGAGGTGACTAGATGGTATAAGTCTGTGTAGATAGAGGTGACTAGATGGTATAAGTCAGTGTAGATAGATGTGACTAAATGGTATAAGTCAGTGTTGATAGAGGTAACTAGATGGTATAAGTCAGTGTAGATAGAGGTGACTAGATGGTATAAGTACGTGTAGATAGAGGTGACTAGATGGTATAAGTCAGTGTAGATAGATGTGACTAGATGGTATAAGTCAGTGTAGATAGATGTGACTGGATGGTATAAGTCAGTGTAGATAGATATGACTAGATGGTATAAGTCAGTGTAGATAGAGGTGACTAGATGGTATAAGTCTGTGTAGATAGATGTGACTGGATGGTATAAGTCTGTGTAGATAGAGGTGACTAGATGGTATAAGTCAGTGTAAATAGAGGTGACTATATGGTATAAGTCTGTGTAGATAGATGTGACTAGATGATATAAGTCAGTGTAGATAGAGGTGACTAAATGGTATAAGTCTGTGTAGATAGAGGTGACTAGATGGTATAAGTCAGTGTAGATAGAGGTGACTGGATGGTATAAGTCAGTATAGATAGAGGTGACTAGATGGTATAAGTCAATGTAGATAGAGGTGACTAGATGGTATAAGTCAGTATAAATAGAGGTGACTAGATGGTATAAGTCAGTGTAGATAGAGGTGACTAGATGGTATAAGTCAGTTTAGATAGAGGTGACTAGATGGTATAAGTCAGTTTAGATAGAGGTGACTAGATGGTATAAGTCAGTGTAGATAGAGGTGACTAGATGGTATAAGTCAGTTTAGATAGAGGTGACTAGATGGTATAAGTCAGTTTAGATAGAGGTGACTGGATGGTATGAGCAGAAGCAACACCGTGATCTAATAATAAACCACGCGTGGCTCCTACCAAAGTCAGTTTCATGTAGAACATGAAGAATTGATTGAGATCGGCCTCCCCGACATAGTCTGTGAATGCTGGCACCATCATAGTAATAACATTCTGTCACTTGTATGGACACCGTATTGTTATTACTAACAGTCTCTCTGTCATTCACCAACACACACACACGCCGCCTCCTCACTCTATACAATCATATTATTTCTCTTCGCCTTTATTGATTCTCTCTCGTCTCTTACCGTTGCCACTAGTCTGTCACGGATGCCTGCTGCTATCGATCATCAACTCTGTCGTAACTGGACTGAGAAGAAACTAAGGCGCCGTCTCTTTTCTTTGATATTGTCTTACAGCTCTTTTTTATTTTTTTCTGCCAACCGTTTTTTTGTTGTTAATTTCATGTCAGAGTTTCCTGCCTGCGATATTTGCTTATATCCAACCCTGATCAACGGTTCTAACTTTCTTCACAGACCGCTATGTTGTCTAATTGTCCTTTCATTTGTTACGGAACTGACAGATCATCTATGAGATCGTCAACCCGTTATGATTGTTTACGAATTCCAGAAATATTCTTGAGACTATTCCTCCAGCTTCTCCCCCTTCCATAAAAGAATAGTTTTGCTAAATGTCAAATACAATTGTAATGTTTCATAGCTGACGTCAGAACTTCTATGTTTGATTTTGTTGGCACTTTGTTCTACAATGAGTCATCCAAGGGCTGCTGTCTGCCTTTATCAATGTTGGTAACAGCGAGAATAGCGTCTTCATTGTCTCTCTCATAGTCGAGTGCCGTCTCCGCATCGAAGGTTGGCTACCATGGAGCGTCGTCATTCCGCTCTGTCTCTTGATTTGATGGTGCAGGTTATCATAGGCTGACTTGGCCATCTTTTGGCTGACTTGTCCATCTTTTGATGTTACTCGTCCATATTAGTTTTGATCTGCTTCTACCTCTTTTACCTTGTATCCTCCCTTCCAAGATCACTTTTAGTAGGCCGTTGTGTCTTTGAACATGCACCAAAAATATCATTTATCTTGTTTGAATTATGTTTAGTAGTGCCATTTTCATTTTTAGTTGTTTTAAGACTTCATCGTTTGTTTTCGTTTCTTTCCATCCAATTCTACCTATTCTTCTATAAATCCAAATTTCAAAGTCTTCAATTTTATGTTCGGTTTTCTTGTCTAATGTCCATGTTTCTGCACCACACAAGAATGTTGAGAAGATATAACATTTCGGTATTCTTAGTTTTAGCTCTGGTGTTATTTGTTTTGATGTCAGCATATTTTTCATGACATTAAAATTACTTTTTGCCATTCCTATTCTTTTGTTTATTTCAGTTGTACATTTTCCATCACTGGTTATAGTATGTCCAAAGTAGTTGTAGTTCTGAACAGTCTCCAGGTCTATTCCTTGAATTTCGATATCCAGTTGTAGGTTTTGAGTATATAAAATATACAATAAGTATATAGCTTTCTTTATAGAACGTATTCAAACATTGAATCCTTGCGGTGTTGGTCCCCAGATGAAGACTGTATCAGTGGAAACGTTGTTTGGTGGTGTACAACTATGGCATACACTGAAACAGTTGATAGATGTGTTTTGTCTACAGCTCTTGTATTGTACGATGAAATACTGCACGCGTCGATGACACTGCGCCCTACTGGGCTAGCTGTACAGTCATCTAGAGACTACGATTCTTCCTTCACAATAAGCCCATCACTAAACGTTATTTCTGAAATGTTTTCTTAACACAGCCGGACCAGTAACAAACTCCAGTTTTGCCGTCACTGCCTACACGCTGTCCGCTGTAGTCTGATATATCAAGTTCCTGTCTCGCGGTGCCACATTTTAATGAAAGCATCATCGATATACAGGCGGTAAAAAAGATGACCTGCTCACTTCTCAAACAGAAGAGACGGTTCCTGGCAGTCATCATCAACTCAGATGTGAAAATAATGCCCGACTTACTAGTTTTAAAAGTTACACATTAAGAGGAATAGAGATAACCACCTGACTATAGGTGTAATAGAGATAACCACCCGACTATAGGTGGAATAGAGATAACCACCTGACTATAGGTGGAATAGAGATAACCACCTGACTATAGGTGGAATAGAGATAACCACCTGACTATAGGTGGAATAGAGATAACCACCCGACTATAGGTGGAATAGAGATAACCACCCGACTATAGGTGAAATAGAGATAACCACCTGACTATAGGTGGAATAGAGATAACCACCTGACTATAGGTGGAATAGAGATAACCACCTGACTATAGGTGGAATAGAGATAACCACTTGACTATAGGTGGACAAGAGGAGCCACCTGACTATAGGTGGACAAGAGCCACCTGACTATAGGTGGACAAGAGCCACCTGACTATAGGTGGACAAGAGCCACCTGGCTATAGGTGGACAAGAGCCACCTGACTATAGGTGGACAAGAGCCACCTGACTATAGGTGGACAAGAGCCACCTGACTATAGGTGGACAAGAGCCACCTGACTATAGGTGGACAAGAGCCACCTGGCATTAAGTTCTGATTTCAACGAGCAGCAACTACCTTCTATCTTAAAACGGTTAGTTGGGCAGCATATATGTGAACAAAGAAGTATGTGTTGTGGCTTAGCACTGTTGTTAAATCTGAAGCACAGCACTCGTCTATGGCATTATAGAACTGCTGCAGCACCATGTCCATGCATTCAACGACCGGCCTGACAGTTATGCTGCTCCCAGATCAACAAATGACTTTGTCCAGAGAGCCTTGCCCAAACGAGTCACGTGAAAATAAACCTTTAGCATTTTCCTGGAAATATCTCTCCGCCCTTCTCATCTCCCGACACGTGTGGTCTATACCACGACCCGTGCCACGCTAATGTAGAGGCCAGACCGTCACATTCCACACACAGTAGCCGCTAGTAGGCTCGGTTTTATGTCTCTTCCATGGCGATGAACTCCGAGATAAGACAGCGGTTGGACTTATTTTCAAGACGCCACCATTAGCCTTTTTTGTTTGTTTTGCCAGCCTGTGTTACCTAGACTATCTGTGTTTAGTTAGTAGTAGACGGTGAGGAAAGATCACCTTTCTGTAACAGCTTTGAGACTGTAACTACAAGGTCCACTTGTCCCTACTCTTATACATAACCTACTTATCATACTCGTAGATTTCAGATTAAAACTAGATTAGTAATGTCGTTTATCTGTCAGAAATACAACTTGTAATAGGCATAACGACTGTGTGATTGAGTTATGTGTTACATGCAGAGAATTAGGTGGACTAAAAGCTGACAGCTTTGAACTGTCTGATGAACCAAAGATGATCAAGATATCACGTGACCTGCACGTGGGTGCCCCGGGAATAAGGAATCGGTCAGGTCAGCAAACGAGCCGAGATCAGAATGGGCAGATCAACTTGAATGTTCTTGTTTTGTTGGGGTGAAAGTATAGCAGAATGATGTCGACAACGACCTGGCGCAACTAACGCTGGTTTCTCACCTCTTTCGTTAAGGATATGACAGAACAGCGAACTTCTGGAGGAATATCAACATTCAAACACATTATTCTTTCTCCTCTCTGATACACTGTATGTGTGTGTGTGCACCTCCCCATTCCTAACTGTGTGTGTGTGTGTGTGCATCTCCTCAATTCTGTGTGTGCACCTACTCATTTCTAACTCTGTGTGTGTGCACCTACTCATTTCTCACTCTTTGTGTGTGCACCTCCTCAGTTTCTGTGTGTGTGAGTGCACCTCCTCAATTCTGTATGTGCATTTCCTCAATTCTCTCTCTCTGTGCGCCTCATCAATTCTCTGTATTTGTTCACTTCCTCAATTCTGTGCGTGCACATCTTCAATACTGTGAGTGTGCACATCCTCAGTTCTTTCTTTCTGTGTGCACATCCTCAATTCTCTCTCTCTGTGTCCACCTCCTCAATTCTCTCTCTATGTGCACCCCTCAATTCTCTCTCTGTGTGCACCTCCTCAATTCTCTGTGTGTGCCTCCTCAATTCTCTCTCTGTGTGCACCTCCTCAATTCTCTGTGTGTGCCTCCTCAATTCTCTCTCTGTGTGTGAACATCCTCAATTCTCTCTCTCTCTCTCTCTCTCTCTCTGTGCACATCCTCGGTTCTCTCTCTGTGTGTGGACATCCTCAATATTCTCTCGCTCTGTGCACATCCTCAATTCTCTCTGTGTGCACCTCCTCAATTCTTTCTCTGTGTGTGTGTACCTCCTCAATTCTCTCTCTCTCTCTCTCTCTCTGTGCATCTACTCAATTATCTGTGTGTGTACCTCCTCAATCCTCTCTTTCTCTCTGTGTGCACCGCCGCAATTATCTGTGTCTGTACCTCCTCAACTCTCTCTCTCTGTACCTCCTGAATTGTATGTCTCTCTCTGTGTACCTCTTCAACTCTCTCTCTCTCTGTACCTTCTCAATTATGTGTATGTGTGAGGGCACCTCATCAATTCTGTGTGTGTGTGTGTGTACCTCTTCAATTCTGTGTGTGCACCTCCTCAATTTTGTGTGTGTGAGTTTGCCTCCTCATTCTGTGTGTGTGAGTGCACCTCCTCAATTCTATTTGTGTGTGCACCTCCAATTTGTGTGTGTGAGTGAGCTTCCTCAATTCTGTGTGTGTGAGTGCACCTCTTCAATTCTGTGTGTGTGAGTGCGCCTCCTCAATGATGTGTATATCTTCAATTCTGTGTGTGCACCTCCTTAATTATACGTTTGTGTGCACCTTCTCAATTATGTGTGTGCACCTTCTCAATTCTCTCTGTGTGTGCACCTCCTCAATTCTACTTGACTGTGTGCCCCTTCTCAATTCTGTGTGTGCACCTCCTCAATTATGTTTGTGTACCTCTTCAATTCCCTCTTTGTGTGCACCTCTTCAATTATCTCTGTGTATGCATCTCCTAAATTCTACGTGTGTGTGTGTGCACCTTCTCAACTCTGTGTGTGTACATCCTCACTTCTGGGTGTGTGTGTACCTCCTCAATTTTCTATGTGTGTGTGTGTGCACCTCCTCAATTTTCTATGTGTGTGCACCTCCTCAATTCTACGTGTGTGTGTGTGCACCTCCTCAATTCTCTCTCAGTGTGTACTTCCTCAATTTAACGTGAGTGTGTGTGTGTACACCTCCTCAATTCTCTCTAAGTGTGTACTTCCTCAATTTAACGTGAGTGTGTGTGTGTGTACACCTCCTCAATTCTGTGTGTACCTTCTTATTCTTCTATTTTTCAGCTCCCTTTGGAGCATAGGTCTTCAACAAACACTTTCCAAGCCGTTATGTTTCTTGCCATTCTTTTAAGATCGTTCAATGTCTTCCCCATCATCTTCATTTCTGCTTCTGTCTGTCTTCTCCAAGAATTTCTTGGTCTTCCTCTTTGTCTTTTTCCCTGGGGATTAAAAAAAAACGGGCCTGTTGTGTAATACTCTCAGTTGGCTTCCGCAATGTGTGTCCTATCCAGAGCCATCGTCTTCGCTGTATCTCTTTATCCACTGGTATTTGACTGGTACATTTCCATAATTCTATGTTAGTGATTCTGTCCTGCCATTTCCATCCTTTTATTCTGCGTAAGCATCCATTAATGAAAGTCTGTATCTTCATGATTGACATTTTAGTTGTAAGATTAGTAAGATTGACTTAACATCGGAGTTGAGCTAATTTCTTTGGACTTCCATGTTTCCCAGTGCAACAAATGCTCCATTTCTTTTGATATCCTTATTTTAGTATCATTTTCTGTTCCTCCCTCTTTGTCCATATTACTGCCCAGATATATGTAAGATTGTACGTCTAGTAGAGGTATTTCTCCTATTTTTATTTGTTTATTGCCAACTGCATTAATTCTCATAATTTTGGTCTAATCTCTAGTTATTTTCAGCTCCAGCTGTTGTGATCTCTCATCAAGTATGCTCATTTTATCTTGCATCTGTTGATGGCTGTGTGATAGGAGAGCTATGTCATCAGCAAAGTCTAAATCATCAAGTTGCTTGGTCAGTGACCACTGGATTCCATTTCTATTGTTCTGAGTTATTTTCATAATCCAATCTATGGCCAGTAGAAAGAGAAATGGAGATAGAAGGCATCCCTGCCTTACTCCTGTTCTTATTTCAAATGCTTCTGTAAGCTGTCCTTCATGCAACACACTACTCTTCGATCCTTCATACATTGTTCTTATCAGTTTAATAAACCTTTTGGAGATTCCGGAATGACTCAGCAACTCCCAAAGCATTCTTCTGTCTAAACTAACAAATGCCTTTACGTAATCTATGAATCCAATATAAAGTGGGGATTTTAGTTCTAAACTTTGTTCAACTATTATACGTAGAGTAGTTATTTGATCAGCACATTATCTGTTCTTCCTAAAACCTGCTTGTTCATCTCTCAAATGTTTCTCTATGGCCTCTTTTGGTCTCTCCAGAATGATTCTGCTTAATATTTTTCCTGACACTGATAGTAGCATAATTCCCCTATAATTTGTGCACTCCTGTAAACTTCCTTTCTTTGGTAGTTTGATCATATAACCTTCTTTCTACTGTTTAGGTGTTTCTTCCCTCTCCCAAATTGTATCTAATAGATTATGTAACATCTTGGTAGAGGTGTTAATATCTGCTTTAATGGCTTCCGAAGGAATTTCAACTGGTCCTGTGGCTTTACATTTTTTTAAAAGCTTGATGGCTCTCATTATTTCTTCTTTGCTTGGTTTTCATTGGACATTAGACAAGAAAATAATAGAAAATTGAAGCCTTTGAAATGTGGATTTACAGAAGAATATGTAGAATTGGATGGAAAGAAAATAAAACAAACAATGAAGTTTTACAACAACTAAAAATAAAAAGAGAACTACTAAATACAATTAAGACGACTATGACGATCATCATTTTCAGGAGGACGTGATCTTCCGGGCAATGTGATGGATAGGCGGCAGGAACCATTGGAGGCTATGTCTGCAAAGTGTTCCTTGTTGCAGTTTCCTCATGTTCCTAGTCCGGCTTGTTGCAGGAGCTACTGAGTTAAGTGCTCTGTGCACACCGTGAGCTGTGTGTCTCATCCATTTTGATCATGTTTCGATACTCCAATTGTGTACGATGAATGATGATATCGTATGACAGGGAACAGTTGGCTGTGTTCACTTTCTGTGCGGTTTCGCCTTATGTCTTTTGGCGTGTGCTGAGACTGCTATGATGGGGACTACAGTTACCTTTCTTTGTTTGGAAGATGAGTTATAATTCGGATGATTCCACTGGCACGGACGGTTGAGCAATTATGGATTTTAATTCGCTTGCAGTGATACCGAGGCCTTCCATAACCAATAACCAATAACAATTAAGACAAGACAAATGAAGTTTTTGGGACATGTTAAAAGACACAACAGCCTACTAAAAGTAATATTGGAAGGGAAAATACAAGGTAAAAGGGGCAGAGGCAGACCAAGACTAACATGGACGAGTAACATTAAAAGATGGACAAGTCAATCTATGACAACCTACGCCATCAAAGCAAGAAACAGAGTGGAATGGCGATCCATGGTAGCCAACCTTCGTTGCGGAGACGGCACTCGATGATGATGATGATGATGATGCTTGGTTTTCCACAGTTAATGTGGAACTCTTCTTCTGCTGGTAGTATATCTGGAGGATTATTTGAGCCGGGTCTGTTCAAAAGTTCTTCAAAGTGCTCCTTCCATCTCTCCATTTGTTCCCTTATATTACTAAGCAGATTTCCTTTCTTATCTTTAAAAAAGGTATTGATCTGTTTGTATTTCCACTTAATTTCTTTGTGCTGTTGTACAGTTCTTTCATATTCCCTTTATTTGCTGCTTCTTCTGCCTCTTTATCTAGTTCATCTATATATTTCCTCTTATCCCGTTTAATGCATCTTCTCACTTCTTTGTTCACCTCTGTGTAAGCTTCCTGTGTCTTGGCTTTATTACTTCTCGTTTTGCTTTTATTTATGTCTGCTTTCTTTTACTTTCTTTCTTTAATTTTATCCAGGGTATCTGCTGTCAACCCAGCCTTATTCTGGCGTTCTCTTTTCCCCAGCGTTTCTTCACATGTCTCTTTCCATATATCCTTTACCTGTTTCCAATGATCTTCTATATTTACTGTATTTTCTAGTTGTTGGAGGTATTTGTTTGGTACTGTGGTTGCAAATTTGTGTTTAAATCTCTGTGTGTGTGTGTCTCCTCAATTCTCTCGGTGTCTGCACCTCCTCAGTTATCTCTGTGTGTCCACCTCATAAATTCTACGCGTGTGTGTGCACCTCCTCAATGCTGTGTGTGTGCACCTCAATGATGTGTATGTGCACCTCCTTAATTATCTGTGTGCACATCCTCAGTGCTGTGTGTGTGCACCTCCTCAATTCGCTATCTCTCTGTGTGTACCTCCTCAATTCTCAATCTCTCTGTGTGCACCTCCTCAATGCTGTGTGTGTGCACCTCCTCAATTATCTCTGTGTGCACGTCCTCAAGTGTCTCACTGTGTGCATTTCCTCAATTCTGTCTGTATGAATCTCCTCACTTCTGTGTGTGTGCATCTCCTCAATGCTCTGCGGTATGCACCTCCTCAACTATATCTCTGTGTGTACACCTCAACAATTCTCAATCTCTCTGTGTGTACCTCCACAATTCTCTATCTCTCTGTGTGTACCTCCTCAGTTATGTGTTTGACAGTTCACATCTTCAATTCTGTGTGTGTGTGCACTTTGTTTTTCCTCTGTGTGTATGTGTGTAGCTTTTCAGTTCTGTATGTGTACTTCCTAAATTATGTATGTGCACCTCCTCAATCATCTCTGTGTGCACCTCCTCAATCATCTATGTGTGCACCTCCTCAATCATCTCCATGTGCACCTCCTCAATCATCTCTGTGTGCACCTCCTCAATCATCTCTGTGTGCACCTCCTCAATCATCTCTGTGTGCACCTCCTCAATCATCTCCATGTGCACCTCCTCAATTCTCTCTGTGTAAAAAAAAAGTAAAGTACCCCCGTCACGCAAAGTGGCGTATAAGGAAATATGGTGTTAGTGACCCTATATTTTACAGACCTTCAGCACATGATTTTTAGGGTAATGTGGTCGGTATTACGCCCGTGCTGCTTTACTCTTCCAGAAAAAAATCTGGTACCCATTTAAAGCTGGATGAACCCGGAAGCCGTCGGTTGGGATCGAACCCTACCCCTTGTCCTTCGTAGTCCAGTTCACTAACCATTGAGCTATCGCGGCTCCCAATTCTCTCTGTGTGCATATCTTCAATTCTCTCTGTTTGTGCACCTCCTCATTTATCTCTTTATGCACTCCTAGATTCTCTCACTGTGTGCACGTCCTCAATTCTCTCTCTCTCTCTCTCTCTGTGCATGTCCTCTATTCTCTCTTTGTGTGCACTTCCTCAATTATGTGTGTGTGTGTATGTGCACCTCCTCAATTCTCTGTGTGTGGACCTCCTCATTATTATGGGCGACAAATACTGGCGATTGTACAGAAGAGACATTGCTGATGACTTCTCTCACTGAAGGACGTCCAACCAAGCTGTACTATAGAAACCAAAGTGACACATATGCCTCGTCTCTTACCAGAGCTGTAACGAGAACATTCCATCCGTGGTGAGAAAGTTCGCACATGCTATGTTACCTCCATTCTCTTTCCCGTTTGAGACAAGAATGTACTGACTCGAATCTCACCTGTGTATTTATTCTCTTTTTTTTCTCTCGCCCTTGCTGTATCCTATTTTTTTCTAGGCCGATGCAAATGGTGTAGTTGAAGATGTCTCTTGATGAGCTGTGATGGTCGGCCCCGTTGTGCTACCTCGAACACCGGTGATCGTTGCCTCGGCCACTGTCAGAAGTGGGTTGTTATTGCATTCAGAAAGTTGACTTCCATTTCGAACAAATGGGAGACTTGCTACCATACATCGAGCCCCGGTGCTGCTGCTCCCAGATACCAATATTGGTGTCCACGGCTGTGTACTTGCAACGTTTCACATCCACGCACACTTATTGTTGCTGGCACTTGCTTCTCTGACACTGAAAGCAGACATCGTTTTCTACCAGGGATGTCACTCTGCAGCTAGTTCATATTTCCCAGCCTCTGTGATCCTGTCCTCCTTCATTGTTTTTTTTTTTTAATTCACTGACCATATGGTCATTTTGATCGCCAACACTGGGGTTATAACTTATCCTGACTAAATATCAACTTTTGATCCCCAACACTGGGGTTATAACTTATCTTGACTAAATATCAACTTTTGATCCCCAACACTGGGGTTATAACTTATCCTGGCTAAATATCAACTTTTGATCCCCAACACTGGGGTTATAACTTATCTTGACTAAATATCAACTTTTGATCCCCAACACTGGGGTTATAACGTATCTTGACTAAATATCAACTTTTGATCCCCAACACTGAGGTGATCATTTATCCTGACTAAATATCAACTTTTGATCCCCAACACTGGGGTTATAACGTATCTTGACTAAATAGCAACGTTTGATCCCCAACACTGGGGTGATCATTTATCCTGACTAAATATCAACTTTTGATCCCCAACACTGGGGTAATATCCTGGCTAAAAAAATATAAATTTTTGATCCCCAACACTGGGGTAATAATTTATCCTAACTAAATATCAACTTTTGATCCCCAACAATTGGGATCCCAACTTCTTTGTACAATCATAAATCGCCACAACAGTATTAGACATGGTTGTGTGCTGTCACCAGATTTGTTTAATATGTATAAAGAGATTATTATCCATAAGGGGCATGCCTGGAATAACAATTGGAGGTCATAATATAAATAATCTAAGGTATGCTGATGATACAGTATTAATCGCTAAGAGTGAAAATGAGTTACAAGAAATGTTGGACATTATAGTGAAAGAAAGCAAAAATAAAGGAATCAGCCTTAATAGCAAAAGGACAGAAGTAATGGTAACAACAAAGACAAAGACATCACCTCGGTGCAAAATAAAGACAAGTGGAACAATATTAAAACATGTAAATGAATTTAAATATTTGGGAACTTTGTTAACCTCAGACAGAAGATGTACAACAGAGGTGAGATGCAGAATGGCTCAGGCAAAAGCAGCTTTCCAAAAAATGAGGAAGATACTATGCAATCAATTTTTGACAATAGAAACAAGAAAAAGAGTTCTTAAATATTATGTAGAGCCAGTCTTAACATATGGATGTGAATCATGGACAATAGGACAACAGACAAGAAAATCACTGGAGTCTGTAGAAATGTGGTTTCACAGAAGAATATTGAGAATACCATGGACAGCTAAGAAGAGTAATGAAAATGTTCTGAAAGAGGTCAAAGCGAAAAAGAGAGCTAATTTCCAATATTAGGAAGAAACAATCATCATTGTTTGGCCATGTAATGAGAAGAGAACAACTGGAATATATTGTAACAACTGGAAAAATTGAGGGACGAAGAGATAGAGGGAAGCAAAGAGAACAAATACTAGACAGCTTAAGAGAATGGCTTGGCAGAAGGTCAACAACAGAAATGATAAATTGTCGAGATCGAAAGTTGTGGAGAGACATAATCACCTACGCCAGCAGGCCGGTGTTTGATGATGATGAAATATCAACTGTTGATCCCATTAATTATAATTAATACACCCGGGATACATCAATCGATAATAATAATAATATAATATCATAAGATGAGATGAGCAAAACATTTTGTTTGCTACTTGACTCTCTTGTACTGTAAAGTTGAGGGTTGTATCAAGCCGTTCGATGAACGGAGAGTATCTCTCTGTGTGTGTGTGTGTGCGTGCGCGCGCGCGCGTGTGTGTGTACACACAACACTACCCGTCTGTGTAGTAGCCTCACGAGGTCTGATGTAGTTTTCCTATATGAACGGATACTATCAACCATGGCCATGCGATGTTGTTCGAGAGCTCTTACTCGGATACCACTTTCGGTCTTCATTATTTTCACTCATCTTTTATATGTTTCAGTGAATCAGTGACCTCATCTTTTATATGTTTCAGTGAATCAGTGATCTCTTCTTTATATGTTTCAGTGAATCAGTGACCTCATCTTTTATATGTTTCAGTGAATCAGTAACCTCATCTTTTATATGTTTCAGTGAATGAGTGACCTCATCTTTTATATGTTTCAGTGAATCAATGACCTCATCTTTTATATGTTTCAGTGAATCAGTGGCCTCATCTTTTATATGTTTCAGTGAATCAGTGGCCTCATCTTTTATATGTTTCAGTGAATCAGTGACCTCTTTTATATGTTTCAGTGATTCAGTGACCTCATCTTTTATGTTTCAGTGAATCAGTGGCCTCATCTTTTATGTTTCAGTGAATCAGTGGCCTCATCTTTTATATGTTTCAGTGAATCAGTGACCTCTTTTATATGTTTCAGTGATTCAGTGACCTCATCTTTTATATGTTTAAATATATCTGTGACCTTATTTTTTTATATATTTCAGTGAATCAGTGGCCTCATCTTTTATATGTTTTAGTGAATTAGTGACCTTTATTTTATGTTTCAGTGAATCGATGAATTGATGCTATCTAAAGTCATGTATGGTGTGGGAGCCTACTCCCCAGGCTAATTATTATCTCTGTTGACCTATTTGTGAAGATAAACTCCCTTGTGACATTATTCATTATTTGCCAGCTCATTGTGTGTATGAAATCACCCAACGCTTGTGACGTCTTCAACGCTGTGCGAGTTATAGACGACTGAAGTCATTTACCCACAACCGTCCCTGATCACAATGTTTGGATCATCAATGGTTGGACGTCACTACCTTTGCATGATTCCTTTCCGGCCTTATTAATACTACAGATGGCTGTGGTACGGTATTGTGGCTGTCAGTGGTGGTAACGGCAACAACAACTTCTATTTGAGTAACAGACAAAAGTCACACTTGGTCTCGTTCCATAGAACAGAAGTGGACACATCCGACTGCATGTAATCATTTCATGAAGACATAACATGCACATACGCAAACACATGCACACACTCTACAAATGAGATGCCACGTCACATGGCATATTGTGTGCCTAGGGTCTGAGAAGCATCAGTCGCCACAATGATGAATATTAACATTTGAAGTTCTAAACGTGAGTTTTCTTTAGGCTGCTGTCTGTGGTTGTGTCATCTGAGTGTGGTTATGTATGTGTGACGTTCTTGTTAGCTCACATCTGAGTGTGTGTGAGTGACGTTCTTGTTAGCTCACACTTGAGTGTGTGTGAGTGACGTTCTTGTTAGCTCACACTTGAGTGTGTGTGAGTGACGTTCTTGTTAGCTCACACTTGAGTGTGTGTGAGTGACGTTCTTGTTAGCTCATACCTGAGTGTGTGTGTGTGTGTATGACGTTCTTGTTAGCTCACACTTGAGTGTGTGTGAGTGACGTTCTTGTTAGCTCACTCTTGAGTGTGTGTGAGTGACGTTCTTGTTAGCTCACACTTGAGTGTGTGTAAGTGACGTTCTTGTTAGCTCACACTTGAGTGTGTGTGAGTGACGTTCTTGTTAGCTCACACTTGAGTGTGTGTGAGTGACGTTCTTGTTAGCTCATACCTGAGTGTGTGTGTGTGTGTATGACGTTCTTGTTAGCTCACACTTGAGTGTGTGTGAGTGACGTTCTTGTTAGCTCACTCTTGAGTGTGTGTGAGTGACGTTCTTGTTAGCTCACACTTGAGTGTGTGTGAGTGACGTTCTTGTTAGCTCACACTTGAGTGTGTGTGTATGACGTTCTTGTTAGCTCATACTTGAGTGTGTGTGAGCGACGTTCTTGTTAGCTCATACCTGAGAGTGTGTGTGTGTGTGTGTGTGTGTGTATATGCGCGCGCACGCGTGGCAGCTTCAATTTTACGCATGACGACATCTCATAACTTTCTATCCCGTGTGGTGTGATCCGTACTTGTATTGATGCAGAAACTGCTTTGCTTGATTTGTTTTCTCAAACAAACGTGAACTTACCCAATCAGAGCGGTTTATTGTAGACGTGGGGGGGGGGGAGAGAGAGAGAGAGAAGGAGAAGAGGAAAAGGGGGGGGGGAGGCTTCTTATCCAAGCAGCTGTAGTGGAAGATGAGGTTTTGTGTGGGAGCACTTGGACCACAAGATCAAACTCGAAGTACAAAGTAGCGAAGGTCCAAATTAGCCAGAAATACTCCCGTTCTGAGCAGAAGCGTCTCAGTTGTATATATAGAGCTGGACCGCTTCAGTTGTATTTATAGGTCTGGAGCGCCTCAGTTGTGCATATAAAGCTGTGGTGCCTCAGTGCTCTATAGAGCGTTCCGAAAAGTAAAAACTAAAGAAATTTTTACATAAATCGTGACTTCACTGAAAACATATACCTTTACGGCATTATTCCATTTCTGGGGTCTGGCTGATAACTTATAATACCCGAGAATAATGACATCTTTTCCACTGCAGTTGCCACGAGGTGTTCGGCTCTTTACAAACTTGTTACCCTTCCGTGACTGGATCCCACCTTCTTCTGGTCTAGAGCACGACAAGTTTATCGATTCGGCCACACTCTCTCCGTGGCATAAACAACAATCCATCGAGAGCTCAAGTATAGACATAGGTTATGTTCATTGAATTCTTGTCGTACTCTCTCCCTGGACACTAGCTACACAATAAATATCTAAGCCAAATCGCCTGTATTTGTATTTGTTTTATTTAATTCAGGAGGCGTTGTCGAGCTCAGCTATCTTCTTCTTCTTCTTCTTTCTCTTCTTCTTCTTCTTCTTCTTCTGCTTCCCCCTCTTTCTTCCTCGAATATTCGTCTTCATCTTCTTCGTTTCGCATTCAAGTTGTCAATTTTGAGAAGACCGCATGAGTTAGGTCACTGTAACAGTTAGAAGACCACGCAATGAGTTAAGTGACCCTCACAGTTAACAGAAGACCGTTGTGCTCAAATGTCTGTTTTCTGTTTGTTAGCTTGATACATTAGAATCTGACGTATTTGACCTGTTCCCACAGCTTCTAATCCTCAATGATCCTTCGATCATTTAATGTTTACCCTCCATTTAATTGTGGGCTGTAGTGGGCAAGTGCTGCTTGTGATTGTCTGGGATGCTCTAGTTGTGGACAGCCTGGTGAGGATTTTTTTCCATGCGGATCTCTGTTGGGAGGGACGGACGGATGGATGGATGGATGGACGGACGGACGGATAGACGGATGGGTGGATGGGCGGACGGACGGATGGATGGATGGATGGACGGACGGATGGATGTACGGACGGATGGATGGATAGTCGGACGGATGCATGGACGGGCGGATGGACGGACGGACGGACGGACGGATGAATGGATGGATGGATGGACGGACGGACGGACGGAGGGATGAATGGATGGATGGATGGACGGACGGACGGACGGACGGATGGATGGATGGACGGATGGATGGACGGACGGATGGACGGTTGGATGCACGGACGGACGGATGGATGCACGTACGGACGGATGGATGGACGAACGGATGGATAAATGGATGGACGGATTGATGGACCAACGGATGGATGGATGGATGGATGGATGGATGGATTGATTGATGGACGGACGGATGACTGGATGGATGTATGGATTATGACTATTTAGCGATTTACCTGTAATAAACAACACGAAATGTCGGTTGAATTGTACATCCTTGTGCACATTTATTGGAAAGAACTGTAGGTTCTTCCACTTGTTCATAGATGGCCGTCTCTTTATGCAAAAACGCTGTCTTGTTGCATTCATTTGGTCGTGGATGCCATCATCATTGTTTGTGATACAATAATTAGCCGTCGAGTGATCCAAGTGAACACTTTCTGTCCTAACTGGCCACCGTAACGAGCACTTCTAGAGGCCCCACGATTGGAATAAGCCCTGAAATAATGATCCACACGCAAGTCTCACACTGACAAGCAATCACAGACCAGACCTACAGTCAATATGTTTGTGTGGACGACACTGAGTATTTGGATGAAACAACTAACATTGTGTTCCTGGAACAACTGGGCAATGTCATCATTATCTCTGTCCGAGGCGACATTTCTCTCACAGAGTCGAGGTCCACACTCACTTCACACTGATCTGTTGGCATGATATTGGCATGATAGCATCTGCTTGCCTGTTGTCAAGCCTGTACAATTGTCACTCTCTACACACATCTCCTTCACCGTTTTTGTGCTTGTTAAGGTAAAGTAAAGGTAAAGAAACGAGACTTGAACCGTTGTCTTAGCACGCGAGTTTACACCCATATGTGCTCGGCCGCCTATCCAGAAATGTTCGCAAATTTCTGTATAGTGTCGCCTCAAGCATCTAAACTCAGATGCGAGGCAACATTCCTCACCTTCCCAGGGTAATACCCTGGTACCCATTTCTGCCAACGGCTGGGTCGACCGTGGGGGTATTTTTTTTTCCAACCACGAGTACAATTCACACTGCTCCCAGCGGGAATCGAACACGGGTTGTCCGAACGTCGGTAGTCCAGTCGGGTGGTTTTCCCAACTAGGCTACCGAGGCCCACACTGTATGTGTGTCAAGATGAGTCATCTTCTCCTATATCTTAGTCTTTAATTATTGTCCCCAAGCTTGTCTCTTCTTGTCAAGCTCTACACAAACATCTGATTTTTTATGCTGACTCACTTGTCATTCTCCCTTGTTATAGAGAAAAGTCCAGAATTTATTGCGCGCTGACTACAAATAAAGGATGCTTTTGAAAGTGTCATGAGCGTTATAGCCATTGTATGTGTACGTCTGTATGTGTATGTGTGTACGTCAGTGTGTGGATACGTCTGTGTGTGTGTGTACGTTTTAACAGTGATAAACATTAGCTAACATTGCGCGCACAATGAGCGCATATGTCCCAGGATATGACAGTGAGAGCGCTGAACCGCGCGATAGTTTTCGTTTATCGAAGTGGCCAGGATAGACGTGACTTGTGTTATTGCTTTAACCGACAACTGCAGCTCCTTCTGTGAGCTAGGTATCCCGTCATAATGCTGCCTCATGTCTCATTCTGTACATTGTAACTTTACTACACTCGTATGTTCTTGCTCTCTATTTGACGCTCCATCAGTATTTTCATTGCTTGAATTTTATGACCATCTTTATGTTATCGTTCTCTGATACATTCACTGTATGAGGAGTAACGCCCTGGATGGAGCACAGAGAGTTTCTTTGAGCGGAAAGTCTTCTACGTTTGTAATTTGAGACATGTCATCTTCTACGTTTGTAATTTGAGACATGTCATCTTCTACGTTTGTAATTTGAGACATGTCATCTTCTACGTTTATCATTTATACATGTCATTTTCTACGTTTATCATTTATACATGTCATCTTCTACGTTTATCATTTATACATGTCATCTTTCACGTTTATAATTTATACATGTCATTTTCTACGTTTATCATTTATACATGTTATCGTCTACCTTTTATTATTTATACATGTCCTCTTCTACGTTTATTATTTATACATGTCCTCTTCTACGTTTATTATTTATACATGTCCTCTTCTACATTTATTATTTATACATGTCCTCTTCTACGTTTATTATTTATACATGTCCTCTTCTACGTTTATTATTTATACATGTCCTCTTCTACGTTTATTATTTATACATGTCCTCTTCTACGTTTATTATTTATTCATGTTCTCTTCTAAGTTTATTATTTATACGTGTCATCTTCTACTTTTATCATTTTATACATGTCATTTTCTGTGTGTTATGGTCTAGTGTTGATTTACTAATTTTGTAAAGTAGCTTCCATATGACCATGAATGTACCCACACGACAATGCTTCTATCTTCTATGTTATCCTATTGTCTGTGTAGTAGATTAGAGTCGTATCAGGTGCGAGGGAAATGTCATGTTTTGAGCTACCGGAGTTGTGTATTTTGAGTCCTTGCCAGGCTGACGTCTCTTAATGTCTCTCTTTTTTTTATTTGACTTTTTTTAAAGAACATTTACCAAACAATGCAATGTAGAACTGTCTCTTATTGCTGTTATATCTAAATACCCTCATAATTGTTTTTTAAGTTACCAATCTATGAACGTATATTTAAAGTACCATATTATTTCAGAAGTGACTTTTTGCATTTATATTGAAGGAATCTCACAGCACATTTAGCAGACACAGTAGTTGTGTATCGTTGTGTGTATTTTTTTGCAAGTAAGAAATGTGGTATGTAGCTATTAAAGTCAAGCAATCGCAGCGGTGTGGTTAGTGTGTGTGTGACAAGTTGTGCCTCATACATTACAGAGACTATCATTACTGTCTGCAAATAGGCTGTAATCTACTTCCCTGAACTGTTTGTTTTAATTGAAGCTAAAAGCCCTGTCTCTGGTTAGTGCTACGACAATATGTCACGTCAAAATAGCAAATGGTTTAGTTAACTGTGGGGCTTAGGAGGTGGCCGGATCACCGTTTCACCAATCGAATTGTGTTAGCCAAGATCATCCCTTTTGGTGCTGTTTAATTTATTCACAAATTATGTTGACTTTGATAACAATAAGGACGTTGTTTCTGTGCAGGAGGAAAACGAATAGGGGGAATAGCTAATAGAATAGACGTATAGGGGGAATAACTAAGAGAATAGACGTACAGGGCGAATAGCTAATAGAATAGACGTATAGGGGAAATAGCTGATAGAATAGACGTATAGGGGGAATAGCTAATAGAATAGACGTATAGGGAATAGCTAGCTGATAGATATAGACGTATAGGGGAATAGCTAATAGAATAGACGTACAGGGGGAATAGCTAATAGAATAGACGTATAGGGGGAATAACTAAGAGAATAGACGTACAGGGGGAATAACTAAGAGAATAGACGTATAGGGGGAATAACTAAGAGAATAGACGTACAGGGGGAATAGCTAATAGAATAGACGTACAGGGGGAATAGCTGATAGAATAGACGTATAGGGGAAATAGCTGATAGAATAGACGTATAGGGGGAATAGCTGATAGAATAGACGTACAGGGGAATAGCTAATAGAATAGACGTACAGGGGGAATAGCTAATAGAATAGACGTACAGGGGAAATAGCTGATAGAATAGACGTACAGGGGGAATAGCTAATAGAATAGACGTATAGGGGAAATAGCTGATAGAATAGACGTACAGGGGGAATAGCTAATAGAATAGACGTACAGGGGAAATAGCTGATAGAATAGACGTATAGGGGAAATAGCAGATAGAATAGACGTATAGGGGAATAGCTGATAGAATAGACGTATAGGGGAAATAGCTGATAGAATAGACGTATAGGGGAAATAGCTGATAGAATAGACGTATAGGGGAAATAGCAGATAGAATAGACGTATAGGGAAATAGCAGATAGAATAGACGTATAGGGGAAATAGCTGATAGAATAGACGTATAGGGGAAATAGCAGATAGAATAGACGTATAGGGGAATAGCTAATAGAATAGACGTATAGGGGAAATAGCTGATAGAATAGACGTATAGGGGGAATAGCTAATAGAATAGACGTATAGGGGGAATAGCAGATAGAATAGACGTATAGGGGAATAGCTAATAGAATAGACGTACAGGGGGAATAGCTAATAGAATAGACGTACAGGGGAAATAGCTGATAGAATAGACGTATAGGGGAAATAGCTGATAGAATAGACGTATAGGGGGAATAGCTAATAGAATAGACGTACAGGGGGAATAGCTAATAGAATAGACGTACAGGGGGAATAGCTGATAGAATAGACGTACAGGGGGAATAGCTAATAGAATAGACGTACAGGGGGAATAGCTAATAGAATAGACGTACAGGGGAAATAGCTGATAGAATAGACGTATAGGGGAAATAGCTGATAGAATAGACGTACAGGGGAAATAGCTAATAGAATAGACGTACAGGGGAAATAGCTGATAGAATAGACGTACAGGGGAAATAGCTAATAGAATAGACGTACAGGGGAAATAGCTAATAGAATAGACGTACAGGGGAAATAGCTGATAGAATAGACGTACAGGGGAATAGCTAATAGAATAGACGTATAGGGAGAATAGCTAATAGAATAGACGTAGTCCGAGAGTATGGTTGTATAACATGGACAACAGATGGAAGTGTGCTAAAGAAGCTTTACATTGGACGAGATGAGTCCTAGAGTATGGCACTGTAGCATGACCAACAGCAAGAAAGTCAAATTGTGAGAAGATCAATAGACTCCAAAACCACACAATGAGAATTATAACTGGTGGTATGAGACCAACATTGTAGAAGTAGACAACATTACACACTTGCAATCGACGGAAGACAGGAGAGACACTAAGACCCAACAACAACAATTCAGAAGACGGACTAAACATTTCATGTAAGTAAAAAGTAAAGTACCCCCGTCACGCCAAGTGGCGTATAGGGAAATATGGTGTTAGTGACCCTATATTTTACACACCTTCAGCACATGATTTTTGGGGTAATGTGGTCGGTATTACGCCCGTGCTGCTTTACTTTCCCACACACAAAATCCGGTACTCATTTAGGTCTGGGTGAACCCGGAAGCCGTCGGTTGGGATCGTACCCTACCTCTTGTAAACATCTCATATGCCAGAGAATAAATGGTTTTGGGAAAGGTCGACTAACGTGGGAAAACTTTGTGGAATCAACAAAATCTATGCAGAAAGCAGATCCAATCAAGTCTAAGACAACAGCTAGACCAGTTAATAAAACATACAAGCACTGGGTGTAGAGAACACAGGATGCCATCTCACTGCGATATTTCTATCAACGTGAGGCAGGTTGACAATGGAAGGTGGCAAATTACAGTAGCAGAGATACAAGTACAATTTATGAAGAATCAAAGAGGTGTCTAGATCTCTAGTTGAGAATATTACTCGTGAATGTTTAGCAACCTATATCAAAATATATAATATATATATACAATATATCTTGGTCGCAGTATGTTGGTAGCAATATATCTTGGTCGCAGTATCATGGTAGCTATATATCTTGGTCGCAGTATCTTGGTAGCAATATATCTTGGTAACACTATGTTATGGTATCAGTACCTTGGATATATCTTGGTCGCAGTATCTTGGTAGCAATATATCTTGGTCGCAGTATCTTGGTAGCAGTATATCTTGGTCGCAGTACCTTGGTAGCAATATATCTTGGTCTCAGTTTATTGGTAGCAATCTATCTTGGTTGCAGTATCTTGATAGCAATATATCTTGGTCGCAGTATCTTGATAGCAATATATCTTGATAACACTATGTCATGGTTTCAGTACCTTGGTAGTAATATAACTTCATCTCAGTATCTTGGTAGCAATATATCATGGTCTCAGTACCGTACTAGCAATATATCTTGATCTCAGTATGTTGGTAACAATATAACTTGATCTCAGTGTGTTGGTAGCAATATAACTTCATCTCAGTACCTTGGTAGCAATATATCATGGTCTCAGTACCTTGGTAGCAATATAACTTGAACTCAGTATCTTGGTAGCACTATAACTTGATCTCAGTATTTTGGTAGCAATATAACATGATCTCAGTATCTTGGTAGCAATATAACTTGATCTCAGTATCTTGGTAGCAATATAACTTGATCTTAGTATCTTGGTAGCAATTAACTTGATCTCAGTACCTTGGTAGCAATATAACTTGATCTCAGTATCTTGGTAGCACTATAACTTGATCTCAGTATTTTGGTAGCAATATAACTTGATCTCAGTATCTTGGTAGCAATATAACTTGATCTCAGTATCTTGGTAGCAATATAACTTGATCTTAGTATCTTGGTAGCAATTAACTTGATCTCAGTATGTAGGTAGCAATATAACTTTATCTCAGTATGTTGGTAGTAATATAACTTGATCTCAATATCTTTTTAACAATATAACATGATCTCAGTACCTTGGTAGCAATATAACTTGATCTCAGTACCTTGGTAGCAATATAACTTGATCTCAGTATCTTGGTAGCAATATAACTTGATCTTAGTATCTTTGTAGCAATATAACATGATCTCAGTATCTTGGTAGCAATATAACTTGATCTCAATACCTTGGTAGCAATATAACTTGATCTCAGTATCTTCTATCTATCTATCTATTGACCTTTCGAGCCGTAACCGGCCCATAGGGCGTAGACCAAGATACACCTTCTCCTATATGAATTTTTGTTCTAGCAGTTTTCTTTTAAAGATATTTTATCAAATCTCGCCATCTGTCTCTGTTCTGTGCAAGCAGTTCTATCTCATTGAGGGAGCCGATTCCTGCTGCTCTTGCCTCTCTCATCAATGTTCTTCTCAGTGTCTCCCTGGGTCTTCCTCTTTTTCTTTTACCTGTTGTTTCCCATATGAGGGCTTGCTTTGCTATTCGATTATTATCTCTTCTCATCACATGTCCAACGTATGACCATCGTCTTTTCTTTATTACTGAAGATATTAGTGGTTGATTGGCGATTTCTCTAATTTCCTCGTTTGTTTTGAATTCGTTCCATTCTATACCAAGTATTTTCCTTAGACATTTATTTTCGAATGCGTTCAACTTTGTTTCTATATCTCTTGTTGTTTTCCAGCTTTCACACGCATACGTAAGGGTTGATAGTACATTTGATTTGAATAGCCTAAGTTTTGTGTTTGTGCTAATGAGTTTTGATTTCCACAACTTTTCAAGGCTTCTGAAAGACATTGCTGCTTTAGCCAGTCTGATTCTAATTTCTTTGCTCGTATCCCCTTCTCGATCAATATGACTTCCAAGATAGATGAAGTGATCGATCTCTTCTACTGGTTTGTTTTCCATGTATATTTTGTCACTTGTTGGAATTAAACTTTTCATGACTTTAGTCTTTTCATGATTGACCTCAAGCCCAATTTTGCTGGCTATTGATGATAGTTCATTTGTGTTTTCCTGCATCGTTTTTATCTGATTGCTGATGAGAACTATGTCATCAGCAAAGTCCAGGTCCTCCAAATGGTCTCCTTGTATCCATTCGATGCCTTTATTACCAGTGCAGCATTTCTTCATTATGAAGTCCATAACAATTCCAAATAACAAGGGCGATAAAATACATCCTTGTTTAACCCCAGTTTCTATTGGGAAACATTCGCTCAGTCCTTCCTCTGTTCGAACTGCACATGTGTAACCATCATACATGTCTTTGATAATATTTATGATTTTTGATGGTAAGCCATATTGCTTCAGAATTTTCCACAAAGAATCTCTATGAATACTATCAAATGCTTTTTTGAAGTCGATGAAGTTAAGTACAAAAGGTTTTTGCTTTTCAATGTGTTCCTCCAATATAAGTCGTAGAGTGAAAATGTGGTCAAGACAGCTTCTCCCTTTTCTAAACCCAGCCTGTTCTTCACGCATTACTGTATCTATTGAATCCTTTATTCTATTTAGGATGATTTTACAGAATAATTTTGAGGCAACTGACAAAAGTGTCACGCCTCTCCAATTGTTACAATCTCTAAGATTGCCCTTTTTTGGGATCTTAACAATGATTCCTTTTTTCCATTTATGAGGCGTCTTCTCTGTTTTCCAAATGATGTTGAACATTTTTTGGAGATGTATTAAATTATGGCTATCAATTGCCTTGAGGATCTCAGCTGTTAACTTATCCTCTCCAGCAGCCTTGTTATTGGTCATTAGCTTTAAGGTGGTTTCTATTTCACTCAAGGTGAAGTCATCTAAATTTACATCTAATTCTGCTGCTGGTGTTTCAGCTTCAAAATCTATTAAACTGTGAGGTAGTGGACGGTTAAGAATTTCTTTGAAGTGTTCCGCCCAACGGGCTTTTATGTCTGCGCTTGTTGTTAGCATTAATCCAGATTTGTCTAGAATTGGTGTTCCACTGGATGTATAGGGATCAGTATCTTGGTAGCAATATAACTTGATCTCAGTACCTTGGTAGCAATATAACTTGATCTCAATACCTTGGTAGCAATATAACTTGATCTTAGTATGTTGGTAGCAATATAACTTGATCTCAGTACCTTGGTAGCAATGTAACTTGATCTCAGTAACTTGGTAGCAATATAAATTGATCTCAGTATGTTTTTGTAGCAATATAAATTGATCTCAGTATGTTTTTTGTAGCAATATAACTTGATCTCATTTCTCTTGGTAGCAATATATCATGGTCTCAGTATCTTGGTAGCAATATATCTTGGTCTCACTACCATGGTAGCACTATATCCTGCTCGTAATAGCTTTGGCACACTTCGACGCTTTCCTCGTTTTGGCCACTCGTCCCCAAGCGTGTCATTCATGGCCACACAATCTGTTGGGTAGCGAAGTGGTTAGTACGTTTCTCAACTGACTAGTTCAGTTCTCAAGTGAGGTAGTAATTCTTTTGCTAGCAAAGCAGATTCTGGGTTCAGCCAGCCTTTTGTTGTGCAGCTGTGACTACACTTGTAGGAGTGTATGTTACACCCCCACTACTTGCACCTGCCACCAGCTTTACCGCAGCACTGCAATTATTGTCATGTTCCCAGCCTTTGATATTGAGTAGCGGAGATTTCATGGAAAAATTAGGACGGTCTAACCAGTTAGTCATTTGTCAACGATAGCCATGTAGCTTGCTAACATCTATTCAATCGACACGACCTGACGAGTAAAGCTCTGACAACAAACTGTCTAGGAGCTACAACTGAGCTCCGATTTCATTGAATCATTGATGACGTGCTATGGTCGCTAACCGCCAGGAACGGTTTTAATATTGAGTCAAACGGGAGAAGAAGAATGAAAATAAAGAAAATTCGAGTAGTATGGGTGATCTTAAATAACAAGTAAATAAGGAGACAGTAGTAAACAGGAAGGGAACTATATGGCGTCAGCTTAAATAAATGCCTTTGTATCTTTAGCGAAAACTTGAGGAACTGAACTTTGAAGGGAATATCACTGTTCACAGCACAGTCGGCGCTCATGTGTCCCCTACAACTGTTCACACCACAGCCGGCGCTCATGTATCCCCTACAACTGTTCACACCACAGCCGGCGCTCATGTATCCCCTACAACTGTTCACACCACAGTCGGCGCTCATGTGTCCCCTACAACTGTTCACACCACAGCCGTGCACTCATGTATCCCCTACAACTGTTCACACCACAGCCGTGCACTCATGTATCCCCTACAACTGTTCACACCACAGCCGTGCACTCATGTATCCCCTACAACTGTTCACACCACAGCCGTGCACTCATGTATCCCCTACAACTGTTCACACCACAGCCGTGCACTCATGTATCCCCTACAACTGTTCACACCACAGCCGTGTACTCATGTATCCCCTACAACTGTTCACACCACAGCCGTGCACTCATGTATCCCCTACAACTGTTTACACCACAGTCGGCGCTCATGTGTCCCCCTACAACTGTTCACATCACAGTCGGCGCTCATGTGTCCCCTACAACTTTTCATACCACAGCCGTGCACTCATGTGTCCCCTACAACTGTTCACACAACAGCCGTGCACTCATGTGTCCCCTACAACTGTTCACGCCACAGCCGTGCACTCATGTGTCCCCCTACAACTGTTAACATCACAGCCGTGCACTCATGTGTCCCCTACAACTGTTCACGCCACAGCCGTGCACTCATGTGTCCCCTACAACTATTCACACCACAGCCGTGCACTCATGTGTCCCCTACAACTGTTAACACCACAGCCGTGCACTCAGGTGTCTCCTACAACTGTTCACACCACAGCCGTGCACTCAGGTGTCTCCTACAACTGTTCACACCACAGCCGTGCACTCAGGTGTCCCCTACAACTGTTCACACCACATCCGTGCACTCAGGTGTCCCCTACAACTGTTCACACCACAGCCGTGCACTCAGGTGTCTCCTACAACTGTTAACACCACAGCCGTGCACTCAGGTGTCCCCTACAACTGTTAACACCACAGCCGTGCACTCAGGTGTCCCCTACAACTGTTCACACCACAGCCGTGCACTCAGGTGTCCCCTACAACTGTTAACACCACAGCCGTGCACTCAGGTGTCCCCTACAACTGTTAACACCACAGCCGTGCACTCAGGTGTCCCCTACAACTGTTCACGCCACAGCCGTGCACTCATGTGTCCCCTACAACTATTCACACCACAGCCGTGCACTCATGTGTCCCCTACAACTGTTAACACCACAGCCGTGCACTCAGGTGTCCCCTACAACTGTTCACACCACAGCCGTGCACTCAGGTGTCTCCTGCAACTGTTCACACCACATCCGTGCACTCAGGTGTCCCCTACAACTGTTCACACCACATCCGTGCACTCAGGTGTCCCCTACAACTGTTCACACCACATCCGTGCACTCAGGTGTCCCCTACAACTGTTCACACCACAGCCGTGCACGCAGGTGTCCCCACTCAGAGTTGCTCCCTGTTGTAGAAAGTTTTGACCAGATTTTCCCATTCAATTTTACATGGTCAGCGGCCGCCTTTCTTTCCTTCTCTTGTTTCATCTGCAACTGTTACGGGTTCTTTAACGTACGTCAAATGCAGGTGATGGCTCTATTACCATTATCGGAGAAGGCCATCACTAACCATGGGAATGTCGAGCGACAAGGAAACCTCTGCTGCTGTTTGATGGAGCCCCACCAGAAGCTTAAATTCATTAGAACCTGCATTATTACCAATTTTATATACTTTGGACTCTTCCTTGACATGCTCTCATTTTGTTGTTGTTGCCATCCTTCCTTCTTTATGAGTACACCCAGCGATGACTTCTCTTCATCGACCGACCTTTAAATGGCGTTAAGTGGACGTTGTGTTCATGTTTACAAGATGTGATGTCTGCGACTTTCGATACACTACATCCATCTTCAGCATCGCATCTTTTCGACAATGGACTTCCTTTCCTCTTCCATCCCCACTCGTTTGGCCAGTCGACCCACGACGCCATGGTAGAATAGGATCTTCATCAATTCTGGTTTACTTCTCTAGCAGCCATCTATTAGCGGCTGTCAGCACAGGCACGACTTGGGCCCATTCCATCTATAAAAATGGTTCCTTCTTTCATCGGGGCAGCTCTTATTCCTTTTGCTGTTTTCTCTCGTTAAATATCGTCTCCTATTGCATTATGTCAATGACATTAATTGTTTTTGTTTCATTATAGTTGTTTGTTCATCACAAAGGGACGGTTGCCAACTACCATTTCGCTCCAACAGCAGCTAGCAGCCCGGCTGGAATGGAACACTAAACACAGGTGCTGCGTCTCATCAGACATCCGCCAAACACGTACATATACATCACACACGCACATATACATCACACACGCACATATACATCACACACGCACATATACATCACACACGCACATATACATCGCACACGCTCACTCAGTCGTCGTTGTGCAGACGCACCTGACAACGGTAGCAAATGTTTTATTGCCACGAACCTCCACGTGTTGTGGACAGCGTCACCACAGAGCTTCTCATCATGTTTGATGC
The DNA here is from genome assembly GCA_032433765.1 of Megaustenia siamemsis. Taxonomy (NCBI): domain Eukaryota; kingdom Metazoa; phylum Mollusca; class Gastropoda; order Stylommatophora; family Ariophantidae; genus Megaustenia; species Megaustenia siamemsis. The sequence goes on along the minus strand of JAVIAB010000106.1, from coordinate 76,827,419 downwards.
TGTGCGTCATGCTCTACTCGTGCCAGAGACGTGAGCTGTTGTTTCTGTATCTGCCTGATATCCCGTCAACGTTGTGACCGTCACTAGAAGGCAGTAGTAACCACATCAGCATCTTCTTAATACTAGAGCTTGTTGAAGACCTTGCCTCACTCCGACAAGTTGGCTATACATTTTCTCATGTTATCTCATTCATCACATTATCACTTTCTTCGAGTTGTTCCCCCCCCCCCCCCCATGAATTGTTCAATGTAAAAACACGAGAGTCATTGAGAGAGAGTATAGGCATGTTGTGAGTTGATGTTGGTGTATGTGAGGCCATGCAAGTCCTCAATAGCAAACATCAGTAATCTGGATTTTCGGTGGAGGTTGAATAAGTCTGTGGGCAAATGTCTTCCTTCCAGCTGCTGTACTCCCTCAACCCGCCTCGTCCAGCCTCATGTTTGATGTTTGCCGCTGTGCTTCCGAACAGAGGCTGCTTCTAGTGCCATCACAGGCATCGTCGCTCTTTAGAGTGGGCCACTCGCACGGTCTGTACACATGTCTAGTCTTCAACAACCGTCTGTGGTGTTTACTTCACAATCTGTGCGTGGTGTTTACTTCACAGCCGTGAGTGGTGTTTACTTCAAAATCTGTGTGCGGTGTTTACTTCACAACCGTTTGTGGTGTTTACTTCACAACTATATGTTCTGTTTACTTCACAACTATATGTTCTGTTTACTTCACTATCTGTATGTTCTGTTTACTTCAATATATGTGTGTTGTGTTTACTTCCAAATATGCGTGTTCTTTTTACTTCACAACTATGTGTTGTGTTTACTTCACTATCTGTGTGTTGTGTTTACTTCACAATATGTGTGTTCTGTTTACTTCAGAATATGTGTGTTGTGTTTACTTCACTATTTGCGTGTTGTGTTTACTTCACAATATGTGTGTTGTTTTTACTTCACAACCGTGTGTTGTGTTTACTTCACTGTCTACGTGTTGTGTTTACTTCACTATCTACGTGTTGTGTTTACTTCACAACCGTGTGTTGTCTTTACTTCATTATCCATGTGTTGTGTTTACTTCACAACCGTGTGCTGTGTTTACTTCACTATCTACGTGTTGTAGTTACTTCACAACCGTGTGTTGTGTTTACTTCACTATCTATGTGTTATGTTTACTTCACAACTGTGTGTTGTGTTTACTTCACTATCTACGTGTTGTGTTTACTTCACAACTGTGTGTTGTGTTTACTTCACTATCTACGTGTTGTGTTTACTTCACTATCTACGTGTTGTGTTTACTTCACAACCGTGTGTTGTGTTTACTTCACTATCTACGTGTTGTAGTTACTTCACAACCGTGTGTTGTGTTTACTTCACTATCTACGTGTTGTGTTTACTTCACTATCTACGTGTTGTGTTTACTTCACAACTGTGTGTTGTGTTTACTTCACTATCTACGTGTTGTGTTTACTTCACTATCTACGTGTTGTGTTTACTTCACTATCTACGTGTTGTGTTTACTTCACAACCGTGTGTTGTGTTTACTTCACTATCTACGTGTTGTGTTTACTTCACAACCGTGTGTTGTGTTTGCTTCACAATCTGTGTGTTTTGTAGTTACTTCACAACCGTGTTTGGTGTTTACTTCACAATCTGTGTGTGGTGTTTACCTCACAATCCGTGTGTGGTGTTTACTTCACAACCGTGTGTTGTGTTTACTTCACTATCTACGTGTTGTGTTTACTTCACAATCGTGTGTTGTGTTTGCTTCACAATCTGTGTGTTTTTTTTACCTCACAATCTGTGTGTTTGTTTACCTCACAATCTGTGTTAGGTGTTTACCTCACAATCCGTGTGTGGTGTTTACCTCACAATTTGTGTGCTGTGTTTACCTCACAATTTGTGTGTGGTGTTTACCTCACAATCCGTGTGTGGTGTTTACCTCACAATTTGTGTGCTGTGTTTACCTCACAATTTGTGTGCTGTGTTTACCTCACAATCCGTGTGTGGTGTTTACCTCACAATTTGTGTGCTGTGTTTACCTCACAATCCGTGTGTGGTGTTTACCTCACAATCCGTGTGTGCTGTGTTCACCTCACAATTTGGTGTGCTGTATTTACCTCACAATCCGTGTGTGGTGTTTACCTCACAATCCGTGTGTGCTGTGTTTACCTCAGAATTGTGTGCTGTGTTTACCTCACAATCCGTGTGTGCTGTGTTTACCTCACAATCCGTGTGTGCTGTGTTCACCCTACAGTCTGTGTGTGGTTGTTACCTCACAATCCGTGTGTGCTGTGTTTACCTCACAATCCGTGTGTGATGTGTTTACCTCACAATTTGTGTGCTGTGTTTACCTCACAATCCGTGTGCGCTTTGTTTACCTCACTATCCGTGTGCGCTTTGTTTACCTCACAATCCGTGTGTGCTGTGTTTACCTCACAATCCGTGTGTGCTGTGTTTACCTTACAGTCTGTGTGCTGTATTATCGCCGTGTATCTTGACCACTTTTATTGATTGCTGGACACCTACAGAGAAAAGAGTATCGATGTTAGCCCCACATGGTAGAGCAGTCTTTAACAAATAGAGTGACGTCAGAGAAAAACAAACTCAACCCCCTCCCGAAGTCACATGAAAGAAGGACACAAACATATAATGTCAAAATCGTGAATACAACGATAAGCTTTAGGAAACAATGTGTGTAAGGTCTGCTAGCAACAGTATCAGTTTAGGTGCCCCTGGTAAGTCGGCCAATAGTCATTGTCTAGTAATCGGACGTCATCCACCTGCCTTCAGCAAGCATTTTGTCCGCATATTTTTCTAGACTTTCCTGCAAGTAACAGGTTTCTTGTAGTCGGAGGTAGGTATCTCTGTTGGAAATGTAAACAGTCTTTGTGATCAGGGTTTCTATCATAATTTGCTTCTAATCTATCCGCTACGTCTATCATGACCCTCCTGCCTGGATTGTTTTCTCTCAAATCTTTCATCTAGCAGCGTTTACAACATTAGCTTCATAGCATACTTCCTGCACAAAACACGGCCTTACCCGACCCCCCCCCCACCCCCACCCCCAAAAAAAAATCTTCAAAATGAGATGTGATCATATATTAGTATATCACTGTAACGTTTATTGTTAGATTTTTTTATATATTTATTTAGCAGTAAGAGCGTGGCATGGACAAATAATAGAAAACAACAAACAAAAGAATTGATGTATTTGCTGTAAAATTATAAGGAGAATCAATGTCAAACAGATACGGTGTTTTCATGGTTGTGTTGCTTGTGTTTCTTTTCCTAGGGACGGGGATTTCTCAAGACATCACTTAACGTGCTTGCTCATGTGGAAGATAGCCCAGTACCGTTTGCCAAGTGAAAACGTTAGCTTTTGTATGTTTCTGGGAAGTGCATCTTGAGGGCAGATACTTTTTGTTATTGTTGATGATTGTGTGGCTTATAGCAGGATATAGGAGGAAATGGGTTAACGCGTTCTTCAGATCAGCAGAGGTTTATTTTACTGGTTTTTTGTTGCAAGGATTGTATGAGAGCTGGATCTGACTATTTCAGCTCGGAGTTCATGGAGTATTATTTGCCCACAACGTCGGCTCTCTGCACACAGCTACAAGAATTGAACAATTGTGAGCCATTGATCGGTCAATTATACATGGTCACAGCCTGTTGTACATGAGCCCCACCACTTCTACATGAGCCCAGCTTGTTGTACATGAGTCCCGCCACTTCTACACGAGCCCAGCTTGTTGTATATGAGCCTCACCTGTAGTACATGAGCTCAGCCTGTTATATATTGTTGGGGCCTATTGTAGACGGGCCTGCCTGTTAAACTCTCCAACACCAGTTTGGAAGGAAACATCAGCCAGCATCCAATGAATTACTGTATCCTAGGAGAGCACCACCAAGAGAATTTCTCTGAGCATATTGAACTTTCCGTTTCTGCGAGAGCGCACACAAACACCAGGGATCGGCTTTCATCATTAACTGGTATCCGGCATCCCGATAAGACAGCAGTTACTATGGTAACATGCGATATCCAGGCTATTCGCAGTGCTCAGTCGTCTATGGTAACACAAAACCTGGTGTTGACACTTCTGGTGCTGACTTTATTTGTTGTGACTAAGTCTTACTACAACCACATGCGGCGACAGCTGGCCAGGTGCACCGTCTTTGTGATAGGTAAGTGGGTCATTGATGGATGGGTGTTGGATGGGTGAATATAGGGATTGATGGATGTGGGGTTGATGGGTGGATGTGGGGTTGGATGAATGTAGGGATGAATGAATGTAGGGATGGATGGATGTCGGGATGGATGAATGTATGGATGGATAATGTAGGGATGGATGGATGTTGGGATGGATGGATGTAGGGTTGGATGAATGTAGGGATGGATGAATGTGGGGATGGATGGATGTATGGATGGATGGATGTAGGGTTGGATGAATGTAGGGATGGATGAATGTGGGGATGGATGGATGTACGGATGGATGGATGTAGGGTGGGATGAATGTAGGGCTGGATGGATGTAGGGTTGGATGAATGTAGGGATGGATGAGTGTGGGGATGGATGGATGTGGGGATGGATGGATGTGGGGATGGATGGATGTAGGGTTGGATGGATATAGGCATGGATGAATGTAGGGATGGATGGATGTAGGGTTGTATGAATGTAGGGATAGATGGATGTGGGGATGGATGAATGTAGGGATGGATGGATGTGGGGATGGATGAATCATCTAGGGATGGATGAATGTAGGGATGGATGAATGTAGGCATGAATGGATGTAGGGATGGATGAATGTAGGGATGGATGAATGTAGGGTTGGATGGATGTAGGGATGAATGAATGTAGGGATGGATGAATGTAGGGATGAATGAATGCAGGGATGGATGAATGTAGGGATGGATGAATGTAGGGTTGGATGAATGTAGGGTTGGATGAATGTAGGGTTGGATGAATGAATGTAGGGATGGATGAATGTAGGGATGGATGAATGTAGGGTTGGATGAATGTAGGGATGAATGAATGTAGGGATGGATCAATGCAGGGATGAATGAATGTATGGTTGGATGAATGTAGGGATGGATGAATGCAGGGATGAATGAATGTAGGGATGGATGAATGTAGGGATGAATGCATGTAGGGTTGGATGAATGCAGGGATGGATGTAGGGATGGATGAATGTAGAAATGGATGGACATAGAGATGGATGAATTTAGGGTTGGATGGATGTAAGGATGGATGAATGTAGGGATGGATGAATGTAGGGATCGATGTTGGGATTGATGTTTGTAGAGATGGATAGATGTAGGAATGAATTAATGTAGGGATGGATGTATGTATGAGTGGATGAATGTAGGCATTGATGAACGTGGAGATGGGTGAATGTAGGGATGGATGAATGTAGGGATGGATGAATGTAGGGATGGATGGATGTAGGGATGGATGAATGTAGGGATGGATGTATGTAGGGATGGATGGATGGATGTGGGCATGGATAAATGTAGGCATGGATGAATGTCGGGATGTATGTATGTGGGGATGGATGAATGTGGGGATGGATCAATGTAGGGATGGGTGGGTGTGGGGATGGATGAATGTAGGGATGGGTGGATGTGGGGATGAATGAATGTAGTGATGGATATAGGAATGGATGAATGGATGGATGGATGTAGGGATGGATGAAATTAGGGGTGTATGGATGTGGACATGGATGAATGTAGGGATGGATGGATGTAGGGGTGGATGAATGTAGGGATGGATGAATGTAGGGATGGATGGATGTAGGGATGGATGAATGTAGGGATGGATGGATGTACGGATGGATGGATGTAGGGTTGGATGAATGTAGGGCTGGATGGATGTAGGGTTGGATGAATGTAGGGATGGATGGATGTGGAGATGGATGGATGTGGGGATGGATGGATGTGGGGATGGATGGATGTAGGGTTGGATGGATGTAGGCATGGATGAATGTAGGGATGGATGAATCATCTGGGGATGGATGAATGTAGGGATAGATGAATGTAGGCATGGATGGATGTAGGGATGGATGAATGTAGGGATGGATGAATGTAAGGTTGGATGGATGTAGGGATGAATGAATGTAGGGTTGGATGAATGTAGGGATGAATGAATGCAGGGATGGATGAATGTAGGGATGGATGAATGTAGGGATGGATGAATGTAGGGATGGATGAATGTAGGGTTGGATGAATGTAGGGTTGGATGAATGAATGTAGGGATGGATGAATGTAGGGATCGATGAATGTAGGGTTGGATGAATGTAGGGATGAATGAATGTAGGGATGGATGAATGCAGGGATGAATGAATGTATGGTTGGATGAATGCAGGGATGAATGGATGAATGTAGGGATGAATGCATGTAGTGTTGGATGAATGCAGGGATGGATGTAGGGATGGATGAATGTAGAAATGGATGGACGTAGAGATGGATGAATTTAGGGTTGGATGGATTTGGGATGGATGAATGTAGGGATGGATGAATGTAGGGATAGATGTAGGAATTGATGTGTGTAGGGATGGATAGATGTAGGAATGAATTAATGTAGGGATGTATGTATGTATGAGTGGATGAATGTAGGCATTGATGAACGTGGAGATGGGTGAATGTAGGGATGGATGAATGTAGGGATGGATGAATGTAGGGATGTATGTAGGGATGGATGAATGTAGGGATGGATGAATGTAGGGATGGATGGATGTGGGCATGGATAAATGTAGGCATGGATGAATGTGGGGATGGATGAATGTAGGGATGGGTGGATGTGGGGATGAACGAATGTAGTGATGGATATAGAAATGGATGAATGGATGGATGTAGGGATGGATGGATGTAGGGTGGATGAATGTAGGGATGGATGAATGTAGGGATGGATGGATGTAGGGGTGGATGAATGTAGGGATGGATGAATGTAGGGATGGATGGATGTAGGGATGGATGAATGTAGGGATGGATGAATGTAGGGATGAATGGATGTAGGATGGATGAATGTAGGGATGGATGAATGTAGGGATGGATGGATGTAGTGGTGGATGAATGTAGGGATGGATGGATATAGGGATGGATGAATGTAGGGATGGATGGATGTAGTGGTGGATGAATGTAGGGATGGATGTATGTAGGGATGGATGAATGTAGGGATGGATGGATGTGGGCATGGATAAATGTAGGCATGGATGAATGTAGGGATGTATGTATGTGGGGATGGATCAATGTAGGGATGGGTGGGTGTGGGGATGGATGAATGTAGGGATGGGTGGATGTGGGGATGAATGAATTTAGGGATGAATTAATATAGGGATGGATCGATGTGGGGATGGACGAATGTAGGGATCGACGGATGTGGGGATGGATGGATGTAGGGATGGATGGATGTGGGGATGGATGAATGTAGTGATGGATATAGGAATGGATGAATGTACGAATGGATGGATGTAGGGATGGATGAAATTAGGGGTGTATGAATGTGGGCATGGATGAATGTAGGGATGGATGGATGTAGGGGTGGATGAATGTAGGGATGGATGAATGTAGGGATGGATGAATGTGGGGATGTGGATGTGGGGATGGATGAATGTAGGGATGGATGAATGTGGGGATGGATGAATGTATGGGATGTAGGGATGGATGAATGTAGGGATGGATGGATGTAGGGATGGATGAATGTGGGTTAGATGGATGTAGGGATGGATGGATGTGGGGATGGATGAATGTAGGGATGGATTAAAGTAGGGATGTATGAGTGTAGGGATAAATGGATGTGGGGATGGATGAATGTAGGGATGGATGAGTGTAAAGATGGATGAATGTAGGGATGGATGGATGTGGGATGGATGAATGTAAAGATGGATGAATGTAGGGATGGATGAATGTAGGCATGGATGGATGTAGGCATGGATGAATATAGGGATGGATGAATGTAGGGATGGATGTAGGTTGGATGAATGTAGGGATGAATGAATGCAGGGATTGATGTAGGGATGGATGGATGTAGAGATGGATGAATTTAGGGTTCAATGGATGTAGAGATGAATGAATGTAGGGATGGATGGATGTAGGGATAGATGTAGGGATTGATGTATGTAGAGATGAATGAATGTAGGGATGGATGGATGTAGGGATAGATGTAGGGATTGATGTATGTAGGGATGGATGTAGGAATGAATTAATGCAGGGATGGATATATGTATGAGTGGATGAATGTAGGCATGGATGAATGTAGGGATTGATGAACGTGGAGATTGTTGAATGTAGGAATGGATGAATGTAGGGATGGATGGATGTAGGGATGGATGAATGTAGGGATGGATGGATGTGGGCATGGATGAATGTAGGGATGGATGGATGTAGTGATGGATGAATGTAGTGATGGATGGATGTAGAGATGGATGAATGTAGGGAGTGGATGGATGTGGGCATGGATAAATGTAGGGATGGATGTTTGTAGGGATGTATGTATGTGGGGATGGATGAATGTAGGGATGGGTGGATGTGGGGATGAATGAATTTAGGGATGGATGAATATAGGGATGGACAAATGTAGGGGTCGACGGATGTGGGGATGGATGGATGGATGTGGGGATGGATGGATGTGGGAATGGATGAATGTAGGGATGTATAGATGTAGGAATGGATTTATGTAGGGATGAATGAATGTAGTGATGGATATAGGAATAGATGAATGTAGGAATGGATGGATGTAGGGGGGATGAATGTAGGGATGGATGAATGTAGGGATGGATGGATGTAGGGATGGATGAATCTAGGGATGGATGAATGTGGGGATGGATGGATGTAGGAATGGATGGATGTGGGGATGGATGAATGTAGGGATGGATGAATCATCTAGGGATGGATGAATGTAGGGATGTATGAATGTAGGCATGGATGGATATAGGGATGGATGAATGTAGGGATGGATTAATGTAGGGTTGGATGGATGTAGGGATGAATGAATGTAGGGTTGGATGAATGTAGGGATGAATGAATGCAGGGATGGATGAATGTAGGGATGGATGAATGTAGGGTTGGATGAATGTAGGGATGAATGAATGTAGGGTTGGATGAATGTAGGGATGGATGAATGTAGGGTTGGATGAATGTAGGGATGAATGAATGTAGGGTTGGATGAATGTAGGGATGAATGAATGTAGGAATGGATGAATGTAGGGATGGATGAATGTTGGGATGGATGAATGTAGGGTTGGATGAATGTAGGGATGGATGAATGTAGGGATGAATGCATGTAGGGTTGGATGAATGCAGGGATGGTTGTAGGGATGGATGTAGGGATGGATGAATGTAGGGATGGATGGACGTAGAGATGGATGAATTTAGGGTTAGATGGATGTAGGGATGGATGGATGTGGGCATGGATAAATGTAGGGATGGATGAATGTAGGGATGTATGTATGTGGGGATGGATGAATGTGGGGATGTATAAATGTGGGGATGGATGAATGTAGGGATGGATGGATGTGGGGATGAATGAATATAGGGATGGACAAATGTAGGGGTCGACGGATGTGGGGATGGATGGATGTGGGGATGGATGGATGTGGGGATGGGTGAATGTAGGGATGTATAGATGTAGGAATGGATGGATGTGGGGATGAATGAATGTAGTGATGGATATAGGAATAGATGAAAGTAGGAATGGATGGATGTAGGGGTGGATGAATGTAGGGATGGATGAATGTAGGAATGGATGGATGTAGGGATGTATGAATGTGGGAATGGATGAATGTAGGGATGGATGAACCATCTAGGGATGGATGAATGTAGGGATGGATGAATGTAGGCATGGATGAATGTAGGGATGGATGAATGTAGGGTTGGATGGATATAGGGATGAATGAATGTAGGGTTGGATGAATGTAGGGATGAATGAATGCAGGGATGGATGAATGTAGGGATGGATGAATGTAGGGTTGGATGAATGTAGGGATGAATGAATGTAGGGTTGGATGAATGTAGGGATGGATGAATGTAGGGATGGATGAATGTAGGGTTGGATGAATGTACGGATGAATGAATGTAGGGTTGGATGAATGTAGGGATGAATGAATGTAGGAATGGATGAATGTAGGGATGGATGAATGTAGGGTTGGATGAATGTAGGGATGAATGAATGTAGGGTTGGATGAATGTAGGGATGGATGAATGTAGGGATGAATGAATGTAGGGATGAATGCATGTAGGGTTGTATGAATGCAGGTATGGATGTAGGGAGGGATGTAGGGATAGATGTAGGGATGGATGAATGTAGGGATGGATGAATTTAGGGTTGGATGGATGTAGGGATGGATGGATGTAGGGATAGATTTAGGGATTGATGTATGTAGGGATGTATGAATGTAGGGATGGATAGATGTAGGAATTAATTAATGTAGGGATGGATGTATGTATGAGTGGATAAATGTAGGCATTGATGAACGTAGAGATGGATGAATGTAGGGATGGATGAATGTAGGGATGGATGAATGTAGGGATGGATGGATGTGGGAATGGATGAATGTAGGTATGGATGGATGTAGTGGTGGATGAATGTAGGGATGGATGTATGTAGGGATGGATGAATGTAGGGATGGATGGATGTGGGCATGGATAAATGTAGGCATGGATGAATGTAGGGATGTATGTATGTGGGGATGGATCAATGTAGGGATGGGTGGGTGTGGGGATGGATGAATGTAGGGATGGGTGGATGTGGGGATGAATGAATTTAGTGATGGATGAATATAGGGATGGATGGATGTGGGGATGGACGAATGTAGGGATCGACGGATGTGGGGATGGATGTAGGGATGGATGGATGTGGGGATGGATGACTGTAGTGATGGATATAGGAATGGATGAATGTATGAATGGATGGATGTAGGGATGGATGAAATTAGGGGTGTATGGATGTGGGCATGGATGAATGTAGGGATGGATGGATGTAGGGGTGGATGAATGTAGGGATGGATGAATGTAGGGATGGATGAATGTAGGGATGGATGAATGTAGGGATGGATGAATGTAGGGATGGATGGATGTAGTGGTGGATGAATGTAGGGATGGATGTATGTAGGGATGGATGAATGTAGGGATGGATGGATGTGGGCATGGATAAATGTAGGCATGGATGAATGTAGGGATGTATGTATGTGGGGATGGATGAATGTGGGGATGGATCAATGTAGGGATGGGTGGGTGTGGGGATAGATGAATGTAGGGATGAGTAGATGTGGGGATGAATGAATTTAGGGATGGATGAATATAGGGATGGATGGATGTGGGGATGGACGAATGTAGGGATCGACGGATGTGGGATGGATGGATGTGGGAATGAATGGTTGAATGAATGTTTGGATGGATGGGTGGATGGATGAATGTGGGGATGTTTGGATGGATGGATGTGGGGATGTATGGATGGTTGGATGTGGAGATGTATGGATGAGTGGATGAGTGAATGTGGGGACGGGTGGATGGCTGGGAGAGTAGATGAATGTGGGGTGGATGGAAGTGTAGTTGAATGGATGGATGTGGGGAAGGATGAATGAATGTGGGGATGGATGAGGAGATGGAAGGGTGAATGTGGAGATGGATGGGTGTATGTTGTTATTAATGGATGTTTTGTTTGATGGATGGGTGGGGATGAGTGGATGTTGGAATGAATGGGTGGATGTATGTGGGATGAATGAGTGCATGTATGAATGGATGGATGTGGGGATTAATGGGTGGATGTATAAATGGATGGATGTGGGGATGGATGTGGGGATGGATGCATGATCTGATGTGGGGATGAATGGATGGATGTGGGGATGGATAAATGGATTGATGTGGGTATGGATGCATCGATAGATGTGGGGATGGATGTGTGGATGCATGTATGTATTATGTGGGTATGGATGGATTGGTGGATGGATGGATGGATGGATGTATATGGAAATGGATGAATCGATGGATGTGGGGATGGATGTGTGAATGCATGTATGTATGTGGTGATGGATGGATTGGTGGATATATGGATGTGGGTATGGATGAATCGATGGATGTGAGGATGCATGTATGTATGTGGGGATGGATGGATTGGTGGATGGATGTATGTGGGGATTGATGAATGGATGTATGAGTAGATGGATGTATGTATGTGGGGATGGATGAATGGATCGATGGATTGATGTATGTATCTGAGAATGGATGAATGGGTAGGTGCATGTAAGGATGGATGAGTGGATGAATGGATGTATATATGTGGGGATGGATGAATGAGTGGATGAATGGATGTATGTATCTGGAGATGGATGAATGAGTGAATGTATGTGGTGATTTTTGGATGGGTGGATGTATGTATGTGGTGATGGATGAATGGGTGGATGTATGTATGTGAGGATGGATGAATAGATGGATGTATGTATGCATCAGGGGATGATATATGGGTGGATGGATGTATTTATGTGAGGTTAGATGAATAGATTGATGGATGTATGTATGTGGGGATGGATGTATGGGTGGGTGGATGTATGTAAATGAGGATGGATGTATGTATGTGAGGATGATGAATAGATGGATGGATGTATGTATGTGAGGATGATGAATAGATGGATGGATGTATGTATGTGAGGATGATAAATGTATGTATGTGAGGATGGATGAATAGATGGATGGATGTATGTATGTGTGGATGATGAATAGATGGATGGATGTATGTGTGTGAGGATGATGAATAGATGGATGGATGTACGTATGTGAGGATGATGAATAGATGGATGAATGTATGTATGTGAGGATGATGAATAGATGGATGAATGTATGTATGTGAGGATGATGAATAGATGGATGGATGTATGTATGTGTGGATGATGAATAGATGGATGGATGTATGTATGTGAGGATGATGAATAGATGGATGGATGTATGGGTGGATGGATGGATGGATGGATGGATGGATGAATAGATGGATGGATGGATGTATGTGAGGATGGATGAATAGATGGATGGATGGATGTATGTGAGGATGGATGAATAGATGGATGGATGGCTGTGGGGATGGATGGATGTGGGGATGGAAGGTATGGGTGGATGGATGTATAAATGGGAGGATGGCTAAATTGGAAATTAGAGAAATCGCCAATCAACCACTAATATCTTCAGTAATAAAGAAAAGACGATGGTCATACGTTGGACATGTGATGAGAAGAGATAATAATCGAATAGCAAAGCAAGCCCTCATATGGGAAACAACAGGTAAAAGAAAAAGAGGAAGACCCAGGGAGACACTGAGAAGAACATTGATGAGAGAGGCAAGAGCAGCAGGAATCGGCTCCCTCAATGAGATAGAACTGCTTGCACAGAACAGAGACAGATGGCGAGATTTGATAAAATATCTTTAAAAGAAACTGCTAGAACAAAAATCATATAGGAGAAGGTGTATCTTGGTCTACGCCCTATGGGCCGGTTACGGCTCGAAAGGTCAATAGATAGATAGATAGATGGCTAAATAGCTGGATGGATGGATGGATGTGGGGATGGATGTATGGGTGGATGGATGTATGTGTGTGAGGATGGATGAATAGATGGATGGATGGATGTATGGGTGGGTGGATGTATGTATGTGAGGATGGCTAAATAGATGGATGGATGTATGTATGTATGTGGGGATGGATGTATGGATGGATGGATGTATGTGGGAATGGACGGATGGGTGGGTGGATGGATGGATTATGTTAATATGGATGAATGAATGGATGGAGTGAAAGAGTAAGGTAGATAAAGTATGAGATGATATGTCACAGTGTTAGGCTTCCATTTGTTGACATTGTGTAGCGTCGATGAGTTGTATGTTTGGAGTACTGTCCCCACAGTTTGGCTGTGTGAGCAAGTATAACCGTAATAATAGGGTAGCAAATGGCAGGCTATTTAAACCTGCTCTCACAGCACCAGAGCTAGAAGTTGTCATGCGACCCACAGCTGATGGCTTGCGCCAGGATCGGTGAACCAGAACCATCCAGACCCTTCTCCACCTCTCCGCGGTGCCTCTAGTAACAGACTAACCTGTCTAGTCTGGCCAAGCGAATAGGGATCGAAGAGGGAAGACAACCCAGTACTAAAAAATGTCGTGCTGAAGTCGGATCTGTGGGCCGAAAGGCGCAAATATCACAGTTATACTGCAAACCACAACACAACGCAGACACACCTGCTTAACGTCCTTTGAAGGGCGGATAATGAAGAGGAATTCTGTAGTCTACGAATACTCTAGAATACTTTAGTTATCGGACGAACGTATGCAAGCATATATGATGGCTGATATCTGGTTGTGATGTTATTTGTGTGATTTTCGTTGACGAGGTTGAAGACTTTCATTCTGTACGGACTCCACGTTAGTCACCCACTGCCGGTAACGTAAACTATCCGTGATTTCTGACAGTCATGAGTATTTGTTTATTGGAACGGCCTCTCGATCAGCTGTGAATGAGATACGTGTGGTAGGTAACTCTAAATGCTGCAGATGTCTGTCGACATCGTCATTCGTGACGCCGTCACCTCCTCCGTGAATAGAAGAGACGCAGCCGTGCAAGGCGGCTGTTCTAGAATCAAACTCTTATTTCGAATATTTGCTGCCCTGTGGCTAAACTGATGTTGGAAAATGATGTGTGAGAACAAGCGGGGATAATCAGAGTGCCGAAAACACTGTATTTAATGTCTTTCTGGCTACTCCAGCGACACAAGTGGTCCCAAGCTGTATCGATGTAGTCGTTGCCTTGTGGGGAAGGACAGACCTGCTGCATGCATGACAACGATCCTCCATATCACTAGACTTAATGCCCTGGGACGATATGAGCAAAAACCATCAGGTACTAATCAGGTAAATGTGACATCTAGACGATGTGGTTCTGGTTATTCACACACACGGATATTGAATTACAAACTCTGTTAGATCGACTCGCTCTATCCTAGCCCCTGCATTCAGTGCCTTTTTGTCATAAGCTTGACTACTTTCTAGGCTTAGATATCGCGGTGCCATTATATTACATGCCCGCTTCGACATTCTCACACATGTTTTAATTGTTTTGTTTGCTTCGTGTGCTCACGAAGACTAGTTTTGTTTTGCTCTTTGTGTTTTCTGTTTTAACTGGTAAACCTGTCACAGACACTTTTGTTGTTTGTTTATTAATTCAGCTTTACCGCAGCCTGACACGATGGTACCTGAGCACACCACACCAGCTAAACATAGAACAACGACCATCAACACCACGGTGGCTGAGCACACTACGCCAGCTAAACATAGAACAACGACCATCAACACCGTGATGGCTGAGCACACTACGCCAGCTAAACATAGAAAAACGACCATCAACACCATGGTGGCTGAGCACACTACGCCAACTAAACATAGAACAACCACCATCAACACCATGGTGGCTGAGCACACTACGCCAACTAATCATAGAACAACGACCATCAACACCATGGTGGCTGAGCACACTACGCCAACTAAACATAGAACAACGACCATCAACACCATGGTAGCTGAGCACACTGCGCCAACTAAACATAGAACAACGACCATCAACACCATGGTGGCTGAGCACACTACGCCAACTAAACATAGAACAACGACCATCAACACTATGGTGGCTGAGCACACTGCACCAGCTAAACATAGAACAACGACCATCAACACTATGGTGGCTGAGCACACTGTACCAGCTAAACATAGAACAACGACCATCAACACCATGGTGGCTGAGCACACTACGCCAACTAAACATAGAACAACGACCATCAACACCATGGTGGCTGAGCACACTACGTCAACTAAACATAGAACAACGACCATCAACACCATGGTGACTGAGCACACTGCACCAGCTAAACATAGAACAACGACCATCAACACCATGTTGGCTGAGCACACTACGCCAGCTAAACATAGAACAACGACCATCAACACCATGGTGGCTGAGCACACTACAATCGGTTAATGATTTCATGTGCGCTGTCTAAGGCGTCTCCTGAACGAAGAAGCAAACACTGAATAACTGAAACATGTTGTGACCACATCTAACTTTGGACAACGTCGTCTCACATAGGTAGACCACCGGTGCCGATTGCACAACGGACGGGTTTCCAAAGACATCCTACAGAGAGAGAAAACTTTCATTGGAAAACACAAATGAAGACCCTTTCTACGTTACAAAGACGTCTGTAAACCCAGTGTTCGGACTTTTGATGCAAATATAACAGAACGGGAGGATCTTGCAAAAGTGACAGTATTTCCAGATATCAGATGTTCACCCGATGCAAGAAACTTAAATACAGAAAATAGGTACCGAGTCTAGAGATACGCAATAGGTAGACAAACAACCTCAAATAAGAGTACAACCAATTTCTCTCTCTCTCTCTCTCTCTCTCTCTCTCTCTCTCTCTCTGTCTCTCTCTGTTTAAATGAGTCCACTAGATATGTAGTAGCATTATTAATAAATGTCCGATAAGACTTCTCTCAAAATGTGTGTAAAACTTAGAAATCTATTCATAAAGATCATTTACAACCAGGAATGTATAAGGGTACATAAGAAGTGTGCAAATAACCAGCAAACTACTGGAAACATAAGTACATATATGACAGTAGCCAGCTACCAGAGGTCATTTTAAACTAACGAGTGCAATAGTAAGGTCATTTTATACTAACGAGTGTAGTAGTGAGGTTAGGCTATACTAACGAAAGTAGTATTGAGGTCATTTCATACTAACGAAAGTAGTAGTGAGGTCGTTTAATACTAACGAAAGTAGTAGTGTGGTCATTTCATACTAACGAATGTAGTAGTGAGGTCATTTCATACTAACGAAAGTAGTAGTGAGGTCGTTTAATACTAACGAAAGTAGTAGTGAGGTCATTTCATACTAACGAATGTAGTAGTGAGGTCATTTCATACTAACGAATGTAGTAGTGAGGTAATTTCATACTAACTAGTGTAGCAGTGAGGTAATTTCATAATAACGAGTGTAGTAGTGAGGTAATTTCATACTAACGAGTGTAGTAGTGAGGTAATTTCATACTAACGAGTGTAACAGTGAGGTAATTTCATACTAACGAGTGTAGCAGTGAGGTAATTTCATACTAACGAGTGCAGCAGTGAGGTAATTTCATACTAACGAGTGTAGCAGTGAGGTAATTTCATACTAACGAGTGTAGCAGTGAGGTAATTTCATACTAACGAGTGTAGTAGTGAGGTAATTTCATACTAACGGATGTAGTAGTGAGGTAATTTCATACTAACGGATGTAGTAATGAGGTAATTTCATACTAACGGATGTAGTAGTGAGGTAATTTCATACTAACGAAATAGTAGTGATGTCATTTCATACTAACGGAGTTAGTAGTGAGGTAATTTCATACTAACGAGTGTAGTAGTGAGGTTATTTCATACTAACGAAAGTAGTAGTGAGGTAATTTCATACTAACGAAAGTAGTAGTGATGTCATTTCATACTAACGAGTGTAGTAATGAGATAATTTCATAATAACGAGTGTAGTAGTGAGGTAATTTCATACTAACGGATGTAGTAGTGAGGTAATTTCATACTAACGAAAGTAGTTGTGAGGTAATTTCATACTAACGAGTGTAGTAGTGAGGTCATTTCATACTAACGAGTGTAGTAGTGAGGTCATTTCATACTAACATATTGTAGTAGTGAGGTCATTTCATACTAACGAGTGTAGTAGTGAGGTCATTTCATACTAACGATTGTAGTAGTGAGGTAATTTCATACTAACGAGTGTAGTAGTGAGGTCATTTCTTACTAACGAGTGTAGTAGTGAGGTCATTTCATAATAACGAATGTAGTAGTGAGGTCATTTCATACTAACAAGTGTAGTAGTGAGGTCATATCATACTAACGAAAGTAGTAGTGAGGTATTTTCATACTAACGAGTGTAGTAGTGAGGTCATTTCATACTAACGAGTGTAGTAGTGAGGTCATTTCATACTAACGATTGTAGTATTGAGATCATTTCGTACTAACGAGTGTAGTAGTGATGTCATTTCATACTAACGAGTGTAGTAGTGAGATCATTTCATACTAACGAGTGTAGTAGTGAGGTCATTTCATACTAACGAAAGTAGTAGTGAGGTCATTTCATACTAACGAGTGTAGTAGTGAGGCCATTTCATACTAACGAGTGTAGTAGTGAGGTAATTTCATATTAACGAAAGTAGTAGTGAGGTCATTTCATACTAACTAGTGTAGTAGTGAGGTAATTTCATGCTAATGGATGTAGTAGTGAGGTAATTTCATACTAACGAAAGTAGTAGTGAGGTAATTTCATACTAACGAAAGTAGTAGTGAGGTCATTTCATACTAACGAAAGTAGTAGTGAGGTAATTTCATACTAACGAAAGTAGTGGTGAGGTCATTTCATACTAACGAGTGTAGTAGTGAGGTAATCTCATACTAACGGATGCATATAGTGAGGTCATTTCATACTAATGAAAGTAGTTGTGAGGTCATTTCATACTAACGAGTGTAGTAGTGAGGTCATTTCATACTAACGAGTGTAGTAGTGAGGTCATTTCATACTGACGAGTGTAGTAGTGAGGTCATTTCATACTAACGAATGTAATAGTGAGGTCATTTCAGTCACAGACAGACCAATTATCAGCATCGAAATTGTCCCGTCCTTGGCTCACATTTGTTTAAATTCTGTACTGCCCGAAATGTCCAGCGTCTGCATCAGTCAATTACCAGCTCGTCTGTGATATCTTGCGCCATTTTCTTCTAGGTTTTCCTCTTCCTCGTTTACTTGGCGTTATCCCTCTACAGTTATTATCCCAAAGCCATCATACGGTTTTACATGCCCGACATTTTACTCTTCTGATATTCTTTATCGACCATTTTTTCAATTGTAAGTTTTTTTGCAAAATGTTCTTTTTTTCCGTCCTTCTGTAACACTTGCATTTAAAATGCATTGACGTGTTTCTGTGGTCGAAAGTCGATGTTTCATAGCCATATGTTGCTTTGGGAAATATGCGTGCTCTTAAAACCCTTCGTTTTGTTGCTATATTAGTCCCTTGTCATATGTTGCGCAGTTGTCTTCATTTATTCATAGCTTTGTCATGTAATCTCTCTGATCTCCTTCTATTGTGTGTCATCAAAGAGTACACATATTCGATATAGTCTACTCGCTCTATTTTATTTATATATATATGTGTGTGTGTGTGTGCGCGCGCGTGCGTGCGTGTCTCTCTCTCTCTCTCTCTCTCAGTCTTTAACTGTTGTATCTGTCGTCAGGTGTTTGTCTTTCTTGCATTGAGATACAGATAATGTTTCCTACCATGACAATAAAAAACAATTTCATTTCCGACATATCTTTGCCTAGTAGCATCCCTTTGACATATTTTTTCGCTGTCTTTGGATGCGGTAAAACAAAAGTGCTGTAGCTCGTTCATGTGATCCCTGTATTGATTTCCCAGTACTCTCCCACGTGTGACAAGATCAGCTCGGTAGAGACTGTCTTCTCTGTGGCTGAGTTCAATAAACATGGCACGTGATGAAACTAATCACCGGCCTCCGTGTATTAAAATAAGAAGGAGACCGTCTTCAGGCAGTCTCTATAACAGAAACATCGAATTTACACTAATGGGTTGATATATTTTTTTATTTTTTTTTAACGATATTCCGTGTCGTAGGGACGTGAAGTATTTGGCCCGACCATTCAGACTGATAAAAGTCGTTATTCTGTCTCGCTGCTGTTACCCGCCGCTTCCACTTGATGGCATCTTCCTGGAAAAGTCTGCAGTTGTTGTACCAAACTTTTCTGCTCCTCTCCGGCTGTGAGCTTCCTCTGTCAGTTAACCTGCTGCACTCATGACCTAGTCCACTCATAACCTTTTCCATTACTGGCCTTATCCACTCATAACCCTTGTCCACTACTGAACTTATCCACTCATATCCTTGTCCACTACTGACCTTATCCACTCATAACCTTGTCCACTGATGACCTTGTCCACTCATAACCTTGTCCACTCATTACCTTGTCCACTACTGACTTTGTCCAATCATAACCTTGTCCACTCATGACCTTGTCCACTCATTACTCTACGCACTCATAACCTTGTCCACTCATGACCTTGTCCACTCATGACTCTACCGACTCATGACCTTGTCCACTCATGACCTTGTCCACTCATGACCTTGTCCACTCATGACCTTGTCCACTCATGACCATGTCCACTCATGACTCTACCGACTCATGACCTTGTCCATTCATGACCTTGTCCACTCATGACTCTACCACTCATGACCTTGTCCACCACTAACCTTGTCCACTCATAACCTTGTCCACTCATGACCTTGTCCACTCATGACTGACTTTATCCACTCATGACTTTGTTCACTCATGACCTTGTCCACTCATGACTTTATCCACTCATGACTTTGTCCACTCCTGACTTTGTCTATGTTTATCCTCAATGTTATGAGACAATACAGAACTGTTGTGTGTTTCACATCCAGGAGACCTCGCCATATACAGCGTTTGTTGAGTGTTCATGCCGCACCGCTGGTCTCTTATGTCATACACAATGGGAATATCACATGGAGCTTTCAATGAGAAATAAATGGACGCCAGTCACACTAGCATTAGAAGGAACGTTCCGAGCAGACTACTACCGCCATTAAACATACATTTATTATGGATGAGGTCATCAATTTTGTGAGTAATATCAAGCCCGCTGATAGCCATGGAACAACAACGTGAAGTAGTACATTATTGTAACTAAGCTGCTAGCCATGGAACAACAACGTGAAGTAGTACATTATTGTAACTAAGCTGCTAGCCATGGAACAACAGCGTGAAGTAGTACATTATTGTAACTAAGCTTCTAGCCATGGAACAATACCGTGAAGTAGTACATTATTGTAACTAAGCTTCTAGTCATGGAACAACAGCGTGAAGTAGTACATTATTGTAACTAAGCTTCCAGCCATGGAACAACAGTATGATGTAGTACATTATTGTAACTAAGTTTCTAGCCATGGAACAACACCGTGAAGTAGTACATTATAGTAACTAAGTTTCTAGCCATGGAACAACAGCGTGAAGTCGTACATTATTGTAACTAAGCTGCTAGCCATGGAACAACAGCGTGAAGTCGTACATTATTGTAACTAAGCTGCTAGCCATGGAACAACAGCGTGAAGTCGTACATTATTGTAACTAAGCTGCTAGCCATGGAACAACAGCGTGAAGTCGTACATTATTGTAACTAAGCTGCTAGCCATGGAACAACAGCATGAAGTCGTACATTATTGTAACTAAGCTGCTAGCCATGGAACAATACCGTGAAGTAGTACATTATTGTAACTAAGCTGCTAGCCATGGAACAATACCGTGAAGTAGTACATTATTGTAACTAAGCTGCTAGCCATGGAACAATACCGTGAAGTAGTACATTATTGTAACTAAGCTGCTAGCCATGGAACAACAGCGTGAAGTAGTACATTATTGTAACTAAGCTTCTAGCCATGGAACAACCACCGTGAAGTAGTACATTATTGTAACTAAGCTTCTAGCCATGGAACAATACCGTGAAGTAGTACATTATTGTAACTTAGCTTCTAGCCATGGAACAATACCGTGAAGTAGTACATTATTGTAACTAAGCTTCTAGCCATGGAACAATAGTAGTAGGAGGCGCACGTTATGATCGGACTTGGATACAAAGACAAAGAATAGGGTATACCCTACGAAGTCCAGTACCCTATGAGTACAGGAGTTATATAGAGACTGCGCCAAACTGCGCCAAGCTGCACCAAGCTGCCCCAAGCCAGAGTGATGTCATGATATATATGTATATATGTATAGGACTTGTATAGTGCATGAAGAGGGTTGGTGGTTGAGGAGATAATTAATGACTCATGTATTGGACATCAGTGTTTCCCGCCAAAGTGACTTCCAATAGGAGCTAGTGTGTGTGTATGTTGTCCGGCTATAGACCACGCCCACTCCGGAAGTGAAACTACCATATTAGGGAGTAGTGATACGTTAGTTATTTCATAGTTATGGTGAGCATTTATACATATAATAGTAATAAATTAATAGTTATTATATTTAGGGGGGCGTAAATGGGCTCCGTATTTAAGATATGGACCATAAGTAGGTGTATATACATACATATATTGGCAAATCTTGCTGGCGGTATAAACGAACAGTCATTTTCTCCTACCGTGGCACATAATGATCCAATCAATTCTGTACGCGCGTGAGTTTATTGATTATTGTCTCCAGCGAGCGCGAAACGCAACAGGTTATGTAAAAAAGGCGTGTACACGATTTAATATATTCATTCGACTAGCAGCGGTCGGGCAGTCAGGCACGAGGTACCCACAGTGATAACACTGCTAGATACGTTTCCATAACTGTAAACCTACCAAAAGAGCCTCACTGATATTATCCTACCAGAGCTGTAAATCTAACACCAGATAACCACAGGTGTTATACTGAAACTCCGTCGGAGAAGCGAGGAGAACCAGCCTTAAAAAACCAACATTATAAGAATACAGGTAAGTTGAAATTTTGCTTAAAATACATAACAATGTGTGTTTATTATCATAGTTTTATTAATGGAAATGAATTACGTAACATATAGGAACGTGTTCAGTAAGTGTCGTAACGGTCACAGAGCAAAGATGTTACGAAATAGAGTCCACATCGTCGTATCCTTTTCGTTAGAGAAGTCTAGGAACTTTTTCCAACCACCGTTATTTACAAACCAGTCTCCGAATAATCCACCGATAAACATCCCGGCAAAGAAAGCGAAGTTCTTTTCCAGAGAAGATATATGTGTATCAGAATCGTAAAAGTCTTTGACATGGTTCTTAATTAACCGATAAGCCAGCGTATAAATAACCACGAGGCGCCCACAGTTTAAAATTCCATCTGAAACCATATAAACCACAATGGTCGCAAACGAGGTGTAAATATCCTTATCAACGACTCCCAAAGTCATACCAGCGAATAACGAGTCATATCTCTCTGATACCGTATAGACTAGTTTAGCCATTGATTTATAAAACGGGGAAAGCTTCTTTTTAGTCTTATCGTAAGTGTGGATAATATCAACAGCTAATACCACAAATTCATTTGAAACTGTAGCCACACACATTTTACAATCAGAACTAGTCATTTTCGAATCTATATAAGATAAATTCAGAAGCGCGCGTGGTACGTGAAATCAATAATGTGAAACATGTCTGGACATGTTCGGCTATACATTACGCGTGAGTCACACAAACTGAGCGATGTATTAAGTTTCACGAATCTTATAGTTCCAGTCGCGTTAGTACAAACACATATTGTAAAAGTGGTATGGTTATGATAGTGATATGAACATGAGTGGGATAGAGACTCAAATATGTCAATAAAAGCTTTAGTAAACTCCTAGATACCCGCACACCGACAAAATATAATATTTAAAACTAACTGTTAATATATGCGTGTTTTAGTTAAGTAATAAGTACGTAGATGTTCGTTATGTGTTTTGAGTGTAAAGATTAAAGTACTGATAAGGGAGAGCTAGAGCGAGAGAGAGAGAGAGAGAGAGAGAGAGAGAGACAAAGAAAAAAGAAAGAAAGGTAGAAAGAAAGAAAGAAAGAAAGAAAGAAAAGAAAAGAAAGAAAGAAAGATTTGAAACGGTCTGATATAGCGGTGGTAGAAGCTGAGAGACAGTTATAATAAACTAGCGAAAGCGGAGGAATGAGTCATATCTGGCTATAGGGTTTATGATAGTAAGAGCGACGGATGAGTTTTGAGTTGTACGAGGATGGTGTAAGAAATGATAGCTGGTGAGGTTATGTGTGCTAATGAAGTGGTCGATAACTAATAACTGTCTAGTAACATATAGTATGTGTGCGTGCATGTATGTATTTGTGTGCGCGTGCATGTATGTGTGTGCGCGCGTGCGTGTGCGAGCGCATGTTATATATGTATACTATTTCAATATATTTTGGTACGCACACTAAATGTTTGGTTGTCACGGGTTAGCCAGACACGTAGATAGTGCGCACGGCCAACAGAGATACCCGTGTCCTATATGCGGGTGCATCTTTACAAGATCCACAAATCTTACCAAACATGTGGCGAAGAAACACACAGCATATGCATCTATATCACCGGCACTAGCACCGGCATCATCAAGGGCCCCGACAGTATTCTCTGCAACAGACAACAATGTTGCAGAGACCGGGGATGAAGAACAACAACACTCTAGAAAGAAACCCCGAGTAGATAACACTCGTGGGGGTGAGCAGCCTACACCTAGTAACAGTACAGAGCACATATCATCTGTACACATTAATACTAAATACTCGTGTAAAGACTGCGGGAAAATATTTACTACCCAAAACCATCTAGATCGGCATGTAGACACTGTTCACAATAAACAGACATACCAGTGTCCTATATGTGTATGCGAATTTAACAGACAGGACAATCTAAGAACACATATTAAAAATAAACACCAACTACCGATATCAACAAGTACAAGCTCAGCATCCGCGACAAGACCATCAACACCATCAACCACCTCCACAACAGCAGTGTCAACCACCTCCGCATCAGCAGCATCAACCTCCGCCACCTCATCACCATCAACCACCTCCGCCACCTCATCAGCTTCGATTCCGACGACCTGTTCAAAGTCCAGAGCTGATCCAACAATTAAGAGGAAGCGGAATAATGAACAATCGTTAGAGAGTCAACACAGCAAGAAGGCGCGAACGGATCTAGAATTAGACAGTTTAGCTAGTTTACCAGCAGATGTTAGACAGGTCTATGTCGACAACTGGTCTGCAATAAGGTCACATAGTAATAATAACAGGTATCTGTCAGTCCACACGGTCTTTCATAATCCAAATTTACAGCTACTCCCAAACTGGGCAAACATTCTAAACCCCATCTTTAATAACCAAACACGTAGATTTAAAATAAATTATTCTCACAATTTCATCCTGAGGAATAAAGAAAACAATGACCTTCGGTTTTTCCATAGTAGTTTCAATAATAGTTTAATTCTTTCAACTCCGATGGTTATCAATAACAGAGCAGATTTTGATAGGTTCCTCACACAACTACAAGATAGCGACCCCTTAAACCACGCAAATCATAATAGACCGAGCACTAAATATAGTGTTGAAACCCTTCCCAGCACTTCGTTCTATTTCTATAATTTCGTAGAATATCCTATCGGGTGTCTAACCACCGACCTGCCACAACACATTACAAACAATAAATTCATTTACACATTACAAAATAACATAAACGGGCCAGCATATACTGATAATTTATGTTTCTTTAGATGCGTGGCGTTATTTAGGGGCGCTAAACTTAATCACTTACACAGACCCACTCGCGATCTCCTGAAACAGTGGCACGACCATCAGGGTTAGATATAGACGACGAGTTCCCCGGTGTAACGTTAGCGCAGATTCCCTCTCTAGAAAAGTGTTTCGGTATTAACGTGGACGTCTTCGCTTTTGACAAAGACCAAGCCCTGTCCCCAATGCTAAGAGGTAGTACGACTTTTAGCGACACCTTACGAGTTCTATTTTACGAGGAACATTTTATGTATATAGCGGACATAGATAAGGCGGCCCATGCTTTTTCTTGTCCCAAATGTGGAAAATTGTGGAGGGATCATAGATTTTTGTTAAGACACGAGAAGACATGTACCGGGGATAAGCGAAAAGACAAGTATATCGGAGGAGTTTATAGGAACAAAGAGGGTATACTCGAAACGATAGCTAATAGGGGTATAGAAGTTCCTAATAACTACGTGTATCCCTACAGAGCGACGTACGATTATGAATGTTACTTTAGTAATGTACCGACGACAGATGGAAACACTAGTAATGTCACCGAATATGTAGCCAGGCATATTCCAATGTCGTGTGCCGTAGCCAGTAATATTCCGGGTTATGAGAAACCGGTATGTTTTGTGAGCGAAGGTGATTCTCAAAAATTAGTGAGTAAAATGATAGATTATCTAGAGACATTAGCGAAACGGGCATATATAATCTTACGCGGCAGTTTCAAACAGGTTTTTGACAGTTTAAGAGACAGGGGTGACTGTAGTGACCTCATAGGGAAACTCGAGTCATACTTGAAAGAGCTCCCCGTTATAGGGTTCAACTCTGGAAAGTATGACTTAAACGTTATTAAACCATATTTAATAAGACATTTCGTAGCTGGGGCGAACAAAGTAGAAAAAGAAGAAGAAGATGATGAAGAAAAAGATGAAGAAGATGACGTTGAAGAAGATGATGACAATGATGACGATGAAGAAGAAGATGATGAAGAAGAAGAAGAAGATGAAGAAGAAGGTGAAGAAGAAGAAGAGCCGAAACAAAACAAAGCTAAGAAAGGGGTGACCTCGCCCTTCAAGTTTATCGTTAAGCGCAATAATAATTTTATGTGCATCTCCACCAGTCGACTAAAGTTCTTAGATATTATAAATTATCTCGCTCCGGGTTTCTCTTATAGTAAATACTTGGCGGCGTACAAGATTAAAGAGACTAAAGGCGTATTTTGTTACGAGTATATTACGAATCTAAAAAAGTTAGACGAAACCTCTCTCCCCCCTCACGAGGCTTTCTTTTCGACGCTTAAAAACTGTAATATTTCAAACGAAGAGTACGAGTATTGTAACAAGATATGGGCGGACAATAACATGTCCACTCTCAGAGATTTTCTTGTTTGGTATAACAACAAGGATGTCGGGCCCTTCCTACTCGCATTAGAGAAACAGATCGAATTTTACGCGGGTTTAGTTGTAGATATGTTTAAGGACGCCATTTCAGTCCCCGGTGTGACGTTAAGATACCTCTTCAACACCATACCTAAAAACGTAGTCTTTTCGTTATGCGGTAAACGCGAGGCAGAGCTTCATAAAACACTTAGAGATAATATAGTGGGTGGCCCGAGCATAATCTTTCATCGCCACCACGAGAAGGACGAGACTCGAATCAGAGGTAATCCTCAAAACGTAGTAGAGAGTCTTAAAGGCTACGACGCAAACGCTCTGTATCTCTGGGCATTGATGCAGAAAATGCCCACTGACTTTCCAATTATACGAAAAGTTGAGGACGGGTTTAGACAACGTAAAGTTAATTATTACGATCAGCAGAGTAGAGAGTGGTTAACGTGGGTAGCTCACAAACACAACATTGAGTTGCGAACTCAATACAACGGGGGTGAGGTACCACTGGGACCTCGTAGGATTAGAGTGGATGGCTTCTGTCAAAAGAGTAACCTATCCGCTAATAATAAAGTCTGGCAGTATCATGGTTGTCTGACGCACGGCCATATCTGTCACCTCACTGAAAAACACAAAGGTGTTAACCCTATAAACAAAAAACCCTTGTCCGAGCTATACGACAAGACCCGGGAAATTCGCGAATATTTAACCAACGACGTTGGAGTTGACGTGGTTGAGATATGGGAATGTGAGTGGCAAGAGCTAAAGAAAACCGATAGCACAATTATTCCGTTTCATAAACAAGTCCTCCCAAGATCAAAACCATCGTATGCCCGGGAAAAATTACCACTAACCGTCGCGCAGATCTTGAAGGCTGTTAAAGACGAAACGCTGTTTGGTCTGGTAGAATGCGATATTCATGTCCCCGACTCTCTCAAGGAATATTTTAGCGAAATGACACCCATATTTAAAAACGTAGACGTGTGTAGAGACGATATAGGAGAGCTTATGAAGGAATACGCCGTGAAAAATAAATTATTGACGACCCCTAGACGTACCCTGATAGGTAGTTATATCGGGAAGAAAATTCTTTTGGCCACCCCCTTATTAAAATGGTATTTGGATCACGATCTAGAGGTAACCAACATCTACCAAGTGATCGAATACCACCCTGTTAGTTGTTTCAAACAATTTGGGGACACCGTATCCGACGCCAGACGAAAAGGGGATGTAGATGAGACGCAGTCCATTACGGGGGAGACCATGAAGTTGTTAGGAAATTCGGCGTACGGAAAAACGCTCACCGATAAAGCGAAACACTCGAACGTCGCGTACTGCGAGGGTGAGTCCGCTTCCAAGCTCGTTAACGACCCCCTATTTAAACATATGACAGATTTAGGAGTAGGGAATATATTCGAGGTGGAAATGTTAAAAAGACGACGAGGTGGGACCTTCCGCTACAAATCGGCTACTTTGTATATCAATACGCCAAGCTACGGATGTTGCAATTTTATTACGATTTTTTAGACCGGTTCGTAGAGAGATCATACTTTCAGTTGTGTGAAATGGACACTGACAGTCTGTATTTGGCGTTAAGTAAACCTAGTTTAGCTGACGCAGTTAGACCGCCTTTACTCGAAACTTTTTATAACGAGTACGATCAGTGGTTCCCCTCAGAGACCTGTAGGGTCATCGGGAGGAGTTTGTTAGGAGTAAAGGTAAATTTAAGGTAGATTGTCGAGACTGCGAAAAAACAAAATTGTACCATAAACGTACCCCGGGTTTATTTAAGTTAGAGTACGAAGGGGATGGGATGGTATCATTATGTAGTAAAACATACCACTGTTTTGGAGATTACTCAAAAACTAGTACTAAAGGGCTTAGCAAACATCACAATAAACTAGACAAAGATATATTTATGAAGGTTCTCAAGACACAACAGGCGCAGGGAGGGAAAAATGTGGGTTTTAAACGATATAAATCGAGTGTCTATACATATACACAACATAGAAATTCTCTCTCTTATTTCTACATCAAACGTCGTGTGCACAACGACAATGTGACGACTTTCCCGTTAGGTATCTAGAGTATTTATATACAAAGATACTTCTGTGATATGTTTATGTCCGATGATAATGAACATATGTTTGTGTCGTTGTCACGTTTATATTGTATTAAAAATATATTATTAAAAAAAGTATGTTGTTTTTCTATTGTATATACATGTCACGTGGTACTGTCTCGTAAGAATAATATGGATACTATCAGTGTCCTTGGTGTACTACCAGTATACCTGTGTGTAAAACAGAAAAAAAACGAGTTACAACATCTATGACTTTCACACCTATACAATCCATTATATACATACACATAAATGACAAATAACACGAGGCATGTTTTGTAATTTATATATATATTTTATTGATACAACACAACACCGATACTGCGTATGCAGTACATCTAGACACGACATTAAAACACAACATCTAAATGTTCAGCCTCAGCCTCTTTCTTCTTCTAAGATGACCAGGGGCAAGCGTTGTTATTGGTTGAATCTTTTCAACGTTGTCAGTATCGTACACGGGAGTCCTGTAAGAGCCATTATTTATCGAATAAGGCTCGTTGCATGCTGATGTAGATACTGGAAGTCTATGATCTGCCGTGGTCGAGGGCTCGTTCAAGGGAAGAGGCTGTAGTGTTGTTGCATTAGCCTCGAGACGAGCACACTCGGCCAATAACTCATCCTGCATAGCCACGAGCTGTTCGTTTCTTCTAAGATGACCAGGAGATAGTGCTGGTATTGGCTGACTACTTTCGAAGTTGTCAGTATCGTAGAAAGGAGTCATGTAAAAGCCAGTATTTATGGAATATGGCTCGATACTCGGCGACGTGGATACTGGGAGTGTGTGATCTAGTCTGATGTCGGGTTCGTTCACTGTATGAGTTTCTGGTTTTATTGCGATGGTTTCGAGACGCTCATACTCGGCCAATAACTCGTCCTGCATAGACACGAGCTGTTCAAATTCTGAACGATTCAACGTGATCCCAAACTTGGTGGGATATTTTAAATTCGATGTCCCGAAAAATTTTCGAATATGGATCATAGTCGACCCTCTATATGAAGACACGGACGCTACTTTCAGCCCTGCAGCCAATGGTTTGACCATTTCACGATCTGCTGTAACGTAGACCCAGCTAGTGGGTACATCGACAACTGGTGCAGCCTCGACGTTTGTCAGCATCTTCTGTATCTCAGCACTGAGCGATGTGTGACTGGCGCTTTCTCACCCGCGACTTTTATACCATAGGTCAGATTATAGATCCGGTTTAGTCCGGATTTTTAAACACTAAAATTCGTGTCCAGACTTGTCTGCGATATTTTTAGCCACTGACGTCATTGCACTAGAAATTTTAAATTTTGCGACACAAGTTTCGGTGCTACTAGTCGATACACGATTCGATCGTTTATGTGTTGTCTGGTGGATGAGGTAAACGGCATTAAGACCCTTTGCATTGATCCTCCTCGGGTTTTAATCAGTAGAAAATACACAGAGTACAGTCCACACGCGTTACTAACAAGATCTTGTAACTGACGCGAGTTGTAGATGAGAGGTCTGTTCGAATTCCTCTCGATAAAATCGATGATCTCGGTATGTCTGGGAGAAAACCCGAAACTGTCGAAATACTCAAACTGCCCCATAGCGTTGTAGTAGAGGGCGACCCAGTGAGAGCCCGGTCTCCAACTAGGGTCGGTATTGATAACGAAGGCTGCTGTTTTAGTTGGATCGATATAGCGAGGTAACCGATCGCGAGCCACTACGCTAACAATGGAACACCGTCTCACAAAAATGTCAGACATAAGTACGTTGAGAATATCTCTCGTGTTCATTGTCGAAGTGTTTACGCTGTGTAATCTGTAAGAATCTGTCTCGTTTTAGAGATCTCCACCGCGGAATCCAGTTCTGCGTAAACTAGTACCTGTATAGGATTAGGCGTGATCGTCGCAAATTTGAGCTCGATGGCGACGGGCCCTGATTTTGCGAGCTCAAATTGTTCGGCGTTCAAAAGACTAGGGCTGAGATCGAATGCAAAAAGAGTGTAGGCGTTCTTGAAGTCGTTATAATCTATTCCGTTACCAGCGTCTGTTCCCACAAGACCCAACGCCAGCATGGACTTGAAGTAGGCGCGAGCGTACTGACCGCGGTCAAATTCGGTAGATAGAGGTTTACCCCAAATACTATGACCGGCGACGGTGATGTTTAAGTAGGTAAGGCCAAAGTTTTTAAAATTGAAGGGGTTGGTGTCGTAACTTCCATTAAATGCAGCCGAGTCCAGTAAGCCGAGGACTAGTCGCGTTGGTGTTTGAGTCAGGAATAGGTTGTCTTGGGAATGAGATAACATGCCTTTAGGAATGGCAAATGTTTTAATCATAACTCTCTTCATGGGGTATCGCGCATTGCCTCGTAAGAGAGCCTTTTCGTGAGCCAGCGAAATGGCCGGATTAACTGAGGCTTTCCTCACCAACAGGGCGGCGTAGGTGATGACACTTTTATAACCGACAGTTTTGTCGTGAGCTATGATGTTAAATACGTCCTTTGAGGGGGTCAACTTAATTTTCACGTCAACCCTGTTTAGCATGTAACGCTCCTGAGCAAAAATATCAGAGTGAAGTCGCCCTATCATATCCAGCTCATGGCTACCTCGGGCCAGATTTCGACGAGTTTAAGACCCGCATTGGAGTCACCTTGGGTGTCATCCGCGTGTTTGGGAGTATCGGTGTAGTAGAGTGCGCTCGTGAGATAACTTTTCTTAGATTCCTTGCTATGGTTGAGAGTGGCTTCTAGGTATGCTCGAAAAGGGTAGGTGTTTTCAGAAGCTGAAATCAAAGTATCGTTGAGAGATACGTCGACTTGCGAGATTAGACTGTGCAGAAAATAGTTCACAGGCGCAACTTCAACATCATTTGGTATATTTTCACCGTTGGACAGCGTAATTTTTGCTCTCATATGCAGATACGTGTTGGAAAAATCGATGTATTCATCCGAATTTCCGCTGATGGAAAATTCTATAGGGGCCCCAGATGCCAGAGACGCCAAGGGGGAAACTTCTACAAACTGGGCAGAATCAAGAGATGTCTGAGTCGGTGGAACGCTAAACAAATCTAGTCCAGAATGGAAACACTCGCAAGACTTGGGATGCACTAACGCCATATCGCTTAACCGAATATGTCCGAATAGTTTGTCCTCTTAGACTTCTTGGACGCGGAATGAGAGTGATCGCGTCGTTTCGTCGTTTTTATTCTTCTTGCCGGCATCCCAGGTGGAGCTGCTCGTCTTTTCCTTCTTCTACCGCTTCCGGTTTGTTGGCCTGTATCGCCACCGGCCAGATGACTGATGGCTCCCTGAATTAAACGCTGACCGGATTCCTTAGCTCTTTCTTTAAACGACTCTCCAATGTTTCTTCCCGCCAATGCGTCTTGCGCGACTTGTAGTCCCGTGCCGACACCTTCTCTGAGTAATGCCTTACCGCCTGTTTTTAGCCACGGTAAAATTGCTCTTCCGATGCCTCCGAAAAAACTTCCGTTACCGCGCCCTCGCTGACTTCTACCTCCGACAAATACCGGGAGGCCGTGGCCGGCTTGATTAAAGCAACACTCTTCGTATAACTTAGCATTTCGATGAAGCGGCGTGTGTCTCACCATTATTCCAGATCGAAGTGCTTCCGCGCTCTGAAATGTAACGTCAGTACCGACGTTCCGGATGTAAATGGGATCGCAACTCCCCTGTCGTTAGTTAAAAGAATTTCTAACCTGTCGAAGGAGAACCTGCTCAGGGGGACATAGTGCGGTTTGTCGTAGATGCGAAATATGGATGTGGTGGTTTTCTCCAAAATAGGAACTGCCCTCAGTAAGGGTACCAGAACATCCCCCACCACTCTGGGTGACACTAGATCGCAATAGACGTACAGGTTTCTAGTTTGAGCTTCCAAATTTATTTCTTTCTCACCGTGCAGGGCCACGTTAGCGTCTGTCACGCGATTCGATGAGAAGCTTAAGATACTTTTCAATTCCTCGCTTATGGTAACCGAGGCTCCTTGTTCAACGACTTTAAAGATGGCCTTATTTTCGTTTTTTTTATAAAAAAATCTCATATTGACGCCGGGTGTTTTTTCCAAAATCACTTTATTTAAAGCATCGATAAAGTTATCCGCTGTATTGTATAACCCCGGCGCCAGTTCCATTATTACTGCTGTGTTACTAGAGCTTTCGTAATGGATCCAGATATCGCCGGGTAGGACGTTGAAATGAGTGTTTGGAAATTGTATCTCGGCCAAACCGACTTCGTAGTTTGCGTTCAGTTCGATAGTTTGAGGGAGTTTGACGAAAAAGTTTCCAGGACTATTTTCAGGATAAATTTGCATCGAAGCGTTGCTGGGGGCTGTGATGTAAAAACTCATCTTCCTTGATTCACCGTCTCGTCTCTAGCTTGGGATTTGGAAGCATATATCCCAGACAACTACTCAGGAGCGCGATCCAAATCTTTCCGTCCTGACCCTCACCGTTTCCACCCGTCAGATTAAATAAAGCCACGCCGATTACGGCATATATAACGATCATTTGGCAGAGAAAAACGATTTCCATTCGCGGGAGCAGTTTACCGAAAACAGGCCAGAGTGAGGTTCTGCTATCGTGACTGGTCCCTTCGTCGTTCTTCGTTTCTTCTCGTTCAACTACCGTACTCAGAAAAGTTTGCACGTGTTCATCCCCCTCCATTTCGTCAGTCTCTGTATCTCGATACCTGCTCGCTCAAAATCCAAGTGTTAAATGCCGAGGTGTAACCGAACCATTTGACTAAGTACTGTTTTGTTCCACCAACTTTCCTCTCTTCTAAGATGGCTTCTATTCGATACACCCGGTTTCGCCGACTTTCTGAAGCTCTTCTGTATAAAACGACCCTTTCAACTCTTCACCAGAATCATCTTTCACAACGTAGGTTACCGGGTTAGTGTTTTTGTTTACACGACTGATTGTAAACAGTTCTTCCGTCCACGCTGGTGTATACCCCTTTTTGAAATTAGCTCTGGCTTGAGCTATCCTAACTCGATCACCTTCTTTATAACGGTTATTGATCGCCACTGACTGTCTATTGTCTCTCCCCGACAGTTTATTATACAACGTGTTCCAGACTTGTTCTTGATTGGCCGAATTTACGTGGACCGGCGCCATTTTAATGCTCCTGTGATACGAATTATTGTAGTTTCTGAGTAAGGCGGATAACGCATCCACATATCTCAATTTGTTCGTTTTCGTAAAAAATTTCCACATTTTCTCTTTTAACGTTCGGTTAAATCGTTCTACGATCGCTGCCTTTATATCCTCGTTCTCCGTAGTGAAGAAATGGACTCCATTTTCCTTGAGAAACTTTAGGAAAGTTTTGTTGACGAATTCGGATCCTTTGTCCGTTTGAAGATTTATCGGTTTGCGCTCGGCAAATATTTCGCTCACGGCCTCCACTAGATTTTTTGCGGTTTTCGACCGTATCGGAACTGCCCAAGCATACTTCGCAAAAACGTCGATACACGTAACGAGATACGAGAACGCGTCGTTGTATCTTCTTAATTGTCTCAGATCGATCAGATCAGCCTGGAACTGCTGATTCATACCACCCACGATGATGGGTCGTCTCTTAAATTTTCTAACAACGGGTTTGTTGTAGAGTATAAGCATCCTGCAGACTCAGCCATTCTTTAATTTTTGCAGAGCTTAGTTTTGTACTACGCTGTAAACCACCCACACCCCCGTAGGCACCCGGTCGATTCGGATCGTAGTAACGGCTTCTTAACATCTTATCTACTCGTTTGGCCATGTCTCCCAGTTTGGTTTTGGAATTTTACTTTTTCTTCTTTTCCTGAGCCTGAACTTGCCCACAACTTCTTTGTGAGTGACCGCTTTCGTTTTCGGCCTAGGCGCGCTTGGCGCTGACTGAGGAATTTTTTCGTCGACTTCGTCTTTAAGTACCGCAGTTGGTGGTGTTGTAATCGCGTCGGGGGATGGGGGTGCCTGTTTAATGTCCACTACGCCTAGAGGTTTGTGTCTGTACTGATCGAGACGTTGCAGATACCGTTGCAATGTCTGCTGATACATTCTGGCTTTGTCGCGTGGTGACATGTCCTCTCTTTCCAGGACTCGTTGCATTTGCGTATCCAGATCTCCTAGGGTGTCTTTTAGTGACTCGGGTGGCGTATACGCGATTTGGTGGTGATTTACAGACTCTAACAGTCGAGGATCGATCAAAATCATTTTCTTTGCCATCGTTCACATGCCCAGAATACCGCTCAGGATACCCAGAACTGGTTTAATCAGAGCGCCGATAAAACCACCCTTTTGTAGAATCTGTTTTCTCTTTTTCACGGTCGTCTTTTTTCGTGCGAGAATCCTCAGGTCGTGTTTATGGCGCTGCAACCGTCTCTTCTGAGCCGGGGTGAGCCGAACGTTACCTTTTAACACGTTGTGGCAACATTCGCACAGAGTTCTTATGAGATCAGGCGACGCTGTTTTCATCGCGGCCTTTACAACTGGTGGTTTAGCAGAGCACAGAAATCGCAACATCTCTCCGTGTCTTTTGACCGACTCGCCCATGTTCCTTACTTTGGGATGTAGACTACCTGCTGTTCTTTAGGAAAAATATTTGCGCGCAGCCTTAGATGATCCGGCGTCTCTTGCCGAAGGTCAAATAATAAATACCCGTGTGGAGCCGATGTCGCGTCTTTAAAACTTTCTTGCACGTACGACACGCGCCCCGGGTACATTTGTTTGGCCAGATTCGTAATCTGAGATCCGTCTCTCGGGTTTTTAAACAGAACTATGTAATGACTGTTGAGACTTATCGTCCGCTGTTCCTTGTTTTTGCTAAAGAGATTCTGTACTATATACACGACGCTTATATTTCTATGATGACTTCCCTTGGTAAATAGTTTCGTGACCCTATCGTCGGTTTCGTTCATCAGATCGTCTATGACCAACAGACGTGTCCTATCTCCTCGCCATTGGTCCATGTCGGGTAGCCCTTCGTTAAACTGAACACCCTTCATCGTATCGTACATCGATTGCCACTCACCGTAACAGTAGATTATTTCCTCCGGCGCGGGTCTGACCATTTCTGACACGTGGTCGATAAATCTCCTAACAAACACACTTTTTCCGCATCCCGTCGGTCCTGCGACTAGCGCCGTAAACGGATGATTCCAGGTTGGATCCATACCTACGACTGTCGCGAGGTCGTTTTATGTCGTTATTTTATAACTTACGAACCTTATTTGATAACACGATACGCGTATCGAGATCATAAGTATTGTTATTAACCTATGTCTTATTGTCTGCTAACCACGTACCGAGACAGATCGCTCATTAGTTTACACAACTTGTTGCGTTTCGCGCTCGCTGGAGACAATAATCAATAAACTCACGCGCGTACAGAATTGATTGGGTCATTATGTGCCACGGTAGGAGAAAATGACTGTTCGTTTATACCGCCAGCAAGATTTGCCAATATATGTATGTATATACACCTACTTATGGTCCATATCTTAAATACGGAGCCCATTTACGCCCCCCTAAATATAATAACTATTAATTTATTACTATTATATGTATAAATGCTCACCATAACTATGAAATAACTAACGTATCACTACTCCCTAATATGGTAGTTTCACTTCCGGAGTGGGCGTGGTCTATAGCCGGACAACATACACACACACTAGCTCCTATTGGAAGTCACTTTGGCGGGAAACACTGATGTCCAATACATGAGTCATTAATTATCTCCTCAACCACCAACCCTCTTCATGCACTATACAAGTCCTATACATATATACATATATATCATGACATCACTCTGGCTTGGGGCAGCTTGGTGCAGCTTGGCGCAGTTTGGCGCAGTCTCTATATAACTCCTGTACTCATAGGGTACTGGACTTCGTAGGGTATACCCTATTCTTTGTCTTTGTATCCAAGTCCGATCATA
This sequence comes from Megaustenia siamemsis, assembly GCA_032433765.1. NCBI lineage: Eukaryota > Metazoa > Mollusca > Gastropoda > Stylommatophora > Ariophantidae > Megaustenia > Megaustenia siamemsis. The sequence continues at coordinate 76,790,637 of JAVIAB010000106.1, read as the reverse complement.
ACGTGCGCCTCCTACTACTAACAATACCGTGAAGTAGTACATTATTGTAACTAAGCTTCTAGTCATGGAACAACAGCGTGAAGTAGTACATTATTGTAACTAAGCTTCCAGCCATGGAACAACAGTATGATGTAGTACATTATTGTAACTAAGTTTCTAGCCATGGAACAACACCGTGAAGTAGTACATTATAGTAACTAAGTTTCTAGCCATGGAACAACAGCGTGAAGTCGTACATTATTGTAACTAAGCTGCTAGCCATGGAACAATAGCGTGAAGTCGTACATTATTGTAACTAAGCTGCTAGCCATGGAACAACAGCGTGAAGTCGTACATTATTGTAACTAAGCTGCTAGCCATGGAACAACAGCGTGAAGTCGTACATTATTGTAACTAAGCTTCTAGCCATGGAGCAACAGCGTGAAGTCGTACATTATTGTAACTAAGCTTTTAGCCATGGAACAACAGCGTGAAGTCGTACATTATTGTAACTAAGCTTCTAGCCATGGAACAACACCGTGAAGTAGTACATTATTGTAACTAGGCTTCTAGCCATGGAACAACAGCGTGAAGGCGTACATTATTGTAACTAAGCTTCTAGCCATGGAACAACAGCGTGAAGTCGTACATTATTGTAACTAAGCTGCAAGCCATGGAACAACAGCGTGAAGTCGTACATTATTGTAACTAAGCTGCTAGCCATGGAATAACAGCGTGAAGTCGTACATTATTGTAACTAATCTGCTAGCCATGGAACAACAGCGTGAAGTCGTACATTATTGTAACTAAGCTTCTAGCCATGGAACAACAGCGTGAAGTTGTACATTATTGTAACTAAGCTTCTAGCCATTTCTAACATATTCTGATCTTTTATGAGGTAAAGATACAACAACACATTTGAATGTTAAATTTATATTTCTTCTTCCTTCCTTCCTCATTTGCCTTTCAGTATCGAGGGGAGATATAATTTGCGGTCTTTTGCGTTTCTGTTTGCCTGTGTTGCTGTTATGTTTATTAGTATTTCTAATATTCCGTTAATCCATCTCTTTCGTGGTCGTCCCTTGGGCCTGGTGTTCTCGCAAATGTTATTGACGGCTCGTTGTGTTGTGTTTTTGTCATTTTGCCTTGTCACGTGACCAAACCACTTTAACTGTTGGTTTTTATTTTTTCATACATTCTATGGCGGCGGCTATTCCCTGCTTTTTTTCTCAGTTCTTCATTTCTGATCTTATCTCTGAAGCTGTTTCCTGTTATTCGTCTAACACATTTCGTCTCCGTAGAGGTTATTTTTGAAAAAAATGTTAAGTTTATATTTGATATGAGGAAAAGATAAAACACATTTGACTGTTACATTTATGTTTATATATGCTAGGTTATGAGAAGAACAGCGAACTGACGATTGGAAGACATTGTTGCACACACGAATTATCTCATTATTATAAAGTGTCGTGCCTGCTGGCCTAGGTGATCAAGTCTCTCCACACCTCTATAATTGTGTATCAGTTCTGTTGTTGGCTTCCTAGCAAACATCATCTTCAACTGTCTTGTATCTTCCTCTCTCTCTCTCTCTCTCTCTCTCTCTCTCTCTCTCTCTCTCTCTCTCTCTCTCATTCTCTCTTTCCTTCTATATCCCCATTCCGCAGTTTCCCTCAGGTTTCACAAATGTATTCAATCTGTTTCCTTCTCATTACTGGCAGCTAAAAATGATTGATTATTTCTGATGTGGAGAATGAACGTTTGTTATGGCTTCCTTAAGAAGATTCTCATGATTGTTTCTAGCTGTCCGTGATATTCTCAACATGTTATGGCCTTCAACGATATTCTTGTCTGTTGTTCGATTGTCCAAGATCCACTTCCTTACTGGCTCCACATAACAAATGATCTCATTTTCTTTTCCTTTAACAAAAATGGATCGCATCAAATCGTTCTAATTCATTAGAATGCCGTCTTCAACTATGCTAGTCTGCACCTCACTTCTAATCTACACCAATCATCTGAGGATCACGTAGTTCCCAGGTATTTCAATTCATTGACCTGTTTCAGCAATGTCCCAGTTACTTAAATTATCCATCTAGGAAATATCTTTTTTTTTAGTTGCAACCATCACTTGTTTTATTTCTTGAAACATGCCCAATTGATTTCCACCTCCAAAGACCAAGTATTGTTGCCAGTACATGTTCTTAATTATTCTTAGAATGTTATTTTCTAAAATTGTAGCGATCTCATGGCTGTAGACAGAAATTACGACGGTGGTTTTCCGTCGACTTCCGTGGGTTTTGTATACGGTTGACACCAGTTATCTTTGACTTAAACGTCTCACTCACAAGGCGGTTGGGAGCTTATTTACTTTAAGGTGCCCTCCTTTGACCTGCTGTCTCGGGCAGGTCAAACAGTAGCAGGTTAATGACATGGCCTCACACATTTATAGCGGAATGGATTTGTTGCAGGCACGGCGAATTCACAAGAAAAACAAAAACTCATGAAATGAGCCCAGGACAACTTTCTCGGAGTAGTTGTGAGCTACCAGCGACATATAGCTGACTGCTGTGATCAACTGCCCACTTCTGATCCAAACTGTCCTAGCTTGTCCAGGCTCAATTGTTTGGACCAGCAGCTGGTAGGGAAGGAAACATGTAACAATAAAAATGGTGTGAACAACAAGTTTGTAGTTTTTTAGGCTCAAGTAAACCACGAAACTTTTGCAACGAAGTTCGCTTAATGCCCTAGTAATCAGGTGGGACGACGACAACATCGGCAAACATCATAGAATAGAAGTGAATTGAGAAGTTCTGATACACAAGTATAGGCTTCATTGTCTTGAGGAAACACAGATATAGATGGACACACGTACAGGCTTCATTGTCTTGAGGAAACACAGATATAGATGGACACACGTACAGGCTTCATTGTCTTGAGGAAACACAGATATAGATGGACACAAGTACAGGCTTCATTGTCTTGAGGAAATACAGATATAGATGGACACAAGTACAGGCTTCATTGTCTTGAGGAAACACAGATGTCTTGAGGAAACACAGATATAGATGGACACAAGTACAGGGTTAATTGTCTTGAGGAAACACAGATATAGATGGACACAAGTACAGGCTTCATTGTCTTGAGGAAACACATATATAGATGGACACAAGTACAGGCTTCATTGTCTTGAGGAAACACAGATATAGATGGACACAAGTACAGGCTTCATTGTCTTGAGGAAATACAGATATAGATGGACACAAGTACAGGCTTCATTGTCTTGAGGAAACACAGATATAGATGGACACAAGTACAGGCTTCATTGTCTTGAGGAAACACAGATATAGATGGACACAAGTACAGGCTTCATTGTCTTGAGGAAACACAGATATAGATGGACACAAGTACAGGCTTCATTGTCTTGAGGAAACACAGATATAGATGGACACAAGTACAGGCTTCATTGTCTTGAGGAAACACAGATATAGATGGACACACGTACAGGCTTCATTGCCATGAGGAAACACAGATATAGATGGACACACGTACATGCTTCATTGTCTTGAGGAAACACAGATATAGATGGACACACGTACAGGCTTCATTGTCTTGAGGAAACACAGATATAGATGGACACAAGTACAGGGTTAATTGTCTTGAGGAAACACAGATATAGATGGACACAAGTACAGGCTTCATAGTCTTGAGGAAACACAGATATAGATGGACAGAAGTACAGGCTTCATTGTCTTGAGGAAACACAGATATAGATGGACACAAGTACAGGATTCATTGCCTTGAGGAAACACATATATAGATAGACACACGTGCAGGGTTAATTGTCTTGAGGAAACACAGATATAGATGGACACACGTACAGGCTTCATTGCCATGAGGAAACACAGATATAGATGGACACAAGTACAGGCTTCATTGTCTTGAGGAAACACAGATATAGATGGACACAAGTACAGGCTTCATTGTCTTGAGGAAACACAGATATAGATGGACACAAGTACAGGCTTCATTGTCTTGAGGAAACACAGATATAGATGGACACACGTACAGGCTTCATTGCCATGAGGAAACACAGATATAGATGGACACACGTACATGCTTCATTGTCTTGAGGAAACACAGATATAGATGGACACACGTACAGGCTTCATTGTCTTGAGGAAACACAGATATAGATGGACACAAGTACAGGGTTAATTGTCTTGAAACACAGATATAGATGGACACAAGTACAGGCTTCATAGTCTTGAGGAAACACAGATATAGATGGACAGAAGTACAGGCTTCATTGTCTTGAGGAAACACAGATATAGATGGACACAAGTACAGGATTCATTGCCTTGAGGAAACACATATATAGATAGACACACGTGCAGGGTTAATTGTCTTGAGGAAACACAGATATAGATGGACACACGTACAGGCTTCATTGCCATGAGGAAACTCAGATATAGATGGACACACGTACATGCTTCATTGTCTTGAGGAAACACAGATATAGATGGGCACACGTACATGCTTCATTGTCTTGAGGAAACACAGATATAAATGGACACAATTACAGGCTTCATAGTCTTGAGGAAATACAGATATAGATGGACACACGTACATGCTTCATTGCCTTGAGGAAACACATATATAGACGGACACACGTACAGGATTCATTGCTTTGAGGAAACACATATATAGATGGACACACGTACAGGATTCATTGCCTTGAGGAAACACATATATAGATGGACACAAGTACAGGATTCATTGCCTTGAGGAAACACATATATAGATGGACACGCGTACAGGCTTCATTGTCTTGAGGAAATACATATATAGATGGACACGCGTACAGGCTTCATTGTCTTGAGGAAACACATGTATAGATGGACACGCGTACAGGCTTCATTGTCTTGAGGAAACACAGATATAGATGGACACGCGTACAGGCTTCATTGTCTTGAGGAAACACATATATAGATGGACACGCGTACAGGCTTCATTGTCTTGAGGAAACACATATATAGATGGACACGCGTACAGGCTTCATTGTCTTGAGGAAATACAGATATAGATGGACACGCGTACAGGCTTCATTGTCTTGAGGAAACACAGATATAGATGGACACAAGTACAGGGTTAATTGTCTTGAGGAAACACAGATATAGATGGACACACGTACAGGCTTCACTGTCTTGAGGAAACACATATATAGATGGACACACGTACAGGCTTCATTGTCTTGAGGAAACACATATATAGATGGACACACGTACAGGCTTCATTGTCTTGAGGAAACACAGATATAGATGGACACACGTACAGGCTTCATTGTCTTGAGGGAACACAGATATAGATGGACACACGTACAGGCTTCACTGTCTTGAGGAAACACATATATAGATGGACACAAGTACAGGCTTCACTGTCTTGAGGAAACACATATATAGATGGACACAAGTACAGGCTTCACTGTCTTGAGGAAACACATATATAGATGGACACAAGTACAGGCTTCACTGTCTTGAGGAAACACATATATAGATGGACACAAGTACAGGCTTCACTGTCTTGAGGAAACACATATATAGATGGACACAAGTACAGGCTTCACTGTCTTGAGGAAACACAGATATAGATGGACACAAGTACAGGCTTCACTGTCTTGAGGAAACACAGATATAGATGGACACAAGTACAGGCTTCACTGTCTTGAGGAAACACAGATATAGATGGACACAAGTACAGGCTTCACTGTCTTGAGGAAACACATATATAGATGGACACAAGTACAGGCTTCACTGTCTTGAGGAAACACAGATATAGATGGACACAAGTACAGGCTTCACTGTCTTGAGGAAACACAGATATAGATGGACACAAGTACAGGCTTCATTGTCTTGAGGAAATACAGATATAGATGGACACACGTACAGGCTTCACTGTCTTGAGGAAACACAGATATAGATGGACACACGTACAGGCTTCATTGTCTTGAGGAAACACAGATATAGATGGACACACGTACAGGCTTCACTGTCTTGAGGAAACACAGATATAGATGGACACAAGTACAGGCTTCACTGTCTTGAGGAAACACAGATATAGATGGACACACGTACAGGCTTCACTGTCTTGAGGAAACACAGATATAGATGGACACAAGTACAGGCTTCACTGTCTTGAGGAAACACAGATATAGATGGACACAAGTACAGGCTTCACTGTCTTGAGGAAACACAGATATAGATGGACACAAGTACAGGCTTCACTGTCTTGAGGAAACACAGATATAGATGGACACAAGTACAGGCTTCATTGTCTTGAGGAAACACAGATATAGATGGACACAAGTACAGGCTTCACTGTCTTGAGGAAACACATATATAGATGGACACAAGTACAGGCTTCACTGTCTTGAGGAAACACAGATATAGATGGACACACGTACAGGCTTCACTGTCTTGAGGAAACACAGATATAGATGGACACACGTACAGGCTTCACTGTCTTGAGGAAACACATATATAGATGGACACACGTACAGGCTTCACTGTCTTGAGGAAACACATATATAGATAGACAGACGTACAGGCTTCACTGTCTTGAGGAAACACATATATAGATGGACACACGTACAGGCTTCACTGTCTTGAGGAAACACATATATAGATAGACACACGTACAGGCTTCACTGTCTTGAGGAAACATATATAGATAGACACACGTACAGGCTTCACTGTCTTGAGGAAACACATATATAGATGGACACACGTACAGGCTTCACTGTCTTGAGGAAACACATATATAGATAGACACACGTACAGGCTTCACTGTCTTGAGGAAACACAGATATAGATGGTAGAATGTGAACTGATGCTGCTGTCAGTGTCAAGCTCTGGACTAGTCAGAAATACAAGCCAGTCACCATCAGATGTCTGTTGAAGTGACCTGACGAAAGAAATTTGACAGAAGCGAGTTCATGGGAGAAAGAGTCGCTATAGATCCTGAACTACATACAGAGTCAAGCAGTAAAATGGTTTCTTCCAGAATATCGAAGAGCGCAGGTCCATTGTAAACGGGGAGTGGAAACATCGAGGATGCTGCATTATCATGACTGTGAAGGTGGTTGATATCGTTATCAGAAGAGTAACTTCCAGAGATGCTCATTTGAATCTGCGACATCAAAAGATGGACATATGAATCTGCGACATCAAAAGATGGACATATGAATCTGCTCTATTCTGCGACATCAAGAGATGGACATATGAATCTGCTCTATTCTGCGACATCAAGAGATGGACATATGAATCTGCTCTATTCTGCGACATCAAGAGATGGACATATGAATCTGCTCTATTCTGCGACATCAAGAGATGGACATATGAATCTGCTCTATTCTGCGACATCAAGAGATAGACATATGAATCTGCTCTATTCTGCGACATAAAGAGATAGACATATGAATCTGCTCTAATCTGCGACATCAAGAGATGGACATACGAATCTGCGACATCAAGAGACGGACATATGAATCTGCCCTAATCTGCGACATCAAGAGATGGACATATGAATCTGCTATAACCTGCGACATCAAGAGATGGACATGTGAATCTGCTATAACCTGCGACATCAAGAGATGGACATATGAATCTCCTCTAATCTGCGACATCAAGAGATGGACATATGAATCTGTTCTAATCTGCGACATCAAGAGATGGACATATGAATCTGCTCTAATCTGCGACATCAAGAGATGGACATATGAATCTGTTCTAATCTGCGACATCAAGAGATGGACATATGAATCTCCTCTAATCTGCGACATCAAGAGATGGACATGTGAATCTGCTATAACCTGCGACATCAAGAGATGGACATTTGAATCTGCTATCATCTGTGACATCAAGAGATGGACATATGAATCTGCTCTAATCTGCGACATCAAGAGATGGACATATGAATCTGCTCTAATCTGCGACATCAAGAGATGGACATATGAATCTGTTCTAATCTGCGACATCAAGAGATGGACATATGAATCTGTTCTAATCTGCGACATCAAGAGATGGACATATGAATCTGCTCTAATCTGCGACATCAAGAGATGGACATTTGAATCTGCTATCATCTGTGACATCAAGAGATGGACATATGAATCTGCTATAATCTGCGACATCAAGCGATGGACATATGAACCTGCTCTAACCTTTGGCATAAAGAGATGGACATATGATTCTGCTCTAAATCTGCGATATCAAGAGATGGACATATGATTCTGCTCTAAATCTGCGACATTAAGAGATGGACATATGCATCTGCCCTAACCTTCGGCATCAAGAGATGGACATATGAATCTTTTCTAATCTGCGACATCAAGAGATGGACATATGAATCTGCTCTAATCTGCGACATCAAGAGATGGACATTTGAATCTGCTATCATCTGCGACATCAAGAGATGGACATATGAATCTGCTATAATCTGCGACATTGGCTTGGCCATACAGTGACCGTGTCGACCAGACTGAACAAAGAACACATGAACTGTTGCATTTAGATGAGGAACGCATTAATAACGATAAAGTCGTCCTGAATATATGTACCTGGTGTGGTGCTAGCTTCATCTCCTCTCTCACGTTTGTTAGGCCTGACCTTCTTCATGAATGCAAGAGACAGACTTTCGTGGCAATTAACATTCGTTACACTGACGGCACCAAGTTCTGTCACTTTGATGTCACATTCACACACACATACACACCCACATACACACATCTGAGAGGATCAGTAGAAATAGGAAGTGTGGGCGTCTGGGATTTCTCTACGTAAACCACAATGATCGAAAAGAGAACGCTAGAATAAGGCATGGATGACAACAGAGACCCTGGACAAAATTAAAGAAATAAAGAACAAGAAAGCAGACAGAAATAAAAGCAAAACGAGAAGTAATAAAGCCAAAACACAGGAAGCTTACACAGAGGTGAACAAAGAAGTGAGAATATGCATTAAAAGGGATAAGAAGAAATATATAGATGAACTAGCTAAGGAGGCAGAAGAAGCAGCAAATAAAGGGAATATGAAAGAACTGTACAACATCACAAAGAAATTAGGTGGAAAATACAAACAGATCAATGCCTTTATTAAAGGGAAGAAAGGAAATCTGCTTAATAATATAAGGGAACAAATGGAGAGATGGAAAGAGCACTTTGAAGAACTTTTGAACAGACCCGGCTCAAATAATCCTCCAGATATATTACCAGCAAAAGAAGAGTTACACGTTAACTGTGGAAAACCAGCAAAGAAGAAATAATGAAAGCCATCAAACTATTAAAAAATGGTAAAGCCACAGGACCAGATGAAATTCCTTCAGAAGCCATCAAAGCAGCTGTTAACACCTCAACCAAGATGCTACATAATCTATTAGATAAAATTTGGGAGAGGGAAGAAATACCCCTAAAGACTGGAAAGAAGGTTATATGATCAAACTACCAAAGAAAGGAAGTTTACAGGAGTGCACAAATTATAGGGGAATTATGCTACTATCAGTGCCAGGAAAAAATACTAAGCATAATCATTCTGGAGAGAATAAAAGAGGCCATAGAGAAACATTTGAGAGATGAACAAGCAGGTTTTAGGAAGAACAGATCATGTGGTGATCAAATAACTACCCTACGTATAATAGTTGAACAAAGTTTAGAACTACAGTCCCCACTTTATATTGGATTCATAGATTACGAAAAGGCATTTGTTAGTTTAGACAGAAGAATGCTTTGGAAGTTGCTGAGTCATTACGGAATCCCCATAAAGTTCATTAACCTGATAAAAACAATGTATGGAGGAACGAAATGTAGTGTGGTGCATAAAGGACAGCTTACAGAAGCATTTGAAATAAGAACAGGAGTAAGGCAGGGATGCCTTCTGTCTCCATTTCTCTTTCTACTGGCCATAGATTGGATTATGAAAATAATTCAAAACAACAGAAATGGAATCTAGAGGTCACTGACCAAACAACTTGATGATTTAGACTTTGCTGATGACATAGCTCTCCTATCACACAGCCATCAACAGATGCAGGATAAAATGAGCTTACTTAATGAGAGATCACAACAGCTAGGACTAAAGATTAATAGAGATAAGACCAACATTATGAGAATTAATACAGTTGGCAATAACCAAATAAAATTAGGAGAAATACCTCTATTAGATGTACAATCTTACATTATCTGGGCAGTAATATAGACAAAGAGGGAGGAACATAAAATGATACCTCCAAAATAAGGATATCAAAAGCAAGAGGAGCTTTCATTGCACTGGAAAAATATGGAAATCCAAAGAAATTAGGTTAAATGCAAAAATACAAATTTTCAACTCAAATGTCAAGGCGGTCCTATTATATGGCTGTGAAATATGGAGAACAACAAAATTTACAATCACGAAGATACAGACTTTCATTAATGGATGTTTACGCAGAATAAAAGGATGGAAATGGCAAGACAAAATCACTAACATAGAATTATGGAAATATACCAGTCAAACACCAGTGGATAAAGAGATACAGCGAAGACGATGGCGCTGTATAGGACACACACTACGGAAGCCAACTGAGAGTATTACACAGCAGGCCCTTTTTTGGAATCCCCAGGGGAAAAGACAAAGAGGAAGACCAAGGAATTCTTGGAGAAGACAGATAGAAACAGAGATGAAGATGATCGGGAAGACATGGAATGATCTTAAAAGAATGGCAAAAAAACAGAACGACTTGGAAAGTGTTTGTTGAAGACCTATGCTCCACTGGGAGCTAAAAATGTAGAAGAAGAAGAAACCACAATGATCAGCACAGTAAAGCTAGACCGTTGAGACAACACGTAAACCACAATGATCAGCACAGTAAAGCTAGACCGTTGAGACAACACGTAAACCACAATGATCAGCACAGTAAAGCTGAGACCGTTGAGACAACACATAAACCACAATCATCAGCACAGTAAAGCTGAGACCGTTGAGACAACACGTAAACCACAATGATCAGCACAGTAAAGCTCAGACCGTTGAGGCAACACGTAAACCACAATGATCAGCACAGTAAAGCTAGACCGTTGAGACAACACGTAAACCACAATGATTAGCACAGTAAAGCTCAGACTGTTGAGACTACACGTAAACCACAATGATCAGCTCAGTAAAGCTAGACCGTTGAGACAACACGTAAACCACAATGATCAGCACAGTAAAGCTAGACAGTTGAGACAACACGTAAACCACAATGATCAGCACAGTAAAGCTAGACCGTTGAGACAACACGTAAAACACAATGATCAGCACAGTAAAGCTAGACCGTTGAGACAACACGTAAACCACAATGACCAACACAGTAAAGCTAGACCGTTGAGGCAACGCGTAAACCACAATGATCAGCACAGTAAAGCTAGACCGTTGAGACAACGCGTAAACCACAATGATCAGCACAGTAAAGCTGAGACCGTTGAGACAACACATAAACCACAATGATCAGCACAGTAAAGCTAGACCGTTGAGACAACACATAAACCACAATGATCAGCACAGTAAAGCTGAGACCGTTGAGACAACACATAAACCACAATGATCAGCACAGTAAAGCTGAGACCATTGAGACAACACATAAACCACAATGATCAGCACAGTAAAGCTAGACCGTTGAGACAACACGTAAACCACAATGATCAGCACAGTAAAGCTAGACCGTTGAGACAACACGTAAACCACAATGATCAGCACAGTAAAGCTAGACCGTTGAGACATCACGTAAACCACAATGATCAGCACAGTAAAGCTCAGACCGTTGAGACAACACGTAAACCACAATGATCAGCACAGTAAAGCTAGACCGTTGAGACAACACATAAACCACAATGATCAGCACAGTAAAGCTGAGACCGTTGAGACAACACGTAAACCACAATGATTAGCACAGTTAAGCTCAGACCGTTGAGACAACACGTCAACCACAATGATCAGCACAGTAAAGCTAGACCGTTGTGACAACACGTATACCACAATGATCAGCACAGTAAAGCTAGACCGTTGAGACAACACATAAACCACAATGATCAGCACAGTAAAGCTAGACCGTTGAGACATCACGTAAACCACAATGATCAGCACAGTAAAGCTAGACCGTTGAGACAACACATAAACCACAATGATCAGCACAGTAAAGCTAGACCGTTGAGACAACACGTATACCACAATGATCAGCACAGTAAAGCTAGACCGTTGAGACATCACGTAAACCACAATGATCAGCACAGTAAAGCTAGACCGTTGAGACATCACGTAAACCACAATGATCAGCACAGTAAAGCTAGACCGTTGAGACATCACGTAAACCACAATGATCAGCACAGTAAAGCTAGACCGTTGAGACAACACGTAAACCACAATGATCAGCACAGTAAAGCTAGACCGTTGAGACATCACGTAAACCACAATGATCAGCACAGTAAAGCTCAGACCGTTGAGACAACACGTAAACCACAATGATCAGCACAGTAAAGCTAGACCGTTGAGACAACACATAAACCACAATGATCAGCACAGTAAAGCTAGACCGTTGTGACAACACATAAACCACAATGATCAGCACAGTAAAGCTAGACCGTTGAGACAACACATAAACCACAATGATCAGCTCAGTAAAGCAAGACCGCTGAGACAACACGTAAACCACAATGATCAGCACAGTAAAGCTAGACAGTTGAGACAACACGTAAACCACAATGATCAGCACAGTAAAGCTAGACCGTTCAGACAACACGTAAACCACAATGATCAGCACAGTAAAGCTAGGCCGTTGAGACAACACGTAAACCACAATGATTAGCACAGTAAAGCTAGACCGTTGAGACAACACATAAACCACAATGATCATCACAGTAAAGCTAGACCGTTGAGACAACACGTAAACCACAATGATCAGCACAGTAAAGCTGAGACCGTTGAGACAACACATATACCACAATGATCAGCACAGTAAAGCTAGACCGTTGAGACAACACATAAACCACATTGATCAGCACAGTAAAGCTGAGACCGTTAAGACAACACATAAACCACATTGATCAGCACAGTAAAGCTGAGACCGTTGAGACAACACGTAAACCACAATCATCAGCACAGTAAAGCTGAGACCGTTGAGACAACACATAAACCACAATGATCAGCACAGTAAAGCTCAGACCGTTGAGACAACACATAAACCACATTGATCAGCACAGTAAAGCTGAGACCGTTGAGACAACACATAAACCACAATGATCAGCACAGTAAAGCTGAGACCGTTGAGACAACACGTAAACCACAATGATCAGCACAGTAAAGCTAGACCGTTGAGACAACTCCAACCGCTGAAATGTCAAAATGAAGAATCCAGACATGAAGGTCGCAATAAGAGTGCTTTTGGTATCATAGGAAATAGCAATGTGGGTAGGCCTCCAGCTAATGTCATGATATGCTCTGAGAGGATTCTGATGTGAACACAGCGCTTACTTCAGCATGGATGTGTGCACGAGAGGGCGCTTGACTTTCTTCTCAACGATAGTTGCTTACAACAAATGTCAAAAATGGAGGAAACGTTTAACAACAGTAACAGGAATCAGACCTATCTCAGTGAACATTTATGTACAGACATAGGTAAAAGATAGCAATGATTGATGTAGAGACATAGGTAAAAGATAGCGATGATTGATGTAGAGTCATGAGTAAAATATAGCGATGATTGATGTAGAGTCATGAGTAAAATATAGCGATGATTGATGTTGAGACATGAGTAAAAGATAGCGATGATTGATGTAGATACATGAGTAAAAGATAGCGATGATTGATGTAGTGACATGAGTAAAAGATAGCGATGTTTGATGTAGAGACATGAATATAAGATAGAGATGAATTGTGTGGAGTCATGAGTAAAAGATAGCAATGATTTGTGTAGAGACATGAGTAAAAGATAGCGATGAATTGTGTAGAGTCATGAGTAAAAGATAGCAATGATTGATGTAGAGACATGAGTAAAAGATAGCGATGATTGATGTTGAGACATGAGTAAAAGATAGCGATGATTGATGTAGAGACATGAGTAAAAGATAGCGATGATTGATGTAGTGACATGAGTAAAAGATAACGATGTTTGATGTAGAGACATGAATATAAGATAGCGATGAATTGTGTAGAGTCATGAGTAAAAGATAACGATGATTGATGTAGAGACATGAGTAAAAGATAGCGATGAATTGTGTAGAGTCATGAGTAAAAGATAACGATGTTTGATGTAGAGACATGAGTAAAAGATAACGATGTTTGATGTAGAGGCATGAGTAAAAGATAACGATGTTTGATGTAGAGACATGAGTAAATGATAACGATGTTTGATATAGAGACATGAGTAAAAGATAATGATGATGATGTAGAGACATGAGTAAAAGATAGCAATGATTGATGTAGTGACATGAGTAAAATATAGCGATGATTGATGTAGAGACATGAGTAAAATATAGCGATGATTGATGTAGAGACATGAGTAAAATATAGCGATGATTGATGTAGAGACATAAATAAAAGATAGCAATGATTGATGTAGAGACATGAGTAAAAGAGAGCGAAGATTTGTGTAGAGACATGAGTAAAAGGTACCGATTATTGATGTAGAGACATGAGTAAAAGAGAGCGAAGATTAATGTAGAGACATGAGTAAAAGATAGCGATGATTGATGTCGAGACATGAGTAAAAGATAGCGATGATTGATGTAGTGACATGAGTAAAAGATAGCAATGATTGATGTAGAGACATGAGTAAAAGATAGCAATGATTGATGTAGAGACATGAATAAAAGATAGCGATGATTGATGTAGTGACATGAGTAAAAGATAGCAATGATTGATGTAGAGACATGAATAAAAGATAGCGATGATTGATGTAGTGACATGAGTAAAAGATAACGATGATTGATGTAGTGACATGAGTAAACGATAGCGATGAATTGTGTAGAGTCATGAATAAAAGATAGCGATGAATTGTGTAGAGTCATGAGTAAAAGATAGCGTTGAATTGTGTAAAGTCATGAGTAAAATATAGCGATGATTTGTGTAGAGTCATGAATAAAAAATAGCGATGAATTGTGTAGAGTCATGAGTAAAATATAGCGATGATTTGTGTAGAGTCATGAATAAAAGATAGCGATGAATTGTGTAGAGTCATGAGTAAAAGATAGCGATGATTGATGTAGAGACATGAGTAAAAGATAGCGATAATTGATGTAGAGACATGAGTAAAAGATAACGATGAATTGTGTAGAGTCATGAGTAAAAGATAGCGATGATTGATGTAGAGACATGAGTAAAAGATAGCGATGATTGATGTTGAGACATGAGTAAAAGATAGCGATGATTGATGTAGAGACACGAGTAAAAGATAGCGATGATTGATGTAGAGTCATGAGTAAAATATAGCGATGATTGATGTAGAGTCATGAGTAAAATATAGCGATGATTGATGTTGAGACATGAGTAAAAGATAGCGATGATTGATGTAGATACATGAGTAAAAGATAGCGATGATTGATGTAGTGACATGAGTAAAAGATAGCGATGTTTGATGTAGAGACATGAATATAAGATAGAGATGAATTGTGTGGAGTCATGAGTAAAAGATAGCAATGATTTGTGTAGAGACATGAGTAAAAGATAGCGATGAATTGTGTAGAGTCATGAGTAAAAGATAGCAATGATTGATGTAGAGACATGAGTAAAAGATAGCGATGATTGATGTTGAGACATGAGTAAAAGATAGCGATGATTGATGTAGAGACATGAGTAAAAGATAGCGATGATTGATGTAGTGACATGAGTAAAAGATAACGATGTTTGATGTAGAGACATGAATATAAGATAGCGATGATTGATGTAGTGACATGAGTAAAAGATAGCGATGATTGATGTAGTGACATGAGTAAAAGATAGCGATGAATTGTGTAGAGTCATGAATAAAAGATAGCGATGAATTGTGTAGAGTCATGAGTAAAAGATAGCGATGAATTGTGTAAAGTCATGAGTAAAATATAGCGATGATTTGTGTAGAGTCATGAATAAAAGATAGCGATGAATTGTGTAGAGTCATGAGTAAAATATAGCGATGATTTGTGTAGAGTCATGAATAAAAGATAGCGATGAATTGTGTAGAGTCATGAGTAAAAGATAGCGATGATTTGTGTAGAGTCATGAATAAAAGATAGCGATGAATTGTGTAGAGTCATGAGTAAAAGATAGCGATGATTGATGTAGAGACATGAGTAAAAGATAGCGATAATTGATGTAGAGACATGAGTAAAAGATAACGATGAATTGTGTAGAGTCATGAGTAAAAGATAGCGATGATTGATGTAGAGACATGTGTAAAAGATAGCGATGATTGATGTTGAGACATGAGTAAAAGATAGCGATGATTGATGTAGAGACACGAGTAAAAGATAGCGATGATTGATGTAGAGTCATGAGTAAAATATAGCGATGATTGATGTAGAGTCATGAGTAAAATATAGCGATGATTGATGTTGAGACATGAGTAAAAGATAGCGATGATTGATGTAGATACATGAGTAAAAGATAGCGATGATTGATGTAGTGACATGAGTAAAAGATAGCGATGTTTGATGTAGAGACATGAATATAAGATAGAGATGAATTGTGTGGAGTCATGAGTAAACGATAGCAATGATTTGTGTAGAGACATGAGTAAAAGATAGCGATGAATTGTGTAGAGTCATGAGTAAAAGATAGCAATGATTGATGTAGAGACATGAGTAAAAGATAGCGATGATTGATGTTGAGACATGAGTAAAAGATAGCGATGATTGATGTAGAGACATGAGTAAAAGATAGCGATGATTGATGTAGTGACATGAGTAAAAGATAACGATGTTTGATGTAGAGACATGAATATAAGATAGCGATGAATTGTGTAGAGTCATGAGTAAAAGCTAACGATGATTGATGTAGAGACATGAGTAAAAGATAGCGATGAATTGTGTAGAGTCATGAGTAAAAGATAACGATGTTTGATGTAGAGACATGAGTAAAAGATAACGATGTTTGATGTAGAGGCATGAGTAAAAGATAACGATGTTTGATGTAGAGACATGAGTAAATGATAACGATGTTTGATATAGAGACATGAGTAAAAGATAATGATGATTGATGTAGAGACATGAGTAAAAGATAGCAATGATTGATGTAGTGACATGAGTAAAATATAGCGATGATTGATGTAGAGACATGAGTAAAATATAGCGATGATTGATGTAGTGACATGAGTAAAATATAGCGATGATTGATGTAGAGACATGAGTAAAAGATAGCAATGATTGATGTAGTGACATGAGTAAAATATAGCGATGATTGATGTAGTGACATGAGTAAAAGATAGCAATGATTGATGTAGAGACATGAGTAAAAGAGAGCGATGATTTGTGTAGAGACATGAGTAAAAGGTACCAATTATTGATGTAGAGACATGAATAAAAGATAGCAATGGTTGATGTAGAGACATGAGTAAAAGATAGCGATGATTTGTGTAGAGACATCATTAAAATATAGCGATGATTTGTGTAGAGACATGAGTAAAATATAGCGATGATTGATGTAGAGACATGAGTAAAATATAGCGATGATTGATGTAGAGACATGAATAAAAGATAGCAATGGTTGATGTAGAGACATGAGTAAAAGATAGCGATGATTTGTGTAGAGACATCATTAAAATATAGCAATGATTTGTGTAGAGACATGAGTAAAATATAGCGATGATTGATGTAGAGACATGAGTAAAATATAGCGATGATTGATGAAGAGACATAAATAAAAGATAGCAATGGTTGATATAGAGACATGAGTAAAAGATAGCGATGATTTGTGTAGAGACATCATTAAAATATAGCGATGATTTGTGTAGAGACATGAGTAAAATATAGCGATGATTGATGTAGAGACATGAGTAAAATATAGCGATGATTGATGTAGTGACATGAGTAAAAGATAGCAATGATTGATGTAGAGACATGAGTGAAAGAGAGCGAAGATAAATGTAGAGACATGAGTAAAAGAGAGCGATGATTTGTGTAGAGACATGAATAAAAGATAGCGATGTTTGATGTAGAGACAGTAAAAGATAACGATGTTTGATGTAGAGACATGAGTAAACGATTGCGATGATTTGTGTAGAGACATGAGTAAAAGATAGCGATGATTTGTGTAGAGACATGAGTAAAATATAGCAATGATTGATGTAGTGACATGAGTAAAATATAGCGATGATTGATGTAGTGACATGAGTAAAATATAGCGATGATTGATGTAGTGACATGAGTAAAAGATAACAATAATTGATGTAGTGACATGAGTAAAAGATAGCAATGATTGATGTAGAGACATGAGTAAAATATATCGATGATTGATGTAGAGACATGAGTAATAGATAGCAATGATTGATGTAGTGACATGAGTAAAAGATACCAATGATTAATGTAGAGACATGAGTAAAATATAGCGATGATTGATGTAGTGACATGAGTAAAAGATAGCGATGATTGATGTATTGACACGAGTAAAAGATAGCAATGATTGATGTAGTGACATGAGTAAAAGATAGCGATGATTGATGTAGTGACATGAGTAAAAGATAGCAATGATTGATGTAGTGACATGAGTAAAATATAGCGATGATTGATGTAGAGACATGAGTAAAATATAGCGATGATTGATGTAGTGACATGAGTAAAATATAGCGATGATTGATGTAGAGACATGAGTAAAAGATAGCAATGATTGATGTAGTGACATGAGTAAAATATAGCGATGATTGATGTAGTGACATGAGTAAAAGATAGCAATAATTGATGTAGAGACATGAGTAAAAGAGAGCGAAGATTTGTGTAGAGACATGAGTAAAAGGTACCAATTATTGATGTAGAGACATGAATAAAAGATAGCAATGGTTGATGTAGATACATGAGTAAAAGATAGCGATGATTTGTGTAGAGACATCATTAAAATATAGCGATGATTTGTGTAGAGACATGAGTAAAATATAGCGATGATTGATGTAGAGACATGAGTAAAATATAGCGATGATTGATGTAGAGACATGAATAAAAGATAGCAATGGTTGATGTAGAGACATGAGTAAAAGATAGCGATGATTTGTGTAGAGACATCATTAAAATATAGCAATGATTTGTGTAGAGACATGAGTAAAATATAGCGATGATTGATGTAGAGACATGAGTAAAATATAGCGATGATTGATGAAGAGACATGAATAAAAGATAGCAATGGTTGATGAAGAGACATGAGTAAAAGATAGCGATGATTTGTGTAGAGACATCATTAAAATATAGCGATGATTTGTGTAGAGACATGAGTAAAATATAGCGATGATTGATGTAGAGACATGAGTAAAATATAGCGATGATTGATGTAGTGACATGAGTAAAAGATAGCAATGATTGATGTAGAGACATGAGTAAAAGAGAGCGAAGATTAATGTAGAGACATGAGTAAAAGAGAGCGATGATTTGTGTAGAGACATGAATAAAAGATAGCGATGTTTGATGTAGAGACAGTAAAAGATAACGATGTTTGATGTAGAGACATGAGTAAACGATTGCGATGATTTGTGTAGAGACATGAGTAAAAGATAGCGATGATTTGTGTAGAGACATGAGTAAAATATAGCAATGATTGATGTAGTGACATGAGTAAAATATAGCGATGATTGATGTAGTGACATGAGTAAAATATAGCGATGATTGATGTAGTGACATGAGTAAAAGATAACAATAATTGATGTAGAGACATGAGTAAAAGAGAGCGAAGATTTGTGTAGAGACATGAGTAAAAGATAGCGATGATTGATGTAGAGACATAAATAAAAGATAGCAATGATTGATGTAGAGACATGAGTAAAAGAGAGCGAAGATTTGTGTAGAGACATGAGTAAAAGGTACCGATTATTGATGTAGAGACATGAATAAAAGATAGCAATGATTGATGTAGAGACATGAGTAAAAGAGAGCGAAGATTTGTGTAGAGACATGAGTAAAAGATAGCGATGATTGATGTAGAGACATAAATAAAAGATAGCAATGATTGATGTAGAGACATGAGTAAAAGAGAGCGAAGATTTGTGTAGAGACATGAGTAAAAGATAGCGATGATTGATGTAGTGACATGAGTAAAAGATAGCAATGATTGATGTAGAGACATGAGTAAAAGAGAGCGAAGATTTGTGTAGAGACATGAGTAAAAGATAGCGATGATTGATGTAGAGACATAAATAAAAGATAGCAATGATTGATGCAGAGACATGAGTAAAAGGGAACGAAGATTTGTGTAGAGACATGAGTAAAAGGTACCGATTATTGATGTAGAGACATGAGTAAAAGAGAGCGAAGATTAATGTAGAGACATGAGTAAAAGATAGCGATGATTGATGTAGAGACATGAGTAAAAGATAGCGATGATTGATGTAGTGACATGAGTAAAAGATAGCAATGATTGATGTAGTGACATGAGTAAAATATAGCGATGATTGATGTAGTGACATGAGTAAAATATAGCGATGATTGATGTAGTGACATGAGTAAAAGATAGCGATGATTGATGTAGAGACATGACTAAAAGAGAGCGAAGATTTGTGTAGAGACATGAGTAAAAGATAGCGATGATTGATGTAGAGACATAAATAAAAGATAGCAATGATTGATGTAGAGACATGAGTAAAAGAGAGCGAAGATTTGTGTAGAGACATGAGTAAAAGGTACCGATTATTGATGTAGAGACATGAATTAAAGATAGCAATGATTGATGTAGAAACATGAGTAAAAGAGAGCGAAGATTAATGTAGAGACATGAGTAAAATATAGCGATGATTGATTTAGTGACATGAGTAAAAGATAGCAATGATTGATGTAGAGACATGAGTAAAAGAGAGCGAAGATTTGTGTAGAGACATGAGTAAAAGATAGCGATGATTGATGTAGAGACATAAATAAAAGATAGCAATGATTGATGTAGAGACATGAGTAAAAGAGAGCGAAGATTTGTGTAGAGACATGAGTAAAAGATAGCGATGATTGATGTAGTGACATGAGTAAAAGATAGCAATGATTGATGTAGAGACATGAGTAAAAGAGAGCGAAGATTTGTGTAGAGACATGAGTAAAATATAGCGATGATTGATGTAGAGACATAAATAAAAGATAGCAATGATTGATGTAGAGACATGAGTAAAAGAGAGCGATGATTGATGTAGAGACATGAATAAAAGATAGCAATGGTTGATGTAGAGACATGAGTAAAAGATAGCGATGATTTGTGTAGAGACATCATTAAAATATAGCAATGATTTGTGTAGAGACATGAGTAAAATATAGCGATGATTGATGTAGAGACATGAGTAAAATATAGCGATGATTGATGAAGAGACATGAATAAAAGATAGCAATGGTTGATGTAGAGACATGAGTAAAAGATAGCGATGATTTGTGTAGAGACATCATTAAAATATAGCGATGATTTGTGTAGAGACATGAGTAAAATATAGCGATGATTGATGTAGAGACATGAGTAAAATATAGCGATGATTGATGTAGTGACATGAGTAAAAGATAGCAATGATTGATGTAGAGACATGAGTAAAAGAGAGCGAAGATTAATGTAGAGACATGAGTAAAAGAGAGCGATGATTTGTGTAGAGACATGAATAAAAGATAGCGATGTTTGATGTAGAGACAGTAAAAGATAACGATGTTTGATGTAGAGACATGAGTAAACGATTGCGATGATTTGTGTAGAGGCATGAGTAAAAGATAGCGATGATTTGTGTAGAGACATGAGTAAAATATAGCAATGATTGATGTAGTGACATGAGTAAAATATAGCGATGATTGATGTAGTGACATGAGTAAAATATAGCGATGATTGATGTAGTGACATGAGTAAAAGATAACAATAATTGATGTAGAGACATGAGTAAAAGAGAGCGAAGATTTGTGTAGAGATATGAGTAAAAGATAGCGATGATTGATGTAGAGACATAAATAAAAGATAGCAAGGATTGATGTAGAGACATGAGTAAAAGAGAACGAAGATTTGTGTAGAGACATGAGTAAAAGGTACCGATTATTGATGTAGAGACATGAATAAAAGATAGCAATGATTGATGTAGAGACATGAGTAAAAGAGAGCGAAGATTTGTGTAGAGACATGAGTAAAAGATAGCGATGATTGATGTAGAGACATAAATAAAAGATAGCAATGATTGATGTAGAGACATGAGTAAAAGAGAGCGAAGATTTGTGTAGAGACATGAGTAAAAGATAGCGATGATTGATGTAGTGACATGAGTAAAAGATAGCAATGATTGATGTAGAGACATGAGTAAAAGAGAGCGAAGATTTGTGTAGAGACATGAGTAAAAGATAGCGATGATTGATGTAGAGACATGAGTAAAATATAGCGATGATTGATGTAGTGACATGAGTAAAAGATAGCAATAATTGATGTAGAGACATGAGTAAAAGAGAGCGAAGATTTGTGTAGAGACATGAGTAAAAGGTACCAATTATTGATGTAGAGACATGAATAAAAGATAGCAATGGTTGATGTAGATACATGAGTAAAAGATAGCGATGATTTGTGTAGAGACATCATTAAAATATAGCGATGATTTGTGTAGAGACATGAGTAAAATATAGCGATGATTGATGTAGAGACATGAGTAAAATATAGCGATGATTGATGTAGAGACATGAATAAAAGATAGCAATGGTTGATGTAGAGACATGAGTAAAAGATAGCGATGATTTGTGTAGAGACATCATTAAAATATAGCAATGATTTGTGTAGAGACATGAGTAAAATATAGCGATGATTGATGTAGAGACATGAGTAAAATATAGCGATGATTGATGAAGAGACATGAATAAAAGATAGCAATGGTTGATGTAGAGACATGAGTAAAAGATAGCGATGATTTGTGTAGAGACATCATTAAAATATTGCGATGAATTGTGTAGAGACATGAGTAAAATATAGCGATGATTGATGTAGAGACATGAGTAAAATATAGCGATGATTGATGTAGTGACATGAGTAAAAGATAGCAATGATTGATGTAGAGACATGAGTAAAAGAGAGCGAAGATTAATGTAGAGACATGAGTAAAAGAGAGCGATGATTTGTGTAGAGACATGAATAAAAGATAGCGATGTTTGATGTAGAGACAGTAAAAGATAACGATGTTTGATGTAGAGACATGAGTAAACGATTGCGATGATTTGTGTAGAGACATGAGTAAAAGATAGCGATGATTTGTGTAGAGACATGAGTAAAATATAGCAATGATTGATGTAGTGACATGAGTAAAATATAGCGATGATTGATGTAGTGACATGAGTAAAATATAGCGATGATTGATGTAGTGACATGAGTAAAAGATAACAATAATTGATGTAGAGACATGAGTAAAAGAGAGCGAAGATTTGTGTAGAGACATGAGTAAAAGATAGCGATGATTGATGTAAAGACATAAATAAAAGATAGCAATGATTGATGTAGAGACATGAGTAAAAGAGAGCGAAGATTTGTGTAGAGACATGAGTAAAAGGTACCGATTATTGATGTAGAGACATGAATAAAAGATAGCAATGATTGATGTAGAGACATGAGTAAAAGAGAGCGAAGATTTGTGTAGAGACATGAGTAAAAGATAGCGATGATTGATGTAGAGACATAAATAAAAGATAGCAATGATTGATGTAGAGACATGAGTAAAAGAGAGCGAAGATTTGTGTAGAGACATGAGTAAAAGATAGCGAGGATTGATGTAGTGACATGAGTAAAAGATAGCAATGATTGATGTAGAGACATGAGTAAAAGAGAGCGAAGATTTGTGTAGAGACATGAGTAAAAGATAGCGATGATTGATGTAGAGACATAAATAAAAGATAGCAATGATTGATGTAGAGACATGAGTAAAAGAGAACGAAGATTTGTGTAGAGACATGAGTAAAAGGTACCGATTATTGATGTAGAGACATGAGTAAAAGAGAGCGAAGAATAATGTAGAGACATGAGTAAAAGATAGCGATGATTGATGTAGAGACATGAGTAAAAGATAGCGATGATTGATGTAGTGACATGAGTAAAAGATAGCAATGATTGATGTAGTGACATGAGTAAAATATAGCGATGATTGATGTAGTGACATGAGTAAAATATAGCGATGATTGATGTAGAGACATGACTAAAAGAGAGCGAAGATTTGTGTAGAGATATGAGTAAAAGATAGCGATGATTGATGTAGAGACATAAATAAAAGATAGCAATGATTGATGTAGAGACATGAGTAAAAGAGAGCGAAGATTTGTGTAGAGACATGAGTAAAAGGTACCGATTATTGATGTAGAGACATGAATAAAAGATAGCAATGATTGCTGTAGAGACATGAGTAAAAGAGAGCGAAGATTAATGTAGAGACATGAGTAAAATATAGCGATGATTGATTTAGTGACATGAGTAAAAGATAGCAATGATTGATGTAGAGACATGAGTAAAAGAGAGCGAAGATTTCTGTAGAGACATGAGTAAAAGATAGCGATGATTGATGTAGAGACATAAATAAAAGATAGCAATGATTGATGTAGAGACATGAGTAAAAGAGAGCGAAGATTTGTGTAGAGACATGAGTAAAAGATAGCGATGATTGATGTAGTGACATGAGTAAAAGATAGCAATGATTGATGTAGAGACATGAGTAAAAGAGAGCGAAGATTTGTGTAGAGACATGAGTAAAATATAGCGATGATTGATGTAGAGACATAAATAAAAGATAGCAATGATTGATGTAGAGACATGAGTAAAAGAGAGCGATGATTGATGTAGAGACATGAATAAAAGATAGCAATGGTTGATGTAGAGACATGAGTAAAAGATAGCGATGATTTGTGTAGAGACATCATTAAAATATAGCAATGATTTGTGTAGAGACATGAGTAAAATATAGCGATGATTGATGTAGAGACATGAGTAAAATATAGCGATGATTGATGAAGAGACATGAATAAAAGATAGCAATGGTTGATGTAGAGACATGAGTAAAAGATAGCGATGATTTGTGTAGAGACATCATTAAAATATAGCGATGATTTGTGTAGAGACATGAGTAAAATATAGCGATGATTGATGTAGAGACATGAGTAAAATATAGCGATGATTGATGTAGTGACATGAGTAAAAGATAGCAATGATTGATGTAGAGACATGAGTAAAAGAGAGCGAAGATTAATGTAGAGACATGAGTAAAAGAGAGCGATGATTTGTGTAGAGACATGAATAAAAGATAGCGATGTTTGATGTAGAGACAGTAAAAGATAACGATGTTTGATGTAGAGACATGAGTAAACGATTGCGATGATTTGTGTAGAGACATGAGTAAAAGATAGCGATGATTTGTGTAGAGACATGAGTAAAATATAGCAATGATTGATGTAGTGACATGAGTAAAATATAGCGATGATTGATGTAGTGACATGAGTAAAATATAGCGATGATTGATGTAGTGACATGAGTAAAAGATAACAATAATTGATGTAGAGACATGAGTAAAAGAGAGCGAAGATTTGTGTAGAGACATGAGTAAAAGATAGCGATGATTGATGTAGAGACATAAATAAAAGATAGCAATGATTGATGTAGAGACATGAGTAAAAGAGAGCGAAGATTTGTGTAGAGACATGAGTAAAAGGTACCGATTATTGATGTAGAGACATGAATAAAAGATAGCAATGATTGATGTAGAGACATGAGTAAAAGAGAGCGAAGATTTGTGTAGAGACATGAGTAAAAGATAGCGATGATTGATGTAGAGACATAAATAAAAGATAGCAATGATTGATGTAGAGACATGAGTAAAAGAGAGCGAAGATTTGTGTAGAGACATGAGTAAAAGATAGCGATGATTGATGTAGTGACATGAGTAAAAGATAGCAATGATTGATGTAGAGACATGAGTAAAAGAGAGCGAAGATTTGTGTAGAGACATGAGTAAAAGATAGCGATGATTGATGTAGAGACATAAATAAAAGATAGCAATGATTGATGTAGAGACATGAGTAAAAGAGAACGAAGATTTGTGTAGAGACATGAGTAAAAGGTACCGATTATTGATGTAGAGACATGAGTAAAAGAGAGCGAAGATTAATGTAGAGACATGAGTAAAAGATAGCGATGATTGATGTAGAGACATGAGTAAAAGATAGCGATGATTGATGTAGTGACATGAGTAAAAGATAGCAATGATTGATGTAGTGACATGAGTAAAATATAGCGATGATTGATGTAGTGACATGAGTAAAATATAGCGATGATTGATGTAGTGACATGAGTAAAAGATAGCGATGATTGATGTAGAGACATGACTAAAAGAGAGCGAAGATTTGTGTAGAGACATGAGTAAAAGATAGCGATGATTGATGTAGAGACATAAATAAAAGATAGCAATGATTGATGTAGAGACATGAGTAAAAGAGAGCGAAGATTTGTGTAGAGACATGAGTAAAAGGTACCGATTATTGATGTAGAGACATGAATAAAAGATAGCAATGATTGATGTAGAGACATGAGTAAAAGAGAGCGAAGATTAATGTAGAGACATGAGTAAAATATAGCGATGATTGATTTAGTGACATGAGTAAAAGATAGCAATGATTGATGTAGAGACATGAGTAAAAGAGAGCGAAGATTTGTGTAGAGACATGAGTAAAAGATAGCGATGATTGATGTAGAGACATAAATAAAAGATAGCAATGATTGATGTAGAGACATGAGTAAAAGAGAGCGAAGATTTGTGTAGAGACATGAGTAAAAGATAGCGATGATTGATGTAGTGACATGAGTAAAAGATAGCAATGATTGATGTAGAGACATGAGTAAAAGAGAGCGAAGATTTGTGTAGAGACATGAGTAAAATATAGCGATGATTGATGTAGAGACATAAATAAAAGATAGCAATGATTGATGTAGAGACATGAGTAAAAGAGAGCGAAGATTTGTGTAGAGACATGAGTAAAAGGTACCGATTATTGATGTAGAGACATGAGTAAAAGAGAGCGAAGATTAATGTAGAGACATGAGTAAAAGATAGCGATGATTGATGTCGAGACATGAGTAAAAGATAGCGATGATTGATGTAGTGACATGAGTAAAAGATAGCAATGATTGATGTAGAGACATGAGTAAAAGATAGCAATGATTGATGTAGAGACATGAATAAAAGATAGCGATGATTGATGTAGTGACATGAGTAAAAGATAGCAATGATTGATGTAGAGACATGAATAAAAGATAGCGATGATTGATGTAGTGACATGAGTAAAAGATAGCGATGATTGATGTAGTGACATGAGTAAAAGATAGCGATGAATTGTGTAGAGTCATGAATAAAAGATAGCGATGAATTGTGTAGAGTCATGAGTAAAAGATAGCGATGAATTGTGTAAAGTCATGAGTAAAATATAGCGATGATTTGTGTAGAGTCATGAATAAAAGATAGCGATGAATTGTGTAGAGTCATGAGTAAAAGATAGCGATGATTGATGTAGAGACATGAGTAAAAGATAGCGATAATTGATGTAGAGACATGAGTAAAAGATAACGATGAATTGTGTAGAGTCATGAGTAAAAGATAGCGATGATTGATGTAGAGACATGAGTAAAAGATAGCGATGATTGATGTTGAGACATGAGTAAAAGAAAGCGATGATTGATGTAGAGACACGAGTAAAAGATAGCGATGATTGATGTAGAGTCATGAGTAAAATATAGCGATGATTGATGTAGAGTCATGAGTAAAATATAGCGATGATTGATGTTGAGACATGAGTAAAAGATAGCGATGATTGATGTAGATACATGAGTAAAAGATAGCGATGATTGATGTAGTGACATGAGTAAAAGATAGCGATGTTTGATGTAGAGACATGAATATAAGATAGAGATGAATTGTGTGGAGTCATGAGTAAAAGATAGCAATGATTTGTGTAGAGACATGAGTAAAAGATAGCGATGAATTGTGTAGAGTCATGAGTAAAAGATAGCAATGATTGATGTAGAGACATGAGTAAAATATAGCGATGATTGATGTTGAGACATGAGTAAAAGATAGCGATGATTGATGTAGAGACATGAGTAAAAGATAGCGATGATTGATGTAGTGACATGAGTAAAAGATAACGATGTTTGATGTAGAGACATGAATATAAGATAGCGATGAATTGTGTAGAGTCATGAGTAAAAGATAACGATGATTGATGTAGAGACATGAGTAAAAGATAGCGATGAATTGTGTAGAGTCATGAGTAAAAGATAACGATGTTTGATGTAGAGACATGAGTAAAAGATAACGATGTTTGATGTAGAGGCATGAGTAAAAGATAACGATGTTTGATGTAGAGACATGAGTAAATGATAACGATGTTTGATATAGAGACATGAGTAAAAGATAATGATGATTGATGTAGAGACATGAGTAAAAGATAACGATGATTGATGTAGAGACATGAGTAAAAGATAACGATGATTGATGTAGAGACATGAGTAAAAGATAGCGATTGCAGTCACAGCAGACGTGAAATAATAATATACAATGGCAAATGTCATTATATCAATAGTAAACTTATAAGATAAGATTGGAAATGTAATATTATGAATGATTAGATTATAAACTAAGATTGGAAATGTAATACTATGAATGATTACATTATAAGATAAGATTGGAAATGTAATACTATGAATGATTAGATTATAAGATAAGATTGGAATTGTAATACTATGAATGATTATATTATAAAATAAGATTGGAAATGTAATACTATGAATGATTAGATTATAAGATAAGAATGGAATTGTAATACTATCAATGATTAGATTATAAAATAAGATTGGAAATGTAAAACTATGAATGATTAGATTATAAGATAAGATTGGAATTGTAATACTATCAATGATTAGATTATAAACTAAGATTGGAAATGTAATACTATGAATGATTAGATTATAAGATAAGATTGCAAATGTAATACTATCAATGATTAGATTATAAGATAAGATTGGAAATGTAATATAATCAATGATTAGATTATAATATAAGATTGGAAATGTAATACAATTAATGATTAGATTATAAGATAAGAGAGAACATTGGGGACAAGCAGAAGCTGTGATGTAAAACCATGATGGTCTCCTAGCCTTAATGGCGGATCATTGAGTTCATCATCAATAATTGTTTTCTCCGGTAGTTATCTTCAAATGTACTCACAATCAACGAACAACAGCAGTCAGGCTGGATGTGGAGTACTTCATGTTTTAGTGTTTGTGTTCCTGGTCATTCATAACACGATGGTGAGGAGCTTGGCGATAATGCTAACCTTGGTTAGTTTCCTTAGTTGTATCCACGTGACACATGACATATATTGTTCCCCACGTGAGAGAGACATAATACACATTAGGTAATAATTCGATCAGAGACGACATGTTCCGACTGCTCATAGGGAGTGTCCCTTATGCTCAATAGGCCAAGCTTGGCTGGACTCACTAGTAGGGAAGAGCGTGATCATCTTATTAGAGGAAGAGGATTGTGAGAACAGGGAGATGATAACGGCTAGATAATGAGTAGGACAAATTATTCAGTTAAGTTGTATCAGAAATGATTGTAGATCCGTTGATGTTTAATCTGAAATTGACAATCTAGTTCAAGGGCACGTAGATCGTAGATAGAAATGTTGGCTTCAAGAGAAGAGTCGCTCCAGGTTTGTTGTCGAGTTTAGGCGAGCTTGATTTCTATGATGATATAACAGCAGGAACGAGGAGATGAGAGAAATTATTGTTTCTGGATAACATAAAATAAGTTAACATTTGGAGAGAATATCTGGCGATGACTTGCTAGACAATGTACGAGATGGACACAAGGAAGACCCAGACTACGCTGGAGTGACAAAATAATATAAATGCTACAAGTTTTAATGACTGGGGCTGTCAGAATTGCAAGAACAAGAACTTTGTATCTCCCTCGACGCTTCAAGAAGTAAACAAAGGAAACAAAGAAGGTGGTGAAGAGTTTATGGCATGATAGATGAGCATGGGCTTCTTCTTCCTCTCAGCTCCCTGTGTAGCATAGATCCTTCAACAAACACTTTACGAGCCGTTCTCTTACTTGCCATTCTTTTAAGATCATTCTATATCTTCCCCATCAACTTCATATATGCTTTCTTATCTGTCTTCTCCAAGAATATTTTGGTCTTCTTCTTTGTGTAAAACTCTCAGTTGGCTTCCGCGTCACTCACATCTCTTTCTCATCTCACCATCCCATCTCTCATCCCTCTGTTCACCTCTCCCTAACTTTATCATCCGACATGTAGTTATAGATATCTGTGCCTCACCGTTTATTTTCGTTGTCCCCGTCTTCTGAAGCAGGCCGCAGGCCGAAACGTCAGTATTTTGTTGTGTTCCTTTTTTCTAAAGCTGTCACCATACCTTGGAGTGTACACTACACACCACTACCAGCTGTGTAAATCAACTTTGTGAACGTAATCAAGACTGCGTCAATGAGTCGTCGCATGAAGCGTTAAGTTATGGTAGACCTCTGCCTTGTAGTGTCTGCGCCACTTACACCCAACGTCGTCACCTCCCATTATTGAAATGTTTATTGATCATTGGCGACAGTAGAGGCGAAATCAACAGCATGAACCTAATGATAGAGTTCAAGATGAGAATCCAAACCAGATTTGAAGAATCTAAATGCTCAACCGCATGCCTGTCTCGTATGTCATGTCTTGTATAAATCGATGAATAGTTGTGTTGGTCACATGAGATCACACATGGAAGGTATCCGGTACCCTCTCGTGTTGATGTCGGCACAACAATCTCCCATATCTCAGCTGACAACAACACAACGCAACTTACACACATGTGGTGTCGCCTTTTAAGGATACTCGAGGAAGCGATGTGATCGTCGAATAAGTGCAAACAAGCAGTTATTTTCAACTTGAGCGTTGAGGTGCTGGCCATCGTTATCTGGACGACTCGCTACACGGATTTGACTGGACGAGTTGTTGAAAAGTCTGCTATCATGCTGCTTCTCAAACGTGCCGGTGATCAACACAATATGGGCTCACTAACACCATATTCTAACAGTCTTCTATGGCCACGTCAGACGACACAGCGGGCTGGAAAGAACAATAATGGAAGGCATGGTTCCTGGACGACGCAACAGGGGCAGACCAAGAAGAAGGTGGTTTCAAGACATTATGTCCCATGCTCAACTCTTGTTGTCCGTCCCAATATGTATGAACATTAAGTCCCATGCTCAACTCTTGCTCATTGAAGCTGGGTGAACCTAGAAGCCAGTTAATGAGTGTCATGAATGGGATCTCGTGTTGCTAGTAGACATGCTCTGGGTGGTCTAGAGGTAAGACGTCGACCTCTGAACAGGTAGATCCCCGGTTCAAATCCCACCACAGACAGTGGGAAATGTTCACTTCTAATTTATGGTTTCTTCGTGGCATTACCCCCCCCATCCCCACCCGGTCTCTGGCTGAGATTCGAAGCCTAGCCCTCTCAGATAATGGGGGAAAAAAACAGGAGGTCCCATGTCCACTCTCGCACGTTAAAGATTCATTTGGCAGTTACAACTCGAAGAAGTAGGCACAAAATTGCAAAATTGTGAAGCAAAATCTAGACCGAAGACGGTTGTGTCGGGCGGAAAGGTGCATATATTACAACTTTGTTGTAAACTATCGACATACCTCGCTAACTTTATGGATTTACTCTGGGAAGAAGAAGATTAGTCCTCACATGTAACAGCTGTAACCACATGTCCTATATGTTGATAGTCAAACTCTCTCTCTCTCTCTCTCTCTCAGCGATCAGGACTCAATCAGAGTAGGATTCCAGACTCTCACATGAAGTCAGCTGTCAGGTTAAGTGCGTTGATCGCCCCCACAGACAGAACATCACAATTAGAGTCTGCCAGATCCACTCTTATTGAACACCCGTTAAAACGTTGCACTGTGTTCTGCGCCAGTGGCCAAGTGCATTCGATTTCAGCCAGCATTTTATTCAGGTTTTCTTTCCATAGCCTTTGATTGTCCCCAATCTTCCTGCAAGGCAGCAGAGTGTCTTTTCTGTAGGGGGATTCTGCCCTTAGATGGTCGGCCCTCCCAGGTTTACGAGCACCATCTGCCTGAGTCACTAGAGGTGACTAACACAGACAAGCACACACAAAGATATGAGATGTGACTAACACAGACATGCACACAGCGATACGAGGCATGACTAACACTGACACACATCAAGATATTAGATACAACTAACACAGAAATACACGCAAAGATATGACACATGACTAACATAGACATGCACACAAAGATATGAGATATGACTAACATAAATATGCACACACAAAGATATGACACATGCCTAACATAGACATGCACACAAAGATATGATATATGACTGACACAGACATGCACACAGCGATACGAGGCATGACTAACACTGACACACATCAAGATATGAGATATAACTAACACATAAATACACGCAAAGATATGAGACATGACTAACATAGACATGCACACAAAGATATGAGATATGAATAACATAAATATGCACACATAAAGATATGACACATGCCTAACATAGACATGCACACAAAGATATGAGATATGACTAACATAGACATGCACACACAAAGATATGAGATATCACTAACCCAGACATGCACACACAAAGATATGACACATAACTAACACAGATACACACTAAGATATGAGATATGACTAAACACAGACACACATAAATATATGAGACATGATTAACATGGACACACCAAGATATGAGATATATGACTAACATGACACACACCAAGATATGAGCCTTGGCAGCACACACACACACACACACACACAAGCTAAGATATGAGCCATGGCTTCACGGAAACACACCAATATATGAACCATGTCTAGCACAGAAACACATTAAGATATGAGCCATGGCTAGCACGGAAATACACTAAGATGTGAACCATGCATGACCAGCACAGACACACACTAAGATATGAATCATGGCCAGCCCAGACACAAACTAAGATATGAGCCATGGTCAGCACATACACCCACTAGGATATCAGCCATAGCTATCGCAGACACCATGTTGAGCCATGGCTCAATTCAAGAGAAGAAGAAGAGGAGGTAGAAGAGCAGCGATCGCAAAAGGTATCCATATGCTTGGGTTTCTTGTAGTCGGCAGACTCTTCTTAACGTGGGAATCATCGACATACGAGACGCAGGCCCCGGTTAACTGTTCACAGGTTCCGTTCAAACAGTTGTCCAAAGATTTGAGAGTGCAGTCTGACCCATAGAACGTTCCCTTGCATATACAGTTCCCGGTTGACTTTGACTATCTGTGACACAAACAGCTCTCACCACATGTCCTATATGTTGATAGTAAAACAATCTGTGACACAAACAGCTCTCACCACATGTCCTATATGTTGATAGTAAAACAATCTGTGACACAAACAGCTCTCACCACATGTCCTATATGTTGATAGTAAAACAATCTGTGACACAAACAGCTCTCACCACATGTCCTATATGTTGATAGTAGAACAATCTGTGACACAAACAGCTCTCACCACATGTCCTATATGTTGATAGTAAAACAATCTGTGACACAAACAGCTCTCACCACATGTCCTATATGTTGATAGTAAAACAATCTGTGACACAAACAGCTCTCACCACATGTCCTTATGTGTTGATAGTAAAACAATCTGTGACACAAACAGCTCTCACCACATGTCCTATATGTTAATAGTAAAACAATCTGTGACACAAACAGCTCTCACCACATGTCCTATATGTTGATAATAAAACAATCTGTGACACAAACAACTCTCACCATATGTCCTATATGTTGTTAGTAAAACAATCTGTGACACAAACAGCTCTCACCGTATGTCCTATATGTTGATAATAAAACAATATGTGACATAAACAGCTCTCACCACATGTCATATATATTGATAATAAAACAATCTGTGACATAAACAGCTCTCACCACATGTCATATATATTGATAATAAAACAATCTGTGACACAAACAGCTCTCACCACATGTCCTATATGTTGATAATAAAACAGTCTGTGACACAAACAGCTCTCACCACATGTCCTATATGTTGATAGTAAAACAATCTGTGACACAAACAGCTCTCACCACATGTCCTATATGTTGATAGTAAAACAGTCTGTGACATAAACAGCTCTTACCACATGTCCTATATGTTGATAGTAAAACAATCTGTGACACAAACAGCTCTCACCACATGTCCTATATGTTGATAATAAAACAGTCTGTGACACAAACAGCTCTCACCACATGTCCTATATGTTGATAGTAAAACAATCTGTGACACAAACAGCTCTCACCACATGTCCTATATGTTGATAATGAAACAGTATGTGACACAAACAGCTCTCACCACATGTCCTATATGTTGATAATAAAACAATCTGTGACACAAATAGCTCTCACCATATGTCCTATATGTTGATAATAAAACAGTATGTGCTACTTTATTCCTAGGAGCTGGTCCTACAGGACTAACAGCGGCATTACTGGCATCACAGAACCGGCACGTGACCAGGGTAATAGTGTATGAAGAGATGACGAAAGCAGCACTCATAGGGAAAGGTCACCAGGTCAGTGTGTGTGTGTGTGTGTGAGTTACTTACCAGGCAAGGCTTGTTATCTATTACATTAGGAGAGTTATCGATCGACGAATCATTTGATGAGATGGCACCGTAGACTAATTGAGTCAGCGGTCGATGAAATCAGCACATTGGCCCTCATTTCAACTTCCTTGACTACTATTATAATTCCTAGTGGAACACACAACTGTCGTCTATACTAGACTGAATCATTCCAGCGTTCTTGCTTTTGACTTCTTTGTTGAAGGTCTTGTAGTATGTTTTGTTGTTGGCATAACAAATAACTTCAATACAGAGAGAGAGAGAGAGAGAGAGAGAGAGAGAGATACAAGACAGTAGAAGATGATGGTTTGTTAGTAAGTCAACAACAGAACTGATACACAATTGTAAAGGTTGTGGAGAGACATAATCACCTAGGCCAGCAGGCACGCCACTTTATAATAATGAGATAATTCGTGTGTGCAACAATGTCTTTCAATTGTCAGTTCGCTGTTCTTCTCACCACCTATCATTGCAATATGTATAGGGTGAGAGAGAGAGAGAGATGAGACAAATGTATACACAGATGATCTATGTATTAAAGGAGAAATGTGGCAGGACAGAAGACGTCAATGTAGGTATCAAGTTTAGTCATGGACAAGCTAGATGATGATCTCGGTCATGCGTTCAAACATTCTATCAAAGATGTTGATGATAAAACCGCGAATTATAGCAACAGACAGATGCCAATTATGTTGCTGATTTCCTCCTATCCAGTTATTTTCTTTGAGGTCTACTCTATTTATGTTCCTGGGGTAATCTCCATTTATTTTCTTTGAGGTCTAAATTCATTTCTGTTTGCTAAGATCTCCCGTATTATTTTCTTTGAAGTCTTCTCGATTTATTCTATTGAAATCCTCTTCATTTTTTTGTTGTTGAAATTCTCTAGATTTATTCTGTTGAAATCCTCTTGATTTATTCTGTTGAAATCCTCTTGTTTTATTATGTTGAAATCCTCTTGTTTATTATGTTGAAATCCTCTTGTTTTATTATGTTGAAATCCTCTTGATTTATTATGTTGAAATCCTCTTGTTTTATTATGTTGAAATCCTCTTGTTTTATTATGTTGAAATCCTCTTGATTTATTCTGTTGAAATCCTCTTGATTTATTCTGTTGAAATCCTCTGGCCCCATTTATTCTGTTGAAATACTCTTGATTTATTCTGTTGAAATCCTCTTGATTTATTCTGTTGAAATCCTCTTGATTTATTCTGTTGAAATCCTCTTGATTTATTCTGTTGAAATCGTCTTGATTTATTCTGTTGAAATCCTCTTGATATATTATCTTGAAATCGCCTTGATTTATTCTGTTGAAATCCTCTAGATTTACTCTGTTGAAATCCTCTAGATTTACTCTGTTGAAATCGTCTTGATTTATTCTGTTGAAATCCTCTTGATTTATTCTGTTGAAATCCTCTTGATTTATTCTGTTGAAATCGTCTTGATTTATTCTGTTGAAGTCCTCTTGATATATTATCTTGAAATCGCCTTGATTATTCTGTTGAAATCCTCTTGACATATTATCTTGAAATCGCCTTGATTTATTCTGTTGAAATCCTCTTGATTTATTCTGTTGAAATCGTCTTGATTTATTCTGTTGAAATCCTCTTGATATATTATCTTGAAATCGCCTTGATTTATTCTCTTGAAATCCTCTTGATATATTATCTTGAAATCGCCTTGATTTATTCTGTTGAAATCCTCTTGATATATTATCTTGAAATCGCCTTGATTTATTCTGTTGAAATCCTCTTGATATATTATCTTGAAATCGCCTTGATTTATTCTGTTGAAATCCTCTTGATTTATTCTGTTGAAATCGTCTTGATTTATTCTGTTGAAATCCTCTAGATTTACTCTGTTGAAATCCTCTAGATTTACTCTGTTGAAATCCTCTAGATTTACTCTGTTGAAATCCTCTTGATATATTATCTTGAAATCGCCTTGATTTACTCTGTTGAAATCCTCTAGATTTACTCTGTTGAAATCGTCTTGATTTATTCTGTTGAAATCCTCTTGATTTATTCTGTTGAAATCCTCTTGATTTATTCTGTTGAAATCGTCTTGATTTATTCTGTTGAAGTCCTCTTGATATATTATCTTGAAATCGCCTTGATTATTCTGTTGAAATCCTCTTGACATATTATCTTGAAATCGCCTTGATTTATTCTGTTGAAATCCTCTTGATTTATTCTGTTGAAATCGTCTTGATTTATTCTGTTGAAATCCTCTTGATATATTATCTTGAAATCGCCTTGATTTATTCTCTTGAAATCCTCTTGATATATTATCTTGAAATCGCCTTGATTTATTCTGTTGAAATCCTCTTGATATATTATCTTGAAATCGCCTTGATTTATTCTGTTGAAATCCTCTTGATATATTATCTTGAAATCGCCTTGATTTATTCTGTTGAAATCCTCTTGATTTATTCTGTTGAAATCGTCTTGATTTATTCTGTTGAAATCCTCTAGATTTACTCTGTTGAAATCCTCTAGATTTACTCTGTTGAAATCCTCTAGATTTACTCTGTTGAAATCCTCTTGATATATTATCTTGAAATCGCCTTGATTTATTCTGTTGAAATCCTCTAGATTTACTCTGTTGAAATCCTCTTGATATATTATCTTGAAATCGCCTTGATTTATTCTGTTGAAATCCTCTAGATTTACTCTGTTGAAATCCTCTAGATTTACTCTGTTGAAATCCTCTAGATTTACTCTGTTGAAATCCTCTAGATTTACTCTGTTGAAATCCTCTAGATTTACTCTGTTGAAATCCTCTAGATTTATTCTGTTGAAATCCTCTTGATATATTATCTTGAAATCCTCTAGATTTACTCTGTTGAAATCCTCTAGATTTACTCTGTTGAAATCCTCTAGATTTATTCTGTTGAAATCCTCTTGATATATTATCTTGAAATCCTCTAGATTTACTCTGTTGAAATCCTCTAGATTTATTCTGTTGAAATCCTCTTGATATATTATCTTGAAATCCTCTAGATTTACTCTGTTGAAATCCTCTAGATTTACTCTGTTGAAATCCTCTAGATTTACTCTGTTGAAATCCTCTTGATATATTATCTTGAAATCGCCTTGATTTATTCTGTTGAAATCCTCTAGATTTACTCTGTTGAAATCCTCTTGATATATTATCTTGAAATCGCCTTGATTTATTCTGTTGAAATCCTCTAGATTTACTCTGTTGAAATCCTCTAGATTTACTCTGTTGAAATCCTCTATATTTACTCTGTTGAAATCCTCTAGATTTACTCTTTTGAAATGCTCTAGATTTACTCTGTTGAAATCCTCTAGATTTACTCTGTTGAAATCCTCTAGATTTACTCTGTTGAAATCCTCTATATTTACTCTGTTGAAATCCTCTAGATTTACTCTATTGAAATCCTCTATATTTACTCTGTTGAAATCCTCTATATTTACTCTGTTGAAATCCTCTAGATTTACTCTGTTGAAATCCTCTAGATTTACTCTGTTGAAATCCTCTAGATTTACTCTGTTGAAATCCTCTAGATTTGCTCTGTTGAAATCCTCTAGATTTGCTCTGTTGAAATCCTCTAGTTTTGCGCTGTTGAAATCCTCTAGATTTGCTCTGTTGAAATCCTCTAGATTTGCTCTGTTGAAATCCTCTAGATTTGCTCTGTTGAAATCCTCTAGATTTACTCTGTTGAAATCCTCTAGATTTACTCTGTTGAAATCCTCTTGATATATTATCTTGAAATCGCCTTGATTTATTCTGTTGAAATCCTCTAGATTTACTCTGTTGAAATCCTCTAGATTTACTCTGTTGAAATCCTCTTGATATATTATCTTGAAATCGCCTTGATTTATTCTGTTGAAATCCTCTAGATTTACTCTGTTGAAATCCTCTAGATTTACTCTGTTGAAATCCTCTATATTTACTCTGTTGAAATCCTCTAGATTTACTCTTTTGAAATGCTCTAGATTTACTCTGTTGAAATCCTCTAGATTTACTCTGTTGAAATCCTCTAGATTTACTCTGTTGAAATCCTCTATATTTACTCTGTTGAAATCCTCTAGATTTACTCTATTGAAATCCTCTATATTTACTCTGTTGAAATCCTCTATATTTACTCTGTTGAAATCCTCTAGATTTACTCTGTTGAAATCCTCTAGATTTACTCTGTTGAAATCCTCTAGATTTATTCTGTTGAAATCCTCTAGATTTACTCTGTTGAAATCCTCTAGATTTACTCTGTTGAAATCCTCTAGATTTACTCTGTTGAAATCGTCTATATTTACCCTGTTGAAATCCTCTAGATTTACTCTGTTGAAACACTGTCACCCCGACATGAAACATTTTGTGTGCATCTCCTCCCCAAGTTTGCTACTGACTTCTGTTACTGTGAGTTGAAAGTTCACACTAGGACTTGATAGCAACAACTGTCTACTGTAGCCATGTGTCCACTCCTATTAGTTGCTAATCTATTCCCTTTTGGTTCCGTGCTGTTATGGAACTCCAAACATTCTACTGCTACTAAATAGCAGATTGACATTGTCGTTGTAGTCTATGTGGACTCATTAGCTGCCAGTCACACAAGCTGCCTGCTAACCACACTGTTGACGCCTGGTTGGAGACAAATAATAATCAATGAATATTATCATAGAGGGAAACTTCCGAGGCGATTAAACAGCGAATTAATTCAGAGGAAGAGCTATGTTTACAGCATTCGGAAAAAAATGACAAATAATCAACCACAGAAAAAATACAAAGAACAGTACTCCTTGGTCGATCCTGCTTCGGACCATATATTGTTCTTTGTTTTTGTTTTTTTCTGTTGTTGACAATTTGTCATTTTTTCCGAGTGCCGTAAACATATCTCTTCCTCTGAATTGATTCGCTGAGGCCTGGTTGCCTTGCCCCTACACAACCAGTGTGACAAGCCTCCCCCCTTCCCCCATCTGTCAGTCTTCCCTCTATCATATATGCCCACTTTTTCCACATGCAACACTCCCTCTCCACATATTAATACCTCTCTTATCATTCTCCTTCCGTGGGTTTGTCTCTAACTTCTCCATCCGGTTACCTTCTATCTCCTCACCATGCCCTCCCTCAGAAAACTATCTCATTCTATCCGTAACTCCATCATCGCCTCCTTCTCTACGCTACCCCCTGAACAATTATCTGACCATATATTCTACCCTCCCGCCCCCGACGATGCCACTGTCTCTAATAATCCTCGCTTACGGCGGACGATTCTTAAGTACATTCAGGAAGGACAACTCCCTGCTAGCTCGTCCCTTATGATCCTTCCCGGTCATGGCTTGGGCAGACGTTCATTCTACATGCTACAGAAGATACACAAGGGGTTAAGGCAAATGAATGCATACAAATGCGAAGCTGCAGTAAAGCTGAATATGATGGTAAATTGAAAAAAAAATGGTATGGTTAAAGCTTTACGTGGTTAATAGACGACACAGATTTGAACGACGTTTCGGCTTAATAGGCCTTCAGCAGGAACAAACAAACAACACACACACACAGATATGTAAGTAAATAAAACTAATCCTACATAGTTAACTAGTAACGAAACATCCAAAACAAAATAATCGAAATTGATTTATGTAAAGAAAAGTGACTTCCATGTGTTGTGGACCGTGGTCAGAATGGGAAAGGAATGGTCACACGGGTTTAGCTGTAATTATACCCTCTGGTCAGGTGAAGGGTTCTAAAAATACACGAGTGGGGGGGGGGGAGCTGTCTAGGTTATCTCGACTAGCAAAGACACTGACAATGTCTAAAAGTATCTAACTGCCCATAAATACATGTATACACATATATGCGTGTATACATATATATACGTACAAACAGACATGAACATACTCATACATATCAACGTACACACACACATATATATACATATATATGCATACGTACATGCACACACAAACATGCACATATATATATATACCAATACCCATACATATGAACGCATACGTGCATGTGGACATCAATACGGGGACAATCATATATGCGTAGAAATGTGCTCATAACGCACACATAACCAGAAGAGTTCACACCGGGGTCAGTGTACAAACAACAAGGAGAAAGAATATATAGAACAGTGGAATAACAGATGCTCAAAAGGCGGAAAGAGAGAGATGTCTGAGAGTGGGGTACAATAAAAACATTTGAGGGGTAAGTAGCACAGAGAAAAGAGGTATAGGAGAACACCAAAGTGTTTCAATGGGGACTAGTGGAGAAGAACTATGAATAGCATGGCATAGTAAATAGACTAAAGTAATGTGATATATTCATGCCTCGTGGTGGAATCAAAACAAAGACGACGCCTCTATCCTGATTCCATTCTCCTTGATGTTCTCCGGCGGGTTCTCCGCACCACACTCCAGGCTGCCCTCACCTATCACCCTCACCACTACACGGTGATCAGAATCATTCATCACTCCCTCATCCCACGAGGCATGAATATATCACATTCGTACACATAGTTTCCTTTCGGTTACTCCTTCCCTTTTGCATAGCCTTCTGTACTGCCCATGCTGTGGCACTTTAGTCTATTTACTATGCCATGCTATTCATAGTTCTTCTCCACTAGTCCCCATTGAGACACTTTAGTGTTCTCCTATACCTCTTTTCTCTGTGCTACTTACCCCTCAAATGTTTTTATTGTACCCCACTCTCAGACATCTCTCTCTTTCCGCCTTTTGAGAATCTGTTATTCCACTGTTCTATATATTCTTTCTCCTTGTTGTTTGTACACTGACCCCGGTGTGAACTCTTCTGGTTATGTGTGCGTTATGAGCACATTTCTACGCATATATGATTGTCCCCGTATTGATGTCCACATGCATGTATGCGTTCATATGTATGGGTATTGGTATATATATATATATATATGTGTGTGTGTGTGTGTGTGTGTGCATGTATGTGTGTGCATGTACGTATGCATATATATGTACATGTATATATATGTGTGTGCACGTTGGTATATATGAGTATGTGCATATCTGTTTGTACGTATATATATGTATACACGCATATGTGTGTGTATACATGTATTTATGGGCAGTTAGATACTTTTAGACATTGTCAGTGTCTTTGCTAGTCGAGGTAACCTAGACAACGTTACCCCCACTCGTGTATTTTTACAACCATTCACCTGACCAGAGGGTATAATTACAGCTAAACCCGTGTGACCATTCCTTTCCCATTCTGGCCACGGTCCAGGACACAGGGAAGTCATTTTTCTTTACATAAACCAATTTCGATTATTTTGTTTTGGATGTTTCGTTACTAGTTAACTATGTAGGATTAGTTTTATTTACTTACATATCTGTGTGTATGTGTTGTTTGTTTGTTCCTGATGAAGGCTTATTGAGCCGAAACGTCGTTCAAATCTATGTCGTCTATTAATCACGTAAAGCTTTAACCATACCATTTTTTCTATTTTTTTTTCAATTTTCCCTAAGATACAC
The DNA here is from genome assembly GCA_032433765.1 of Megaustenia siamemsis. NCBI lineage: Eukaryota > Metazoa > Mollusca > Gastropoda > Stylommatophora > Ariophantidae > Megaustenia > Megaustenia siamemsis. The sequence goes on along the minus strand of JAVIAB010000106.1, from coordinate 76,748,277 downwards.
AAACACGACTCGCCCGGACGATCAATCGTCTCTTCCATCTCATGTCCCACAGTTCACATTTCTGACATCATCGACAGTGTCTTTCAACCCATAGTCTTAAAACTCCCCTCATATGCTAAAGACATCAACGACGCACTGAACATCTCTGCCTCAATAACATATTCCCTTGACTGTAACTACCGCCTCTTTGTCGTGGATGTTTGCTCCCTGTACATCTTCATTCCCCACACCGACGGCCCTCTCACACTTTCCTTGCAAAAAGGAACCAACCTTCTGTCGCGACCGACGTCCTCCTCCGTCTAATGGAACTAGTTCGCAACCTCAACGCTTTCGAGTTCGTTTGCAACTTCTTCACCCAGTTTAGTGGTGTAGCAATGGGCCCTAGCTATCGTGGGTCACCTTGAGCACCAGATCATCCACACCTAGGAAAAATTAAAAAATACAAAAAATGGTATGTTAGAAGCTTTATGTGATAGGTGGACGACACAGACTAAACGACGTTTCGGTCCAATAGGCCTTCAGCAGGAACAAACAAGAAAAAAAACACACACACACAAAACTAATAACGAAACATTAAAACAAAAATATTCAAAATATGTAAACTAAAAATGTCTATCCTGTGTGTATGAAACGGAAATTGTAACAAAAGTGTGGCTGTCGTGAATGTGTAGAAATGTGCAAAAATGTGCGCAAATGCACACCGAACCAGAGGAGTTCACACAGGGGTCAGTGTGCAAACACAAAGGAGAAAGAATAGAACCGTAGACTAACAGGTCCTCAAAAGGCGGTAAGAGTGAGATGTCTGAGAGTGGGGTACAATAAAAACAAATGAGGGGTAAGGAGCACAGAAAAAAGGTATAGAGGAGAACACCGAAGTGTCTCATAAGGGACTATAGGAGAAGAACTATAAATAGCATGGCATAGTAGATAGACCAAAGATCCCAAATATGTGCAGTAGAGAAGGCTATGCAAAAGGGAAGGAGCAACCAAAAGGAAACTATGTGTATGAGTGTGATACATTCATGCCTCGTGGGGTCAGCGAACCATACTGGACTATAAGGCGATTTTCCAAAATATAGCGGCTGCGGTCGCCAGAGTAACAAAGGATAATTCCAGTGACACGGATGTCGTCTTTACCCTTGTGATCAGGGGAGTTGAAGTGGGAAGACACTGGAGTACCAGTATTCTGTTGGACATCCCGTAGATGTTCACAAAATCTTTCCGCTAATCTTCTCCCAGACTCACCAATATAGGTCATGTGGCATCGTTGGCATAAATGATGTTGCGGGACACTTGTGTGCATTTGTATGCATTCATTTGCATTTCTTTGCCATATCTCCTCATCCACACCTACCAGGGCCCTCTTTCCCTTATGTGCCGTAGGCACATCGATGACTGCATCGGTCTGACTGACCTTTCCGAGGAGGAAATCTCCCTATTCATCGAGCATGTTGGACACATTCAACCCTCGCTCCACATCACTTACCACATTTCCACTTCCTCTGTCTCCTTCCTAGACATCACAGTTTCCTTAGGTGTCTCTGGTCTACTTACCTCGGTCTTCTACAAACCTACTGCCTCCCATTGTTTCCTCCGCTCCGACTCTTCTAACCTGACATCTTGTAAAAACTCTCTTCCCTATTCGCAGCTACTCAGCTTCGTAGCCTTTTCCAGGACGATGACGATTTCCAACATAATGCCCTCCTGATGCTCTACATCTTTCGCCGACGCCTCTTTCCTGATTCCATTCTCCTTCATGTTCTCCGACGGGTTCTCCGCACCCCACGCCAGGCTGCCCTCACCCCCTCTACACCTCACCTATCACCCTCACCACTACACGGTGGTCAGAATCATGCATCACTCCATCACCATTCTCCGCTTAGACTCAATCATCTTCTTCTCTTCCCCGACCCTCCCACCCCACCTAGTAGTTGCCTGTAAAAGCGTGATCGTAACCTCCGTGACATGTTTGTCGGGAGTCGCTTTCCTGCCTCCCTCCACAGCCATTGGTGAACGGTCCGTTGTAATTGAAGTCCATATAAGACTTGCAACCACGTCCTCCAGACAGATACGGTTCTCTTCCCCAATGGTCGTTTTGAGATCAGTGGGATTCACTTACGTCGCGCTACATTATCTATGACATCATATGTAAGCCATGTTAGATGACCTACATAGGCGAATCAGGACGCCGTCTACCGTTATTGTTGGGAAAATTGGTGTGATACCACTGGGATGCAGGCACCCCTATATCATCCCACTTCAACTTTCAAGGCCATCAGAGTAAGACGGATGTCCTAGTTACTGGTCTAGTGTCATTTTCTTCTGACAGCCACAGCCATTCACTTTAGAGAATCGTCTGATGGCCCGTATCGGTTGCCTCGCCCCCACAGGGCATCAATGTATCCCTGCCCCACTGGTAACACCTCTTCCCCCTTCTCCCCATCTTTTCTTTCTTTCACTCCCTTCTAACCTCTGTTTTTTTCCTCCGTCTCTCCACTCCTTTTTTACCTCCCCTGCTCTGGTTTTGGCCCCCTCAGGCAATTTTCTGGTTCTGACTCCTACTGGCATTTGACAGCCATCTTTCACTGTGAGCGGACGGATTTTACCTACAAGCTATGTCTCATTTTTATACATTATCATTTCTCTATATATACTTATACTTTCATATTTCCACATTTTATCTATCCTCTAACATGTAGCACATCTCCCTCTCTCTCTCTCTCTCTCTCTCTCTCTCTCTCTCGTCATCATTTTATCTCGTATCCCTTTGTCTTTCCACTTCTCCTTAATCTACATGTCCTAATCATCTTAGATGTAGTAGTGTTTATCTGTGCTTCATCGTTTCTTCTCGTTGTTCTCTTTTTCTGAAGAAGGCCGCATGTAGGCCGAAACGTCAATATTCTGTTGTGTTCCTTTTTTGTAAAGCTGTCACCATATCTTGTAGGAGTGTACCTTAAACCCCACTACTGGCTCCTTCCTACCAACTTTACCGCAGTACTGAATTTATTTACCCGTTCCCCTCGCTTTTTACATTGCTGTCAGAACGGTATAACACGTTTGTTTCATCAGTTCATTATATCATTGTTGGAATGGTATAACAAGATGTTGTTTCATCAGTTCATTACATTATTGCTGGAACAGTCCGTCCGTCCGTCCGTAGATAGCGCAGTGGTTAGTGAAGTGATTTACTGTAGAACTTTTACCCAGACCAACCGTGTTGAGCCAACATCACATAAGTGATAGATTTGTTTCTTGAAACAACTACCTGCTAGTGAGAGCTTGGCCTAGTGTTGAACAACAGCCCCAACTGTAGTGTTGAGCCCCAACAGTTTGCTCATTGTAGAAGACACTAACATCTTCATCATTGAGTGCCGTCTCCGCATCGAATGTTGGCTACCATGGAGCACCATTCCACTATGTCTCTTGCTTTGATGGTACAGATTGTCATAGTTTAATTTGTCCATCTTTTGATATTACTCGTCCATGTTAGTCTTGGTCTGCTTCTGCCTCTTTTACTTTGTATTTTCCCTTCCAAGATTACTTTTATTAGAACTTTTGTGTCTTTTAACATGCCCCAAACATTTCATTTGTCTTGTTCTAGTTGTGTTTAGTAGTTCTCTTTTCATTTTTAGTTGTTTTAAACCTTCATCGTTTGTTTTCTTTTCTTTCTATCCAATTCTACTTATTCTTCTATAAATCCACATTTCAAAGGCTTCAATTCTCTGTTCTGTTTTCTTGTCTAATGTCCATGTTTCTGCACCATACAGAAATATTGAGAAGATGTAACATTTAGCTATTCATAGTTTTAGCCCTGGTGTTATTTGTTTTGATGTTAGTATATTTTTCATGGCATTAAAATTACTTTATGCCATACCTATTCTTTTGTTTATTTCAATTATACATTTTCCATCACTGGTTATTGTATGTCCCAGGTAGTTGTAGCTCTGAACTGTCTCCAGGTGTATTCCTTCAACTTTGATATTTATTTGTAAGTCTTGAGAATTTTCTTTGTTTATGATCACAGTCTTAGTCTTTTTGATATTAATTTCTAGTCCATATTTTTTCCTTGTCATGTTTATTACATTAATTAATTGTTGTAGATCTTTAGTATTTTCTGCTTCTAGTACAGTATCATCAGCATATCTTAGGTTATTGATTACCTTTCCATTAATGTTTAGGCCTGGTATCTCTGTGATGTTTTTAAAGATTTGCTCAGTGTATAGATTGAACAAGTTATTATATTGAATACACTAACATCGTGTCCCTGTATCTGATACCCACACTGGGGGGGGGGGGGGGGGCCGTGGCCAAGCTCTGGTATACGACCACTGCTACATATTTGTCTCCCCTGCTATCTAGGTCCGGACACTAGAGAGTAACCTATCTCTAGTACATCATTGCTGAACCCATTTCCAGTCAACGACCACTGGCAAAGACGAATCCAACAGGACAAGAGGAAAAACATGCGAAGAGGGGCGGAGGTGGGGGGGCATCCATCTCTTATTTGGAGAGAAGCCTTTCTGTGAGGATTTGTTCTCGGGCCCGTCTAACAGCGTGGGGAGGCTGGAGGCAAAAACTACGATCATGCGAGCGGCTGTCTCCGAGATTAAGGAGAAAAGTGATCAGCGCAACAAACATGACAATAGAGATTATTGGGGTTTGAGATTCTTCTGGGAGCTTAGAAATGTGATCGTGAGTGTTTGCATGCAAGATACGGCTTTGTTCAATAATGGCAGCAGAAAACTGTATTGACCGTATACTGCTGGACTCATTTTTGTGATTGTAATTACTGTTGTCCTTCTTATTCTTATTGTTGACTTCAACGGTCACAACATAAATAATTTGCGATATGCGGATGACACATCCGCAGAGACAGAGAATAAACAACAAGAAATGATAGACATTATAGTAAAAGAAAGCAACAAGAAAGGTCTCAGTCTGAATAGTAAGAAAACAGAAGTAATGGTTATATCGAAGAAACAATCACCACCATCATGCAGCATAAAAATAAACGAGACAAATCTGAAACAAGTGCAACGTTTCAAATACTTGGGCACAATAATAACATCAGATGGGAGATGCACCACAGAAATAAAAAGCAGAATAGCTCAGGCCAAAATAGCATTTCAGAAAATGAAAAATATCTTATGCAACAAATCAATGTCAATAGAAATGAGGAAGCGAGTTCATCGGTGCTATATAGAACCAATTCTGACCTATGGAAGCGAATCATGGACAGTAGACAAACAAATGAAAAGACGATTAGAGGCCACAGAGATGGGATTTCTCAGAAGAATGTTGAAAATTCCCTGGACAGCTAAAAAGACCAATGAGGAAGTTCTCAAAGAGGCCAACACAAAAAGAGAGCTCTTAAAAAACATCAGAAAGAAGCAATCAACATTTTTCGGGCACATCATGAGAAGAGGAAGGATGGAATACTTGGTTACAACTGGCAAAATAAAAGGAAAGAGAGATCGCGGGCGACAAAGAGAGAAAATACTGGATAGCTTGGTGTCATGGCATGGACAACAGTCAACAACAGAACCGATACGATGCACTGTAGATAGAAGATTGTGGAAGGACATGATCACCAACGCCAATCGGTATGGCACATGATGAATTATTATTGTTAATATTGTTATTATTGTTATTATTGTTGTTATTATTATTACTGTTATTATTAATAGCAAAAACCTTCTACGGACTTTGAACTTCCAGATTGAACACAAGGAAGTTTGTTCAGAGCGCTTCTTCTTGTGTTCCTTCCTTTCTTTACGCGTGGCTTTTTCTTTCCTGTCTTGTCTGCCATTATGTAGGCGCTCAGTCCCGTATGTTCACCGCATCGTTCTCTATCACATCCATAGCAAAGCTTGCCTGCATTAGATCGACATGTTCTTCACTGACCTTGGTAGAGACTGCTAGACATCTTCATCTTACCCTTTTTTATGCCGCACTTTTGTGCCTGCTGATGATTTTTTTTGCCGAAACGTCGTAATTTGGCTCGTCTCTCTATATGTTTAGCTGCTTGCTTCTATCGTATGTTTATTTGACAATTGTTGTCCTCTCGTCTACAATAGAAGTAAATATGCCACATTTTAGACTCGTTTTAGTGGTGATGTCACCTGGTCGTGTTTCTCCTAGTGCAACAACGGAAGCTCTAGCCACATTCACCTGTTCTACAGTTCATTGCAGTTACAGGTGGAGCAGGTTGGAGACATACATTAGAATGATACATTACAAGTGGAGGAGAGTGCAGACAGACATCGAAATGATACATTACAGGTGGAGGAGGTTGGAGACAGATATCAGAATGATACATTACAGGTGGAGGAGAGTGCAGACAGACATCAGAATGATACATTACAGGTGGAGGAGGTTGGAGACAAACATCAGAATGATACATTACAGGTGGAGGAGGTTGCCGACAGACATCAGAATGATACATTACAGGTGGAGGAGGTTGGAGACAGACATCAGAATGATACATTACAGGTGGAGGAGAGTGCAGAAAGACATCAGAATGATACATTACAGGTGGAGGAGAGTGCAGACAGACATCAGAATGATACATTACAGATGGAGGAGAGTGCAGACAGACATCAGAATGATATATTACAGGTGGAGGAGAGTGCAGACAGACATCAGAATGATACATTACAGGTGGAGGAGAGTGCAGACAGACATCAGAATGATATATTACAGGTGGAGGAGAGTGCAGACAGACATCGAAATGATACATTACAGGTGGAGGAGGTTGGAGACAAACATCAGAATGATACATTACAGGTGGAGGAGGTTGGCGACAGACATCAGAATGATACATTACATGTGGAGGAGGTTGGAGACAGACATCAGAATGATACATTACAGGGCGGGGGAAGGTTGGAGACAGACATCAGAATGATACATTACAGGTGGAGGAGGTTGGAGACAAACATCAGAATGATACATTACAGGGCGGGGGAGGTTGGAGACAGACATCAGAATGATACATTACAGGTGGAGGAGGTTGGAGACAAACATCAGAATGATACATTACATGTGGAGGAGGTTGGAGACAGACATCAGAATGATACATTACAGATGGAGGAGGTTGGAGACAAACATCAGAATGATACATTACAGGTGGAGGAGGTTGGAGACAGACATCAGAATGATACATTACAGGTGGAGGAGGTTGGAGACAAACATCAGAATGATACATTACAGGGCGGGGGAAGGTTGGAGACAAACATCAGAATGATACATTACAGGGCGGGGGAAGGTTGGAGACAGACATCAGAATGATACATTACAGGGCGGGGGAAGGTTGGAGACAGACATCAGAATGATACATTACAGGTGGAGGAGGTTGGAGACAAACATCAGAATGATACATTACATGTGGAGGAGGTTGGAGACAGACATCAGAATGATACATTACAGGGCGGGGGAAGGTTGGAGACAGACATCAGAATGATACATTACAGGTGGAGGAGGTTGGAGACAAACATCAGAATGATACATTACAGGGCGGGGGAAGGTTGGAGACAGACATCAGAATGATACATTACAGGGCGGGGGAAGGTTGGAGACAGACATCAGAATGATACATTACAGGGCGGGGGAAGGTTGGAGACAGACATCAGAATGATACATTACAGGTGGAGGAGGTTGGAGACAGACATCAGAATGATACATTACATGTGAAGGAGGTTGGAGACAGACATTAGAATGATACATTACATGTGAAGGAGGTTGGAAACAGACATTAGAATGATACATTACAGATGGAGGAGGTTAGAGACAAACATCAGAATGATACATTACAGGTGGAGAAGAGTGCAGACAGACATCAAAATGATACATTACAGGTGAAGGAGAGTGGAGACAGACGTCAAAATGATACATTACAGGAGGAGGAGGTTGGAGACAGACATTAGAATGATACATTACAGATGGAGGAGGTTAGAGACAAACATCAGAATGATACATTACAGGTGGAAGAGGTTGGAGACAGACATCGGAATGATACATTACAGGTGGAGGAGGTTGGAGACAGACATCAGAATGATACATTACAGGTGGAGGAGGTTGGAGACAGACATCAGAATGATACATTACAGGTGGAGGAGGTTGGAGACAGACATTAGAATGATACATTACAGATGGAGGAGGTTGGAGACAGACATTAGAATGATACATTACAGGTGGAGGAGGTTGGAGACAGACATTAGAATGATACATTACAGGTGGAGGAGGTTGGAGACAGACATCAGAATGATACATTACAGATGGAGGAGGTTAGAGACAAACATCAGAATGGTACATTACAGGTGGAGAAGAGTGCAGACAAACATCAAAATGATACATTACAGGTGAAGGAGAGTGGAGACAGACGTCAAAATGATACAATACAGGTGGAGGAGATTGGAGACAGACGTCAATATGATACATTACAGGTGGAGGAGGTTGGAGACAGACATTAGAATGATACATTACAGGTGGAGAAAAGTAAAGACCGACGTCAGAACGATACATTACAGGTGGAGAAGATTATAGGGAGAGTTAACAATGACACATTACAGGTGGGGGAGAGTGGAGACAGACGTCAAAATGATACATTACAGGTGGAGGAGAGTGGAGACAGACGTCAAAATGATACATTACATGTGTAGGAGAGCGGCGACAAACGTCAAAATGATACATTACAGGTGGAGGAGAGTTGAGACAGACGTCAAAATGATACATTACAGGTGGAGGAGAGTTGAGACAGACGTCAAAATGATACATTACAGAGGGAGGAGAGTGGAGACAGACATCAAAATGATACATTACAGGTGTGGGAGAGTGGAGACAGACGTCAAAATGATGCATTAAAGGTGGAGGAGAGTGGAGACAGACGTCAAAATGATGCATTACAGGTGGAGAAAGTGAAGACAGACAACAAAATGATACATTACAGGTGTGGGAGAGTGGAGACAGACGTCAAAATGATGCATTACAGGTTGAGAAGGTTATAGGGAGAGATCACAATGATAAATTACAGGTGGATGCGTTTAAGGACAGAGATCAGAAAAGGGCATAAAAAATATCGGAGAGCTCTTGCTAATCAGCTAAGCAGCACTGGAGAGGAGTTAAGAGCTTGCTTGTCTTTGTAGCTGTCCAGAGAGCTCTAACAATATTCTGAGTATTCCCATCTCTGTGACCTCTAATCGTCTTTTCATTTCTTTGTCTACTGTCTAACATGGACATTAGACAAGAAAACAGAACAGAGAATTGAAACCTTTGAAATGTGGATATATAGAAGAATAGGTAGAATTGGGTGGAAGGAAAAGAAAACAACTAAAAATAAAAAGAGAACTACTAAACACAATTCAAACAAAACAAATGCGATTTTTGGGCCATGTTAAAAGACACAACAGCCTAATAAAGTAATCCTGGAGGGGAAAATACAAGGTAAAAGAGGCAGAGGCAGACCAAGACTAACATGGATGAGTAACATCAAAAGATGGACAAATCAGCCTATGACAACCTGCACCATCAAAGCAAGAGACAGAGCAGAATGGCGCTCCATGGTAGCCAACCTTCGTTGCGGAGACGGCACACGATGATGATGATGTCTACTGTCTATCATTCGCTTCTATAGGTCAGAACTGGCTCTATATAGCACCGATGAACTCTATATCTAGTTTCCATCGACATAGATTTCTTGCAAAGGATTTTTTTCATTTTATGAAATGCTACTTTGGCCTGTGATATTCTGCGTTTGTATTTTTGTGCTGTGCATCTTCCATCTGATGTTATTATTGCGCCCACATATTTGACGCGTTGCACTTGTTTCAGATTTGTCCTGTTTATTTTTATGCTGCATGATGGTGATGATTGTTTCTTCGATATGACCATTACTTCTATTTTGTTATTATTCAGACTCAGATCTTTCTTATTTTTTTCTTGTAATATTATGCCGATCATTTCATGTAAAAAAAAAAAAAAGTAAAGTTTTCCCATCACGCCAAGTGGCATATAGGGAATATGGTGTTAGTAACCATAAATTTTACAGACCTTCAGTACATGATTTTTGGGGTAATGTGGTCGGTATTACGCCCGTGCCGCTTTACTTTCCCAGAAAAAAAATCTGGTACCCATTTAAGGCTGGGTGAACGGAAACCCGTCGGTTGGGATCGAACCCTACCCCTTGTCCATTGTAGTCCAGTTCACTAACCACTGAGCTATCGCGGCTCCCTGGTCATTTCATATAGCTCGTTCTATTGTCTGATATTAAGACTGTATCAACCGCATATCGAAGATTGTTTATGTTGTGACCGGTGAAATCAATTCCTTTTTCTGTCTACTATTGACCTCATATTTTCGCTGCTATAATGGTTATAGCTGTGTACTTCCAAAACATAAAGAATGCTTGAGACAGAAGGAAGACACAGAAATTTGACAAAAGATGCAACAAAGACTCCAAGTACAGTAATCTCACATACACATCATGTGAACAAACATAAGCAAATGCATTTTCTAAACGGAAACAACTGATACTCTGAGCAGGATCATAAATGAATGTGTGAAGTATGCGAGTGGCTATATTGAAGCAAAGATAGATGAGAATCACAGAGAGAGAGAGAGAGAGAGTGAAGCAAAGATAGATGAGAATCACAGAGAGAGAGAGAGAGAGAGAGAGAGAGAGAGAGAGAGAGAGAGCAGTCAAGCTGGCTTGTCATGTCATGACTCATTTCTGTAGCGTTTACTAAAACTCAACGGTTCTATGATCTTAGTGTCCACGCCAGCTAGGATTCTGTAGTTATTTGAGGCTGGGATGATTGTTTCCACTCTTCTTCTACTGTGCATACTTCGTTAGGGAGTTTCTTGAATTCCTCTGTTAGCTTTTCTTCTAGGGTTTTCCTTGTTTCGTGATCTTTTAATTGTTTTATTTTTATTGTCTGTTCTTTTCGCTTCTTTTGTTTGTTTTCGTATATTCTCTTTATTTTTTGCTGTTTTAGTGTGATCATAACCATCTTGTGATCCGTGTCGTCTGTAATATTTGGGATTGCTCTACTGTCGGTTACTCTTTTCTTGTTCTGTTGTCTTGTTAGTATAAAATCTATCTGGCTTCTGCATGTTGTGTCATTCCATTTGTACCAGGTGTATACTTGCGACTCTCTGTGTTTGAAGAATGTGTTGGTGATAAATAAATCATTCTGATTGCATAGATCCAGCAGTCTGCTTCCATTTTCGTTTATTTCAGCTGTTTTATCGCCAAAGGGTCCTAAGATATCACTGTTCTCACTGTTGCGTTTCCCAAGCCTTCCATTAAAATCTTTCATCACTAACATGTCGTCGCTTTCGTCAATCTTGTTAATGATTTCATTCAATGTGTCATAGAATTCTTCGCTGTCTCTTTCATTGTTGTTGCATGATGCATAGATCTGAATGTAATTTGTTTTTCTATCGTCTTCTAGTAGTTTAATTGTGATAATTCTTTCTGATTGGTATTTTATTTCTAGAATGTTCTTTGCGTGTTCTGGGTCTATGATAAAACCTACTCCGTGTGTTGCTCTTTCTGTGTTGTCGACTCCTGAGAATATTTTCATGTAGTTCATGTGTGTTTTCTTTATCTGTTGTCCTTTTACTCTGGTGTCCGCTAATCCTAGTATTTTAATTTTCCTTTTTGTCATTTCTTCTATAAGTTCGACTTCTTTATTTTTTATCCCGCATATATTTATTGTTGCTACTTTAATCTCCATCTTCTGTGTATTTCTCTGAACATAAAACATGTATCCCTTACCGACCTGCTGAGTCAGTCGTAAGTTAAGGGTTTAACTTAAGAAAAACACACGTTGGTGGTTTAGCCCGACTGATGTTTCCTCCCCCCCCCCCCCCCCACGTGTTTGATCGCTAAGGTCTCACATGCGATCTTTTACGATCTAAATATAAAACTGTAGCTATTTACATTTTAAAAAAGTACTTATCAGTTCTTATCCTCCTCCTTGGTAGACAACTTTACTCAACTTTTCGAAAATTATAATCCGTTGGAAACACTATATTCAATCACTTTAATCACACAAACTACACTCCGAAAATAAAACAACCGCCATCTTGGTCGCCATCTTGGTTTCTATCATCAGTGTGACATAATTTGTACAGTACACTTCTATCATCGATGTGATATAATTTGTACAGTACAATTCTATCATCGGTTTGATATAATTTGTACAGTACACTTCTATCATCGATGTGATATAATTTGTACAGTACACTTCTATCATCTTCTTCTATCCTTCCTCCATTGCCGTTGGCGTCCAGGGGAGATACAATCTGCGATTCTTTGCTCTTCTGTTGGCCTCTTCTGGTGTTATCCCTCCTAGTGACTCTAGTATTCCCTTTATCCGTCTTTTTCTCGGTCTTCCTCTTAATCTGGCGTTTTCGTAGCGTTTGTTTATGGCTCTTTGAGTCATTGTTAGTTCTTTTTGTCTTGTTATATGGCCGATCCAATTTATCTGTTCTTTATTTATGCATTCGATGGATGGTTCAATTTCGAGTTTCTTCCTCAGGTCAGTGTTTCTTACTCTGTCCCTTAAGCTGTTTCCTGCCATTCTTCTGACACATTTCATTTCAGTGGTCGTTATCTTTCTTATTGTTCTAGAGTCCAGCGTCTAATTATGGCACTGATAGCACAGAGTTGGTAGAATAATTGATTTGTATATTGCCCTTTTTGCTTACGTAGTTATTGCTTTGTTTTTCAATAGTGTTGGTACTTGGCCTATAACTTGGCATGCTTTGTTACACCTTATATCTATCTCTGTCTCTTGGTTATTGTCTTGTGTTAACGCGCTACCCAGATATTTAAAATTGTACTTGCTTCAGAGTTGTATTATCTATTATGATGTTTAGTTTTTCTTTCTTTCTCGCTATTGCCATTACTTCGGTTTTGTTTATGTTGATCTTCATGTTGTATTGTTTACAAGTGTTGTTTAGCCTGTTGATATGATCATGCAGGTCCTAAGTTGTTTCATGTATATACCTTGGTCGTCTGCAAATAGTATTCCATTTATTTCTTCCTCTCTTCTGCAGTTTTCTGGTACGTATATTTCCTTCTCTTTTGTGTTATCGCTTGTTATCATCCTTGTTGGTATACTTCCTTTGATTGGGCATGCTAATTTGCATATATTGTCCATATGTGTGATGAAAAGTAAAGGGGAAAGCACACAGCCTTGTCTTACTCCGGAGTTAATGGTGAAATGTTTAGAGTAGCCTGCTGAAGATCTTACTGTAGTGCGACTACTTTCATAGAGGCTCTTGCATATCTCTACTAGGTGATGACTCACTCCGTACAAGAGCAAAACGGACCACAGTTGTTCCCTGTCCACCCTATCGAACGCCTTTTCTTGGTCAATAAAAGCTGTATATAGTGTTTTATTATGCTCTATTGTTTTCTCCGCTAGTTGTTTTATGATAAATATGGCATCTGTGCAACCTCTGTTCCTCCAGATGGTTGCAATTTTATTTACGTTATGTCTGTATGATCGCGATTGTTTCTCCATTATTTTGGCTCTGAGCACTGTTGTGTGTATGTTACATTGTCCTCTGAGCACTGTTGTGTGTATGTTACATTGTCCTCTGAGCACTGTTGTGTGTATGTTACATTGTCCTCTGAGCACTGTTATGTGTATGTTACATTGTCCTCTGAGCACTGTTGTGTGTATGTTACATTGTCCTATGCCGCTGTGCTAGTTCTGTCTGAGAGTAAGGGCTGTTGTTTATGTTACCAGTGCTTGCCCGTGCACTGTGATCACTGTTGTCCATGACCCGTTTTCTAATCGTGTCGTTTCTCTACATTTTTGTTGTGTTCACACACAAACTGTTATTATACACTCTTAAAAAAAAACAAAATTCTATATGTCTATCCTGCTTGATGATATTTGAGATCACATTATATCATTCTCTGGAATTGGAAACTTGACACATAATCCATATAGAATAGAAATATTGATGTTTCACTGAATCAAAATATACACCGGCACAGTCACCACGCCATCTTGTTTGAGCCTTCTATCATCGGTTTGATATAATTTGTACAGTACACTTCTATCATCGGTTTCATATAATTTGTACAGTACACTTCTATCATCGGTTTGATATAATTTGTACAGTGCACTTCTATCATGGGTTTCATGTATTTGTACAGTACACTTCTATCATCGGTTTGATATAATTTGTACAGTACACTTCTATCGTGGGTTTGATATAATTTGTACAGTACACTTCTATCATCGGTTTGATATAATTTGTACAGTACACTTCTATCATCGGTTTGATATAATTTGTACAGTACACTTCTATCATCGGTTTGATATAATTTATACAGTACACTTCTATCATCGGTTTGATATAATTTGTACAGTGCACTTCTATCATGGGTGTGATATGGAAACGAAGGAGCATGTAGCCGGCTGCGCTGAATGAGTTTCTGCCATCATGAACTTGCTAGTCCCTCCGCGCTTAGACATGAAAGGTGACATTGTGTACAGTTATAGAAAACATCTATTGATTCATGTTGTCCCCTTGAGAGGAATCAGTTGTCTATCCATGAAAAACAGATCGTTACAGGCGTCTCATGGGATTGTTGGAGGCCCGCTTCTTGTCAACGGCCATGAATGTATAAAACGAAAGGTGATTGTTCAGATCCTTCACACTTCAAATACCGATCTTCGTCTTGTAAGTAAAAAAAAGTAGTAAAGTACCCCCCGTCACGCCAAGTGGCGGCGTATAGGGAAATATGGTGTTAGTGACCCTATATTTTACAGACCTTCAGCACATGATTTTTGGGGTAATGTGGTCGGTATTACGCCCGTGCTGCTTTACTTTCCCAGAAAAAATCCGGTAACCATTTAAGGCTGGGTGAACCCGGAGCCGTCGGTTGGGATCGAACCCTACCTCTTGTCCGTAGTAGTCCAGTTCACTAACCACTGAGCTATCGCGGCTCCCACTAATTTTTAGGGAATTAGTAAAACCCAGGTGTCCTCGCCAGGGTACGAACCCCGGCTGTTGCCGTGGTAAGCCAACCGCCTATCGATTGCGCTAACCGGACACCCGATCTTCGTCTTGTGCTTATTAATTATTCTAGTCATCTACCATTTGTTACTTTCAACGCTTTCTTGTTGTCACTGTTAGATCGTGTCCTCATATGTTACTCTCATCATCATATTTTAGCAGCTGCCTAAAGCTGTCTTGTTTAGTACTTCTGTGTTCGTTTGTCTTAATTCTGGATAACGTTTTCTCACTGTTCACAACTGTTTGTTTCCCTTCAAAAGTAGCGTTTTAGTTCTAGATTAAAAAATCTTGAAGATGTTCTAAGGTTAGCACACTGCCCCCGTCATTCTTATGTGTCTTCTTGTATGTGTATTTGTGTGTGTGTGTGTGTATGCGCGTATGTGTGTGTGTTTTATCTTCCAGGAAAGACACAAATGAGCAGTTCAACAACAGTAGCTGTAACAGACCGCTGTGTGTTGTCTGCTTTGT
This sequence comes from Megaustenia siamemsis, assembly GCA_032433765.1. Taxonomy (NCBI): domain Eukaryota; kingdom Metazoa; phylum Mollusca; class Gastropoda; order Stylommatophora; family Ariophantidae; genus Megaustenia; species Megaustenia siamemsis. The sequence goes on along the minus strand of JAVIAB010000106.1, from coordinate 76,732,770 downwards.
AGAAAATGTCACTGGGACAGACCAGCCCTTGAGATAAATCTGATGTGGGACTCGTGGTTTTAGTGTTTTAACTGATGTGGTAATGAGTGTAGCTGATGTGGTAATTATTGTAGCTGATGAGTTATCATTACATCTTTGGCCGTTATGCCGGACACATCCTTGTTGGTATATTAAGGGCCGATAGGCCGCACACGCCCATGTTAGTATATCGGGGTCCGTTAGCCTGGACACATCCATGTAAACGTCGAACCTTTTGTCCGGACACATCTATGTTGGTATACGTTGAACCTTTTGGCCGGACACATCTATGTTGGTATATGTCGGGACTTTAGGCCGGACACATCTATGCTGGTATATGTCGAGCCTTTAGTCCGGACACATCTATGCTGGTATATGTCGAGCCTTTAGGCCGGACACATCTATGTTGGTATATGTCGAGACTTTAGGCCGGACACATCTATGCTGGTATATGTCGAGCCTTTAGTGCGGACACATCTATGTTGGTATATGTCGAGCCTTTAGTCCGGACACATCTATGCTGGTATATGTAGAGCCTTTAGTCCGGACACATCCATGTTGGTATATGTCGAGTTTAGTCCGGACACATCTATGTTGGTATATGTCGGGCCTTTAGGCTGGACACATCTGTTGGTATATGTCGGGCTTTAGGCCACACATCCATGTTGGTATATGTGAGCCTTTAGGCCGGACACATCTCTGTGGTATATGCCGAGCCTTTAGGCCGGACACATCTATGCTGGTATATGCCGAGCCTTTAGGCGGACACATCTATGCTGGTATATGCCGAGCCTTTAGGCCGGACACATCTATGCTGGTATATGCCGAGCCTTTAGGCCGGACACATCTATGCTGGTATATGCCGAGCCTTTAGGCCGGACACATCTATGCTGGTATATGTCGAGCCTTTAGGCCGGACACATCTATGCTGGTATATGTCGAGCCTTTAGGCCGGACACATCTATGCTGGTATATGTCGAGCCTTTAGGCCGGACACATCTATGCTGGTAATTGCTTGCAATTGTATTGTTTTCCCACGATCTCTTTCTCGCGTTCTTCCGTCACGTGATGCTCTCCGGCCAGTGTCATACATAGAGTCATTCACTCGCATTCCTTCACGGCGGACAGACAAGCTGTTTGAGCTAAGTGATTTTCATATCCGTTTTACGATACATCATTCTCTTTTTACTATTGACATCTCTAGCCCTTCCTCATTTTTCTAATCTTTCTATTTTACACTACTTACTATTTTCTTCTTTTCTGTCCATCTCTCCATTCACCTGATCATCTAACATGTAGTTTATAGATAATTGTGCTTCATCGTTTATGGTCGTTGTCCCTGTATTCTGAAGAAGGTCACAGGCCGAAACGGCAGTATTGTGTTGTGTTCCTTCCTTGTAAAGCTGTCACCATACCTTCGAGTATTTAGCACACCCCACCACTGGCTCCTTGCTACCAGTTTTACCGCAGCATTGCAATTATTTGCCTGTTCCCCATGTTGGTATATGTCGAGCCTTTAGGCCGGACACATCCATGTTGGTATACTTCGAACCGTTAGGCCGCACACATCTATGTTAATATATGTCCGATGTTATTGCAGCTATGAGATGTTCTATGCCACTTCCTGACTATAACATTGACTGTGTGACTGATTGCCTCTGTGTTTGATCACTTTTGGGAAAAGATAACAACTGGAATGTATTGTAACGTCTGGCAAGATGGAAAAAACAGAGATGCAGGAAGACATGAACAGAAAATGACAGCTAATTCCCTTGCTAAGTAACAGTAGAACGGCTAAATAACAGCTATATGTGCAGTGATCGCCTAGGCCCGTGAACGGAGTCATATCTAATGATGGTAATCTCTTGCATGGTCTCTCGTCCTAATGTTTGTCATAAATAACAATCCCGTTGTCAAGGAGCTACACCGAGCAGCTAAAGAATCGTACTGTTATCTCTCAACTCTAGTCACACCTAAACTACCATCTAGAGAGCTCTGTCAGTCATCTCTGAATGACTTCTCCATTGGTGAAAATTACCCATGTTTATGGAGCCGCGATAGCTCAGTGGTTAGTGAACTGGACTACAAAGGACAAGAGGTAGGGTTCTATCCCAACCGACGGCTTCCGGTTCACCCAGCCTTTAATGGGTACCGTTTTTTTTTTCTGGGAAAGTAAAACGGCACGGGCGTAATACCGACCACATTACCCCAAAAATCATGTGCTGAAGGTCTGTAAAATTTATGGTCACTGACACCATGTTCCCTATACGCCACTTGGCGTGACGGGGGTACTTTACTTTTTTTTTTTTCTATGAAGCCATCTCTCACATAATATTATCTACAGCATCTTTTATTTTGTTCAGCATGATTCTACAAAAAACCTTGGAGACAACTGATAAAAGCGTTATTCCTCTCCAGTTATTGCAATCTTTAATAATGCCTTTTTTATGTAGTTTGATAATGATCCCTTTCTTCCAGTTTGTAGGAACTTTTTCTTCATCTCAAATTTTATTAAATAACATTCTTAGGTGGAATAAGTTTTGTTTATTAAATGCTTTTAGCATCACTGTAGTTATCTAGGTCAGAGGCTTTATTATTAACCCCGTGTTTTTCACTGCTAGTTCCATCTCTGTTATAGTGATGTCTTTTACGTTGATGTCTAGATGTGGGGTTGCTACTTCATCGATTTCTGCATCAGAAGACTGGGGTGTGGGCAGTTGTTAGCACTAGAAGTGTGTGTTTGTTAGCACTAGAAGTTAGTAAGGTGCCATCTTTACTCATGTCTGCCATTTGATGTCAAGGAACCTGCTATTTGTTTCTATATACATGTATTATATAAATAGCTTGCTATTCCCAGTTTTGAAGGTTAATTCTGCTTCAACTGCCAGATTATCTATATAAGTTTTTTTTATCGTATCTTGCTGAGACCCTATGACCAAGGACTTTCTTTATACGTTGCTTTGGCTAGTATTTTACCAAAGTCAGTCTTGACATTTAACAAGGCTAGTTTGGCTTCATGCCTATTTTGGATATGCTCCCATGTGATGTCTGATAACCATGCTTTTCTTCCACTTTCTTTAAATCCAGCATTTAATTCAGCTGATGTCAATATTACTATGTTGTGAATATCCCATAGTTCGTCAATATCCAATTCATCTATTGCACTCAAAGCTTCAAGACGATTGCTAAATTAAATTGTCCTTTGATATCTTCATCTACTAATTAGTTACTACATTTATTCTTCAAGATGTGCTTCTTGTGGTGACTAAGTTTAGGTTTAACCTTCCCAACACAGAGATTATGGTCACTATTGACGTCAGCTCCTCTATATGCCCTCAAATCAATCAGGTCACTGAACGTCGATGCTGTGGATTGTCTAGACTCACGTGCACTCACTCAGTCGCACGGTCCAGAACCCGTTTCCACGTTATAGACTGGCCAACTCCAGTCACTTTGTTCTCCGGCATGTGGAGGCACCGTAGGCGATTGATTTACGTCGTTTAGAAGCTCACAGAAATAAAATTACGCTTCGTTGACAACGAAGCCACAAGCCTCACCATTGTCACCAGTTCTATTTAACGTGTACACAATAGCGATCACGGAACAACAGCTGGATGGAAGGGAAGAACTATGACTTTTGCTGATGACATTCTGGTATATCGACAGGGAAGAGACGAAGTGAAATCGCCACCACAATGCAAGGCGAACTCGATCGCATCTCTTCATGGTGTGGAGTATCAGGTGCATTGTTTAATCATAATAAAGCATCATCTACATGGTTCTCACTTAACAATCATATCGTTAACACGGAAACACCGGTGGTACGAATGGGAGCTGATGAGGGGTCCAGGGACAGGGTGATGACGTACCTCCGAGTTAAGTTTGATCGCAGCCTGTGTTTTCGGGACCACGTCGACCATGCGATAACAAAATCCCGCAAAGGATTAGCTGCCTTGCAAGTCATGGCAGCTGCCAACATCGAGCAGAGGCTACTTCCCCTTCTGTTCCAGGGACTAGTCCTCGCACCAATCGCGTATGCCCTGGCAGTTCTTACAGTCAGTAAGACGCAAATTGGCGAGCTGGAGAAAATACAGAATGAAGCTATGCGCATTATCCTGGGATGTACGAGGGACACCCCCTGTGTAGCAATGAGGTATCTTCTTGACTTCCCAACCATGGATGACAGAATCAAGATCTGGAGATCACAAGCATACCTGAAGATTAGTACAGATGTTGTTATGGATCCAGTGACCTTTGAGCTGATGCCCTTCGGCCGAAGATAAGTGCAGATAAAGAGCATCCATTGCATCATGAGCTCAACACAGGGAAGGGTATCAGGCTAAAAAGAGGCAAATTATGGGTGAGCCGAGCAAAAGATGCCATGAAACAGGTCTGTGGGCTTACCAATATCAGCGTTGGTGAGGAGTGGATACCGGTGCCTACGTCATTCAGGGGCACATTCTCGTGTATTATCACACTCGACAGGAAATGTAGGGAACAGGACTCAGTCGTGGTCAATGCGGAGGTCAACGATCTCATCTGGGATAATACCGGTGAGAAAGATGCAGTAATCTATACAGACAGATCTGTATTACGACACCAAAGGAGTGCATGGGCATTTACAGCACGCGCGGCAGGCAGAATAGTCAAGGAAGACAGTGGCGTTATGACCACAAGTAGACCACGTTATGACGATGGAGGTGATGGCAGTGACCAAGGCATTCATTTGGTCACAAGATTACACCCACGCCTGTATACAGAGTGATTCGATGAGCATGATAAGAAAAGTGGAGGCGGGATCTGTACGCATGCAATGGTTAGAGTCATTGCAGAAGTCAAAAATACCTACGGTCATCTTTGTCTACGTTGCAGGACATGCGGGAGTACGAGGAAATGAAAGAGCGGACAGGTTGGCTAGCTGCGCTATTGTTGAATACGGTCAACCAATGGATCGGGCGGACATAGCAATGCCTTCCAGGAAGGGGGAAGAACACAGGACTTCAACAAGCATGTGTCCACGTCACTCCTTCGAATGAAAGAGATGGGAGTTAACCAGAAACGAGAAACTTAGTGGGCGTGTAAGAAAACTAATCAACCAACACAGAACTGGAGTCGTCAGTCGCTGGACCCTAAGAAACTTGCTGAGGAGGGGATGTGAGCACCTAAGGACATGTTCGAAATGCAATGATGATGACCCGTTAATAACTCAATCAATCAAGGAATGTTTGAATCACTTTCTGAAATAGGCGGTCGATTTGGTTTCTAGTTTTATCATCTGAAGATATTCATGTTGATATCTCATTAGTGTGGTCATAATTGTTTCCTAGAGGTGAGGCAACGCTGGTTACAAACAACTGCTGCTGCCGCTTGCAAGAAGGTCGCGGGAAAACTAGAAGTTAGGGAAACGCCTTAGAGAAACAGGCCCATAGCTGCGGTAAAGCTTGTAGCAAGTGCTGGTCTGTGACGTACAGGTATGGTGACAGAAAAAGGAACATAACACGCTGTGAGCGACTAGACAGGAGAAGAATGGCTTGTCGTATGTTAATTCTCATCGTTGTTGGCACTGTCCAGATAGATATCCTGTAGTTGAGAGATCACATTTATTGACATTTGATAGCTAGAGATACCTGCAAGGGTTTGATATAACTATGCAGGTAAGCAGTCGTCCAGAAAGTAAAGATCCATGAGGTATCTGGTAGTTGGCGAGCTATAGAAGTAGTGATGTGTTCTTGGAACGTTTGGTCGTACAACGTCAACTCGTTACTAAGGTAGTGTGGCCACTGATGTTGTCAGCCATACTGTTGCTATATTTGTACATGTATAACATGCAACCCCAAGTGACAACCTCTTGCTTCGGATTGCTTTTTTTCATATTTTGATATATCATCCTTAATCCTTCCCGTGCCGCGTGACGTCACATAGGGCTTGTAGTGTTTTCGGCACCCATCTCTATTCTGGGCGAGATTTAGTGGTAGTGAATGTCGAGTTAGTAGTGGCGGCGAAGACTGGATTTAGTGGCAGTGAATGTCGAGTTAGTAGTGGCGACGAAGACTGGATTTAGTGGCAGTGAATGTCGAGTTAGTAGTGGCGGCGAAGACTGGATTTAGTGGCAGTGAATGTCGAGTTAGTAGTGGCGGCGAAGACTGGATTTAGTGGCAGTGAATGTCGAGTTAGTAGTGGCGGCGAAGACTGGATTTAGTGGCAGTGAATGTCGAGTTAGTAGTGGCGGCGAAGACTGGATTTAGTGGTAGTGAATGTCGAGTTAGTAGTGGCGACGAAGACTGGATTTAGTGGCAGTGAATGTCGAGTTAGTAGTGGCGGTGAAGACTGGATTTAGTGGCAGTGAATGTCGAGTTAGTAGTGGCGGTGAAGACTGGATTTAGTGGCAGTGAATGTCGAGTTAGTAGTGGCGGTGAAGACTGGATTTAGTGGCAGTGAATGTCGAGTTAGTAGTGGCGGCGAAGACTGGATTTAGTGGCAGTGAATGTCGAGTTAGTAGTGGCGGTGAAGACTGGATTTAGTGGCAGTGAATGTCGAGTTAGTAGTGGCGGCGAAGACTGGATTTAGTGGCAGTGAATGTCGAGTTAGTAGTGGCGACGAAGACTGGATTTAGTGGCAGTGAATGTCGAGTTAGTAGTGGCGGCGAAGACTGGATTTAGTGGCAGTGAATGTCGAGTTAGTAGTGGCGGCGAAGACTGGATTTAGTGGTAGTGAATGTCGAGTTAGTAGTGGCGGCGAAGACTGGATTTAGTGGCATTGAATGTCGAGTTAGTAGTGGCGGTGAAGACTGGTTTTAGTGGTTGTGAATGTCGAATTAGTAGTGGTGGTGAAGACTGGTTTTAGTGGTTGTGAATGTCGAGTTAGTAGTGGCGGTGAAGACTGGTTTTAGTGGTTGTGAATGTCGAGTTAGTAGTGGCGGCGAAGACTGGTTTTAGTGGTTGTGAAAGTCGAGCTAGTAGTGGTTGCGAAGACTGGTTTTAGTGGTTGTGAATGTCGAGCTAGTAGTGGCGGCGAAGACTGGTTTTAGTGGTTGTGAATGTCGAGCTAGTAGTGGCGGCGAAGACTGGTTTTAGTGGTTGTGAATGTCGAGATAGTAGTGGCGGTGAAGACTGGTTTTAGTGGTTGTGAATGTCGAGCTAGTAGTGGCGGCGAAGACTGGTTTTAGTGGTTGTGAATGTCGAGCTAGTAGTGGCGGCGAAGGCTGGTTTTAGTGGTTGTGAATGTCGAGATAGTAGTGGCGGTGAAGACGGGTTTTAGTGGTTGTGAATGTCGAGTTAGTAGTTGCTGTGGCTTTTACAACCCTAGATTCTATTACTATCTGTCTATCTTGTGACTGTTGACTATCTACTTTTACAACCGTAGTTTATATTACGGCTTGTCACTTAACTGTCTCTAACTAACAAATAAGATCCCACTTGTCCCATACATAGTCGGCTTGTCTCATAACTTTCTATAACTAACAAATAAAATCCCACTGGTCCCATACATTGTCGGCTTGTCTCATAACTTTCTGTAACTAACAAATAAGATCCCACTTGTCCCATACATAGCCGGCTTGTCTCATAACTTTCTCTAACTAACAAATAAGATCCCACTTGTCCCATACATAGCCGGCTTGTCTCATAACTTTCTGTAACTAACAAATAAAATCCCACTGGTCCCATACATTGTCGGCTTGTCTCATAACTTTCTGTAACTAACAAATAAGATCCCACTGGTCCCATACATTGTCGGCTTGTCTCATAACTTTCTGTAACTAACAAATAAAATCCCACTGGTCCCATACATTGTCGGCTTGTCTCATAACTTTCTCTAACTAACAAATAAGATCCCACTTGTCCCATACATAGCCGGCTTGTCTCATAACTTTCTCTAACTAACAAATAAGATCCCACTTGTCCCATACATAGCCGGCTTGGCTTGTCTCATAACTTTCTGTAACTAACAAATAAAATCCCATTGGTCCCATACATTGTCGGCTTGTCTCATAACTTTCTGTAACTAACAAATAAGATCCCACTGGTCCCATACATTGTCGGCTTGTCTATAACTTTCTGTAATTAACCATATAAGCACCTATCTTCATCGTCGTCCTGTTATCACTGACTCAACTCCGTACACCTAGTGAGCTGTCGTGATTGCTGATTTGATTAACGTTCTGAGTATTGTCCCTTCACAAGAGTGTATATGAAAGGTCTTGGTTCAAGTCTAAGACAGAAAACCTTCCACTTACGATTGATGTAAAGTTGAAGCCAGCAATCGGAGAAGTGATGTAATAACAATAAAGCTAGGTGTCGTGAAGTCATTTGTGAAGCCATTCCTGACACGATGTCTTAAGTTCTCGTCATGACACTTCAAACAGAGATCAATGAGAACTTGCTGGCCCGTTCTGCGCGCGAGTACATGCAACCCAAGTTGTAAACCACGATGATGACGTCACATTATACTCGGTCTCACGTTCATCGACGACGAGGCAGACCTTGACCTTGTTGTAGGTGATGGGGAGCCAGGAATGTTTATTTCTTTTTCGATGTTTGAACAGAGCAGAAATAAGCCTCTTCTCTGGCGATGAGCTGTTAGCGTTACGGCCAGTCCTGTCACACTCTGCAAGTTTTAGAACAACTTCTGGGCATACAAATATCATCATCATCATCATCAGGTGCCGACTCCGCAACGAAGGTTGGCTACCATGGATCGCCATTCAACTCTGTTTCTTGTTTTGATGGTGCAGTTTGTCATAGATTGACTTGTCCATCTTTTGATGTTACTCGTCCATGTTAGTCTTGGTCTGCCTCTTTTACCTTGTATTTTCCCCTCCAGGATTGCTTTTAGTAGGCTGTTGTGTCTTTTAACATGTACCAAAAATCGCATTTGTTTTGTTTGAATTGTGTCTAGTAGTTCTCTTTTCATTTTTAGTTGTTTTAAGACTTCGCCATTTGTTTTCTTTTCTTTCCATCCAATTCTACCTAATCTTCTATATATCCACATTTGAAAGGTTCAATTCTCTGTTCTGTTTTCTTATCTAATGTCCATGTTTCTGCACCATATAGGAATATTGAGAAGATGTAACATTTTGCTATTCTTAGTTTTAGCCCTGGTGTTTTTTGTTTTGATGTTAGTATATTTTTCATGACATTAACAAATTACTTTTTGCCATTCCTATTCTTTTGTTTATTTCAGTTGTACATTTTCCATCACTGGTTATAGTATGTCCAAGGTAGTTGTAGTTCTGAACTGTCTCCAGGTCAATTCCTTCAATTTTGATATCCATTTGTGGGTTTTGAGTATTTTCTTTGTTTATGATCATAGTTTTAGTCTTTTTGATATTCATATCTAGTCCATATTGTTTGCTTGTCATGTTTATTACATTAAGTAATTGTTTTAGATCTTTAGGATTTTTTGCTAGTAGTACAGTATCATCAGCATATCTTAGGTTATTGATTATCCTTCCATTAATTTGTAGGCCTGGCATCTCTATGATGTTTTTAAAAATTTGCTCAGTGTATGGATGTTATTGTGGACTTCATAATGAAGAAATGCTGCACTGGTTATAAAGGCATCGAATGGATACAAGGAGACCATTTGGAGGACCTCGACTTTGCTGATGACATAGTTCTCATCAGCAGCCAGATAAAAATAATGCAGGAAAACACAAATGAACTATCAGCAATAGCCAGCAAAATTGGGCTAGAGATCAATCATGAAAAGACTAACGTCATGAAAAGTTTAATTCCAACAGATAACAGAATATACATGGAAAACAAACCAGTAGAAGAGATCGATCACTTTATCTATCATGGAAGTCACATTGATCGAGAGGGGGACACAAGTAAAGAAATTAGAATCAGAATAGCTAAAGCAGCAATGTCTTTCAGAGGCCTTGAAAAGTTGTGGAAATCAAAACTAATCAGCACAAACACAAAACTTAGGCTATTCAAATCAAATGTACTATCAACCCTTACGTATGCGTGTGAAAGCTGGAAAACAACAAGAGATATAGAAACAAAGTTGAACGCATTCGAAAATAAATGTCTAAGGAAAATACTTGGTATAGCGTGGAACGAATTCAAAACAAACGAGGAAATTAGAGAAATCGCCAATCAATCACTAATATCTTCAGTAATAAAGAAAAGACGATGGTCATATGTTGGACATGTGATGAGAAGAGATAATAACCGAATAGCAAAGCAGGCCCTCATATGGGAAACAACAGGAAAGAGAAAAAGAGGAAGACCCAGGGAGACACTGAGAAGAACATTGATGAGAGAGGCAAGAGCAACAAAATTCGGCTCCCTCAATGAGATAGAGCTGCTTGCACAGAACAGAGACAAATGGCGATATTTGATAAAATATCTTTAAAAGAAAACTGCTAGAACAAAAATTCAGATATGAGAAGGTGTATCTTGGTCTATGCCCCATGGGCCGGCAACGGCTCGAAAGGTCAATAGATAGATAGATGGATGTTATATCTTCCCATTAGTCTTGGCTGTAAAATGGCTGTTTCAGTATTGCAGAAATAAACCAAAACAACCCCATATTTTTCTCTATTCGCTGTTTACTTTTCATCGATCCGTGACGTCAATGTGTCTCCTCGACAGTGATAGTGATGTGAAAGACATCGTCCACAATAGCTTATTTTTTAGTTAGCTTAGTGGCAGTGTTCCCTAGCGTTCGGCTTCTCGTGGCAAGGCGCAGTGCCAAGGAGTACGTGTTCGATCCTACTTCGGACCATAGATTGTTCTTTGTTTTTTTCTGCCGTTGCTGATTGATCATTTCTGTCGTTGTTGATGTGTCATTTTTTCTGAGTGCTGTAAAACGTACCTCTTTCTCCTATGATTCGTTGAATTATCACCTCGGAAGTTCCCCTATACAACAATATCCATTGATGATTATTTGTCTCCAGTGGTAGTGGTACTCTTTTCACGAAAAGTTCAAATAACCAGCCATTTATATTGACTTCTGTGACAAGTAGAGAAGATAAACAAAGACTTTGTGCCTGAAAGAGCGGCCATTTAGTGATGTTTATGTGGTTAACATAACCTGACAGATCTGGACGTACGCTGACGACTTGTGTGATGTGACAACCAAGTGGTGTCTGCTAGAGACATGGGGTGGCTAGAAGTTACAAACTACCAACTGATTGTCTGGAGACTACATCAGATATCAGGTTGGGATAGGCAAGGCTTACTGGGACAGCTAACCCAATTAGCAACATCCGCCGTGCTCGAAAACACACTTGCTGGTAGTCTGTAGTCGGCAAAAATCTTTTGGAGGAGAACTAACATATAACTAATAGAGAAATGTACAGGAAATGTGACTAGAGACAAACACAAAAAGTGTGACAAGAGACACACACTGGAAGTCTAACAAGAGATAAATACAGTACGTATGACAAGAGACAAACACAGTAAGTGTGACAAGAGACAAACACAGTAAGTGTGACTAGAGATAAACACAGTAAGTGTGACAATAGACAAACACAGTAAGTGTGAGAAAAGATAAACAAAGTAAGTGTGACAAGAGACAAACACAGTAAGTGTGAGAAGAGATAACACAGTAAGTGTGACAAGAGACAAACACAGTAAGTGTGACAAGAGATAAACACAGTAAATGTGACTGGAGATAAACACAGTAAGTGTGATTAGAGATAAACACAGTAAGTGTGGCAAGAGACTAGCACAGTAAGTGTGACAAGAGACAAACACAGTAAGTGTGACAAGAGACAAACACAGTAAGTGTGACAAGAGACAAACACCGGAAGTTTCGTGGGAGTGAAAACTCCCACTTGCAGGGAGACATGACTTCTTTGTTTGGTAATTATTGTCAACATTTATCTTGTTTGCCACAGTTGGTTAAGTAGCTCGATCTCATTCACAAAGTGTGTTCATTAAGTATCTAAACTCCCTCCCTCTCTCTCTCTCTCTCTCTCTCTCTCTCCCTCTCTCTCTCTCTCTCTCTCTCTCTCTCTCTCTCACCTATCCGTTCTTTGTTACGTTTGCAATTCCCTTCGTGTACAACCAACAACTACAAAACAACTGGCAGTCTGAGAGTGTTAAAACCTCACCCATTTGTCTCGCTCAGAGTGACTGCTGTGTGCACGTGTTGCCATAGTTAGTGCTGAATTATATTGTTTCACAAGAAATAGAAACATTTGCCTTGTTTCACAAGAAATAGAAACATTTGCCTTGTTTGGAATAAAATAGAAACATTTGTCTTGTTTGGAATAAAATAGAAACATTTGTCTTGTTTCACATGAAATAGAAACATTTGTCTTGTTTGGAATAAAATAGAAACATTTGCCTTGTTTCACATGAAATAGAAACATTTGCCTTGTTTCACATGAAATAGAAACATTGTCTTGTTTGGAATAAAATAGAAACATTTGTCTTGTTTGGAATAAAATAGAAACATTTGTCTTGTTTGGAATAAAATAGAAACATTTGTCTTGTTTCACATGAAATAGAAACATTTGTCTTGTTTCACATGAAATAGAAACATTTGTCTTGTTTGGAATAAAATAGAAACATTTGCCTTGTTTCACATGAAATAGAAACATTTGTCTTGTTTGGAATAAAGTAGAAACATTTGCCTTGTTTCACATGAAATAGAAACATTTGCCTTGTTTCACATGAAATAGAAACATTTGCTTTGTTTGGAATAAAATAGAAACATTTGCCTTGTTTCACATGAAATAGAAACATTTGTCTTGTTTGGAATAAAATAGAAACATTTGTCTTGTTTGGAATAAAATAGAAACATTTGTCTTGTTTCACATGAAATAGAAACATTTGTCTTGTTTCACATGAAATAGAAACATTTGTCTTGTTTGGAATAAAATAGAAACATTTGCCTTGTTTCACATGAAATAGAAACATTTGTCTTGTTTGGAATAAAATAGAAACATTTGTCTTGTTTGGAATAAAATAGAAACATTTGTCTTGTTTGGAATAAAATATAAACATTTGTCTTGTTTCACATGAAATAGAAACATTTGCCTTGTTTCACATGAAATAGAAACATTTGCATTGTTTGGAATAAAATAGAAACATTTGTCTTGTTTGGAATAAAATAGAAACATTTGTCTTGTTTGGAATAAAATAGAAACATTTGTCTTGTTTCACATGAAATAGAAACATTTGCCTTGTTTCACATGAAATAGAAACATTTGCCTTGTTTGGAATAAAATAGAAACATTTGTCTTGTTTGGAATAAAATAGAAACATTTGTCTTGTTTGGAATAAAATAGAAACATTTGTCTTGTTTGGAATAAAATAGAAACATTTGCCTTGTTTGGAATAAAATAGACACATGTGTCTTGTTTGGAATAAAATAAAAACATTTGCCTTGTTTGGAATAAAATAGAAACATTTGTCTTGTTTGGAATAAAATAGAAACATTTGTCTTGTTTGGAATAAAATAGAAACATTTGTCTTGTTTGGAATAAAATAGAAACATTTGCCTTGTTTGGAATAAAATAGAAACATTTGTCTTGTTTGTAATAAAATAGAAACATTTGCCTTGTTTGGAATAAAATAGAAACATTTGTCTTGTTTGGAATAAAATAAAAACATTTGCCTTGTTTGGAAGAAATAGACACGTTTGTCTTGTTTGGAATAAAATAAAAAACATTTGCCTTGTTTGGAATAAAATAGAAACATTTGTCTTGTTTGGAATAAAATAGAAACATTTGCCTTGTTTGGAATAAAATAGAAACATTTGCCTTGTTTCACATGAAATAGAAACATTTGCCTTGTTTCACATGAAATAGAAACATTTGTCTTGTTTGGAATAAAATAGAAACATTTGCCTTGTTTGGAATAAAATAGAAACATTTGCCTTGTTTCACATGAAATAGAAACATTTGCCTTGTTTCACATGAAATAGAAACATTTGTCTTGTTTGGAATAAAATAGAAACATTTGTCTTGTTTGGAATAAAATAGAAACATGTGTCTTGTTTGGAATAAAATAGAAACATTTGCCATGTTTGGAATAAAATAGAAACATGTGCCTTGTTTGGAATAAAATAGAAACATTTGCCTTGTTTGGAATAAAATAGAAACATTTGTCTTGTTTGGAATAAAATAGAAACATTTGCCTTCTTGGAATAAAATAGAAACATTTGCCTTGTTTGGAATAAAATAGAAACATGTGCCTTGTTTGGAATAAAATAGAAACATTTGCCATGTTTGGAATAAAATAGATATATTTGCCTTGTTTGGAATAAAATAGAAACATTTGTCTTGTTTGGAATAAAATAGAAACATTTGCCTTCTTTGGAATAAAATAGAAACATTTGCCTTGTTTGGAATAAAATAGAAACAGTTGCCTTGTTTCACATGAAATAGAAACATTTGCCTTGTTTCACCTGAAATAGAAACATCTGTTTTGTTTGGAATAAAATAGAAACATTTGCCTTGTTTCACATGAAATAGAAACATTTGTCTTGTTTAACATGAAATAGAAACATTTGTTTTGGATCGCATGAAATAGAAACATTTGTTTTGTTTTGCGTGAAATAGAAACATTTGTCTCGTTTCGCATGAAATAGAAACATTGGTATTGTTTCACATGAAATAGAAACATTGGTCTTGTTTCGCATGAAATAGAAACATTGGTCTTGTTTCACATGAAATAGAAACATTGGTCTTGTTTCACATGAAATAGAAACATTTGTTTTGTTTCGCATGAAATAGAAACATTGGTCTTGTTTCACATGAAATAGAAACATTGGTCTTGTTTCACATGAAATAGAAACATTTGTTTTGTTTCGCATGAAATAGAAATATTGGTCTTGTTTCACATGAAATAGAAACATTGGTCTTGTTTCACATGAAATAGAAACATTTGTTTTGGATCGCATGAAATAGAAACATTTGTTTTGTTTTGCATGAAATAGAAACATTTGTCTTGTTTCACTTTAAATAGAAACATTTGTTTTGTTTTGCATGAAATAGAAATATTGGTCTTGTTTCACATGAAATAGAAACATTGGTCTTGTTTCACATGAAATAGAAACATTTGTTTTGGATCGCATGAAATAGAAACATTTGTTTTGTTTTGCATGAAATAGAAACATTTGTCTTGTTTCACTTTAAATAGAAACATTGGTCTTGTTTCACATGAAATAGAAACATTTGTTTTGGATCGCATGAAATAGAAACATTTGTTTTGTTTTGCATGAAATAGAAACATTTGTCTTGTTGCACATGAAATAGAAACATTTGTTTTCTTTTGCGTGAAATAGAAACATTTGTCTTGTTTCACCTGAAATATAAACATCTGTCTTGTTTCACATGAAATAGAAACATCGGTCTTTGTTCACATGAAATAGAAACATTTGTTTTGTTTTGCATGAAATAGAAACATTTGTCTTGTTGCACATGAAATAGAAACATTTGTTTTGTTTTGCATGAAATAGAAACATTTGTCTTGTTTCACAGGAAATAGAAACATCTGTCTTGTTTCACATGAAATAGAAACATCGAAATGGAAAAAGCGGTACATATTTGTAAATGAGTTTTTTACCTCCAGAGATAAACGATTGAGCGGAGAAAAGGTTACAGCTTGACGTGAAGTCATGGACAACACTAAGCCAGACCGCTATAATTGTCTTTCATATCTCCTTTATCATCAGCTTTCCTGCAGCTTCTCATTTGACCTATGACACTGACGGCTGCCAAAGACCATGTTGCTAGGGCTAGTGCGATGTCTTCTTCTAATGTGTTCTTCCCATCACAAAACCGACGAACGTTACCGTCTTCTCTATCTCCAAGATAGTCCTAAACCTGCGCGTTATTCCCGTTATCTCATAGTGTGTGCGTGCGTGCGTGTGTGTGCGCGTGCGTGCGTGTGTGCGTGCGTGTGTGATGTTTGTAGTTCATGTTTCAACTTTTTCAATTTAACAATCTCTCCCCGGTATACAATACACTTGACCGGCAACCTTTGAAAGTGCACCTCAATGGAAACAAACATCGGGATGAAAGAGTTGTGCTCCGATTAAACCTATGACATCACAGGCTCGATATTTGCGAGTGCAAGTCTCTTCAAATGTTTAGGTTGAATACATTGATCACGTGCTCAACTTGTGACAGACTTCAATTGTTTGCTTGTAGAAACTAGCTTTTGGTCCGACCCTGACAACACAAGCACACACTGGATTGTCTCACCCTGACAACACAAGCACACACAAGATTGTCTGACCCTGACAACACAAGCACACACAAGATTGTCTGACCCTGACAACACAAGCACGCACTGGATTGTCTGACTCTGACAACACAAGCACACACTGGATTGTCTGACCCTGACAACACAAGCACACACTGGATTGTCTGACCCTGACAACACAAGCACACACAAGATTGTCTCACCCTGACAACACAAGCACACACAAGATTGTCTGACCCTGACAACACAAGCACACACAAGATTGTCTGACCCTGACAACACAAGCACACACTGGATTGTCTGACCCTGACAACACAAGCATACGCTGGATTGTCTGATCCTGACAACACAAGCATACACTGGATTGTCCGACCCTGACAACACAAGCACTCACTGGATTGTCTGACCCTGACAACACAATCACGCACTGGATTGTCTGACCCTGACAACACAAGCACTCACTGGATTGTCTCACCCTGACAACACAAGCACTCACTGGATTGTCTCACCCTGACAACACAAGCACTCACTGGATTGTCTCACCCTGACAACACAATCACGCACTGGATTGTCTCACCCTGACAACACAAGCACTCACTGGATTGTCTCACCCTGACAACACAAGCACTCACTGGATTGTCTGAACTTTTAGCCGATGAAACAAGGCAGAAACGATCAATGCTACAGGACAAACAATCTGTGCTGCTGTAGTCATGTTCAGTTCAACAACTCAAGATCACTAATCTTTATTTCAAAACTGGCCAATGTTAGCTCAGGCCAATTATAGAACTGCAGATAAGCAATTCTCAAATGGGGTTCCGACAAAAACACAGGATGCACTGACGCTCTATTCATATTAAAATAGCTTGTAGAAAAGACGATAGAACACAATCCAAATATGTACATAGCTTTCATTGACCAGGAAAAAAACATTCGACCATGTAAACAGAGAACAGGGGCGATGCTAACAATATACGTAGTAAGCCAACATTTAACCAACTGAATTAAAAGTCTCTACATCAACAGCAGCTGTACAGTCAGAATCAACTCAGAAGAAGAGGTATGTTTACAGCACTCGGAAAAATTGGCAAATAATCAACAACAACAAAAATATGGACCAAAGCAGAATCGAACCCGTACTCAGTGGCACAGCGCCTTGCCACGAAAAGCCAAACTCTAGGGAACAATGCCACTCAGCTAACTTGAACTTTCTACTTACCCAGTTTAAACCGTGTTAGAGTATCAACCAAACTAACGGTAGGTATGCTCCAGCACTCTCTTAATGGAACATCACACTACAATCGAAACGTCGGGGACATTGTTCCAGAGTTTAACCAATGATATAGCAGTACCGTGACCTTTTGTTTAACTAATGATGTAGCAGTACCGTGACCTTTTGTTTAGCTAATGATGTAGCAGTACCGTGACCTTTTCTTTAACTAATGATGTAGCAGTACCGTGACCTTTTGTTTAACTAATGATGTAGCAGTACCGTGACCTTTTGTTTAACTAATGATGTAGCAGTACCGTGTCCTTTTGGTTTAACCAATGATATAGCAGTACCGTGACCTTTTGTTTAACCAGTGATGTAGCAGCATCGTGACCTTTTGTTTAACCAATGATGTAGCAGTATCGTGACCTTTTGTTTAACCAATGATATAGCAGTACCGTGACCTTTTATTTAACCAATGATATAGCAGTACCGTGACCTTTGGTTGGTTCTGGAAGACCCCGGTATCACTGCAAACGAATTAAAATCCATAATTGCTCAACCACCTGTGCCAGTGGAATCATCCGAATTACTAACTCATCTCCAAAACAAAGAAAGGTAGCTGTAGTCCCGATCATAGCAGTCTCAGCACACGCCAAAGTGAACACAGCCAACTGTTCCCTGTCATACAATATCATCATTCTTCGTAAACAATTGGAATATCGAAACATGATCAAAACGGATGAAACACACAGCTCACGGTGTGCACAGAGCACCTAACTCAGTAGTTCCTGCAACAAACCGGACTTGGAATATGAGGAAACTGCAACAATTAACACTTTCATACATAGCCTTCAATGTAATGTATGGGGCCAATATGGCAAAATACCTACACACTGTCAGATCATTAACAAAGGGACCATAGAAACTGTACAGACTAATAGTTTCTTGCCAAGAAAAAGATAAAACTAAAAAAAAAACTATTTCTTTTGACGAACTCCGAGTATACAAGCTCCACGTATCGCAGGGGATTCTGTGCTATAGTGAGACTTACATGGAAGGTGCAATATGACAACTGCCGCTGTTTGCTATAGAAGACTACTGCCACTGTTTGCTATAGAAGACTACTGCCACTGTTTGCTATAGAAGACTACTGCCACTGTTTGCTATAGAAGACTACTGCCACTGTTTGCTATAAAAGACTACTGCCACTGTTTGCTATAGAAGACTACTGCCACTGTTTGCTATAGAAGACTACTGCCACTGTTTGCTATAGAAGACTACTGCCACTGTTTGCTATAGAAGACTACTGCCACTGTTTGCTATAAAAGACTACTGCCACTGTTTGCTATAGAAGACTATTGCCACTGTTTGCTATAGAAGACTACTGTCACTGTTTGCTATAGAAGACTATTGCCACTGTTTGCTATAGAAGACTATTGCCCCTGTTTGCTATAGAAGACTATTGCCACTGTTTGCTATAGAAGACTATTGCCACTGTTTGCTATAGAAGACTATTGCCACTGTTTGCTATAGAAGACTATTGCCACTGTTTGCTATAGAAGACTATTGCCACTGTTTGCTATAGAAGACTATTGCCACTGTTTGCTATAGAAGACTATTGCCACGGTTTGCTATAGAAGACTATTGCCACTGTTTGCTATAGAAGACTATTGCCACTGTTTGCTATAGAAGACTATTGCCACTGTTTGCTATAGAAGACTATTGCCACTGTTTGCTATAGAAGACTATTGCCACTGTTTTCTATAGAAGACTACTGCCACTGTTTGCTATAGAAGACTACTGCCACTGTTTGCTATAGAAGACTACTGCCACTGTTTGCTATAGAAGACTATTGCCACTGTTTGCTATAGAAGACTACTGCCACTGTTTGCTATAGAAGACTACTGCCACTGTTTGCTATAGAAGACTACTGTCACTGTTTGCTATAGAAGACTACTGCCACTGTTTGCTATAGAAGACTATTGCCCCTGTTTGCTATAGAAGACTATTGCCACTGTTTGCTATAGAAGACTATTGCCACTGTTTGCTATAGAAGACTACTGCCACTGTTTGCTATAGAAGACTACTGCCACTGTTTGCTATTGAAGACTACTGCCACTGTTTGCTATAGAAGACTATTGCCACTGTTTGCTATAGAAGACTACTGCCACTGTTTGCTATAGAAGACTACTGCCACTGTTTGCTATAGAAGACTACTGTCACTGTTTGCTATAGAAGACTACTGCCACTGTTTGCTATAGAAGACTATTGCCACTGTTTGCTATAGAAGACTATTGCCACTGTTTGCTATAGAAGACTATTGTCACTGTTTGCTATAGAAGACTACTGCCACTGTTTGCTATAGAATACTACTGCCACTGTTTGCTATAGAAGACTACTGCCACTGTTTGCTATAGAAGACTACTGCCACTGTTTGCTATAGAAGACTATTGCCACTGTTTGCTATAGAAGACTACTGCCACTGTTTGCTATAGAATACTACTGCCACTGTTTGCTATAGAAGACTACTGCCACTGTTTGCTATAGAAGACTACTGCCACTGTTTGCTATAGAAGACTACTGCCACTGTTTGCTATAGAAGACTATTGCCACTGTTTGCTATAGAAGACTACTGCCACTGTTTGCTATAGAAGACTACTGCCACTGTTTGCTATAGAAGACTACTGCCACTGTTTGCTATAGAAGACTATTGCCACTGTTTGCTATAGAAGACTACTGCCACTGTTTGCTATAGAAGACTACTGCCACTGTTTGCTATAGAAGACTATTGCCACTGTTTGCTATAGAAGACTATTGCCACTGTTTGCTATAGAAGACTATTGCCACTGTTTGCTATAGAAGACTATTGCCACTGTTTGCTATAGAAGACTATTGCCACTGTTTGCTATAGAAGACTATTGCCACTGTTTGCTATAGAAGACTATTGCCACTGTTTGCTATAGAAGACTATTGCCACTGTTTGCTATAGAAGACTACTGCCACTGTTTGCTATAGAAGACTACTGCCACTGTTTGCTATAGAAGACTACTGCCACTGTTTGCTATAGAAGACTACTGCCACTGTTTGCTATAGAAGACTACTGCCACTGTTTGCTATAGAAGACTATTGCCACTGTTTGCTATAGAAGACTATTGCCACTGTTTGCTATAGAAGACTATTGCCACTGTTTGCTATAGAAGACTATTGCCACTGTTTGCTATAGAAGACTATTGCCACTGTTTGCTATAGAAGACTACTGCCACTGTTTGCTATAGAAGACTACTGCCACTGTTTGCTATAGAAGACTACTGCCACTGTTTGCTATAGAAGACTACTGCCACTGTTTGCTATAGAAGACTACTGCCACTGTTTGCTATAGAAGACTACTGCCACTGTTTGCTATAGAAGACTACTGCCACTGTTTGCTATAGAAGACTATTGCCACTGTTTGCTATAGAAGACTACTGCCACTGTTTGCTATAGAAGACTACTGCCACTGTTTGCTATAGAAGACTACTGCCACTGTTTGCTATAGAAGACTACTGCCACTGTTTGCTATAGAAGACTACTGCCACTGTTTGCTATAGAAGACTACTGCCACTGTTTGCTATAGAAGACTATTGCACCTTATTGTAAGTCACTGAATGGGAGACATAAGAGATGAGCTCAGATATTGAGCAGATGAAGAATCCTGGACAGAACATCTCACAAAGGAACACTTTATTTGAATACTAACCCAATCATCTTTCCTTGGCCTTCATAAACAACACACCAATAATCACTATCATGTGTCAGTTCGTCAAAACAAGCCCAACCACCAGGCATAACTACCGTTCCTAAACTGTTTGATTGACAGGCCGACTTTTCTTCACACAGGTAGAATTTAATCGCAAGTCACGTGATTTCTTGTCGTGCCTGGGCGTGGACTTTGACAGCCTGGAGGGTTGTCTTGAGAACAACATCTTCCACACTCGGGTTGGCGTGTTCCTTGAGCACTTGCTGGAGCTCATCTCATGGAAGCGCGTCACACTCAACATTGGTGTTAAGGTAAGGTTCGGCACGAAGCACACATCACAGAACATACACATCACAGAACATACACATCACAGAACGTACACATCACAGCACACACACATCACAGCACATACACATCACAGCACATACACATCACAGCACATACACATCACAGAACATACACATCACAGAACATACACATAACAGCAGACACAAATCACAGAACATATACATCACAGCACATACACATCACAGCACATACACATCACAGCACATACACATCACAGCACACACAAATCACAAAACATACACATCACAGAACATACACATCACAGAACATACACATCACAGAACATACACATGACAGTACATCACAGTACAGAACATACACATCACAGCACATACACATCACAGCACAGAACATACACAGCATAGCACATACACATCACAGCACAGAACACACAAATCACAGCACATACTAATCACACCACATACTCATCACAGCACATACTCATCACAGCACATGCTCATCACAGCACATACACATCACACCACATACACAACACAGAACATACACATCACAGCACATACACATCACAGCACATACATATCACAGCACATACACATCACAGCACAGAACATACACATAATAGCACACACCCACATAACAGCACACACACTTCATAGCACAGAACATACACATCACAGCACATACACACATCACAGCACATACACACATCACAGCAGATACATATCACAGTATAGAACATACACATCACAGCGCATACAGATCGCAGCACATACACATCACAGCACATACACATCACAGAAATATCACAGCACATACACAGCACAGAACATACATATCACAGCACATAAACATCACACCACAGAACTTAAACATTACAGCACAAACCCATCACAGCCCACACTCATCACAGCACACACTCATCATTATACAAACTCATCACAGCACACGCTCATCACAGCACACACTTATCACAGCACACATTCATCACATCACAGCACACACGCACACATCACAGCACACACTCATCATTATACAAACTCATCACAGCACACACTCGACATTATATAGACTCATCGCAGCGCACACTCATCATTATACACACTCATCATAACACACAAACATCACAGCACACACCCATTGCATACACTCATCACAGCACACACTCATCACAGCACTCACACATCACAGCACAAACTCATCACAACACACCCATTACATCAAAAACTCATCACATTAAACACTCATCACATCAAACACTCATCACAGCACACACTCATCACAATACACACTCATCACATCAAATACTCATCACATCACACACACATCACAACACACACTCATCACATCACACACTCATCACATCAAACACTTTATCACATTAAACACTAATCACAGCAAACACTCATCACCTCACATACTCATCACATCAATCACTCATCACATCACGCACTTATCACATCCTACACTCATCACATCAAACACTCATCACATGAAACACTCATCACATGAAACACTCATTACATCAAATACTCATCACATCAAACACTCATCACATCAAACACTCATCACATTAAATACTCATCACATTAATTATTCATTACATCAAAAGCTCGTCACGTGAAAAACTCATCACATTAAACACTCATTATATCAAACACTCATCACATTAAACACTCATCACATTAAATACTCATCACATCAAATACTCATCACAACAAACACTCATCACATTAAATACTCATCACATCAAATACTCATCACATCAAATACTCATTACATCAAATACTCATCATATTAAACACTCATCACATCAAATACTCATCACATCCAACACTCATCACATTAAATACTCATTACATCAAATACTCATCATATTAAACACTCATCACATCAAATACTCATCACATCCAACACTCATCACATTAAACACTCATCACATCAAACACTCATCACATTAAACACTCATCACATTAAACACTCATCACATCCAACACTCATCACATTAAACACTCATCACATCAAACACTCATCACAGCACACACATAGACGATAAAAATGTATATCTCTCTCTGTCTGCTCTTTCCTCCTTCCTATATCTATTTTTCATTATGTCATTCTCTTTCTTTATTTATTTCTTTCTTTATTTCTTTCTTTCTTTCTTTCTTTCTTTCTTTCTTTCTTTATGTCAATATTTCTATCGTTTCTTTCGTTTCTTTCTTTCTTTATTTATTTATTTTTCCTTACTGTCTCTCTTTCTAGTATTTATCAAGGTCAACATTTGATCCAAGATACAGAGCATTTGATATTTCCCGACAACTGGTGTCTTGACACTGATGTTATCTTCGCATCTCTCTCCTGATTACAGAACTGAAACATGTGTTCTTCTCATTAAAACTCTTCTAACGTTATCATCGCCCGTCAATAACTATACATTACTGACGACTTGGAGTGGAGGAAGAAGCATTGATGAGACATAGTGATAAGCACCAGGAAAGGTGGCATGCAGAGAGTACATCAATTTTCTTCTTGATCGGGTGGTCGGGGCACCACTTCTTTCCTCTATATTCTTTCATTTTTTTTACAATCTGCGAGCTCGAGACCTGCCCATTCTTTAAAGTTGTCTTCTCGTCTCTCGCTGCCTCTCTCTCTCTCTCTCTCTCTCTCTCTCTCTCTCTCTGTCTGTCTCTGTCTCTTCTGTCTCTTCAGTCTCTTTATCTGTCTCTGTCTCTCTCTCTCTCTCTCTGTTACTCTCTCTGTCTACGTCTATCACTGCATGTCATGTTTCCCCTCACACAACTACGTGTCATGTTTCCCCCACACAACTACATGCCATTGTTTCCCCTCACACAACTACATATCATTGTTTACCCTCACACAACTACATATCATTGTTTCCCCTCACACAGCTACATATCATTGTTTCCCCTCACACAACTACAAATCATTGTTTCCCTTGACTCAACTACATATCATTGTTTCCCCTCACACAACTACATGTCATTGTTTCCCTTCACACAACTACATATCATTGTTTCCCCTCACACAACTACATGTATTGTTTCCTCTCACACAACTACATGTCATTGTTTCCTCTCACACAACTACATGCCATTGTTTCCCCTCACACAACTACATGTATTGTTTCCTCTCACACAACTACATGTATTGTTTCCTCTCACACAACTACATGTATTGTTTCCTCTCACACAACTACATGCCATTGTTTCCTCTCACACAACTACATATCATTGTTTCCCCTCACACAACTACATGTATTGTTTCCTCTCACACAACTACATGCCATTGTTTCCCCTCACACAACTACATGTCATTGTTTCCCCTCACACAACTACATGCCATTGTTTCCTCTCACACAACTACATGCCATTGTTTCCTCTCACACTACATATAATTGTTTCCCCTCACACAACTACATGTCATTGTTTCCTCTCACACAACTACATGTCATTGTTTCCTCTCACACAACTACATGCCATTGTTTCCCCTCACACAACTACATGTCATTGTTTCCTCTCACACAACTACATTCCATTGTTTCCTCTCACACAACTACATATCATTGTTTCCCTTCACACAACTACATGTCATTGTTTCCCCTCACACAACTAAATGTCATTGTTTCCCTTCACACAACTACATATCATTGTTTTCCCTCACACAACTACATATCATCGTTTCCCCTCACACAACTACATGTCATTGTTTCCTCTCACACAACTACATGTATTGTTTCCTCTCACACAACTACATGTCATTGTTTCCTCTCACACAACTACATGTCATTGTTTCCTCTCACACAACTACATGCCATTGTTTCCCCTCATACAACTACATATCATCGTTTCCCCTCACACAACTACATGTCATTGTTTCCCCTCACATAACTGCATATCATTGTTTCCCCTGGCACAACTACATGTCATTGTTTCCCCTGGCACAACTACATGTCATTGTTTCCCCTCACACAACTGCATATCATTGTTTCCCCTGGCACAACTACATATCATTGTTTCCCCTGGCACAACTACATGTCATTGTTTCCCCTGGCACAACTACATATCATTGTTTCCCCTGGCACAACTACATGTCATTGTTTCCCCTCACACATGTTTCCCTTCACACAACTACATGTCATTGTTTCCCCTCACACAACTACATATCATTGTTTCCCTTCACACAACTACATGTCATTGTTTCCCCTCACACAACTAAATGTCATTGTTTCCCTTCACACAACTACATATCATTGTTTTCCCTCACACAACTACATATCATCGTTTCCCCTCACACAACTACATATCAACGTTTCCCCTCACACAACTACATGTCATTGTTTCCCCTCACACAACTACATGCCATTGTTTCCCCTCACACAACTACATATCATTGTTCCCTTGACACAACTGCATGTCATTGTTTCCCCGCACAAAACTATTTATCAACGATCATGTCTGCATGTTCTACTCAATGTGGGTATTGAGTTATTGGGTTGTTAGCGGGTCATCATCATTGCACTTCAAACATGTCCATAGGTGCTTAGATCCCCTCCTCAGCACATTTCGCAGTGTCCAGCGACTGACGACTCCAGTTCTGTGTTGGTTGATTAGTCTTCTTACACGCCCACTAAGTTTCTCGTTTCTGACTGTGCACATTTTAACTCCCATCTCTTTCATCCGAAGGAGTGACGTGGAATCATGCTTGTCGAAGTCCTGTGTCCTTCCCCTTCCCGGAAGGCATCGATGATATCCGCCCGATCCATTGGTTGACCGTCCTCAACAATAGCGCAGCTAGCCAACCTGTCCGCTCTTTCATTACTAGAGTACTCTCGCTTGTCCTGGGACGTAGACAAAGGTGACCTTACGTATTTTTGACTTCTGAAATGACTCTACACTTACATACATACAGAACCCGCCTCCACTTTTCTTATGCCCAAGATGGCGGTATGTTTTCACTAGTCCGTTGTTAACGAAGCGTAATTTATTTCTGTGAGCTTCTAAACGACGAAAATCAATCGCCTACGGTACCTCCACGTGCCGTAGAGCTAACTGACTGGAGTTGGCCAGTCTATAACGTGGGAACGGGTTCTGGACCGTGCGACTGAGTGAGTGCACGTGAGTCTAGACCATCCACAGCATCGACGTTCAGCGACCATACTCAATGTGGATTTACCGTCAACGAAGCCCATTTTCTGAGAGATCATATTTGTAGAACAAAATATACCAGTGGTCTATGTGTTCGCATTTCAAGTGCTCCCATAAAAAAATCGTTCGAGCCATTTATTTCACAATATGAGGATTGCGGAGCCCGCTTTAGGAGGTAGTTACACGTTTGATGAGGTACGGGGTGCTCTTAGTCTTGCTATTGACTCTCCGCGCGAGACACCCGCCCACAGTGCCAATCTGCTGCTATAACTGACTGGGAAATAAACGGAAAATTCATGGGTGTAGACGAGTAGCTCTTGTGTGGTACAGCTGGTAGTGCCAACGGCAACAACAACCACGATGATGGTGCGAGATCGTCTGCAACATTGAAGGTTGCAACCAGTGGTATCTGTCATGGGAGCAGACACGGGAACATCGCTTGACAATTGTAGCTTGTTGCTCATTTCTTTTGACTGTTTCTCCTCTTACAATTGCTGCCACTATCTCATAGTGTCACTGTGCTGTACCGAAACATGCGTAGTCAGTCCTTCAGTTACTCAACTGATATATAAGAGCAGGCCGTGTGTGACTGTAGACGTGAACTAGGTCAACAAGATGAGAGAATCGCCAACCATGTTTGAGAGCACGGGTCTACAACTCTAACCACACATACGGTAGCCGCTTCATTAGCTTGTGGTTTACAGCTCACGCTGGCTAGTCTCATCTTTCACTTGTTTCATGTCAAAGCCTGTACGTACCTGTTTGGCAAGGCTCGCTAACGAGTCTGATCTATGACATTGTGTCAGCTTCATTGTTTCACTCTGGGACACCATTTCACTACATCCCCTTGTTTCATTCTGTGCATCTCTCTCTCTCTCTCTCTCTCTCTCTCTCTCTCTCTCTCTCTCTCTCTATCTATCTATCTATCTATCTATCTCTGCTCTACTTTCTTTTTCTTCGGGTTTTTTTTTGTTGTTGTTGCATTTATACAGAACCTGAGACCATCAAGAATGTCGTCATTTTCTTAGGTCTAACAACTGACCACCACCAACAACAACAACAACAACAATTCCTGACTTCAATGATTTATTTCCTCATGTCCAACAACAACTGTCACACAACACACAGTGCGTCGACGCCCATACAATGGCGGATAGTAAAAAGAACGAAATAAATCAAACGAGAGGATTTCCATTGTGAGGAAATGTTCACATTTGTGAAGATTTATCACACTTATATTATAGAGACTTGTCACACTTACAGAGACCTATCACACTTGTGAAGATTTATCACACTTACAGACTTATCACACTTGTGAAGATTTATCACACTTACAGAGACTTATCACACTTGTGAAGATTTATCACACTTACAGACTTATCACACTTGTGAAGATTTATCACACTGACAGAGACTTATCACACTTGTGAAGATTTATCACACTTATATTATAGAGACTTGTCACACTTACAGAGACTTTACATACTTACAGAGACTTATCACACTTATAGAGATTTATCACACTTGTGAAGATTTATCTCACTTACAGAGACTTATCACACTTATAGAGATTTATCACACTTGTGAAGATTTATCTCACTTACAGAGACTTATCACACTTGTGAAGATATATCACTCTTCACGTTAGCACACTTTACGAGATTTATCACACTTGAAGAGATTTATCACACTTGACGAGATTTATTACACTTAACAATATCACACTTGATAATATTTATCACACTTGACGAGATTTATCACACTTGACACGATTTATAATACTTGACGATATCACACTTCACGAGATTTATCACACTTCACGAGATTTATCATACTTGACGATATCACACTTGACGAGATTTATTACACTTAACAATATCACACTTGATAATATTTATCCACTTGACGAGATTTATCACACTTGACGATATCACACTTGACGAGATTTAACACACGTACAGAGACGTATCACACTTGTGAAGATTTGTGATACTTGACGATATCACACTTGACGAGATTTATCACACTTGACGATATCATACTTGATGAAATTGATCACACTTTTCGATATCACACTTGACGATATCGCACTTGGCGAGGTTATCACACTTGACGATATTACACTTGACAAGATTTATCACACTTGGCGATATCACACTTGAAGAGATTTATCATACTTGACCATATCACACTTGATGAGATTTATCACACGCGACGATATCACACATGAGATTTATCACACTTTACTATATCACACTTGACGAGATTGTTAACACTTGACGAGATTTATCACACTTTATGATATCACACTTGACGAGATTTATCACATTTGATGAGATTTATCACACTTTACGATTTCACACTTGATAAGATGTATCACACTTTATGAGATTTATCACATTTGATGAGATTTATCACACTTGATGAGATTTATGATATTTATCACGCTTGGTGAGATTTATCACACTTAATGAGACTAACTACGGAAGCAAAAAGGGCAATATGCTAATCAATTTTTCTACCAACTCTGAGTTATCAGTGCCAGAATTGGACGCTGGACTCTAGAACAATAAGAAAGATAACGACCACTGAAATGAAATGTGTCAGAAGAATGACAGGAAACAGCTTAAGGGACAGAGTAAGAAACACTGACCTGAGGAAGAAACTCGAAATTGAACCAGCCATCGAATACATAAAGAAACAACATATAAATTGGTTCGGCCACATAACAAGACAAAAAGAACTAAAATGACTCAAAGAGCCTTAAATAAACGCTACGAAAACGCCAGATTAAGAGGAAGACCGAGAAAGAGATGGATAAAGGGAATACTAGAGTCACTAGGAGGAATAACATCAGAAGAGGCCAACAGAAGAGCAAAGAATCGCAGATTGTTTCTCCCCTCGACGCCAACGGCAGCAGAGGAAGGATAGAAGAAGAAGAAGAAGAGGAATGAGACTAATCACACTTGATGAGATTTATTACACGTGACGAGATGTAGCACACTTGACGATTCCACACTTGACGAGATTTATCACACCTTAATGAGATTTTTCACACTTGATGAGATTTATTTCATTTGAAGATATCACACTTGACGAGATTTATCACATTTGATGAGATTTATCAAACTTGACGATATCACACTTTACGAGTTTTATCATGCTTGACGATATCAAACTTGATGAGATTTATCACACTTGACGATAACACACGTGAGATTTATCACACTTGATTATGTTACACTTGACGAGATTTATAACACTTGATGAGATTTATCACACTTGATGAGATTTATCACACTTGATTATATCACACTTGATTATATCACACTTGATGAGATTCATCACACTTCATGAGATTTAACACACTTTATGATATCACACTTGACGAGATTTATCACACTGGATGAGATTTATCTTTCTGTACGATATAACATTAGACGAGATTTATCACACTTTGAGAAGATTTTATCATACTTGAGGATATTTAACACATTTGACGATATCACGCTTGACGAGATTTATCACACTTGATGAGACTTATCACACTTGATGAGACTTATCACACTTGATGACAGTCATCACATTTTACGATAAGATTTATCACACTTGAATAGATTTATTACACTTGAGATTTATCACACTTGATGAGATCTCTCACAATTGATGATATTTATCACACTTGATGAGATTTATTACACTTGAGCATATCACACTTAAGATTTATCACACTTGCCGAGGTTCATCATACTGGTCGAGATTTATCACTCCTGGCGAGATTTATCACTCCTGACGAGATTTAACACTCTTGACGAGATTTAGCACACTTGACGAGACTTATCACACTTGACCTTTTTCACATGACAACGACAATTTCAGAAATGATGTTAGTTCATGAATGGCCAGCATGAAAGTATCAATCTATAGGTATTTTGTCTATGAACATCGGGACCAATGTGACATTTGTAGTCAAACAATGGATCGGCCGAGAAATACGATTGCTGTCCAGTTCAAGGCGGTACGTGTAGTCAGTCTTATGCACAATTGCTTGTCTAGGGGGCAATTTGACGCTGTGTCCATGTCATAACTATTAGAGTGCTTTCGCAAACAAGGAGTGGCCATTGTGCAATGGTGGTGGTCACTGGACACTCGGCACAGTTTGAGGTGGGAGTCAACGTACACCAGGCACAGTTTAAGGTATGAATCAATGGGCACCCGGCACAGTTTAAGGTATGAATGAACGGACACCAGGCACAGTTTAAGGTATTAATTAACGGACACACGGCACAGTTTAAGGTATGAATCAATGAACACCCGGCACAGTTTAAGGTATGAATTAATGGACATCTGGCACAGTTTAAGGTATGAATCAACGGACACCCGGCACAGTTTAAGGTATGAATCAACGGACACCCGGCACAGTTTAAGGTATGAATTAACGGACACCCGGCACAGTTTAAGGTATGAATTAACGGACACCCGACACAGTTTAAGGTATGAATTAACGGACACCGGGCACAGTTTAAGGTATGAATTAACGGACACCCGGCACAGTTTAAGGTATGAATTAACGGACACCCGGCACAGTTTAAAGTATGAATTAACAGACACCCGACACAGTTTAAGGTATGAATTAACGGACACCGGGCAAAGTTTAGGGTATGAATTAACGGACGCCCGGCACAGTTTAAGGTATGAATTAACGGACACCCGGGACAGTGTAAGGTATGAATTAACGGACACCAGGCACAGTTTAAGGTAGTAATTAACGGACACCCGGCACAGTTTAAGGTATGAATTAATGGACATCAGGCACAGTTTAAGGTATGAATCAACGGACACCCGGCACAGTTTAAGGTATGAATTAACGGACACCCGGCACAATTTAAGGTATGAATTAACGGACACCCGACACAGTTTAAGGTATGAATTAACGGACATCTGGCACAGTTTAAGGTATGAATCAACGGACACCGGGCACAGTTTAAGGTATGAATCAACGGACACCCGGCACAGTTTAAGGTATGAATTAACGGACACCCGGCACAGTTTAAGGTATGAATTAACGGACACCCGACACAGTTTAAGGTATGAATTAACGGACACCGGGCACAGTTTAAGGTATGAATTAACGGACACCCGGCACAGTTTAAGGTATGAATTAACGGACACCCGGCACAGTTTAAAGTATGAATTAACAGACACCCGACACAGTTTAAGGTATGAATTAACGGACACCGGGCAAAGTTTAAGGTATGAATTAACGGACGCCCGGCACAGTTTAAGGTATGAATTAACGGACACCCGGGACAGTGTAAGGTATGAATTAACGGACACCAGGCACAGTTTAAGGTAGTAATTAACGGACATACGGCACAGTTTAAGGTATGAGTCAACGGACACCCGGCACAGTTTAAGGTATGAATTAATGGACATCAGGCACAGTTTAAGGTATGAATCAACGGACACCCGGCACAGTTTAAGGTATGAATTAACGGACACCCGGCACAATTTAAGGTATGAATTAACGGACACCCGACACAGTTTAAGGTATGAATTAACGGACACCCGGCACAATTTAAGGTATGAATTAACGGACACCCGACACAGTTTAAGGTATGAATTAACGGACACCGGGCACAGTTTAAGGTATGAATTAACGGACACCCGGCACAGTTTAAGGTATGAATTAACGGACACCCGGCACAGTTTAAGGTATGAATTAACGGACACCCGCCACAGTTTAAAGTATGAATCAACGGACACCGGGCACAGTTTAAGGTATGAATTAATGGACACTGGGCACAGTTTAAGGTATGAATTAGCGGACACCTGGCACATTTTAAGGTATGAATTAGCGGACACCCGGCACAGTTTAAGGTTTGAATTAACGGACACCCGGCACAGTTTAAGGTATGAATTAATGGACACCCGGCACAGTTTAAAGTATTAGTTAGCGGACACCCGGCACAGTTTATAGTATGAATTAGCGGACACCTGGCACAGTTTAAGGTATGAATTAGCGGACACCTGGCACAGTTTAAGGTATGAATTAGCTGACACCTGGCACAGTTTAAGGTATGAATTAACGGACACCTGGCACAGTTTGAAGAGGGAGTCAACGAACACCCAGGACAATTTGAGGTATGAGTCAAGGAACAGTCGGTACAATTTGAGGTATGAGTCAAGGAACAGTCGACACTATTTGAGGTATGAGTCAAGGAACAGTCGGCACAATTTAAGGTATGAATCAATGCAGGACAAGTCAATGAAATTGTGTGGGTACACAGTGACAAGATACTATACAGAAAGAAAGTAGGAGAAAGAATGAGAGAAGGAATGGAGTCATCATGCGATAGAGGTACAGACTCTGATAAAGAGAGACAGTGAAATAGTGAAAAGAATAGAGGCCTAATGAAAGAGAGAAAAGCATTGAGAGAGATTGCGGAGGAGATAGAGGTGTGAAGCTATCGCAAGACATTATCACATCGTCTCAGAAATATTAGCCCTCCATGACAGATCAATAATTGTTGATGTTTTTTGTTGTCCACGAATTCAGTGTTTTTAGCGTCATGGAAAATCTGCGCTGGGCATAATCGATGACAAACATAGACAGTTCATGGACGTGGTACTTGTTGACAAACATGGATAGTTCATGGACGTGGTACTTGTTGACAAACATGGATAGTTCATGGATGTGGTACTTGTTGACAAACATGGATAGTTCATGGATGTGGTACTTGTTGACAAACATGGATAGTTCATGGACGTGGTACTTGTTGACAAACATGGATAGTTCATGGATGTGGTACTTGTTGACAAACATGGATAGTTCATGGACGGGCTACTTGTTGACAAACATGGATAGTTCATGGACGTGTTACTTGTTGACAAACACGGATAGTTCATGGACGTGCTACTTGTTGACAAACACGGATAGTTCATGGACGTGCTACTTGTTGACAAATATGGATAGTTCATGGACGTGGTACTTGTTGACAAACATTGATAGTTCATGGACGTGTTACTTGTTGACAAACACGGATAGTTCATGGACGTGTTACTTGTTGACAAACATGGATAGTTCATGGACGTGCTACTTGTTGACAAATATGGATAGTTCATGGACGTGCTACTTGTTGACAAATATGGATAGTTCGTGGACGTGCTGCTTGTTGACAAACATGGATAGTTCATGGACTTGTTACTTGTAGAAAAACATAGACAGTTCATGGACGTGCTACTTGTTGACAAACATAGACAGTTCACGGACGTACTACTTATTGACAAACATTGACAGTTCATGGACGAGCTACTTGTTGACAAAGATGGATAGTTCATGGACTTGTTACTTGTAGAAAAACATAGACAGTTCATGGACGTGCTACTTGTTGACAAACATGGATAGTTCATGGACTTGTTACTTGTAGAAAAACATAGACCGTTCATGGACGTGCTACTTGTTGACAAACATGGATAGTTCATGGACGTGCTACTTGTTGACAAACATAGACAGTTCATGGACGGGCTACTTGTTGACAAACATAGATAGTTCATGGACGTGGTACTTGTTGACAAACATGAATACTTCATGGACTTGCTACTTGTTGACAAACATGGATAGTTCATGGACGTGGTACTTGTTAACAAACAAAGACAGTACATGGACGTGCTACTTGTTGACAAACACGGATAGTTCATGGACGTGCTACTTGTTGACAAACATGGATAGTTCATGGACGTGCTACTTGTTGACAAACATGGATAGTTCATGGACGGGCTACTTGACAAACATAGACAGTTCATGGACGTGCTACTTGTTGACAAACATGGATAGTTCATGGACGGGCTACTTGTTGACAAACATAGATAGTTCATGGATGGGCTACTTGTTGACAAACATAGTTCATGGACGTAAGTAAAAAAAAAAATTAAAGTACCCCCGTCACGCCAAGTGGCGTATAGGGAAATATGGTGTTAGTGACCTTATATTTTACAGACCTTCAGCACATGATTTTTGGGCAATGTGGTCGGTATTACGCCCGTGCTGCTTTACTTTTCCAGAAGTTCATGGACGTGCTACTTGACAAACATAGACAGTTCATGGACGTGCTGCTTGTTGACAAACATGGATAACTCATGAACGGGCTACCTGTTGACAAACATGGATAGTTCATGGACGTGCTACTTGTTGACAAACATGGATCGTTCATGGACGTGCTACTTGTTGACAAACATGGATAGTTCATGGACGTGGTACTTGTTGACAAACATAGACAGTTTATGGACGTGCTACTTAATGACTAACATAGACAGTTCATGGACGTGCTACTTATTGACAAGCATAGACAGTTCACGGACATGCTACTTGTTGACAAACACAGGCAGTTCATGGACGTGGTACTTGACTTGTTGACAAATACGGATAGTTCACGGACGTGCTACTTGTTGACAAACATAGACAGTTCATGTACGTGCTACTTGTTGACAAACATAGACAGTTCATGGACCTGCTACTTGTTGACAAACATAGACAGTTCATGGAAGTGCTACTTATTGACAAACATGGATAGTTCATGGACGGGCTACTTGTTGACAAACATGGATAGTTCATGGATGGGCTACTTGTTGACAAACATAGTTCATGGACGTAAGTAAAAAAAGACGTGGTGCTTGTTAACAAACACAGACAATTCATGAACGCGCTACTTGATGACAAACGCAGACAGTTCATGGACGTGGTACTTGTTGACAAATATAGACAGTTCACGGACGTGCTACTTGATGACCAACACAGAAAGTACATGGACGTGGTATTTGTTGACAAATATAGACAGTTCATGGACGTGCTACTTGATGACAAACATAGACAGATCACGGACGTTGTACTTGTTGACAAAAATAGACAGTTCAAGGACGTGCTACTTGATGACAAACATAGACATATCACTGACGTTGTACTTGTTGACAAACATAGACAGATCACGGACGTTGTACTTGTTGACAAACAGAGACAGTTCATGGACGTGCTACTTGATGACAAACATTGACTGATGAAGGACGTTGTACTTGTTGACAAACATAGACAGATCACGGACGTTTTACTTGTTGACAAACATAGACAGATCACGGACGCTGTACTTGTTCACAAACAAAGCGCAGATTTCTGTCCTGGCTACGGTCCATTTTTATGAACATAATTTTTAGACACAAGACGGCCAGCAGTAGAAACAGACAGAAGACGGCCAGCAGTAGAAACAGACAGAAGACGGCCAGCAGTAGAGACAGACGACGACCAGCAGTAGAGACAGACAGAAGACGACCAGCAGTCGAGACAGACAGAAGACGACCAGCAGAAGAGACAGACAGAAGACGACCAGCAGTAGAGACAGACAGAAGACGACCAGCAGAAGAGACAGACAGAAGACGACCAGCAGTAGAGACAGACAGAAGACGACCAGCAGAAGAGACAGACGACGACCAGCAGTAGAGACAGACAGAAGACGACCAGCAGTAGAGACAGACAGAAGACGATCAGCAGTAGAGACAGACAGAAGACGACCAGCAGTAGAGACAGACAGAAGACGATCAGCAGTAGAGACAGACAGAAGACGATCAGCAGTAGAGACAGACAGAAGACGACCAGCAGAAGAGACAGACAGAAGACGACCAGCAGTAGAGACAGACAGAAGACGACCAGCAGTAGAGACAGACAGAAGACGACCAGCAGAAGAGACAGAAGACGACCAGCAGTAGAGACAGAAGACGGCCAGCAGTAGAGACAGACAGAAGACGACCAGCAGTAGAGACAGAAGACGGCCAGCAGTAGAGACAGACAGAAGACGATCAGCAGTAGAGACAGACAGAAGACGACCAGCAGTAGAGACAGACAGAAGACGATCAGCAGTAGAGACAGACAGAAGACGACCAGCAGTAGAGACAGACAGAAGACGATCAGCAGTAGAGACAGACAGAAGACGATCAGCAGTAGAGACAGACAGAAGACGACCAGCAGAAGAGACAGACAGAAGACGACCAGCAGAAGAGACAGAAGACGACCAGCAGTAGAGACAGACAGAAGACGACCAGCAGTAGAGACAGACAGAAGACGACCAGCAGTAGAGACAGACAGAAGACGACCAGCAGAAGAGACAGAAGACGACCAGCAGTAGAGACAGACACAAGACGGCCAGCAGTAGAGACAGACAGAAGACGACCAGCAGTAGAGACAGACAGAAGACGACCAGCAGTAGAGACAGACAGAAGACGACCAGCAGTAGAGACAGACAGAAGACGACCAGCAGTAGAGACAGACGCAAGACGGCCAGCAGAAGAGACAGAAGACGACCAGCAGTAGAGACAGACAGAAGACGACCAGCAGTAGAGACAGACACAAGACGGCCAGCTGTAGAGACAGATATAAGACGGTCAGCACTAGAGACAGACAGAAGACTGCCAGCAGTAGAGACAGACAGAAGACGGCCAGCATTAGAGACGGACACGAGTTGGCCAGCATTAGAGATGAACACAAGACGGCCAGCATTAGAGACGAACACAAGACGGCCAGCAGTAGAGACAGACACAAGACGGCAGCAGTATAGACAGGCACAAGACGGCCAGCAGCAGTCTTAGACACAAGACGGTCAGCAGTAGAGACAGACACAAGACGTCCAGCAGTAGAGACAGACACAAGACGTCCAGCAGTGGAGACAGATATAAGACGGCCAGCAATAGAGACAGACACAAGACGTCTAGCAGTAGAGACAGATACAAGACGTCCAGCAGTAGAGACAGACACAAGACGTTCAGCAGTAGAGACAGACACAAGACGTCCAACAGTAGAGACAGACACAAGACGTCCAGCAGTAGAGACAGATACAAGACGTCCAGCAGTAGAGACAGACACAAGACGTCCAGCAGTAGAGACAGATACAAGACGTCCAGCAGTAGAGACAGACACAAGACGTCCAGCAGTAGAGACAGATACAAGACGTCCAGCAGTAGAGACAGATACAAGACGTCCAGCAGTAGAGACAGACACAAGACGTCTTGCAGTAGAGACATATACAAGATGTCCAGCAGTAGAGACAAACACAAGACGGCCAGCAGTAGAGACAGACACAAGACGGCCAGCAGTGGAGACAGACACAAGACGGCCAGCAGTGGAGACAGACACAAGACGGTCAGCAGTAGAGACAGACACAAGACGTCCAGCAGTAGAGACAGACACAAGACGGCCAGCAGTAGAGACAGACACAAGACGGTCAGCAGTAGAGACAGACACAAGACGGTCAGCAGTAGAGACAGACACAAGACGGGTTGCAGTAGAGACAGACACAAGACGGTCAGCAGTAGAGACAGACACAAGACGGTCAGCAGTAGAGACAGACACAAGACGGTCAGCAGTAGAGACAGACACAAGACGTCCAGCAGTAGAGACAGACACAAGACGGTCAGCAGTAGAGACAGACACAAGACGTCCAGCAGTAGAGACAGACACAAGACGGTCAGCAGTAGAGAGTATAAACATGAAAATGATGTAGAGCCACAGCAGATGTCAGCCATACCTGGAGCATCTAACAACGAATAGAGCGAGCAGATGTTGTTGTTGCCCTGTTACACGGATGTCGGCCACTGACTGCTCTAACAACCCGAAGGTCAAGGACATACCAACAGTAAGACATAACGTTCGATGCCTGTTTGATCATTATCAGTGCACAGATGACGCCAACTACTGAGAACTGATTCATATTGCAACAAGCGGAGAAATATAGAAGGCTCCTTAGCCACCCCATGCACCAAAGAATAACTGTTTCCAGAATTGTACGACTAAAGAGGAGCAACTTCGCTGCAATTGCCAATGAACTAACTACTGGAGACCCAGTACTTTCCCAAACAATATCGAAACCCTTGGGCCCATCTGATATGTCTTCTCATTTAAAAAAAAGTAAAGTATCCCCGTCACGCCAAGTGGTGTATAGGGAATATGGTGTTAGTGACCATAAATTTTACAGACCTTCGGCACATGATTTTTGGGGTAATGTGATCGGTATTACGCCTGTGCCGCTTTACTTTCCCAGAAAAAAATCCGGTACCCATTTAAGGCTGGGTGAACCCGGAAGCCGTCGCTTGGGATCGAACCCTACCCCTTGCCCTTTGTAGTCCCGTTCACTAACCACTCAGCTATCGCAGCTCCCATGTCTCCTCATGGAAAACATAAAATTCCAGAACTTAAGGAAAATATAACAGGAATCATGAAAAAAGGCAGCCAATCAGACACAGAAAGAAAACACGTCGCAGAAAAACACATACACGATACCTACCCACAGGACTTTTGGTCCCACATATACACAGATGGCTCTGCTACAAATGGCACCAGAAATGGAGGGGGCGGTGTGTTCTTGACGCTGAATAATCAGGACGAGATCACCAAGTCAATAGCTACTGGAAAATTCTCAAACAACTTTAAAGCAGAAACTGAGGCCATCAGAGATGCAACACTTGCTACTCAACACAAAAATAACATGCACAATAAATTGGTGATTCTGACTAAAAAGTCCCAAGAACAATGAACTAGATGCTTGAGAACAACCCTGGACCAACTATGCAATAGCTTCCAGAGAGTAGTCATTCAGTGGATACCATCACACTGTAATATACACGGGAACGAACGCGCAGACAATTAGATAAAGAGGGAGGGAGATTACCACAAGAGAACCATCCGCTCAGTTATGATGAAGCCAAATCCATCCTCAAGGGTCAGTTCCATAAAAAATGGAAACGAGAACACCCAAAGCATAACGAGAGTGACGGATACCACCAACTATCAAGGAGGGATCAAGTCATCATACTTCGCCTACGCACTGGTCACAATAGAATGAGAAATCACATGTTCACCAAATTCAAAATAGGTACAACCAGCCTATGCCACTGTACACTGGACAATATGACTACAAAACATGTTCTACAGGATTGCCCCCAGTACACAGACCGGAGAAGAGCAATGTGGTCCACGCCCACCTCCCTGGAAGAAAAACTATATGGGGCAATCGAATCGCTTAAACAGATTCTTCTGTTTGAAGATGACTTCATGAGAGAGTCTGGAATCCTACTCTGATTGAGTCTTGATCGCAGATATATATATATTGGACTGACACCAACGACATCAGACATTTACTTTAGAAATAGGCAGAGAAAGCCTTCTAGATTATACTCAGGTAGCAATCTTCGCTATTTCTTCTATCTACAGTGTTGACTGGTATCACGGCATTATTATACTTCACCTACCACTATTCTCTCTTCTCGAACTATTTCATTGTCCCCTGCAACAGCAACTACAGTAGGAGTCCTTTCATTGTGACATTATCTGTGAAGTGAGTCCAGCTGGCAGGTGTTGCATCATGTGGGTATGTTCACCTGGCCGCCTAACCATCGCTGTTAGTCTTAGATCACCGAAACATGACTACAGTACACACGCCTCATCTCTGGCAGGTACAGACATTCGACGTACAGGTCACATGTGTTTTCAACATTGAGTTATTGAGCTATTTGCGGGTCAGCATCATTGCACTCCGAACATGTCCACATGTGCTCAGATCCCTTCCTCAGCAAGTCCTGCAGTGTCCAGCGACTGACGACTCCAGTTCTATGTTGGATGATAAGTCTTCTTACATGCCCACTAAGTTTATTATTTCTGTCTGTGCCCATCTTAACTCCCATCTCCATCATCCGATGAAGTGACGTGGATCTGTGTTTGTCGAAGTCCTGTGCTCTTCCCACAGCTCGGAGGGAATTGATGACGTCCGCCCGATCCATTGGTTGCCGTCCTCAGCGACAGCGCAGCTAGCCAACCTGTCCGCTCTTTCATTTCCCCGTACTCACGCATGTCCAGGGACATAGACAAAGGTGACCTTACGTATTTTGGACTTCAGCAACGACTCTATCCATCGCATGCGTACAGAGCCTGCCTCAACTTTTCTTAAATCATGCTCATGGAATTACTCAGTATACATGCGTGGATGTAGTCTTGTGACTCTAACCATTTGAATGCCTTGGTCACTGCCATCGCCTCCATTGTCATGCTACTCGTGGTCATGACGTATGCACCACTGTCTTCCTTGGCTATTCTGCCTGCCGAGCGTGCTGTAAATGCCCATGCACTCCTTTGGTGTCGTATTACAGATCCGTCTGTATAGATGACTGCATCTTTCTCATCGGTGTTATCGCAGATGAGACCGTTGATCTCCGCATTAACCATGACCGGGTTATGTTCCCTACTTTTCCTGTCGAGTGTGACAATACACGAGAATGTCTGAATGACGCAGGCACCGATACCATTAAAGGCTGGGTGAACCGGAAGTCTCCTCCATCTTCTGTACAGAAATATTTATCTACATACAAGTGATAGATGTATTTTTTTAAGTTTAATTTGTTGTTGACATTTGGGCACAAAGAAAAGTCAGCATGTCTAATCTCAAAATGAACATTTGACACCAAATGCCCTCCATGAAAATCAATAACGATTGACATGCTTCAGCATTAAGTAGGTGAAAGCAGCGGCACCCTTAACAAGGGACGCGAAAAAAATAGTCATAGACCTGGGATCTTGATGTCCTTGATCTTCTTCGGCAACTCCCTTCATCGTCCGACATTTAAATGGAGATAACGTTAAATGATCGCAGATGCGATGTGGCGTACATAAAAATGTTAAATCCACGTTCTTCTAGCCATACACATCCACCGCTGGGCACACAATGTCGGGCTCTCCGTCGTTGATGTTTGAGCTTTTGTGGCTCTCCGTCGTTGATGTCTGCTCCTTGAACAGACAGAGACTAGCTTTTGTGGCTCTCCGTCGTTGATGTCTGCTCCTTGAACAGGCAGCGACTAGCTTTTGTGGCTCTCCGTCGTTGATGTCTGCTCCTTGGACAGACAGAGGCTAGCTTTTGTGGCTCTCCGTCGTTGATGTCTGCTCCTTGAACAGACAGAGACTAGCTTTTGTGGCTCTCCGTCGTTGATGTCTGCTCCTTGAACAGGCAGCGACTAGCTTTTGTGGCTCTCCGTCACTGATGTCTGCTCCTTGAACAGACAGAGACTAGCTTTTGTGGCTCTCCGTCACTGATGTCTGCTCCTTGGACAGACAATGACTAGCTTTTGTGGCTCTCCGTCGTTGATGTCTGCTCCTTGAACAGACAGAGACTAGCTTTTGTGGCTCTCGGTCGTTGATGTTTGCTCCTTGAACAGACAGAGACTAGCTTTTGTGGCTCTCCGTCGTTGATGTCTGCTCCTTGAACAGACAGAGACTAGCTTTTGTGGCTCTCCGTCGTTGATGTCTGCTCCTTGAACAGACAGAGACTAGCTTTTGTGGCTCTCCGTCGTTGATGTCTGCTCCTTGGACAGACAGAGACTAGCTTTTGTGGCTCTCGGTCGTTGATGTCTGCTCCTTGAACAGACAGAGACTAGCTTTTGTGGCTCTCGGTCGTTGATGTCTGCTCCTTGGACAGACAGAGACTAGCTTTTGTGGCTCTCCGTCGTTGATGTCTGCTCCTTGAACAGACAGAGACTAGCTTTTGTGGCTCTCCGTCGTTGATGTCTGCTCCTTGAACAGACAGAGACTAGCTTTTGTGGCTCTCCGTAGTTGATGTCTGCTCCTTGAACAGACAGAGACTAGCTTTTGTGGCTCTCCGTCACTGATGTCTGCTCCTTGGACAGACAGCGACTAGCTTTTGTGGCTCTCGGTCGTTGATGTCTGCTCCTTGGACAGACAGAGACTAGCTTTTGTGGCTCTCGGTCGTTGATGTCTGCTCCTTGGGCAGACAGAGACTAGCTTTTGTGGCTCTCCGTCACTGATGTCTGCTCCTTGGACAGACAGAGACTAGCTTTTGTGGCTCTCCGTCACAGATGTCTTCTCCTTGGACAGACAGAGACTAGCTTTTGTGGCTCTCCGTCACTGATGTCTGCTCCTTGGACAGACAGAGACTAGCTTTTGTGGCTCTCCGTGACTGATGTCTGCTCCTTGAACATACAGCGACTAGCTTTTGTGGCTCTCCGTCACTGATGTCTGCTCCTTGAACAGACAGAGACTAGCTTTTGTGGCTCTCGGTCGTTGATGTCTGCTCCTTGGACAGACAGAGACTAGCTTTTGTGGCTCTCCGTCACTGATGTCTGCTCCTTGAACAGACAGAGACTAGCTTTTGTGGCTCTCGGTCGTTGATATCTGCTCCTTGGACAGACAGAGACTAGCTTTTGTGGCTCTCCGTCACTGATGTCTGCTCCTTGAACAGACAGAGACTAGCTTTTGTGGCTCTCCGTCACTGATGTCTGCTCCTTGAACAGACAGAGACTAGCTTTTGTGGCTCTCCGTCACTGATGTCTGCTCCTTGAACAGACAGAGACTAGCTTTTGTGGCTCTCCGTCGTTGATATCTGCTCCTTGAACAGACAGAGACTAGCTTTTCTGGCTCTCGGTCGTTGATGTCTGCTCCTTGGATAGACAGAGACTAGCTTTTGTTTCTCTCGGTCATTGATATCTGCTCCTTGGACAGACAGAGACTAGCTTTTGTGGCTCTCGGTCGTTGATGTCTGCTCCTTGAACAGACAGCGACTAGCTTTTGTGGCTCTCGGTCGTTGATATCTGCTCCTTGAACAGACAGAGACTAGCTTTTGTGGCTCTCGGTCGTTGATATCTGCTCCTTGAACAGAAAGAGACTAGCTTTTGTGGCTCTCGGTCGTTGATGTCTACTCCTTGGACAGACAGAGACTAGCTTTTGTGGCTCTCGGTCGTTGATGTCTGCTCCTTGGACAGACAGAGACTAGCTTTTGTGGCTCTCCGTCACTGATGTCTGCTCCTTGAACAGACAGAGACTAGCTTTTGTGGCTCTCGGTCGTTGATGTCTGCTCCTTGGATAGACAGAGACTAGCTTTTGTGGTTCTCCGTCGTTGATGTCTTCTCCTTGGACAGACAGAGACTAGCTTTTGTGGCTCTCCGTCGTTGATGTCTGCTCCTTGGATAGACAGAGACTAGCTTTTGTGGCTCTCGGTCGTTATGTCTGCTCCTTGGATAGACAGAGACTAGCTTTTGTGGCTCTCGGTCGTTGATATCTGCTCCTTGGACAGACAGAGACTAGCTTTTGTGGCTCTCCGTCACTGATGTCTGCTCCTTGAACAGACAGAGACTAGCTTTTGTGGCTCTCCGTCGTTGATGTCTGCTCCTTGGACAGACAGAGACTAGCTTTTGTGGCTCTCCGTCACTGATGTCTGCTCCTTGGACAGACAGAGACTAGCTTTTGTGGCTCTCCGTCACTGATGTCTGCTCCTTGAACAGACAGAGACTAGCTTTTGTGGCTCTCGGTCGTTGATATCTGCTCCTTGGACAGACAGAGACTAGCTTTTGTGGCTCTCCGTCACTGATGTCTGCTCCTTGAACAGACAGAGACTAGCTTTTGTGGCTCTCGGTCGTTGATGTCTGCTCCTTGGATAGACAGAGACTAGCTTTTGTGGCTCTCGGTCGTTGATGTCTGCTCCTTGGATAGACAGAGACTAGCTTTTGTGGCTCTCGGTCGTTGATGTCTGCTCCTTGGATAGACAGAGACTAGCTTTTGTGGCTCTCGGTCGTTATGTCTGCTCCTTGGATAGACAGAGACTAGCTTTTGTGGCTCTCGGTCGTTGATATCTGCTCCTTGGACAGACAGAGACTAGCTTTTGTGGCTCTCCGTCACTGATGTCTGCTCCTTGAACAGACAGAGACTAGCTTTTGTGGCTCTCCGTCGTTGATGTCTGCTCCTTGGACAGACAGAGACTAGCTTTTGTGGCTCTCCGTCACTGATGTCTGCTCCTTGGACAGACAGAGACTAGCTTTTGTGGCTCTCCGTCACTGATGTCTGCTCCTTGAACAGACAGAGACTAGCTTTTGTGGCTCTCGGTCGTTGATATCTGCTCCTTGGACAGACAGAGACTAGCTTTTGTGGCTC
Source organism: Megaustenia siamemsis (assembly GCA_032433765.1). Taxonomy (NCBI): domain Eukaryota; kingdom Metazoa; phylum Mollusca; class Gastropoda; order Stylommatophora; family Ariophantidae; genus Megaustenia; species Megaustenia siamemsis. The sequence goes on along the minus strand of JAVIAB010000106.1, from coordinate 76,688,198 downwards.
TCCGTCACTGATGTCTGCTCCTTGAACAGACAGAGACTAGCTTTTGTGGCTCTCGGTCGTTGATGTCTGCTCCTTGGATAGACAGAGACTAGCTTTTGTGGCTCTCGGTCGTTGATGTCTGCTCCTTGGATAGACAGAGACTAGCTTTTGTGGCTCTCGGTCGTTGATGTCTGCTCCTTGGATAGACAGAGACTAGCTTTTGTGGCTCTCGGTCGTTGATATCTGCTCCTTGGACAGACAGAGACTAGCTTTTGTGGCTCTCGGTCGTTGATATCTGCTCCTTGGACAGACAGAGACTAGCTTTTGTGGCTCTCCGTCACTGATGTCTGCTCCTTGAACAGACAGAGACTAGCTTTTGTGGCACTCCGTCGTTGATGTCTGCTCCTTGGACAGACAGAGACTAGCTTTTGTGGCTCTCCGTCGTTGATGTCTGCTCCTTGAACAGACAGAGACTAGCTTTTGTGGCTCTTGGTCGTTGATGTCTGCTCCTTGAACAGACAGAGACTAGCTTTTGTGGCTCTCCGTCGTTGATGTCTGCTCCTTGAACAGACAGAGACTAGCTTTTGTGGCTCTCCGTCGTTGATGTCTGCTCCTTGAACAGACAGAGACTAGCTTTTGTGGCTCTCCGTCGTTGATGTCTGCTCCTTGGACAGACAGAGACTAGCTTTTGTGGCTCTCCGTCGTTGATGTCTGCTCCTTGAACAGACAGAGACTAGCTTTTGTGGCTCTCCGTCACTGATGTCTGCTCCTTGAACAGACAGAGACTAGCTTTTGTGGCTCTCGGTCGTTGATGTCTGCTCCTTGGATAGACAGAGACTAGCTTTTGTGGCTCTCGGTCGTTAATGTCTGCTCCTTGAACAGACAGAGACTAGCTTTTGTGTACTGAGGGTACAGAAAGGAACACCAAAATTACACTGAAGAAGGATGGAAACATTCTAACAGGTAAACATGCAGCAAATTACTTTGCAGACTCCTTTGTAAATGACAATAATATTGAAATTAGCCTAGAAAAACGGCAAGAGACCCGTTTAAAACAACAAAATGCAAGACAAGAAGAGACCACACATGAAGTAATGGAAACACCCATTACACAAAGAGAGCTAGAGCTGGCAATATCCAAATTAAAAATGAAAAAGTCACCAGGCAATGATGGAGTGTCCAATGAAATGATTAAGAACTTGGGAACTGCAGCTAAAGCAAAACTACTGCAGATCTACAACATTTGCTGGATCACAGGTAGAGTGCCACAGGCATGGAGAGAAGCAATTATGATACCATTACTAAAGCCAGGAAAAGATGGTTCAATGACATCCAGCTATAGACCAATCAGCCTTACAAGCTGTTTGTGTAAAACAATGGAACGTATAATCAATCTCAGACTGCAGTGGTACCTGGAAAGTGAAAATCTCCTTGTCCCACAACAAGCAGGCTTTAGACAGTGTTACTCTACCGAAGATCAAGCAACCTATCTTTCCCAGGAAATTGAAGTTGCGTTTCAAGAAAAGAAACTGGTACTAGCAGCATGGATAGACCTAAAGAAAGCATTTGATAAGGTATGGAAGGAAGGGCTTTTGAAGAAACTGAGAAATTATGGAGTAAATGGCAGGATGTACAAATGGGTCAAAGCATACCTGCATAACAGGAGAGCCAGAGTGCAGCTGGATGGTCTTAAGAGTAAGAAGGTCTTATTGCGCCAGGGCGTTCCACAAGGAGGGGTACTATCTCCAACACTTTTTCTGATCTACATCAATGACCTAGTTACTGAACTACCACATGGCATCAAAGTGGCAATGTATGCAGATGACTTGGTAATGTGGTGCACAGAGGAGTATGCAACAGTGGCCTCCAAATTGCTACAAAGAGCTATGAATGCACTGAGTTCATGGACAAATAGATGGTGTATCAGCATCAATACAGACAAATGCAGTACTACACTTTTCACACTCTCCCCAAAACAAAAAGCAGGAGCCATCTACATAAAAAATGTGCCTGTGAAAGAAGACATACAAGCTACATATCTCGGAGTTACATTTGATAACAAACTATCTTGGAAACAGCAGATAAATAAGGCAACCCAAAAAGCAAGGAGGAAATTGGCTATTCTAAGAAAGTTGTGTGGAACCACATGGGGTGCGAGTGGGAAAATACTCAGTAAAGTTTACCAACAGAGTATACGCCCACATTTAGAATATGGATCATCCGCATGGTGCTCAGCATCAAACACCACATTGCAAGAGCTGGATAAAGTACAAAACCAGGCACTTAGGGTCATCACAGGAGCAATGAAATCAACACCAATATTGGAGATGGAGAAATTGTGGAGGATACCAGCACTGAGAGAACGGAGAGACACAAAGGTGCTGATACAGGCAGAAAAATTTGTATGCATGCCGAGACATCCAATGAAGGACAGATTCCAAAATCTTGCATTGGGACGACTTAAGAGAAGCAGCTTTATCCACCAAGCCAAGCGTATTAGTAGACAAACACCAGATATGCCAAGAGTTGTTAAACCCCTTCTGCCCATACCAGAACAGACTCCCTGGACAGAGGAATCAGGATTATCAGTTCAAATACGGACAGAAGTGAAAGGAATAGTTGACAAAGAGGAACAAAATAGTCTACAGCGAAAAACAATAACTCTCAGTTTCCTGGATGAAGAATACCCACAAGACCTATGGATCCGTGTGTACACAGATGGATCAGCACAGAATGCAGTAAAGAATGGGGGAGCAGGTGCATATATAGAGTACCCAAATAACACTAGGATATGAATAAAATAGCAACAGGGAAATATTGTCACAATTATGATGCAGAAATACAAGCAATAAAGTTGGCAATAGAAAAACTGCTGAACAGTAATCTTAGCCCACAGCCTGTAGTGTTTTTGACAGATGCAAGATCAGTACTCCAGGCACTACAATCCAGAAAATTACCACATCTGCAGACCTTATTGACTGAACTCTGCAAGCACCACAGGGTTGCCCTGCAGTGGATCCCGTCTCACTGTGGAATACCAGGAAATGAGAAAGCAGATCAGTTGGCAAAGGAAGGTTCAACAGGCACACAACTAGATACACCAGTTACATACCATCATAAGAAACAGATAATCAAATCAATCAGAGGACCACAAGCCCCAAATCAGGATGCCTTTCATAATATGAATAGATATGAACAAGTTATCATTATACGCCTAAGAACAGGACACAATCGACTCCATAGTCACATGTATACAAAATTCAAGATCGGCACATCAACTACTTGTACATGTGGACAGGCACCCCAGACTGCTGAACACATACTTCAAGACTGCACTGAATATAGTAGACTGAGGAAAATCCATTGGCCCATAGATACAACACTACAGACAAAACTATATGGGCCACTGCAAGAATTACAAAAGACTGAAAAATTTATACAGGAAACGACATTGCAGATATAGACAATACTTCAGGCGAACGAAAGATAGATAGATTGATGTCTGCTCCTTGAACAGGCAGCGACTAGCTTTTCTGGCTCTTCGTTCTTTGATGTCTGCTACTTGAACAGACAGAGACTAGCTTTTGTGGCTCTCCGTCGTTGATGTCTGCTCCTTGAACAGACAGAGACTAGCTTTTGTGGCTCACCGTCGTTGATGTCTGCTCCTTGAACAGACAGAGACTAGCTTTTGTGGCTCTCCGTCGTTGATGTCTGCTCCTTGAACAGACAGAGACTAGCTTTTGTGGCTCTCCGTCACTGATGTCTGCTCCTTGAACAGACAGAGACTAGCTTTTGTGGCTCTCCGTCGTTGATGTCTGCTCCTTGAACAGACAGAGACTAGCTTTTGTGGCTCTCCGTCGTTGATGTCTGCTCCTTGAACAGACAGAGACTAGCTTTTGTGGCTCTCCGTCACTGATGTCTGCTCCTTGAACAGACAGAGACTAGCTTTTGTGGCTCTCCGTCGTTGATGTCTGCTCCTTGAACAGACAGAGACTAGCTTTTGTGGCTCTCCGTCGTTGATGTCTGCTCCTTGAACAGACAGAGACTAGCTTTTGTGGCTCTTCGTTCTTTGATGTCTGTTCCTTGAACAGGCAGCGACTAGCTTTTGTGGCTCTCCGTCGTTGATGTCTGTTCCTTGAACAGACAGAGACTAGCTTTAGTGGCTCTTGGTCGTTGATGTCTGCTCCTTGGATAGACAGAGACTAGCTTTTGTGGCTCTCCGTAGTTGATGTCTGCTCCTTGAACAGACAGAGACTAGCTTTTGTGGCTCTTCGTTCTTTGATGTCTGTTCCTTGAACAGGCAGCGACTAGCTTTTGTGGCTCTCCGTCGTTGATGTCTGCTCCTTGAACAGACAGAGACTAGCTTTTGTGGCTCTCCGTCGTTGATGTCTGCTCCTTGAACAGACAGAGACTAGCTTTTGTGGCTCTCCGTCGTTGATGTCTGCTCCTTGGACAGACAGAGACTAGCTTTTGTGGCTCTCCGTCGTTGATGTCTGCTCCTTGAACAGACAGAGACTAGCTTTTGTGGCTCTCCGTCGTTGATGTCTGCTCCTTGAACAGACAGAGACTAGCTTTTGTGGCTCTCCGTCGTTGATGTCTGCTCCTTGAACAGACAGAGACTAGCTTTTGTGGCTCTCCGTCGTTGATGTCTGCTCCTTGGACAGACAGAGACTAGCTTTTGTGGCTCTCCGTCGTTGATGTCTGCTCCTTGGATAGACAGAGACTAGCTTTTGTGGCTCTCCGTAGTTGATGTCTGCTCCTTGAACAGACAGAGACTAGCTTTTGTGGCTCTCCGTCACAGATGTCTGCTCCTTGAACAGACAGAGACTAGCTTTTGTGGCTCTCCGTCGTTGATGTCTGCTCCTTGAACAGACAGAGACTAGCTTTTGTGGCTCTCCGTCGTTGATGTCTGCTCCTTGGACAGACAGAGGCTAGCTTTTGTGGCTCTCCGTCACTGATGTCTGCTCCTTGGACAGACAGAGACTAGCTTTTGTGGCTCTCGGTCGTTGATGTCTGCTCCTTGAACAGACAGAGACTAGCTTTTGTGGCTCTCGTCGTTGATGTCTGCTCCTTGAACAGACAGAGACTAGCTTTTGTGGCTCTTGTCGTTGATGTCTGCTCCTTGAACAGACAGCGACTAGCTTTTGTGGCTCTCCGTCGTTGATGTCTGCTCCTTGAACAGACAGAGACTAGCTTTAGTGGCTCTTGGTCGTTGATGTCTGCTCCTTGGATAGACAGAGACTAGCTTTTGTGGCTCTTGGTCGTTGATGTCTGCTCCTTGATAGACAGAGACTAGCTTTTGTGGCTCTTGGTCGTTGATGTCTGCTCCTTGGATAGACAGAGACTAGTTTTTGTGGCTCTCGGTCGTTAATGTCTGCTCCTTGGACAGACAGCGACTAGCTTTTGTGGCTCTTGGTCGTTGATGTCTGCTCCTTGGACAGACAGAGACTAGTTTTTGTGGCTCTCCGTCGTTGATGTCTGCTCCTTGAACAGACAGAGACTAGCTTTTGTGGCTCTCCGTCGTTGATGTCTGCTCCTTGGACAGACAGCGACTATCTTTTGTGGCTCTTGGTCGTTGATGTCTGCTCCTTGGATAGACAGAGACTAGCTTTTGTGGCTCTTGGTCGTTGATGTCTGCTCCTTGGATAGACAGAGACTAGCTTTTGTGGCTCTTGGTCGTTGATGTCTGCTCCTTGGACAGACAGCGACTAGCTTTTGTGGCTCATGGTCGTTGATGTCTGCTCCTTGGACAGACAGCGACTAGCTTTTGTGGCTCTTGGTCGTTGATGTCTGCTCCTTGAACAGACAGCGACTAGCTTTTGTGGCTCTTGGTCGTTGATGTCTGCTCCTTGGACAGACAGCGACTAGCTTTTGTGGCTCACCGTCGTTGATGTCTGCTCCTTGGATAGACAGAGACTAGCTTTTGTGGCTCTTGGTCGTTGTTGTCTTCTCCTTGGATAGACAGAGACTAGCTTTTGTGGCTCTTGGTCGTTGATGTCTGCTCCTTGGACAGACAGCGACTATCTTTTGTGGCTCTTGGTCGTTGATGTCTGCTCCTTGGATAGACAGAGACTAGCTTTTGTGGCTCTTGGTCGTTGATGTCTGCTCCTTGGATAGACAGAGACTAGCTTTTGTGGCTCTTGGTCGTGGATGTCTGCTCCTTGGACAGACAGCGACTAGCTTTTGTGGCTCATGGTCGTTGATGTCTGCTCCTTGGACAGACAGCGACTAGCTTTTGTGGCTCTTGGTCGTTGATGTCTGCTCCTTGAACAGACAGCGACTAGCTTTTGTGGCTCTTGGTCGTTGATGTCTGCTCCTTGGACAGACAGCGACTAGCTTTTGTGGCTCACCGTCGTTGATGTCTGCTCCTTGGATAGACAGAGACTAGCTTTTGTGGCTCTTGGTCGTTGTTGTCTTCTCCTTGGATAGACAGAGACTAGCTTTTGTGGCTCTTGGTCGTTGATGTCTGCTCCTTGAACAGACAGCGACTAGCTTTTGTGGCTCACCGTCGTTGATGTCTGCTCCTTGGATAGACAGAGACTAGCTTTTGTGGCTCTTGGTCGTTGATGTCTGCTCCTTGGACAGACAGCGACTAGCTTTTGTGGCTCACCGTCGTTGATGTCTGCTCCTTGGACAGACAGAGACTAGCTTTTGTGGCTCTTGGTCGTTGTTGTCTTCTCCTTGGATAGACAGAGACTAGCTTTTGTGGCTCTTGGTCGTTGATGTCTGCTCCTTGAACAGACAGCGACTAGCTTTTGTGGCTCTTGGTCGTTGATGTCTGCTCCTTGGACAGACAGCGACTAGCTTTTGTGGCTCTTGGTCGTTGATGTCTGCTCCTTGGATAGTAAGAGACTAGTTTTGTGGCTCTTGGTCGTTGATGTCTGCTCCTTGGACAGACAGCGACTAGCTTTTGTGGCTGTTGGTCGTTGATGTCTGCTCCTTGGATAGTAAGAGACTAGTTTTTGTGGCTCACCGCAGAGAGGTAGGTGACTTCTAGTTGACTGATCTGGAAGCAATCATTCGGCTGTTGCTGTCGAGCGACCTGTGAATTCTCTCAGATACTGTCTCACTAAACAAAAGCACGTGCATCCAGTCTTGGAGCTAATGATCACACAGAGGGACAACTGCTATAAGACTGGAGACAGAGGAAGAGTTCTTGAATCAGCGACAAGTCTAGCTAAACTTTCACAGATGACAACGAGTGTTAGAGAAAGCACAGTATTTAAGAGAAGTCAATGACACGATATAAATTTGATCACATATAGTTACCAGCAACACTGAAAGAACAAACAGAAAATCTCACTCATTTTAATTTACTCAAATTAAATCTTCAAAGAGAAGATGTTAGTTCTTCTAGTTCAATATACGATGACTGGAGATTTTCCAAACTTCACACAGCTTCTTGATCCCAGCCACAAAGAGCTGTCTAAGTAGGACACGTCATACAACATTTGGAACATTGGCAGCAGTTTCTGTCACTATTTTCTTGTTTCTGCGGCAAGCAAAAACTGAATTAGAAATCCATTTCCAGATAATGTGTATGAATTAGAGGGGATCATGACAGCAGACGAATACAAGCCCGTGTCAACGGATGATGCTCTGAAGGTGCACTTCAAAAATCAGCAGTCCCTCGGCAGATTTTACGGAACTTTGGAAGAGTTCTATGAAACTATTGATGCTGTACCTAATGATATACGCGTTTACCTAATGATATACGTGTTTACATAATGATATACGTGTTTACATAATGATATACGTGTTTACATAATGATATACGCGTTTACCTAATGATATACGCGTTTACCTAATGATATACGTGTTTACATAATGATATACGCGTTTACCTAATGATATACGCGTTTACCTAATGATATACGTGTTTACATAATGATATACGCGTTTACCTAATGATATACGTGTTTACCTAATGATATACGTGTTTACATAATGATATACGCGTTTACCTAATGATATACGCGTTTACCTAATGATATACGTGTTTACCAAATGATATACGTGTTTACATAATGATATACGCGTTTACCTAATGATATACGTGTTTACCTAATGATATACGTGTTTACCTAATGATATACGTGTTTACCTAATGATATACGTGTTTACATAATGATATACGTGTTTACCTAATGATATACGTGTTTACCTAATGATATACGTGTTTACCTAATGATATACGCGTTACCTAATGATATACGCGTTTACCTAATGATATACGCGTTACTTAATGGTATACGTGTTACTTAATGGTATACGTGTTTATACTCATCCTTGTTGTTGATTGCACTATTGAACGCGTCAAAAATGGCGGTTTGTTTACGCCGGTCTGTCGTCAAGGACGCGTAATTCATTTACTTTGTGGAAGGCTCTCAGTGTATCCGCGTGCTTTAGTTAGAGCTATTTACTGGAGTTGGCGAGTTTATAACGTGGAAACGGGTTCTGGACGTGCGACTGAGTAAGTGCACGTGAGTCTGGACCGTCCACAGCATCGACGTTCAGCGACAAAATAATCTATGACGACGGTAAGTGTATGTATTCAGATGCAGCCCAATGTATGTATTCAGATGCAGCCCAATGTATGTATTCAGATGCAGCCCAATGTATGTATTCAGATGCAGCTCAAACGACATCATCATCGAAGAAGGAAAACACAATAGGGCAAGCGTGGTGGCATTAAAAGATCGAAGTGTGAGAGACTAGGCCTAAAGTATATGCGCATTACTTATTGGAATTGTGAGTCCATAAATCAACTTGGGCCCATTCTTGATAAGCTACTGTGCGGCGCTGATATAATGGTTTTGCAAGCGGTGTCTTCTTGGTGACAGGACAGTAAGTACTCCTGGCTTTCATTGTTTTTACAATAGACGACACCTTGGGCAGGCCATCCTTGTGCGCAACAATATGGTGGCAGCTGAGGTTGATATGTCTGCGTGGGACAATGCAGAATTGCAGGTACATGCGGTTAGGGTGCAGACCCCAGTTCATTTCATGATGGTTAATGTGTATGCCTGTAATGGGAAGGTGAACACACAACAATGGCAGAATCTCTTCGAGTTCGATGAAGAGAACGTCATTTTCTGCGGAGACTTTAATGCTAGAGGAAACCAGCGGGGTAACGTCATAACCAACAAGCAGGGAGAAGACCTAGAGAACGCACTGGTGTCGGCCGATTTAGTGTGCTTGAATGATGGAAGGGCAACAAGAATGGCCACTCTGATAGTGTCATAGACCTGGCACTGGTGTCTTCCACCTTCGCATCGGTTTGCAGGTGGAATGCACTGGGGTTCCACGGAAGTGATCACTATCCATGTGTCCTCCTAAGTGATAAAAGCAGAAATAGAAGCCAGAAAAGAAAGCTCCATACATTCCACTACGAGAAAACAGACCAGGACGTCATTAGCAAAATCAGACATAGGAAACAGAGCGCCCCTCGTAGGAGGCAGGAGAGATGGACGCAGCCACCCTGGTGGAACGTAGTTGTCGAGTAAGCTTGGCGGAGCAAGAGACAAACGGCCAAGACATGGCAGAAAGCCAGAAGGAATGGAAGAACACAACCTGAGCTCTTGAAGCGTCTCAAAATAGAGGTGGACCAAAGAATGATGCACTTTAAACTATGCGCTAAGCAGGCTAAGGATGCCAAATGGGATGGCTTCTGTAAAAAAGTGTGCTCAGAAAAATCGCTCGCCACATTCTGGCGCCTTCATCAGAGCATGAATGGCACAACGCGACACAGAGGCATACCAGACTTTCAGAGGACAGGCCGGATATGGCACAAATCTGATGAGAGCAAAGGGAAGGCCCTGCTTGCCCGCTACATTGAGCAGACGGACCAAAGAAATGAGGCTGTAAGAATGAGGATACGGGGATCGCTGTCAAAATTGTGTAAGGATGTAGGGCTGGAAGAAGATCTCACAATCACAACCGATACCATTCGGACAACACTTAAAAGGTCACACAACCCTGCTCCTGGTCCAGATGGTGTTCGGTACGATGACATAGGCGATTTAGCTGACGACAACTTGACAAAACTGGCCAATGAGTTTAATGCCAGCATTCGGAGTGGCCAGATTAAGGAGGAGTGTCTACACAGCTACTTACTACCGCTACCGAAGCCAAACAAGGACCATTCTCAGATCAGTGCCTACAGAATCATCACAATGCAGAACACTGCGGGCAAGCTGCTGGAGAAAATAGTTGCCCGTGTCCTCACCTGTCACCTTGAACAGAAACGCGCATTTCCACCCACACTCGGGGGTTATAGATATAACAAAGAGACATGGCTCAATGCGACAGTCTTTGCCTATGACGTCTTCGAATGCTTCCACAGACGAGAGGAGACATGTGCTGCTGCTATAGATCTGGAGGATGCATACAACAGGGTACCATTTGATTATCTCATGCATATGCTCCTCAAACTGGCGGTGCACTCCTTCCTCATTAGATGGATCGCCGCGGCACTGTTTCAGAGGAAGGTGATACTCAGATGTGGAAGTTGGTCTTCCGAGCCAATATCCATTTGTCCAGGGCTGCCACAAGGCTCACCATTGTCACCAGTTCTATTTAACGTGTACACAATAACGATCACGGAACAACAGCTGGATGGGAGGGGAAGAACTATGACTTTTGCTGATGATATTCTGGTATATCGACAGGAAAGAGACAGACGGGGAATCGCCTCCACAATACAAGACTAACTCGATCGCACTTCGTCCTGGTGTGGGGTTTCAGGTGCCTTGGTTAATCCTAATAAAGCATCAGTTTCGTGGTTCTCCCTTAACAATCATATCGTTAATACGACCACATCGGTAGTACGAATGGGAACTGATGAGATGACCAGGGACAAGTTGATGACATACCTCGGAGTTAAGTTTGATCGCAGCCTGTGTTTTCGGGACCACGTCGAACATGTGATAACAAAATCCCGCAAAGGATTAACCGCCTTGAAGGTCATGGCAGCTGCCAACATCGAGCAGAGGCTACTTACTCTTCTGTTCCAGGGATTAGTCCTCGCACCAATCGAGTATGCCCTGTCAATTCTTACTGTCAGTACAACTCAAATTGTTAGGCTGGAGAAAATACAAAATGAAGCCATGCGTATTATCCTGGGATGTACGAGGGACACTCCCTGTGTAGCAATGAGGTATCTTCTTGACTTTCCAACCATGGATGACAGAATCAAGATCTGGAGAGCACGAGCATACCTGAAGATTAATACAGATACAGAGCATCCATTGCACCACGTGCCCAACACAGTGAAAGGTGCCAGGCTAAAAAGAGGCAAATCATGGGTGGGTCGAGCAAAAGATGTCATCAAACAGGTCTGTGGTCTTACCAATATCAGCGTTGGGGAGGAGTGGATACCGGTGCCTGCGTCATTCAAGGGGACTTTCTCGTGTATTGTCACACTCAACAGGAAAAGTAGGGAACAGAACCCGGTCGTGGTTAATGCGGAGGTCAACTGTCTCATCTGCGATAACACCGATAAGAAAGATGCAGTCATCTATACAGACGGATATGTAATACGACACCAAAGAAGTGCATCGGCATTTACAGCACGCTCGGCAGGCAGAATAGTCAAGGAAGACAGTGGTGCATACGCCATGACCACGAGTAGCATGACAATGGAGGTGATGGCAGTGACGAAGGCATTCAAATGGTTAGAGTCACAAGACTACATCCAAGCATGTATATTGAGTGATTCAATGAGCATGGTAAAAAAAGTTGAGGCGGGCTCTGTACGCATGCAATGGGTAGAGTCGTTGCAGAAATCCAAAATACGTAAGGTCACCTTTGTCTATGTCCGTGGACATGCGGGAGTACGAGGAAATGAAAGAGCGGGCAGGTTGGCTAGCTGCGCTGTCGCTGAGGTTATTGGTTATTGGTTATTGGTTATTGGTTATGGAAGGCCTCGGTATCACAGCAAACGAATTAAAATCCATAATTGCTCAACCGCCCGTGCCAGTGGAATCATCCGAATTACTAACTCATCTCCCAAACAAAGAAAGGTAACTGTAGTCCCCATCGTAGCAGTCTCAGCACACGCCAAAAGACATAAGGCGAAACCGCGCAGAAAGTGAACACAGCCAACTGTTCCCTGTCATACGATATCATCATTCATCGTAAACAAGCGGGATATCGAAGCAGGATCAAAACCGATGAGACACACAGCTCACGGTGTGCACAGAGCACTTAACTCAGTAGCTCCTGCAACAAGCCGGACTTGGAATATGAGGAAACTGCAAGAAGGAACACTTTTCAGACATAGCCTTCAATGGTTCCTGCCGCCTATCCACCATATACCATGGGAGTTCACGTCCTCCCGAAAATGATGATCGTCATAGCACTTGTTGATGTTAGGCCATCATTGATGACTCCAATTCCAAACATATAGACACACAGTGGTGGTAAGTTATCATTTCCAATCCAACAGAAGCCACATGACCTTTAGTTAGTAAAACCACAGAGAGAATATGATTGTGTGACCTTCACTGATTCACTCTTAGATGTGAATGTGTAGTTTACACAAGAAGAGAAGTTTTCAACTACAGTGATCCCATTTAAGGCAATTCTGGGATAGCAAGGCAAGTCTCCTTTATAGCAGCAGAACTTGATGTTCTCCGCTCCCTTCTTGTAGCTGCCGCCACACGATTCTGATGTCTCATTAACTTGGACATCATTCAAGAACAATGTCAGATTAACATTCCATAGATATGGCTCTGCTGATGAAATGCTTGGTGCAACAGTTGTATCAATCATACTGGAGGCTCCTGGTCTGTGGTCATTAATATCACAGACGGCACATGATGTTGTTATATTCAGTGTTTCTTTCTGGGGTGTAAATATGTGGCACACACATGGAGAGTTGTTTGTGGTCACAGTAATCCCATTAAAGGCAATTCTAGGGTAGCATGGCATAGCTGTTTCAGAACAGCACTATCCTGTGATGTTTTCTGTGTTCGCTATAAAGCTGCTGCTGCTACACAATCCTGACCAATTATAGGTGTGGACATTATTCACTTGCAATGACAAAACTGCTTTGTTTACATCATAAACCTCCGGAAGCGAATCATTTATGGGACTAATAGTACAATTTATTCTTCATCGGGGATATCTTCATTGAGTCCCCAAAAAAGGTCTTTGGTTAAAAAGCACATATGCTTTTGAGTTAAACACAAAATGAGCCCACTTCATAGATTCAAAATGATCCTTGCCAATGCCATCCGTTTGCACAAGTTAGGTCCTTAGCTACCAATGGTCCGAAACGAAGCCATCGAATTAACGACTTTATCTACAGCGAAGGTTAACGAACTGTGAACAAACATTTATGTTCAAACCCTTGAAAACATTTTCAAAAATCTACCAACTCGCAGCAATAACAGATATCGTGGTGTTCAATGTAAACATTGAACGTCGCTGAGGACGGGCAACCAACGGATCGGGGGGACGTCATCATTTCCCTCCGAGCTGTGGGAAGAGCACAGGACTTCGACAAACAAAGATCCACGTCACTTCTTCGGATGATGGAAATGGGAGTTAAGATGGGCACAGCCAGAAATGAGAAACTTGGTGGCCGTGTAAGAAGACTTATCGACCAACATAGAACTGGAGTCGTCAGTCGCTGGACACTGAGGGAATTGCTGAGGAGGGGATCTGAGCACCTAAGGACATGTTCGGAGTGCAGTGATGATGACCCGCAAATAACTCAATACGTGTTTACCTAATTATATACGTGTTTACATAATAATATAAGCGTTACCTAATGATATACGTGTTTACCTAATGATATAAGTGTTTACCTAATGATATAAGTGTTTACCTAATGATATAAGTGTTTACCTAAAGATATACTTGTTTACGTAATGATATACGCGTTTACCTAATGATATATACGTTACCTTATGATATCGTCATCATCATCAAGTATCGGACCTGCTGGCGTAGGTGATCATGTCTCTCCACAACTTTCGATCTCGACAGTTATTTATCATTTCTGTTGTTGACCTTCTGCCAAGCCATTTTCTTAAGCTGTCTGTTATCTTTTCTCTTTAGTAAAACAAAGTACCCCCGTCACGCCAAGTGGCGTATAGAGAATATAGTGTTAGTGACCATAAATTTTGGGGTAATGTGGTCGATATTACGCCCGTGCCGCTTTACTTTCCCAGAAAAAAAAAATCCGGAACCCATTAAAATCGTTTCTCTTTGCTTCTCTCTATCTCTTCGTCCTTCAATTTTCCCAATTGTTACAATATATTCCAGCTGTTCTCTTCTCATTACATGGCCAAAAATGATGATTGTTTCTTCCCAATATTTGACATTAGCTCTCTTTTTGCTTTGACCTCTTTCAGAGCGTGTTCATTACTCTTCTTTTCTGTCCATGGTAGTCTCAACATTCTTCTGGGAAAAATAGCAAGTGTCAAGCGCCATACCCCACCACACAAACTTTCTGGTGTGAACGGCATCCGTGAGTTAACATGATAAAGGAGGACATGAAAAACAAGGATTTCTGCAAGAATGTCGTCGATGTGTGAACAGTGAGAGAAAGATCTGTAGAAATTGTTCTCATCAGCTCTTCACTGACTACACACATGTTTGTATGTGGTAAAGTGAATGGACGGGAAAGATCTAGTAGCAGTAAGACACATGTGCTGGCAGAGAGAGGCTGTCCGATCACATCAAAAACAAGTCTATCAGATAAAAATAGATTCCACGTAGGAATGCCTCATCTCACCAGATCTCAGGAAGGGCGAATGAATCGCAGAGAAGCAATGCAGATACGTGTAGATGATGCGAAATGTCAACCAGGAATGGAAATTAGATGTTCTGCAATCAACACTGACGCAATACATTGGCCACGTTATTGATTGAAGCCAATAGACAAGATCTGCTGGCACTGTTCTATAGATAGAGCTGGCCGAGATCAACGGACGAAACTCTGTGTAATTCCTCAACAGATGTTGAAGATGGAAGTCAGCGTTGCCGTTGAGATAACTTCTAGGTGACGCGTGTTTCAAATAAAACGATAGGCTCAATCTCCAACTAAATAAAGATGCGTCACAGATTGAGAAACATCAGCGACCAAATATCTGGTTGCGACGCGAAACAGAGAGTCCTGCATTAGAGGCATTATGTGTTCTGTTTGTGAGTGCATTAGAGCATTAGAGCCAACGTAACTGTGAGAACCGGACACAGAGATGTCACTTACAGGATATAATAATACTTGTCCAACCTTGACACTTCACGAGAGCTAGTGATGTCACAAAGGGTAAATGAGGAAAGTGTGGTCTGGATGTCACTGACGAGTGAGGAACAGGTGTGCTTTGTGAGCAAGGTTAACCGAGGGAACGACAGAGGGCTTGTGAGATGGAAGGCAGACTGTTAGAGCAAAGAACAATCAGATCATATGACAAGTTTTTGTAAAAGGAATTTGTCGTGAACATCAAACAACACAACTCATTATGGTGAAAACACATATACAAATGATTCCTCGTGCCATACTGATAGAGATATATAATGGCTAAAAAGGGGGGGGGTGTAATTCAGAGAGAGACGGGGGGAAAAGACACAAGAGAACAAGGGAAGAAAGTAAGGAAGGAAAGGGGAAGGAAGAGATTAAGAAAGCAAGACACATAGCCTAAAGGAGAGAATAAAACAAGATATCAGATATTTCTGAAGACAATTCTAACACTGCCTGCGTCACTTCAGGTCACCTTACTTTATCTTAAAAAAACAAATGGTACCCATTTTCAAATGCTTGGTCGGTCTGGGGGGGGGGGGGGGAATATAGACCTGCGTTAGGAACCAATAGCTGGTACACCAACGAGTAGATTAGTCAAGCAGGTTGGTCAACGAGTAGATTAGACTAGCTGGTAGGTCAACGAGTAGATTAGACAAGCAGGTTGGTCAACGAGCAGATTAGACAAGCAGGTTGGTCAACGAGTAGATTAGACAAGCAGGTTGGTCAACGAGTAGATTAGACAAGCAGGTAGGTCAACAAGCAGATTAGACAAGCAGGTTGGTCAACGAGTAGATTAGACAAGCAGGTTGGTCAACGAGTAGATTAGACAAGCAGGTTGGTCAACGAGCAGATTAGACAAGCAGGTTGGTCAACGAGTAGATTAGACAAGCAGGTTGGTCAACGAGTAGATTAGATTAGCTGGTAGGTCAACGAGTAGATTAGACTAGCGGATAGGTCAACGAGTAGATTAGACTAGCGGATAGGTCAACGAGTAGATTAGACTAGCTGGTAGGTCAACGAGTAGATTAGACTAGCGGATAGGTCAACAAGTAGATTAGACAAGCAGGTTGGTCAACGAGTAGATTAGACAAGCAGGTTGGTCAACGAGTAGATTAGACAAGCAGGTTGGTCAACGAGTAGATTAGACAAGCAGGTTGGTCAACGAGTAGATTAGACAAGCAGGTTGGTCAACGAGTAGATTAGACAAGCAGGTTGGTCAACGAGTAGATTAGACAAGCAGGTTGGTCAACGAGTAGATTAGACAAGCAGGTTGGTCAACGAGTAGATTAGACAAGCAGGTTGGTCAACGAGTAGATTAGACAAGCAGGTTGGTCAACGAGTAGATTAGACAAGCAGGTTGGTCAACGAGTAGATTAGACAAGCAGGTTGGTCAACGAGTAGATTAGACTAGCTGGTAGGTCAACGAGTAGATTAGACTAGCGGATAGGTCAACGAGTAGATTAAATTAACAGGTAGGTCAACGAGTAGATTAAATTAACAGGTAGGTCAACGAGTAGATTAGATTAGCTGGTAGGTCAACGAGTAGACTAGACAAGCAGGTTGGTCAACGAGTAGATTAGACTAGCTGGTAGGTCAACGAGTAGATTAGACTAGCGGATAGGTCAACGAGTAGATTAAATTAACAGGTAGGTCAACGAGTAGACTAGACTAGCTGGTAGGTCAGCGAGTAGACTAGACTAGCTGGTAGGTCAGCGAGTAGGCTAGACTAGCTGGTATGTCGACGAGTAGACTAGACTAGCTGGCAGGTCAACGAGTAGACTAGACTAGCTGGCAGGTCAACGAGTAGACTAGACTAGCTGGTAGGTCAACGAGTATACTAGACTAGCTGGTAGGTCAGCGAGTAGGCTAGACTAGCTGGTATGTCGACGAGTAGGCTAGACTAGCTGGTTGGTCAACGAGTAGATTAGACTAGCTGGTAGGTCAACGAGTGGATTAGATTAGCTGGTAGGTCAACGAGTAGATTAGCCTAGCTGGTAGGTCAACGAGTAGACTATACTAGCTGGTAGATCAAAGATTAGACTAGACTAGGTGATAGGTCAACGAGTAGACTCAATTAGCTGGTAGATCAAAGATTAGACTAGACTAGCTGTTAGGTCAACAAGTAGACTAGACTAGCTGTTAGGTCAACGAGTAGACTAAACTGGCTGGTAGGCCAACGAGTAGATTAGACTAGCTGATAAGTCAACGAGTAGACTAGACTAGCTGGTGGGCCAACGAGTAGACTAGAATAGCTGGTAGGTCAACGAGTAGACTAGATAAGCTGGTAGGTCAACGAGTAGACCAGACAAGCTGATAGGTGAACGAGTAGACTAGATAAGCTGGTAGGTCAACGAGTAGACCAGACAAGCTGATAGGTGAACGAGTAGACTAGATAAGCTGGTAGGTGAACGAGTAGACTAGATAATCTGGTAGGTCAACGAGTAGACCAGACAAGCTGGTAGGTGAACGAGTAGACTAGATAAGCTAGTAGGTCAACGAGTAGACTAGATAAGCTGCTAGGTCAACGAGTAGACTAGATAAGCTGCTGGGTCAACGAGTAGACTAGTATATTACCTCTAACAGACCTTTCAGTAGCACGACCATGTCAAGTCTCCAATTTTCTACCCCAATGGTCGCTCTACTCGCCATTAAATCTGATAATCTCTTCTCCTCAGGCTGTGATAACACAGCTGCTGCATCATCGATTCATTTTGCTGTTGTTTTTGTGCGCCTTTGGACATTCTCTAGTTCAACTTTATCCGCTTCTCCCATTTCTGTTCTCTGACATTAGTTTCTGAACTTGTCTCTCATCTTATTAACTTATGTATCCTACGTTGTTAACTTGTGTCTCTTTTCTCATTAACTTCTGTATCTTATGTTGTTAACTTTTGTCTCTTTTCTCATTAACTTCTGTATCTTGTGTTGTTAACTTTTGTCTCTCTTCTCATTAACTTCTGTATCTTATGTTGTTAACTTTTGTCTCTCGTCTTATTAACTTCTGTATCTTATGTTGTTAACTTTTGTCTCTTTTCTTATTATCTTCTGTTGTTAACTTTCGTTTCTCTTTTTATTAACTTCTGTATCTTATGTTGTTAACTTTCGTTTCTCTTCTTATTAACTTCTGTACTTTATGTTGTTAACTTTCGTTTCGTTTCTTATTAACTTCTGTACTTTATGTTGTTAACTTTCGTTTCTCTTCTTATTAACTTCTGAATCTTATGTTGTTAACTTTCGTTTCTCTTCTTATTAACTTCTGAATCTTATGTTCTTAACTTTTGTTTCTCTTCTTATTAACTTCTGTATCTTATGTTGTTAACTTCTGTCTTTTTTTAATAACTTCTGTACCTTATGTTGTTAACTTTCGTTTCTCTTCTTATTAACTTCTGTATCTTATGTTGTTAACTTTTATCTCTTTTCTCATTAACTTCTGTATCTTATGTTGTTAACTTTTGTCTCTTTTCTCATTAACTTCTGTATCTTATGTTGTTAATTTTTGTCTCTTTTCTCATTAACTTCTGTATCTTATGTTGTTAACTTCTGTGCTTTTTTTTTATCAACTTGTGTATCCTATGTTGTTAACTTTTGTCTCTCTTCTTATTAACTTCTGTATCCTATGTTGTTAACTTTTGTCTCTCTTCTTATTAACTTCTGTATCTTATGTTGTTAACTTTTGTCTTTTTTTCAATTAACTTCTGTATCCTATGTTGTTAACTTTTGTCTCTCTTCTTATTTACTTCTTATCTTATGTTGTTATATATCTTGTATCTAGTTAACACTGACCGCCTACCTTGTCTACACATGTTATATTTCTAGCTGCTGACACTTGTCAGGGATGAATCCAACCCGCGAGGCTCACACAGTTCATGCTCCGTTTTGAGATCTTTGTTATCTATGAAGCAAATGGAGGTTAATGTGCTAGTCACGTGGCGATGGTCAGCAAGACGTCGTGTCGTACCAAGTTGGAGCAGCTTGAACTTACCATTGTTTGTCTTTGTATTTGCCCTCCACCCCTCCCCCAGTTCAGCCGTGACAAGGTGGCCGAGATAGAGAGGTATCCAGGCAGGAAGGTCGTCATCGCCTCGGATGGTTCCAGCGGTCAATCAGCGCGCCTGTTGGGCCTCAGTGATGAGTTCCTGCACAGTTCCTGCCACGCCTTTGGAGCAGCAGCCTCCATGGAGAGGTCGTCGGTCAACTCGGTCCCTCTGGGAGAAAGGCGAGTCCACAATTTGCTGTTTGACCTCAGCGCTTATGGCGTAGACATTAGCGACGTGGATTTATCTGCTGGTAAGTGACAATGTCACACATTAGCGACGTGGATTTATGTGCTGGTAAGTGACAATGTCACACATTAGCGACGTGGATTTATCTGCTGGTAAGTGACAATGTCACACATTAGCGACGTGGATTTATCTGCTGGTAAGTGACAATGTCACACATTAGCGACGTGGATTTATCTGCTGGTAAGTGACAATGTCACACATTAGCGACGTGGATTTATCTGCTGGTAAGTGACAATGTCACACATTAGCGACGTGGATTTATCTGCTGGTAAGTGACAATGTCACACATTAGCGACGTGGATTTATCTGCTGGTAAGTGCCAATGTCACACATTAGCGACGTGGATTATCTGCTGGTAAGTGCCAATATCACACATTAGCGACGTGGATTTATCTGCTGGTAAGTGCTAATGTCACACATTAGCGACGTGGATTTATCTGCTGGTATTTACATTAGGATGACGTCATGGGACGCACCAAGATGGAAGCATGATCGCGTCTGAGCCATCGTTAAACAATGTTTACTTTGAACATCACGCTATTTGTTATCACAGCGAGTTGGCGGATTTTTAGAAATGTAACCACGGTTTGATAATAAATGTTTGTAAACAGTTCGTTAACCACCGCTGTAGATCAAGTCTTTATTCTCCAGGCTTCGTTCGAGACCTTGGAAGTTAATGACCAAATTTGAGCAGCCGGTTGGTTTCGGACGAATAGTACGTTACAATGTCACTGCTATAATGTCTCAGTTTGTGACAAAACTACAGGGACATGCCCAAACAATGACAGTTGTCAGCACGAATATTTCGGACCCCAGTGTCAGTACTTGGATCTCGTTTACAAATTACGCCCAAAAATCTGAACCTAATTTCCTGTTTGATAACAACGACACCACATGTAATCCGGACACAGATTATACATCAGTTGAGACAACTCTCAATCAATCTTTGCCGTTCTCCTTGTTTAGGATTTATGTGAATGACTTAACAGATCCAGACAGTTTCACGGTAAAACTAAATGGTTCTGCCTCATGTAACAATGAACCACGGTTTGTAGTTAGTTCGCACGAGATTGATGTCTTTTGCTCTGGGGCTGGTCTGATCAACAAGTTACGGATTGAAGGGGCGATAGTTGCAAATACCTGCTCCATCTGCATTGGCGGGGGTCGGAATGTGGCTCTCAAACAAAACACAAACCAGACCGACACATTTAATGCTTGCTATACAGGAGACGGATGTGGACCAGAGGCTGCAGTTAATGGCAAAACAAAGACCAATCTCTATGACAATGACTGCACACACACACACAATTGAGAAGTGGAACCAATTCTGTTTACTGGTATCTGAACTATGCCACGTCCCGGAAGATTCACACCATTGGAATTTATCATCGAGCTAGCACTATGATTCGGGTAAAGAATGCCACTCTACAGGCTTTCTCTGACAGTGGCGGTGTAGTGTTCCAGTATAATGATATATCATACCCAAACATTTCTGTGAACACTATTGTAGTCACCACACAAGCGGCAATGGCACACATTAAGATTGAGTTCTCATCGACCATTTCGCAGGCCGACAGTGCACTGACGGTGAGTGAGGTGCAAACATTTACAGACACCTATTGTCTGGACGGGCATTCTTGGTTGTTTTGTGCAGTTTGTAGTGGGTGCTGCAAAGGATACAACGATATCATCGGTACGTGTCACGGCAACTGTTCACATGGGATCTATGGACACGACTGCTCCGGGTCGTGTCTAAGGTCTGTCCTTTATGTGAGGAAAAATCCGGAAAATGCCTACAATGTAAACGTCCTGGCTACATCTGTAGTGACACTTGTCCCGATGGTAATTTTGGGCTACAGTGCAAACAGACGTGTTCTGATGGCTGTGACATCATATGTGACCCGGAAAGTACAGACTGTACGAGCAAGGAAATGTAATACGGATCAGATTGCACTCTCAAATGTCCGGACAACTGTTTCAACGACACCTGTGAACAGTCAATCGGGAACAGTACATACAATTGAACATTCTACGGGTCAGACTGCACTCTCAAATCTCCGGACAACTGTTTGAACGAAACCTGTGAACAGTTAATCGGGGCCTGCGTCTCGTATGGCTCATATCTTGGTGTGTGTCGTGTTAGTCATATCTCATATCTTGGTGTGTCCTTGTTAATCATGTCTCATATCTTTATGTGTGTATGTGTTTAGTCATATCTCATATCTTAGTGTGTATCTGTGTTAGTCATGTGTCATATCTTTGTGTGTGCATGTTTGGGTTAGATATCTCATATCTTTGTGTGCATGTTTATGTTAGTCATATCTCATATCTTTGTGTGTGCATATCTGTGTATGTCACATCTTATATCCTTCTGGGTGCATGTCTATGTTGATCATATCTCATATCTTTGTGTGCATGTCTATGTTAGGCACGTGTCATATCTTTGTGTGTGCATGTCTATGTCAGTCATATCTCATATCTTTATGTGCATGTTTATGTTAGTCATGTGTCATATATCTTGATGTGTGTCAGTGTTAGTCATGCCTCGTATCGCTGTGTGCAAGTCTGTGTTGGTCACATCTCCTATCTGTGTGTGTGCATGTATGTGTTAGTCACCTCTAGTGACTCGGGCAGATGGTGCTCGTAAACCTGGGAGGGCCGACCATCTAAGGGCAGAATCCCCCTACAGAAAAGATCATCTGCTGCCTTGCAGGAAGATTGGGGACAATCAAAGGCTAAGGAATGCAAACCTGAATAAAATGCTGGCTGAAATCGGATGCACTGGGCCACTGGCGCAGAACACAGTGCAACGTTTTAACGGGTGTTCAATCAGAGTGGATCTGGCAGACTCTAATTGTGATGTTCTGCCTGTGGGGGCGATCAACACACTTAACCTGACAGCAGACTTCATGTGAGAGTCTGGGATCCTACTCTGATTGAGTCCTGATCGCAGAGAGAGAGAGAGAGAGAGACACATATTAGCGACGTGGATATATCTGCTGGTAAGTGCCAATGTCACACATTAGCGACGTGGATTTATCTGCTGGTAAGTGCCAATGTCACACATTAGCGACGTGGATTTATCTGCTGGTAAGTGACAATGTCACACAATAGGACAGAGTATTGAAGAATGATGTGATCTCTGACCTCATTATGCCTTCAGTTGACAGGTTAGGCCTATGGCTACTTAACCTTGTGGCGCTGGTGCTATCAGGGAACAATTGTTGGAGGCACCCACGATGGGAGCGAGTGATCTCTGTGTAGAAATGGGGTGATATGGGAGGGGCACAGCTACCTCAGCTGTAAATGGTAGTTATGAGTGTGGAGTTACCCAGGATAGTTGCTGCAGCTGTGGCAGAGAAAGGTATTAGAGAATAGTGAATTCAGGATAGCGAACTCCAGTAGGCCGTTAGGATTGCTTGAGAGAAACCGGCATGGATGTCACTGTTATCACCAGCTGGAGTTAACTTGGCGTACGAGATCCATGACAACAGATTTTCTCCGCCGTCTCGAGGAAAATGTCAAAATATGCTGTTGGAACAGCCAATGGGAAGCGGGGAAAATACTTTCAGGTCGCGGGAGAGGAAAACAAATCTCAATTCGAACGAACTAGTGAGCTGTTCCAGGACCTAGCATGACTGACACCAGTGAGGCTTGACCCGATGTAGAACTTTGTACGGTTGACAACAGTGAGGCTTGACCCGATGTAGAACTTTGTACGGTTGACAACAGTGAGGCTTGACCCGATGTAGAACTTTGTACGGTTGACAACAGTGAGGCTTGACCCGATGTAGAACTTTGTACGGTTGACAACAGTGAGGCTTGACCCGATGTAGAACTTTGTACGGTTGACAACAGTGAGGCTTGACCCGATGTAGAACTTTGTACGGTTGACAACAGTGAGGCTTGACCCGATGTAGAACTTTGTACGGTTGACACCAGTGAGACTTGACCCGATGTAGAACTTTGTACGGTTGACAACAGTGAGGCTTGACCCGATGTAGAACTTTGTACGGTTGACAACAGTGAGGCTTGACCCGATGTAGAACTTTGTACGGTTGACAACAGTGAGGCTTGACCCGATGTAGAACTTTGTACGGTTGACAACAGTGAGCTTGACACGATGTAGAACTTTGTACGGTTGACAACAGTGAGGCTTGACCCGATGTAGAACTTTGTACGGTTGACAACAGTGAGACTTGACCCGATGTAGAACTTTGTACGGTTGACAACAGTGAGGCTTGACCCGTTGTAGAACTTTGTACGGTTGACAACAGTGAGGCTTGACCCGATGTAGAACTTTGTACGGTTGACAACAGTGAGACTTGACCCGATGTAGAACTTTGTACGGTTGACAACAGTGAGGCTTGACCCGATGTAGAACTTTGTGCGGTTGACAACAGTGAGGCTTGACCCGATGTAGAACTTTGTACGGTTGACAACAGTGAGGCTTGACCCGATGTAGAACTTTGTACGGTTGATAACAGTGAGGCTTGACCCGATGTAGAACTTTGTACGGTTGACAACAGTGAGACTTGACACGATGTAGAACTTTGTACGGTTGACAACAGTGAGACTTGACCCGATGTAGAACTGTGTACGGTTGACAACAGTGAGACTTGACACGTTGTAGAACTTTGTACGGTTGACAACAGTGAGACTTGACACGATGTAGAACTTTGTACGGTTGACAACAGTGAGACTTGACACGATGTAGAACTTTGTACGGTTGACAACAGTGAGACTTGACCCGATGTAGAACTTTGTACGGTTGACACCAGTGAGACTTGACCCGATGTAGAACTTTGTACGGTTGACAACAGTGAGGCTTGACCCGATGTAGAACTTTGTACGGTTGACAACAGTGAGGCTTGACCCGATGTAGAACTTTGTACGGTTGACAACAGTGAGGCTTGACCCGATGTAGAACTTTGTACGGTTGACAACAGTGAGACTTGACCCGATGTAGAACTTTGTACGGTTGACAACAGTGAGACTTGACCCGATGTAGAACTTTGTACGGTTGACAACAGTGAGACTTGACCCGATGTAGAACTTTGTACGGTTGACAACAGTGAGACTTGACACGATGTAGAACTTTGTACGGTTGACACCAGTGAGACTTGACCCGATGTAGAACTTTGTACGGTTGACAACAGTGAGACTTGACACGATGTAGAACTTTGTACGGTTGACAACAGTGAGACTTGACACGATGTAGAACTTTGTACGGTTGACACCAGTGAGACTTGACCCGATGTAGAACTTTGTACGGTTGACAACAGTGAGACTTGACACGATGTAGAACTTTGTACGGTTGACAACAGTGAGGCTTGACACGATGTAGAACTTTGTACGGTTAACAACAGTGAGACTTGACCCGATGTAGAACTTTGTACGGTTGACAACAGTGAGACTTGACCCGATGTAGAACTTTGTACGGTTGACAACAGTGAGACTTGACCCGATGTAGAACTTTGTACGGTTGACAACAGTGAGACTTGACACGAAGGTAGACAGTAAATATGTCGACCCATTAAAACAATGTTACGTCACGACGGATGTAAGAAGGTCAACAGGTTATGAGTTCATGGACGAGGGATAGTTATGAGATTGTGCTGCCGATAACTGAGATGTCTAGCGACACGCACTTGGTTCAGACGCTCGATGAAAGAAAGATTGAAACAATGAGCCTGAATGCGCACCATGAACAAACTTCACGAACATTATGTCAAGGTGGGAGATGCCAGACGAGAGCGCTACGTAGGAATCTAAAGAAGACATGTCAACCAACACAACACCGGTGACGTTAGTCGCTTCATGTTGAGGGGTACACTTCGGAGCAGATCTGAATACTTATGGACATGTCCGGTGTGCAATGATGATAAGCTGTCGACTAAACTAACAAGCTAAACTTGGTTCGGACATCAGAACGTGCGAAGATATCGACGTCCAATGGAACGAGACTCTTGCAGTACAGAGACGTGTATATAATAGGAATGATGCAAGAGACAGTTGTTAGTTATTGATCTGATTGTGGTGGAGATATTCAGTTCCAGAAAAGTTGCCGAGTGCTAGAAGTGAAGAGACTTGGCCTGGAAGTCCAGGACAGAGTTTGAAAAGATAGAACAGCTAGTTCAGGAGCTGCGTACGCTTACAGTTGATCAACAGATATCAAGGGCTCTGAGTTACCTAGTTGGAAAACCACTCCACTAGCTACCGCTGTTAGGACAATCCGTATTTGATTCCCGCTGGAAGCAGTTTGTGAGTTGTACTCGTGCTTGCAACAAATACCCCCGCGTCCACCCAGCCGATGGAAGAAATGGGTACCAGTGTAGCACTCTGGGTAGGTGAGGAATTCGCTTCGCTCGTGAGTTACGATAGTTGAGGTGACACTAGACAGAAGTCTCCGACATGTCTGGATAGGCGGCCGAGCACATATGTGTAAAAACCCGCGTGCTAGGACGCCGATTCAAGTCTCGTTACTGATGTGTGTAAGGATGTGTTTATTAGTGTTTACTGGTGTGTAAGGGAGTATTTGTTTGTGTTTACTGATGTGTGTCAGGGAGTATTTGTTTGTGTTTACTGATGTGTGTAAGGCAGTATTTGTTTACTGATGTGTGTAAGGGAGTGTTTTTGGTGTTTACTGATGTGTGTAAGGGAGTATTTGTTTGTGTTTACTGATGTGTGTAAGGGAGTGTTTGTTTTGTTTACTGATGTGTGTAAGGGAGTATTTGTTTGTGTTTACTGATGTGTGTAAGGAGTGTTTGTTGGTGTTTACTGATGTGTGTAAGGGAGTATTTGTTGATGTTTACTGATGTGTGTAAGGGAGTGTTTGTTTGTGTTTACTGATGTGTGTAATGGAGTATTTGTTTGTGTTTACTGATGTGTGTCAGGGAGTATTTATTTGTGTTTACTGATGTGTGTAAGGGAGTATTTGTTTGTGTTTACTGATGTGTGTCAGGGAGTATTTATTTGTGTTTACTGATGTGTGTAATGGAGTATTGTTTTGTGTTTACTGATGTGTGTCAGGGAGTATTTATTTGTGTTTACTGATGTGTGTAAAAGCAAACCCTTTTGTACTTAACTTCATCGACTTCAAAAAGCATTTGATAGTATTCATAGAGATTCTTTGTGGAAAATTCTGAGCAATATGGTTTACCATCAAAAATCATAAATATTATCAAAGACATGTATGATGGTTACACATGTGCAGTTCGAACAGAGGAAGGACTGAGCGAATGTTTCCCAATAGAAACTGGGGTTAAACAAGATGTATTTTATCGCCCTTTTATTTGGAATTGTTATGGACTTCATAATGAAGAAATGCTGCACTGGTAATAAGGCATCGAATGGATACAAGGAGACCATTTGGAGGACCTCGACTTTGCTGATGACATAGTTCTCATCAGCAGTCAGATAAAAACGATGCAGGAAAACACAAATGAACTATCATCAATAGCCAGCAAAATTGGGCTTGAGGTCAATCATGAAAAGACTAAAGTCATGAAAAGTTTAATTCCAACAGTGACAAATATACATGGAAAACAACCAGTAGAAGAGATCGATCACTTTATCTATCTTGGAAGTCACATTGATCGAGAAGGGGATACGAGCAAAGAATTAGAATCAGACTGGCTAAAGCAGCAATGTCTTTCAGAAGCCTTGAAAAGTTGTGGAAATCAAACTCATTAGCACAAACACAAAACTTAGCTATTCAATCAATGTACTATCAACCCTTACGTATGCGTGTGAAAGCTGGAAAACAACAAGAGATATAGAAACAAAGTTGAACGCATTCGAAAATAAATGTCTAAGGAAAATACTTGGTATAGAATGGAACGAATTCAAAACAAACGAGGAAATTAGAGAAATCGCCAATCAACCACTAATATCTTCAGTAATAAAGAAAAGACGATGGTCATACGTTGGACATGTGATGAGAAGAGATAATAATCGAATAGCAAAGCAAGCCCTCATATGGGAAACAACAGGTAAAGAAAAAGAGAAGACCCAGGGAGACACTGAGAAGAACATTGATGAGAGAGGCAAGAGCAGCAGGAATCGGCTCCCTCAATGAGATAGAACTGCTTGCACAGAACAGAGACAGATGGCGAGATTTAATAAAATATCTTTAAAAGAAAACTGCTAGAACAAAAATTCATATAGGAGAAGGTGTATCTTGGTCTACGCCCTATGGGCCGGTTACGGCTCGAAAGGTCAATAGATAGATAATAGATAGATGTGTGTAAGGGAGTATTTGTTTACTGATGTGTGTAAGGGAGTATTTGTTTACTGATGTGTGTAGGGAGTGTTTGTTTGTGTTTACTGATGTGTGTCAGGGAGTATTTATTTGTGTTTACTGATGTGTGTAAGGCAGTATTTGTTTACTGATGTGTGTAAGGGAGTGTTTGTTGGTGTTTACTGATGTGTGTAAGGGAGTATTTGTTTGTGTTTACTGATGTGTGTAAGGCAGTATTTGTTTACTGATGTGTGTAAGGGAGTGTTTGTTGGTGTTTACTGATGTGTGTAAGGGAGTATTTGTTTGTGTTTACTGATGTGTGTAAGGGAGTGTTTGTTTGTGTTTACTGATGTGTGTAAGGGAGTATTTGTTTGTGTTTACTGATGTGTGTAAGGGAGTGTTTGTTGTGTTTACTGATGTGTGTAAGGGAGTATTTGTTGATGTTTACTGATGTGTGTAAGGGAGTGTTTGTTTGTGTTTACTGATGTGTGTAATGGAGTATTTGTTTGTGTTTACTGATGTGTGTCAGGGAGTATTTATTTGTGTTTACTGATGTGTGTAAGGGAGTATTTGTTTGTGTTTACTGATGTGTGTCAGGGAGTATTTATTTGTGTTTACTGATGTGTGTAATGGAGTATTTGTTTGTGTTTACTGATGTGTGTCAGGGAGTATTTATTTGTGTTACTGATGTGTGTAAGGGAGTATTTGTTTACTGATGTGTGTAAGGGAGTATTTGTTTACTGATGTGTGTAAGGGAGTGTTTGTTTGTGTTTACTGATGTGTGTCAGGGAGTATTTATTTGTGTTTACTGATGTGTGTAAGGGAGTGTTTGTTGGGGTTTACTGATGTGTGTAAGGGAGTATTTGTTTGTATATACTGATGTGTGTAATGGAGTATTTGTTTGTGTTTACTGGTGTGTGTAAGGGAGTGTTTGTTTGTGTTTACTGATGTGTGTAAGGGAGTGTTTGTTTGTGTTTACTGATGTGTGTAATGGAGTATTTGTTTGTTTTTACTGGTGTGTGTAAGGGAGTATTTGTTTGTGTTTACTGGTGTGTGTTAGGGAGTGTTTGTTGGTGTTTACTGAGGTGAGTCAGGTGGGATAACTCTATCTCCTGCAACTATTCTCTATTTGTCAGCTAGTTGGGGTGAACAGCACGAGCAGACAATATCATAGCAAGAGAAGTCCGTCCCTGGATGATGGTCTGCTTTTGTCAGTAGACCCCGACTCTTCACACGTTCTCGTGGGTTAACGGATCCATGAGCGGACGCGTATTTCTTCCATACACACCGGTGGGAGATATCTGGGGTACATACCTTCAGGAGATTATCTGCTTGTATCACCAGCGGCTGTATCCAGACAAGAAAGGTCCCTTGTTGTCTTCAGGAGATTGTTTGGTGACCAGCTAAAGAGATCTCAACCACGCGGCTTCATAACTCTCAAGTGTAGTTGTGAGTGTGAAGTTTTACCCTTTGTAGTTGATGCAACTCTCAAAACTGTGTTTTAAAGGAAAGAGAACTGAAGATATGAGTTGGTAAAGAATTCTACAGACATCGTCTTGTACATATCGTGTAGTGTTGCACGCCTGCAGAAATGTAGGGCAATGGACGGGCTAAGGCCTTATTGTAAGTGTACATTTTTGGTGATGACAGACATTAGTGTAGGGTCAAGGCAAAGAAATGCATCAAAATACGAAGCTACAATAGTGAGGAGAAATGAACAAATCTATCTAGAAAACAATTGTATGGTTCAAGCTTCACCCAACTAGTGGACACCACAAATCAGAACGACGTTTATGCGCAAAGAACATTCAATAGGAACAAAGAAATAACACAAGTACAAATATGCATTTTTAAAAATAAATAATCAAACTAGAAAGAGAAAATAAAGTAAAGGAGAATAAAATGTTAATAAAGAGTTGCCTGTCAAATCTAAGAAGAATCTTTCTTCTGAAAGAACAGAAGTGTGCACGGGGTGCATGTGGGTGCACACTAGTGAAAATGTGCGCACACAGTAACAGAAGTAAAAATTAGTTCAAGTGTACATCTTTGGTGATAACAAACATTAATGTAAGCGTAAATCTTTGGTGAGAACAGACATTAATGTAAGCGTACATCTTTAGTGATGACAGGCATTAGTGTAAGCGTACATCTTTGGTGATGACAGACATTAATGTAAGCGTACATCTTTGGTGATGACAGGCATTAGTGTAAGCGTACATCTTTGCTGATTACAGACATTAGTGTAAGCGTACATCTTTGCTGATTACAGACATTAGTGTAAGCGTACATCTTTGCTGATTACAGACATTAGTGTAAGCGTACATCTTTGCTGATGACAGACATTAGTGTAAGCGTACATCTTTGCTGATGACAGACATTAGTGTAAGCGTACATCTTTGATGATGACAGACATTCGTTGTGAACAAGAAGATGCTTCAGTTCGATGAGGGAAGTTGACATGAAGACATGGTATTGAGAGAAGCTGAAATTTGAGGACGTTTGTGTGATGTTGTTGGATCAACCAGCGAGATACATGTCGACCACTGTAGAATACTGGACACCTTTGAGAATGCCTCCTATGCGATGACATTGTGATTTTGAACTAGTGTGACGTATAGTGAGTGACTTGCTTATAGACTCCATAAGCAACGATGTGTGTGTGTAAGATGACGTGTATCTCTCCACCACAGGTTTCTCGCTCAAGATGTTTGGTAGCACCAGGCACCGGTACATGAGCATAGCCATACCCAAGTCAGACTCTGCGCTGGTCAGGCACATGAGATTAATACTAGACAGATCTGTGAGTGCTTTCTTATCTCTCTCTCTATCTCCCTCTCTCTCTCTCTCTCTCTCTCTCTCTCTCTCTGTGTGTGTTGGTTGTGTCCTGTGACACGCATCTCTATAACTAGTGTGTGTGTGCGCGCGCGTGCGTGTGTGTCCCCCCTATAAGATCAATTACTGAACTATGATTCTTGAATCGTGTGATGGCATATCTCGACATATACAAAATACGGTAGCACTATTATGGCAGACCACAGATGGCCACTACCCAGTCAATCTTGTTCCATTTAAAATCTAGCCACGACAAAGACGGATGTGTCGGGACGAAAGACGCAGATATCGCGGCTTGTAAACTTGACGCATCAACACCCACTAGAGGAGGGAATGTTCAGACAAAGTAGCTGACGTTTGTGTGTGACATGTTCACATTTGGTGACAGCCACAAGCAGTGATAGCTGCTCATGTCAAGGCTACTAGATCACCCAACGCCTAGACACGTTCCCAGTGTTGTTCTAATCAGTCAACAGTTTGGCTTTACCTGCAACTACCTGATATGGGCATGCATTCAAGTGGGACGAGTTTACTATCTGCTTGACTTGTTTCTATTACATGTAAGTCTTAGTGCTCTATTTGATGTGTTATTTTCTTGTTCTTAGTGCTCTATTTGATGTGTTATTTTCTTGTTCTTAGTGCTCTATTTGATGTGTTGTTATCTTGTTGTTAGTGATCTATTTGATGTGTTGTTGTCTTGTTGTTAGTGATCTATTTGATGTGTTGTTGTCTTGTTGTTAGTGATCTATTTGATGTGCTGTTATCTTGTTGTTAGTGATCTATTTGATATGCTGTTATCTTGTTGTTAGTGATCTATTTGATGTGTTGTTATCTTGTTGTTAGTGGTCTATTTGATGTGCTGTTATCTTGTTGTTAGTGATCTATTTGATGTGCTCTTATCTTGTTGTTAGTGGTCTATTTGATGTGCTGTTATCTTGTTGTTAGTGATCTATTTGATGTGCTCTTATCTTGTTGTTAGTGATCTATTTGATGTGCTGTTATCTTGTTGTCAGTGATCTATTTGATGTGTTGTTGTCTTGTTGTTAGTGATCTATTTGATGTGCTGTTATCTTGTTGTTAGTGATCTATTTGATGTACTGTTATCTTGTTGTTAGTGATCTATTTGATGTGCTTATCTTTGTGTGCATGTTTATGTTAGTCATATCTCATATCTTTGTGTGTGCATGTCTGTGGTTGTCACATCTCATATCCTTGTGTGTGCATGGCTATGTTAGTCCCATCTCATATCTTTGTGTGTGCATATCTATGTTAGTCATGTGTCATATCTTTGTGTGTGCATGTCAATGTCAGTTATATCTCATATCTTTATGTGCATGTTTATGTTAGTCGTGCGTCATATATCTTGATGTGTGTCAGTGTTAGTCAGGCCTCGTATCGCTGTGTGCATGTCTGTATTAGTCAAATCTCATATCTTTGTGTGTGCATGTCTGTGTTAGTCACATCTCACATCTTTGTGTGTGTTTGTCTGTGTTAGTCACATCTCACATCTTTGTGTGTCCGTATCTGTGTTAGTCACATCTCACATCTTTGTGTGTGCATGTCTGTGTTAGTCACCTCTAGTGACTCGGGCAGGTGGTGCTCGTAAACCTGGGAGGGCCTACCATCTAAGGGTAGAATCCCCCTACAGAAAAGACAATCTGCTGCCTTGCAGGAAGATTGGGGACAATCAAAGGCTAGGGAAAGCAAACCCGAATAAAATGCTGGCTGAAATCGGATGCACTGGGCCACTGGCGCAGAAGACAGTGCAATGTATTAACGGGTGTTCAGTCAGAGTGGATCTGGCAGACTCTAATTGTTATGTTCTGTCTGTGGGGGCGATCAACGCACTTAACCTGACAGCTGACTTCATGTGAGAGTCTGGAATCCTTACTCTGATTGAGTCCTGAACGCAGAGAGAGAGAGGAGAGATTTGATGTGCTGTTATCTTGTTGTTAGTGTTCTATTTGATGTGCTGTTATCTTGTTGTTAGTGTTCTATTTGATGTGCTGTTATCTTGTTGTTAGTGTTCTTTTTGATGTGCTGTTATCTTGTTGTTAGTGTTCTATTTGATGTGCTGTTATCTTGTTGTTAGTGTTCTATTTGATGTGCTGTTATCTTGTTGTTAGTGATCTATTTGATGTGCTGTTATCTTGTTGTTAGTGGTCTATTTGATGTGCTGTTATCTTGTTGTTAATGATCTATTTGATGTGCTGTTATCTTGTTGTTAGTGGTCTATTTGATGTGTTGTTATCTTGTTGTTGGTGATCTATTTAATGTGCTGTTATCTTGTTGTTAGTGATCTATTTGATGTGCTCTTATCTTGTTGTTAGTGGTCTATTTGATGTGCTGTTATCTTGTTGTTAGTGATCTATTTGCTGTGCTCTTATCTTGTTGTTAGTGGTCTATTTGATGTGCTGTTATCTTTTTGTTAGTGATCTATTTGATGTGCTCTTATCTTGTTGTTAGTGATCTATTTGATGTGCTATTATCTTGTTGTTAGTGGTATATTTGATGTGCTGTTATCTTGTTGCTAGTGATCTATTTGATGTGCTCTTATCTTGTTGTTAGTGATCTATTTGATATGTTGTTGTCTTGTTGTTAGTTATCTATTTGATGTGCTGTTATCTTGTTGTTAGTGATCTATTTGATGTGTTGTTGTCTTGTTGTTAGTGATCTATTTGATGTGCTGTTATCTTTTTGTTAGTGATCTATTTGATGTGTTGTCTTGTTGTTAGTGATCTATTTGATGTGCTGTTATCTTTTTGTTAGTGATCTATTTGATGTGCTGTTATCTTGTTGTTAGTGACCTATTTTATGTGTTGTTGTCTTGTTGTTAGTGATCTATTTGATGTGTTGTTATCTTTTGTTAGTGATCTATTTGATGTGTTGTTATCTTGTTGTTAGTGATCTATTTGATGTGCTGTTATCTTGTTGTTAGTGATCTATTTGATGTGCTGTTATCTTGTTGTTAGTAATCTATTTGATATGCTCTTATCTTGTTGTTAGTGATCTATTTGATGTGTTGTTATCTTGTTGTTGGTGATCTATTTGATGTGCTCATATCTTGTTGTTAGTGATCTATTTGATGTGCTCATATCTTGTTGTTAGTGATCTATTTGATGTGCTGTTATCTTGTTGTTAGTGATCTATTTGATGTGCTGTTATCTTGTTGTTAGTGATCTATTTGATGTGCTGTTATCTTGTTGTTTGTGATCTATTTGATGTACTCATATCTTGTTGTTAGTGATCTATTTGATATGCTCATATCTTGTTGTTAGTGATCTATTTGATGTGTTGTTATCTTGTTGTTAGTGATCTATTTGATATGCTCATATCTTGTTGTTAGTAATCTATTTGATGTGCTGTTATCTTGTTGTTAGTGATCTATTTGATGTGCTCATATCTTGTTGTTAGTGATCTATTTGATGTGTTGTTATCTTGTTGTTAGTGATCTATTTGATGTGTTGTTATTTTGTTGTTAGTGATCTATTTGATGTGCTCATATCTTGTTGTTAGTGATCTATTTGATGTGCTCTTATCTTGTTGTTAGTGATCTATTTGATGTGTTGTTGTCTTGTTGTTAGTGATCTATTTGATGTGCTGTTATCTTGTTGTTAGTGATCTATTTGATATGTTGTTATCTTGTTGTTAGTGATCTATTTGATGTGTTGTTATCTTGTTGTTAGTGATCTATTTGATGTGCTCTTATCTTGTAGTTAGTGATCTATTTGATGTGCTGTTATCTTGTTGTTAGTGATCTATTTGATGTGTTGTTATCTTGTTGTTAGTGATCTATTTGATGTGTTGTTATCTTGTTGTTAGTGATCTATTTGATGTGCTGTTATCTTGTTGTTAGTGATCTATTTGATGTGCTGTTATCTTGTTGTTAGTGATCTATTTGATGTGCTGTTATCTTGTTGTTAGTGATCTATTTGATGTGCTGTTATCTTGTTGTTAGTGATCTATTTGATGTGTTGTTAGCTTGTTGTTAGTGATCTATTTGATGTGCTGTTATCTTGTTGTTAGTAATCTATTTGATGTGTTGTTATCTTGTTGTTAGTGATCTATTTGATGTGCTGTTATCTTGTTGTTAGTGGTCTATTTGATGTGCTCATATCTTGTTGTTAGTGATCTATTTGATGTGTTGTTATCTTGTTGTTAGTGATCTATTTGATGTGTTGTTATCTTGTTGTTAGTGATCTATTTGATGTGTTGTTATCTTGTTGTTAGTGATCTATTTGATGTGCTGTTATCTTGTTGTTAGTGATCTATTTGATGTGTTGTTATCTTATTCATAATCGTTTTCCTACTACTAAAATAATACAAGGTTAACAGAAACAGTTAGAAGAGACATGAACTCTCTCTAATCTCTCAAGTTTGTGTTCACATCGAAAGTGTGGTGTCGTGACGTCACGAAAGCTTGTATTAATCGACTTTGGGGCCAGTGGGCAAGTGAGTAAAGGTACAAACGAGTAAAGTGATAATCGTGTAAGTGAACAAACGTATTTAGGGGCAAGAGTTTAAAGGAACAAACGTTAAGGGACAAACGTGTTAAGGGACAACTACGTTGAGAAACAAGCGTTTAAATGGATAATGTTGTAAAGGGACAAGCGTGTGAAGGGATAATGTTGTAAAGGGATAAGTGTGTAAAGGGACAAACGTGTGAAGGGATAATGTTGTAAAGGGACAAACATGTGAAGAGAATGTTGTAAAGGAGCAAACATGTTAAGGGACAGGCGTTTAAAGGGGTGAACGTGTTAATGGAGTATTTAGGAACTGCTCTCATATTTGCTGGCACCAGATTTGACCAACTGCCTGTCGGCATTCTCCCACAGATGATGCGCAACATCTTCATCAAATGCTTCAACACGTGGAAGTGGGCCAACGAGGAGGAGTTGGACGAGTCGTGGGCTGTGAGGCAACTCGTGTTCAGCCCTCGTCTCTTCGACATTAAGCTGTTCCAGCGCCTCGAGACGGTCGCCTACTTCCAGGACACCAACATGTTCATCATGGTGGAGGGGGAGGCAGCCCGCTGCAGCAACTTTCATACCGGTAGGTGGCGTCACATGCACGATAGTAATGATGTTGTTGGTGGTGATGTTGCGCGCTGGTTGATTGGGTCAAGTGTTGTGTCAGATCAGATCGATGATATGACGTCAGGGAGTGCCTGTGACACCTTTACCTCCCCAACCTTTGACGTGCTTCTGTCTATGCGTCATCCAGTGTACCTCTGACCACTTTCCTGACAAGATTTTTACGCTGTGTCCCGCTCTTTTTGTATGTGTATTCACCTAGTGTCGTGTTGAAATATTGAGGATGTGTTTGTACATTCACCTAGTGTCGTGTTGAAATATTGAGGATGTGTTTGTACATTCACCTAGTGTCGTGTTGAAATATTGAGGATGTGTTTGTACATTCACCTAGTGTCGTGTTGAAATATTGAGGATGTGTTTGTACATTCACCTAGTGTCGTGCTGAAATATTGAGGATGTGTTTGTTAGATTTTTCAAGAATGGGCTCGTTGACGAGTCATTACTGCCGGTGGGTGACTATCTTCTTGAGAACGTACTCTTGTCTGTACATTCACTTGAACACTTTGATGAGAGTCCGCTGAGAGCTGGCAGAGACCGAAGGTTAAGACCCCATTGAAGATAAGTAGTTGGGGAGAACACAAGAAACGACCAGCATTTCTCTACCAGCCCGCGGCTGTGCTGCTCAGTCGTCATTGTATTTCTTCAGTTGTGAACACTAGTCTTGGTCTAGCGAGTGTCACTGCCATACTCAGTAAAGTTTACCAACTAAGTATATGCTCGCATCTAGACATCTGAATGACACTCAACATCAAACACCACACTACAAGAGCTGGATAAAGTACAAAACCAGGCACTTAGGGTCATCACAGGAGCAATGAAATCAACACCAATATTGGATATGGAGAAATTGTGGAGGATACCAGCACTGAGAGAACGGAGGGACACAAAGGTGCTGATCTATCTATCTATTGACCTTTCGAGCCGTTGCCGGCCCATAGGGCGTAGACCAAGATACACCTTCTCGTATCTGAATTTTTGTTCTAGCAGTTTTCTTTTAAAGATATTTTATCAAATCTCGCCATTTGTCTGTCTACGTTTCATTAACAACATCGTTTTTACGATAGCAGCTTGTTAAACCTCTGAGCAACGGTTCTATACCAAGCCGGAGACAAATCATTCCTCCATTTTGGAAACAACCGGAAATAATTGAAGCATCGACTTTCCACTGAGAAGACTGGGAAGAAAGTCGATGTTTGGAAACAACCGGAAATATATAAGGTGCTGATACAGGCAGAAAAATGGTCCTGCATGCCGAGACATCTTATGAGCCATCAAAGATCTTGCCTTGGGACGGCTTAAGAGAAGTAGTTTTATCCACCAAGCCAAGCGCAAAGGTCAAGTCAAGTACGAGACTTGAACCGCCGTCTTAGCACGCGAGTTTACACCCATATGTGCTCGGCCGCCTATCCAGAAATGTTCGGAGATTTTCTGTATAGTGTCGCCTCAAGCATTGAAACTCAGATGCGAGGCGACATTCCTCACCTTCCTAGGGTAATACCCTGGTACCCATTTCTGCCAACGGCTGGGTCGACCGTGGGGGTATTTTTTTTCCCAACCACGCGTACAACTCACACTGCTCCCAGCGGGAATCGAACACGGGTTGTCCGAACGTTTGTAGTCCAGTCGGGTGGTTTTCCCAACTAGGCTACCGAGGCCCCCCAAGCCAAGTGTATTTGTAGACAAACACCAGACATACCAAGAGTTATCAGCCCCTACTGCCCATACCAGAACCGACCCCCTGGACAGAGGAATCCAAACTGTCAATACAAATGTGGACAAAGGTAATAGGAATACTTGACAAGGAGGAACAGAATAGTCTACAGCGTAAAACAATCACTCTCAGTTTCTTGAATGAAGAACATCTATTAGATCTATGGGTCCGTGTATACACACATGGATCAGCACAAAATACAGTAAAGAATGTGAGAGCAGGAAAATACATAAAGTACCCTAATGACACTAGGAATATGAATAAAATGTCAACAGGAAAATATTGTCACAATTACGTTGCAGAAATCCAAGCAATAAAGTTGGCAATAAAAAAAACTGCTGAACAGTAATCTTAGCCCACAGCCTGTAGTGTTTTTGACAGATGTAAGATCAGTACTCCAGGCACTACAATCCTGAAAATTGTCACATTTGCAGACCTTATTGACCGAACTCTGTAAGCACCACAAGGTCGCCCTGCAGTGGATCCCATCTCACTGTGGAATACCAGGAAACGAGAGAGCAGATCATCTGGCAAAGGAATGTGCAACAGGCACACAGCCAGATGCGCCATTACATGCTATCATAAGAAATAGATAATCAAATCAATAAGAAGACCACAAGCCCCAAATCAGGATGCCTTTCACAATATGAATAGATGGTAACAAGTTATCATTATACGCCTCAGAACAGGACACAATCGACTCCACAGTCATATGTATACAAAATTCAAGATGGCACCTCAACTACATGTACATATGGACAGGCGCCCCAGACTACTGAACACATACTCCAAGACTATACTGAATATAGTAAACTGAGGAAAATCCATTGGCCCATAGATACAACACTACAGACAAAACTATATGGGCCATTACAAGAATTACAAACAAAAATACAAAACAAAATTTTACAAAACAACATTTCAGATATAGACAATACTTCAGGCGGACGAAAGATGGATAGATAAGAATAGACTGGCAGGTGTGTTGGTATTCTATACTTGTATGAAATACTTCCTGTCCATGGCTTTCTCTGCAAAAGCACTTGATGAGGCTCCAATCTCTTTCACAGTGGTCAGCCACATTCGTCGTTCGTGTCCTGAACATGCCTCTTGTGTACCACACACTTTGCTCTTTTCGCTTTCTAGACCGTTGGTCATTGCTGACTCTTCCGCTCCATTCACCGTCGCCGTCTTTGTAAAAAGAGGAGTAAGACAGGGATGCATCCTATCACCAAGCTTGTTCAATCTATACACTGAACAAATCTTTAAAAACAGCACCGAAATGCCAGGCCTAAACATTAATGGAAGGATAATCAATAACCTAAGATATGCTGATGATACTGTACTACTAGCAGAAAATCCTAAAGATCTACAACAATTACTTAATGAAATAAACAGGACAAGCAAAAAATATGGATTAGATATGAATATCAAAACGACTAAAACTATTATCATAAACAAAGAAAATATTCAAAGCCCACAAGTGGATATCAATTGAAAGAATATCCCTGGAGACAGTTCAGAACTACAACTGCCTTGGACATACTATAACCAGTGGTGGAAAATGTACAACTGAAATAAACAATAGAATAGGAATGGCAAAAAGTAATTTGTTAATGTCATGAAAAATATACTAACATCAAAACAAAAAAACACCAGGTCTAAAACTAAGAATAGCAAAATGTTACATCTCAATATTGCTATATGGTGCAGAAACATGGACATTAGACAAGAAAACAGAACAGAGAATTGAACCTTTCAAATGTGGATATATAGAAGAAAAGGTAGAATTGGATGGAAAGAAAAGAAAACAAATGAAGTCTTAAAACAACTAAAAATGAAAAGAGAACTACTAGACACAATTCAAACAAAACAAATGCGATTTTTGGTACATGTTAAAAGACACAACAGCCTATTAAAAGCAATCCTGGAGGAGAAAATACAAGGTAAAAGAGGCAGAGGCAGACCAAGACTAACATGGACGAGTAACATCAAATGATGGACAAATCAGCCTATGATAACCTGCACTATCAAAGCAAGAGACATAGTGGAATGGCGCTCCGTGGTAGTCAACCTTCGTTGCGGAGATGGCACCCGATGATGATGATAAGGAAATATTCCCTGGAGAACGGTAACGTTGTAATTGAATAAAAGCTGGGAAGAAAGTCGATGTTTGTGGCCACAACTCGTCATCGGGACTTTGAGTGAACAAGACAACCTTCTGCTGCCACACACATGCTCTCTGAGGCAATTCGGTAGTTTGTTATCACGATCAACACAGGTGCCCCTTCTCTGCTTCGTTTCTTCTCATACCTCATCTGGTGTCCAGAGAGATGACAACCTCAACCATGATCACATCTCTGGGTCTGCCTCAGGCTCCCACCTTGTGCCAGTAGCTCAGTGATGAACACAGCAGAGAACAAGGCAACTTCAAATGTCCACAACAACACTCGTGCTAAAACTTCATATGATGACTCGAAGATAAAGTGTTGATCACGTTCACAAGTTTACTGACACAGATCTGTAGTTACACTCCACGAACTACTCATCTCACATACAAGTCTCTCGTGACACATCAATGTTATAAAATAGATGTCATGGGCATCTGTGAATCTATCAAGCTGTAAGTGTATATCGTTAGTGGACAATTTTATGTGTTTAAGGAAAATGTCGGTGGTATGACACTCTCCAGATTCTGTAAGGAAATCAGCGCAACTTCTGTGACTAACACATTATCACATACAAGATGATATAACTCCTGTACACAACTTGTAACCAATAACTCTTTCTCTTATGAAATATATCCACTCCTAGCCCTGATCTCTATAAAATCTCACAATTAAAACCCTCCCTTAATGATCCCCCCTGCAACATCCTCTAAGATATTTTTCTGAATGACCAATCTGAGAATGTTTCTTCCTGCCGTCCACAGAGCTTATGACAGCTTTCTTTCTGCGGTCCACGGAGCTTACGACAGCTTTCTTTCTGCAGTCCACGGAGCTTACGACAGCTTTCTTCCTGCAGTCCACAGAGCTTACGACAGCTTTCTTTCTGCAGTCCACAGAGCTTACGACAGCTTTCTTTCTGCAGTCCACAGAGCTTACGACAGCTTTCTTTCTGCAGTCCACAGAGCTTACGACAGCTTTCTTTCTGCAGTCCACAGAGCTTACGACAGCTTTCTTTCTGCAGTCCACAGAGCTTACGACAGCTTTCTTTCTGCAGTCCACAGAGCTTACGACAGCTTTCTTTCTGCAGTCCACAGAGCTTACGACAGCTTTCTTTCTGCGGTCCACATAGCTTATGACAGCTTTCTTTCTGCGGTCCACAGAGCTTACGACAGCTTTCTTTCTGCAGTCCACAGAGCTTACGACAGCTTTCTTCCTGCAGTCCACAGAGCTTACGACAGCTTTCTTCCTGCAGTCCACAGAGCTTATGACAGCTTTCTTTCTGCGGTCCACAGAGCTCATGGCAGCTTTCTTCCTGTGGTCCACAGAGCTTATGACAGCTTTCCTACTAAGGTCCACAGAGCTTATGACAGCTTTCTTCCTGTGGTCCACAGAGCTTACGACAGCTTTCTTTCTGCAGTCCACAGAGCTTATGATAGCTTTCTTTCTGCGCTCCACAGAGCTTATGACAGCTTTCTTTCTGCGGTCCACAGAGCTTATGACAGCTTTCTTCCTGTGGTCCACAGAGCTTACGACAGCTTTCTTTCTGCAGTCCACAGAGCTTACGACAGCTTTCTTTCTGCGGTCCACGGAGCTTACGACAGCTTTCTTTCTGCAGTCCACGGAGCTTACGACAGCTTTCTTCCTGCAGTCCACAGAGCTTATGACAGCTTTCTTTCTGCAGTCTACAGAGCTTACGACAGCTTTCTTTCTGCAGTCCACAGAGCTTACGACAGCTTTCTTTCTGCAGTCCACAGAGCTTACGACAGCTTTCTTTCTGCAGTCCACAGAGCTTACGACAGCTTTCTTTCTGCAGTCCACAGAGCTTACGACAGCTTTCTTTCTGCAGTCCACAGAGCTTACGACAGCTTTCTTTCTGCGGTCCACAGAGCTTACGACAGCTTTCTTTCTGCGGTCCACAGAGCTTACGACAGCTTTCTTTCTGCAGTCCACAGAGCTTACGACAGCTTTCTTCCTGCAGTCCACAGAGCTTACGACAGCTTTCTTCCTGCAGTCCACAGAGC
Source organism: Megaustenia siamemsis (assembly GCA_032433765.1). NCBI lineage: Eukaryota > Metazoa > Mollusca > Gastropoda > Stylommatophora > Ariophantidae > Megaustenia > Megaustenia siamemsis. Next base: position 76,646,619 of record JAVIAB010000106.1, on the reverse strand, counting down.
TTATGACAGCTTTCTTTCTGCGGTCCACAGAGCTCATGGCAGCTTTCTTCCTGTGGTCCACAGAGCTTATGACAGCTTTCTTACTAAGGTCCACAGAGCTTATGACAGCTTTCTTCCTGTGGTCCACATAGCTTACGACAGCTTTCTTTCTGCAGTCCACAGAGCTTATGACAGCTTTCTTTCTGCGGTCCACAGAGCTTATGACAGCTTTCTTTCTGCGGTCCACAGAGCTTATGACAGCTTTCTTCCTGTGGTCCACAGAGCTTACGACAGCTTTCTTTCTGCAGTCCACAGAGCTTACGACAGCTTTCTTTCTGCAGTCCACAGAGCTTACGACAGCTTTCTTCCTGCAGTCCACAGAGCTTATGACAGCTTTCTTTCTGCAGTCCACAGAGCTCATGCAGCTTTCTTCCTGTGGTCCACAGAGCTTATGACAGCTTTCTTCAGCCCTTTCCTAGTCAATAAATTGGTCTACGTGATAGGTTTTACAACATTCTAGCCTCGTCCATTTGTGCGTGGTACGGGACGAACTCAATCAACCTTTTAAATCTTTTTTGTTAGCATATACCACGCACAAAGTCTGCCCACCCATCCCTGTCCATGGATATCTCTGCCCAGTCTATGCCAGTGTGACTTAAGGCGAAGTTCTTCATGTGGAGACAACCCATTTGATTTTCTGTGCCAGTGGTTGAGCATTAGTTCTATGAGCTTTCTTTCTCTTCTCTCTTCTAGTGGGGCCAGACGCCTCCGCATGGGCTGGATGGAAGTGGTCATCAACTCACAGCAGCTGACTGTGTAATAGTCACCGGTCAGGTTATCGGGGAACTAAGAGATTGTGGGAAGTTTGCAAATAAATATAAATTTAATAATATATAAATTTAAAAATAAATAATGGGAATATAGCATAGATACATGAGGTGTTCAAGATGGTGCGAACTGGAAATGTCTAACAGGGGTGACGTATTGTTTTAACGGTTGTGACGTATTTATGTAGCAACTAGGAGAGAACGGAAATTAGAGTGGCAGAATTTGATTGGCGAGTGAAGGAGCTTGGGATTGCAACTAAAAGGAAATATAAGCTTAGAAGGCACTCAACGGTCAACAGTCAACGAAGTGGGGTAGTCAGAGCTGAATAGTCAGCGAAGCAGAGCAATCAGAGCAGTTCTCTCCTAGATCCAGACTGAAGAACAGACTGTAGTGAACTGCGACTTAGCGAAACCACGCCCATATAACGCCTTTGAAGAGAATTAATGGTGAGGGGAAGTAGAAGCGGAAATCGTCAGCCGCTCAGACAGTTCATTACGTGTTGACTTGCCATCTATGCCTTGTGTGAAATCTTTCTTCCTTCTTTGTCACCACCCATGACATGTACAAATTACATGCCCCGCTCCTATGCAACTTTTTTCATAATTATTGTCGCTCCCCACGCCACCGCAAAACACACAACACCACACCCATCTCCATTCTTGATACTACGACCTTGACATCAAGGCAGCCATGTTAATCCATCCGTGATCCTTTTGGTCACTTGTCAGGTTTAGACGTCAATATGGCGATATCAGGATTGTCTACCCTAGCGTCAGCCTTAACGTTAGCCGCCTGTGCCCTCACAGACTGGGACATCACCAGGGTCATGCTAGCCAGGTCACAGCATTCCCAGAATTTGGCCAAACAGTTTCTCAGAACTGGTCTCAAACAGGACTTGTTTTCTCACTGCTACTGACTGCCACAGGACGCGCCGCTGGTGGTATTTGGTTGTGACGATATTACGTTGCTGTTGTGAATGTATTGTCGTTGTGTGTGTGTGTGTGTGTGTGTCAAGTGTTCGCTGAACGTTATTTTCCGCCAGTGAACTGGTCAGGTACTCATTTTGATGAAATTTTTATCTACCAATTCATAATTTTATTGCATAGGGCAGACATCCCGTTTGGGCTGCATTCTCATCATTGTTGTAGGTTTTCTTGCCATTTGTGTGTGTAAGTTTTGCCTTCACAACTTAAACAATGTGTTCTAAATACTTTGATTAATTTCACAATGAAGAGATGGACAGAAGAACTCATCAAGGCAAGAGACTAAATGTAGCCTTTCATTCAGGTTCAGTGCAAGATGACAATTGTCAGTCAAGGTCATAATTGAGCGGCCCATGGACAGCCAGTCTCACCTCGGCCAGGGCGAGCCTAGTCATTCATGACAACGTGCGGAGTTCTCTTCTCTTCATCCTGAGTCAGCTGCAGGACTTATTTTATCAACATTACCTTTAGAGAAGCAATCTTTTATCAACATCACATTTATAGACGCCTTCTTTTATCAATATCACATTTAGAAGCCTTCTTTTATCAACATTACCTTAAGAAGCCTTCTTTTGTCAACATTACCTTTAGAAGCCTTCTTTTATCAACATTACCTTTAGAAGCCTTCTTTTATCAACATTACCTTAAGAAGCCTTCTTTTGTCAACATTACCTTTAGAAGCCTTCTTTTATCAACATTAGCTTTCGAAGTATTCTTTTATCAACATTACCTTTAGAAGATTTCTTTTATCAACATTAGCTTTCGAAGTATTCTTTTATCAACATTACCTTTAGATTTATTTTATCAACATTACTTTAATGTTACTTGTGTCTTGCCTGAATAAGCCTACTTTATCAGCATATTAAATGCTTTATACTTTTAGAAGCCTACCAGTGCCTTACTTTTAGACGTTTACCTGTGTCTTACTTTTAAAAGCCTACCTGTATCTAACTCATAGTAGCCTACCTGTACCTTACTCTTAGAAGCCTACCTTTATCTTACTCTTAGAAGCCTACATGTACCTTACTCTTAGAAGCCTATCTGTGTCTTACTCTTAGAAGCCTATTTGTAGCTTACTCTTAGAAGCCTACGTGTACCTTACTCTTAGAAGCCTATCTGTGTCTTACTCTTAGAAGCCTATCTGTGCCTTACTCTTAGAAGCCTATTTGTAGCTTACTCTTAGAAGCCTATTTGTAGCTTACTCTTAGAAGCCTATCTCTATCTTACTCTTAGAAGCCTATCTGTGTCTTACTCTTAGAAGCCTTTCTGTAGCTTACTCTTAGAAGCCTATCTGTGTCTTACTCTTAGAAGTCTATCTGTGTCTTACTCTTAGAAGTCTATCTGTGTCTTACTCTTAGAAGTCTATCTGTGTCTTACTCTTAGAAGTCTATCTGTGTCTTACTCTTAGAAGCCTATCTGTGTCTTACTCTTAGAAGTCTATCTGTAGCTTACTCTTAGAAGCCTATCTATAGCTTACTCTTAGAAACCTATCTGTAGCTTACTCTTAGAAGCCTATCTGTGTCTTACTCTTAGAAGCCTATCTGTAGCTTACTCTTAGAAGCCTACCTTTATCTTTCTCTTAGAAGCCTATCTGTAGCTTACTCTTAGAAGCCTACCTTTATCTTTCTCTTAGAAGCCTATCTTTATCTTACACTTAGAAGCCTATCTGTAGCTTACTCTTAGAAGCCTATCTGTGTCTTACTCTTAGAAGCCTATCTGTGTCTTACTCTTAGAAGCCTATCTTTATCTTACACTTAGAAGCCTATCTGTAGCTTACTCTTAGAAGCCTATCTGTGTCTTACTCTTAGAAACCTATCTGTGTCTTACTCTTAGAAGTCTATCTGTGTCTTACTCTTAGAAGTCTATCTGTGTCTTACTCTTAGAAGCCTATCTGTGTCTTACTCTTAGAAGCCTATCTGTGTCTTACTCTTAGAAGCCTTTCTGTGTCTTACTCTTAGAAACCTATCTGTGTCTTACTCTTAGAAGTCTATCTGTAGCTTACTCTTAGAAGTCTATCTGTGTCTTACTCTTAGAAGTCTATCTGTGTCTTACTCTTAGAAGCCTTTCTGTGTCTTACTCTTAGAAACCTATCTATGTCTTACTCTTAGAAACCTATCTGTGTCTTACTCTTAGAAGCCTATCTGTGTCTTACTCTTAGAAGCCTTTCTGTGTCTTACTCTTAGAAACCTATCTGTGTCTTACTCTTAGAAGTCTATCTGTAGCTTACTCTTAGAAGCCTTTCTGTGTCTTACTCTTAGAAGCCTTTCTGTGTCTTACTCTTAGAAGCCTATCTGTGTCTTACTCTTAGGAGTCTATCTGTAGCTTACTCTTAGAAGTCTATCTGTGTCTTACTCTTAGAAGTCTATCAGTGTCTTACTCTTAGAAGCCTATCTGTGTCTTACTCTTAGAAGCCTTTCTGTGTCTTACTCTTAGAAGCCTTTCTGTGTCTTACTCTTAGAAGCCTATCTGTGTCTTACTCTTAGAAGCCTTTCTGTAGCTTACTCTTAGAAGCCTATCTGTAGCTTACTCTTAGAAGCCTATCTGTGTCTTACTCTTAGAAGTCTATCTGTGTCTTACTCTTAGAAGCCTATCTGTGTCTTACTCTTAGAAGTCTATCTGTGTCTTACTCTTAAAAGCCTATCTGTGTCTTACTCTTAGAAGCCTTTCTGTGTCTTACTCTTAGAAGCCTTTCTGTAGCTTACTCTTAGAAGCCTATCTGTGTCTTACTCTTAGAAGTCTATCTGTGTCTTACTCTTAGAAGTCTATCTGTGTCTTACTCTTAGAAGTCTATCTGTGTCTTACTCTTAGAAGCCTTTCTTTATCTTACTCTTAGAAGCCTACCTCTATCTTACTCTTAGAAGCCTACCTCTATCTTACTGTTAGAAGCCTACCTCTATCTTACTCTTAGAAGTCTATCTGTGTCTTACTCTTAGAAGCCTTTCTTTATCTTACTCTTAGAAGCCTACCTCTATCTTACTCTTAGAAGCCTACCTCTATCTTACTCTTAGAAGCCTACCTCTATCTTACTCTTAGAAGCCTACCTCTATCTTACTCTTAGAAGCCTACCTCTATCTAACTCTTAGAAGCCTATCTGTAGCTTACTCTTAGAAGCCTACCTTTATCTTTCTCTTAGAAGCCTATCTTTATCTTACACTTAAAAGCCTATCTGTAGCTTACTCTTAGAAGCCTATCTGTGTCTTACTCTTAGAAACCTATCTGTGTCTTACTCTTAGAAGTCTATCTGTGTCTTACTCTTAGAAGTCTATCTGTGTCTTACTCTTAGAAGCCTATCTGTGTCTTACTCTTAGAAGCCTATCTGTGTCTTACTCTTAGAAGCCTTTCTGTGTCTTACTCTTAGAAACCTATCTGTGTCTTACTCTTAGAAGTCTATCTGTAGCTTACTCTTAGAAGTCTATCTGTGTCTTACTCTTAGAAGTCTATCTGTGTCTTACTCTTAGAAGCCTTTCTGTGTCTTACTCTTAGAAACCTATCTGTGTCTTACTCTTAGAAACCTATCTGTCTTACTCTTAGAAGCCTATCTGTGTCTTACTCTTAGAAGCCTTTCTGTGTCTTACTCTTAGAAGCCTACCTTTCTCTTTCTCTTAAAAGCCTATCTTTATCTTACACTTAGAAGCCTATCTGTAGCTTACTCTTAGAAGCCTATCTGTGTCTTACTCTTAGAAACCTATATGTGTCTTACTCTTAGAAGTCTATCTGTGTCTTACTCTTAGAAGTCTATCTGTGTCTTACTCTTAGAAGCCTATCTGTGTCTTACTCTTAGAAGCCTATCTGTGTCTTACTCTTAGAAGCCTTTCTGTGTCTTACTCTTAGAAACCTATCTGTGTCTTACTCTTAGAAGTCTATCTGTAGCTTACTCTTAGAAGTCTATCTGTGTCTTACTCTTAGAAGTCTATCTGTGTCTTACTCTTAGAAGCCTTTCTGTGTCTTACTCTTAGAAACCTATCTGTGTCTTACTCTTAGAAGTCTATCTGTAGCTTACTCTTAGAAGCCTTTCTGTGTCTTACTCTTAGAAACCTATCTATGTCTTACTCTTAGAAACCTATCTGTCTCTTACTCTTAGAAGCCTATCTGTGTCTTACTCTTAGAAGCCTTCTGTGTCTTACTCTTAGAAACCTATCTGTGTCTTACTCTTAGAAGTCTATCTGTAGCTTACTCTTAGAAGCCTTTCTGTGTCTTACTCTTAGAAGCCTTTCTGTGTCTTACTCTTAGAAGCCTATCTGTGTCTTACTCTTAGAAGCCTATCTGTGTCTTACTCTTAGAAGCCTTTCTGTAGCTTACTCTTAGAAGCCTATCTGTAGCTTACTCTTAGAAGCCTATCTGTGTCTTACTCTTAGAAGTCTATCTGTGTCTTACTCTTAGAAGCCTATCTGTGTCTTACTCTTAGAAGTCTGTGTCTTACTCTTAGAAGCCTATCTGTGTCTTACTCTTAGAAGCCTTTCTGTGTCTTACTCTTAGAAGCCTTTCTGTAGCTTACTCTTAGAAGCCTATCTGTGTCTTACTCTTAGAAGTCTATCTGTGTCTTACTCTTAGAAGTCTATCTGTGTCTTACTCTTAGAAGTCTATCTGTGTCTTACTCTTAGAAGCCTTTCTTTATCTTACTCTTAGAAGCCTACCTCTATCTTACTCTTAGAAGCCTACCTCTATCTTACTGTTAGAAGCCTTCCTCTATCTTACTCTTAGAAGTCTATCTGTGTCTTACTCTTAGAAGCCTTTCTTTATCTTACTCTTAGAAGCCTACCTCTATCTTACTCTTAGAAGCCTACCTCTATCTTACTCTTAGAAGCCTCCCTCTATCTTACTCTTAGAAGCCTACCTCTATCTTACTCTTAGAAGCCTACCTCTATCTAACTCTTAGAAGCCTACCTTTATCTTACTCTTAGAAGCCTACCTTTATCTTACTCTTAGTAGCCTATCTTTATCTTACTCTTAGAAGCATATCTGTAGCTTACTCTTAGAAGCCTATCTATAGCTTACTCTTAGAAGCCTATCTTTATTTTACTCTTAGAAGCCTATCTGTAGCTTACTCTTAGAAGCCTATCTATAGCTTACTCTTAGAAGCCTATCTGTAGCTTACTCTTAGAAGCCTATCTGTAGCTTACTCTTAGAAGCCTATCTGTAGCTTACTCTTAGAAGCCTATCTTTATTTTACTCTTAGAAGCCTATTTGTAGCTTACTCTTAGAAGCCTATCTTTATTTTACTCTTAGAAGCCTATCTGTAGCTTACTCTTAGAAGCCTATCTTTATTTTACTCTTAGAAGCCTATTTGTAGCTTACTCTTAGAAGCCTACCTCTATCTTACTCTTAGAAGCCTATCTGTAGCTTACTCTTAGAAGCCTATCTGTGTCTTACTCTTAGAAGTCTATCTGTAGCTTACTCTTAGAAGTCTAGCTGTGTCTTACTCTTACAAGCCTATCTGTGTCTTACTCTTAGAAGCCTACCTCTATCTTACTCTTAGAAGCCTACCTCTATCTTACTGTTAGAAGCCTACCTCTATCTTACTCTTAGAAGTCTATCTGTGTCTTACTCTTAGAAGCCTTTCTTTATCTTACTCTTAGAAGCCTACCTCTATCTTACTCTTAGAAGCCTACCTCTATCTTACTCTTAGAAGCCTACCTCTATCTTACTCTTAGAAGCCTACCTCTATCTTACTCTTAGAAGCCTACCTCTATCTAACTCTTAGAAGCCTATCTGTAGCTTACTCTTAGAAGCCTACCTTTATCTTTCTCTTAGAAGCCTATCTTTATCTTACACTTAAAAGCCTATCTGTAGCTTACTCTTAGAAGCCTATCTGTGTCTTACTCTTAGAAACCTATCTGTGTCTTACTCTTAGAAGTCTATCTGTGTCTTACTCTTAGAAGTCTATCTGTGTCTTACTCTTAGAAGCCTATCTGTGTCTTACTCTTAGAAGCCTATCTGTGTCTTACTCTTAGAAGCCTTTCTGTGTCTTACTCTTAGAAACCTATCTGTGTCTTACTCTTAGAAGTCTATCTGTAGCTTACTCTTAGAAGTCTATCTGTGTCTTACTCTTAGAAGTCTATCTGTGTCTTACTCTTAGAAGCCTTTCTGTGTCTTACTCTTAGAAACCTATCTGTGTCTTACTCTTAGAAACCTATCTGTCTTACTCTTAGAAGCCTATCTGTGTCTTACTCTTAGAAGCCTTTCTGTGTCTTACTCTTAGAAGCCTACCTTTCTCTTTCTCTTAGAAGCCTATCTTTATCTTACACTTAGAAGCCTATCTGTAGCTTACTCTTAGAAGCCTATCTGTGTCTTACTCTTAGAAACCTATCTGTGTCTTACTCTTAGAAGTCTATCTGTGTCTTACTCTTAGAAGTCTATCTGTGTCTTACTCTTAGAAGCCTATCTGTGTCTTACTCTTAGAAGCCTATCTGTGTCTTACTCTTAGAAGCCTTTCTGTGTCTTACTCTTAGAAACCTATCTGTGTCTTACTCTTAGAAGTCTATCTGTAGCTTACTCTTAGAAGTCTATCTGTGTCTTACTCTTAGAAGCCTTTCTGTGTCTTACTCTTAGAAACCTATCTATGTCTTACTCTTAGAAACCTATCTGTGTCTTACTCTTAGAAGCCTATCTGTGTCTTACTCTTAGAAGCCTTTCTGTGTCTTACTCTTAGAAACCTATCTGTGTCTTACTCTTAGAAGTCTATCTGTAGCTTACTCTTAGAAGCCTTTCTGTGTCTTACTCTTAGAAGCCTTTCTGTGTCTTACTCTTAGAAGCCTATCTGTGTCTTACTCTTAGAAGCCTATCTGTGTCTTACTCTTAGAAGCCTTTCTGTAGCTTACTCTTAGAAGCCTATCTGTGTCTTACTCTTAGAAGCCTATCTGTGTCTTACTCTTAGAAGTCTATCTGTGTCTTACTCTTAGAAGCCTATCTGTGTCTTACTCTTAGAAGTCTGTGTCTTACTCTTAGAAGCCTATCTGTGTCTTACTCTTAGAAGCCTTTCTGTGTCTTACTCTTAGAAGCCTTTCTGTAGCTTACTCTTAGAAGCCTATCTGTGTCTTACTCTTAGAAGTCTATCTGTGTCTTACTCTTAGAAGTCTATCTGTGTCTTACTCTTAGAAGCCTTTCTGTGTCTTACTCTTAGAAGCCTACCTCTATCTTACTCTTAGAAGCCTACCTCTATCTTACTGTTAGAAGCCTACCTCTATCTTACTCTTAGAAGTCTATCTGTGTCTTACTCTTAGAAGCCTTTCTTTATCTTACTCTTAGAAGCCTACCTCTATCTTACTCTTAGAAGCCTACCTCTATCTTACTCTTAGAAGCCTACCTCTATCTTACTCTTAGAAGCCTACCTCTATCTTACTCTTAGAAGCCTACCTCTATCTAACTCTTAGAAGCCTACCTTTATCTTACTCTTAGAAGCCTACCTTTATCTTACTCTTAGTAGCCTATCTTTATATTACTCTTAGAAGCATATCTGTAGCTTACTCTTAGAAGCCTATCTATAGCTTACTCTTAGAAGCCTATCTTTATTTTACTCTTAGAAGCCTATCTGTAGCTTACTCTTAGAAGCCTATCTATAGCTTACTCTTAGAAGCCTATCTGTAGCTTACTCTTAGAAGCCTATCTGTAGGTTACTCTTAGAAGCCTATCTGTAGCTTACTCTTAGAAGCCTATCTTTATTTTACTCTTAGAAGCCTATTTGTAGCTTACTCTTAGAAGCCTATCTTTATTTTACTCTTAGAAGCCTATCTGTAGCTTACTCTTAGAAGCCTATCTTTATTTTACTCTTAGAAGCCTATTTGTAGCTTACTCTTAGAAGCCTACCTCTATCTTACTCTTAGAAGCCTATCTGTAGCTTACTCTTAGAAGCCTATCTGTGTCTTACTCTTAGAAGTCTATCTGTAGCTTACTCTTAGAAGTCTATCTGTGTCTTACTCTTACAAGCCTATCTGTGTCTTACTCTTAGAAGCCTATCTGTGTCTTACTCTTAGAAGTCTATCTGTGTCTTACTCTTAGAAGTCTATCTGTGTCTTACTCTTAGAAGCCTATCTGTGTCTTACTCTTAGAAGTCTATCTGTGTCTTACTCTTAGAAGCCTATCTGTGTCTTACTCTTAGAAGTCTATCTGTGTCTTACTCTTAGAAGTCTATCTGTGTCTTACTCTTAGAAGCCTTTCTGTGTCTTACTCTTAGAAGTCTATCTGTGTCTTACTCTTAGAAGTCTATCTGTGTCTTACTCTTAGAAGTCTATCTGTAGCTTACTCTTAGAAGCCTATCTGTAGCTTACTCTTAGAAGCCTATCTGTAGCTTACTCTTAGAAGCCTATCTGTAGCTTACTCTAAGAAGCCTATCTGTGCCTTACTCTTAGAAGCCTACCTCTATCTTACTCTTAGAAGCCTACCTCTATCTTACTCTTAGTAGCCTACCTCAATCTTACTCTTACAAGCCTATCTTTATCTTACTCTTAGAAGCCTATCTGTAGCTTACTCTTAGAATCCTATCTTTATCTTACTCTTAGAAGCTTACCTCTATCTTACTCTTAGATGCCTACCTTTAAATCAACTCTTAGAAGCCTATCTTTATCTCACTCTTAGAAGCCTACCTTTACCTCACTCTTAGAAGCCTACCTTTACCTCACTCTTAGAAGCCTACCTTTATCTCACTCTTAGAAGCCTATATGTAGCTTACTCTTACTGATATATCTCTGAATTCGTACAACTTTTTCGTGTAAAATTCAACTTAGTAAATGTATTCATAGGCCTGGCCCAGAATTCCCTCAAGTATTTGCTTCACCCCTTTTGTCTCATGGTCAGTCCAGGGTTGCCAAATTCTTCTTTTCCAAATTTCTCAAATCCTGTTGGTGCTAGTGATGATGTTATGTCCACCAGAGTATGAAGATGAGGATAAGAATGGACCAGCTGAGGAAGTGGGCAGCTAGAAGTTGCTGAGGAACTTCCTTCTGAGAAGTAGGCAATAAGTAGGTGGAGTATTGTCACTGCAGAAATGAGCTTCCTTTCCATTGAGATGGGGGTCACTAGGTCAGTCAATGACAGGTGGCCATGTTAGGCTAATCAAAAGCAGACAGCAATGGATGCGTTTATAATTCAAGAATCTCAAGAACAAAGCAATTTCCCAAACTCAAGTATTCTCCCAGTCCCAAGTATTCTCCCAGTCCCAAGCATTCTCCCAGTCCCAAGCATTCTCACAGTCCCAAGCATTCTCCCAGTCACAAGCATTCTCCCAGTCCCAAGTATTCTCCCAGTCCCAAGCATTCTCACAGTCCCAAGTATTCTCCCAGTCCCAAGTATTCTCCCAGCCCCAAGCATTCTCCCAGCCCCAAGAATTCTCCCAGCCCCAAGTATTCTCCCAGCCCCAAGTATTTTCCCAGCCCCAAGTATTCTCCCAGCCCCAAGCATTCTCCCAGTCCCAAGTATTCTCCCAGCCCCAAGTATTTTCCCAGTCTCAAGTATTCTCCCAGCCCCAAGTATTTTCCCAGTCTCAAGTATTTTCCCAGTCCCAAGTATTCTCCCAGCCCCAAGTATTTTCCCAGTCCCAGGTATTCTCACAGTCCCAAGTATTCTCCCAGTCCCAAGTATTCTCACAGCCCCAAGTATTCTCACAGTCCCAATTATTCTCACAGTTCTAAGTATTCTCACAGTCCCAAGTATTCTCACAGTCCCAAGTATTCTCACAGTTCTAAGTATTCTCACAGCCCCAAGTTTTCTCACAGTCCCAAGTATTCTCACAGTTCTAAGTATTCTCACAGTCCCAAGTATTCTCACAGCCCCAAGTATTCTCAGTCCCAAGTATTCTCACAGTTCTAAGTATTCTCACAGGCCCAAGTATTCTCACAGTTCTAAGTATTCTCACAGTCCCAAGTATTCTCACAGTCCCAAGTATTCTCACAGCCCCAAGTATTCTCAGTCCCAAGTATTCTCACAGTTCTAAGTATTCTCACAGTCCCAAGTATTCTCACAGCCCCAAGTATTCTCACAGTCCCAAGTATTCTCACAGTTCTAAGTATTCTCCCAGTCCCAAGTATTCTCCCAGTCCCAAGTATTCTCACAGTCCCAAGCATTCTCCCAGTCACAAGCATTCTCCCAGTCCCAAGTATTCTCACAGTCCCAAGTATTCTCCCAGTCCCAAGCATTCTCACAGTCCCAAGTATTCTCCCAGTCCCAAGTATTCTCCCAGCCCCAAGCATTCTCCCAGCCCCAAGAATTCTCCCAGCCCCAAGTATTCTCCCAGTCCCAAGCATTCTCCCAGTCCCAAGCATTCTCCCAGTCCCAAGTATTTTCCCAGTCTCAAGTATTTTCCCAGTCCCAAGTATTTTCCCAGCCCCAAGTATTCTCCCAGCCCCAAGTATTTTCCCAGTCCCAGGTATTCTCACAGTCCCAAGTATTCTCCCAGTCCCAAGTATTCTCACAGCCCCAAGTATTCTCACAGTTCTAAGTATTCTCACAGCCCCAAGTTTTCTCACAGTCCCAAGTATTCTCACAGTTCTAAGTATTCTCACAGTCCCAAGTATTCTCACAGCCCCAAGTATTCTCACAGGCCCAAGTATTCTCACAGTTCTAAGTATTCTCACAGTCCCAAGTATTCTCACAGTCCCAAGTATTCTCACAGGCCCAAGTATTCTCACAGTCCCAAGTATTCTCACAGTTCCAAGTATTCTCACAGTCCCAAGTATTCTCACAGCCCCAAGTATTCTCACAGTCCCAAGTATTCTCACAGTTCTAAGTATTCTCCCAGTCCCAAGTATTCTCCCAGTCCCAAGTATTCTCACAGTCCCAAGCATTCTCCCAGTCACAAGCATTCTCCCAGTCCCAAGTATTCTCACAGTCCCAAGTATTCTCCCAGTCCCAAGCATTCTCACAGTCCCAAGTATTCTCCCAGTCCCAAGTATTCTCCCAGCCCCAAGCATTCTCCCAGCCCCAAGAATTCTCCCAGCCCCAAGTATTCTCCCAGTCCCAAGCATTCTCCCAGTCCCAAGTATTCTCCCAGTCCCAAGTATTTTCCCAGTCTCAAGTATTCTCACAGTCCCAAGTATTCTCACAGTCCCAAGTATTCTCACAGTCCCAAGTATTCTCACAGTCCCAAGTATTCTCACAGTCCCAAGTATTCTCACAGTTCTAAGTATTCTCACAGTCCCAAGTATTCTCACAGCCCCAAGTATTCTCACAGTTCTAAGTATTCTCACAGTCCCAAATATTCTCACAGCCCCAAGTATTCTCACAGCCCCAAGTATTCTCACAGTCCCAAGTATTCTCACAGCCCCAAGTATTCTCTATATAAACACAACAAAACAGAAAATAGACAGAGAGAAGTAACACTGGGAAAGTAGGTTGATGTTGTTATAGAAACAATAAAATCCCTTCTCCTCTCCACCTTCCATTTATGCCATCTTCAACACAGTTTCTATTGTAGTTACATTTTCCTTGCCAGTATTTCATGTTACATTGATTGGGTTGATTGTTGTTTGTTTAGGTATGACTGTGTCCATCAAGTGTTGTACATATATCATGATAGTAGTGTCATCTGCTGGCAGGAACTATTAATCACTGACATTACTTCTTTGTTTGATTCCTGATAGCTACCAAAGTACAAAATCAGACAGATTCCTTGAGGAATTGTGTACAAATATTTGCGTTACATGTACATGGGGATGAAGTTAACTTTGTACAATTGATGTACAACTGAGGTGAAGTGTACGTGATGACTGTGGGAAAAATCTAACAGATGTGTGGAGCCAGTCTTGACATATGGTAGTGGCTCATAGACATTTTAGACTTGTTGCTGTCCATAGAATGAAGGTTTTACAGAAGATTGTTGCAAATATCATGGATAGTTCATATGAGAACATTCTAACGTTAAAAGAAAACATGTAGGCATTTATCAAAAGGAAATAATCATCACTCTTTTGTTCATGGGAAGGGGAGAGCTGGAGTTTATTGTGAGAACTGGAAACAGTGAGGATGGGTGGGGGAAGCTCAAGACAAGCAGATGGAAATGAGTTTGGTAGAAGATCAACAACATAAACAGCTGCTTTGATGGAGAATTGCGGAAAGACATGGTCCCTTAGGCCAGCAGGCATGGCACATGATGATACCTTAGTTTGATCACTGTAATCATATCTACTGTTATCTATCACAACTTCTTCTTCTTCTTCTACCTTTTAGCTCCCAGTGGAGCATAGGTCTTCAACAAACACTTTCCAAGTCGTTCTGTTTTTTGCAATTCTTTTAAGATCATTCCATGTCTTCCCCATCATCTTCATCTCTGCTTCAATCTGTCTTCTCCAAGAATTCCTTGGTCTTCCTCTTTGTCTTTTCCCCTGGGGATTCCAAAAAAGGGCCTGTTGTGTAATACTCTCAGTTGGTTTCCGTAGTGTGTGTCCTATCCATCGCCATCGTCTTCGCTGTATTTCTCTATCCACTGGTATTTGACCGGTACATTTCCATAATTCCACGTTTGTGACTTTGTCCTGCCATTTCCATCCCTTTATTCTGCGCAAGCATCCATTAATGAAAGTCTGTACCTTCGTGATTGTCAATTTTGTTATTCTCCATGTTTCACAGCCATATAATAGAACCGACTTAACATTGAGTTGAAAATTTGTATTTTTGTATTTAGCCTAATTTCTTTGGATTTCCATATGTTTCCCAGTGCAATGAAAGCTCCTCTTGCTTTTGATATCCTTATTTTGGTATCGTTTTCTGTTCCTCCCTCTTTATCTATATTACTGCCCAGATATATGTAAGATTGTACGTCTAGTAGAGGTATTTCTCCTAGTTTTATTTGGTTATTGCCAACTGCATTAATTCTCATAATGTTGGTCTTATCTCTATTAATCTTTAGTCCTAGCTGTTGTGATCTCTCATCTAATATACTCATTTTATCTTGCATCTGTTGGTGGCTGTGTGATAGGAGAGCTATGTCATCAGCAAAGTCTAAATCATCAAGTTGTTTGGTCAGTGACCACTGGATCCCATTTCTGTTGTTTTGAGTTATTTTCATAATCCAATCTATGGCCAGTAGAAAGAGAAATGGAGACAGAAGGCATCCTTGCCTTACTCCTGTTCTTATTTCAAATGCTTCTGTAAGCTGTCCTTCATGCACCACACTACATTTTGTTCCTTCATACATTGTTTTTATCAGGTTAATAAACTTTATGGGGATTCCATAATGACTCAGCAACTTCCAAAGCATTCTTCTGTCTAAACTATCAAATGCCTTTTCGTAATCTATGAATCCAATATAAAGTGGGGATTTTAGTTCTAAACTTTGTTCAACTATTATACGTAGAGTAGTTATTTGATCAGCACATGATCTGTTCTTCCTAAAACCTGCTTGTTCATCTCTCAAGTGTTTCTCTATAGCCTCTTTTAGTCTCTCCAGAATGATTCTGCCTAATATTTTTCCTGGCACTGATAGTAGCATAATTCCCCTATAATTTGTGCACTCCTGTAAACTTCCTTTCTTTGGTAGTTTGATCATATAACCTTCTCTCCAGTCTTTAGGTATTTCTTCCCTCTCCCAAATTTTATCCAATAGATTATGTAACATCTTGGTAGAGGTGATAATATCTGCTTTGATGGCTTCCGAAGGAATTTCATCTGGTCCTGTGGCTTTACCATCTTTTAACAGTTTGATGGCTTTCATTATTTCTTCTTTGCTTGGTTTTCCGCAGTTAACGTGTAATTCTTCTTCTGCTGGTAGTATATCTGGAGGATTATTTGAGCCAGGTCTGTTCAAAAGTTCTTCAAAGTGCTCCTTCCATCTCTCCATTTGTTCCTTTATATTACTAAGCAGATTTCCTTTCTTATCTTTGATAAAGGCGTTGATCTGTTTGTATTTTCCACCTAATTTCTTTGTGCTGTTGTACAGTTCTTTCATATTCCCTTTATTTGCTGCTTCTTCTGCCTCTTTAGCTAATTCATCTATATATTTCCTCTTATCCCTTTTAATGCATCTTCTCACTTCTTTGTTCACCTCTGTGTAAGCTTCCTGTGTCTTGGCTTTATTACTTCTTGTTTTGCTTTTATTTATGTCTGCTTTCTTGTTCTTTCTTTCTTTAATTTTATCCAGGGTCTCTGCTGTCATCCATGCCTTATTCTGGCGTTCTCTTTTCCCCAGTGTTTCTTCGCATGTCTCTTTCCATATATTTTTTACCTGTTTCCAATGATCTTCTATATTTATTGTATTTTCTAGTTGTTGGAGGACTTGGTATTTGTTTGATATTGTGACTGCGAATTTATCTTTAATTCCTTGTTCTTTAAGAAACCCTACATTGAAATACGTTCTGCCCTTATTCGTTGTAGTATACCTTTTTAATTTAATTTTAAGTTTGGCTAACAGAAGATGATGATCAGAAGCTATATCTGCCCCTCTATATACTTTTACATCCTGTAAGGATGACTTAAACTTATTATTAATACATATGTGATCAATTTGATTTTCCTTTCTATGATCTGGTGACACCCATGTAGCTTTGTGTATTCTTTTATGTTGGAATATTGTTCCTCCTAGGCTCATTTGATTAAGGGCGCAGAAATTCACAAATATCTCTCCATTCTCGTTTATATCTCCAAGTCCATGTTTTCCCATAATCTCTTCAAAGCCTCTGTTGTCTGATCCTACCTTAGCATTTAGGTCTCCCATCAAGATTATAATATCCTTGGCTCGTCTTGCATCCATCTGGCATTGTAGCTGTTTATAAAAATCATCTTTAACTGAGTCATCTTTATCGTTGGTTGGTGCATAGCATTGTATAATGTGTAATTTTATTTTGTTTTTGGTTGTTCTAAATGTTGCTCTCACCAGTCTTGGTCCCACTGCCTCCCATTCTATTAGTGTCTTCTGTGCATTCTTTGATAGCATTATAGCTACCCCTTCGCTATGTTGTGCTCCTGGTTCCTGGTGTCCTGATGATAAAATCATCTCCCCTGTATTCAATTTTATTCTCTCCGCTTTTTTCATGTTTGTGAAGTTTTTTCGGCTTATTTTTTTACAGTATGGGATAGCCAGTCCCATGCCTAACCCTCCTTTCTCGCCTCTTACGAACATGCCTGGTAGGGTACAGCGCCGCTATTCTTTACTTCCCTTTCGGGCCCCGGCAGCGCACGGGCGATCACAACTTACATATCAGTATTATCCATATACAAACGTATATCACTGTTATTTTTGCAGCAAAGATTTCCTCATTTCAATGACATCAGCCTAACACAGATAAATCATTATAAGAAAAGACAAGAGCAAACAATAGGACCAATGGGAGTATGGAATTAAGAAGATCATTTTTTGTAGGGGAGGGTCGGAAGAAAATTTAAGGGTGGGGATATATTTAGGAAAAATTATGAAGTAAAAAAAGCAAAAACTAATATTGGTTGATGAAAGGAGTTTACCGTGTTGGTAGGGGTGTGTGTCTCATGTACAACCACTAATCTGTAGACGGGGCCAGGCTATGGAGAGCAAGCCTGCAAGAGACATGAACAGACAAGACAGAAGTAAACAATTCCTTTTAATGGCAGTCTAACTCTGAGAACATAGAACTGAAACATTTAGGAAGGTTTGTAGCAAGAAATAGGAACACTGACAAGTTACGGGAACAGTGACAAGAAATGGGAACAGTGACAAGAAATGGGAATGGTGACAAATAATGGGAACAGTGATAAGAAATGGTACAGTCACAAATAATGGGAACAGTGGCAAGAAATGGTATCAGTCACAAATAAAGGGAACAGTGACAAATAATGGGAATGGTGACAAATAATGGGAATGGTGACAAATAATGGGAACATTGACAAGAAATGGGAACAGTGACAAGATATGGGAACAGTGACAAATAATAAGAATAGTGGCAAGAAATGGTAACAGTCACAAGATATGGGAACAGTGACAAGAAGTGAGAATGGTGACAAATAATGGGAATAGTGGCAAGATATGGGAACATGGACAAGATATGGTAACAGTGACAAGAAATAGCACCAGTGACAAATAATGGGAACAGTGGCAAGAAATGGGAACGGTGACTAATGGGAACAGTGGCAAGATATGGCAATGGTGACAAGAAATGGTAACATTTACAAATAATGGGAACAGTCATAAATAATGGGAACAGTGACAAGAAATGGTAATAGTCACAAATAATGGGAAATGTGACAAGAAATGGTAACAGTGACAAACAATGGGAACAGTGACAAATAATAGGAACAGTGGCAAGATATGGGTACAGTGACAAATAATGGAAACAGTGGCAAGATATGGGAACAGTGACAAATAATAGGAAAAGTGGCAAAGTATGGGAACGGTGACAAATAATGGGAATGGTGACAAGAAATAGGAACAGTGACAAGAAATGGGAACAGTGACAAGATATGGGTACAGTGACAAATAATAGGAAAAGTGGCAAAGTATGGGAACGGTGACAAATAATGGGAATGGTGACAAGAAATAGGAACAGTGACAAGAAATGGGAACAGTGACAAATAATAGGAACAGTGGCAAGATATGGGTACAGTGACAAATAATGGAAACAGTGGCAAGATATGGCAACACACAAGAAATGGGAACAGTGACAAATAATGGGAACAGTGGCAAGAAATGGTAACAGTGACAAGATATGGGAACAGTGACAAGATTTGGCAACAGTGACAAATAATAGGAACAGTGGCAAAGTATGGGAACGGTGACAAGAAATAGGAACAGTGACAAAGAATGGGAACAGTGACAAGAAATGGTAACAGTGACAAACAATGGGAACAGTGACAAATAATAGGAACAGTGGCAAGATATGGGTACAGTGACAAATAATGGAAACAGTGGCAAGATATGGGAACAGTGACAAGAAATTGGAACAGTGACAAATAATGGGAACAGTGCAGTGGCAAGAAATGGTAACAGTGACAAGATATGGCAAGTGACAAATAATAGGAACAGTGGCAAAGTATGGGAATGGTGACAAGAAATGGGAACGGTGACAAATAATGGGAATGGTGACAAGATATGTAACAATAGGGCAGTACATAACTATCTCTGGCAACATGGACATGAAGAGCAGCAAAGAAAGATCAATTAATAAAATAAGGTGTCTGATGAATACTTAATGTGATGACAAAGGACAAAACATGCAAAGAAGAAATCAGGAAAAGAGGGGCAATGACACCAGTTGTGAGCTTCATCCAAAAAATTTAATATTTCGGTCCCTTCACGTCAACCAGTGCCATCAAAGAGCAAGCTGATGTAAAAAGGTAGATTGGACAAGCCTGCCACACAAAGTAGATGTAAGAAGGTAGATCGGACAAGCCTGCCACACAAAGCAGATGTAAGAAGGTAGATCGGACAAGCCTGCCACACAAAGTAGATGTAAGAAGGTAGATCGGACAAGCCTGCCACACAAAGTAGATGTAAGAAGGTAGATCAGAGAAACCTGCTACACAAAGCAGCATGAGAGAGGTCAACAAATGGGCCCTCTCAAGAACATCCCTGCTTTCCCACTGACGCTGAAATACAAAAGAGAACTAGCAAGAAATTCTGTATTGGGTTGTAGCTTGTCTGTCGCTACAGAGAGGAACAAAAGTGGCAAGTTCCAGGGCAAACAGATAATAGAATGAAAGAAAGAGAGAGAGAGAGAGAGAGTAAAGAACAACAAAAACTAAGTCTTATTGGACTGTCCCTGCACAAACACACATTGGTAAATACTTGTACTAGCAGTGTGTGCAGCCTACAAGCCTAGTGCCAAACGTTGCTGTCAGAGAAAGCTTGTGGCAGGAAACAAATGTGGAGCTAAAGTAGTAGTTGGAGATAGGCAGAGATATCAAATAAATGGAAATCACATCGAGTTGAGACCATAGCAATGTGATAGCATGTAGAAGACTGTTGATGTTGATGGGAAAATATGTGGAAATGTTGATGAGAAAATATGTGGAAATGAGAAAATTAGAAATGATGAGAAAATATGTGGAAATGAGAAAATTAGAAATGATGAGATAATATGTGGAAATGAGAAAATAGAGAAATGATGAGATAATATGTGGAAATGAGAAAATTAGAAATGATGAGAAAATATGTGGAAATGTTGATGGGAAAATATGTGGAAATGTTGATGAGAAAATATGTGGAAATGAGAAAATATGTGGAAATGTTGATGAGAAAATATGTGGAAATGAGAAAATTAGAAATGATGAGAAAATATGTGGAAATGAGAAAATTAGAAATGATGAGAAAATATGTGGAAATGAGAAAATTAGAAATGATGAGAAAATATGTGGAAATGAGAAAATTAGAGATTATGAAAAAATATATGGAAATGAGAAAATTAGAAATGATGAGAAAATATGTAGAAATGTTGATGGGAAAATATGTGGAAATGAGAAAATTAGAAATTATGAATAAATATATGGAAATGAGAAAATTAGAAATGATGAGAAAATATGTGGAAATGTTGATGTTAATGGGGAAAATATGTGGAAATGTTGAAGTTAATGGGGAAAATATGTGGAAATGTTGATGGGAAAATATGTGGAACTGATGGGATTATTGTGGATATGTTGATGTTAATGGTAAAATATGTGGAAATGGGAAAGTATGTGGAAATGTTGATGTTCTTGGGAAAATGTGTCGAAATGATGTTAATGGAAAAATATGTAGAAATGTTCACGTTGATGAGTAATATGTGGAAATGATATTAATGAGAAAATATGTGGATATGTTGATGGTAATAAGAAATATGTGGAAATGACGTTAATGAGAAAATGTGTGGAATTGTAAAATAAAATAATTCTCCACTCACTTGTGAATCAACTGAGCTTCTAGTTGTGTTTGTTATGTTGTGATCAGAACTGAGTAAGCTTTATTTGGATGCCAGATAATTTATCATCAAATTTGTGCAAGTTTGTTGTGTCCATGATTGAAAGTTGGCAATGTGCAAGCTTGTTGTGTCCATGATTGAAAGTTGGCAATGTGCAAGTTTGTTGTGTCCATGATTGAAAGTTGGCAATGTGCAAGTTTGTTGTGTCCATGATTGAAAGTAGACAATGTGCAAGTTTGTGTTCATGGAAATGAGGTGAAACTTGAGACAAGTGAACTCTGGACCTGGTGTCACTGTCTGTAGTTTGTGTTAAGAAATCTGGATTGTGTGAGAATGTAGGAAAAGTTTGACATTTTACTTACATATCTATATCTGTGTAAATGACATCTATTTATGTGTAACTGACATATCCATATCAAGTGACATATGAAGCAAGTAGTGAAGAGAAAGGAAGTAATTGTAATAGAGAAAATGTTTTAATAATAAAACTTGCCATCTTTCTGGCAGGACATTAACACTAAACGATGATGAGATGAAATAAAAACGTGTCAAATGAACAAGTGTTTATTCCACTTTGAATCTT
This sequence comes from Megaustenia siamemsis, assembly GCA_032433765.1. Lineage (NCBI taxonomy): Eukaryota > Metazoa > Mollusca > Gastropoda > Stylommatophora > Ariophantidae > Megaustenia > Megaustenia siamemsis. Next base: position 76,625,461 of record JAVIAB010000106.1, on the reverse strand, counting down.
TTGTTAAAGGACAAATTTGGGCTGTGTACATTGCTCAAAAAATGATGTGGGCAAGTAAGTTTGCTGTAAAAACTCTATCAAAACTACAAATTTGCAAACACATGTCATCATCAATGGTGTGAGCCATCTCCAAGTCTAGGAACTCAGTACTATCAACAAATGTACACAAAACAAGTAGGTCATATCCTAGAAGGTCTGTTCAGCTAATCATCTCTCTGGTGAAACAGCCAACTATCAATGATACACATTTTTCTGTCAAAGGCACATTTTGATCTATTTCTCTACCACCTGGACTGGCCTACAGCATCTCCTGACATAAGAGAAGATAACTCCAGGCAGAGTTGAAGTACGACATACAAAACATTCTTTCACAAGCATATCAAGAACCAAAAAAATACATATTTTTCTTCCCCCAAAAAACTGTCCACAAAGTGTAACTCCAAACATCTTCAGGTATCTTTTCTGTTATAACAAAATACAAGTAATATTCCTGACACTTTCTCGAAACACACACTGGTATCAATGTCTTTGTTGGCCCTCATGAAAAAATAATAATAGCATTTTTTTACATTTTCATTAAATTATATACAATCTTGTCTTGTTTTCCATGGCGCCGGACCAACCAACAAAGCAACCACTAATTCTTGTAGAATGCAAGATAAGCTGCAGCAAGGGAGAGATATGAGTAGGTGTCCAATTATAGCAAGAGGCACATCAGGGGCTGAAAAACTTTCAAGATGACTAAATAGCAAAGCCACAAACATACCAACGCAATGTGCTTGTTGCCATTGCTAAATGAAACATATGTGTATAACAGTGAGCTCACAAATACATTACTGACATAAGATGGCCACAATTATCAACACAAACCTAACCACACTGTGGATCTCACAATGCACATGTTGGATTCTCCTCATATCTTGACATTCTTAAGGGGAATATTGGAGCACCGATGATGATCCCAACAGCATCACTGACAAGTAATGTGGATTACATGGCTGCTCCTCAATCTGCCATCAAAACCTAAATTAACTGTAAATAATTAATGCATTTAAAACAAGGTATAGCAAGAATCTCTGCAATATGTGCCATTTTGGCACGCAAGGTTTCTGTTTTTGAGATTGTAGTTCTGCCCTATGTGCCGTCTTCGGCTCGAAAGGTAAATAGATAGATAGATAGATAGATAGATAGATAGATAGATAGATAGATAGATAGATAGATAGATAGATAGCAAGAAACTGTGTACTTCATTTATCACATGTATTTGTTCAAGATAAGCTCCAGGAAACATCAAAGTCTGACATGAATAAGGTCTTATTTTGTATATAATAATATGAACTGGTTCAGACAAGATAAAACTATCCTTAACTCAAAGTTCAATCACTTCTGGGTCCCAAGACACCACCAAGAGGATAAACTGAAAGTGATTCATGGCTGACATTATTGTCAGTGAACCATAACGGACCATACAATGGCCTTGGATACAGACTAATTTAAGTGGCCAAGTGAATAGGTAGTGGAGAGATGATGCAAAGTCATCCTCGTCCAAAACTGTTGCACACTTTAAGCTTTCATGTGCGGGACAGAAAGTTGCAACTAACTGTAGACAGCAACACAACTTACTTTAGAGCATTTTTAGGGGCAGACAAGAAAGAGAGCACAAAGACAAGCTGAAGTAGAACTTGTAGTGGAAACATCTGTACTGGCTTGTGGTCAAAGTTCCCCAACAACTACAAGCTTAACCCCGTGGCTACCAATGGATCAGCACAAAATGTAGTCAAGAATGGGGTGCGCAGAAGTGTACATAAAATACTCAAATAACACTAGGGACATGAATAAAATGGGAGATGTGATAGCTCAGTGGTTAGTGAACTGGACTACAAAGGACAAGAGGTAGGGTTTGATCCCAATCGATGGCTTCCGGGTTCACCCAGCCTTAAATGGGTACCGGATTTTTTCTGGGAAAGTAAAGCAGCACGGGTGTAATACCGACCACATTACCCCAAAAATCATGTGCTGAAGGTCTGTAAAACTTTATGGTCACTAACACCATATTCCCTATACGCCACTTGGCACGACGGGGGCTCTTTACTTACTTACTCACATGAATAAAATGGTAACAGGGAAATATATTCACAACTACGATGTAGAAATCCAAGCAATAAAGTAGGATATAGAAAAACTGCTGAATCTTAGCCCACAGCCTGTAGTGTTTTTGACAGATGCAAGATCAGTACTCCAGGCACTACAAACCATAAAAGTACCACACCTGCAGACCTTATTGACTGAACTGTCACAAGGTCATCCAGCATTGGATCCCATCTCACTGTGGAATACCAGGATATGAAAGAGCAGATCAGCTGGCAAAGGAAGGTACAACAGGCACACAAACAGATGCACCAATTACTTACCATCAGAAGAAACAGATAATCAAATCAATCAGAAGACCACAAGCCCCAAATCAAGATGTCTTTAATAATATGAATAGATGGGAACAAATTATCATTATACACCTCAGAAACAGGACACAATCGACTCCATAGTCACATTTATACAAAATTCAAGATGGCACCTCAACTACTTGTACATGTGGACAGGCGCCCCAGACTGCTGAACACATACTTCAAGACTGTACTGAATATAGTAGACTGAGGAAAATCCATTGGCCAGAAGATACAACACTACAGAAAAAAACTATATGGGCCACTACAAGAATTACAAAAAAAAACAGTAAAATTTATACAGGAAACGACATTACAGATATAGACAATACTTCAGGCAAATGAAAGATGGATAATTACTCCCAATCAACAGCAAAAAAAGACATGGCATCCTATATTTAAACTGAACACCATCTTCAGTCATCTAAGTCAGCGGACAAGTGAAGATAGCGGTCAAGTGAAGATAGCAGACAAGATAAGACAAACCGTGAGACAAAACAGTTGATAGGGCCAGCCCATATCATACATTTTATGTGGCTACACATTCCCAGAAACATGTTTTTTCATCTTAAATCTCATAATGAGATAGGTATGGCCTACATAAAGATAAGTAGGATCAACATGAGATAGGTTTGGCCCACATGATAGGCAGGACCCACATGAGATAGGCAGGAACCTTTAGGCAAGATCCACATGAGATAGGCAGGACCCACATAACAAAAAAAATAGTTTGTAAATCTTTGTCTTCAATTCTGAAGCTTGTAAATATTTACACAAACCACCAATCAATATTTACATCATTCCTTATCAGACCAATTCTCCAGTCCCTGACAAAGTCAAGCAATGCCAATTATTGAAGGAAGCATTTATCAATAAATAACCAAATTTGAACAAAAATGCAATCATGTTCTGATGAACAAAAAGTACAAACCTTACACTCAAATGTGTTGATAACAGTGTTGGTAGGTGGTAAATGTGTTGATAACAGTGTTGGTAGGTGATAAATGTGTTAGGGAATCAAAGAGTGTAAAGCTAACATGACATTGTGGATGCTGCTGACAATGATCTTCAATGAGGAAGTGACAACATCAAGAGATGGACAAGTTTTGTTTTGTCTGGTCTTTGAATTCACAGGGAGTACCCACCACCAACTGTCTTGTCTAGCCTGTGACATCACAAGTTGTACCAGCCACAGCCACCTACTGTCTTATCTAGCCTGTGACATCACAAGTTGTACCAGCCACAGCCACCTACTGTCTTATCTAGCCTGTGACATCATAAGCTGTACCAGCCACCTACTGTCTTATCTAGCCTGTGACATCACAAGTTGTACCAGCCACAGCCACCTACTGTTTTATCTAGCCTGTGACATCATAAGCTGTACCAGCCACCTACTGTCTTAACTAGCCTGTGACATCACAAGTTGTACCAGCCACAGCCACCTACTGTCTTATCTAGCCTGTGACATCACAAGTTGTACCAGCCACCTACTGTCTTCTAGCCTGTGACATCACAAGTTGTACCAGTCACAGCCACCTACTGTCTTATCTAGCTTGTGACATCACAAGTTGTACCAGCCACCTACTGTCTCATCTAGCCTGTGACATGACAAGCTGTACCAGCCACCTACTGTCTTATCTAGCTTGTGACATCACAAGCTGTACCAGCCACCTATTGTCTTATCTAGCCTGTGACATCACAAGCTGTACCAGCCACCTATTGTCTTATCTAGCATGTGACATCACAAGTTGTACCAGCAAATGACTGTAACTCTGAGCTCAAGGAAAGCAAAAAGATTCCAATGACAGAGACCACATGATAATCATCAAGTGAGATACTTGGCTTGAACATACACATGCTGAAGTGTCTACTCTAGTTAATGATTAGGACTGCAAGCCTGGGACCCACAAAATGTCATCGTTGGATGTGCTAGGCAACAAGGCTCACATATTGCTAGTTGTTGTCATCTTACACACAGATGTTGCTGGTAGTTGTCATCTTACACACAGATGTTGCTGGTAGTTGTCATCTTACACACAGGTATTGCTGGTTGTTGTCATCTTACACACAGGTATTGATGGTTGTTGTCATCTTACACACAGGTATTGCTGGTTGTCATCTTACACACAGATGTTGCTAGTTGTTGTCATCTTACACACAGATGTTGCTGGTTGTTGTCATCTTACACACAGATGTTGCTAGTTGTTGTCATCTTACACACAGATGTTGCTAGTTGTTGTCATCTTACACACAGATGTTGCTGGTTGTTGTCATCTTACACACAGATGTTGCTAGTTGTTGTCATCTTACACACAGATGTTGCTAGTTGTTGTCATCTTACACACAGATGTTGCTGGTTGTTGTCATCTTACACACAGATGTTGCTGGTTGTTGTCATCTTACACACAGATGTTGCTGGTTGTTGTCATCTTACACACAGATGTTGCTGGTTGTTGTCATCTTACACACAGGTATTGCTGGTTGTCATCTTACACACAGATGTTGCTGGTTGTTGTCATCTTACACACAGATGTTGCTGGTTGTTGTCATCTTACACACAGGTATTGCTGGTTGTCATCTTACACACAGATGTTGCTAGTTGTTGTCATCTTACACACAGATGTTGCTGGTTGTTGTCATCTTACACACAGATGTTGCTAGTTGTTGTCATCTTACACACAGATGTTGCTAGTTGTTGTCATCTTACACACAGATGTTGCTGGTTGTTGTCATCTTACACACAGATGTTGCTAGTTGTTGTCATCTTACACACAGATGTTGCTAGTTGTTGTCATCTTACACACAGATGTTGCTGGTTGTTGTCATCTTACACACAGATGTTGCTGGTTGTTGTCATCTTACACACAGATGTTGCTGGTTGTTGTCATCTTACACACAGATGTTGCTGGTTGTTGTCATCTTACACACAGGTATTGCTGGTTGTCATCTTACACACAGATGTTGCTAGTTGTTGTCATCTTACACACAGATGTTGCTGGTTGTTGTCATCTTACACACAGATGTTGCTGGTAGTTGTCATCTTACACACAGATGTTGCTGGTTGCTGTCATCTTACACACAGATGTTGCTGGTTGTTGTCATCTTACACACAGATGTTGCTGGTTGTTGTCATCTTACACACAGATGTTGCTGGTTGTTGTCATCTTACACACAGATGTTGCTAGTTGTTGTCATCTTACACACAGGTATTGATGGTTGTTGTCATCTTACACACAGGTATTGCTAGTTGCTGTCATCTTACACACAGATGTTGCTGGTTGTTGTCATCTTACACACAGGTATTGATGGTTGTTGTCATCTTACACACAGGTATTGCTGGTTGTCATCTTACACACAGGTATTGCTGGTTGTCATCTTACACACAGGTATTGCTGGTTGTTGTCATCTTACACGCAGATGTTGCTAGTTGTTGTCATCTTACACACAGGTATTGCTGGTTGTCATCTTACACACAGATGTTGCTGGTTGTTGTCATCTTACACACAGGTATTGCTGGTTGTCATCTTACACACAGATGTTGCTAGTTGTTGTCATCTTACACACAGGTATTGCTGGTTGTTGTCATCTTACACACAGATGTTGCTAGTTGTTGTCATCTTACACACAGATGTTGCTAGTTGTTGTCATCTTACACACAGATGTTGCTGGTTGTTGTCATCTTACACACAGATGTTGCTAGTTGTTGTCATCTTACACACAGATGTTGCTGGTTGTTGTCATCTTACACACAGATGTTGCTAGTTGTTGTCATCTTACACACAGATGTTGCTAGTTGTTGTCATCTTACACACAGATGTTGCTGGTTGTTGTCATCTTACACACAGATGTTGCTAGTTGTTGTCATCTTACACACAGATGTTGCTAGTTGTTGTCATCTTACACACAGATGTTGCTGGTTGTTGTCATCTTACACACAGATGTTGCTAGTTGTCATCTTACACACAGATATTGCTGGTTGTTGTCATCTTACACACAGATGTTGCTGGTTGTTGTCATCTTACACACAGATGTTGCTAGTTGTTGTCATCTTACACACTGGTATTGCTGGTTGTCATCTTACACACAGATGTTGCTAGTTGTTGTCATCTTACACACAGATGTTGCTGGTTGTTGTCATCTTACACACAGGTATTGCTGGTTGTCATCTTACACACAGATGTTGCTAGTTGTCATCTTACACACAGATGTTGCTGGTTGTTGTCATCTTACACACAGGTATTGCTGGTTGTCATCTTACACACAGATGTTGCTAGTTGTTGTCATCTTACACACAGATGTTGCTAGTTGTTGTCATCTTACACACAGATGTTGCTGGTAGTTGTCATCTTACACACAGATGTTGCTGGTTGTTGTCATCTTACACACAGGTATTGCTGGTTGTCATCTTACACACAGATGTTGCTGGTTGTTGTCATCTTACACACAGATGTTGCTGGTTGTTGTCATCTTACACACAGGTATTGCTGGTTGTCATCTTACACACAGATGTTGCTAGTTGTTGTCATCTTACACACAGATGTTGCTGGTTGTTGTCATCTTACACACAGATGTTGCTAGTTGTTGTCATCTTACACACAGATGTTGCTAGTTGTTGTCATCTTACACACAGATGTTGCTGGTTGTTGTCATCTTACACACAGATGTTGCTAGTTGTTGTCATCTTACACACAGATGTTGCTAGTTGTTGTCATCTTACACACAGATGTTGCTGGTTGTTGTCATCTTACACACAGATGTTGCTGGTTGTTGTCATCTTACACACAGATGTTGCTGGTTGTTGTCATCTTACACACAGATGTTGCTGGTTGTTGTCATCTTACACACAGGTATTGCTGGTTGTCATCTTACACACAGATGTTGCTAGTTGTTGTCATCTTACACACAGATGTTGCTGGTTGTTGTCATCTTACACACAGATGTTGCTGGTAGTTGTCATCTTACACACAGATGTTGCTGGTTGCTGTCATCTTACACACAGATGTTGCTGGTTGTTGTCATCTTACACACAGATGTTGCTGGTTGTTGTCATCTTACACACAGATGTTGCTGGTTGTTGTCATCTTACACACAGATGTTGCTAGTTGTTGTCATCTTACACACAGGTATTGATGGTTGTTGTCATCTTACACACAGGTATTGCTAGTTGCTGTCATCTTACACACAGATGTTGCTGGTTGTTGTCATCTTACACACAGGTATTGATGGTTGTTGTCATCTTACACACAGGTATTGCTGGTTGTCATCTTACACACAGGTATTGCTGGTTGTCATCTTACACACAGGTATTGCTGGTTGTTGTCATCTTACACGCAGATGTTGCTAGTTGTTGTCATCTTACACACAGATGTTGCTGGTTGCTGTCATCTTACACTCATTAAGAACCACAAGAAGAGAAGTCATTGTTACAAGAAACTTCAAAGTGAATTGGTCACATTTATAGCCGCTGGTCACATTTATAGTTGCTGTGTAAGTCTTGTACATTTTCATGGGATGTCATGTTGATGGTCACATTTATAGTTGTTCTAGTCAGCTACATTGAGAATCTGCTGCTGTTCTCACAGACTCTATTCACCAACCAAAAATGTCCGGTTTAAACTCTTTCAGTACAGAAGGTCTTTATCAATTTAGTGGTAGAGATTTCAGAGACAATTTTTTTAAATATCAATCTGCATATTTATATTTATTTAACACTGAACATATTAGATATGAATTTGTAGATAATTAAACAAAGAATTATATTTCACCAATACTAAGATGATACAAGATTAAAAAGAATATAGTTTGATGACAGTTTACACTAATCGAACTGAGAGTGATGCACTGTGTGGCTAAACGTACAGAAAGAGTTAATAATGAGCACAAAGTACTAAACTGAGGGCATGTTACAAAACTTGCTGCCACAACTTACAATAAGCAGCTATGTATAGGAAGAGAAAGGAGGGAGGGGGCAGAGAAAGAGGGAGGGAAGGAGAGAAAGAGGAGGTGAAGGAAGAGAGAGGAGGAAAGAGAGATATGGGGGAAGAGAGGAAGAGAAGGAGAGAGAAGAGGAAAAAGAGAGAGGAGGGAGGAGGGGGAAAAGGTGTAGGCAGAAGGAGAGAGGTGGGGGATGGAGAGAGGAGGGAAAAAGGAGAGAGGAGGGGGAAAGGAGAGACAGAAAACATTGTGATGGAGCACAAAGTGTTGATGAGTGCGATAAACATTGGCTGCAACATTTTGTCACTTGTGACTATGAGAGAGTAGCTGCTACTTTATACCATGACATGTTGCTAGAGCTCTCACCACACACACAGCTCCCTCAACTATGTTCAAATGTAGCCTCCGCTGTTGTTGTTCATGTCTAAATGTAGCCTCCACTGTTGTTGTCCATGTCCAAATGTAGCCTCCACTGTTGTTGTCCATGTCTAAATGTAGCCTCCACTGTTGTTGTTCCTGTCTAAATATAGCTCCACTGTTGTTGTTCCTGTCTAAATGTAGTCTCCACTGACCCTATCTACAACTGAATGCAAATGCTTGCAGCTATTCTGTGAGTGCACACACTGTTTCATGAGAAGATAATCAAGTTTGAGGGTGACCTTCCAATGTTTCCTGCATAGTCCAGGCAACCAACAATGTCAGATAAAACAAAGAGCCAATAATTTGATGCCATTTGAAAGTACTAGTCTGCTACACCAGAAGGATTTTCCAGGGTGCCGAGATCTTGCAACCGGCGGATGAATGGGTGTCCTGAGGCCAGGCGCTTAGCTGGACTGTGAACTGTGTCTTCTTTATCCACCTCCAGCATTCGCTTGGTGTTTGACTTCATGCCCTGCCTGATCATCTTATTGATGGCTTGCAAGTCCTGAAAGTAACACAGAGAATGTTACAAGGACAATGTATTAAGTGTGAAAGTAACACAGACAATGTATTAAGTGTGAAAGTAACACAATGATACATAGACAATGTATTAAGTGTGAAAGTAACACAATGTTACATAGACAATGTATTAAGTGTGAAAGTAACACAATGTTACATAGACAATGTATTAAGTGTGAAAGTAACACAATGTTACATAGACAATGTATTAAGTGTGAAAGTAACACAATGTTACATAGACAATGTATTAAGTGTGAAAGTAACACAATGTTACATAGACAATGTATTAAGTGTGAAAGTAACACAATGTTGCATAGACAATGTATTAAGTGTGAAAGTAACACAAACAATGTTACATAGACAATGTATTAAGTGTGAAAGTAACATAGACAATGTATTAAGTGTGAAAGTAACACAGACAATGTATTAAGTGTTAAAGTAACACAGACAATGTATTAAGTGTGAAAGTAACACAGACAATGTATTAAGTGTTAAAGTAACACAGACAATGTTTTAAGTGTGAAAGTAACACAGACAATGTTACATAGACAATGTATTAAGTGTGAAAGTAACACAGACAATGTTACATAGACAATGTATTAAGTGTGAAAGTAGCACAGACAATGTATTAAGTGTTAAAGTAACACAAACAATGTATTAAGTGTTAAAGTAACACAAACAATGTATTAAGTGTTAAAGTAACATAGACAATGTATTAAGTGTTAAAGTAACACAGACAATGTATTAAGTGTTAAAGTAACACAGACAATGTATTAAGTGTGAAAGTAACACAGACAATGTTACATAGACAATGTATTAAGTGTGAAAGTAACACAGACAATGTTACATAGACAATGTATTAAGTGTGAAAGTAACACAGACAATGTTACATAGACAATGTATTAAGTGTGAAAGTAACACAGACAATGTTACATAGACAATGTATTAAGTGGTATCAGCTAAGAAAGACTCATGATGGATGCTTATGACACTGGCATTAAAAGCCATAAATTTGTGTGTTTGCAGAAGTGTGGATTTGCTGATGCTTGGTTTTGCTGAAGTTTGGGTTTACAAATGTGTGGGTTTGGGTTTACAAATGTGTGGGTTGGTGACAATGGAAGGCAGATATCCCTGCCTCAAAGACACTGGCAGTTGGAACAGATACTGGAAGTATTGGCTGCATATCTATTGGGGGGACGTGACTGCAACTGATTCACTACAACACTGAGAGGACACAATCTAAACTGACTCACTGCAACACTTAGTCAATTTCTCATTCCTCCTACATCAGTTATACAATCAAACATTTTAGCCAGAATCGTGTGAAGTAACCACAGTTACAGAATATAACCCTATACACTTAATTCTTACTTTAATTACCCACATTTTCAGCAGAACCACACAGTTTTTACACAAACCATCCATATCTTACACCCTAATGTTATCTATCTGTTGACCTTTTGAGCCGTAGCCGGCCATAGGGCATAGACCCAGATACTCTTTCTCTTATCTAAATTATTATTCTAGCAGTTTTCAAACCTTTGTAGTGATCTTTTATCAAATCTCGCCATTTGTCTCTGTGCAAGCAACTCTATTGAGGAAGCTGATTCCTGCTGCTCTTGCCTCTCTGATCAATGTTTTTCTCAGTGTCTCTCTGGGTCGGCCTCTTTTCCTATTACCTGTTGTTTCCCACATGAGGGTTTGCTTTGTTATTCGGTTATTATCTCTCCTCATCACATGTCCAACATACGACCATCTTTTTTGATTACTGAAGATATTAGTGATTGGTTGGCGATTTCTCTAATTTCCTCGTTTGTTTTTAATTCGTTCCACGCTATGCCAAGTATTTTCCTTAGACCTTTATTTTTTAATGCGTTCAACTTTGTTTCTATGTCTCTTGTTTTCCAACTCTCACATACATACGTAAGGGTTGATAGTACATTTGATTTGAATAGTCTAAGTTTTGTGTTTGTGCTGATGAGTTTTGATTTTCACAACTTTTCAAGGCTTCTGTAAGACATTGCTGCTTTAGCTATTCTGATTCTAATTTCTTTACTTGTATCCCCTTCCTGGTCAATGTGACTTCCAAGATAGATAAAGTGATCTATCTCTTCCACTGGTTTATTTCCATGTATATTCTGTCATCTGTTGGAATTAAGCTTTTCATGACTTTAGTCTTTTCATAATTGATCTCAAGCCCAATTTTTCTGGCTACTGATGATAGTTCATCTGACTGCTGATGAGAACTATGTCATCAGCAAAGTCGAGGTCCTCCAAATGGTCTCCTTATATCCATTCGATGCCTTTATTACCAGTGCAGCATTTCTTCATTATGAAGTCCATAACAACTCAAAATAACAAGGGCGATAAAATACATCCTTGTTTAACCCCAGTTTCTATTTGAAAACATTCGCTCAGTCCTTCCTCAGTACGAACTGCACATGTAAGGATGTAGGGCTGGAAGAAGATCTCACAATCACAACCGATACCTTTCGCACGACACTTAAAAGGTCACACAACACTGCTCCTGGTCCAGATGGTGTTTGGTACGATGACATAGGCAATTTAGCTGACTACAACTTGACAAAACTGGCCAATGAGTTTAATACCAGTATTCGGAGTGGCCAGATTAAGGGGCAGTGGCTACACAGCTACTTACTATCACTACCGAAGCCAAACAAGGACCATTCTCAGATCAGTGCCTACAGAATCATCACAATGCAGAACACTGCGGGCAAACTGCTGGAGAAAACAGTTGCCCGTGTCCTCACCTGTCACCTTGAACAGAAACGCGTATTCCCACCCACACTCGGAGGTTATAGATATAACAAAGAGACATGGCTCAATGCGGCAGTCTTTACCTATGACGTCTTCGAAGGCTTCCACAGACGAGAGGAGACGTGCTGCTGCTATAGATCTGGAGGATGAATACAACAGGGTACCATTTGAATATCTCATGCATATGCTTCTCAAACTGGCAGTGCACCCCTTCCTCATTAGATGGATCGCCACGGCACTGTTTCAGAGGAAGGTGATACTCAGATGTGGAAGTTGGTCTTCCGAGCCAACATCCATTTGTCCAGGGCTGCCACAAGGTTCACCATTGTCACCAGTTCTATTTAACGTGTACACAATAACGATCACGGAACAACAGCTGGATGGGAGGGAAAGAACTATGACTTTTGCTGATGATATTCTGGTATATCGACAGGAAAGAGACAAACGGGGAATCGCCTCCACATACAAGACTAACTCGATCGCACTTCGTCCTGGTGTGGGGTTTCAGGTGCCTTGGTTAATCCTAATAAAGCATCAGTTTCGTGGTTCTCCCTTAACAATCATATCGTTAATACGACCATACCGGTAGTACGAATGGGAGCTGATGAGGTGACCAGGGACAAGTTGATGACATACCTCGGAGTTAAGTTTGATCGCACCCTGTGTTTTCGGGACCACGTCGACCATGTGATAACAAAATCCCGCAAAGGATTAACCGCCTTGAAGGTCATGGCAGCTGCCAACATCGAGCAGAGGCTACTTACTTTTCTGTTCCAGGGATTAGTCCTCGCACCAATCGAGTATGCTCTGGCAATTCTTACTGTCAGTACGACTCAAATTGATAGGCTGGAGAAAATACAAAATGAAGCCATGCGCATTATCCTGGGATGTACGAGGGACACTCCCTGTGTAGCAATGAGGTATCTTCTTGACTTTCCAACCATGGATGACAGAATCAAGATCTGGAGAGCACGAGCATACCTGAAGATTAGTACAGATGCAGAGTGTCCATTGCACCACGTGCTCAACACAGAGAAAGGTGCCAGGCTAAAAAGAGGCAAATCATGGGTGGGCCGAGCAGAAGATGTCATCAAACAGGTCTGTGGGCTTACCAACATCAGCATTGATGAGGAGTGGATACCGGTGCCTATGTCATTCAAGGGGACTTTCTCGTGTATTGTCACACTCGACAGGAAAAGTAGGGAACATAACCTGGTCATGGTTAATGCTGAAGTCAACTGTCTCATCTGGGATAACACCGATGAGAAAGATGCAGTCATCTATACAGATGGATCTGTAATACGACACCAAAGAAGTGCATGGGCATTTACAGCACGCTCGGCAGGCAGAATAGTCAAGGAAGACAGTGGTGCATACGTCATGACCACGAGTAGCATGACAATGGAGGCGATGGCAGTGACCAAGGCATTCAAATGGTTGGAGTCACAAGACTACACCCACGCATGTATACTGAGTGATTCGATGAGCATGATTAAAAAAGTGGAGACGGGCTCTGTACGCATGCAATGAGTAGGGCTCTGTACGCATGCAATGGGTAGAGTCGTTGCAGAAATCCAAAATACGTAAGGTCACCTCTGTCTATGTCCCTGGACATGTGGGAGTACGGGGAAATGAAAGAGCGGACAGGTTGCTAGCTGCGCTGTCGTTGGGGACGGGCAACCAATGGATCAGGCGGACATCATCAATGCCCTCCGAGATATGGGAAGAGCACAGGACTTCGACAAACACAGATCCAAGTCACTTCTTCGGATGATGGAAATGGGAGTTATGATGGGCACAGCCAGAAATGAGAAACTTAGTGGCCGTGTAAGAAGACTTATCAACCAACATAGAACTGGAGTCGTCAGTCACTGGACACTGAGGGAATTGCTGAGGAGGGGATCTGAGCACCTATGGACATGTTCGGAGTGCAATGATGATGACCCGCAAATAACTCAATAACTGCACATGTGTAGCCATTATACATGTCTTTGATAATATTTATGATTTTTTATGGTAAGCTATATAACTTCCGAATTTTCCACAAAGAAGCTCTATGAATGCTGTTGAATGCTTTTTTGAAGTCAATTAAGTTAAGTACAAAAGGTTTTTGTTTTCAAATGTGTTCCTCCAATATAAGTTGTATGGTAAAAATGTGGTCACAGCAGCTTCTCCCTTTTCTAAACCCAGCCTGTTCTTCAAGCATTACTGTATCTATTGAATCCTTTATTCTATTCAGGATGATTTTGCTGAATAACTCAAGTAGTGGCTCACACTGGAGACTGTTTCAGTTCTGATGTATCTCTTTCAAAGTAGTGGCTCACACTGGAGACTGTTTCAGTTCTGATGTATCTCTTTCAAAGTAGTGGCTCACACTGGAGACTGTTTCCTAAGACACTCGGGTGCTACAGGGAATATCCTTATTTCTGACGTCCAACCCATGACCACTAACACATTTAATAGTCCACTTCCTCATACACCCTTAAATGGATATCAAGTTGGCATTAATGTGTTGTGGTTTCATTGTAAAACACATCCATCTACAGCACTGCATTTTGAGTAAGAGGTTGCCATCCCTAATCACTTGGTCAGATAGACAAGTTGGTCTGTTTCTAGAGGTACCTTGAGGAGGTGGAGTAGGAACTGGGTAGTTCTAGTTCACTGATCCTGGCACAAGCAATCAACTTCCAGCTCTGTTGATGTCTGGCAAAAGCCATCAGCTTCCAGCTCTGTTGATGTCTGGCATGTTGCCATCAACTTCCAGCTCTGTTGATGTCTGGCATGTTGCCATCAGCTTCCAGCTCTGTTGGTGTCTGGCACATTGCCATCAACTTCCAGCTCTGTTGATGTCTGGCACGTTGCCATCAACTTCCAGCTCTGTTGATGTCTGGCACGTTGCCATCAGCTTCCAGCTCTGTTGATGTCTGGCACGTTGCCATCCAATAAGGAACATAAAGTAAAAGACAAAGAAAAATTATGTATACGGGCTGACTAGAAAGGTCACACAAAGTGAAGTTGTTACCTTTGATGGACTGAGGTTAAATGAATATGACATCCCACGAGCATACGGGTGGATGTGGCCACGGTGAGGAGAGATAAACACTGGATGGATGTTTGAGACTCTCCTGGGGGATGTGGTTAGACATCGTACCGCAGGTAGGGGAGACAATTTGGGCTGGTCCTGTTGGATAGCATGAAGTGATGTGTGCCAAATATGAGGAATCATCACTAAATATGAATAGTTTATATGTGACAAACATGAGGTATTATCACTAAATACGAATAGTTTATATGTGACAAACATGAGGTACTATCACTAAATATGAATAGTTTATATGTGACAAACATGAGGTATTATCACTAAATATGAATAGTTTATATGTGACAAACATGAGGTATTATCACTAAATATGAATTGCTGATGTGTACTAAATATGAGGTGACTCATAATTGATGATGATAAAAGGAAATGATGAAAAGTGATCCGAATAGCTGGGACTGAACTGGCTAGATTGAAGAGGACAAACATCTATTTTTTGTTTTGTTCTTGTTTCCTATAGAAAGCTTGTAAAAAAAAAAGTAAAGTACCCTCGTCACGCCAAGTGGCGTTTAGGGAATATGGTGTTAGTGACCATAAATTTTACAGACCTTCGCTTTACTTTCCCAGAAAAAAATCCAGTACCCATTAAAGGCTGCATAGAAAGCTTGTAGAAGCTTGCAATATTGACTTCTCTAGTTTCATTTAATTGTATTACCTATGTAAAGTTGCAACAATACCATCCTCTATGTAGTCTTTCATCACCAAAGTAGCTAAACCTTGTCATCACTGATTCCACAACAACCTATCTGTAGTGAGGACTTTAGGTCTGATCAACAACATTCTATCCCTGGAGATGGGTAGTGATGGTCACAACATCCTACCCCTAGTGCTGGCTACAACATCCTACCCCTAGTGATGGTCGCAACATCCTACCTCTGGTGATGGCTGCAACATCCTACCTCTAGTGATGGTCACAACATCCTACCCCTTGTGATGGTCACAACATCCTACTCCTAGTGCTGGCTACAACATCCTACCCCTTGTGATGGTCACAACATCCTACCCCTAGTGATGGTCACAACATCCTACCCCTAATGATGGCCACAACATCCTACCCCTAGTGATGGCTACAACATTCTACCCCCAGTGATGGCTACAACATCCTACCCCTAGTGATGGCTACAACATCCTACCCCTAGTGATGGCCACAACATCCTACCCCTAGTGATGGCTACAACATTCTACCCCAGTGATGGTCACAACATCCTATCCTAGTGGTGGCTCTTAAAGACCCAGATATCGACCTGGTTACAATCTGTTCTCATTTATTTTGTTTCATAATGGAGATGGGTAGACTAATGTAGATGGATAGACAAATGGTGATGGATGGACAAATATAGACTGATGAATGGACAAATGGAGATGTATGGACAAATGGAGATTGGTGAATTGACAAATGGAGATGGATGGACAAATATAGACTGATGAATGGACAAATGGAGATGGACGGACAAATGGAGATGGGTAGACTAATGTAGATGGATAGACAAATGGAGATGGATGGACAAATATAGACTGGTGAATGGACAAATGGAGATTGGTGAATGGACAAATGGAGATATGTGGACAAATGAAGAAGGATGGACAAATGGAGATGGATAGACAAACGGAGATGGATGGGCAAATGGAGATGTGTGGACAAATGAAGAAGGATGGACAAATGGAGATGGATAGACAAACGGAGATGGATGGGCAAATGGAGATGTGTGGACAAATGGAGATGGATAAATAGAGATGTGTGGACAAATGGAGATGGATGGACAAATGGAGACTGGTGAATGGAGGACAAATGGGGATGGATGGACAAATGGAGATGGATGGACAAATAGAGATGGATGGACAAATAGAGATTGGTGAATGGACGAATGGAGATATGTGGACAAATGAAGATCGGTGGACAAATGGAGATGGATAGACAAATGGAGATGGATAGACAAATGGAGATGGATAGACAAATGGAGATGGATAGACAAATGGAGATGGATAGACAAATGGAGATGGATAGACAAATGGAGATTGATGGACAAATGTAGACTGATGAATGGACAAAAGGGGATCGATGGACAAATGGAGATGGATGGACAAATGGAGATTGGTGAATGGACAAATGGAGACTGGTGAATGGACAAATGGGGATGGATGGACAAATGGGGATGGATGGACAAAATGGGGATGGATGGACAAATGGGGATGGATGGACAAATGGAGACTGGTGAATGGACAAATGGGGATGGATGGACAAATGGAGATTGGTGAATGGACAAATGGAGATTGGTGAATGGACAAATGGAGACTGGTGAATGGACAAATGGGGATGGATGGACAAATGGAGATTGGTGAATGGACAAATGGAGATGGATGGACAAAAGGAGATTGGTAGATTAATGGAGTTGGGTAGACAAATGGAGATGGATGGACAAATGGAGATTGGTAGATTAATGGAGTTGGGTAGACAAATGGAGATGGATGGACAAATGGAGATGGATGGACAAATGGAGATGGATGGATGTGTAGAACTTCTGTCAAGAACAACATCATACCTGGGATTCCAAGCTTTTGTCTGAAAACTTCATGGCAAACGAGCGGATTTTCTTGAGATAAACCTGAAAACAAATGTTGGTGTCTCACATAGAGCTTTGTCTGTCTCACATAGAGCTTTGTCTGTCTCACACAGAGCTTTGTATTTCTCACACAGAGCTTTGTCTGTCTCACACAGAGCTTTGTCTGTCTCACACAGAGCTTTGTCTGTCTCACATAGAGCTTTGTATGTCTCACACAGAGCTTTGTCTGTCTCACACAGAGCTTTGTCTGTCTCACACAGAGCTTTGTCTGTTTCACATAGAGCTTTGTATGTCTCACACAGAGCTTTGTATGTCTCACATAGAGCTTTGTATGTCTCACATAGAGCTTTGTCTGTCTCACACAGATTTATCTGTCTCACACAGAGCATTGTCTGTCTCACATAGAGCATTGTCTGTCTCACATAGAGCTGTATCTGTCTCACATAAGAGCTTTGTTGGTCTTGGATAGAGCTTTGTTGGTCTCACATAGAGCTTTATCTGTCTTAAATAGAGCTTTTATCTGTCTCACATAGAGCTTTGTCTGTCTCACATAGAGCTTTATCTGTCTCAGATAGAGCTTTACCTGTCTCACATAGAGCTTTATCTCACATAGAGCTTTGTATGTCTCACATAGAGCTTTATCTGTCTCAGATAGAGCTTTATCTCACATAGAGCTTTGTATGTCTCACATAGAGCTTTGTCTGTCTCATATAGAGCTTTATCTGTCTCAGATAGAGCTTTATCTGTCTCACATCGAGCTTTATCTCACATAGAGCTTTGTATGTCTAACATAGAGCTTTGTCTGTCTCACATTGACATGGCAGTTCTGTAGAGCACACACAAAATAATGCAACAAACACATGATTGAAACATATCACATAACTGACAACTTAACATCAAATGATGTCAAGAAACAAATGCTAGTACAAATACACCTCTACCACTAACAACTCTATAAGGAGACCAAAGCAGGCACTAACAACACAATCTTCATCCTAACTAAGTTCTGTTACCATTGCCAGACACAGATGCTAGACTCAAGAGCAATAAGAAAAATGACCACTACAGAAATGAAATGTTAGATGCCTGACAGGAAGTAGACTAAGAGACAGGATCAGAAGAGAAGATCTCAGAAAATGTTGGGAACAATTCCCATAATCATATACATAAAGCAACAGATAAAATGGTCTGGACACTTAAGGCACAAAGATCAAAATGTGAGAACCTTCAATAAACACTGTGTGAACATCAGACTCAAGGGCCAAATACAAAAAGATGGATTGTTGAAATATTAGAAACAATGAATGAGATCTCTCCCCCACCAACAACTCACCACCTGTGGACAACGAATGAGATCTCCCCCACCAACAACACACCACATGTGTACAATGATTGAGATCTCCCTCACCAACAACTCACCACCTGTGTACAATGAATGAGATCTCCCCAACCAACAACACACCACCTGTGTACAATGAATGAGATCTACCCCACCAACAACACACCACCTGTGTACAATGATTGAGATCTCCACCACCAACCACACACCACCTGTGTACAATGATTGAGATCTCCCCAACCAACAACACACCACCTGTGTACAATGATTGAGATCTCCCTCACCAACAACACACCATCTGTGTACAATGATTGAGATCTCCCCCACCAATAACACACCACCTGTGTACAATGATTGAGATCTCCACCACCAACAACACACCACCTGTGTACAATGATTGAGATCTCCCCAACCAACAACACACCACCTGTGTACAATGATTGAGATCTCCACCACCAACACATCACATGTGTACAATGATTGAGATCTCCCCCACCAACAACACACCACCTATGTACAATGATTGAGATCTCCACCACCAACACACCACATGTGTACAATGATTGAGATCTCCCCCACCAACAACACACCACATGCGTACAATGAACGAGATCTCCCTCACCAACAACACACCACCTGTGTACAATGATTGAGATCTCCCCAACCAACAACACACCACCTGTGTACAATGATTGAGATCTCCCCAACCAACAACTCACCACCTGTGTGCAATGATTGAGATCTCTCCAACCAACAACTCACCATCTGTGTACAATGAATGAGATCTCCCCAACAACACACCACCCATGTACAACCAAATCCCCGCCAACAACTCACCACCTGTGTACAATGAATGCGATCTCCCCCAACAACACACCACCCATGTACAATCAAATCCCCACCAACAACTCACTAGCTGTGTGCAATGAATGAGATCTCCCCAACCAACAACTCACCACCTGTGTGCAATGATTGAGATCTCTCCAACCAACAACTCACCATCTGTGTACAATGAATGAATCTCTCCAACCAATAACTCACCATCTGTGTACAATGATTGAGATCTCTCCAACCAACAACTCACCACCTGTGTGCAATGATTGAGATCTCTCCAACCAACAACTCACCACCTGTGTGCAATGAATGAGATCTCCCCCACCAACCAGCTGTGGACAATGAATGATGATATCTCCCCATCAACCACATGTGGACAATGAATAAGACCTCCCCACACTCAACAAAACTCACCACATGTAGACAATAAATGAGATCTCCCCCACACTCAACAAAACTCACCACATGTAGACAATAAATGAGATCTCCCCCACACTCAACAAAACTCACCACATTTAGACAATAAATGAGATCTCCCCCACACTCAACAAAACTCACCAGATTGTAAAAGTGAATGAGGTCACCACGTTCCCCCTCCAGATCAAACTCTACATTACCTCCACAAATCTGGTCGGAGTTGGAGGTTGACTGCTGGGATGAGGATGAGGCAGGGTGCTGGATGATCTCACTGTTGGATGTTCTGTTGATCAAAATGTCAAGATCTATATCAATGATAGCTTTTACAACCCTCGGCTAGATCAGTGACACAAAGCTGACCACTTGCAACATTTAGACTCCATTAAAATTTAGCTCTGCAGTAAAACCATTTTTTTGTTTGTTGCTTTTTTTTCCAACAGTTATATATGTTCTGCTAGGCCAATGACACTCAAAAGATTGGGATGGGTGGCCCATGTGAAGGATGGCATAATCCTAAAAGACATTCTGTACAGAGTGCTGAAAGCTCAGGCATTTCACCTTTCATCCAACTAGCAGTCCATGCAAGCATTTCACCTTTCATCCAACTAGCAGTCCATGCAAGCATTTCACCTTTCATCCAACTAGCAGTCCATGCAAACATTTCACCTTTCATCCAACTGGCAGTCCCTGCAAACATTTCACCTTTCATCCAATTAGCAGTCCCTGCAAACATTTCACCTTTCATCCAACTAGCAGTCCATGCAAACATTTCACCTTTCATCTAACTAACAGTCCATGCAAACATTTCACCTTTCATCCAACTAGCAGTCCATGCAAACATTTCACCTTTCATCTAACTAACAGTCCATGCAAACATTTCACCTTTCACCCAACTAGAAGTCCCTGCAAATATTTCACCTTTCATCTAACTAACAGTCCATGCAAACATTTCACCTTTCATCCAACTATCAGTCCATGCAAACATTTCACCTTTCATCCAACTAGCAGTCCATGCAAACATTTCACCTTTCATCTAACTAACAGTCCATGCAAATATTTCACCTTTCATCCAACTAGAAGTCCATGCAAACATTTCACCTTTCATCCAACTAGCAGTCCATGCAAACATTTCACCTTTCATCCAACTAACAGTCCATGCAAACATTTCACCTTTCATCTAACTAACAGTCCATGCAAACATTTCACCTTTCATCTAACTAGCAGTCCATGCAAATATTTCACCTTTCATCCAACTAGCAGTCCATGCAAACATTTCACCTTTCATCTAACAGCATCCATCCAAACATTTCACCTTTCATCTAACTAACAGTTCATGCAAATATTTCACCTTTCATCCAACGTAGCAGTCCATGCAAACATTTCACCTTTCATCTAACAGCATCCATGCAAACATTTCACCTTTCATCTAACAGCATCCATGCAAACATTTCACCTTTCATCCAACTAGCAGTCCATACAAACATTTCACCTTTCATCCAACTAGCAGTCCCTGCAAACATTTCACCTTTTTTCTTTAGACAAAGCCTCAAGACCTCGCTCATTGATGACTCATATATGCAGACATTAGACATAGCCTCAAGACCTCGCTCATTGATGACTCATATATGCAGACATTAGACATAGCCTCAAGACCTCGCTCATTGATGACTCATATATGCAGACATTAGACAAAGCCTCAAGACCTCGCTCATTGATGACTCATATATACAGACATTAGACAAAGCCTCAAGACCTCACTCATTGATGACTCATATATACAGACATTAGACAAAGCCTCAAGACTTCCCTTATTGATGACTCATATATGCAGACATTAGACAAAGCCTCAAGACTTCCCTTATTGATGACTCATATATGCAGACATTAGACAAAGCCTCAAGACTTCCCTTATTGATGACTCATATATGCAGACATTAGACAAAGCCTCAAGACTTCCCTTATTGATGACTTATATATGCAGACATTAGACAAAGCCTCAAGACTTCCCTTATTGATGACTTATATATGCAGACATTAAACAAAGCCTCAAAACTTCCCTTATTGATGACTTATATATGCAGACATTAGACAAAGCCTCAAGACTTCCCTTATTGATGACTTATATATGCAGACATTAAACAAAGCCTCAAGACTTCCCTTATTGATGACTTATATATGCAGACATTAGACAAAGCCTCAAGACTTCCCTTATTGATGACTTATATATGCAGACATTAGACAAAGCCTCAAGACTTCCCTTATTGATGACTTATATATGCAGACATTAAACAAAGCCTCAAGACTTCCCTTATTGATGACTTATATATGCAGACATTAGACAAAGCCTCAAGACTTCCCTTATTGATGACTTATATATGCAGACATTAGACAAAGCCTCAAGACTTCCCTTATTGATGACTTATATATGCAGACATTAGACAAAGCCTCAAGACTTCCCTTATTGATGACTTATATATGCAAACATTAAACAAAGCCTCAAGACTTCCCTTATTGATGACTTATATATGCAGACATTAGACAAAGCCTCAAGACTTCCCTTATTGATGATTTATATATACAGACATTAGACAAAGCCTCAAGACTTCCCTTATTGATGACTTATATATGCAGACATTAGACAAAGCCTCAAGACTTCCCTTATTGATGACGTATATATACAGACATTAGACAAAGCCTCAAGACTTCCCTTATTGATGACTTATATATGCAGACATTAGACAAAGCCTCAAGACTTCCCTTATTGATGACTTATATATACAGACATTAGACAAAGCCTCAAGGCTTCCCTTATTGATGACTTATATATGCAAACATTAAACAAAGCCTCAAGACTTCCCTTATTGATGACATATATGCAGACATTAGACAAAGCCTCAAGACTTCCCTTATTGATGACTTATATATACAGACATTAGACAAAGCCTCAAGACTTCCCTTATTGATGACTTATATATGCAGACATTAGACAAAGCCTCAAGACTTCCCTTATTGATGACTTATATATGCAGACATTAGACAAAGCCTCAAGACTTACTTTTGTCTTTGCCATTATCAACCTTTCCATCAACATTGACAGGTGATGATGAGCCACTCCCTCATTACTTTTGCTGCTGTCGCTGCTGCCTGATCCGTGCCTGTGACGCCCTGACAACAACACACTTCGATAAACCTGTTTAGGGAGGATTCATTGATTAATCTGTTAACTTACTGTGAGGAACAAGAGTTTAAGAGAGAATGTGTCCTAACATATTTCCTATTTGCTGGATTCTCACATTTATTTTACTGACAGTCTCGTATCCAACCTCCTTCCTATAAAAATATGAATTTGGTAATCTCATTCTCAGTTTCTTCATCCTTCTGACTATATCCCAATTTTACAAACAAAATAACGAAATATTTGGCAAACATGTAGGCAACCTCTACAGACCAGTGAGCATGAATCCAAGGGGGGTCACTACAGCAAACTAGAGATGAACTTACATGGCTGTGAGCCTGTGGCTGCAGTCTGTAGCACTTCATTATGTTCTGGAACGTCAATGGTTTTCCTGTCACCTGAAATCAAGAATCTGTTCAGTCATGTTTGACATGAAAGTTATCAGTTGCTCAGATGGTGTGTTAATACATTTGTATTAATGACTAACACACTAATAGGTCATGTGAACAGTACCATGACAGGAAACCATAATTCCCCTAAAGAAAATCAGGAAACCATACTTTCACTAAAGAAAATAAGAAAAAAATACTTTTCCCAAAGCAAATCAGGAAAAAAAATACTTTCACTACGGAAATTCAGGAAAAACTTTCTTCCCTAAAGAAAATCAGGAAAAAAATATTTTCCTTAAAGAAAATCATGAAAAAATATTTCCCCCAAAAGAAAATCAGGAAAGCATACTTCCATAAAGAAAATCAGGAAACCATACTCATTCCATAGACAAATCAGGAAACCATACTTTCTCCCCAAAAAGTCAGGAAACCAAATTTTCTCCAATTAAAATCAGGAAACCATACTTGCCCTAGAAAAAATCAGGAAAACATACCTTCCCTAAAGAAAATCAGGAAACCATAATTTCCCCAAAGAAAATCAGGAAACCATACCTTCAGTAAAAGAAAATCGGGAAACCATATTTCCTCCAAATAAAATCAGGAAACCATACTTTCCCTAAAGAAAATCAGGAAACCATACTTCTATCTATCTATCTATCTATTGACCTTTCGAGCCGTAACCGGCCCATAGGGCGTAGACCAAGATACACCTTCTCCTATATGAATTTTTGTTCTAGCAGTTTTCTTTTAAAGATATTTTATCAAATCTCGCCATCTGTCTCTGTTCTGTGCAAGCAGTTCTATCTCATTGAGGGAGCCGATTCCTGCTGCTCTTGCCTCTCTCATCAATGTTCTTCTCAGTGTCTCCCTGGGTCTTCCTCTTTTTCTTTTACCTGTTGTTTCCCATATGAGGGCTTGCTTTGTATACCATACTTGCCCTATAAAAAATCAAGATACCATACTTTAATAATTAAAAAAAAAAAAAAGTAAGGAATCCCTACATTCCCTAAAGAAAATCAGGAAAACATACTTTTCCTCAAAGAAAATCACAATCAGGTACACCGAACATATGAATTAATGAAGAACCCAAGTTGACAATCAGGTACACCGAACATATGAATTAATGAAAAACCCATGTTGACAATCAGGTACACCAAACATATGAATTAATGAAAAACCCATGTTGACAATCAGGTACACCAAACATATGAATTAATGAAGAACCCATGTTGACAATCAGGTACACCGAACATATGAATTAATGAAGAACCCACGTTCACAATCAGGTACATGGAACATATGAATTAATGAAGAACCCACGTTCACAATCAGGTACACCGAACATATGAATTAATGAAGAACCCATGTTGATAATCAGGTACATGGAACATATGAATTAATGAAGAACCCACGTTCACAATCAGGTACACCGAACATATGAATTAATGAAGAACCCATGTTGACAATCAGGTACACCGAACATATGAATTAATGAAGAACCCATGTTGACAATCAGGTACACCGAACATATGAATTAATGAAGAACCCATGTTGACAATCAGGTACACCAAACATATGAATTAATGAAGAACCCATGTTCACAATCAGGTACACCAAACATATGAATTAATGAAAAACCCATGTTCACAATCAGGTACACCGAACATATGAATTAATGAAGAACCCATGTTCACAATCAGGTACACCGACGAACATATGAATTAATGAAGAACCCACGTTCACAATCAGGTACACCGATGAACATATGGATTAATGAAGAACCCATGTTCACAATCAGGTACACCGAACATATGAATTAATGAAGAACCCATGTTGACAATCAGGTACACCAAACATGTGAATTAATGAAGAACCCATGTTGACAATCAGGTACACCGAACATATGAATTAATGAAGAACCCATGTTCACAATCAGGTACACCGACGAACATATGAATTAATGAAGAACCCACGTTCACAATCAGGTACACCGATGAACATATGGATTAATGAAGAACCCATGTTCACAATCAGGTACACCGAACATATGAATTAATGAAGAACCCATGTTCACAATCAGGTACACCAAACATGTGAATTAATGAAGAACCCATGTTCACAATCAGGTACACCGAACATATGAATTAATGAAGAACCCATGTTGACAATCAGGTACACCAAACATATGAATTAATGAAGAACCCATGTTCACAATCAGGTACACCGACGAACATATGAATTAATGAAGAACCCACGTTCACAATCAGGTACACCGATGAACATATGGATTAATGAAGAACCCATGTTCACAATCAGGTACACCGAACATATGAATTAATGAAGAACCCACGTTCACAATCAGGTACACCGATGAACATATGGATTAATGAAGAACCCACGTTCACAATCAGGTACACCGACGAACATATGAATTAATGAAGAACCCACGTTCACAATCAGGTACACCGACGAACATATGAATTAATGAAGAACCCACGTTCACAATCAGGTACACCGATGAACATATGGATTAATGAAGAACCCATGTTCACAATCAGGTACACCAAACATGTGAATTAATGAAGAACCCATGTTGACAATCAGGTACACCAAACATATGAATTAATGAAGAACCCATGTTGACAATCAGGTACATGGAACATATGAATTAATGAAGAACCCATGTTGACAATCAGGTACACCAAACATATGGATTAATGAAGAACCCATGTTGACAATCAGGTACACCAAACATGTGAATTAATGAAGAACCCATGTTGACAATCAGGTACATGGAACATATGAATTAATGAAGAACCCATGTTGACAATCAGGTACATGGAACATATGAATTAATGAAGAACCCATGTTGACAATCAGGTACATGGAACATATGAATTAATGAAGAACCCATGTTGACAATCAGGTACATGGAACATATGAATTAATGAAGAACCCATGTTGACAATCAGGTACACCGAACATATGAATTAATGAAGAACCATGTTGACAATCAGGTACACCAAACATATGAATTAATGAAGAACCCATGTTCACAATCAGGTACACCGACGAACATATGAATTAATGAAGAACCCATGTTGACAATCAGGTACACCAAACATATGAATTAATGAAGAAACCATGTTCACAATCAGGTACACCGACGAACATATGAATTAATGAAGAACCCATGTTGACAATCAGGTACACCAAACATATGAATTAATGAAGAACCCATGTTCACAATCAGGTACACCGACGAACATATGAATTAATGAAGAACCCATGTTCACAATCAGGTACACCGAACATATGAATTAATGAAGAACCCATGTTGACAATCAGGTACACCAAACATATGAATTAATGAAGAACCCACGTTCACAATCAGGCACACCAAACATGTGAATTAATGAAGAACCCATGTTCACAATCAGGCACACCAAACATGTGAATTAATGAAGAACCCACGTTCACAATCAGGCACACCAAACATGTGAATTAATGAAGAACCCACCTTGGCAATCAGGTACATAGAACAAACATGGAATATGAATTAATGAAGAACCCACGCTGACAATTAGGTACATAGAACAAACATGGAGCATTTGAATTAATGAAGAACCCATATTGACAATCAAGTACATGGAACATATGAATTAATGAAAAACCACCCACCTTGGCAATCAGGTACATGGAGCACATGATGAGCTGGTCCAGGTGACGGTCACACATCAGGTGAATATGGTTGACCAAAGCATACTCAAAACATGTCCAGATTTCTTTAGCAAGTCCTCATCATCAATGTCCAGCTTGTCAAATAAGTCCCGCAACCTGACACTTGCCAGGTGGTACACCTGAACAACAATAATCATGTTTACTATTGGATAACTGTCCTTCAACTGCTCTAACAGTCAGGGACTGATGATAATTAACTATCAACTTCATTGCTCCAAACGTTAAGCTAATTTCTTGAAAAATGCTTTCTACAGAGGTACAAGATGGATAAATGGCCATAACAAAAATTATGTTGTTCTCCATAACTGATAACAATCTTTTGACCACTATTTTTTAGTTGTTGTTTATCATAAAAGTTATATTTACAGTACAACAAAGTGACAAACATGGAAGTCATCACTTGCACAAGCCTCCCAAACATCTACACACTGCTCAAACAACATAGGTTATGCTGGCTTGGCCACTTACACCATATGAAAGATGGCCACATGCCAAAAGATATACTTTATTGATAACTGGCAGATGGCAAAAGAACTGGGGGGGTGTGTGTGTGTGCCAACGTGACATGAAGACTCTGAACATAAACCCTGCAGCCTGGGAAGACATAGATGCAGACCGCAATCTTTGAAAACACACAAAGCTCCAACTCAAGCAAGAAGCAAGAAGCAGACAAATTCATAGAAAAATAGAATAAACAGAGAAAGAAAAGAACAAAATTTAACATTTCCTAGGGGGCGCTGCAAAACCCACAGTCAACTCTGTTTGACAGTGACCTACTGCTACATTGACAGTCATAGCCAAAAACAAATCTTCAGATAAGCCCTATTTATATTTGTATCATTACATTTTCCTAATAAACTAATGTAAATAGTAATTTATTAGAAATTAATATTAGGAGGAAACAATCATCATTTTTTGGCCATTTAGTGAGAAGGATACAGCTGGAATATATTGTAACAACTGGAACATTGAGGGACAAAGAGATATAGGAAGCAAAAAGAAAAGATACCAGACAGCTTAAGAGAATAGCTTGCAGAAGGTCAACAACAGAAATGATAAATAACCATTGAGATCAAAAGTTGTGGAGAGACCTGATCACCTACACCAGCAGGCATTGGACTTGATAATTACGATTAAGATGATGAATTCAGGAATTCATTGATAACTCTGATCTAAGAGATAGGTTTTGGTTGAGCTACTGGATGGCACTGGCACAAGATGATGACGATGATGAATTGTAAACAAACTATGACAAGGAATGTGTCATTCAGATTATGACAAGAAATGTGCCTTTTAGATTATGACAAGGAGTGTGTCATTCAGATTATGACAAGGAGTGTGTCATTCAGATTATGACAAGGGGTGTGTCATTCAGATTATGACAAGGAGTGTGTCATTCAGATTATGACAAGGAGTGTGTCATTCAGTTTATGACAAGGAGTGTGTCATTCAGATTATGACAAGGAGTGTGTCATTCAGATTATGACAAGGAGTGTGTCATTCAGATTATGACAAGGAGTATGTCATTCAGATTATGACAAGGAGTGTGTGATTCAGATTATGACAAGGAGTGTGTCATTCAGATTATGACAAGGAGTGTGCCTTTTAGATTATGACAAGGAGTGTGTCATTCAGATTATGACAAGGAGTGTGTCATTCAGTTTATGACAAGGAGTGTGTCATTCAGATTATGACAAGGAGTGTGTCATTCAGATTATGACAAGGAGTGTGTCATTCAGATTATGACAAGGAGTGTGTCATTCAGTTTATGACAAGGAGTGTGTCATTCAGTTTATGACAAGGAGTGTGTCATTCAGATTATGACAAGGAGTGTGTCATTCAGATTATGACAAGGAGTGTGTGATTCAGATTATGACAAGGAGTGTGTCATTCAGATTATGACAAGAAATGTGCCTTTTAGATGATGACAAGGAGTGTGTCATTCAGATTATGACAAGAAATGTGCCTTTTAGATGATGACAAGGAGTGTGTCATTCAGATTATGACAAGAAATGTGCCTTTTAGATTATGACAAGGAGTGTGTCATTCAGATTATGACAAGGAGTGTGTCATTCAGATTATGACAAGGAATGTGCCTTTTAGACTAAGACAAACAATGAGCCATTTTGGAAGTCAATGAGAGCCTTTCCCTTGGTTGTAAACTGACAAAGCAACCAGAGATGTACATTCCATTGGAGTTCCGTAGAGCAATAACAAAGTTGCACCTTCCTGTGGCCACCCTTGGCAAAGTGTCTTGACCCTGGCCATCTCAGGCTCCTGCAATTGTTTCTGCGCCTCTGGTGGGTGACCAATATATGACCAATATAGCCACTTAGTCAAAGTGGGTTCAGGACTAGCTGCATTTTTGCTGCAGTGATTTTCAGATGATCATTTCTGGTTGGAATTATCATTTGTGGAGACAGCTGTAGTCTGGTCACATTCACCTGACCACTGAGTCAACATGATCTTGGCACCTGCGTGCTGAGATAGTGCTGTAGACAACTGGCCATGGAATTTAGTTCAATAGTTGCAGGTCCTGGTTTTGCCCTGGGACAGTATGTGTCAACTGTCTGTTTTCATCTGCAAATTTGCTACCACCTGGACTATGTTCAGATCGAATGTCTCACCAGAGTAGAGGCCTGACTTCATTTGTTGGTACAGTGAATATTGTGGCACACTCACTGATCATGAAGTTCACCTGGATTTTGTGTAGGTGCATGGAGATTATGTTGCCCATTACAGTGACTCGGAAGTGCCATTTTAAGATGCATGCCCGTTATCTAGAATGCTGCACGTTCAATAAAATAGAATGATAGAATAGAATAATAGAATAGAATAGAATAATAGAATAGAATGTTAAAATAGAATAATAGAATAGAATGATAAAATAGAGTGAACAGAAAAAGTTGCAACTTTCACAGAACGCAACAGGTTCAGTAGAACAGGCGCTTGTTGGTTGATGGAACGAGGGCTCAGCAGATAAGGGAATGCCTACAGTGAAGCTATTCTTTTCTAGAGTTGGAGTTTCCTTGCTGGCTCATCTCCAGCATTCAGATCCCGACTAAAGTAAACAAAAGCTTTCCTCCTAGTTTGGTTTTTATGCTGTACTGGCTGCATTTCTCATGGCTAAAATTGATAAACAAGCAAATAAATGCTGAGTGAGAAGTCTTACAACGGACAGGCTCAGCTACCTAATATTAATGATTTGTGTAGTTCAGAACAAAGCCAGAGACAGATTTCAAACAACAGACAGGACTCACCTTCCTGAAGAACAACGCCAGAGAGCCTGTCCTCTTTGGTTTGTTGTAGTTGTGGTCTGGGTCTCCTTTCTCAAACTTAACAACCTTGGGGCAAAAAGAGATTCATTACCTATCTAGAACATAACATGTGGAACAAGCAAGAGATTCATTAATTATCTATAATATAACATGGAACAAGCAAGAGATTCGTTCATTAATCTATAACATAACATGGAACAAGCAAGAGATTCATTCATTAATTATCTATAACATAACATGCGGAACAAACAAGAGATTCATTAATCTTTTTAGAATATAAGACGTCAAAAAATGTAGCAAAACTATCAGATAAATTATGAGTGTTGACAATCATTTCCTTCAAATTTTGGTAATTAAAACATTTTGATGGGGAAAAGTGAAAGTAAGTTCATCCCTACAAATTACATCTTGA
Source organism: Megaustenia siamemsis (assembly GCA_032433765.1). NCBI lineage: Eukaryota > Metazoa > Mollusca > Gastropoda > Stylommatophora > Ariophantidae > Megaustenia > Megaustenia siamemsis. The sequence continues at coordinate 76,594,123 of JAVIAB010000106.1, read as the reverse complement.
TGAAGTTAACATTTATGGATCCCACAAATTACATTTCGATGAAACTAACAGTTACAGATCCTACAAATTACATCTCACTGAAAATAAAAGTTACAGATCCCACAAATTACATCTCAATGAAACTAAAAGTTACAGATCCCACAAATTATATTTTTATGAAACTAAAAGTAACAGATCCCACAAATTACATCTCGATGAAACTAAAAGTTACAGATCCCACAAATTACATCTCAATGAAACTAAAAGTTACAGATCCCACAAATTAAATGTCGATGAAACTAAAAGTTACAGATCCCACAAATTACATCTTGATGAAGTTAACATTTACGGATCCCACAAATTACATTTCGATGAAACTAACAGTTACAGATCCCACAAATTACATCTCAATGAAACTAAAAGTTACAGATCCCACAAATTACATCTTAATGAAACTAAAAGTTACTGATCCCACAAATTACATCTCGATGAAACTAAAAGTTACAGATCCCACAAATTACATCTCAATGAAACTAAAAGTTACAGATCCCACAAATTACATTTCGATGAAACTAAAAGTTACTGATCCCACAAATTACATCTCAATGAAACTAAAAGTTACAGATCCCACAAATTACATCTCGATGAAACTAAAAGTTATAGATCCCACAAATTACATCTCAATGAAACTAAAAGTTACAGATCCCACAAATTACATCTCACTGAAAATAAAAGTTACAGATCCCACAAATTACATCTCGGTGAAACTAACAGTTACAAAAAAGGATATTCACACCCACAGAAACTCTACACGTGATATGCCTGTCACTGACTACAAAGTAACAAGAAAATAAGCATTCCTGAAATGAGATGAGCTCACACATAAATCACTGAAACAGAACAGCTATAGTGGTCAATGATTTATAGTTCACTGCAAACAGGGCATTCCAATAGGTGCTTCCTTTATGTTCTGTCAACAAAATAGTTACTGCGACACCCTTTAACCCTTGTACTCGCTCTATACATCCCATGGCCATCAATTACAAACAAAAATGGGGGCAGGAGAGTAACTGAGACTTACAAAGCACAGAGAGCAACATAGCCTATAAAGCAGCCTATGCCAAATACAGAAGATAGGTCAAGATATCAGCAAGACAGAGCTGGAAAGACAAAACAGAGAGCCTCAATCTAGACAAAAATGGACACAAACTCTGGAAACTTGCGAAAGCTCTGAGCGATGAAAACAACAGCCGACCTTCAATAAAATTAGCACACAATCAGAACATCCACACAGGCAAAAGGGCAGCAAACATACTGATAGAAACTTACAAAAACATTAGTAGAATAAACATTTCCAAAGATCAACAGAAAGCTACAAGAAAGGAAAACCGAGATGCAAAAACACATGCCTTTAGCACCAGAAGAACACCAGATGACCATCTTTACCCCAACTGAATTAGATGTTGCCCTCAAAGGATTGAAGCTCAAAAGTTCCCTGGTAAAGATGGAATCACCAACGAAATGCTCATAAAACTGGGCCAGAAAGCCAAGGGCCAGCTCCTAAGGATAATAAATGCCAGCTGGAAGAGAGGTCAAATGCTGGCAACCCAGAAAGAAGCCATTATGATGCCCATCCTCAAACATGGAAAAGACGCACTAGACCCAAATAGCTACAGACCAATTAGCCTATGGAGCTGCCTGAGCAACATGGAAAGGCTGGTCGACAGAAGACTCATGTGGCATTTGGAGACAAAACAACAAATCATACCACAACAAAGTGGTTTCTGGCAGCACAGATCAACAGAAGACCTGATTACCTACATCGCACAGGAAAAAGAGGATACCCTACAAGAAAAGAAACACACACTGGCAGTGTGGGTCGTCATGGAGAAGGCTTTTGATAGGGTATGGAGAGAAGGATTAAAGAACAAGCTTCTCAGACTTGGCATCCAAGGCCATTTACTCAATTGGATATCTCAATACCTACAAGACAGAACAGCCAGAGTAGAAGTACATGGACAACTAAGTAAGAAAGCCAGAATCGAACAAGGTGTCCCACAAGCTGGAGTCCTATCCCCAACGCTCTTTGTAATTTTCATAAATGACATCGTAATGGACATTCCACCCAGAATACACTCAGCAATGTACGCAGATGACCTGGCAATATGGGCACATGAAGAATCTATGTCAGTGGCTAGCTCCAGAATGCAAGATGCCCTAGGAAAACTTGAAAAATGGACGAACACCTGGTTACTTTCAATTAATTAAAAAAAACTAAATACACAATTTTCAGCCTATCAAAAAACACATTCTCTGCAAAATTGAAGATAAAAGACCACACACTTTCTATTGACCAAAATCCAACATATCTTGGGGTCCCCATGGATCGCAGAATGACGTGGATAAATCAGATAGACAAAGCAAATAAAAGATCCAGAAAACGAACAGATATTATGAAGAAATTGGCAGGAACGGACTGGAGAGCTGACAGCAATATCTTGAAACGACTATACGAAGGAAGAGTAAGACCAGTCCTAGAGTATGGAGTCACAGCCTGGGCTACAGCTTCCAAATCACAGCTTAGCAAAACTAACAGAACACAAAACCAGGCTGCCTGTATCATCACTGGTGCTATGAAATCTACACCTATCGAGACTCTAGAAACAGTAACAGGTTTACAACCCTTAGAAGACAGAAGGAAAACTAAAGTAATGCAACAAGCAGAGAAATATAAAAGGCTCCCTAGCTATCCCATGCACCAAAGAATAACTGGTTTCGAAAAAGGAAGACTGAAGAGAAGCAACTTCGCTGCAATCTCCAAAGAACTGGCAACTAGTGACCTAGTACTGTCCCAAACAATGCCGAAACCCATAAGCCCATCTGATATGACTCCTCATGGGAAACACAAAATACCAGAACTTAAGGAAGACATAATAGGAATCATGAAAAAAGGCACCCAAACAGGCACACAGAGAAAACACATAGCAGAAAAACACACAAACAACTACCCACAGGACTCCTGGTCACACATATATACAGATGGCACTGCTACAAATAATGACACCAGAAATGGAGGAGGAGGTGTGTTCTTGAGGCTGAATAACCAGGAAGAGATCACCAAGTCAATCATCATCATCATCGAGTGCCGTCTCCTCAACGACAGTTGGCTACCATGAAGCGCCATTCTGCTCTGTCTCTTGCTTTGATGGCGCAGGTTGTCATAGTCTGATTTGTCTATCTTTTGATGTTACTCATCCATGTTAGTCTTGGTCTGCCTCTGCCTCTTTTACCTTGTATTTTCCCCTCCAGGATTACTTTTAGTAGGCTGTTGTGTCTTTTAACATGGCCCAAGAATCGCATTTGTCTTGTTCTAATGTGTTTAGTGGTTCTCTTTTCATTTGTAGTTGTTTTAAGACTTCATCGTTTGTTTTCTTTCCCTTCCATTCAATTCTACCTATTCTTCTATATATCCACATTTCAACAGCTACAATTCTCTGTTCTGTTTTCTTGTCTAATGTCCATGTTTCAGCACCATATAGGAATATTGAGAAGATGTAACATTTTGCTATTCTTAGTTTTAGCCCTGGTGTTATTTGTTTTGATGTTAGTATGTTCTTCATGACATTAAAATTACTTTTTGTCATTCCTATTCTTTTGTTTATTTCAGTTGTACATTTTCCATCACTGGTTATAGTATGTCCAAGGTAGTTGTAGTTCTGAACTGTCACCAGGTCTATTCCTTCAATTTTGATATCCATTTGTGGGTTTTGAGTATTTTCTTTGTTTATGATCATAGTTTTAGTCTTTTTGATATTCATATCTAGTCCATATTTTTTGCTTGTCAAGTTTATTTCATTAGGTAATTGTTGTAGATCTTTAGGATTTTCTGCTAGTAGTACAGTATCATCAGCATATCTTAGGTTATTGATTATCTTTCCATTAATTTGTAGGCCTGACATCTCTATGATGTTTTTAAAGATTTGCTCAGTGTATAGTTTGAACAAGCTTGGTGATAGGATGCATCCTTGTCTTCCTCCTCTTTTTAAATCAATGGGTGTAGCGTTCTCTTTGTTATATTTTATTATTGCTGTTTGCTCCCAGTATAGACTACATATTAGTCAATAGCTACTGGGAAATTCTCAAACAACTATAAAGCAGAAACTGAAGCCCTCGAAGATGCTGCAAAACTGGCTATCCAACACAAAAATAACGTGCACAAGAAATTGGTGATACTGACTGATGTACTCTCAGTCCTAATAGCTCTAAAAAACCCCAGGAACAGTGAGCTAGATGACTTGAGAACAAACCTAGACCAACTGTGCAATAACTTTCATAGAGTGGTCATCCGGTGGATACCATCACACTGTAATATACACGGGAACAAACGTGCAGACAAATTAGCTAAAGAGGGAGGGAGATTACCACAAGAGAACCATCTGGTCAGCTACGATGGAGCCAAATCCATCATCAAAGGCCAGTATCATTAAAAATGGAAACATGAACACTGAAAGTTTAACAAGAGGGATGGATACCTTCAACTATCAAGCAGGGATCAAGTCATCATACTACCATACTTCGCCTACGCACTGACCACAACAGAATGAGAAACCACATGTTCACCAAACTCAAAATAGGAACTACCAGCCAATGCCACTGTACACTGGATAACATGACAACAAAACATATTCTACAGGATTGATCCCAGTACACAGACCTGTGAAGGACAATGTGGTTCACACCCACCTCCCTGGAAGAGAAACTATACCGGACAACCGAATCACTTAAACAGACAGCTGCCTTCATTAGAGAGTCTGGAATCCTAGTATGAATGAGTCTTGATTGCAGAAGAAGAAGAAGACTGCTGACCTAGTCTATACAAACAATAGACTGCTGATCTAGTCTATACAAACAATAGACTGCTGACCTAGTCTATACAAACAACAGACTGCTGATCTAGTCTATACAAACAATAGACTGCTGACCTAGTCTATGCAAACAATAGACTGCTGATCTTGTCTATACAAACAACAGACTGCTGATCTAGTCTATACAAACAATAGACTGCTGACCTAGTCTATACAAACAATAGACTGCCGATCTAGTCTATACAAACAATAGACTGCTGATTTAGTCTATACAAACAGTAGACTGCTGATCTAGTCTATACAAACAGTAGACTGTTGACTTAATCTATACAAACAGCAGACTGCCTGCCAACTTTCTAAATCTATACAAACAGCAGACTGCCAACTTTCTAAGTCTATACAAAAAGCAGACTGCCAACTTTCTAAGTCTATACAACAGCAGACTGCCAACTTTCTAAGTCTATACAAACAATAGACTGCCAACTTTGTAAGTCTATACAACAGCAGACTGCCAACTTTCTAAGTCTATACAAACAACAGACTGACAACTTTTTAAGTCTATACAACAGCAGACTGCCAACATTCTAAGTCTATACAACAGCAGACTGCCAACTTTCTTAGTCTAGAGAAACAGCAGACTGCCGACTTCCTAAATCTATACAAACAGAATACTGCCAACTAAGACTATACAAACAGTAGACAGCTAACATTCTAAGTCTACACAAAAAGTAAACTGCTGACTTTCTAAGTGTAGACAAACAGTAAACTGCTGATATTTTTATGCATGTACAAATAGATTGCTGTTGCTCTAAGTGTGTACAAACAACAGATTGCTGGTGTTGTAAGTGTGTACAAAACAACAGATTGCTGGTGATCTAAGTGTGTACAAAAAAACAGATTGCTGTTGTTCTAAGTGTGTACAAACAGCAGATTGCTGTTGCTCTAAGTGTGTACAAACAGCAGATTTCTGGTGTTCTATGTATGCACAAAGTAAACAGTAACTATCCTAGAGTTAATACACACACATCCATCATCAAGACCTGTCACACACACATCTAATCTCCCACACACACATCAAACCTGCCACACACATAACAAACCTGCACACAAACATCAAAACCTGCCACACACACATCAAACCTGTCACACACATCAAACCTGTCACACACATCAAACCTGCCACACACATATCAAACCTACCACACACGTCAAACCTGAACATATATGAAACCCACCACACACATCAAATCTGCTAGACAACCTTATCAAACCTGTCACACACATCAAACCTACCACACACATCAAACCTGCCACATATAGGTAACCACTACACACATCAGACCTACAACACACATCAAAACTGCCACATATCAAACCTACCACACACATCAAACCTGCCACATATATGAAACCCACCACACACATCAAACCTACCACATATATGAAACCCACCACACACATCAAACCTGCCACATATATGAAACCCACCACACACATCAAACCTACCACACACATCAAATCTGCCACATATATCAAACATGCCATACAAACATCAAACCTGCCACATATATCAAACATGCCATACAAACATCAAACCTGCCTTACAAACATCAAACCTACCATACAAACATCAAACTTGCCATACAAACATCAAACCTGCCATACCAACATCAAACCTGCCATACAAACATCAAACATGCCTTACAAACATCAAACATGCCTTACAAACATCAAACCTGCCTTACAAACATCAAACCTGCCACACAAACATCAAAACTGCCACACAAACATCAAACCTGCCTTACAAACATCAAACCTGCCTTACAAACATCAAATCTGCCTTACAAACATCAAACCTGCCTTACAAACATCAAACCTGCCTTACAACATCAAAACTGCCATACAAACATCAAACCTGCCTTACAAACATCAAACCTGCCTTACAAACATCAAACCTGCCTTACAAACATCAAACCTGCCTTACAAACATCAAACCTGCCATACAAACATCAAACCTGCCTTGCTACATCAAAACTGCCATACAAACATCAAACCTGCCTTACAAACATCAAACCTGCCTTACAAACATCAAACCATGCCTTGCAACATCAAACCTGCCTTGCAACATCAAAACTGCCATACAAACATCAAACCTGCCTTACAAACATCAAACCTGCCTTACAAACATCAAACCTGCCATATCACAAGAAACAAAGACAATGCAATAGGGGCTGCAGAAAATCAAAGTAAAAAAACTGGCACACAGGAGCAGCGGCAGAAAGCCAGTAGCAAATGTGGGCTCTCCAAGAATCTGGGAAATGAATATAAATGACAGTGCTGGTGAGAAGACTATGTTCTCATTGAGAGCCTTGTAGCAATCCCTGTTTTCTTTCCTTGTTGAAGCTGAGAAGCTAGCCCTACCTGAATCACTGACTGGCCTGCCTTCCTGTTGGTGGTGACAGTCATGGTTGGAGTGAAGGTGGCACCAGTATCCACAACTTGTATCAATGGCTGGCCTGCCTTTTTTGTGTTGCTAAAAGATGCTGTACTGATGTTTGATGCTACTGTTGTTACTGATGTGTTGGAAGCTGTTGGCTGGGCTATCTGAACTGGTATCAGAATCTGGTGACAGTTTAACAGGCAGGAATTATTTTAAACTACGTAAACCCTGTGACTAGACACACATACAATAAAAACATAGATGTTCTATAACTTACAAAAACACACGCCCTTGTAATCAGTCACACGTACAATAAAAACATACAGATGTTCTATTAACTTAAAAAACACATGCCTCTGTGACACATACAATGCATGTTTGTGTATCTCAGTTGTATATTTCTAGCGCATGTCTCCAGGGACTGAATTCTGCAAAAAACATCACTCTTTCCAATTTTTCTCATCGGCAGCGATGTACTCAGATGTCCTCCACCATACATGCAGATATTCTCAGATTTCAGAAGTATTCTCACTTTTTGATTCTCAAGACTTGTGACGTTGTGAGTAGATTTTCCCTATCAATTTTGCCTAAGTAGCCATAATTTTTCACCCAGATTTCTATTTCCAACTAGCAAGGATCATTAACTCTTTCCATGCGTTTCGCCGTACTGTGCGCCATGCCACGTTTGGCAGCGTACGTTTTGCCACATAGAGCACCACGCTCAATTTGATTAATATGAACGCCATCAAACAATATTCTTTTTATATGTCTTGTATCATCTGGATCTTTATGTCAGGTCAGGTATTTTTACCTGCTACTGTATGCAGTAAACAGTATAACCTGTGGCTGCCCTGCTGCCTTGCAGGTAAGCTCGGGAGAGTAAAAGGCTAAGGGAGAGTACCCTGAAGTAAAACAACCCCACTGCCTTGTGGGTGAGACTTTTTTAGTCAAAGGCTAGCGGAGCCAACCGTAAACAAACTGATGGAAGGCAAGCCAACAGAAAACCACCGTCGTAATTTCTTTGTACAATCATGGATCGCCACAACAATAGAAATAATTTCCAATATTAGGAAGAAACAATCATCATTTTTTGGCCATGTAATGAGAAGAGAACAACTGGAGTATATTGTAACAACTGGAAAAATTGAGGGACGAAGAGATAGAGGGAAGCAAAGAGAAAAAATAACAGCTTAAGAGAATGGCTTGACAGAAGGTCAACAACAGAAATGATAAATAGCTGCCGAGATCGAAGGTTGTGGAGAGACATGATCACCTACGCCAGTAGGCCCAGTACTTGATGATGATGATGATCATCTGGACATTGGTGAAATCTAATACCTTGTTCAATTATCTAAACATTCATATAGAATATGTTATATGAATATAAATATGTAGAATGATTCTTAAAACCATGAACAATTTTGTTTCTGAAATCTCTTCCATTGCATCGATAAAAAGCTTCCGTACGGAAAGAGTTAACACAAGCAGAATGCATGCAAAACCTCCTGTTTTTTCCTTGCTGTTATCTGAGAGAGCAAGTAATCAGATATCACTCACTACCCAGAGAGAGCAATACATCAGATCTCACTACCAGAGAGAGCAATACATCAGATCTCACTACCCAGAGAGAGCAAGGCATCAGATCTCACTACCCAGAGAGAGCAATACATCAGATCTCACTACCCAGAGAGAGCAAGGCATCAGATCTCACTACCCAGAGAGAGCAATACATCAGATATCACTACCCAGAGAGAGCAATACATCAGATCTCACTACCCAGAGAGAGCAAGGCATCAGATCTCACTACCCAGAGAGAGCAATACATCAGATCTCACTACCCAGAGAGAGCAATACATCAGATCTCACTACCCAGAGAGAGCAATACATCAGATCTCACTACCCAGAGAGAGCAATACATCAGATCTCACTACCAGAGAGAGCAAGGCATCAGATCTCACTACCAGAGAGAGCAAGGCATCAGATCTCACTACCCAGAGAGAGCAAGGCATCAGATCTCACTACCCAGAGAGAGCAATACATCAGATCTCACTACCCAGAGAGAGCAATACATCAGATCTCACTACCCAGAGAGAGCAATACATCAGATCTCACTACCCAGAGAGAGCAATACATCAGATCTCACTACCCAGAGAGAGCAAGGCATCAGATCTCACTACCCAGAGAGAGCAATTCATCAGATCTCACTACCCAGAGAGAACAATACATCAGATCTCACTACCCAGAGAGAGCAATACATCAGATCTCACTACCCAGAGAGAGCAATGCATCAGATCCCACTACCCAGAGAGAGCAATACATCAGATATCACTACCCAGAGAGAGCAATACATCAGATCTCACTACCCAGAGAGAGCAATACATCAGATCTCACTACCCAGAGAGAGCAAGGCATCAGATCTCACTACCCAGAGAGAGCAATACATCAGATATCACTACCCAGAGAGAGCAAGGCATCAGATATCACTACCCAGAGAGAGCAAGGCATCAGATATCACTACCCAGAGAGAGCAATACATCAGATCTCACTACCCAGAGAGAGCTAGGCATCAGATATCACTACCCAGAGAGAGCAAGGCATCAGATATCACTACCCAGAGAGAGCAATACATCAGATCTCACTACCCAGAGAGAGCAAGGCATCAGATCTCACTACCCAGAGAGAGAGCAATACAACAGATCTCACTACCCAGAGAGAGCAATACATCAGATCTCACTACCTTGAGAGAGCATTACATCAGATCTCACTACCCAGAGAGAACAATACATCAGATCTCACTACCCAGAGACTAGGAAGGGTAAGCCACAGATAAGATTTTTTTAAAACTCCCACTGCCTGTAGTGGTATTCAAGTACCTTGGTACTTACTTGTCCAGAAGCCATCTTAACTTTATACCAACCAGCCTTTCTCTCTTCCCCCCCCCCCCCCCCCCCCCCCCCCAGCGGTATTCAAGCCTGGTACCTTCTTGTCCAGAAGCCATCTCAACTTTGTCAAACCAGCCTCTCCCCCCCCTCCCAGCGGTGTTCAATCCTGGTACCTTCTTGTCCAGAAGCCATCTCAACTTTGTACCAACCAGCCCCCCCCCCCAAATTTTAGAACACATGACATTTTGATATTTTTATTTATTTAGTTTACCCTCATTTGGAACAGGCCATCAACCTGAGATTTTCATTCATTCCAATCTCTTACTTTCCCTTCCAGTCTTGTGATTGCCATCCCCATGTTTCTAGGCTTCCCTGAAGGCTCCAAGTGAGGTCTAGTCTGGCAATGCTCATGCTTGACTTCCAAAGCTACATATTCACACAATCTTCTGTTCTATTTTCTTGGATGTAGCTTGTTCTGTATGTGTCCTGCTTGACTAACATTAACATGTTGATTATTTCTTGATGATCTTACTTTGTCAAAAGAGGACTTTAGTCAATATGATAAATAGGCAGCAGGAACCATTGAGGCTCTGTCTGAAAAGTGTTCAGTGTTGCAGTTTCCTCATATTCCATGTCTGGCTTGCTGCTGGAGCTACTGAGTTTAGTGCTCTCTGCACACTGTGAGCTATATTTTTCTTCTGGATCATGTTTTGATATTCTGAATGATTACGATGAATGATGATATTGTATGACGAAGTACAGTTCAGCTACATTCACTTTCAGTGCGGCTGCGTCTTATGACTTTTTGCATGTACTGTGGTTGCTACTATGGGAACTGCAGCTGCCCTTATTTGTTTGGATCCTTCAATGAGACGAGATGTTAATTGGGATGATTCCACTGGCACGGGCAGTTGAGCAATTATGGATTTAATTTGTTTGCAGTGATACCGGTGCCTTCGACTGACTACAATAACTGTGTTAACTACTAGACTAACAGATTTAAAAATAGTCTTGGCAGTCCATGATAGTCAAGATGTGGAGACAGCATATGTTGATGATGATGTCAATGCAAGACATTTTCATACTTCAACAAAGAGTGCCCCAATTCCTCCTCCCCAAGACAAAGACGAACCTGTCTGCCATCCTCCATCATAGCAACAATAGCCTGTTGTGTGGGACCTGCGCTGGACCTGGCAATGGGTGAAGTCAGTACGCTGCCACTACCTGCTGCAGCAGCCACAATTGTAGCAGAGGAGGTGGCCACTGAGGTGCCTGTTACAACTGAGATTGGGGAGTCTGGTCTAGGCAAAGTGGATGTGGGTGCAAGTGCAGAAGCAACCTGACAACAAGCAACATAACAATGAGCATGTCAAGCAACATAACAATGAGCATGTTGCAATGTGTTAGTGTTCATTAGATGGAGGCATATGTATGTGGTCATGCTGAGCAGACAAGCTGGAGCAGTAGCTACTGTATGAAGTCAGTGAGCATGTAAAGAGATTAATCTGGGACAGGATCTTACACAGAGTTGTGTGTAATCATGGTGGAGTGAGGTGAGAACAATATACTTTAAATAAATTACAGGAGGAAAGATTAAAGAGGGATATGAAAAATAAAACTGTGAAGATTATAAAGGGAAAGATTGAAGAGAGGTATGAAAGATATAAATGAAAAGGAGCAGAAAGAGAGATACAAATTAAAAAGACAGAGCAAGAGATGAGATATAAAGATTATTTGAAAGAGGAAATTGTAACTGAGTTTGTGAAAAGAATGAAGTGAAAAAGACAAAGATAAACAGAGAAATAAATGCAGCAGAGAGAGCGAGAGATGGAGAGATATAAAAGAGACAAAGATAAACAGAGAAATAAATGCAGCAGAGAGAGCGAGAGATGGAGAGTTATAAAAGAGACAAAGATAAACAGAGAAATTAATGCAGCAGAGAGAGCGAGAGATGGAGAGTTATAAAAGAGACAAAGACAAACAGAGAAATAAATGCAGCAGAGAGAGCGAGAGATGGAGAGTTATAAAAGAGACAAAGACAACAGAGAAATTAATGCAGCAGAATGAGCGAGAGATGGAGAGTTATAAAAGAGACAAAGACAAACAGAGAAATTAATGCAGCAGAATGAGCGAGAGATGGAGAGTTATAAAAGAGACAAAGACAAACAGAGAAATTAATGCAGCAGAATGAGCGAGAGATGGAGAGTTATAAAAGAGACAAAGAGAGAAATTAATGCAGCAGAATGAGCGAGAGATGGAGAGTTATAAAAGAGACAAAGACAAAGAGAGAAATTAATGTAGCAGAATGAGCGAGAGATGGAGAGTTATAAAAGAGACAAAGACAAACAGAGAAATTAATGCAGCAGAATGAGCGAGAGATGGAGAGTTATAAAAGAGACAAAGACAAACAGAGAAATTAATGCAGCAGAATGAGCGAGAGATGGAGAGTTATAAAAGAGACAAAGACAAACAGAGAAATTAATGCAGCAGAATGAGCGAGAGATGGAGAGTTATAAAAGAGACAAAGACAAACAGAGAAATTAATGCAGCAGAGAGAGCGAGAGATCTATCTATCTATCTATTGACCTTTCGAGCCGTAACCGGCCCATAGGGCGTAGACCAAGATACACCTTCTCCTATCTGAATTTTTGTTCTAGCAGTTTTCTTTTAAAGATATTTTATTAAATCTCGCCATCTGTCTCTGTTCTGTGCAAGCAGTTCTATCTCATTGAGGGAGCCGATTCCTGCTGCTCTTGCCTCTCTCATCAATGTTCTTCTCAGTGTCTCCCTGGTCTTCTCTTTTTCTTTTACCTGTTGTTTCCCATATGAGGGCTTGCTTTGCTATTCGATTATTATCTCTTCTCATCACATGTCCAACGTATGACCATCGTCTTTTCTTTATTACTGAAGATATTAGTGGTTGATTGGCGATTTCTCTAATTTCCTCGTTTGTTTTGAATTCGTTCCATTCTATACCAAGTATTTTCCTTAGACATTTATTTTCGAATGCGTTCAACTTTGTTTCTATATCTCTTGTTGTTTTCAGCTTTCAGACGCATACGTAAGGGTTGATAGTACATTTGATTTGAATAGCCTAAGTTTTGTGTTAGGCAGAGCGAGAGATGGAGAGTTATAAAAGAGACAAAGACAAACAGAGAAATTAATGCAGCAGAATGAGCGAGAGATGGAGAGTAATAAAAGAGACAAAGACAAACAGAGAAATTAATGCAGCAGAGAGAGCGAGAGATGGAGAGTTATAAAAGAGACAAAGATAAACAGAGAAATTAATGCAGCAGAATGAGCGAGAGATGGAGAGTTATAAAAGAGCATTGAGAGAGGTTATAAAATAACAGAGGAGCAAGGGATGAGAGTGATAGAGAAGGTATTGAAAGAACTTTAGAGTGAAGAGATAGGATCTGCTTGCCTGCGTTCGCCCGATGACTTAAGGAGTGTACCTCGTCCTCATCCACCCTTAAAAGGACATTAAGTAGGCGTGGCTGCGTTGTGTTGTGGTTTACAGTATAACTGTGATATTTGCGCCTTTCAGCCCAACACATCCGACTTCAGCACGACATTTTTGAGTACCGGGTTGTCTTCCCTCTTCGATCCCTACTCGCTTGGCCAGACTAGACAGGTTAGTCAGTTACTAGAGGCACCACGGAAAGGTGGAGCAGGGTCTGGATGGTTCACCGATCCTGGTGCAAGCCATCAGCTTTGGATCACTGACAACTTCCAGCTCTGGTGCTGGGAGGCGTGCCTTGGCCTCCGAGATAAAATCTCAGAGAGAAAGAGAGATATGGAGATGGGAGAGAGAGAGCTGAGAAAAGATTGTCATATTTTGAATCATCTTATTTGAGATAATCAAAAAGAAAGAGAAAGAGACAGTGAGATCAAAGACAGACAGAGAGAGAGAGATAGATGGATGGGAGAGAGAAAGATGAAAAGAGATTGTCACATTTTGAATCATCTTATTCGAGATAATCAAAAAGAAAGAGAAAAAGGCAGTGAGATGAAAGACAGAGAGATGGATGGGAGAGAGAAAGATGAGATTACCATATTAATTCATCTTATTTGCGACTATGAATGATAAAGACAGAAGAGATAAGATAGAGAAATTGTAAGAGTTTGTGATATTTGACTCTTATATGCATTTATGTGTATATTAATATACACAGATGTTGTCATTTATGTTTGACCATTTATACCTGCACTAAGCAGTACCTTACTATTTGGTTTGGCAGCACCATTTCTACCTGCACTACGCAGTACCTTATTATTAGGCTTGGCAGCACCATTTCTACCTGCACTACGCAGTACCTTATTATTAGGCTTGGCAGCACCATTTCTAACTGCACTACGCAGTACCTTACTATTAGGCTTGGCAGCACCATTTCTAACTGCACTACGCAGTACCTTACTATTAAGCTTGGCAGCACCATTTCTAACTGCACTACGCAGTACCTTATTATTAGGCTTGGCAGCACCATTTCTACCTGCGCTACGCAGTACCTTACTATTAGGCTTGGCAGCACCATTTCTACCTGCACTACGCAGTACCTTACTATTTGGTTTGGCAGCACCATTTCTAACTGCACTACGCAGTACCTTATTATTAGGCTTGGCAGCACCATTTCTAACTGCACTACGCAGTACCTTATTATTAGACTTGGCAGCACCATTTCTAACTGCACTACGCAGTACCTTATTATTAGGTTTGGCAGCACCATTTCTAACTGCACTACGCAGTACCTTACTATTTGGTTGGCAGCACCATTTCTACCTGCACTACGCAGTACTTATTATTAGGCTTGGCAGCACCATTTCTAACTGCACTATGCAGTACCTTACTATTTGGTTTGGCAGCACCATTTCTACCTGCGCTATGCAGCACCATTTATACCTGCACTGTGCAGTACCTTACTATTTTGTTTGGCAGCATCATTTCTACCTGCACTGTACAGCACCTTACTATTTTGTTTGGCAGCACCATTTCTACCTGCACTGTACAGCACCTTACTATTTTGTTTGGCAGCACCATTTCTATCTGCGATACGCAGTAACTTACTATTAGGCTTGGCAGCACCATTTCTACCTGCACTGTACAGCACCTTACTATTTTGTTTGGCAGCACCATTTCTACCTGCACTGTACAGCACCTTACTATTTTGTTTGGCAGCACCATTTCTATCTGCGATACGCAGTAACTTACTATTAGGCTTGGCAGCACCATTTCTACCTGCACTGTGCAGTACCTTACTATTTTGTTTGGCAGTAACTTACTATTAGGCTTGGCAGCACCATTTCTACCTGCGCTACGCAGTACCTTTCTTGTTTTTGTGTTCTCAGAGATCCCTTTCTCAGACATTTCACTCTTTGTTGGGTGGCCCTTATATTCTTTCTGGCCAATTCTTTGTGTATGTTGTGCACTGACCTATGTGAGGACACTTCTGGGTGTGTATGTAGACTTGTATGTTTATCCATGTACACCCCCTCTCACCATTAATCCATGTACACCCCCTCTCTACCCAGAGAGCCCCCATTACCTGCGCTCACGGACCCTTTTTTCCTCCGGACTTGGTCACAAGCAACAGAAAGCTAAGTCCTTTCATTAAAATTTCATGATATTATTTAGTTTTGATACCTTATCATGAGTTTTCTATGTAGTGTTCATTTTATTCATTTATATTTTATTGTTCGTGCTGAAGACCTAATGAGGCACAAATTTGTTTGATTTTGTGCTGTTCTTTACTAACGTAAAGCTGTAACCATACCATTTTTTCTAATTTTTTTTTAAATTTCTCCACCGATACTTGAGTCACTTATTTAAGCCCATCAAGATAAAGATAGATAGATAAGAAAGAGAGATTGAAGAATGTGTGATATTTGAATCATCTTAAAGATATGAGAGAGAGAGTGAGAGAGAGAGAGAGAGAGAGAGAGAGAGAGAGAGAGAGAGAGAGAGAGAGAGAGAGAGAGAGAAAGAGAGAGAGAGAGAGAGAGAGAGATGAGAAGAGCTTGGCATATGTGTCACCTTATTTGAGACAATCAAAGCATCAGTTGTGCCTCCCTTGAGCTGGCTAAAGAGAATAGATCTGTTGGATGAAGGCAGTTGGCTGGGGGATGAGATGATGGTGACTCCTGATGTAGTGACTGTTTTATGGAGGGTGCCAGCACTGCTGGGCAGGTTGGGTGTGCTGTCAAAGAGCCTGCGCTTGGCATTGCCTGGTGTTGGAGAGCTGAACCTGTCAGCTGCCATGGGGGTCACAGGCGACTGCAGGTTGTCAGAAGCTGTGGAGGCGAAGACAGGAATTTGTCAAATGTCACAAGTGAGTCCAGTGAACATTTTGTTTCTGTAGCTTGTTGAGAACAAAGACAATAGAAGGGAATTTGTCAAATGTCACAAGTGAAGGGAATTATTAAAATATCACAAGTGAAGGGAATTATTCAAATGTCACAAGTGAAGGGAATTATTCAAATGTCACAAGAGAAGGGAATTATTCAAATGTCACAGGTGAAGGGAATTATTCAAATGTCACAAGAGAAGGGAATTATTCAAATGTCACAAGAGAAGGGAATTATTCAAATGTCACAAGAGAAGGGAATTATCCAAATGTCACAAGAGAAGGGAATTATTCAAATGTCACAAGAGAAGGGAATTATTCAAATGTCACAAGAGAAGAGAATTATTCAAATGTCACAAGAGAAGAGAATTATTCAAATGTCACAAGAGAAGGGAATTATTCAAATGTCACAAGAGAAGAGAATTATTCAAATGTCACAAGAGAAGGGGGAATTATTCAAATGTCACAAGTTAGTCCAGTGAACACTCTTAAGTAATCAATCTAAACTTGTTGAACATTCGCATAAAGCTAGGACTAGCCCTACGATCTAACTACACGATGTGTGCCTTGCAAGGTATGGAGAATATGCTGTCCATATGCTGACATATAATATGGTGTGGTGCACATATGTTGACATGTTATAGGTGTGGTCGACATATGTTGATATGTTATAGGTATGGTAGCTCACAAACATATCAGGCTGCCTTACTCTCCCATAGACAATCACTGGCACTCAACGCCATGACAACGGGTCATGGAGGAAATAATGGGTCTGTTGGGGCAGCTTATAACTGGACCAACTAGAGCAGCTCACTGCTCTGTTAGGACAGCTTATAACTGGACCCACTAGATGAGCTCACTGCTCAGTTAGGGCAGCTTATAACTGGACCCACTAGATGAGCTCACTGCTCTGTTAGGACAGCTTATAACTGGACCCACAAGACGAGTTCACCGCTCTGTTAGGACAGTTTATAACTAAACCAACTAGAGGAGCCCACCACTCTGTTAAGACAGCTTATAACTAGACCAACGAAAGGAGCTCACTGCTCTGTTAGGACAGCTTATAACTGGACCCACAAGAGGAGCTCACTGTTCTGTTAGGACAGCTTATAACTGGACCCACAAGAGGAGCTCACTGCTCTGTTAGGACAGCTTATAACTGGACCCACAAGAGGAGCTCACTGTTCTGTTAGGACAGCTTATAACTGGACCAACTAGAGGAGCTCACTGCTCTGTTAGGACAGCTTATAACTGGACCACTAGATGAGCTCACTGCTCTGTTAGGACAGCTTATAACTGGACCCACTAGATGAGCTCACTGCTCTGTTAGGACAGCTTATAACTAGACAAACTAGAGGAGCTCACTGCTCTGTTAGGACAGCTTATAAATGGACCCACTAGAAGAGCTCACTGTTCTGTTAGGACAGCTTATAACTGGACCAACTAGAGAAGCTCACTGTTCTGTTAGGACAGCTTATAACTAGACCAACTAGAGGAGCTCACTGTTCTGTTAGGACAGCTTATAACTAGACCAACTAGAGGAGCTCACTGCTCTGTTAGGACAACTTATAACTGGACCAACTAGAGAAGCTCACTGTTCTGTTAGGACAGCTTATAACAATACCCACTAGAAGAGCCCACTGCTCTGTTAGGACAGCTTATAACTGTCCTTAAACTAGGGGATAGCCAGTTAAAACTGACACATTCACAAAATGAATCAAGGTGAGCACTACACACTGACAACAAAATTAAAGTACCTTTCTGTATGACTGACTTGATATCTCCCACCAGAGACCGGAGACGGGGATGTTTAGCCACAGGTACCTGGTTGGGTTTACTATTTTCCATGTGGTTCAGTGGCATCACCTGAAAGAGAACAGTTACTCTCTTCAACTCTGATGATTAATCATGTCGAACAAAACTCATTTCTTTCTTCAACACCAAGTTATCTCTAAATGCTCATTGCTGCCAGACTTTAAGTTAAAGGTAATCATACAACATTACTTGCAGCAACAGTATTCTTGACATCACCAACAGACAACCTACCCAGATGACGCCTACAGACTTCCAGTCTTGACAAATATCAATAAAGGCATAATAATCAAAGAACCAGGGGAGCCACGATAGCTCAGTGCTTAGTGAACTGGACTACAAAGGACAAGGGGTAGGGTTCGATCCCAACCGACGGCTTCCGGGTTCACCCAGCCTTAAAATGGGTACCGAATTTTTTTCTGGGAAAGTAAAGCAGCACGGGCGTAATACCGACCACATTACCCAAAAAATCATGTGCTGAAGGTCTGTAAAATATAGGGCCACTAACATCATATTTCCCTATACGCCACTTGGCGTGACAGGGGTACTTTACTTTACTAATCAAAGAACCCTCCATTAAAGTGTTTGTGACAACTACCCCTCCATTGATGTGTTTGTGACAACTACCCCTCCATTGATGTGTTTGTGACAACTACCCCTCCATTGATGTGTTTGTGACAACTACCCCTCCACTGATGTGTTTGTGACAACTACCCCTCCAATTGATGTGTTTGTGACAACTACCCCTCCATTGATGTGTTTGTGACAAGTACCCCTCCATTGATGTGTTTGTGACAACCACCCCTCCATTGATGTGTTTGTGGCAACCACCCCTTCATTGAAGTGTTTGTGACAACTACCCTCCATTGAAGTATTTGTGACAACTACCCCTCCATTGATGTGTTTGTGACAACTACCCCTCCTCTGATGTGTTTGTGACAACTACCCCTCCATTGAAGTGTTTCTGACAACTACCCCTCCATTGAAGTGTTTCTGACAACTACCCCTCCTCTGATGTGTTTGTGACAACTACCCCTCCATTGATGTGTTTGTGACAACTACCCCTCCATTGAAGTGTTTGTGACAACTACCCCTTCACTGATGTGTTTGTGACAACTACCCCTCCACTGATGTGTTTGTGACAACGACCCCTCCACTGATGTGTTTGTGACAACGACCCCTCCACTGATGTGTTTGTGACAACGACCCCTCCACTGATGTGTTTGTGACAACTACCCCTCCACTGATGTGTTTGTGACAACTACTCCTCCACTGATGTGTTTGTGACAACTACCCTCCACTGATGTGTTTGTGACAACTACCCCTCCTCTCATTCATCCTGTCACTAAATGAGCATAACCTGATCTGATGACAAACCATCAACATGATATTTGGGAGGGTGTATGGAATTTGCCCTCCCACTCCATCTCCTTGCCCTCACTCTCCATCTCTTTGCCGTTCCACTCTATCTTTGCTCTTCTTCTCTATCTCTTTGCCCTCCCTCCATCTCTTTGCCCTCAATCTTCACCCCTTTGCCTTCCCTCACCATCTATTTGCTTCCCCCCCCTCTATTTCTTTGCCCTCCCTCTTCTTCTCCATTCACACAGCTTGCTTTACTGGTTAGTGTTTCCAGGACTCCCATTGAGAGGTAAAGTAGGATCTAGACCATTTCTGGTTCTTCACTTCTAACTGTATCAAGTTATTTTCCCATCATTTTGGGAAAAGTGTGTATATCTCCCAGAATGTTTTGCACCCAGTCTGACAAACTATACAAGAGAAAGAGATCAATCTCACAGAATGTTAGAGATCCAGTCTGACAAACTATACAAGAGAAAGAGATCAATCTCACAGAATGTTAGAGATCCAGTCTGACAAACTATACAAGAGCGAGAGATCAATCTCACAGAATGTTAGAGACACAGTCTGACACACTATACAAGAGAGAGAGATCAATCTCACAGAATGTTAGAGATCCAGTCTGACAAACTATACAAGAGAAAGAGATCAATCTCACAGAATGTTAGAGATCCAGTCTGACAAACTATACAAGAGAAAGAGATCAATCTCACAGAATGTTAGAGACACAGTCTGACACACTATACAAGAGAAAGAGATCAATCTCACAGAATGTTAGAGATCCAGTCTGACAAACTATACAAGAGAAAGAGATCAATCTCACAGAATGTTAGAGATCCAGTCTGACAAACTATACAAGAGAAAGAGATCAATCTCACAGAATGTTAGAGATCCAGTCTGACAAACTATACAAGAGAGAGAGATCAATCTCACAGAATGTTAGAGATCCAGTCTGACAAACTATACAAGAGAAAGAGATCAATCTCACAGAATGTTAGAGACACAGTCTGACAAACTATACAAGAGAGAGAGATCAATCTCACAGAATGTTAGAGATCCAGTCTGACAAACTATACAAGAGAGAGAGATCAATCTCACAGAATGTTAGAGACACAGTCTGACACACTATACAAGAGAGAGAGATCAATCTCACAGAATGTTAGAGACCCAGTCTGACAAACTATACAAGAGAGAGAGATCAATCTCACAGAATGTTAGAGATCCAGTCTGACACACTTTACAAGAGAGATACTACAACTACTCACCTCCTCACAGTTAGGCACAGAGATTTCTTTAATGGCATCCCATACAGGAGAGTCACTCTTCCAGGCATAACTTTCCAGGATGCTTTCTTCAATCTGCAGATGTCAGTATAACATGCAAGTTGTGTGGTGAGCTCACTGACTTTGTGACAAGACTACATCTATAAAGGTTTCTATCTACTCCTTCTTCTTCAGCATTCAAGTTTTGTGATCATGCAAACTTTGACTCTTTGTCCTGTCTCATTATGGAGGAGTAAGGACAACATCATGACACATGAGCTGGTCGCATGGTCAGTACTCGCATATGGAGGGGTAAGGCCAACATCATGACACATGATGAACTGGTCACATTGTCAGTACTCGTATATGGAGGGGTAAGGCCAACATCATGACACATGATGAACTGGTCACATTGTCAGTACTCGTATATGGAGGAGTAAGGCCAACATCATGACACATGATGAGCTGGTCGCATGGTCAGTACTCGTATATGGAGGAGTAAGGACAACATCATGACACATGATGAGCTGGTCACATTGTCAGTACTCGTATATGGAGGGGTAAGGCCAACATCATGACACATGATGAGCTGGTCGCATGGTCAGTACTCGTATATGGAGGAGTAAGGACAACATCATGACACATGAGCTGGTCGCATGGTCAGTACTCATATATGGAGGAGTAAGGCCAACATCATGACACATGATGAGCTGGTCGCATGGTCAGTACTCGTATATGGAGGAGTAAGGACAACATCATGACACATGAGCTGGTCGCATGGTCAGTACTCATATATGGAGGAGTAAGGACAACATCATGACACATGATGAGCTGATCGCATGGTCAGTACTCGTATATGGAGGAGTAAGGACAACATCATGACACATGATGAACTGGTCACATGGTCAGTACTCGCATATGGAGGGGTAAGGCCAACATCATGACACATGATGAGCTGGTCACATTGTCAGTACTCGTATATGGAGGAGTAAGGACAACATCATGACACATGATGAGCTGGTCGCATTGTCAGTACTCGTATATGGAGGAGTAAGAAAGACATCATGACATATGATGAGCTGGTCACATGGTCAGTACTCTATGCATGTGTCCTGATTTTTTCCCTAAATCTGCACCACGACTGACACACTCTGTTTTCAACAGGTTGGATTTTAGTTTGACATAGGAGTTTTCCTTCTCGTAGGGAGGATGTCGGCCAGAATTGTTGAGCCCACCCTGCCTGTGGTTTTTGTCTGGGTGTTCTCCCATAGCCTTTCCATCTTATTGAGTGGATGTCGGCCAGGGCTGTTTTGCCCACCTTGCTCGTTGGGCACACCCAGTCTGTGGTTTCTGTCTGGATGTTCTCCCATAGCCTTTCCTTCTCCCAATGGTAACTTCTAGGTAGGAGTGATTTGTTTTCCAGGGTGTCCTTTCATGTGGATAGAGCTTTAGATGTGGCTCTTACACCCATGGCCTGTTCTGTCATTGAACATATGGACCTTTTTTAGTTGGTGCAACAGTTCCACCTGTTGCCCTCACCCCATCCTGGTAGAAGAGGCCTTCCATCAACTAATTTAAAAGGTTATTGTCTTAACCAAATGCATCTTAACTACTAGTCAGTTACTGGGAATTACTCTCTCTATGTCAAGCTCTAGAAATTGTAGGTTTGCTCAAGCAGTGGTAATGTCCAGTTTATTACTGATAGATCAATGCATTAAGAATAGGTCCCATCTTCCCTCAACCATTCCTTCCTTTCTTTCTTTATCTTTTTCTTCAAACCAGGGCATTCAAAGTGATACATGTTTCACAGTTGCAAAGGGATGAGGGCAGTTTCCGCACTGAGGTGGATGATATTGCTCTGGAGTTCCCATCTATTGTGAGTCGCCCCAATGCTGTTCAAGAAGTACAAACAAATGATAATCACTGGCAGCTCAATCGGGGGGGGGGGGGGGGGGGGGGGGGGAGCGGCGCAAAACTGACCTGTATTTCTTGATTATCAGAGAATCAGTGTTTCACTAAATGAAGTCGCATGCGGACTAGAGTATTGGAACAGCAATCTGGGACATGAACTAGTTAGTTATGGGATTATCCTCATCACATACCAAACAACAGCCTAAAAGATCTCCACCCCAGCAGCACCATTAAACTGGTTCACAAGTCTACACTTGACCTCCTATTTGATCTCTGAATCCAGGCAACATCCCTCCTGAATCCAGGCAACATCCTCCTGAATCCAGACAACATCTCTCCTGAATCCAGGCAACATCCCTCCTGAATCCAGACAACATCTCTCCTGACTAACATGAAGATTCGAGAGTTGCACCAAGGCTGTATATGGAACATGAACTATTCATGAGGACTTACACACTTCTTTTTTTATTAATTGAAAAGATAACCAGAATCAATTCAACCATAAGTTAGGTGCTATGACAAACTTCACCAACAGCATCACTTCAACCATAAGTTAGGTGCTATGACAAACTTCACCAACAGCATCACTTCAACCATGAGTTAGGTGCTATGACAAACTTCACCAACAGCATCACTTCAACCATAAGTTAAGTGATATGACAAACTTCACCAACAGCATCACTTCAACCATAAGTTAAGTGCAATGACAAAACTTCACCAACAGCATCACTTCAACCATAAGTTAGGTGCTATGACAAGCTTCACCAACAGCATCACTTCAACCATAAGTTAGGTGCTATGACAAACTTCACCAACAGCATCACTTCAACCATAAGTTAGGTGCTATGACAAACTTCACCAACAGCATCATTTCAACCATAAGTTAGGTGCTATGACAACCTTCACCAACAGCATCATTTCAACCATATCTTAGGTGCTATAACAAACTTCACCAACAGCATCACTTCAACCATAAGTTAGGTGCTATGACAAATCACCAACAGCATCACTTCAACCATAAATAGGTGCTATGACAAACTTCACCAACAGCATCATTTCAACCATATGTTAGGTGCTATGACAAACTTCACCAACAGCATCACTTCAACCATAAGTTAGGTGCTATGACAAATCACCAACAGCATCACTTCAACCATAAGTTAGGTGCTATGACAAACTTCACCAACAGCATCATTTCAACCATAAGTTGGGTGCTATGACAAACTTCACCAACAGCATCACTTCAACCATAAGTTAGGTGCTATGACAAATCACCAACTGCATCACTTCAACCATAAGTTAGGTGCTATGACAAACTTCACCAACAGCATCACTTCAACCATAAGTTAGGTGCTATGACAAACTTCACCAACAGCATCACTTCAACCATATGTTAAGTGCTATGACAAACTTCACCAACAGCATCACTTCAACCAAAAGTTAGGTGCTATGACAAATCACCAACTGCATCACTTCAACCATAAGTTAGGTACTATGACAAACTTCACCAACAGCATCACTTCAACCATAAGTTAGGTGCTATGACAAACTTCACCAACAGCATCACTTCAACCATAAGTTAGGTGCTATGACAAACTTCACCAACAGCATCACTTCAACCATAAGTTAGGTGCTATGACAAACTTCACCAACAGCATCATTTCAAGCATAAGTTAGGTGCTATGACAAACTTCACCAACAGCATCATTTCAACCATATGTTAGGTGTTATGACAAACTTCACCAACAGCATCACTTCAACCATAAGTTAGGTGCTATGACAAATCACCAACAGCATCACTTCAACCATAAGTTGCCATGACAAACATTTCCAACAGCATCACTTCAACCATAAGTTGATATGACAAACTTTCCCAACAGCATCACTTCAACCATAAGTTGCTATGACAAACCTTCCAAACAGCATCACTTCAATCATAAGTTGCTATGACAAACTTTTCCAACAGCATCACTTCAACCATAAGTTGCTATGACAAACTTTCCAAACAGCATCACTTCAATCATAAGTTGCTATAACAAACTTTCCAACATCATCACTTCAACCATAAGTTGCCATGACAAACATTTCCAACAGCATCACTTCAACCATAAGTTGATATGACAAACTTTCCCAACAGCATCACTTCAACCATAAGTTGCTATGACAAACCTTCCAAACAGCATCACTTCAATCATAAGTTGCTATGACAAACTTTCCCAACAGCATCACTTCAACCATAAGTTGCTATGACAAACTTTCCCAACAGCATCACTTCAACCATAAGTTGCTATGACAAACATTTCCAACAGCATCACTTCAATCATATGTTGCTATGACAAACTTTCCCAACAGCATCACTTCAATCATAAGTTGCTATGACAAACTTTCCCAACAGCATCACTTCAACCATAAGTTGCTATGACAAACTTTTCCAACAGCATCACTTCAATCATAAGTTGCTATGACAAACTTTCCCAACAGCATCACCTCAATCATAAGTTGCTATGACAAACTTTCCCAACAGCATCACTTCAATCATAAGTTGCTATGAGAAATGACTCACATGATTGAGATGCTTGACAACATCTCTGGAGAGCCCCTTCTCAGCCCGAATGATAATCTCAATCACCTTGTAGAAGTGGTAGGGACTCAGCTCAAAGATGTCCACAATCCAAGGGAATGTCCTGAAGAAAAACCAAACAAAAAGCACAGCTTATTTACACGTCTCTATAGAGACAAGAAAAACGGCCTCTATCAGTCAGTGACCAATGTAAACAAGACATACACAAGCAAAGTGGTTAGTTGGTTTCCCTGCCATTCAAACAAACCTAGATTTAATTCCCATATGTGACATTTCTATTTCCTTTTTAAATCTGCTTACTGTTGTTCTAATTACATTGCTGAAGGAAGTGAACCAATACATCTACTTACTTTTGTTCTAATTACATTACTGAAGTGAATCAATACATCTACTTACTTTTGTTCTAATTACATTACTGAAGTGAATCAATACATCTACTTACTTTTGTTCTAATTACATTACTGAAGTGAATCAATACATCTACTTACTTTTGTTCTAATTATATTACTGAAGTGAATCAATACATCTACTTACTTTTGTTCTAATTACATTACTGAAGTGAATCAATACATCTACTTACTTTTGTTCTAATTACATTACTGAAGTGAACAAATACATCTACTTACTTTTGTTCTAATTACATTAGTGAAGTGAATCAATACATCTACTTACTTTTGTTTTAATTACATTACTGAAGTAAGTGAACAAATACATCTACTTCTTCTTCTTTCTTCTATCTTTCAGCTCCCTGTAGAGCATAGGTCTTCAACAAACACTTTCCAAGTCATTCTGTTTTTTGCCATTCTTTTAAGATCATCGCATGTCTTCCCCGTCATCTTCATCTCTGCTTCTATCTGTCTTCTCCAAGAATTCCTTGGTCTTCCTCTTTATCATTTTCCCTGGGGATTCAAAAAAATGGCCTGTTGTGTGATACTCTCAGGACTTTCACAGTGTGTGTCTTATCCAGCGCCATCGTCTTCGCTGAATCTCTTTATCCATTGGTATTTGACTGGTACATTTCCATAATTCTATGTGATTTTGTCCTGCCATTTCCATCCTCTGCGTAAGCTTCCATTAATAAAAGTCTGTATCTTCATGATTGTCATTTTAGTTGTTCTCCATGTTTCACAGTCATATAATAAGACTGACTTAACATCGGAGTTGAAAATTTTATTTTAGTATTTAACCTAATTTCTTTGGACTTCCATATGTTTCCCAGTGCAACAAATGCTCCTCTTGCTTTTGATATCCTTATTTTGGTATCATTTTCTGTTCCTCCCTTTTTGTCTATATTACTGCCCAGATATATGTAAGATTGTACGTCTAGTACAGGTCTTCTTCTTCTTCTTCTACTATCCTTCCTCCATTGCCGTTGGCGTTGATACAATCTGCGATTCTTTGCTCTTCTGATGTTACCCCTCCTAGTGACTCTAGTATTCCCATTATCCATCTCTTTCTCTGTCTTCCTCTTAATCTGGTGATTTCGTAGCATTTGTTTATGGCTCTTTGAGTCATTGTTAGTTCTTTTTGTCTTGTTATGTAAAAAAAAAAAGTAAAGTACCCCCGTCACGCCAAGTGGTGTATAGGGAATATGGTGTTAGTGACCATCAATTTTACAGACCTTCAGCACGTGATTTTTGGGGTATTGTGGTCGGTATTACGCCCGTGCCGCTTCACTTTCCCAGAAAAAAATCCGGTACCCACTTAAGGCTGGGTGAACCCGGAAGCCGTTAGTTGGGATCGAACCCTACCCCTTGTCCTTTGTAGTCCAGTTCACTAACCACTGAGCTATCGCGGCTCTGTCTTGTTATGTGGCCGAACCAATTTATCTGTTGTTTCTTTACGAATTCGATGGCTGGTTCAATTTTGAGTTTCTTCCTCAGGTCGGTGTTTCTTACTCTGTCCCTTAAGCTGTTTCCTGTCATTCTTCTGACACATTTCATTTCAGTGGTCGTTATCTTTCTTATTTTTCTAGACTTCCCTTCTTTGGCAGTTTGATCATATAACCTCCTTTCCAGTCTTTAGGTATTTCTTCCCTCTCCCAAATTTTTATCTAATAGATTATGTAGCATCATGGTAGAGGTGTTAATATCTGCTTTGATGGCTTCTGAAGGAATTTCATCTGGTCTTATGGCTTTACCATTTTTTTATAGTTTGATGGCTTTCATTATTTCTTCCTTGCTTGGTTTTCCACAGTTAACGTGTAACTCTTCTTCTACTGGTAGTATATCTGGAGGGTTATTTGAGCCGGATCTGTTCAAGAGTTCTTCAAAGTGCAGCTTCCATCTCTTCATTTGTTCCCTTATATTACTAAACAGATTTCCTTTCTTATCTTTAATAAAGGTTTTGATCTGCTTGTATGTTCTATTTTTTTGTACAGTTCTTTCATATTTCCTTTATTTGTCGTTTTCTCTGTCTCTTTAGTTAATTCATATATATATTTCCCCTTATCCCTTTTAAAGCATTTTCTCACTTTTTTTTCAGACAGATGTCTGTCAGAGCTAGCAGTGAAAGCTGTCAGCAAATAGCTGACTCAGGATATCTGTCAGAGCTAGCAGTGAAAGCTGTCAGCAAATAGCTGACTCAGGATGTCTGTCAGAGCTAGCAGTGAAAGCTGTCAGCAAATAGCTGACTCAGGATGTCTGTCAGAGCTAGCAGTGAAAGCTGTCAGCAAATAGCTGACTCAGTATGTCTGTCAGAGCTAGCAGTGAAAGCTGTCAGCAAATAGCTGACTCAGGATGTCTGTCAAAGCTAGCAGTGAAAGCTGTCAGCAAATAGCTGACTCAGGATGTCTGCCAGAGCTAGCAGTGAGGGCTGTCAACAAATAGCTGACTCAGGATGTCTGCCAGAGCTAACAGTGAGAGCTGTCAACAAATAGCAGAATGGGGATGACTGTCAGAGCTAGTAGTGAGGGCTGTCAGCAAATAGCTGACTCAGGATGTCTGCCAGAGCTAGCAGTGAGGGATGTCAGCAAATAGCAGAATGGGGATGACTGTCAGAGCTAACAGTGAGGGTTGTCAACAAATAACAGAATGGGGATGCCTGCCAGAGCTAACAGTGAGGGCTGTCAACAAATAGCTGACTCAGGATGTCTGCCTGAACTAACAGTGAGGGCTGTCAACAAATAGCTGACTCAGGATGTCTGCCTGAGCTAGTAGTGAGGGCTGTCAACAAATAGCTGACTCAGGATGTCTGCCTGAACTAACAGTGAGGACTGTTAGCAAATAGCAGAATGGGGATGACTGTCAGAGCTAGCAGTGAGGGTTGTCAGCAAATAGCTGTCTCAGGATGTCTGCCAGAGCTAGCAGTGAGGGCTCTCAACAAATAGCAGAATGGAATGTCTGCCAGAGCTAACAGTGAGGGCTGTCAGCAAATAGCTGTCTCAGGATGTCTGCCAGAGCTAGCAGTGAGGGCTCTCAACAAATAGCAGAATGGGAATGTCTGCCAGAGCTAACAGTGAGGGTTGTCAGCAAATAGCTGTCTCAGGATGTCTGCCAGAGCTAGCAGTGAGGGCTCTCAACAAATAGCAGAATGGGAAGTCTGCCAGAGCTAACAGTGAGGGCTGTCAGCAAATAGCAGAATGGGGATGACTGTCAGAGATAGCAGTGAGGGATGTCAACAAATAGCTAACTTGGGATGTGTCAGAGATAGCAGTGAGAGCTGTCAGCAAATAGCTCTCTGGGGATATCTGTCAGAGCTAGCAGTGAGGGAATTCAGCAAATAGCAGAATGGGGATGTCTGTTGTTTGATACATTGTTTGTGCTCTCTCTCAGGTGTCGACAGAAAGGGTTGGGAATGTCCGTTAATGTGTTGAGAGTCTTCGACATGCTCTTCGTTTTGATTCTTTGATGACTGAATGAAGCCCTAACATACAGTGAGTTTGACTTGAGCGCTGCACTGTAAAAATACACAATTAAAAGTGTGGAAGTGCTGCACTATTACAATATACAATTAAAAGTGTTGAAGTGCTGCACTATTACAATATACAATTAAAAGTGTTGAAGTGCTGCACTATTACAATATACAATTAAAAGTGTGGAAGTGTTGCACTATTACAATACACAGTTAAAAGTGTGGAAGTGCTGCACTATTACAATACAAGTTAAAAGTGTGGAAGTGCTGCACTATTACAATACAAGTAAAAGTGTGGAAGTGTTGCACTATTACAATACAAGTTAAAAGTGTGGAAGTGCTGCACTATTACAATATACAATTAAAAGTGTGGAAGTGTT
Source organism: Megaustenia siamemsis (assembly GCA_032433765.1). Classification (NCBI taxonomy): domain Eukaryota; kingdom Metazoa; phylum Mollusca; class Gastropoda; order Stylommatophora; family Ariophantidae; genus Megaustenia; species Megaustenia siamemsis. The sequence continues at coordinate 76,564,462 of JAVIAB010000106.1, read as the reverse complement.
ACACTATTACAATACACAGTTAAAAGTGTTGAAGTGCTGCACTATTACAATACAAGTTAAAGTGTGGAAGTGCTGCACTATTACAATACAAGTTAAAAGTGTGGAAGTGCTGCACTATTACAATACAAGTTAAAAGTGTGGAAGTGTTGCACTATTACAATACAAGTTAAAAGTGTGGAAGTGCTGCACTATTACAATACAAGTTAAAAGTGTGGAAGTGCTGCACTATTACAATACACAGTTAAAAGTGTTGAAGTGCTGCACTATTACAATACAAGTTAAAAGTGTGGAAGTGCTGCACTATTACAACATGCAGTTAAAAGTGTGGAAGTGCTGCACTATTACAATACAAGTTAAAAGTGTGGAAGTGCTGCACTATTACAATACAAGTTAAAAGTGTGGAAGTGCTGCACTATTACAATACAAGTTAAAAGTGTGGAAGTGTTGCACTATTACAATACAAGTTAAAAGTGTGGAAGTGCTGCACTATTACAATACAAGTTAAAAGTGTGGAAGTGTTGCACTATTACAATACAAGTTAAAAGTGTGGAAGTGTTGCACTATTACAATACAAGTTAAAAGTGTGGAAGTGTTGCACTATTACAATACAAGTTAAAAGTGTGGAAGTGCTGCACTATTACAATACAAGTTAAAAGTGTGGAAGTGCTGCACTATTACAACATGCAGTTAAAAGTGTGGAAGTGCTGCACTATTACAACATGCAGTTAAAAGCATAATAAGGGCACAGAAAAACCAAAATACAATACCTCTGGGAATTGTAAGAAAAAATGACAATCTCAAGACAGCAAGCAAAGAGTGACCGATGGAAAAATTCATTCTCTAGGAGTCCCTGCAATAAAATATACATTGTTGTTTGTTTTAAGCAAAACAAGTCATCACAGCACATGATGATGATACAACAAACAGAGATAACTATCTTGACTTATTGATGGCAGCATCTATTTCATGTTTACTCTGTAACCAGGGAGATCTGTTTATAATTGCTTTCATGTCCAAAGTATTCTACTAATTAGATGTGCTCTCCCAGTGTGGAACAACTAGCCCCAAGCTTTTGTCCTTGACACTTCCAGTGTGAAACAACTAGCCCCAAGCTTTTGTCCTTGACACTTCCAGTGAGCAACAACTAGCCCCAAGCTTTTGTCCTTGACACTTCCAGTGTGGAACAACTAGCCCCAAGCTTTTGTCCTTGACACTTCCAGTGTGAAACAACTAGCCCCAAGCTTTTGTCCTTGACACTTCCAGTGAGCAACAACTAGCCCCAAGCTTTTGTCCTTGACACTTCCAGTGTGGAACAACTAGCCCCAAGCTTTTGTCCTTGACACTTCCAGTGTGAAACAACTAGCCCAAGCTTTTGTCCTTGACACTTCCAGTGAGCAACAACTAGCCCCAAGCTTTTGTCCTTGACACTTCCAGTGTGGAACAACTAGCCCAAGCTTTTGTCCTTGACACTTCCAGTGTGAAACAACTAGCCCCAAGCTTTTGTCCTTGACACTTCCAGTGAGCAACAACTAGCCCCAAGCTTTTGTCCATGACACTTCCAGTGTGGAACAACTAGCCCCAAGCTTTTGTCCTCAACTCTTCCAGTGTGGAACAACTAGCCCCAAGCTTTTGTCCATGACACTTCCAGTGAGCAACAACTAGCCCCAAGCTTTTGTCCATGACACTTCCAGTGTGGAACAACTAGCCCCAAGCTTTTGTCCTCAACTCTTCCAGTGTGGAACAACTAGCCCCAAACTTTTGCCCATGACACTTCCAGTGTGGAACAACTAGCCCCAAGCTTTTGTCCATGACACTTCCAGTGTGGAACAACTAGCCCCAAGCTTTTGTCCTTGACACTTCCAGTGTGGAACAACTAGCCCCAAGCTTTTGTCCTTGACACTTCCAGTGTGGAACAACTAGCCCCAAGCTTTTGTCCATGACACTTCAGTGTGGAACAACTAGCCCCAAGCTTTTGTCCTTGACAATTCCAGTGTGGAACAACTAGCCCCAAGCTTTTGTCCTTGACACTTCCAGTGTGGAACAACTAGCCCCAAGCTTTTGTCCTCAACTCTTCCAGTGTGGAACAACTAGCCCAAGCTTTTGTCCTTGACACTTCCAGTGTGGAACAACTAGCCCCAAGCTTTTGTCCTCAACTCTTCCAGTGTGGAACAACTAGCCCCAAGCTTTTGTCCTTGACTCTTCCAGTGTGGAACAACTAGTCCCAAGCTTTGTCCTTGACTCTTCAGTGTGGAACAACTAGCCCCAAGCTTTGTCCATGACTCTTCCATGGTACTATAGTCATGTTTATCCTACACAAATGACAATCCACTTGTCTTCAGCACTCCACCACTGCCCCACCCCTTTTTTTTTTTACCACTTGTGAGTCAATGTTCTACCTACTGATCCTATCTCCTCCACCTCATAATTGCACCACTAGTGACTCAATGTTCCATATACTGATCCTATCTCCTCCACCTCCTAATTGTACCACTAGTGACTCAATGTTCCATATACTGATCCTATCTCCTCCACCTCCTAATTGTACCACTAGTGACTCAATGTCCCACTACTGATCATATCTCCTCCACCTCCTAATTGTACCACTAGTGACTCAATGTCCCACTTACTGATCATATCTCCTCCACCTCATAATTGTACCACTAGTGACTCAATGTCCCACCTATTGATCCTATATCCTCCACCTCCTATAATTGTACCACTAGTGACTCAATGTGCCCATTTACTGATCATATCTCCTCCACCTCCTAATTGCACCACTAGTGACTCAATGTCCCACGTACTGATCCTATCTCCTCCACCTCATAATTGTACCACTAGTGACTCAATGTCCCATCTACTGATCCTATCTCCTCCACCTCATAATTGTACCACTAGTGACTCAATGTGCCCATTTACTGATCATATCTCCTCCACCTCCTAATGCACCACTAGTGACTCAATGTCCCACTTACTGATCATATCTCCTCCACCTCCTAATTGCACCACTAGTGACTCAATGTCCCACTTACTGATCATATCTCCTCCACCTCATAATTGTACCACTAGTGACTCAATGTCCCACTTACTGATCATATCTCCTCCACCTCCTAATTGTACCACTAGTGACTCAATGTCCCACTTACTGATCATATCTCCTCCACCTCCTAATTGTACCACTAGTGACTCAATGTCCCACTTACTGATCATATCTCCTCCACCTCCTAATTGTACCACTAGTGATTCAATGTCCCACCTACTGATCCTATCTCCTCCACCTCCTAATTGTACCACTAGTGACTCAATGTCCCACCTATTGATCCTATCTCCTACACCTCCTAATTGTACCACTAGTGACTCAATGTCCCACTTACTGATCATATCTCCTCCACCCACTTATTGTATCACCTGTGAGTCAATGCCTACTTACTCTTCTCTGTATCAACTATTCCACGGCAACTATTACTCTCTTCTGTAATATAAAACTACATCCACTGATACTCTCTTCTGTGTGACACCGCAACTATTACTCTCTTCTGTGGACACAGCAACTATTAATCTCTTCTGTGGACACAGCAACTATTACTCTTGTCCACAAATGTAAACTACATCCTCTGATACGCTCTTCTGTGGACACAGCAACTATCACTCTCTTCTGTGGGCACCGCAACTATTACTCTCTTCTGTGGACACAGCAAACTATTACTCTCTTCTGTGGGCACAGCAACTATTACTCTCTTCTGTGGACACAGCAACTATTACTCTCTTCTGTGGACACAGCAACTATTACTCTCTTCTGTGGACACAGCAACTATTACTCTCTTCTGTGGACATAGCAACTATTACTCTCTTCTGTGGACACAGCAACTATTACTCTCTTCTGTGGACACAGCAACTATTACTCTCTTCTGTGGACACAGCAACTATTACTCTCTTCTGTGGACACAGCAACTATTACTCTCTTCTGTGGACACAGCAACTATTACTCTCTTCTGTGGACACAGCAACTATTACTCTCTTCTGTGGACACAGCAACTATTACTCTTGTCCATAAATGTAAACTACATCCTCCGATTAAAAATTTAGATATTTTAGGCATATCAGAGACAAGATGGAAAGAATGTGGGTACATAGAGGACGAACAATATACATTTATATACTCAAGAAACACAACAGAACATCAAATGGGGGGGTAGGAATACTGACACAAAGAGAGCTACAAAAAATATATAAGTACCCACTGGACATACAGTGATAGGATTATACTAGTCAAGTTGAAAGCAAAACCACTCGACATAGCAATAATACAGACATATGCACCTACTCAAGACTACACAGATGAACAATAGAGGCATTCTATGAAGACCTAAATAAAGTTATGAAGCAAGTGAAATCTTCAGACATCTTGATTGTAATGGGTGACATGAACGCTAAAGTAGGAAAGGGTAGATATAAGACCATTATAGGAAATCATGGTTTAGGAAAAAGAAATGACAGAGGAGAAAGATTAATACAATTCTGTGAAGAAAACAGACTGATAATATGTAACACTTACTTTGATCAAGAGAAAAGGAAACTATACACATGGAAAAGCCCTGGAGATAGGAAGAGGAATCAAATAGATTACATAATGATAAAAGAAAGGTTCCGTAACAGTGTAAAGAAAGCCAAAACCTACCCAGGAGCAGATATTAATTCAGATCACAATCCTGTAATGCTTAAAATGAAAATCAAACTAAAGAGAAACAAGCAAAAGTCTAATTCATCAACAAATCCACTAGTTATAACAGCTTTAAATCAAAAAGATATTACAGATACCTATACAATACAAGTAAAGAACACATACCAGAAGCTGCTAGAAGAAGGAATTGAACAATACAGAAGAGAAAATCCTGATGAAAAAGTAACAACCAAATGGCAATGCATAAAGAAAAGCATACAAGAAACCTGCGACACCTTACCCAAAAAAGACAAGAACAAAACTGGATAATTAACACCATCATAGAAAAAATGGAAGAAAGGAGACAAGTGAAGAACACTGCCCAATACAATAAAATAGATAATGAAATACGCAAAATGTGCAAAAAGGCAAAAGAAGACTGGCTCAGCCAAAAATGTATAGAAATAGAAACTATGGAAAGCAAACAAGACTTAAGAGGAATGAACATAAATAAAGAGAAAGACTAATAAAAATAAAAAAGCCACAGAAGGTGGATGCATTGCAGACAAAAAAGGAAAAATGCTAACAGACCAACACCAGGGCTAAATAACAAATAACACCAGGGCTAAACCTGAGAATAGCAAAATGTTACATCTTCTCAATATTCCTATATGGTGCAGAAACATGGACATTAGACAAGAAAACAGAACAGAAAATTGAAGCCTTTGAAATGTGGATATACAGAAGAATAGGTAGAATTGGATGGAAGGAAAAGAAAACAAATGATGAAGTCTTAAAACAACTAAAAATAAAAAGAGAACTACTAAGCACAATTCAAACAAGACAAATGCGATTTTTGGGCCATGTTAAAAGACACAACAGCCTACTAAAAGTAATCCTAGAGGGGAAAATACAAGGTAAAAGAGACAGAGGCAGACCAATACTAACATGGACGAGTAACATCAAAAGACGGACAAATCAGCCTATGACAACCTGCACCATCAAATCAAGAGACAGAGCAGAATGGTGCTCCATGGTAGCCAACCTCCGTTGCGGAGATGGCACTCGATGATGATGATGACATCCTCTGATAGTCTTTTCTGTGGACACAGCAACTATTAGCCGCGATAGCTCAGTGGTTAGTGAGCTGGACTACAAAGGACAAGGGGTAGGGTTCGATCCCAACCGACGGCTTCCGGGTTCACCCAGCCTTAAATGGCTACAGGATTTTTTCGGGGAAAGTAAAGCAGCACGGGCGTAATACCAACCACTTTACCCCAAAAATCATGTGCTGAAGGTCTGTAAAATATAGGGTCACTAACACCATATTTCCCAATACGCCACTTGGCGTGACGGGGGTACTTTACTTTTACTTTACAGCAACTATTACTTTTGTCCATAAATGTAAACTACATCCTCTGATGCTCTCTTCTGTGGACAAAGCAACAATTACTCTTGTCAATAAATGTAAACTACATCCTCTGATGCTCTCTTCTGTTGCCAAAGCAACTATTACTCTTGTCAATAAATGTAAACTACATCCTCTGATACTCTCTTCTGTGGACAAAGCAACTATTACTCTTGTCAATAAATGTAAACTACATCCTCTGATACTCTCTTCTGTGGACAAAGCAACTATTACTCTTGTCAATAATGTAAACTACATCCTCTGATACTATCTTCTGTGGACAAAGCAACTATTACTCTTGTCAATAAATGTAAACTACATCCTCTGATAGTCTCTTCTGTGGACAAAGCAACTATTACTCTTGTCAATAAATGTAAACTACATAATCTGATACTCTCCTCTGTGGACACAGCAACTATTACTCTTGTCCACCAATGGATACATTTACCCTGGAACCTTATTGTTTCAATCAACATATTTTTCAGTTGCTACAATTTCCATGCCCAGGCATGTATCCTGTCACCTGCCTTGTTGTCATCTCATCTACTACCTTTCATTCTATTTCTATTGTTCATTCACCAACATGCATGCAATATTAAATAGCCACAAATATGTTCATTTATACGTGAAATAAAAAATAGAAAAAAGAAGTGCTTCAAGGCCATTAACCATTAATTACCTAATTGTGGAGGGCTTCGTTACATTCCGTAATAAAAATTGCTTAATTGTAACATTAGGAGCAATACAAATATTATTTTCTTTGAACTTTTGACACACAACTGTGTGTTTACCAATTAGACACACTGGGAACTCTGATTTTCTTTCTCAGGTTGATTTTTTTTCAGTTTCTCAGTTGAAATTGACCGCTTGGACTGGATGTGTTATTTGTCTATTCAGACGGTCACCGTAAGTTCATCAGTATGTTTGGCTACCTTAAAGCATATTCGCTGAGTTTCCCAAGTCACAAAGTGTTGTTTGATGTTGCTGACAACCGAGGAAATTTCCCTGGTTAAAGGGGAAAAACGAAAAAAAGAAGAAAAACGACCATGAAAAACAACAAATTTGTTGAAATTTGGCAAATTTTTGTCATACTATAGCATCGTAATCTCACATGGGAAAATCCTACATCAACAGAAACAAATTAAACACTCACCAGAAGTAGTAATTAGGAAGGTACACGGAGCGAGGGTGGTGTTTGAACACAGCAAACTATCAAATTTGGAAGATTGTTTGTTTTGATGCTGTCATTGTTACTATGGTATTGTAATCTAGGGTTAAAGATGTAACCAAAACAGAATAAGATCAACTTGGCTTATAAATATACATTCATACCAACAAGTTCACTTCTTTGTTGTCTCCTCCTGTGAGCCTTTTCTTTTCTCCTTGAACAATGCCCTCCAGTGTTTTATAATATAAGCTCTCTCCTAGTTGCAGACGTTTGCGAGCAAAGTCTGCCGTGCTACCTGGGTGATTATCTGTCGACTGAAACAGAGCAACCATTAACAGCTTGTTTGACATCACTCTACTGTTTGACAACATTCCATAGTTTGACAGGAATACCGATTAAAATAGAATTACAAAAATACATTAGTACTCACTGAACAAACAACAACAGAATCATACTACTAAAATTTAAGCAAAACCTTTTGACATTGCAATAACACAGACATATGCACCCACCCAGGACTAGATGAACAAATAGAAGCACAATATGAAGATTTAAAGAAATTTATGAGATCATCTGAAGTGAAATCATTTTACATTTTAATTGTAACAGGTGACAAGAATGCAAGAATAGGAAAAGCAAACTATAAGAACATAATAGGACAGCATGGTCTAAGAAAACGTAACGAAAGTGGGGAAAGACTAATGCAATTTTTTTAAGCAAATAAATTGGTAATGTGTGACACCTATTTTAAACAACAGAAAAGAATGTGGAAAAGTCCTGACGATAACATGAGAAACCTGATAGACTACATAATGATCAAGGATAGATTTAGAAACAGTGTCATGCAAGCCAAGACACACCCAGGAGCTGACTCTAACTCTGTGTGCTAACTCAGATTACCTCCCTGTTATGATCAAAATGAAAACATAACTAAAGAGAAACAGACAAAAAGAATAACACACAAATAATAACACTGGACATAACAACTCTAAGTCAAACAGAAAATCAACATACATATACAATACAAATTTTAAAAATACATACCAACAATTGTTAAAAGAAGGAATGGAACAATACAGAAGGGAAGATCCTGATGAAAAAATTATAACCAAATGGCAAAGTATAAAGGAAAGCATATAAGAAGCCAACAACATCTTATCTAAAGATCAGGAAACAAAAATGGATGACTGAAGCCATCTTGGAGAAAATAGATAAAAGAAGGCAGGAAAAGAACACTGGCCAACACACCAAAATAGATAAAGAAATCTGCAATATATGCAGACATAAAGATAATCTGCAATATGTGCAGACATAAAGATAAACTGCCAATATGTGCAGACATAAAGATAATCTGCAATATGTGCAGACAAAGATAATCTGCAATATGTGCAGACATAAAGATAATCTGCAATATGTGCAGACATAAAGATAATCTGCAATATGTGCAGACATAAAGATAATCTGCAATATGTGCAGACATAAAGATAATCTGCAATATGTGCAGACATAAAGATAATCTGCAATATGTGCAGACATAAAGATAATCTGTAATATGTACAGACATAAAGATAATCTGCAATATGTACAGACAGGCAAAAGAGGACTGGTTCAAATATCGGGAAATAGAAATCATGGAAAAGAAACACGATTTAAAAGTGATACACACAGAAATAACAAGAATGACCAACAAAATTACAGATGGGGAATATATTGTGAACAAAACAAGAGAATTGTTAACAGACAGTACAGATATCATCAACAAATGACAGGAATACAAAGCATAATACACTTCTCAAAGTCATCAAAGGCAGAGGCGAGACAAGCCTAAAGTGGGCTGATAATATGAAAAGGTGGACAGGTGAGCCTATGACAAACATGCACCATCAAGGTGAGAGACAGAGGCAGACCAAGACTAAAGTTGACTGTAACATGAAAAGGTGGACAGGTGAGCCTATGACAATATGCACCATCAAGGCGAGAGACAGAGGCAGACCAAGACTAAAGTTGACTGTAACATGAAAGGTGGACAGGTGAGCCTATGACAACATGCGCCATCAAGGCGAGAGACAGAGGCAGACCAAGACTAAAGTTGACTGTAACATGAAAAGGGTGGACAGGTGAACCTATGACAATGTGCACCATCAAGACAAGAGATAGAGCAAATGGAGCTCCATAGCAGTCAACCTCGATGTGGAGACAGCACCCAATGATGATGAGGATGATAGCTTGAAATATCACTCAACTGCTTGACATATATCACTCTACTGCATGACATATCACTCTACTGCTCGATATATGTCACTCTACTGCTTGACATATCACTCTACTGCTTGACATATCACTCTACTGCTTGACATATCACCCTACTGTGTGACCTATCACCCTACTGTGTGACCTATCACTCTACTGCTTGACATATCACTCTACTGTGTGACCTATCACTCTACTGCTTGACATATCACTCTACTGCTTGACAACACTCCATAGGCTGACATCAGCCAACACTAGCACAAATGACTCACCTACTACATCATGCCACAATAAGTCAGCTTCACACAAGGGTTCAAACTAAACTGCTACACCAATCAGAATGCACATTCATATGCTTGCTTGCGTTCGCCCGATGACTAAAGTATTCTAGAGTATTCGTAAACTGTAGAATTCCTCTTCGTCATCCGCCCTTAAAATGACGTTGCGTGTCTGCGTTGTGTTGTGGTTTGCAGTATAACTGTTATATTTGCGCCTTTCGGCCCAACACATCCGACTTCAGCACGGCACATTCATTAATATACTTTGACATTTATGTAACTAAACACTACTCTGACATTTACACCACTAAACATTATTCTGACATTTATGTCACTAAACATTACACTGACATTTACACCACTAAACATTACTCTGACAATAAGGCCACTAAACATTACTCTGCTGACATTTACACCACTAAACATTACTCTGACAATTAGGTCACTAAACATTACTCTGACATTTACACCACTGAACATTACTTTGACATTTACACCACTAAACATTACTCTGACATTTACACCACTAAACATTACTCTGACAATTAGGTCACTAAACATTACTCTAACATTTACACCACTAAACATTACTCTGACAATTAGGTCACTAAACATTACTCTGACATTTACACCACTGAACATTACTTTGACATTTACACCACTAAACATTATTTAGATCACTAAACATTACTCTGGCATTTTACGTCACTAAGTATTAATGTATCCACTTTCAGATTTCTTCCAACAAAACTCTTGTATAATACACTAAGCAAACATATTGCTGCGTACATAATGCAAAGATTTATTTCAAGTGTTTGCTAACAACAAAAATCTCGTAAGGGAACCATACTTTAGCATAATGTTTACAGAAGGCTTCTCCCATCTCCTTGACCCTGTGTGTGATCTCATCTAGTGGGTTCCTGTGCAGCTCCTGAAAGTGAATGAATTGACATGGACGTAACTGAACCAGACATGACGTACTGGACCAAAACCTCTACATATGTAGCTTCATATCATATGTTATACAGAGGATATATGTCTATATGAAGGTCTGTCTGTCTGTCTCAAAGTTTCTTTATGAAAAACCTAGAGAAACATGACTCATAAATACACCCTTTATTAACAGAGAGATATTCACAAACACAATATATAGAAGAGGAGTTCATAAACACAAGATATAGATGAAGAGTTCATAAACATAACGTATAGAAGAAGAATTATTTATAAATAAAGATGTTATCATTCATCTTTATGTTCTTTTTTTTATAAATAACTCCTCTTCTATATGTTGTGTTTATGAAAATCTCTCTCAATGGAGAGTGTGTTTATGAGTGTCTTCCTATAGACATCGGGCTTGTGAATATGTTTATGATGGAAAATGACTGTCACCTTGACTATGTTCTTCATGCTGTAATGATGAATAGCTCTGTCATGAGGGGAGAAAAAGAATGATGGACTAACTTGAAGATCTCTAAAACAGCATCTGAAGGTGACGTCTTGGAGCCTGACAGCAAGGTCTGTAGGCGTGACACACTTTGGGTTGCTGTGGAGACGGGTGTTACGCTGGGGTCTTTCTCCTTTAGGTAACGTCGACCAGTCAGTGGAGTGGATGGCGTTAATGACTTGGTCTGAAATCATCAACAACCTATCAGGTGCAAACAATTCTGACTTTCAAATGTTCTTGATCTCACTACCAAGGTGCTTAACTCACTGTTGCATGGCAATTTTTGCACCCATACATCTCACTCACTTGATGGAGTTTTAATGACCACAAACAAGAGCCATAAACACCACTGTACTAGACATTATTGAAAAGAGAAGCACATCTTATGAACGAATAACTTAATGACACAATCACTGGGCTATATCTTATAAGTGAGGCCAGAACGAGGAAGCTACACATTTTTTACTAGGAAAAAAAACGAAAATTCCATACCTTCAGGTTTATGATTTGTTCAAAATGAACACTCAACCCACTCAGCTACAATGTAAGACAGTCCCCAGATAACACTCAACCCACTCAGCTACAATGTAAGACAGTCTCCAGATAACACTCTACCCACTCAGCTACAATGTAAGACAATCCCCAGATAACACTCAACCCACTCAAACACAATGTAAGACAGCCCCCACTCAACCACAATGTAAGACGGCCCCCAGATAACACTCAACCCACTCAAACACAATGTAAGACAGCCCCACTCAACATCAATGTAAGACGGCCCCCAGATAACACTCAACCCACTCAGCTACAATGTAAGACGGCCCCCAGATTACACTCAACCCACTCAAACACAATGTAAGACAGTTCCCACTCAGCTACAATGTAAGACAGTCCCCAGATAACACTCAACCCACTCAGCTACAATGTAAGACAGTCCCCAGATAACACTCAACCAACTCAAACACAATGTAAGACAGTCCCCACTCAACTACAATGTAAGACGGCCCCCATAACACTCAACCCACTCAGCTACAATGTAAGACAGTCCCCACTCAATCAATTCAACCCACTCAGCTACAATGTAAGACAGTCCCCACTCAACCAATTCAACCCACTCAGCTACAATGTAAGACAGTCCCCACTCAGCTACAATGTAAGACAGTCCCCACTCAACCAATTCAACCCACTCAGCTACAATGTAAGACAGTCCCCACTCAACCAATTCAATCCACTCAGCTACAATGTAATACAGTCCCCACTCAACCCCAATGTAAGACAGTCCCCAGCCGGAGATGTTTCAATAACCCACAACAGGCTCCCAACGGTCAAATGCTTGTGTGAGTGATTATCATGAAACAGATGTAACAAATGATGGAGAAATACCTCATCAAAGTGCTGTTTAAGTGAACGTTTCCACTGCATCTGAGCTGCTAGGTCTGACCTGGTGTTTTCACCTCCTGGAGTTCCAATCTCCTCATTGGCTTCATCGTCCAGGAAAATTCTCTCATCAAAGTCTCCAACACTCAACACATACTCTTCATACAGGCTGTTGATGATTTTTCTGCTCACCATGAGAGACATCACAAATGTTCAATTTTAATGAGAACCTGATGTCTTTAAACCAGGATATTGTTAGCTCAAGTGTGTTCACAAATTAGGTGAACAATAGTTGTATCTCTCCTTAGTTCACACAAAACATAAGGTACATTAACTGTATGATTGTATCTCTCCTTAGTTCACACAAAACATAAGGTACATTAACTGTATGATTGTTTCTCTCCTTAGTTCACACAAAACATAAGGTACATTAACTGTTTGATTGTATCTCTACTTAGTTCACACAAAACATAAGGTACATTAACCGTATGATTGTATCTCTACTTAGTTCACACAAAACATAAGGTACATTAACTGTATGATTGTATCTCTACTTAGTTCACACAAAACATAAGGTACATTAACTGTATGATTGTATCTCTACTTAGTTCACACAAAACATAAGGTACATAACTGTATGATTGTATCTCTCCTTAGTTCACACAAAACATAAGGTACATTAACTGTATGATTGTATCTCTACTTAGTTCACACAAAACATAAGGTACATTAACTGTATGATTGTATCTCTACTTAGTTCACACAAAACATAAGGTACATTAACTGTATGATTGTATCTCTCCTTAGTTCACACAAAACATAAGGTACATTAACTGTATGATTGTATCTCTCCTTAGTTCACACAAAACATAAGGTACATTAACTGTATGATTGTATCTCTCCTTAGTTCACACAAAACATAAGGTACATTAACTGTATGATTGTATCTCTACTTAGTTCACACAAAACATAAGGTACATTAACTGTATGATTGTATCTCTCCTTAGTTCACACAAAACATAAGGTACATTAACTGTATGATTGTATCTCTACTTAGTTCACACAAAACATAAGGTACATTAACTGTATGATTGTATCTCTCCTTAGTTCACACAAAACATAAGGTACATTAACTGTATGATTGTATCTCTACTTAGTTCACACAAAACATAAGGTACATTAACTGTATGATTGTATCTCTACTTAGTTCACACAAAACATAAGGTACATTAACTGTATGATTGTATCTCTCCTTAGTTCACACAAAACATAAGGTACATTAACTGTATGATTGTATCTCTACTTAGTTCACACAAAACATAAGGTACATTAACTGTATGATTGTATCTCTACTTAGTTCACACAAAACATAAGGTACATTAACTGTATGATTGTATCTCTCCTTAGTTCACACAAAACATAAGGTACATTAACTGTATGATTGTATCTCTCCTTAGTTCACACAAAACATAAGGTACATTAACTGTATGATTGTATCTCTCCTTAGTTCACACAAAACATAAGGTACATTAACTGTATGATTGTATCTCTACTTAGTTCACACAAAACATAAGGTACATTAACTGTATGATTGTATCTCTCCTTAGTTCACACAAAACATAAGGTACATTAACTGTATGATTGTATCTCTACTTAGTTCACACAAAACATAAGGTACATTAACTGTATGATTGTATCTCTCCTTAGTTCACACAAAACATAAGGTACATTAACTGTATGATTGTATCTCTACTTAGTTCACACAAAACATAAGGTACATTAACTGTATGATTGTATCTCTCCTTAGTTCACACAAAACATATGGTACATTAACTGTATGATTGTATCTCTCCTTAGTTCACACAAAACATAAGGTACATTAACTGTATGATTGTATCTCTCCTTAGTTCACACAAAACATATGATAAGGTACAATCAATACAATAAATTCACTTCCATTAATGTTTATTATTTTCTTCTAAGAAAACAGAACAGAAAATTGAAGCCTTTGAAATGTGGATTTATAAAAGAATGGGAAGAATGGATGGAAAGAAAACAAACAATGAAGTCTTAAAACTAAAAATAACAAGAGAACTACTAAACACAATACAATCAAGACAAATTAGATTTTTGGAACATGCTAAAAGACACAGCAGCCTACTAAAAATAATCTTGTAATGGTAAAAGATGCAGAGGCAGACCAAGACTAACAAGGACGAGTAACATGAAAGATGGACAAATCAGCCTATGACAACCTGCACCATCAAAGCAAGAGACAGAGCGAAACAGTGCTCCATGATAGTCAACCTTTGATATGGAGATGGCACTGAATGATGATGATTTATTCACTGTTAATCAAAGCAATAAATTCACTTCCAGCAATATTCAATCAATGTAACTGTTATTGTAAATTAAAACCATAACATTGGATCTTTGATAATTGATCATGTCAAATCATATTTATTTATATATTTATATTTATATACATATATATACACAAAATATAATTAGTTTCATATGTTAAATACATATTTATTATAATTACATATCTATACTTACACATCATCTATACTTACACATCATCTACATGTACACATAATCTATACTTACACATAGTCAATACTTACACATCATCACTTACACATCATCTAAATACTTACACATCATCTATATACTTATGCATCATATACACTTACATATCATCTAAATACTTATGCTTCATATACACTTACACATCATCTAAACACTTACACATCATCACTTACACATCATCTAAATACTTACACATCATCACTTACACATCATCTAAACATGTACACATCTAAACACTTACACGTCATCTAAACACGTACACATCATCTAAATACTTACACATCATCACTTACACATCATCTAAACACTTACATGTCATCTAAACACTTACACGTCATCTAAACACTTACACGTCATCTAAATACTTACACGTCATCTAAATACTTACACATCATATAAATACTTACGCGTCATCTAAATACTTACACATCATCTAAATACTTACACATCATCTGAACACTTACACATCATCTAAATACTTACATGACATCTAAATACTTACACGTCATCTAAATACAGTCGAACCTGTCTAAGGCGACCATTCACGGGACTTTCAAAAACTGGTCCCATAGGACAGGTGGTCCTGCCTCACAGGTTCACATAATAAATAGAGCGATAAAAAAAATTTTATCCTAAGCACTATGAAAACTAACCTGCAAATCAGCGTAATCCATGAGTAGAACATAGTGCACATGTCGGTCTACAATAGCCACTGGTTGGACACTTTTCATAAAACACGATAGTTAAACACACAAAAATAAAACACACATACACAGATTCCACTTATACTGTACATGTATCACTTTTGACTTGAAAAAAAATCCAATATGGTAGTCTGTTGTTTGACAGATGAAATAAACGATAAGTTCAATTTTTCTCTCAAGTCCATGATAACGTCTAGTATGTCAGATCTCCCGTTTGTTATTGAATAGGTGCGCAGAAGCTCCAAAGCATTATGTGCATCTGCGATAGTGTATGTTTTCTCAATGTCAGTAGAATCTTGTTCGTTGTCTGATTCACTATTCACATCCTCAGCAGCTAAAATTGCAGTGGCAGGAAGATCCCAGTTTGTTTCTATTGTGTTGCAAGTTTGGAGCCCTGAATCAATCATGGAGATGTCTGTCAATTGGTATCCAAACAATTCTTTTGAAAGGTTATCCAAAGCAGTAGAAATTGCAGTAGAAACAATTTGCACGTCGGTCTTTGATGCAGATTCCATGTGCGTCAGAGGAATATGCGTGTGTTTCAGCAGGACAATGAAAACCTGCTTTACAGAAACACTTAAGGATGGTTGAGTTGTCCACTTCTTTCCATGCTGCAGCAATCCAGTAGACTACATCCAGTAAATTGACCTGTTTCATGAGTTCGGTTCCGGAAGCATCCTTGTTTGATTCCATGACTGTGATAAGATGTAGAAGCTGTTTTTGTCTAAACTTTAATTTAAATGTCTGAATGACACCCTGGTCTAGGGGTTGAACTAATGCAGTTGTGTTGGGTGGCAGAAAACTGCAGCTTAACATTCTGTAGTTCGATCTTGGGATGACAGGTAGCGTTGTCAACAAATAAAATAATGTGGCGCTTTTTTTTCTGCATCTTACGGTCAAAACTTTTCAGCCAATCTTCAAATATAGCTGCAGTCATCCATGCCTTTTTGTTGTTTCTGTAAATCACTGGCAGTGTGTTTATGTTGATGTTTTTAAAAATCCTAGGGTTAGCTGCTTTCCCAATCACTAAAGCCGGTTCTCGTTCCCCCAACATGTTAGTGCATAGCATCACTGTTATTCGCTCTTTGCTTTTTTTACCCCCAGCGCATTTTTCTCCTTTGACAAAAAATGTTTTGTCCGTAGTCGCTTTGAAAAATAACCCGGTTTCATCTAAATTAAAAATGTCTTGAGCAGCGTAACCATAGCATATCTCGGATAATTTAGAAGTCCAGTCAGCCGCAGCACTCATATCTGAATCACCGACTTCGCCACATTGCTTACCAAACACAAGATTGTGTCTTTTAATGAAGGCCTCTAACCAGCCGTTCGATGCTTTAAAGACTGAGTTTTCCAATTCTTTTGCAAACTGTAAAGCTCGTTCTTTGATCATCGGCCCAGATAACGGAATTTTCGTGCAAGTGCTGATTGACACCATTTCCAACAAAGTGTATTTATGTCTTCATTTCCCGTTTTCCTGCTATTCCTTCTTTTCGTACTTGGTGCATTATTTTCAAAGTCATTCATATACTCGGCTTTTCTCTTTAACGTACGTAAAATCTGTGTCTTTCCCACTCCAAAACTGTTCTGCCAATAATCGCGAATTTTTACCTTGCTGATTTTGTCGAATCACTGATATTCGTTCTTCCAGCGTTAATGCTTTTGGTTTTACACTTTTGACACTGGCCATTTCCTATATTGTGTGTAACACTTTTAAAATCCACAAAAATAATTCCACTGAGATACTGTACATGTACATGAATACACTCTAAGCGGGCAATGACTAATTCTTTAGTTAATTCCTGTAATTTATACGGGCCACGCAATGGTCTACTCTGGTCTAGACGGAACCGCGAAGTGATGTCACTTCACGAATCATAGATCTGTGTCTGCACCAGTATTGACTGATAAACGTAACACGTCCCACTGTAATCTGGGACTCACTAAATACGGGAAAACATCAACACCTGTAGACACCTGTGTCGATCGTTTATGGCTCCCAGCGAGACGAAGGACTGGCTGGTCATCGTAAACGGGATAAATAACATTGGCGGCGGTTAATTAGCCTGGTCTGGTCGCGTCATACGGTGAGCGCCGTAATCAGTGTTAGCATATAGTAAAAAACCGGGGAATTGTAGACCCGGTCCTATAACCAGGGAAACGCTTTAAACAGGTGGTCCTAAGACCAGGTTCGACTGTACTTACACATCATCTAAATACTTACACATCATCTAAATACTTACACATCATCTTAATACTTACACATCTAAATACTTACACATCATATACACTTACACATCATCTAAATACTTACACATCATCTGAATACTTACACATCATCTAAGTACTTACACATTATCTAAATACTTACACATCATATACACTTACACATCATCTGAATACTTACACATCATCTAAGTACTTACACATCATCTAAATACTTACATATTTCCTCAAAGTTTCCAAGATCTAAAACTCCAGACAAAATTTGCTGCTTTCCCATGAAGAACCTGAAACAATAAAAGTTGCAACTGAAACAACAAAAGTTGCAACTGAAACAATAAAAGTTGCAACTGAAACAACAAAAGTCCAACTGAAACAACAAAAGTTGCAACTGAAACAACAAAAGTTCCAACTGAAACAATAAAAGTTGCAACTGAAACAACAAAAAGTTGCAACTGAAACAATAAAAGTTCCAACTGAAACAATAAAAGTTCCATCTGAAACAACATATCTTCCATATGATACATTATTCCCATATTGAATTCACCTTCTTATGTTTTTTCTTTTGCTGCCTATATTCTCAATTAATATGAGAACAAAGACCATTTATTTTTGTGAAATTTCACGTTTTGCTACTTCTTAAAATTACTCTACACATTAAATTTTTCGAAAACTTTATGTTGTATAATCCATGAAGTGGCAAAAAGCCAAAACAGGTTACCGAGAACAGCCAAAGAACTTGCATTTTAACACATTTAACCAGAGATATCACATGATGATAGTGTTACTAAATATACATGAGGTGAAAGGTCAAGAAAATAACATCAATACAATTCACTGGCTATATATAACCCAAAGTAGTTTTCTCTTTCATTTTTTTAATGGAAATTGTGGTCCAATATAACCTAGAAGACATGGTCTAAAGGTTGAACGGTTCGTGTCTAGCCAAGAAGGAAAACCCCCAAAACATAATTGAAGATATATGCCACTCCCATGGGATGAAAGTTTTTCCTTATTGATTTTTTGTTGTATCACAGTAAACACTGTGGCAGATTCAAGATATTGGATTCACAAGTCAGAACCACAGTTGAATGTAGTAGTACTGCTTTTTTTTTCAATATTTTGTCAGTTATTAATTTTAAAATGTTAAACAGAACTGCCCAAAACAATTTTGTTTATTTCACAAGATTTGAGTGATCTTGAGTGATCAGTTGCTCTCTGACTAATATTAATTCCAGTCAAAATAATAATTTTAAGGAAAGGGAGATAAGAAAACATGGCACCAGCCATATTAATTGTTAGTCAATCGCTGGCCTCTGTTAATAGTTCTTCATTTTAAATGTTTCATAATTAATTTACTGGACAATATTGAAGAAAAAAAGCCCCAGATTTGTTAATTTAGCACTAATTTAGTTAAACATAACATAAATGATACATGTGAAAGAAATCTGATGATGATGATTATGGCACATGGTGACAATGTCGTGTCGAACTTCTTGCAGGAATATATTAATGTTTATTATTATAAATTAACACTTAAAATTAACATGTACATTTTTTTCATTTGTACAGGTGTTTTTGGTCAGGAGTACAAGTTCACATAAAAATATATGGAAGGTTTGGAACAATAACAGTGAAACAGACTTTGAATACAATCTATCTCATGCCTTGAATACAATCTATCTCATGCCTTGAATACAATCTATTTCATGCCTTGAATACAATCCATCTCATGCCTTGAATACAATCTATCTCAGGACTTGAATACAATCTATCTCAGGACTTGAATA
This sequence comes from Megaustenia siamemsis, assembly GCA_032433765.1. Taxonomy (NCBI): domain Eukaryota; kingdom Metazoa; phylum Mollusca; class Gastropoda; order Stylommatophora; family Ariophantidae; genus Megaustenia; species Megaustenia siamemsis. Next base: position 76,544,574 of record JAVIAB010000106.1, on the reverse strand, counting down.
CAATCTATCTCATGCCTTGAATACAATCTATCTCAGGACTTGAATACAATCTATCTCAGGACTTGAATACAATCTATCTCATGCCTTGAATACAATTTATCTAGGGGACTTGAATACAATACAACCTATCTCATGCCTGGAATACAATCTATCTCAGGCCTTGAATACAATCTATCACAGGACTTGAATACAATCTATCTCAGGCCGTGAATACAATACAATCTAAGGACTTGAATACAATACAAAATATCTCAGGACTGAATACAATACAATCTATCCCATGCCCTGAATACAATCTATCTCATACTTTGAATACAATCTATCTCAGCCTTGAATACAATCTATCTCAGGCCTTGAATACAATCTATCTCAGAACTTGAATACAATAAAATATATCACAGGACTTGAATACAATACAATCTATCTCAGGACTTGAATACAATACAATCTATCTCAGGCTTTGAATACAATACAATCTATCTCAGGTCTTGAATACAATACAATCTATCTCAGGCTTTGAATACAATACATCACAAGACTCGAATACAATACAATCTATCTCAGAACTTGAATACAATAGAATCTATCACAGGTCTTGAATACAATACAAGCAATCTCAGGCCTTGAATACAATACAATCGATCTCAGGCCTTGAATACAATACAATCTATCTCAGGCCTTGAATACAATACAATCTATCTCAGGCCTTGAATACAATACAATACAATCTATCTCAGGCCTTGAATACAATACAATCTATCACAGGACTTGAATACAATACAATCTATCTCAGGCCTTGAATACAATACAATCTATCACAGGACTTGAATACAATACAATCTATCTCAGGCCTTGAATACAATACAATCTATCTCAGGCCTTCAATACAATACAATCTATCTCAGGCCTTGAATACAATACAATCTATCTCAGGACTTGAATACAATACAATCTATCTCAGGACTTGAATACAATACAATCTATCTCAGGCTTTGAATACAATACAATCTATCTCAGGACTTGAATACAATACAATCTATCACAGGACTTGAATACAATACAATCTATCACAGGACTTGAATCGCCCGTGCGCTGCGGGGCCCGAAAGGGAAGTAAAGAATAGCGGCGCTGTACCCTACCAGGCATGTTCGTAAGAGGCGAGAAAGGAGGGTTAGGCATGGGACTGGCTATCCCATACTGTAAAAAAATAAGCCGAAAAAACTTCACAAACATAATCTATTGGATAAAATTTGGGAGAGGGAAGAAATACCTAAAGACTGGAGAGAAGGTTATATGATCAAACTACCAAAGAAAGGAAGTTTACAGGAGTGCACAAATTATAGGGGAATTATGCTACTATCAGTGCCAGGAAAAATATTAGGCAGAATCATTCTGGAGTGACTAAAAGAGGCTATAGAGAAACACTTGAGAGATGAACAAGCAGGTTTTAGGAAGAACAGATCATGTGCTGATCAAATAACTACTCTACGTATAATAGTTGAACAAAGTTTAGAACTAAAATCCCCACTTTATATTGGATTCATAGATTACGAAAAGGCATTTGATAGTTTAGACAGAAGAATGCTTTGGAAGTTGCTGAGTCATTATGGAATCCCCATAAAGTTTATTAACCTGATAAAAACAATGTATGAAGGAACAAAATGTAGTGTGGTGCATGAAGGACAGCTTACAGAAGCATTTGAAATAAGAACAGGAGTAAGGCAAGGATGCCTTCTGTCTCCATTTCTCTTTCTACTGGCCATAGATTGGATTATGAAAATAACTCAAAACAACAGAAATGGGATCCAGTGGTCACTGACCAAACAACTTGATGATTTAGACTTTGCTGATGACATAGCTCTCCTATCACACAGCCACCAACAGATGCAAGATAAAATGAGTATATTAGATGAGAGATCACAACAGCTAGGACTAAAGATAATAGAGATAAGACCAACATTATGAGAATTAATGCAGTTGGCAATAACCAAATAAAACTAGGAGAAATACCTCTACTAGACGTACAATCTTATATATATCTGGGCAGTAATATAGATAAAGAGGGAGGAACAGAAAACGATACCAAAATAAGGATATCAAAAGCAAGAGGAGCTTTCATTGCACTGGGAAACATATGGAAATCCAAAGAAATTAGGCTAAATACAAAAATACAAATTTTCAACTCCAATGTTAAGTCGGTTCTATTATATGGCTGTGAAACATGGAGAATAACAAAATTGACAATCACGAAGGTACAGACTTTCATTAATGGATGCTTGCGCAGAATAAAGGGATGGAAATGGCAGGACAAAGTCACAAACGTGGAATTATGGAAATGTACCGGTCAAATACCAGTGGATAAAGAAATACAGCGAAGACGATGGCGATGGATAGGACACACACTACGGAAACCAACTGAGAGTATTACACAACAGGCCCTTTTTTGGAATTCCCAGGGGAAAAGACAAAGAGGAAGACCAAGGAATTCTGGAGAAGACAGATTGAAGCAGAGATGAAGATGATGGGGAAGACATGGAATGATCTTAAAAGAATTGCAAAAAACAGAACGACTTGGAAAGTGTTTGTTGAAGACCTATGCTCCACTGGGAGCTAAAAGGTAGAAGAAGACAGGACTTGAATACAATACAATCTATCACAGGACTTGAATACAATACAATCTATCACAGGACTTGAATACAATACAATCTATCTCAGGTCTTGAATACAATACAATCTATCTCAGCCTTGAATACAATACAATCTATCACAGACTTGAATACAATACAATCTATCTCAGGTCTTGAATACAATACAATCTATCTCAGGTCTTGAATACAATACAATCTATCTCAGGCCTTGAATACAATACAATCTATCACAGGACTTGAATACAATACAATCTATCTCAGGCCTTCAATACAATACAATCTATCTCAGGCCTTCAATACAATACAATCTATCACAGGACTTGAATACAATACAATCTATCTCAGGCCTTCAATACAATACAATCTATCTCAGGTCTTGAATACAATACAATCTATCACAGACTTGAATACAATACAATCTAATTCAGGTCTTGAATACAATACAATCTATCTCAGGTCTTGAATACAATACAATCTATCTCAGGCCTTCAACACAATCTGAAATTGGAAAACAATTGTAAATGATCTCCTTCATCTGAGGCTTGATGATAAAGAATAACAACTCAGATGTCACAGGACCTACAGATTAAGATTACCCAAGATTCATGAGTGAACAGGAGAAATTTTTTTTTTAAACTACTACATGAATGCCAAAGAGCTGAGATAAATGATAAAGTTACCATTAGTGCTGCTATTTGAGGACAGATTTGTTTAACATAACAACAGGCTAACCACTGATTTCTTTAAACATCTTGAAAGCCAATACTAGAAAGAACACGGAGATGGGGGAATAGTGACAAGAGAAAAGAAAAATAAGATTTGTATTGGCCCTGCCTTGGCAGCAATGAAGTACCTTTCTCTCAAAGAGCCTCTTGATGTGAGGCTTCCACCAATGCTCCTTTGATTGTCTTGGCCTCAACTACAAGGCCGTCATGTCTGTCACACAGTAGCTGTATAACACATGGCACCTCGCTCGCTGGCTTCCAGTTAACGCTCTGAAAGTCTTCAGGCAAACCTTCCAGTGATAATCAAAGGCAGCATTAAGGCCAGAAAAAACACATCACATTTAATTGTAATACAAAATGAGTTTGTTCAAGGATAACCTGCAGCAAGTCTGAAACAAAACTGCAATAGCTGATCAAACAGTCATTTCTTCAAGCAAAAAAACTTATCAAACATAAACATCAACAGGTCGCATGTTCTTTGCAGAAGATTGCATTCACCACAGTCGGTAGGAAAAAATTTCTGTCTCTAGCCAGATCTCCCACAGAACGCTGCATTCACCACAGCCCATGTGAAAGAATCTCTGTCTCTAGCCAGATCTCCCACAGAACCTTATATTCATCACAGCCCGCCTGAAAGAATCTCTGTCTCTAGCCAGATCTCCCAAAGAACGTTACATTCACCACAGCCAGTCTGAAAGAATCTCTGTCTCTAGCCAGATCTCCACAGAACATTGCACTCACAACAGTCCATCTGAAAGAATCCCTGTCTCTAGCCAGATCTCCCAGAGAACATTGCACTCACAACAGTCCATCTGAAAGAATCTCTGTCTCTAGCCAGATATCCCACAGAACATTGCACTCACAACAGTCCATCTGAAAGAATCTCTGTCTCAAGCCAGATCTCCCATTTCTGTTGTCATGTTCTAGGTCTCCTTAAAAGTCTTGAAACCACTTTCTTCTTGGTCTGTCCCTGATGCATCACCCAGGAGTCGTAAGTTCCATTCTTGCTCATTCCAGCCCGCTGTATCTTTGACATAGCCATAGTACTTTAATTTTCTCTGCAGAAAGGTCTTTGTAAGCCAGTTCTTTTTAATGTTATCATCTTTTTAATATGTCATCTTTTTAATATGTCTTCATTGATCTTTTCAATATCCAAGCTAGGTCACATCTGAACACTAGCTCCTTAAAACAATGAGCTCATTAGTTTTATGAGCTCCTGACATCAAATACAGAATTCCTCCCGTAAAGTCTGACCAGAATGTTTGTCTAACCCGCCACTCCCAGAACAGTTACACCAAGACTATATATTTTATATTACGATCCACTAATTCACAACATTTTATCTCCCATATTAACATTGAACATTTATATTTGTTTATACAGAAATACAATTTCATAATTTCAGTGAGCAAAAATGAAAATCATAATTTTTTTGACCGTTTCATTTTTGTTGTATTCATATGTGGAGTACCATAGATTTTAGAAGCAGTGATCTTTGCAATATGTGCCATTTTGGCACGCAAAGGTTTCTGTTCTTGAGATTGTAGTTCTGCCCTATGTGCCGTCTTCGGCTAGAAAGGACAATAGATAGATATGCGGAGTAGGTCTATGTTTTTGTGTTCTCCGTGCTGGTGACCATAAGTGATTTAATAATATTTTACAATCCACTAAATCTCGACATTTAATCTCTCATATTAAAATTGACGACCTATATTTCTTTATACTATAATACAAAATTTATAATTTCTGTGAGTAAAAGTTAAAGTAATAATTTTTTTACAGTTTCAATTTTGTGAAATTTGTCTTGGAAATTGAACTATATTTTTGTGCTCACAGCGCAGGTAAAAGCGACAGTCATAAACACTGGGCTATAAGGACGGCAATTGTTATTTTAGCAAATTTGTGAGATGAACTGAAACAACAAGACAGCACAATGTCAGCAGCATTACATAAACAAAAACATTTTTTATAGCAGAAAGGCGAGAAAAGATAATGAAAGCTGCGTAGGCGGCAATCTTGAATGTAAGTTAGAAACATCTGGTTTTTTACCAGGAGGTGAGCTTCATCTGCGTCAATTTATGGTTTCATTTGTGTCCTTGTGACTTAGGTCATTTCAGCTAAAGAAGAGGCATGAGGTAAGTGAAGGATTTTTCTGTAGTATTTTGTTTCGAATGAATTTATTTTCTTCCTTGCTCTGTGTGAGGTAGAGGTAGGGTCGGTCCCAAACTGACGGCTTCCGGTTCACCCAGCCTTTAATGGGTACCAGATTTTTTTCTGGGAAAGTAAAGTGGCACGGGCATAATACCGACCACATTACCCCAAAATTCATGTGCTGAGGGTCTGTAAAATTTATGGTCACTAACACCATATTTCCTATACGCCACTTGGCATGATGGGGGTACTTTACTTTTTTTTTTCTGTATGAGGTTGCTCAAGACACACAACCACATGTTGCTATCAGGAGATATATGTACTTATCAAACAAAACCAGAAACTAATACTCATATGTTTCCACCTGAACAAATTAAAGCTCTTTATAAATGTAGCTCATTTTGAACATGAAAAACTGACCTTCAAAGTCACAGTTAAGTAGGTCCTTCCTCACCCCTAACATAGCATTAGCATAAACCCAGTCGATGCAGCACAGCAACAGATGATATGAGTTCACAAGGTCATCACTGATGGCTGGAAAATTCCCTGTACAGAAATGGATCCATAGGCACAGTTTGTGAACAGTTTGGCAATGGTAACTTCTCTATACCTGCTTAACAGTAAACAGCTGAGCTCAATAAGAAAACATCTTTGACAACACAACTTTTAACAGTTTGGCAATGGTAACTTCTCTAATTTGGTCCACAACAGCTGAGCTCAATAAGAAAACAAGTTGCTCAACAGGAAACAGCTGAGCTCAAGCAGGTAAAGGTAACCCATACTATTACCGCCAACAATGGACCTTCACTGCCTTAAAGCAAGACCCCAGATAGTGAGGGGCCAGTCTGACATGGTGAGAGAGCAAACACATAAAACAGTCAAATGTCATGGGTGAAGGTTGGAAATACTGTAGGTGACTATAAACCTGACAAAAATATTACTAAGAGTCATCATGAGATGTGTAAAGAACAAATAAAACCAGAAATAAGTGAGGAACAATGTGTATTTGTGGAAGGAAAGGGCACCAACAATGCAATATACATCTTAAGAACATTGATAGAAAGAGCTATAGAGGTAAAGAAAGATCTATATATGTGCTTTATAGACTACACGAAAGCATTTGACAAAGTAAAGCATGTGGAAATAATCAATATGCTGGAAAAATTAAACATCGATGGTAAGGACCTGCGAATCATAAAAAACATGTACTGACAACAAACAGCAGCTATACGAATTAGTAACCAAAAAGGACAATTCCAATATATAAAACAAGGAGTCAGACAAGGCTGTGTTCTGTCACCGGATTTGTTTTCACTTCACAGCTAAAATATTATGAAATCAATCAATAACAGACAAAAAAAGGAATTGAAGTCAATGGTCACAACATAAATAATTTGTGATATGCGAATGACACAGTCTTAATAGCAGAGACAGAGAATGAACTACAAGAAATGATAGACATAATAGTAAAAGAAAGCAACAAGAAAGGTCTCAGTCTGAATAGTAAGAAAACAGAAGTAATGGTCATATCAAAGAAACAATCATCACCCTCATGCAGCATAAAAATAAACAGGACAAATCTGAAACAAGTGCAACGTTCCAAATACTTGGGCACAATAATAACATCAGATGGAAGATACACCACAGAAATAAGTTAGAAGAATCAAGAATAAAAGTTGGTTACAACCGGCAAAATAAAAGGAAAGAGAGATAGCGGATGACAAAGAGAGAAAATACTGGATAGCTTGGTGTCATGGCATGGAAAACGGTCAACAACAGAATTGATACGATGCAATGTAGATAGAAGATTGTGGAAGGACAGGATCGCCTATGCCAACTGGTGTGGCACATGATGATGATAACTATAAACCACAACGCAGTGTAACAGAGAGGTGGAAATACTGTAGGTGACTATAAGCCACTACACAATATAACAGAGAGGTGGAAATACTGTAGGTAACTATAAGCCACTACACAGTGTAACAGAGAGGTGGAAATACTGGCCTATATGCCTTGCAGGGTAACAGTTCCTCCACTTAACATGGTCAATGTCTATCCTTCACAAAATTCCCCCCCCCATGACTGGCTCACACTATTCTTTGACCTTTGACAGGTTGTCCTGGGTCTGTCTCCAATGTATTTGAGAAATGTTGATATTGTTTCTAGATCTCTTCCACTCACAAGACCAACTAGCCAGCTCCACTGTGTGTTGCCCAACTTGAATAGTCTGGGCTGCTGCTATGTTTGGCCAATGTTCTTGGACAGGTTGTGTGAAGAGTTCAGTATTATAGAACAAAGTGAAGGCTGTACAAGGAAGACATCATGTTTTCATCCGGAGATCAAACCAATACAACTGTTTTGACCATGAGAAAAACTAAATGTTTTTTTTAAAATGTCCTCAAAACAACCAGGCTCTGTCTGATGCCTTTGTCTGATGAATGACAGGTAAACAAAGACAAATGGATTTCTTTCTGTGTGGGGCCAGTAGCAACAGCTGAGATTGAATAATAGGGTCAGTAGAATACCCAAGGGATACTCACGAATGTTACCATTTGCAGATGTTCCTGCATGAGAGATAGCAGTATAATGATGATACATCTATCAACCAAATTTGTGTTCTCTTTCCAAAGATGACAGAAAAATGCAACAATTATAGTGCTAGATCAATGCAAACAGACCAGTAACTATAGTCAGCTGCTTCATCAACAACAATTATAGTGCTAGATCAATGCAAACAGACCAGTAACTATAGTCAGCTGCTTCATCCACAACAATTATAGTGCTAGATCAATGCAAACAGACCAGTAACTATAGTCAGCTGCTTCATCCACAACAATTCTAACATTTCTGTGCTGGAACAAATGGCAAACTTTTTGTCTACACAATTTCTTGTGTTCTATATCTCTTACCTATAATCTATACAAAGATTATCTACATGATTTCTTGTGTTCTATTCCTCTTACCTTTAACTTGTACAAACTGTGCCTATGTTATCTCTTGTGTTCTAAATCTCTTACCTTTAACTTGTATAAACTATGCCTAGGAAATAATAAAAGGAAAACTTTTTTCCTTCTATTATTCCCTATTATCGCCTCGGAAGTTTCCCTATTTAATAATATTTATTTATTATTATTTGTCTAAACTATGCCTATGTTATCTCTTGTGTTCTTTATCTCTTACCTTTAACTTGTACAAACATTGTCCAGGCAAAACTCAAAACTTCATTGGACGTGCACGGGTGTCTCCTAAAAATAAACCCAAAAATGCATGTTGTTACATACTGATTCTTGTACAATATTTAAAAAAAGCAAATATGCTGATCTCCTAACATATCTTCCAAACTGTATGGGTTACCTTTCATTTGTACAGCTTTTTTTTTATGGACTTTAAGCCTTACAGAGCAATTCATAAGGGAAAACGTGTGACCTTCATCTTTACCTTATGAAAGTAAATCTACACAATATTTGACACAAATAAAATGTAATTGTGAAACTACACTGATATGTCTATATGGCCCTTTTCGTCTTGTCAGACGGTCTAGTGGAGGCTATTGTGTATTTTTTGAGGTTTTGTTTTTGTCAAACAGCTTCTCTCGTGGCTAATTCTACCAATGTTTGACAAACTCATGCGGTATGTCTGCTATTTATTCTACTCATGGAATCAGTTTCATTGCAGTCGGAGCATCCCCATATCGCATATCGGCTCCACCACCCATCCCAGCATTTCTCAAAGCATATGCAGACTGAATGTTCCTGTAACCTGTTCTTGTAATTGCTAACCAATCAAATCAGACCAAATCTATTTTTAGAAATGGATTATCAATAACGAGGCCAGCCAATCAAGATACACATAACCAAGAAAAAAAGTGTTTTAACTACAATGTTTTTATGGCAGTTGTGATCTAATAAAACCTAGAAGAAATAGTCTGCGGTTGAACGGTCCTTGCCAAGCTGGGAAGGCAAAAACCTAAGACTAACTAGTCACAATGGTGAATGGTTTTGGCCCTTAAACAATATGGTAGATATAAGATAACCATGAACCATGCAACAGCTGTTACCAAGATCAAAGGTTAAAGAAGCAACATCAAACAAATGCATGCTGAAGATGTGTGCTGGACCACAAAGTGCTAAACACAGTGCACTTGGATCCACTAATAAGTGAACACTGAAATATACCAGCAGATATAACATAAAACATGTTTGTGTGATGATAAACAAAACATAAAACACCTTTTGTTACAATTAATTATTCTCTTCTTGGAAGCTGCTGTTAGAAAAGAGGCAAACATTAGATAAAGCTACATGAATTAATGAGAGTTGGGGTCATTCTCTTTCAAGCAGGTTCTTTCATTTCTGTTTGTTTTCAAAACAAAAGGGTTAATGGAAACATTAAATACATACAAATGACAAGAGTTATGCACATCCAATGTGAATACAACAACGACCATGTTAATCTGGCTGGTTACAGAATAGAGACCATTCATGACAAGGTCAGGGCATTGAATGACTTGAACCACCTGAATATAGTGTTAGGAGAAGTCTGAGACAGTCTAAAAACTTTATGAGAATAGTCTACAAACTTTAAGACAATAGTGTATACATTTTTCAGGAATACTCTACAAACTTTAAGACAATAGTCTTCTTTTTTAGGAAAAGACTACAGTCTTTATGACAATAGTCTACAAACTTAATGAAAATAATCTATAAAATTTATGACAATAGTCTACAAACTTTATAACAATAGTCAACAAACTTTATGACAAATCTACAAACTTTATGACCAACAATAGTCTGAGATAGTCTACAAACTTTCTGAGAATAGTTTGAAAGAGAGTGCACTATATTTATGAAAGAAACTAATCTTTGCAGTAACATGGCAAAAGTCTTATCTTCTTGAAAGCCCCTATGGACTGCAGTGAAATGTCTGAAATTCTCAAAAGGTAAACAACGAAGAAGGAACAATTTTGGAGGAAAAAAGAAAGAGACAAAGTGGTATATGTAAACAAAGGAGTTAAAAGCTGACAAAAGTTGCCAACTCCACTATAAAATCAGTCAGTGGCAGCTCATAGCTACTTGTAGGGCAACAACATAATCATAATTGGCAAACATGGTAGCTTGCTACACAAAGTGCCTCCTGTTCAATGCTAAGTTCACCTCAGTCTCTCTTTCACTTGTCTGTAGTCCAGTGGGTAACCATCCCTAGTGGTGCTTGCACCGTTCTATACAGAACTGACTTCAGCTTCTCCGTGCACGGTCATTCTTGTGATTACTTTGTCTAATTATGTCAGAATACATTGATTTATGAGCCAAGGACACCATCAGCACTCAAGCAGTCAGCAACCACATGTATTAAGATCAGTGAATCAGACTTGACCAAGATCCTACTATGGCTCCCTGTGGTAGGCTTTCAAACTATTCTGGCCGTGCAATTTGGAATATAGATGGAAAGCCTTCCATTACCCAGAACAGCTATGACGAAATTGGATATGCTGAGTTGAAAGGCACAAAATATCACAGCATACTGGAAGTGTCAAGACAGCACATCTATACCCATTTGACATCCTCTGAAGAACCACCCACCATACAGATATAAAAATGTCACCAACGAAATAACAGATAATATAATTGTCCCTAACAAATCAGATAATAAGAGTCACCCTTAATAAAATGATAAGGAAGTCATCTCCATCTGTCAGTCCAGCACATCTCTTTTAGATGCAGGGAAAATTGCCAACAATACAACTCTTTCTTTCAAGGGAAGATTACCAGCAACACAACTATTTCTTTCAAGGGAAGATTACCAGCAACACAACTCTTTCTTTCAATGGAATATTACCAACAACACAACTCTTTCTTTCAATGGAATATTACTAACAACACAACACTTTCTTTCAAAGGAAGATTACCAGCAACACAACTCTTTCTTTCAATGGAATATTACTAACAACACAACACTTTCTTTCAAAGGAAGATTACCAGCAACACAACTCTTTCTTTCAAGGGAAGATTGCCAACAACACAACTCTTTCTTTCAAAGGAAGATTACCAGCAACACAACTCTTTCTTCCAAGGGAAGATTACCAGCAACACAACTCTTTCTTTCAATGGAATATTACCAACAACACAACTCTTTCTTTCAAGGTAGATTGCCAGAAACACAATGCTTTCTTTCATAGGAAGATTACCAGCAACACAACGCTTTCTTTCAAAGGCAGATTACCAACAACACAACACTTTCTTTCAAGGGAAGATCACCAACAACATAACTCTTTCTTTCAAAGGAAGATTACCAACAACACAATTCTTTCTTTCAAAGGAAGATTACCAGCAATACAACACTTTCTTTCAAGGGAAGATTACCAGCAACACAGCGCTTTCTTTCAAAGGAAGATTACCAGCAACACAACGCTTTCTTTCAAATGAAGATTACTAACAACACAAATCTTTCTTTCAATGGAAGATTACCAACAACACAACTCTTTCTTTCAAAGGAAGATTACCAACAAAACAATTTTTTCTTTCAAAGGAAGATAACCAACAACACAACTCTTTCTTTTAAGGGAAGATTACCAACAACACAACTCTCTTTCAAGGAAAGATTACCAACAACACAATGCTTTCTTTCAAGGGAAGATTACCAGCAACACAATGCTTTTTTTTCAAGGGAAGATTACCAACAACACAGCACTTTCTTTCCAGAGAAGAATACTAACAACACAACTCTCTTTCAAGGAAAAATTACCAACAACACAACTCTCTTTCAAGGAAAAATTACCAACAACACAACTCTCTTTCAAGGAAAAATTACCAACAATACAACGCTTTCTTTCAAGGAAAGATTACCAAAAACACAACTCTTTCAGGGGAAGATTACCAACAATGCAACTTTTTCAAGGGAAGATTATGATTACTAACACAATTCTTTCAAGGGAAGATAACCAACAATACAACTTTTAAAGGGAAGATTACCAACAACACAACTCTTTCTTTGAAGGAAGATTACCAACAGTACAACTCTTGCAATGGAAGATTACCAACAACTGAACATTATCAAGGGAAGATTACCAACAACAAAACTATGTTAGTATAAAACCTGCAATAATGATGAAGTGATTCTGGAGAAAGGACAAGAGTAGCACATATTTTTCACCCAAAAATGGCATCAGTATTTGACAAGAATTCCTCATGGCAGAGATGACAAACCACCAGCACATGTTAACCCTGGAAAACAGGATAACCAGCCTGGCCAAGCATGTAGAAGACAGCCCAGTTATCAAAACTGTTGCCATGGACATGGTGGGAAATATTGTGGCCAGCTGTAAATAAGCCAATCCCACTGAACATGCACTCAGTGAAGTAGCTGTCAGGCAAACAAAAAGGAAGATTTAAAAATTCATAAACAGTATAGAGAGCAGGTGGCCAAATCGATAACTTGCCAGGCTCCAAACCTGGAGAATGCAGGTTCGAATCCCAGTAGGGTCAAACATTTATTCTATGGGGGTGAAATAAAATCTCAGACCTGAACACTTCGCTGTGACTACAGTGGACATGCTGCCTTTATTCTCTGGTCCTACAATACCTCCTGGCAGGCCCCAGTAATGGCAAAATGCCTTAAAGATAGTTGTAGACAGTATGGTACGTACATTATTGACTACTAATGCTGATTCCTTCAGACTGACAGGTCAGGTACAAATATTCCCATCTATGTGCTGTGGATATCACTCCTGCATGAACAGGGGCCTACTGTGATGATGAAACACAACAATAAGCAAAGAGACTTTCAGTAAGGCTATGGGAGTTGATAGTTCCTACAGTCAATGGTCATCCACAAAGTTCCCTGAACTTGCTCCACTGCTCTCACACATGATTTCTAAATCCACAAGTCGAAGAACTGGCACTTTCTTGCTATGACCTCATTCAATGAGCACTTCCAGTAGTGTCCCCTTGCTCACAAACAAGTATATCTTTAATGTCTCCAAATCTCACTTGTCAATTCTTTTGACTGTCACAGACACCTATGTAGTTCTACACTGTTCAGTAATGCTTCCTAGTATAAAGTAAATCCTTTCAAAGAATTCCATTGTGTGCACAGTCATTGAGCTCATCAATGAGCTCGGCAAGCTTCATCTCTTTCCAGCTCAATTGTGTGAAATTATAACATTGTTCCTAACTCAAAAAGAACATACAAAAGCAGACAAGATGAAAGCAGTAGAAGTATCATTGGCAAGAAAAATGGTGTTGAGCGCAGCATGCATAACTCAGCTAAAACTTGGTTAGTGCAATCACAACATCAGCAGCAACACTCTATAGTCTATGATATGGGGAGACAACAGTAAACAAATAATACACCAGAGATGGTGAGATGTACCCTTCTATTAGCTGTAGTCCATTTTTAGTCCATTTTCTTCTTTTGTCATGAACTGCTCTAGAAGTTCAATAAAGCAGAAACAAAAAGAACATTGGAAACTGTGAAGGATAATTTCTAATAGTGAGGTATCTGCCATGAGCTTACATCAAAGAATGAGTCATCACAATGTCACCTCACATTATTCAGCACAATCACAAAGAGCTTTATTTGATAGAAAACAACTGTAATTATTCAGATCCTTCCAATGTCTTTACTTTCCTGGCTCACTTTCAGAACTGAGCATTGGTCCATGTTTCTGAGGCTGGCATCAGCTCAAGGCTTTGAACATTTCCTGGCTCACTTTCAGAACTGAGCATTGGTCCATGTTCCTGAGGCTGGCATCAGCTCAAGGCTTTGAACATTTCCTGGCTCACTTTCAGAACTGAGCATTGGTCCATGTTCCTGAGGCTGGCATCAGCTCAAGGCTTTGAACATTTCCTGGCTCACTTTCAGAACTGAGCATTGATCCATGTTCCTGAGGATGGCATCAGCTCAAGGCTTTGAACATTTCCTGGCTCACTTTCAGAACTGAGCATTGATCCATGTTCCTGAGGCTGGCATCAGCTCAAGGCTTTGAACATTTCCTGGCTCACTTTCAGAACTGAGCATTGATCCATGTTCCTGAGGCTGGCATCAGCTCAAGGCTTTGAACATTTCCTGGCTCACTTTCAGAACTGAGCATTGGTCCATGTTCCTGAGGCTGGCATCAGCTCAAGGCTTTGAACATTACCTGGCTCACTTTCAGAACTGAGCATTGGTCCATGTTCCTGAGGCTGGCATCAGCTCAAGGCTTTGAACATTTCCTGGCTCACTTTCAGAACTGAGCATTGGTCCATGTTCCTGAGGCTGGCATCAGCTCAAGGCTTTGAACATTTCCTGGCTCACTTTCAGAACTGAGCATTGGTCCATGTTCCTGAGGCTGGCATCAGCTCAAGGCTTTGAACATTTCCTGGCTCACTTTCAGAACTGAGCATTGGTCCATGTTCCTAAGGCTGGCATCAGCTCAAGGCTTTGAACATTTCCTGGCAGTTTCTGGGAGAAAGATCCTCGATCAACATCTCTACTAGAGTCTCTTCTACATCTACATTCAACTTATTCTCATCAATTAATTCAACTGCATCTTCCTGGCCAGATGTTCACTCACACATTTCAAACAAGCTTCCATTCCTTTCTCTCTCTCTCTTACAGATCTTTAGTGTCTATTAGTTCCAGAACTACCATGTGCTTCTAACTATAACAAGCAGGTCAGATAAGCATTGATCATAGTTGTTTTACTGCTCAAGGGCAGGTAATTACAAACTGAAGAAACCATCATCTGGTTGCTGGTCCCTGCTCCCATGACAGCTAATTTATCCTACACAGCTCATGCAGTAGTAAATCCCAGCACACGTGTCATATCTTGCACCACCTCCATCTAGATCTCCCTCTCTCTCTCTTGTTTACCTCCATATTTATCTTCTCTAGACCATTATATTGTTTTCCCAAAGCAAACCATGTTATTTTTCATATTTTAATCTTTTTTTCTGGAATTCTTGTGACATGTTTGTTCTTGTCTACATCAACAGTGTTTAGAGTATACTTCTTACAACTTTTCTGACACTCAGTGATATTGATTGTAACGGGAAAGTTTTTTGTTTTTTTCTTTAAAGTAAAAGATATCTATTTCACAATGTATGACTTCATCACCTAGATTGATGCGCTAATCTATCTAAATACTAACTTTAGCTCTCGCAATTAAAGTGCTAATCTATCCAAGACTAACTTTAGGTCTCTCAATTAAAGTGCTAATCTATCCAAATACTAACTTTGTCTCTCTCAATTAATGTTCTAATCTATCCAAATACTAACTTTGTCTCTCTCAATTAATGTTCTAATCTATCCAAATATTAACTTTGTCTCTCTCAATTAATGTTCTAATCTATCCAAATAGTAACTTTGTCTCTCTCAATTAATGAGCTAATCTATCCAAATATTAACTTTGTCTCTCTCAATTAATGTTCTAATCTATCCAAATACTAACTTTGTCTCTCTCAATTAATGTTCTAATCTATCCAAATACTAATTCTGTCTCTCTCAATTAATGTTCTAATCTATCCAAATACTAACTTTGTCTCTCTCAATTAATGTTCTAATCTATCCAAATATTAACTTTGTCTCTCTCAATTAATGAACTAATCTATCCAAATAGTAACTTTGTCTCTCTCAATTAATGAGCTAAACTATCCAAATATTAACTTTGTCTCTCTCAATTAATGTTCTAATCAGTCCAAATACTAACTTTGTCTCTCTCAATTAATGTTCTAATCTATCAAAATAGTAATTTTGTCTCTCTCAATTAATGTTCTAATCTATCCAAATACTCACTTTGTCTCTCTCAATTAATGTTCTAATCTATCCAAATAGTAACTTTGTCTCTCTCAATTCATGTTCTAATCTATCCAAATACTAATTTTGTCTCTCTCAATTAATGTTCTAATCAATCCAAATAGTAACTTTGTCTCTCTCAATTAATGTTCTAATCTATCCAAATACTAACTTTGTCTCTCTCAATTAATGTTCTAATCTATCCAAATACTAACTTTGTCTCTCTCAATTAATGTTCTAATCTATCCAAATACTATTGTCTCTCTCAATTAATGTTCTAATCTATCCAAATATTAACTTTGTCTCTCTCAATTAATGTTCTAATCTATCCAAATAGTAACTTTGTCTCTCTCAATTAATGTTCCTATCTATCCAAATATTAACTGTGTCTCTCTAAATTAATGTTCTAATCTATCCAAATAGTAACTTTGTCTCTTACAATTAATGTTCTAATCTATCCAAAAACTAATTTTGTCTCTCTCAATTAATGTTCTAATCTATCCAAATACTAACTTTGTCTCTCTCAAATAATGTTCTAATCTATCCAAATATTAACTTTGTCTCTCTCAATTAATGAGCTAATCTATCCAAATAGTAACTTTGTCTCTCTCAATTAATGAGCTAAACTACCCAAATATTAACTTTGTCTCTCTCAATTAATGTTCTAATCTATCCAAATACTAACTTTGTCTCTCTCAATTAATGTTCTAATCTATCCAAATACTAACTTTGTCTCTCTCAATTAATGTTCTAATCTATCCAAATAGTAACTTTGTCTCTCTCAATTAATGTTCTAATCTATCCAAATATTAACTTTGTCTCTCTAAATTAATGAACTAATCTATCCAAATAGTAACTTTGTCTCTCTCAATTAATGTTCTAATCTATCCAAATATTAACTTTGTCTCTCTCAATTAATGTTCTAATCTATCCAAATACTAACTTAAACTTTGTCTCTCTCAATTAATGTTCTAATCTATCCAAATACTAACTTAAACTTTGTCTCTCTCAATTAATGTTCTAATCTATCCAAATACTAACTTTGTCTCTCTCAATTAATGTTCTAATCTATCCAAATACTAACATTGTCTCTCTCAATTAATGTTCTAATCTATCCAAATACTATTGTCTCTCTCAATTAATGTTCTAATCTATCCAAACATTAACTTTGTCTCTCTCAATTAATGTTCTAATCTATCCAAATAGTAACTTTGTCTCTCTCAATTAATGTTCCTATCTATCCAAATATTAACTGTGTCTCTCTAAATTAATGTTCTAATCTATCAAAATAGTAATTTTGTCTCTCTCAATTAATGTTCTAATCTATCCAAATAGTAACTTTGTCTCTCTCAATTAATGTTCTAATCTATCCAAATATTAACTTTGTCTCTCTCAATTAATGAACTAATCTATCCAAATAGTAACTTTGTCTCTCTCAATTAATGTTCTAATCTATCCAAATATTAACTTTGTCTCTCTCAATTAATGAACTAATCTATCCAAATAGTAACTTTGTCTCTCTCAATTAATGAGCTAAACTATCCAAATATTAACTTTGTCTCTTTCAATTAATGTTCTAATCAGTCCAAATACTAACTTTGTCTCTCTCAATTAATGTTCTAATCTATCAAAATAGTAATTTTGTCTCTCTCAATTAATGTTCTAATCTATCCAAATACTAACTTTGTCTCTCTCAATTAATGTTCTAATCTATCCAAATAGTAACTTTGTCTCTCTCAATTCATGTTCTAATCTATCCAAATACTAATTTTGTCTCTCTCAATTAATGTTCTAATCAATCCAAATAGTAACTTTGTCTCTCTCAATTAATGTTCTAATCTATCCAAATACTAACTTTGTCTCTCTCAATTAATGTTCTAATCTATCCAAATACTAACTTTGTCTCTCTCAATTAATGTTCTAATATATCCAAATACTAATTTTGTCTCTCTCAATTAATATTCTAATCTATCCAAATACTAATTTTGTCTCTCTCAATTAATGTTCTAATCTATCCAAATAGTAACTTTGTCTCTCTCAATTAATGTTCCTATCTATCCAAATATTAACTGTGTCTCTCTAAATTAATGTTCTAATCTATCCAAATATTAACTTTGTCTCTCTCAATTAATGTTCTAATCTATCCAAATACTAACTTTGTCTCTCTCAATTAATGTTCTAATCTATCCAAATACTAACTTTGTCTCTCTCAATTAATGTTCTAATCTATCCAAATAGTAACTTTGTCTCTCTCAATTAATGTTCTAATCTATCCAAATATTAACTTTGTCTCTCTCAATTAATGAACTAATCTATCCAAATAGTAACTTTGTCTCTCTCAATTAATGTTCTAATCTATCCAAATATTAACTTTGTCTCTCTCAATTAATGAACTAATCTATCCAAATAGTAACTTTGTCTCTCTCAATTAATGAGCTAAACTATCCAAATATTAACTTTGTCTCTTTCAATTAATGTTCTAATCAGTCCAAATACTAACTTTGTCTCTCTCAATTAATGTTCTAATCTATCAAAATAGTAATTTTGTCTCTCTCAATTAATGTTCTAATCTATCCAAATACTAACTTTGTCTCTCTCAATTAATGTTCTAATCTATCCAAATAGTAACTTTGTCTCTCTCAATTCATGTTCTAATCTATCCAAATACTAATTTTGTCTCTCTCAATTAATGTTCTAATCAATCCAAATAGTAACTTTGTCTCTCTCAATTAATGTTCTAATCTATCCAAATACTAACTTTGTCTCTCTCAATTAATGTTCTAATCTATCCAAATACTAACTTTGTCTCTCTCAATTAATGTTCTAATATATCCAAATACTAATTTTGTCTCTCTCAATTAATATTCTAATCTATCCAAATACTAATTTTGTCTATCTCAATTAATGTTATAATCTATCCAAATAGTAACTTTGTCTCTCTCAATTAATGTTCTAATCTATCCAAATATTAACTTTGTCTCTCTCAATTAATGTTCTAATCTATCCAAATACTAACTTAACTTTGTCTCTCTCAATTAATGAGCTAATCTATCCAAATATTAACTTTGTCTCTCTCAATTAATGTTCTCCTCTATCCAAATACTAACTTTGTCTCTCTCAATTAATGTTCTAATCTATCCAAATACTAACTTTGTCTCTCTCAATTAATGTTCTAATCTATCCAAATATTAACTTTGTCTCTCTCAATTAATGAGCTAATCTATATAAATAGTAACTTTGTCTCTCTCAATTAATGTTCTAATCTATCCAAATATTAACTTTGTCTCCCTCAATTAATGTTCTAATCTATCCAAATACTATTGTCTCTCTCAATTAATGAGCTAATCTATCCAAATATTAACTTTGTCTCTCTCAATTAATGTTCTAATCTATCCAAATACTAACTTTGTCTCTCTCAATTAATGTTCTAATCTATCCAAATACTAACTTTGTCTCTCTCAATTAATGTTCTAATCTATCCAAATATTAACTTTCTCTCTCTCAATTAATGTTCTAATCTATCCAAATACTAACTTAACTTTGTCTCTCTCAATTAATGTTCTAATCTATCCAAATACTAACTTAACTTTGTCTCTCTCGATTAATGTTCTAATCTATCCAAATACTAATTTTGTCTCTCTCAATTAATGTTCTAATCTATCCAAATACTAACTTTGTCTCTCTCGATTAATGTTCTAATCTATCCAAATACTAACTTTGTCTTTCTCAATTAATGTTCTAATCTATCCAAATATTAACTTTGTCTCTCAATTAATGTTCTAATCTATCCAAATACTAATTGTGTCTCTCTCAATTAATGTTCTAATCTATCCAAATACTAACTTTGTCTCTCTCAATTAATGTTCTAATCTATCCAAATACTAACATTGTCTCTCTCAATTAATGTTCTAATCTATCCAAATACTATTGTCTCTCTCAATTAATGTTCTAATCTATCCAAATATTAACTTTGTCTCTCTCAATTAATGTTCTAATCTATCCAAATAGTAACTTTGTCTCTCTCAATTAATGTTCCTATCTATCCAAATATTAACTGTGTCTCTCTAAATTAATGTTCTAATCTATCCAAATAGTAACTTTGTCTCTTACAATTAATGTTCTAATCTATCCAAAAACTAATTTTGTCTCTCTCAATTAATGTTCTAATCTATCCAAATACTAACTTTGTCTCTCTCAAATAATGTTCTAATCTATCCAAATATTAACTTTGTCTCTCTCAATTAATGAGCTAATCTATCCAAATAGTAACTTTGTCTCTCTCAATTAATGAGCTAAACTACCCAAATATTAACTTTGTCTCTCTCAATTAATGTTCTAATCTATCCAAATACTAACTTTGTCTCTCTCAATTAATGTTCTAATCTATCCAAATACTAACTTTGTCTCTCTCAATTAATGTTCTAATCTATCCAAATACTAACTTTGTCTCTCTCAATTAATGTTCTAATCTATCCAAATACTAGCTTTGTCTCTCTCAATTAATGTTCTAATCTATCCAAATACTAATTTTGTCTCTCTCAATTAATGTTCTAATCTATCCAAATACTAACTTTGTCTCTCTCAATTAATGTTCTAATCTATCCAAGTACTAACTTTGTCTTTCTCAATTAATGTTCTAATCTATCCAAATATTAACTTTGTCTCTCAATTAATGTTCTAATCTATCCAAAAACTAATTGTCTCTCTCAATTAATGTTCTAATCTATCCAAATACTAACTTTGTCTCTCTCAATTAATGTTCTAATCTATCCAAATAGTAACTTTGTCTCTCTCAATTAATGTTCTAATCTATCCAAATATTAACTTTGTCTCTCAATTAATGTTCTAATCTATCCAAATAGTAACTTTGTCTCTCTCAATTAATGAGCTAATCTATCCAAATATTAACTTTGTCTCTCTCAATTAATGTTCTAATCTATCCAAATACTAACTTTGTCTCTCTCAATTAATGTTCTAATCTATCCAAATACTAACTTTGTCTCTCTCAATTAATGTTCTAATCTATCCAAATATTAACTTTGTCTCTCTCACTTAATGTTCTAATCTATCCAAATACTAACTTAACTTTGTCTCTCTCAATTAATGTTCTAATCTATCCAAATACTAACTTAACTTTGTCTCTCTCAATTAATGTTCTAATCTATCCAAATACTAATTTTGTCTCTCTCAATTAATGTTCTAATCTATCCAAATACTAACTTTGTCTCTCTCAATTAATGTTCTAATCTATCCAAATACTAATTTTGTCTCTCTCAATTAATGTTCTAATCTATCAAAATACTAACTTTGTCTCTCTCAATTAATGTTCTAATCTATCCAAATACTAACTTTGTCTCTCTCAATTAATGTTCTAATCTATCCAAATACTAACTTTGTCTCTCTCAATTAATGTTCTAATCTATCCAAATACTATTGTCTCTCTCACTTAATGTTCTAATCTATCCAAATAGTAACTTTGTCTCTCTCAATTAATGTTCTAATCTATCCAAATACTAACTTTGTCTCTCTCAATTAATGTTCTAATCTATCCAAATACTAACTTTGTCTCTCTCAATTAATGTTCTAATATATCCAAATACTAATTTTGTCTCTCTGAATTAATATTCTAATCTATCCAAATACTAATTTTGTCTATCTCAATTAATGTTATAATCTATCCAAATAGTAACTTTGTCTCTCTCAATTAATGTTCTAATCTATCCAAATATTAACTTTGTCTCTCTCAATTAATGTTATAATCTATCCAAATAGTAACTTTGTCTCTCTCAATTAATGAGCTAATCTATCCAAATATTAACTTTGTCTCTCTCAATTAATGTTCTACTCTATCCAAATACTAACTTTGTCTCTCTCAATTAATGTTCTAATCTATCCAAATACTAACTTTGTCTCTCTCAATTAATGTTCTAATCTATCCAAATATTAACTTTGTCTCTCTCAATTAATGTTATAATCTATCCAAATAGTAACTTTGTCTCTCTCAATTAATGTTTCTATCTATCCAAATATTAACTGTGTCTCTCTAAATTAATGTTCTAATCTATCCAAATAGTAACTTTGTCTCTCTCAAATAATGTTCTAATATATCCAAATATTAACTTTGTCTCTCTCAATTAATGTTCTAATCTATCCAAATACTAATTTTGTCTCTCTCAATTAATGTTCTAATCTATCCAAATACTAACATTGTCTCTCTCAAATAATGTTCTAATATATCCAAATATTAACTTTGTCTCTCTCAATTAATGTTCTAATCTATCCAAATAGTAACTTAACTTTGTCTCTCTCAATTAATGTTCTAATCTATCCAAATACTAACTTAACTTTGTCTCTCTCGATTAATGTTCTAATCTATCCAAATACTAATTTTGTCTCTCTCAAATAATGTTCTAATCTATCCAAATATTAACTTTGTCTCTCTCAATTAATGTTCTAATCTATCCAAATAGTAACTTTGTCTCTCTCAATTAATGTTCCTATCTATCCAAATATTAACTGTGTCTCTCTAAATTAATGTTCTAATCTATCCAAATAGTAACTTTGTCTCTTACAATTAATGTTCTAATCTATCCAAAAACTAATTTTGTCTCTCTCAATTAATGTTCTAATCTATCCAAATACTAACTTTGTCTCTCTCAAATAATGTTCTAATCTATCCAAATATTAACTTTGTCTCTCTCAATTAATGAGCTAATCTATCCAAATAGTAACTTTGTCTCTCTCAATTAATGAGCTAAACTACCCAAATATTAACTTTGTCTCTCTCAATTAATGTTCTAATCTATCCAAATACTAACTTTGTCTCTCTCAATTAATGTTCTAATCTATCCAAATACTAACTTTGTCTCTCTCAATTAATGTTCTAATCTATCCAAATAGTAACTTTGTCTCTCTCAATTAATGTTCTAATCTATCCAAATATTAACTTTGTCTCTCTCAATTAATGAACTAATCTATCCAAATAGTAACTTTGTCTCTCTCAATTAATGAGCTAAACTATCCAAATATTAACTTTGTCTCTCTCAATTAATGTTCTAATCAGTCCAAATACTAACTTTGTCTCTCTCAATTAATGTTCTAATCTATCAAAATAGTAATTTTGTCTCTCTCAATTAATGTTCTAATCTATCCAAATACTAACTTTGTCTCTCTCAATTAATGTTCTAATCTATCCAAATAGTAACTTTGTCTCTCTCAATTCATGTTCTAATCTATCCAAATACTAATTTTGTCTCTCTCAATTAATGTTCTAATCAATCCAAATAGTAACTTTGTCTCTCTCAATTAATGTTCTAATCTATCCAAATACTAACTTTGTCTCTCTCAATTAATGTTCTAATCTATCCAAATACTAACTTTGTCTCTCTCAATTAATGTTCTAATATATACAAATACTAATTTTGTCTCTCTCAATTAATATTCTAATCTATCCAAATACTAATTTTGTCTATCTCAATTAATGTTATAATCTATCCAAATAGTAACTTTGTCTCTCTCAATTAATGTTCTAATCTATCCAAATATTAACTTTGTCTCTCTCAATTAATGTTCTAATCTATCCAAATACTAACTTAACTTTGTCTCTCTCAATTAATGAGCTAATCTATCCAAATATTAACTTTGTCTCTCTCAATTAATGTTCTACTCTATCCAAATACTAACTTTGTCTCTCTCAATTAATGTTCTAATCTATCCAAATACTAACTTTGTCTCTCTCAATTAATGTTCTAATCTATCCAAATATTAACTTTGTCTCTCTCAATTAATGAGCTAATCTATATAAATAGTAACTTTGTCTCTCTCAATTAATGTTCTAATCTATCCAAATATTAACTTTGTCTCTCTCAATTAATGTTCTAATCTATCCAAATACTATTGTCTCTCTCAATTAATGAGCTAATCTATCCAAATATTAACTTTGTCTCTCTCAATTAATGTTCTAATCTATCCAAATACTAACTTTGTCTCTCTCAATTAATGTTCTAATCTATCCAAATACTAACTTTGTCTCTCTCAATTAATGTTCTAATCTATCCAAATATTAACTTTGTCTCTCTCAATTAATGTTCTAATCTATCCAAATACTAACTTAACTTTGTCTCTCTCAATTAGTGTTCTAATCTATCCAAATACTAACATAACTTTGTCTCTCTCGATTAATGTTCTAATCTATCCAAATACTAATTTTGTCTCTCTCAATTAATGTTCTAATCTCTCCAAATACTAACTTTGTCTCTCTCGATTAATGTTCTAATCTATCCAAATACTAACTTTGTCTTTCTCAATTAATGTTCTAATCTATCCAAATATTAACTTTGTCTCTCAATTAATGTTCTAATCTATCCAAATACTAATTGTGTCTCTCTCAATTAATGTTCTAATCTATCCAAATACTAACTTTGTCTCTCTCAATTAATGTTCTAATCTATCCAAATACTAACATTGTCTCTCTCAATTAATGTTCTAATCTATCCAAATACTATTGTCTCTCTCAATTAATGTTCTAATCTATCCAAATATTAACTTTGTCTCTCTCAATTAATGTTCTAATCTATCCAAATAGTAACTTTGTCTCTCTCAATTAATGTTCCTATCTATCCAAATATTAACTGTGTCTCTCTAAATTAATGTTCTAATCTATCCAAATAGTAACTTTGTCTCTTACAATTAATGTTCTAATCTATCCAAAAACTAATTTTGTCTCTCTCAATTAATGTTCTAATCTATCCAAATACTAACTTTGTCTCTCTCAAATAATGTTCTAATCTATCCAAATATTAACTTTGTCTCTCTCAATTAATGAGCTAATCTATCCAAATAGTAACTTTGTCTCTCTCAATTAATGAGCTAAACTACCCAAATATTAACTTTGTCTCTCTCAATTAATGTTCTAATCTATCCAAATACTAACTTTGTCTCTCTCAATTAATGTTCTAATCTATCCAAATACTAACTTTGTCTCTCTCAATTAATGTTCTAATCTATCCAAATACTAACTTTGTCTCTCTCAATTAATGTTCTAATCTATCCAAATACTAATTTTGTCTCTCTCAATTAATGTTCTAATCTATCCAAATACTAACTTTGTCTCTCTCAATTAATGTTCTAATCTATCCAAGTACTAACTTTGTCTTTCTCAATTAATGTTCTAATCTATCCAAATATTAACTTTGTCTCTCAATTAATGTTCTAATCTATCCAAAAACTAATTGTGTCTCTCTCAATTAATGTTCTAATCTATCCAAATATTAACTTTGTCTCTCAATTAATGTTCTAATCTATCCAAATAGTAACTTTGTCTCTCTCAATTAATGAGCTAATCTATCCAAATATTAACTTTGTCTCTCTCAATTAATGTTCTAATCTATCCAAATACTAACTTTGTCTCTCTCAATTAATGTTCTAATCTATCCAAATACTAACTTTGTCTCTCTCAATTAATGTTCTAATCTATCCAAATATTAACTTTGTCTCTCTCACTTAATGTTCTAATCTATCCAAATACTAACTTAACTTTGTCTCTCTCAATTAATGAGCTAATCTATCCAAATATTAACTTTGTCTCTCTCAATTAATGAGCTAAACTACCCAAATATTAACTTTGTCTCTCTCAATTAATGTTCTAATCTATCCAAATACTAACTTTGTCTCTCTCAATTAATGTTCTAATCTATCCAAATACTAACTTTGTCTCTCTCAATTAATGTTCTAATCTATCCAAATACTAACTTTGTCTCTCTCAATTAATGTTCTAATCTATCCAAATACTAGCTTTGTCTCTCTCAATTAATGTTCTAATCTATCCAAATACTAATTTTGTCTCTCTCAATTAATGTTCTAATCTATCCAAATACTAACTTTGTCTCTCTCAATTAATGTTCTAATCTATCCAAGTACTAACTTTGTCATTCTCAATTAATGTTCTAATCTATCCAAATATTAACTTTGTCTCTCAATTAATGTTCTAATCTATCCAAAAACTAATTGTGTCTCTCTCAATTAATGTTCTAATCTATCCAAATACTAACTTTGTCTCTCTCAATTAATGTTCTAATCTATCCAAATAGTAACTTTGTCTCTCTCAATTAATGTTCTAATCTATCCAAATATTAACTTTGTCTCTCAATTAATGTTCTAATCTATCCAAATAGTAACTTTGTCTCTCTCAATTAATGAGCTAATCTATCCAAATATTAACTTTGTCTCTCTCAATTAATGTTCTAATCTATCCAAATACTAACTTTGTCTCTCTCAATTAATGTTCTAATCTATCCAAATACTAACTTTGTCTCTCTCAATTAATGTTCTAATCTATCCAAATATTAACTTTGTCTCTCTCACTTAATGTTCTAATCTATCCAAATATTAACTTTGTCTCTCTCAATTAATGTTCTCATCTATCCAAATAGTAACTTTGTCTCTCTCACTTAATGTTCTAATCTATCCAAATATTAACTGTGTCTCTCTCAATTAATGTTCTAATCTATCCAAATACTAACTTTGTCTCTCTCGATTAATGTTCTAATCTATCCAAATACTAACTTTGTCTTTCTCAATTAATGTTATAATCTATCCAAATATTAACTTTGTCTCTCAATTAATGTTCTAATCTATCCAAATACTAATTGTGTCTCTCTCAATTAATGTTCTAATCTATCCAAATACTAACTTTGTCTCTCTCAATTAATGTTCTAATCTATCCAAATACTAACTTTGTCTCTCTCAATTAATGTTCTAATCTATCCAAATAGTAACTTTGTCTCTCTCAATTAATGTTCTAATCTATCCAAATACTAACTTTGTCTCTCTCAATTAATGTTCTAATCTATCCAAATAGTAACTTTCTCTCACTTAATGTTCTAATCTATCCAAATACTAACTTAACTTTGTCTCTCTCAATTAATGTTCTAATCTATCCAAATACTAACTTTGTCTCTCTCAATTAATGTTCTAATCTATCCAAATACTAACTTTGTCTCTCTCAATTAATGTTCTAATCTATACAAATACTAATTTTGTCTCTCTCAATTAATGTTCTAATCTATCCAAATACTAACTTTGTCTCTCTCAATTAATGTTCTAATCTATCCAAGTACTAACTTTGTCTTTCTCAATTAATGTTCTAATCTATCCAAATATTAACTTTGTCTCTCAATTAATGTTCTAATCTATCCAAAAAACTAATTGTGTCTCTCTCAATTAATGTTCTAATCTATCCAAATACTAACTTTGTCTCTCTCAATTAATGTTCTAATCTATCCAAATAGTAACTTTGTCTCTCTCAATTAATGTTCTAATATATCCAAATACTAATTTTGTCTCTCTCAATTAATATTCTAATCTATCCAAATACTAATTTTGTCTATCTCAATTAATGTTATAATCTATCCAAATAGTAACTTTGTCTCTCTCAATTAATGTTCTAATCTATCCAAATATTAACTTTGTCTCTCTCAATTAATGTTATAATCTATCCAAATAGTAACTTTGTCTCTCTCAATTAATGAGCTAATCTATCCAAATATTAACTTTGTCTCTCTCAATTAATGTTCTACTCTATCCAAATACTAACTTTGTCTCTCTCAATTAATGTTCTAATCTATCCAAATACTAACTTTGTCTCTCTCAATTAATGTTCTAATCTATCCAAATATTAACTTTGTCTCTCTCAATTAATGTTATAATCTATCCAAATAGTAACTTTGTCTCTCTCAATTAATGTTCCTATCTATCCAAATATTAACTGTGTCTCTCTAAATTAATGTTCTAATCTATCCAAATAGTAACTTTGTCTCTTTTAATTAATGTTCTAATCTATCCAAATACTAATTTTGTCTCTCTCAATTAATGTTCTAATCTATCCAAATACTAACTTTGTCTCTCTCAAATAATGTTCTAATCTATCCAAATATTAACTTTGTCTCTCTCAATTAATGAGCTAATCTATCCAAATATTAACTTTGTCTCTCACAATTAATGAGCTAAACTACCCAAATATTAACCTTGTCTCTCTCAATTAATGTTCTAATCTATCCAAATACTAACTTTGTCTTTCTCAATTAATGTTCTAATCTATCCAAATACTAACTTTGTCTCTCTCAATTAATGTTCTAATCTATCCAAATACTAACTTTGTCTCTCTCAATTAATGTTCTAATCTATCCAAATACTAGCTTTGTCTCTCTCAATTAATGTTCTAATCTATCCAAATACTAATTTTGTCTCTCTCAATTAATGTTCTAATCTATCCAAATACTAACTTTGTCTCTCTCAATTAATGTTCTAATCTATCCAAGTACTAACTTTGTCTTTCTCAATTAATGTTCTAATCTATCCAAATAGTAACTTTGTCTCTCAATTAATGTTCTAATCTATCCAAAAACTAATTGTGTCTCTCTCAATTAATGTTCTAATCTATCCAAATACTAACTTTGTCTCTCTCAATTAATGTTCTAATCTATCCAAATAGTAACTTTGTCTCTCTCAATTAATGTTCTAATCTATCCAAATATTAACTTTGTCTCTCAATTAATGTTCTAATCTATCCAAATAGTAACTTTGTCTCTCTCAATTAATGAGCTAATCTATCCAAATATTAACTTTGTCTCTCTCAATTAATGTTCTAATCTATCCAAATACTAACTTTGTCTCTCTCAATTAATGTTCTAATCTATCCAAATACTAACTTTGTCTCTCTCAATTAATGTTCTAATCTATCCAAATATTAACTTTGTCTCTCTCACTTAATGTTCTAATCTATCCAAATACTAACTTAACTTTGTCTCTCTCAATTAATGTTCTAATCTATCCAAATACTAACTTAACTTTGTCTCTCTCAATTAATGTTCTAATCTATCCAAATACTAATTTTGTCTCTCTCAATTAATGTTCTAATCTATCCAAATACTAACTTTGTCTCTCTCAATTAATGTTCTAATCTATCCAAATACTAATTTTGTCTCTCTCAATTAATGTTCTAATCTATCCAAATACTAACTTTGTCTCTCTCAATTAATGTTCTAATCTATCCAAATACTAACTTTGTCTCTCTCAATTAATGTTCTAATCTATCCAAATACTAACTTTGTCTCTCTCAATTAATGTTCTAATCTATCCAAATACTATTGTCTCTCTCAATTAATGTTCTAATCTATCCAAATACTATTGTCACTCTCACTTAATGTTCTAATCTAACCAAATAGTAACTTTGTCTCTCTCAATTAATGTTCTAATCTATCCAAATAGTAACTTTGTCTCTCTCACTTAATGTTCTAATCTATCCAAATATTAACTGTGTCTCTCTGAATTAATGTTCTAATCTATCCAAATACTAACTTTGTCTCTCTCGATTAATGTTCTAATCTATCCAAATACTAATTTTGTCTCTCTCAATTAATGTTCTAATCTATCCAAAAACTAACTTTGTCTCTCTCGATTAATGTTCTAATCTATCCAAATACTAACTTTGTCTTTCTCAATTAATGTTATAATCTATCCAAATATTAACTTTGACTCTCAATTAATGTTCTAATCTATCCAAATACTAATTTTGCCTCTCTCAATTAATGTTCTAATCTATCCAAATACTAACTTTGTCTCTCTCAATTAATGTTCTAATCTATCCAAATATTAACTTTGACTCTCTCAATTAATGTTCTAATCTATCCAAATACTAACTTTGTCTCTCAATTAATGTTCTAATCTATCCAAATACTAATTGTGTCTCTCTCAATTAATGTTCTAATCTATCCAAATATTAACTGTGTCTCTCTCAATTAATGTTCTAATCTATCCAAATAGTAACTTTGTCTCTCTCACTTAATGTTCTAATCTATCCAAATAGTAACTTTGTCTCTCTCAATTAATGAGCTAATCTATCCAAATACTAACTTTGTCTCTCTCAAATAACGAGCTAATCTTTCTTAATACTAACTTTGTCTCTCTCAATTAATGAGCTAATCTACCCAAATACTAACTTTGTCTCTCATATAATGAGCTAATAAATACAAATACTAACTTTGTCTCTCTCCATTAATGTTCTAATCTATCCAAATACTAACTTTGTCTTTCTCAATTAATGTTCTAATCTATCCAAATACTAATTTTGTCTCTCTCAATTAATGTTCTAATCTATCCAAATACTACTTTGTCTCTCTCTATTAATGTTCTAATCTATCCAAATAGTAACTTTGTCTCTCTCAATTAATGTTCTAATCTATCCAAATACTAATTTTGTCTCTCTCAATTAATGTTCTAATCTATCCAAATACTAACTTTGTCTCTCTCGATTAATGTTCTAATCTATCCAAATACTAACTTTGTCTTTCTCAATTAATGTTCTAATCTATCCAAATATTAACTTTGTCTCTCAATTAATGTTCTAATCTATCCAAATACTAATTGTGTCTCTCTCAATTAATGTTCTAATCTATCCAAATACTAACTTTGTCTCTCTCAATTAATGTTCTAATCTATCCAAATATTAACTTTGTCTCTCTCAATTAATGTTCTAATCTATCCAAATAGTAACTTTGTCTCTCTCACTTAATGTTCTAATCTATCCAAATACTAATTTTGTCTCTCTCAATTAATGTTCTAATCTATCCAAATACTAACTTTGTCTCTCTCAATTAATGTTCTAATCTATCCAAATATTAACTTTGTCTCTCTCAATTAATGAGCTAAACTACCCAAATATTAACTTTGTCTCTCTCAATTAATGTTCTAATCTATCCAAATACTAACTTTGTCTCTCTCAATTAATGTTCTAATCTATCCAAATACTAACTTTGTCTCTCTCAATTAATGTTCTAATCTATCCAAATACTAACTTTGTCTCTCTCAATTAATGTTCTAATCTATTCAAATATTAACTTTGTCTCTCTCACTTAATGTTCTAATCTATCCAAATACTAACTTAACTTTGTCTCTCTCAATTAATGTTCTAATCTATCCAAATACTAACTTAACTTTGTCTCTCTCAATTAATGTTCTAATCTATCCAAATACTAATTTTGTCTCTCTCAATTAATGTTCTAATCTATCCAAAAACTAACTTTGTCTCTCTCGATTAATGTTCTAATCTATCCAAATACTAACTTTGTCTTTCTCAATTAATGTTATAATCTATCCAAATATTAACTTTGTCTCTCAATTAATGTTCTAATCTATCCAAATACAAATTTTGCCTCTCTCAATTAATGTTCTAATCTATCCAAATACTAACTTTGTCTCTCTCAATTAATGTTCTAATCTATCCAAATATTAACTTTGACTCTCTCAATTAATGTTCTAATCTATCCAAATAGTAACTTTGTCTCTCTCACTTAATGTTCTAATCTATCCAAATAGTAACTTTGTCTCTCTCAATTAATGAGCTAATCTATCCAAATACTAACTTTGTCTCTCTCATATAATGAGCTAATATATCCAAATATTAACTTTGTCTCTCAATTAATGAGCTAATCTATCCAAATACTAACTTATGCTTTCTTTCTTCATTTTCAAAATGTTCACCCGTTAAGTGGGCATGGGTGCGTTTGTGTTGCTAGTTTATGCCAAAGCCACGATGTCTGTGCCTTTTGGCCCGATATATCCGTCTTCGGCATGGATGAGTACATTTTGCTTAACAATTATGTGCCCGAACAGTGGCCATTTTTGGTCTTCTCTTTTTTCAACGTTAAACTGCCAAGGATTCGTTAACATGAGTGAGTGTACACATGACTTCCTGTTTTTCACCATTTTCCGAGAGGGCTAGACGTCGGATCTCACTACCCAGAGACCAGAGTAGAATAAAGCCAGGAAGAAACCATGGGTTTGATTTCTGAAACATTTCCATCACATCTGGAACATTTTTGTCCAGAGGCCAACATCTTACCTCTTGACTGCCCAGCGCCCCCAAATGTTCTCTCAAAGAAATGAAGATAAATTCGACTTCCTTGTCAGTACCCTTACCCCTTTGCCCCCCTTGTTTTAACCATTTTTCCTTATTGTAGTCTGTTCTTTGATATATTGCAGTCCACACTATTGCAATCTGTTCTTTGATATATTGCAGTCCACACTATTGTAGTCTGTTCTTCCATGTATGTTCTTTGGGGTTAAACAAGGATATATTTTATCTCCCATGTTATTTGGAATTGCTACAGACTTCATAATGAAGAAATGTTGCACTGGTAACAAAGGCATCAAATAGATACAAGGAGACCATTTGAAGGACCTTGACTTTGCTGATAACATAGTCCTCATCAGCAGTCAGATAAAAACGATGCAGGAAAACACAAATGAATTATCATCAATAGCCAGCAAAATTGGGCTTGAGATCAATCATGAAAAGACTAAAGTCATGAAAAGCTCAATTCCAACAGATGACAGAATAAACATGGAAAATAAACCAGTGGAAGAGATTGAGCACTTTATCTATCTTGGAAGTTACATTGATCGAGAAGGGGTACAAGCAAAGAAATTAGAATCAGAATAGCTAAAGCAGCAATGTCCTTTCAGAAGCCTTGAAAAGTTGTGGAAATCAAAACTCATCAGCACAAACACAAAACAAGACTATTCAAATCAAATGTACCATCAACCCTTACGTATGCGTGTGAAAGCTGGAAAACAACAAGAGACATAGAAACAAAGTTGAACGCATTCGAAAATAAATGTCTAAGGAAAATATTTTGTATAGCGTGGAACGAATTCAAAACAAACGAAGAAACTAGAGAAATCATCAATCGAACCACTAATATCTTCAGTAATCAAGAAAAGATGATGGTTATATGCTGGGCATGTGATGAGGAGAGATAATAACTGAATAGCAAAGCAAGCCCTCATGTAGGAACCAACAGGTAAGAGAAAAAGAGGAAGACCCAGAGAGACACTAAGAAGAACATTGATCAGAGAGGCAAGAGCAGCAGGAATCGGCTCCCTCAATGAGATAGAGTTGCTTGCACAGAACAGAGACAAATGGCGAGATTTGATAAAAGATCTTTACCTTTACAAAGATTGAAAACTGCTAGAATAAAAATTTAAATAAGTGAAAGAGTATCTGGGTCTATACCCTATAGGCCAGCTACGGCTCGAAAAGTCAATAGATAGATAGATGTTCTTTGATATATTGCAGTCCACGCTATTATAGTCTGTTCTTCCATGTATGTTCTTTGATACATTGCAGTCCACGCTATTATAGTCTGTTCTTCCATGTATGTTCTTTGATACATTGCAGTCCACGCTGTTATTGTTGCCTAATCAAGGAGAAGCATTTCACAAATGCAAGCAAGATAATGCTCAACTCATGGACACAAAGCATACACCAGCTAAAATGCTCATCAAGTACAGTATTCTCTATAGGCCTTATGACTACACCAAATTATACCAATGCTGCTCAGTTGTCTGCATACTTGTTAACTATTTTACAACAAGTCCTGTGTTAAGCTGGTTGTAACAAGCTACATGCCAATGTCATGTTCATGCTTAGTCATCAAGTCAATGAAGGGTAGAGAAACCTCAAATTCCAGTTACTTTCAGTGACAAACACCCAACAACTTAATTCACAAAATAACAACATTCCTTGTGTATGTCTTCCTAGCTGCTACATGCTCTATATGAGCAAGCAAGCTACCAATCAAATATAAAGATGTATTTACCTCTGCTTCCGACCTCTCTGCTGCCGAGGTACTTCCTGGGCAGGGTTAATAAAGATATCCAAGAAAATTGGTTCAAACTTCTTAAAGATGACCGTTGAAACAGCAAAGTTGCGCTCCAGCTTGTCTATTTTGTCGCGGAATGCTTTTGGTAGATTTGACATATCAGCCCACTTGCGCATCTTATTGAAGAACTGGATAAGGCTGTGGACAGACCTGCATATCAGGTAAACAGCAAACATGGTAAGCTAATGATGTCTCAGTCCCTGCACATCAGGTAAACAGTAAACATGGTAAGCTAATGATGTCTCAGTCCCTGCATATCAGGTAAACAGTAAACATGGTAAGCTAATGATGTCTCAGTCCCTGCATATCAGGTAAACAGTAAACATGGTAAGCTAATGATGTCTCAGTCCCTGCATATCAGGTAAACAGTAAACATGGTAAGCTAATGATGTCTCAGTCCCTGCATATCAGGTAAACAGTAAACATGGTAAGCTAATGATGTCTCAGTCCCTGCATATCAGGTAAACAGTAAACATGGTAAGCTAATGATGTCTCAGTCCCTGCATATCAGGTAAACAGTAAACATGGTAAGCTAATGATGTCTCAGTCCCTGCATATCAGGTAAACAGTAAACATGGTAAGCTAATGATGTCTCAGTCTCATTATAGTACTTTCTTCCCAAAGAGCCACTAGAAGACATGTATGAGAATGTGTGCTGCACCAAAGTTCAACATAAATCCATCTCTTAAAGTTTATTTTCATTTATTTTTTTTACACAAAATTATAGCATGTCACATTTACAAAAAGCACTCCTTGTTTTTAAAAGTTTTATGAAAGCAGTTCTGTAGGTAGACCACAAGGCTGTGATGGCTGTATACAGCAAAAGCAACTCTGAGATGCTAATTGCTAAACTTGTCATCTCTACTATTGTTGCTAAATCTGTCAACAGTACCTCTGTTGTTGCTAAATCTGTCAATAGTACCTATGTTGTTGCTAAATCTGTCAATAGTACCTATGTTGTTGTTGCTAAATCTGTCAATAGTACCTATGTTGTTGTTACTAAATCTATCAATTGTATCTCCTCTGTTGCTACTGCTCAATCTGTCAATAGTACCTCTGTTGATGCTAAATCTGTCAATAGTACCTCTGTTGTTGCTAAATATGTCAATAGTACATATGTTGTAGCTAAATCTGTCAATTGTATCTCCTCTGTTGCTACTGCTCAATCCGTCAATAGTACCTCTGTTGATGCTAAATCTATCAATAGTACCTCTGTTGTTGCTAAATCTGTCAATAGTACCTCTGTTGTTGCTAAATATGTCAATAGTACCTCTGTTGTAGCTAAATCTGTCAATTGTATCTCCTCTGTTGCTACTGCTCAATCCGTCAATAGTACCTCTGTTGTTGCTAAATCTGTCAATAGTACCTATGTTGTTGCTAAATCTGTCAATTGTATCTTCTTTGTTGCTGCTGCTCAATCTGTTAATAGTACCTCTGTTGTTGCTAAATCTGTCAATTGTATCTCCTCTGTTGCGACTGCTCAATCTGTCAATAGTACCTCTGTTGTGAAGGCATCTGGTTGTGGTGTCTTGTCCCTTTAGAGTGCTGAAAAGACTTCTTTCATTTTTGCTTTGCTCAAGGACTCTGTGTTGACATCAAGTATATCTTCTGGCTCTCATATATCCACTACTGTAAGAGTTCTCTACTGAGAATATTCCTGGCATGTTCCACCCATCTTTTCATCTCTTCTTCTTCTGAAACTAAAACTTTACTTTGCTTACTTTGGATGAGACATGTTCTGGTGCCATCACATGATGACGATGATGATAATAAATATCACTTACTTTCATGAGATAAAGACACAGACTGGTCTAAGTTATTGCAAGTTGTGAAGTCATGGTAAAAGCCTGACTTTAGTTTATGAGATAAAGACATGGACTGGTCTAAGTTATTGCAAGTTGTGAAGTCATGGTAAAAGCCTGACTTTAGTTTATGAGATAAAGACATGGACTGGTCTAAGTTATTGCAAGTTGTGAAGTCATGGTAAAAGCCTGACTTTAGTTTATGAGATAAAGACATGGACTGGCCTAAGCTAAGTTGCCAACAAGTAAGTTGCTATCAACATGTTGACACAAAGCACAAGAGAACCTGACTGTGATTGCTACATTCTGGGTCACAAGACATTGTACCGTGAATGAGCTGAAAACAGTCAGGAACTTATATTATAGTTGACTGCTAGAACCAGAAGCAGTGAGCTAGACACCCCTGCTGCAGGTCCACTTGTGAGTTCCTCAAAGAGACTGACCAGTCAGGCCAAGTGAGAATCAAATTGAGAAGGCAAACTAAGTACTTGAGAAATCAGATTTGTTGAGTCATCAAAGCTTGGTGTGAACAACCTCATGCTCACTTCACAAGACAAGTCATCATGGCATATAACAATAACAAACTACATTTAGGGAGTAATGACTAGATGACTAAACATCTAAACATTTTTTTTTATTTTGGTAGGGAAGACAGTCAGTCGTAGAATTTTTAAAAATTATCGGAATATTGAATGGTTGATTAGCAAAGTAATTAGTGGTTGATTGCCAGAATAATGAGTGGTTGATTACCAGAATAATGAGTGGTTGATTACCAGAATAATGTACAGCTGATTACATGGATCAAGTTGAAACCATTATCAACACCTATGGGAAAAATGTTGCATAGAACAAAATACAGGAAGGAAATCCTCATTAGACTACAGGTCTAATGGGCATTTTATAGATGATAGATTAGGCTTCTGTTTTGTTATTTTTTTTACTTTTAAAAAAAGATTAGATTTAACCACACCAAAAAAATACTAAGTTTCGAAGCACTTCCAGAGTACACACAACAGACTGTAATGGAGACAACTGTGTCAGCACAGAACCATACTGCTGGATAAAACCAGTACTAGTAAGACCTAGATAAAGCAACGACTGTGACTTATCCCTATCTATGATAATTCTCTGTGATCAGTCAATTTGTTCAACTCAATCATATAATACACTGTATCTATGTCACCAAATTCTCTGTGATCAGTCAATGTGTGCAACTCAAAGCTGACTGAATCACTGAACTAGCACGGATGATACATGGACTCACAGCCCAACCTGAAAAACCTTTTCTGTAAAGCTCAGGGTCATCATTTTCCTCTTGGGCCAAAGACAGCACATAGGGCAGAAGACAATTTTTTTCACCACAATTGATGATCTCATGCTAGTTTTTGGCTGTTTCTTAGTCCATGGTTGAGCTTTACCTATTAATTGTTCAGTGTGGTGATTCTCTTGGTCTGCCTTGTTTTCTTTTACCAGATGGTTTCCACATGAATGCCTGACGGGGAAGTCTTTTTCATTCTTTACACGTGACCAATGCAAACCAAAACCTTTTTCTTATAAAGCTTGACATATTTTTTTTTTATTCGTCTCCTATTTTTTCCTTTGAGATGTATTCTTTCCAGCTTATGTTTGAGATCATACGGAGATATTTGCTTTCAAAGGTTTTTAATTTCCTATATAAAGTCTAGATGGATTTACAACTTTAACTTCCATATGTTAGCACTGGTATCACATCCATATGTTAACATTCGTATCACATCCATATGTTAGCACTGGTATCACATCCAAATGTTAGCACTGGTATCACATCCATATGTTAGCACTGGTATCACATCCAAATGTTAGCACTGGTATCACATCCAAATGTTAGCACTGGTATCACATCCATATGTTAGCACTGGTATCACATCCAAATGTTAGCACTGGTATCACATCCATATGTTAGCACTGGTATCACATCCATATGTTAGCACTGGTATCACATCCATATGTTAGCACTGGTATCACATCCATATGTTAGCACTGGTATCACATCCATATGTTAGCACTGGTATCACACAGGAATTTAACGGTTTAAGCTTTGTTTGTTTACTGAGACGTTTGCATCTCCAGATGTTTTGGACAAAATCAATTATTGCAGCCAATTTTCTGCCTGATCTGTAATATTTCCTTCCCATCTCATCTTCTCTTCCAAGCTTTCTCATTCCATTCATCATTCCTTGCAAGATAAATTGTCAAGGCTAGAAGAGCAGGTCATGCTATCTGACTGTTACCTCATAGTGGTCAAACTTCCATATGGAATTTCAACATGATGCTCTGAAAGCCCTTTTATTTGTGAGATACAGAGGACTTTTCTACAGCACCTCACTTCTATAGTTTGTATCTTTAGGTCTGTGTCTACTACCCACTAGGAAGATAGATGGGACAACAAACAGAGTTAATAAATATTAACTTAAGAAAGTCAAGGGTACTCATCTTACATTGTTGTAGAATATGGTATCAAGAATTGGTATTTTCCTCACGACATTCAATATAAGAGTGATGTGGTCAGGATCATGCCAGGTCATTCTACAGAAAAAACCGTGGCGTCCATGTTCTGAGACCCTACTTAATGTTATATCACAAATTCTGAGAAAGCAGCCCAGCACTCTTAAATGCCTATACTGAAGACAGATGTGCGGGGATAAGATGCATAAATATCACTGCTTGCTCATAATACATCCTTTCATATTGTTTAAAAGGCAGAGAACAAAGAGGAGTAAACATCAAGTGAACACAGAAGAAACCATAAATCCTAGTTATGGGTGTAGTTACTGCCTCATTTCCTTGTTCTGACAAAACAACACATTCTACAAGAGTGCTCCCACACACACAGACTTGAGGAGACAAACAGTCCATGCTCACCACCTTGTAAGAAAAACTGTGTGTTGAAACAGAAAACAGACTTCATACGAGAATTCCAAATCTCAGTCTTTATGAGTATAATCACAGAAGAAGAATTCTCATGCTAAAGGATGTTATCATGTCAGCTCTATTAGCCCTAGATTACAATACATATATGTAAACCCTTTCTTATGTGATCATCATCATGTGCCATACCGGTTGGCGTAGGTGATCATGTCCTTAAACAATCTTCTATCTACAGTGCATCGTATTAGTTCTATTGTTGACTGTTTTCCATGCCATAACACCAAGCTATCCAGTATTTTCTCTCTTTGTCGTCCACGATCTCTCTTTTCTTTTATTATATGATACTGTTGTAAAAATTACTACCACTTAAATGCAACATGAGAGCTTTAAGAATAGTATTTTTTTTTAACTTTTGACACACTGCTGTGTATTTACACTAGGAGAGACACGGAAACTCAGATTTCATGGCTCGGGTTGATTCATTACATGAAATTTCAACGCACGCACAGGACATGTTATATTGTCTATTCATATTATACAGTCTTGATAAGTCTGTCAGTATGTTCGACTACCTCAAAGCGTTATTCGCTGCATTGCCCGAGTTACAAAGGGTTGTTTGATGTCAGCCGATGACCGAGGAAATTTCCCTAGTCACAGCAGAAAATTAAAAAAACACCAACTTCTTGAAAATTGTTGAATTTTTTCACATTATATGAGATCCTATCTCACACACTGAAGAAACAAAATTAAACATCAATAGAGACAAAACCAACGCTTGGGGTCACTGGAGGTAGTAACTAGGAAGGTACACAAAGGGGGGAATGTTTGACCACGGCAAACTGTTAAATTTAGAAGAATTTGTCATTTCATGTGGTTATCGTTACCACCCTATAGTAATTGAGGGTTAAAGATTTGCGACAATGTTTGAAAGCAAATGTTGCATATGCTGTATTTAGTAGCAATAGTCCATGTTCCTATCTTTTGACAATTACAATATCAAAATGGTTACCTAAATTTTGAGGATCGGAGTAACCTAGTCAGTGAGACACAGTTTCCTTCCACAGTCCCACTGCCAACAGTTGGAACAGATGTTCGGCGACAGGCTTCATACAGCGCACATGCAAGCCAATGCATCTGGTCCCCCTGTAATGTTTATTGTTTTTAAAAAAGTTTTTTTTATGGTCACAAAATAACCAGTCAATATACTTTGTTATTTCAATATTTGAGGGGCAATGGGTGGTCTAGAGAAAAGGTCTATAGGCAGGGGTGGTCCAGGGTTTGATTCTTGCCACAGACAGTGGACATTTTTCATTTCAAATCTGCAGCTTTATCCTCCCCTGATCAGTGGGATTGAAGGTCCCATGTGCACACACACACACACACACATGTTAAAGAAACCCTGGCAGTTAAAAGACTAGAAGAGTAGACCAAAAATATGGCTATCCAGCCCAAAAAATTGTCAAAACTACACATACTGAAGATGAATGTCTTGGGTCTAAAGGTGCAGGTCTCATGGTTTTACCATAAACTAGTGACACAACAAAGAAAAGACGATGGACATATGTTGGACATGTGATGAGAGATAATAAACGAATAGCAAAGCAAGCCCTCATATGGGAAACAACAGGTAAGAGAAAAAGAGGAAGA
The DNA here is from genome assembly GCA_032433765.1 of Megaustenia siamemsis. Classification (NCBI taxonomy): domain Eukaryota; kingdom Metazoa; phylum Mollusca; class Gastropoda; order Stylommatophora; family Ariophantidae; genus Megaustenia; species Megaustenia siamemsis. The sequence continues at coordinate 76,504,204 of JAVIAB010000106.1, read as the reverse complement.
CCCAGAGAGACACTGAGAAGAACATTGATGAGAGAGGCAAGAGCAGCAGGACTCGGCTCCCTCAATGAGATAGAGCTCCTTGCACAGAACAGAGACAAATGGCAAGATTGGATAAAATATCGTTAAAAGAATTGAAAACTGCTAGAACAAAAATTCAGATAAGAGAAGGAGTATTTTGGTCTACGCCCTATGGGCCGGCTATGGCTCGAAAGGTCAATAGATAGATAGATAGTGACACAACACATCCACTTAGCAGGATGAACACTATGAAGAGAGAGAAAGACATAACGATAAATATAATAATTTATAATATAACCAAAAATTGCAACCTACAATGATCACTGAATAAATATTTGTAAATTATTTTATTACATTATTTACAAAACGAATATGCTATTTACTGAGCTTATTCAACTAAATGATGGAAGCAAATCATGGACAAAACAAATGAAAAGACGATTAGAGGCCACAAAGATGGGATTTCTCAGAAGAATGTTGAAAGTTCCCTGGACAGCTAAAAAGACCAACGAGGAAATTCTCAAAGAGCCCAACACAAAAAGGGAGCTCCTAAAAAACATCAGAAATAAACAATCAACATTTTTGCTGGCACATCATAGGAAGAGGAAAGTTGGAATACTTGGTTACATTTGGCAAAATACAGGGAAAGAGAAATTGCAGAAGACAAAAAGAGAAAATACTAGACCAGCTTGGTGTCATACATGGAAAACAGTCAATAACAGAACTGATACAATTTACTGTAGATAGAGATTGTGGAAGGACATGATCCTATGCCAACTGGTAAGACACATGATGATGATTCTCAACTAAATCAACAAAAAGAAGGTTGAATAATGATTGTTTTTTTTTTTTATGTATTGAATTGTCAATAATTGTGTTGATATTGAATTGTGGTTATTGTGACTTGTCAAAAACAATTGTGATGGCTGATATTATTTTAATCAAACTTTATATAAATCTTATTCATCATCATCATCATCAAGTACTGGGCCTGCTGGCGTAGGTGATCATGTCTCTCCACAACTTTCAATCTCTGTAGCTATTTATCATTTCTGTTGTTGACCTTCTGCCAAGCCATTCTCATAAGCTGTCTGTAATTTTTTCTCTTTGCTTCCCTCTATCTCTTCGTCCCTCAATGTTTCCAGTTGTTACAATATATTCCAGTTGTTCTCTTCTCATTACATGGCCAAAAAATGATGATTGTTTCTTCCTAATATTGGAAATTAGCTCTCTTTTTGCTTTGACCTCTCTCCGAACATCTTCATTACTTTTCTTAGCTGTCCATGGTACTCTCAACATTCTTCTGTAAAACCACATTTCTACAGACTCCAGTGATTTTCTTGTCTTTTGTCCTATTGTCCATGATTCGCATCCATATGTTAAGACTGGCTCTACGTAACATTTAAGAACTCTTTTTCTTGTTTCTATTGTCAAAAATGGATTGCATAGTCTTCATCATCATTGAGTGCCGTCTCAGCATCAAAGGTTGGCTACCATGGAGCGCCATTCCACTGTCTCTTGCTTTGATGGTGCAGATTGTCATAGGCTGACTTGTCCATCTTTTGATGTTACTCGTCCATGTTAGTCTTGGTCTGCCTCTGCCTCTTTTACCTTGTATTTTCCCTTCCAATATTACTTTTATTAGGCTGTTGTGTCTTTTAACATGACCCAAAAATTTCATTTGTCTTGCTCTAATTGTGTTTAGTAGTTCTCTTTTCATTTTTAGTTGTTTTAAAACTTCCTCGTTTGTTTTCTTTTCTTTCCATCCAATTCTACCTATTCTTCTAAAAATCCACATTTCAAAGGCTTCAATTTTCTGTTCTGTTTTCTGGTCTAATGTCGATGTTTCTGCACCATACAGGAATATTGAGAAGATGTAACATTTTGCTATTCTTAGTTTTAGCCCTGGTGTTATTTGTTTTGATGTTAGTATATTTTTCATGGCATTGAAATTACATTTTGCCATACCTATTCTTTTATTTATTTCAGTTGTACATTTTCCATCACTGGTTATAGTATGTCCAAGACAGTTGTAGTTCTCAAATGTCTCTAAATGTATTCCTTCCACTTTGATATTTAATTGTAGGTCTTGAGAATTTTCTTTGTTTATGATCATAGTTTTAGTCTTTTTGATATTCATATCTAGTTCATATTTGTTGCTTATCATGTTTATTATATTAAGTAATTGTTGTAAATCTTTAGGATTTTCTGCTAGTAGTACAGTATCATCAGCATATCTTAGGTTATTGATTATCTTCCCATTAATGTTTAGGCCTGGCATCTCAGTGATGTTTTTAAAGATTTGCTCAGTGTATAGATTGAACAAGCTTGGTGATAGGATGCATCCTTGTCTTACTCCTCTTTTTATATCAATGGGTGCAGAATTATTGCATAGTATCATCCTCAAGCAGCTTTCCAAAAAATGAGGAAGATTGCATAGTATCTTCCTCATTTTTTGGAAAGCTGCTTTTTCCTTAGCCATTCTGCATCTCACCTCTTTTGTACATCTTCCGTCTGAGGTTAACAAAGTTCCCAAATATTTAAATTCATTTACCTGTTTTAATTTTGTTGCACTTGTCTTTATTTTGCACTGAGGTGATGTCTTTTTCTTCGTTGTTACCATTACCTCTGTCTTTTTGCTATTAAGGCTGAGTCCTTTATTTTTGCTTTCTTTCACTATAATGTCCAACATTTCTTGTAACTCATTTTCACTCTTAGCGATTAAGACTGTATCATCAGCATACCTTAGATTATTTATAGTATGACCTCCAATTGTTATTCCAGGCATGTCCCGTATGTTTCTTAAAATAATCTCACTATAAATATTAAACAAATCTTGTGACAGCACACAACCTTGTCTAACACCCTGTTTTATTTGTTGAAACATTCCCAATTGGTTTCCAGTTCTTATGGCTGCTGTTTGTTGCCAGTACATGTTCTTTATTATTCTTAGATCTTTGCTGTCTACGTTTATGCTTTCTAAAATTGTGATTATTTCTTGGTGCTTTACTTTGTCAAATGCCTTGGTGTAATCTATGAAACATAGGTATAGATCTGTTTTCACCTCTATGGCTCTTTCTACTAAAGATCTTATGATATAAATGGCATTACTTGTTCCTTTATCTCTAACAAAACCACACTGTTCATCACTAATTTCTGGACTGATTTTGTTTCGCACTCTTCGCATGATGATTCTTAGTCATATGACTCATAAGGCTTATTGTGCGATGATCATCGCATTCAATCGTACCCGATTTCTTTGGTAGGGCTATGAATATTGATTTGAGCATGTCGTCTGGTATATATACGCTGTTGTAGATATCATTCAATATTTTTGTTATTATTTCTATTCCAAAATCACCCATGGCTTCAATCTCTTTTCTATATTATCTGGTCCAGGAGCTTTGCCTGCCTTCATATTGCGCAAGGCGTCTTCCACTTCTCTGAGTATTTCTAGTTTTTCTCCATTATCCTTAATATTTACTTCCGTTCGTTCATCATTATAAAGATCTTTAATGTATTCTGTCCATCGTTCCTTATGTTTTCTTGATCATTCAACAGTTCTCCTTCCTTTGATCTTAAAAATCCAGTTTTTGACTGCGTTTTTCTTCCTGTTAATTCCTTAATTTGTTTGTATATAGCTTTAGCATCTCCTTTTTGTTGCATTTCAATCTCTTTGCATCGCTCTTTTAGCCATGCTTCTTTTGCTTCATTGCATTTTACTACAATTTCTTTATTTAATCTCTTACACTCATCTTTATTTTCTTTATTTCTTCTTCTTGTATCCAGCAAAATGTTATCTGTCATCCATTTCTTTCTTGAATGTCCTCACTGGTGGTATGAACTCTTTTGATGTTTGTTGCATTGATTCTTTTAACATTTCCCACTGTTCATCAATGCTTTGTATCTTCTCTATTGCATTGTACCGGTTCTGAATTGTGATTTTATATTTGTCTTGCAGCTTCTTGTCTGATTTTAGTAAATCTAAATTTAACTTGATGTTAACTGAGGCTCATTTGATTGTTGTTATAAGCTTTCCCACAACTGGTACATGATCACTATTGCAATCTGCCCCTGGTCTAGTTTTCACACACACCAGACTGTTTCTAAATCTATTGCTTATCATTATATAATCAATTTGATTACGTGCGTTGTCCCCTGGGTTTTTGCATGTCAACAGACGTCTTGGATGTTGCTTAAACCAGGTGTCTCCTATCATCATGTTGTGTGTTCTTGCCCAGTCAATAAGTCTCTCACCTTTTCATTTCATTCCTCTCGCCTAAGCCATAAAATGACCAATTACTTCCTCAACTCTTTCCTTTCCTACTTTTGCGTTAAATCCCCTAGGACTATGGTGTTTTCATGTGGTTTGCATTTATGAAGTGCCTCATTTAACTCGTTCTAAAATTTATCAATTTTTTATCAACAATTGATATAAATCATATTATCATTTCATAATGCATTTAACATATACTATATTATATATTACTCAAACTAAATAGGTAGTAAATAATATAACAATATAATTCCAACTGTTAACATTAATAACTAAATCATGATTAATGATTTACTACAACTTAACTTCACTGTAACACTTTTCTGAGTTTTCATTTGGTTGAAATCGCTTCCCTTAAAAAAATAATCACTTTAAACTTTACTTTAATTTACTTTAAACTTTAAAAATAAAAATAATAAATAAAGTATAAAGTTAAAGTTATTGCAATACCAACAACACAGTAACACACACACACAGACTCAATTTGTGGAAAAACAGTTTGTGTTCTTAGATAAAAATGTTGCCATTTTGTTAAATTGACAAGTATGTAATGAAAAGTTTGAAACAAGAAAATACTGCAGTTGAGTCTGTACACTGTACTTGTACTAGTCAAGTCTGTCCGGCTACCAACCTCCAGGGTAAAATTGGTCTGGATCTTTTGATAGTTTTGCCATGCCTCTTCTTTTGTTGAGGTATCCATATTCAAGTCAAGGCATATCTCCTCGAAACGCTGTAAAATGTTTTCTTCGTCTTCCTCTGAAAGACCCATCTTCGTCTACCGGCCTGTATGGATGTATTTGTTCTGTGCAGAAACCGGGGCTGCCACTGTCACTCTTGTAGTCCGAGTGTTTCTGCCATTTTGATAACGGGATCGCCTACGTAAGGACAACTCCAGGCAAAGGAGAGCTCCTCAGTGGCGGGAAAATACTTGACATGTCTCGTGTCCCATTTTGACTGTGAACCTCCTATAGTGATCTATGTCCACATACAATAGAAAAGAGTATATGCTGTGCCTATCTGATACCAAAAGCAGATGTTAAAACGTATAGAGGCACTTCATCACACGGAAATAATATAGAAGATGAGGAAAAACAGAATCCAGATGGTCTAATGCACAGACATAAATAGAGCTTAGACCTTCACTTTTACACTGTTAGATGTTAGAAGTGCTTATGCTTAAATTTAACTAGCACAATTGTAACCTAGGACGGTCGTAATGATAACGAGGCGAAGTTACGACATTGTTATGTGATTTTGAATAGCCAGTGATCTTGAAAGATATGAGAAGACGCCCGTCCAGCAACTGAGCTGTGTACAGTCACTGCTGACTACATGCGTTAGGATCAGCGAACAGATCAAGGCTGCTCCAGCTCCTAGCGGTAATCCTGTAGACTATCCAGGTGACCAAACGAGTAGGAATCGAAGAGGAAAGGTAACCCGGTACCCAAAAACGCCGTGCTGAAGTCGGATATTTGGGTCGAGCGGTGTAAATAAACACAATACACTGTATTTCATTCATTGAGTGTCGCCTCCGCATCGAAGGTTGGCTACCATGGAGCGTCATTCCGCTCTGTCTCTTGCTTGGTGGTGCAGATTGTCACAGGCTGACTTGTCGAACGTGTGATGTTACTCTTGGTTTGCCTCGTTTACCTTGTATTCTCCCTTCCAACATTACTTTTAGTTAGTAGTCTGCTGTGTCGGTGGGTATTTTGTTAGTTTTCTGTATTGAAATAAAGGTTCTGATCTTCACTTTTTTTTAACTAACTCAATCAACTCTTCTAACCCTTTTGCAATGTTTGACTGTACATTCATAGATTGTAAATTAGGATCAAGTGTTCTATTATGTAACTGCAAGCAAATTAGTTTTTAATTTAGTCGACAGACCATCTTCAAAGCACATCGAACACCACCTTATTGCTGAGATCCCCTACTCCGTATGAGCAAGCCACTAACAGTTGAAATCAAATAGAAAGGAGTAGGCTAAACAATGGCCGGCCCAACCCCAGACAAAAATGTTAGCACAAACCTACCCCCACGCATGGACCCCAGGCCGTGCTACGGATTTTGTGCAGGTGGGTCAGGGTTCTCTTCGATATTTCGAGGAAAAAATTGGAGCACCTGTGGGTTGGCCCGGTGTGCAGTGGCAATGATCCTAACATAACTTTGCTGTAACAAAGCTCCTTGTTTTGGAGTACGGGCTGTGTGGATTAGCCACATGTGATCGATGACTGGTCATGGACGACCTGTGCGGACTAGCCACATGTGATCGATGACTTGTCATGGACGACCTGTGCGGACTAGCCACATGTGATCGATGACTGGTTATTGACGATCTGTGCGGACTAGCCACATGTGATCGATGACTGGTCATGGACGACCTGTGCGGACTAGTCACATGTGATCGATGACTGGTCATGGACGACCTGTGCGGACTAGCCACTTGTGATCGATGACTGGTCATGGACGACCTGTGCGGACTAGCCACATGTGAGCGATGACTGGTCATGGACGACCTGTGTGGACTAGTCACATGTGACCGATGTCTGGTCATGAACGACCTGTGCGGACTAGCCACATGTGACCGATGACTGGTCATGGGTGACCTGTGCGGACTAGTCACATGTGATCGATGACTGGTCATGGACGTACTAAAATGAGTTTGGGTAAGGAGAAAGTAAACTCCAGATAAATTCGACATGCGAGGAAAAAAACCTTTTGTCTGTTAAGACTGGAGACTGGGAGAGTATTGCAGACTTTGCGTGGCACGAAGTTAGTCATACGTTTGCTATACAAGTGTCTCACTCGCTACCAACCTGACACTTTCTCAATGATTCCACCAACGAATAGATTGCCTCAAAATTTGGACAGGAATGCATAGATTGTCTGAGGAATGTGTGTGTGTTGCCTAATTGTTCTGACACTCCTGCCTGACGCGTCTCTCAGCTGATCTCAGTCATGTGGCTGACAATGGCTGCACAATACAGTTGCTATTCGCGAGTGTTGGTGTACAACAGTTCAAGAGTTCACACAGGTCAGCGTGTGTATAAATACTAATTGTTTGAGATGTTGTACCATATAGTATTGACGTATTAAAAAAAAGTAAGTAAAGTACCCCCGTCACGCCAAGTGGCGTATAGGGAATATGGTGTTAGTGACCATAAATTTTACAGATCTTCGGCACATGATTTTTAGGGTAATGTGGTCGGTATTACGCCCGTGCCGCTTCACTTTCCCAGAAAAAAATCCGGTACCCATTACAGGCTGGGTGAACCCGGAAGCCGTCGGTTGGGAACGAACCCTACCCCTTGTCCTTTGTAGTCCAGTTCACTAAAGTATTGACATAACGCACATAGAAATTGCTTGGGAGAAAGCAACATAAAAAGTTTGAAATTTGTATCCATATAATACCAACACAGCACAGGTTATAAATTTGTTAGGAGAGAGCTGTATAAAAACGTTTGTACATGTTCAGCAGTGGGATGATCCACGATTATAGATGGGGGCGAAGCGCGCCTCACAACAGCAGAGCTGGAAATTGTCCGCGACCCACAGCTGATGACTTGCGCCAAGATCGGTGAACCAGAACCATCCAAACCATGCTCCACCTCTCCGTGGTGTCTCCAGCAACAGACTAATCTGTCAAGTCCGCCAAGCGAGTAGGTATCGAAGAGGGAAGACAACCCGATACTGAAAAAAGTCATGCTGAAGTCGGATGTGTTGGGCCGAAAGGCGCAAATATCACAGTTATACTGTAAACACACAAACAACGCAGGTAAGCCCACTTAACGTCCTTTTAAGGGCGGATGACGAAGAGGTGTACTCCTATAGTAATCGGGCGAACGCAAGTAAGGACTGAACAATGAAAACAGCAATTTCGTGAAGCTAGAGTGGACTACTTACTATTCAAGATAGCCATCATTAGCTTCGGAGATTTTATTTAGGAAGAAAAAGAAGATAGGACAGGACAGGACAGACAGGACAGGACAGGACAGGACAGGACAGGACAGGACAGGACATAGAGTAAGCCGCAATTCGTTTTCCGTTGCTGTCATTAATTATAACGGACAGACTGTACTCGAACAAACAAATAACCTGAGAAACAAAGCGGGCACGATCTACACGACATTGTTGTGTCGCTACATCAGACCTGCACTAACAAACAATAACCACCATCGAAGTGAAGTGCGTTAGAATCATGGCAGGAAATAGACCGAGAGACAAGATTAGAAGTGAAGTGCGTTAGAATCATGACAGGAAATAGACCGCGAGACAAGATTAGAAGTGAAGTGCGTCAGAATCATGGCAGGAAATAGACCGAGAGACAAGATCAGAAGTGGAGTGCGTCAGAATCATGGCAGGAAATAGACCGAGAGACAAGATCAGAAGTGAAGTGCGTTAGAATCATGGCAGGAAATAGACCGAGAGACAAGATCAGAAGTGAAGTGTGTTAGAAACATGGCAGGAAATAGTCCGAGAGACAAGATCAGAAGTGAAGTGTGTTAGAAACATGGCAGGAAATAGACCGAGAGACAAGATCAGAAGTGGAGTGCGTTAGAATCATGGCAGAAAATAGACCGAGAGACAAGATCAGAAGTGAAGTGTGTTAGAAACATGGCAGGAAATAGTCCGAGAGGACAGAAAGATGGACATATGACACAATGAGGCATCAATAAATGCTACATAAATAGTGCTTAGTGTGAACATCAGCTATATCTAACAATCAATACCTTCATTGAACAATCAGTCTGTCTACGCTTCGAGAAATGCTAGAGCGGGTATGGGAGATACCCCGACTGCAATGAAACTGATTCTATGAATAGAATAGTAGAAAACTCGGCCCTTTAGCTTCTCAACACTCTAGGGGAGGTGGGCCCGCCTGGGTCATGACTCCCAGGCGCCAACCTTCTGTTGCATTGCCTCTAACGCTTACACCGTATGTTCGGCACAAAATAACTACATCATCATCAAGTACCGGGCCTGCTGGCGTAGGTGATCATGTCTCTCCACAACTTTCGATCTCGACAGTTTTTATCATTTCTGTTGTTGACCTTCTGCCAAGCCATTCTCGTAAGCCTCTGTATATTTTTATTCTCTTTGCTTCCCTCTATCTCTTCGTCCCTCATTTTTTTCCAGTTGTTACAATATATTCCAGTTGTTCTCTTCTCATTACATGGCCAAAAATTATGATTGTTTCTTCTTAATACATGTATTGGAAATTAGCTCTCTTTTGCTTTGACCTCTTTCAGAACATTTTCATTCAAATAACTACACTTAATTATTAATAAATAGAACATGCTAGAAGAATTAACTTAGAATCAGATCAGAGAGCAGGTCATGCAAATACACTATAATACAGGACTGATGTATTAGGAAGGGCAAGAAAATATAAGAAAAGGAGGACTAAGAGCTATCATTACAAAACATTATTTGACGAAATATAATTTATTTCGATAAGTTAAAAATATTTGTACAAATTAAAAAAAAAAATTAATTTAAGAAAAATAAAAAATGGAGCAGCGGGGTATCGATCCCCGTACCTCTCACATGCTAAGCGAGCGCTCTACCACTTGAGCTACAGCCCCTTGATGAAAGATAATAATATATAAACTAGTTATTTGTATTCAAGGGAGCAGGCGAAACGAGATGAGGGTAGGGGGGAGTGGGGTGTGATGTACACTCCAGGTAAGGTGACAGCTTGACAAGACAGCACAACAAGCAAATACTGGGGACAACAAATGGTCAGGCACTATCGTTCAAATGTGTGTCGTCCTTCTACTACGTTAAGCTTTAACCGTACCAGTTTTTCTATTTTGTTTTCAATTCACCTTCACTTCACATTCAGCGTTACTGCAGCTTGGCGTTGTGTAATGTTTGTATGTTTGTAATTGTTTCTTTGACTTGATCCCTTAGCCACTATCATATAGTATAGAATAATAGATCGTTCTGGCTGGATCAGTCTGTCCAATGTTGGCAGAGTCAGCCACGAAAAAGCTGTTCAACAAAAATATCATCCAGCAGAAGAATATTTGACCAAACTACTGACTTATCCTGATTGCTTGCTACCAACTGTCTGTCAACAAACTACTGACTTATCATGATTGCTTGGAAGACACTACTACAATAGCCAATTTTTTAGTTGGCTGAGTGGCAGTGTACCAAGCGTTCGGCCTCTCGTGGCAAGGCGCGGTGCCAGGGAGTACGGGTTCGATCCCACTTCGGACCATATATTGTTCTTCGTTTTTTCTGTTGTTGTTTGTCTGTCAATTTTCCGAGTGCTAACACATACTTATTTGTTCTATTATTCCCTATTATCGCCTCGGAAGTTCCCCATATAATAATATTTATGTATTATTATTTGTTACCAGTATATAACCACTGGAAACTACTATTCGTGCTGTTTCGTCCAATAAATGTTTGTCTACAACACAAGTATTCAGCCCTACTGGGAGATACTTGCATTAATAGGAAAGTACAAATATACAATTTATTTCCGGTCTGTGATCGTTACCCTATGCTATAGTCATTGAGAGCGCCTTTCGTGGAAGACACTACTGCAATAGCCAATTTTTAGTTGGCTGAGTGGCAGTGTGCCAAGCGTTCGGCCTCTCGTGGCAAGGCGCGGTGCCAGGGAGTACGGGTTCGATCCCACTTCGGACCATATATTGTTCTTCGTTTTTTTCTGTTGTTGTTTGTCTGTTAATTTTTCCGAGTGCTAACACATACTTATTGTTCTATTATTCCCTCTTGCTTGCTAACAACTGTCTGTCAACAAACTACTGACATATCATGATTGCTTGCTACCAAACTCTGTCAACAAACTACTGACTTATCCTGATTGCTTGCTACCAACTGTCTGTCAACAAACTACTGACTTATCCTGATTGCTTGCTACCAACTGTCTGTCAACAAACTACTGACTTATCCTGATTGCTTGCTACCAACTGTCTGTCAACAAACTACTGACTTATCATGATTGCTTGCTACCAACTGTCTGTCAACAAACTACTGACTTATCCTGATTGCTTGCTACCAACTATCTGTCAACAAACTACTGACTTATCCTGATTGCTTGCTACCAAATGTCTGTCAACAAACTACTGACTTATCCTGATTGCTTGCTACCAACTGTCTGTCAACAAACTACTGACATATCATGATTGCTTGCTACCAACTGTCTGTCAACAAACTACTGACTTATCCTGATTGCTTGCTACCAACTGTCTGTCAACAACTACTGACTTATCCTGATTGCTTGCTACCAACTGTCTGTCAACAAACTACTGACTTATCCTGATTGCTTGCTACCAACTGTCTGTCAACAAACTACTGACATATCATGATTGCTTGCTACCAACTGTCTGTCAACAAACTACTGACTTATCATGATTGCTTGCTACCAACTGTCTGTCAACAAACTACTGACTTATCCTGATTGCTTGCTACCAACTGTCTGTCAACAAACTACTGACTTATCCTGATTGCTTGCTACCAACTGTCTGTCAACAAACTACTGACTTATCCTGATTGCTTGCTACCAACTGTGGTCAACAAACTACTGACTTATCCTGATTGCTTGCTACCAACTGTCTGTCAAGGAGACAAAGGCCATATATTTCATATGTATGCCAGTATGGGTTAAGACACCTACGACGCCCCACCAGCCACTCTCATCCCATCAACAGCAATACCTCCTGTCTCAACTTGATGCAAACGTGCGGTCGTTACTCTCATCCCACGGACATATCCGACACAAAATAACACGCACAAGAAATTGGTGATACAGTATCACTGATACTTACTGATGCACTCTCAGTCCCTAACAGCTCTAAAAAAAACAACAACCCAGGAACAGTGAGCTAGATGACTTGAGAACAACCCTACACCAACGGTGCAATAACTTCCAGAGAGTGGTCATCTAGTGGATATCATCACACTGTAATTACACGGAAACGAACGAGCAGACAAATTAGTTAAAGAGGTAGGGGAGATTACCATTGGAGAACCATCTGGTCAGCTTACGATGAAGCCAAATCCATCATCAAGGTCAGCATCATGAAATTGGAAAAAAGAACACCCAAAGTATAACGAGAGGGATGGATACCTCCAACTATCAAGGAGGGATCGAGTTATCAACTACCATACTTCGCCTACGCACTGGCCACAACAGAATGAGAACCACATGTTCACCAACTCAAAATAGGAACTACTAGCAGTGCCACTGTACACCTGATGGACGACACATGACAACAAAACAAGTTCTACAGCATTGCCCCCAGTACACAGACCTGAGAAGGACATGTGGTCCACACCACCTCCCTAGAAGAGGAACTATTCGGGCAACCGAGTCACTTAAACAGACTGCTGCCTTCATAAGAGAGTCCGGATTCCTAGTCTGAATGATGTCATGATCACAGAAAAAGAATCCCACCGACAACAATACCTTCTGTCCCAACTTCATCTCCTCACCAAGAACTTTCCCGTGTCACTCCGCACACCCGTCATACTACCCACCACGAACTTTCCGTGTCCACCCCGTCATACTACCACCGCAACTTCCCATGTCACTCCGTCACACCCGTCATACTACCCACCGCGAACTTTCCCGTGTCACTCCGTCACACCCGTCATACTACCCACCGCGAACTTTCCCTCTGTCATTCCGTCACACCCGTCATACTACCCACCGCGAACTTTCCGTGTCACTCCGTCACACCCGTCATACTACCCACCGCGAACTTTCCCGTGTCACTCCGTCCACCACCCGTCATACTACCCACCGCGAACTTTCCGTGTCACTCCGTCACACCCGTCATACTACCCACCGCGAACTTTCCCGTGTCACTCCGTCACACCCGTCATACTACCACCGCGAACTTTCCCGTGTCACTCCGTCACAGCCGCCATACTACCCACCGCGAACTTTCCGTGTCACTCCGTCACACCCGTCATACTACCCCCACCGCGAACTTTCCCGTGTCACTCCGTCACACCCCGTCATACTACCCACCGCGAACTTTCCGTGCCACTCCGTCACACCCGTCATACTACCCACCACGAACTTTCCCGTGTCACTCCGTCACACCGTCATACTACCCACCGCGAACTTTCCCGTGTCACTCCGTCACACCCGTCATACTACCCACCACGAACTTTCCCGTGTCACTCCGTCACAGCCGTCATACTACCAACCACGAACTTTCCCTTTGTCATTCTGTCACCGTCATACTACCCACCACGAACTTTCCCTTTGTCATTCTGTCACAACCCGTCACACTTTCTCTCTGCGTTCAGGACTCAATCAGAGTAAGGATTCAGACTCTCACATGAAGTCAGCTGTCAGGCTAAGTGTGTTGATGGCCCCCACAGACAGAAACATAACAATTAGAGTCTGTCAGATCCACTCTGACTGAACACCCGTTAATACGTTGCACTGTGTTTCTGCGCCAGTGGCCGCATCGCATTCATCCGATTCAGCCATCATTTTATTCGGGTTTGCTTTCCCTAGCCGTCATACTACCCACCACGAACTTTCCCTTGTCATTCTGTCACACCCGTCATACTACCCACACGAACTTTCCTTTGTCATTCTGTCACACCCGTCATACTACCCACCACGAACTTTCCCTTTGTCATTCTGTCACACCCGTCATACTACCCACCACGACTTTCCCTTTGTCATTCCGCCACACTGTATCAACACTACACCAGTGTACTGACTAAGATATAAATACAAACAAAGACATCAACAAAATAGTTGATGAATTCAGTAGACTAATAATACAAGCTGCCAGTGAAACAATACCTAGAGGGGCACGGAAACACTA